>OW026303.1:14684000-16073500 GCA_932273695.1 Apotomis betuletana
AACTGTTGACTTCGTTGCGTAACTCAGTAATAGTGGCTTGGGCAGCTTCAAACTTCGAAACAATATCGGCTAAACTTGCTTTTAGGGCCACGATATCCTTAAACAAGCAGTGTACGTCAATATAATCTGGAACATGGGACAGCAGGATAGAGGCATCTGCCGCCACAAACTCCAGAATCCGTTCTTCGTTCTCCTTCAGGATTTTCTTTATATCCGCAAGGGTCTTTTTTTCTGTTTCATCCCCCTTCCGATGGGGTATATAGATGCCAACAACTCCAAGGGACTGGCACAACACCTGCTTCGCATGACAGATCTTTGATGGTGAAATTCGATGCCCACTCATTATAGTGGACAGCGGTCACCGCATCCATCTTGCCTTCCAGCAGTACCTTCTCCTTCTGCTGCAGAAAGGCGAGGAAACCGTTCACGACGTGTTGACACATCACGTCACTTCGCTAGCAGCGGCCGGGCCGCGCTTAGTATCGTGATTAATATTTAATTATACATCAATGCGTCTACGTCGCTTGACGCACTGGACGTGACTTAGACTAGGAGATTTCCGAAATATATTTTTTTTAATATATATGAAGATTCTGCTTCTCCATTTGACCCTACAACTACATACGTGAACTTCATTTTAAATTTGGCGCGAAACGTATTTAGCCGAGTTAAATAGCCTCTGATGGGAGTTTAATTTTGAGTTCTAAAACCCGTTCCAGACCTTTCGATCCAATCCGATTTATCGGATGAAATCGGATAATGTCTAGTGTAATTGTTTGGAAAATGGAACGTTATTTTATATTTGATAAAAAAAATCGAATTCGATTATGAAAAAGAAGGACGAAGCCGTTTCGAATTGCAAATTTTAATATTTTTGGATATAATAAAGATTCTGCTTCTCCATTTTACCCTACATACGTGAACTTCATTTGAAATATAGCGCTAAACCTATTTAGCCGAGTTAAATAGCCACTGATGGGCGTTTAATTTTGAGTTCCCTAAAACCCGTTCCAGACCTTCCGATCTGATCCGATTTATCGGATAAGTAATGTGTAGTGTAATTGTTGGGAAATCGGAACATTATTTTGTATTTAATTCAGATTTAAGACATTTAGCGCTGAGATGCAAGCCGCCCTAAGTCATGTAATTTCTTTTATTATATATTTAGGGGATTTTCCAAAAAACCCACTTCAGCTTTAGAGGTATTTTTTTGGAGCTGGCAACCCTAGACGTCACATGCAAGTAAATATTTAAACCCGCTCCAGACCTTCCGATCCGATCCGATTTATCGGAAGCAATCGATAATGTGTAGTACAATTGTCCGATTTATCGGAAGAAATCGGATAATGTGTAGTGCAATTGTTAGAAAATTTCTTCCGATAGATCGGATCGGATCTGAAGGTCTAGAGCGGGTTTAATGTTTAGTGCAATTGTCCGATTTGTCGGAAGAAATCGGATAATGTGTAGTGCAATTTTGTCAGGACATTCCTTCCGATAAATCGGATGGATCGGAAGGTCTGGAGCGGGTTTAATAGAATTAATTAATATTAATACTTGCCTTAACATAAGTAAAACAGTGGAATTCGTCGACTTTCTTCAAAATTTTTGGATATAATGGTGTATGGTGTACTGTATACCTAAATGGTGCCACAATGAGTAATCTATAAATACTACACAGAAACGGTTTGTTTCTGTACAGAAGAATCGCAAAAGGCGAAAAATGTCGCGACACTTGGCTCGAACGAGAGATCCAAATGGCATTTTATCACATTAAAATGTATTTATGTATGAAGATCACCCTAGATGTAGGTAAGTATCATTCAAGTCGGTACATACCAGCCAGTGGATAGAACAATAAGTTTACATAGAACAAAAGAAAATAACATGTTTCATTTTAGGATTTTTAGGAGGTTCTTTTAAGCTCTATATGGCAGAACACTGTATCTGTATCCTAGAGTGAGCTCTAGGATTACAAAAAAGAAATATTTAGTTTCTGTACTGTTGTGGTATATCAGCTATTATGTTAAATTTCAGATGGAAAAAGACACAACTACAGAAGTACAAAATGGGCTTTAGTCAAGATACTTTCACAGATAAGGATGTGTGAACAAAATTTCACTGTCAAAAGGATTGCAAGAGAATAAATAATTGAGCCTTAAGGTATGATATTTATTTATTTCAAAAATCATAATACTATTTAGATAATTTTTTTACACTTAAACAATGTTACTTATTTTGAATATTTATTTTTTCAGAACTAAAAAGAACTCAAGATGGAGAAACTATTACAGGTTCTCAAATATCTGCAGAAGAAGCCGTTGCTAATGAAGTCAGGCATTGTCAAAGCGGCTAAGAGAAATACTGTTCTTGAAGATGATAAATCATAGTCATATATTATGTATTGTTTTGAGTGGTCATTTGTCACCTTTTCTGGCTACTAAATGATTAAGCATTACTGACTTCGACAAATATTAAACAATTACAGCGTCTCAAACATACTGTGCGTTTAATTGAAAATAAACTTGTTGTTTGGTATAATTTTATAGTGACCTATATAAACCTATATAAGTATATGTTAGAATCATTAGAATAAGTAAATTATGACTGAATCTAATGTATATTATCCTGTTGGTAGAAAGTTAAATGAGTATTTAAAAAAAAATTGTATTGTAAAGATGACAAGATTTATTAGAAGCTGTATTATTAATTTGTGCTTACATACAAAAGATTAGTTATTATGTTGCAAGGGAAATAAAAAAAATTATAACATGAAATTATTTAAATAAAACAATTTAAACAGATTATGTTGTGTATATTCATTATTAGAGCCTTCCTGACATGAAAGCATGAAATAGCTATGTTACTATCTAGAACTCAGGGAATAGCCAGCACTTATTATTCACTTTAAAAAGTTGGTTGAAATTATCAATATATTTTTCATAATATGAAAATAATACATTTAAAAAGGTATAAGGCCTCTTACCATATAAAATTTAAGATAAGACACTCAAATCTTAACCATATGAACAAGACAAAAGCATAAATATACAGAGAATCACAATCATTGTTTCGACATACACATTACTTTTGCACGCTAGTGGATAAAATAGACTTGATGTATATTTTGCATTATAATTATGATATTCATCACACGATCTCAAGGTGTATGTCAAGCACTCACTACATGTGCCTTTGAAGCTTTGATTGCACAAGCTGTTATTATTCTGTTCCTTATTGGCGCAGCTGTGAATGTTTTTTTCATCGTTACAACAAGCTTGTCTACTTTTGCCTTAATCTCAGCTGGTTGATCAATGTTAAAACAGTGCAATGAGTAATGTATAATACCAGTATGTTGATATTTTAGCAATTCGAAATTGTCTTATTTCCTCTCTTTTGCTTCTAAGTAAAATAAGTTCATATCATGCCGGTGAACTTGGTCTGTGAGGCACTTCCACAGCTACTGCACAGTGATGTTCTTCAGAGTAGCCCCTACTTTTTAGACAGAGTAGACCTTTTCCAGTAGCACTGTATCGAAGTACATGAAGGCTCCTTGGACCGACGATGGACCCACATCCAAAAACTAACTGTATGCTCGCATCCTGCAGCCGAAGCACAACTTCGACGTCACATTCGTTGACAATCAGTCACATTGTGCTGGTGTGGTGTGGCTCGTACCTACTTTGTATTCGGGGCACATCTTTGACTGAAACGTTGACTTTTTCACACAGTGGATTTACTTTGTACATAATGCAATTTACAGTCACGTTTCTGTATAGCGTGGTTATTCTTCATATTATTATAGCCTTCGCTAATGTCTTGCAGACATTATTTGGATCACTAATAATTGAAAAACTTTATAAAACAAAAATTCTAATATGATTTCACCCTTCGATTTGGCAGTGAGAGTTTAAACTGCACTCGTTAGCGTATTTTTCGATAGTTTCGAGGTGGACCTGTCAGATTTGAATCTCATGGTGCCGAATTTGCGACGTTTCGTAAACGATACTCGCTACCGTATATCCGCCATGTTTTATTTTGGCTCTTACTCATTCTCTTAAGTTTAGTTAAAAAGAGACAGATTCATTGGTTTTGAACTCACACTACCACACTTTGTGAGTGTAGTAGTAGCTCGATTCGAAGCACGTTTGCTCGGAAGCGAGCATGGTAAGCGTATCGAAAGATTTCGAAAGCAACTCATGGTAGAGGTATACTACAAACTACACCAACCGCGTCGTCTAAATAAGTGTTTGATATATTCAGAAAACTCAAATATGAACTCTTCGTGTCTTATTTTTCTTATTTTCTTTAGTACTATAGTACCTAGATAGTGTGTATTTGACGCATTCATTGCTGTCAAACTCACGTCTGCGTTCACATCTAGCATTTAGGTACATATATATTCCTAAGGGCCGTGGGGCCCAGCAGTATAAGAGCCCAAAAATATAAAAAACATAAATGGTAATAAATAATAATAATAATAATAATCTTTATTCATAAAATCATAGTAATAACAATTAGCATAAAAAGTCTTACATCTATACAGAGCATTCATAATACTGGTGCCTGAACTAGGAGAATCCTGTGTCTCAGGCTTTGAGAGTTCAAATTATATACGCTAAGTACCAAAATAATCATTTACAATTAAAACAATACTACTTATTGAATTCATAATATATTAATACTATTTCTATTTGATATTGCTTAATTAATATTTATGTTCAACTATGTAGGACATTGCATTGTCACCGTTAGCACAAATGGAAAGAAACTAGGACAGTCGGAATTGCACGAATCGTCACCTTGTTTAATTTGTGTAGGTATATTACAAATTAGAAATTAGAACAATATTTTATAAGAATAAATCTAATGTTTGCAGTTTTCAACGTCACACTCTTTACATTCTGAGACTGAGAAGTTATCTAGGTCATGTATTAAACTATTACTCATATAAATATATATCTACGTTAAAGTACAGAGAGGAATGAAAAAATTAAAAATTATACGGCGCACTCAGGCGCCCTCATAGTCTATGGAGTTAAAATACCTTTTTTCGGCTAATTTCCTAGCAGGGCAGTTGGCATCACCTGTTTCGTGGTCGCACGTCTTGTTGTAGTGCTTACATGTAGCACAGCAGGCAGGCTCGGCCTTCCTTGTGCATTCCTTGATAGAGTGGCCTACGTTGCCGCAATGGCCACAGGTCTCAGCTTCACTTTTGCACGATTTTGCTGCGTGACCGTACTGCTGACATTTGTAGCACCTCGTCACTAGGGTAAAGTCTCTGACTGGGCAAGAAGACCAATTCACGAAAACTCTTTCGCCTGAAATTAATGCCTTTCTGATGGGAGCACGAACTTCTATAATGTAGTTGCAGGTCTCAGCACCTTTTTTGCCTGATTTATGACTCAGCTTCGTTGAGGTCAAAAACGTATCCAGAGACATGTCAGGTAACTTATCGGCTAAATTTTGCTTATAAATACATTTAAATACATCTGCTTCCTGCATGGCCGCGGGCACTCCAATAACCACTATCCTGGGTCTGCGCTTCTGTGGTTCGTCTACCGTAAGTCCAGAGCTAGCTAACTGTGCAGACTGCCTTAGCTTCAAAATATCGTCCTTAGACTCCGTACTTATCACGACACCGCCGTTCCTCGTTTTGCGTAACCCTCTTACGTGTAGCTGCATTTCGTCTGGCTTGATGATCTTCTGGACGAGAGATTTGGTCTGATCGCTAGAAGTTTGTTTGTCGGTAGGATAAATCGCTACCGAGCTGAAATTAGTGGGCTGCACGAACCTGGCCTGATTTTTCTTCAGCATATCGGCGAAAGAAACCGGGACTTGGCTGTGTTTTGTGGACTCGGCGATGCACTCCTTAATTTCTTGGACGCGCTGTGATAGGTCGACTTGCTCTTGCAGGTGCTTACAAGACGTGTAGTTAAGGATGGCCTTCTGCTTTAAGCTTTGGTACTCGACGGCTAACTTAGATGAGCAGTGGGCTACTTTTCGACACAGATTATGGACTCGTAATTTCTGCTCGGAGTTCAGCTTCCCTTCGGTCGAGATGGTGCAGACCTCGTTCAGGTGATGCTCGATCGACGTCAACCAATTTTGTAATTCCGGTGTCGTAATAAGTTCCATTTCAGAGGGCCTGGCGGCGGGCGGCGGCTGCGATGCTGGAACGGGCGGGAGCACGGGTTCCTTGCGGGGTGAGGGCGTGTGGGCGGAGGGCTGCGGCGCGTTAGCCCACTCCGGTTAAAAGGGCTGTTGCCGTCGGACATTCTTTTTTGTTTCGAATTTCTAATAACTAAAAACTAGAAACACTTCATTATATTACTTAATGCCTCAGCAAAAACGTTGACACAGATAATTTCTAGGTCGCAATTTTGCAGATGAATAATTATTTACGATGTTTATGGACACGTCCGATCTCGTTGACGACTCGATAAGTATGATATTATACATAAATATGTATATTATACATAATTAAGTATAATAAATAAATAAAAATATTAGTACATACTTACTTACATTTCGTATTCATTTAAAGTGCGGTATATGATTTAAACAAAAACAATTCGCACAATTTTCTACTTTTGGATTATTCAATCATCCCAAACTTGGTAGGGCCGCGCTGATTGTGCAAACCATTGTTTAAAAGTCTACGCAGCGAATAACTTTTTTGGGTTTCGCTCTCAAATGGCAACGCCAGTTCTATTGATATCGGACCCAATCAATTAAAGCTCCATCCATCCATTTGTTTGTCGAGCGCTACTTTTGAGCATCGAAGTGTTACGATCTACAAATAGTTTCAGGGCTCCGTGCCTAAAGACTACAAACGAAGGAAGGAAGGTTTTATTCTTTTGCTTTTTTTCGCAATTGGAAAAACGGCAAAGATTAAACATTGGTGTGACTGTACCCTATTTAACTTGAGCTAAAAACAAAGAGCATGTCGAGTTAACTTAGAAATTTACATGTAGGTGAGGTAGCACAGTAAAAAGTAGCTTTAAGATTTTGTTTTATCATTTTGTCAACTTGATTAATATGTAGCTCGAAGCTGACGGACGGACAGACAGAGAGACAGACCGATGTGGTAAACAGAAGAGGGCTTTAGCACAAGCATTCGTTTTTGTTTATGATCCCGAACTACTATGAGCAGAAACACAGTTTTACTAATGAGTCAGTTCGGTTGTATGTTACGAATCACTTTCGTTACGATATGTCTGTTCACGCTTATGTCATTTGAAACTAATTTTATATGTTGACTAGGTACCTAATTAATATTTGCTTTATTAGCAGCAAATTATTATATTTAATGAGTAATTGTTTTTAATATCTTAATTATATGAGTCTGTGTTGCTGGAAACAAATGATTTTTGTTTTAATGTCTAAGTACGGGATTTCTACCAAACAAGATACCTACCACAAAAATCCATAGACACTCCGTTGAAAATATGTTAACGAAACTGAGGCAGTTAAAACGCTCGAATAAGGACCCTAATCAGATAGTAGTACAGAACCATCGGTCGTGTGTTAGTCGATTCGATCGCCGCAGAGCTTAGTGAAAAGGAAGACTCACCACATTGCCGTCGTCGCCGCCGCTTGCGCACGCTCTTTACGATCTTTTGGTGTTTCCGAGGCACTAAACAATACACATTTTATTAATAGGCACATTTAATAGCCACGTCCATGGCTAGCTATTTCTGTTCAGAGATTTGGTATTATTGTTGTGTAATTGTTTACCGCGTAAAGGTAACGGTGTAACCAATGCTTACATAATATGCCGGTCAAAATAGTACATATTGGCTAATATGTAACAGTTATTTCGATTCTCTTCTCTGGAACATTTTAGAATACGACTGTGCTTTGTGACCTACATACTCGTGCTATGGACTGTATAAAATAACGGAAGAACACTGATTGTAGGTACCTACAAGTTTGGTAAATATTTTAGTAGAGTTTTAGTTTTATAGATTACTAGCTTTTGCCCGCGACTAACGTACGCGTGGAAATTGATAAAAGGGATTATTAAAAGCGCCTAAGCAAATGTAAGACCAATTGTGCTTTTGGTCTAATAATTACATTTCCTACAGGGTCACCGCACCCCAACAGAAATGTCCACTCACTTTTCAATCTTTTTAGGTATAATTTCTAGGATGAAAACTATCCTATGTCCTTCCTCGGATCTTAAACTATCTCTATGCCGAATTTCATCAAAATCGATTCAGCTGTTTAAGCGTGAAGAGGTAACAGACAGACAAACACACTTTCGCATTTATAATATTAGTATGGATGAAAAATCCTCAAAATCCTTATTCATGTTTACTAAATAAAATGACACAAGCCGACCAGTTATACTTGAATCAACGACAGGACTAAACTTGTAAGTAATTTATACGAGTTTCTAGGTAGGTACAAAGTATGCACAGAGTATAATTTGTCGTTGTATTGACACTATCGGTAATCACTCATATTGGCATTAGTACAGCTGTTTTATTTTCTAAGTCCCTACTCGTTTAAACATCTGTAAAAATCGTAGTCCAGTTCATGATCACCCTCGTTATATATTGAAAATATAAAGTTAGCAAAGGCTTCGTTCCAGTGAGGCGATTGAAGTATTTCCATTGCCATGCACGGCGCGAGCGGCATTGCGTCACGCCGGGTTTTCCTCGTGACAACATAGACGAATGGCATTGGGACAGCACTTTGATTTTTTAACCCCGATATTTCGCCTGACAGCTCCCCCGACCTTTCGAACAGAAATAATGCAAAAAATTCAAAATGCTTTGCACATTTTCGTTCTACCGATAGTACTTTTCCCACAAGGGAAAACGTTACTATGCAGAAGATATAATTTAAAGTATTAAGTGAGATTAGAATTATATGAAATTTTTATGTTAAAGCCTGACCAGAAATATATGAGGATTGTCAAGAGGGCGCTATGTATAAGATTTATATGGCAACAATTTTGCAACCGATCGCAACCGCACTAATGAATGATATTAGTTTAAATACCTGTCAGTTCTTATGGTAACCTCGTAATATCATTTAATTGAATGCACTCTTTTTCTGGCTGTTTTTCGTGTAGTAAACACATGTACACTTTATTTATAATATTACGTGGACGGTTGTGAATGGTTATAGGCATTTTCTTTGGTTATTTTTAAATATTTGGCTTTTAAAGAAAGCACCACGAATGACATTGACATTGTTGACAAACCATCATAAAATCATTGCCATTGTAAGAAATTAGTTCTAGTGAAATTCCGCAATATGGCGCATCCTGAATTTCTGGTCAGGCTTTACAATTACATTAAAAATATTTTACAGAAAAAACTTATATATAGCATTATAACGACGTTGCAGACATCCTTATTTGAATTATGAAGAGTGCGTAAAATAATGTCAAGTTAAGCATCGTTATATTTTGTGTATATTTGAGTAGGTACTGTCTTAGCCCTTTTTAGAATTAATAGGTTAAATTTGAATAATAGAAGTACCATTGCTTAATCCGACCTTCATTAGCCCCTCAACCCTGATCCCGACTCGGAACTTAGCGTCGCTAAAATCTCTTCTATCCTTCAATCTTACCTTATTACTTATGGTTAAGTTTCAAGGATTTCACAATTGACTGAGCTTCTTCTGCAGAATTATAAGTTGTGAGTTAGTTTTCGCTTACTCTATTAGAGATATATAATTGCTTGGAATAGTTTGCTGCTAATCTGGTACCCTGTTCAGAAATGCTCCCACTGGCTTAAGACTTTGGTCGTTACAACTTTTACGGAAATCCTTAAATAACGGCAGTGTCTTGGGAAAAAGCGTATCAGGTGTTGCGAATTGCCGCGGACGATACGACGAGGATTCATGATCATGCCTATTAAGTAACATTTCTTATTATAAAAACTCCCAACGAAATTTAGCCCTTTTAGTGCCCATTTAGCAGTACATTTTGTTCCTGTTGTTTTTTAACTTAGGTATTCAGCTTTATTAGCGTAGTGTAACTAGTGTATGATTTCATGCTACATGGTAATTAATCATTGCATCAATTTAAATATCATTATCATCGTCATCATCAGCCCGTATCTTTCCACTGCTGCTCCTCGTGCATTTTCCATTCACTGCGACTCCGGGCCGCGTGCATCCACTTTCTTCCTGCGACCTTAACTATGTCGTCTCTCCATCTAGAGGGGGGGGGTCTGCCTGCCCACGCTTCTTTTTCCCATTCGTGGTTGCCACTCCAATAGCTTTGGAGACCAGCGTCCTCCTTCTCGCCTACATACATGCCCCGCCCATCTCCATTTTAGAGTAGCGGCTTTCCTAGCGATGTCGGTTACTTGGGTTCTCCGTTTAAATATGGATAATACTAATTTGAAATTTTTAATATACAGTACACAAATTGTAAACAGAGATTTAATAAATATGAAAGGTGTTTTCTTGTACTCTGACTCCGGCGATTACTAAAAATTTATGTGACTTTTAGAGTTTAGACGATATAGGAAAAGATCTAAAGTAGATAAGACATAGTGCTATTATTAGAAAATATGTCATTGAATCCGTGAAATTTCGTATCGACTTTGACAGTCATAAACGCCTATAATATAGTTATTTCACTTTCAGTCCGTGTTACTCTAACCCCGGCCACACACAGTCTGAATTCCGGTCCGGTTTCAAAATGGAATGACGTCAGCAAGCGACTCTATCTAATAAGATTGTTACGGAACAATATTATTGTAACGTTCGCGTCATGCTGTGCAACTTATACTTAAGTAGCTACATGTTCCCTTACCTGACCTGAGGCATATCTACTACATAGCTACCGCATGTGGGTTAAGTTATAGGTACCCGCGGGAACACGCAGGAAAATAAAAAAAAATAAGCAAAAACCTGACTGTGAAGCAATTTCGTTGTGGACAAACATACATACTGCCTTCTTAAACCAAATAGCGGTATCTCAAGAACATCATAATATAACTTAAAACATTGATTATCAGATCACCTAAACAAATTTGTTATATTATATATGATGTGGGTACTTATGAATGTCGGGTAGGTGTAGACAGCATGCAAGAAAATAAATCAGTCTCTGATCAGCTGGTGGTTTCATTGCACATACAGTGCGACACAAAAGAGTAGAAAATAAATGAGGGCGCCACTTCCTTCGCAACTGTCACATTTTTGACGTAAAGTGCTTGAATATGGTAACAATTTTGTATGAAAAATTTTAGTTCCTTTTTCATCCGTTTTCTACTCTTTTGTGTCGGGCTGTACCCAATACTTAACATGGCGCAGCCGAAACGGACTTGAAAAGAAAAGTGTTTTATATTGCAAGAAAGGAATTTTTGACTTTGTGTTATTCGTTCGGACAATAAATCAGTGCCTCCAGTGAAGAACGGACTAAGACGAGTTATTCCCTTTGGATTTTATTGCACCATTGGAATCAGCTCGTCAAACTACATAACATATCAAAAGGACGTATCTCTAGCTGTCTCCTAACCTAGTTTTTTCGATGAGCTAAAGGGTATAAGTCGAGGTTCAAAAAGGTATAAGTTACTCTTATTTTGCATTGCAGACGTTTACAAGGGAATAAATGATGTCGAGCCAAAATTACGCATGAACCCAAGGAAATATTTACACTTATATTTTTGAATTTGGACATAAACACATCTATGCCATGATTCTAACATGAGCATAAAGGAATAACTCGTTTAGTGCCACCGGACCAAGTAGCGCCATTTTGACATAAACACATCTATGTCATTATTCTAACATGCTCATAAAGGAATAACTCGTTTAGTGCCACCGGACTAAGTAACGCCAAAGGACTGTTTCGCTACCAATACCGTTTTAATATTGGTCTATTTGCGTACCGCAGTTATTTCATTAATTAACCTTTGAAGTTTTTATAAAACCCCCTCTCGATTTTAATTTTTTTTCAGTTAAAAACCATGAAAGAAGGTGGCAACAGTTTTACCAGTGAGAAGAAATTGTAGTGGAAAAAAGTGTTATGGATGTACTATACATAACACTTTTTCCACTACAATTTCTACATAGCATATGTATATTTTTTACTATAGCTTTCACTTCTAGCTGTTTTTACACAGCACCTTTATGCATGTTACAGTCGCAAACGTGTATTATTTTAATTTTTTGAGAAGAAAAAAAGTGTCATGTTGCAATAAAAACACCATTATAATTTTTATAACGTTTATTTATACGGGTATTTGCGTTAACTGGGTGTTAGTTTTTGATGAAAATGTGACTAATTCATTGAAACTAGGCTAAGTTTTACTTATTTACATGCAAATTTTAACCATGAATGAAGTTATTCAAATTAATTATCTTTAAAATATATATTGCGTTGTATTTCTCCTAAAATGCCCAATAAAGAGAACGTACTCATGTTTGGTATTGTATTGTACCTATATAATTATAAATTCAACATATTATTACTTACATTTTCATGTATATTTCAATTTCCTATCGAATCAGTTACAGTTTCTACTTAATTTTAGTTTTCTGACATGACTTTCATCCACTATTGAATTATGAATGAATATTTAACAAACTTTTAAATCTCACTGCATTATCTGAGTAACGTGAATAGGGCAGGATGATACTTATGTTGTATTTTTAAGCTCAAAAATATACAAGTAGTAAGAAAGTTGAAAATTTTGTAAATTAATCCATCGAGAAAAGTATGGTGTCTATTTATTTTATTATTACTTAATTCATCAGTTTGGACAGTCGTGATTTTCATTATATTCGTGAAGTGTTTTATTAAGAGGATAGTTTAAAAAAGTGGGCTATGCTTGAAAAAAACAATTATTTATTAAAAGTTTTTATTAATATTTACATATTGTATGTTAAAAAATATTTCAAGGAAGATTTAATTCACTTTCCGAGGACTTATGAGCTGAAATCAGGTTTACATATACCTACATAACATACATAGTTTCAACTCAAGTCCTCGGAAATGTTAATACAATAAGCATGGACCTGATCTGATGATGGGGCCAGATGGTGGACATAGGCAAAACTCTATAATAAAATAACGCAAACCTACTGAGTTTGGGCTTCCTAAATTCGTCTCGGTACTTGATGAATTGCAAAGAAAAATGTACGCTTTGAATTAAAAGGCATGGAAGATATGAAAATCTTCTTAAGTATAACTTTAACAGTCATTATCCGAAATTCCGTTACTGATATGTGTTGAGAAATTGGAGGATCTAAATAGAGCTGTTGCCATTCATTGACAGTGAGTGCAATGATATCTATGTTGATATTGATATATTTGATAATAGTAATAAACGACAATTATTTATTTCGTCAATGTTTTCTTATGATCACTCTATTACACAGCCACATTTGACTCCTTAGGTAGCCAATTTCAAACTTGATAAGTCGTGTTATATCTATAGTACCATATAAAAAATTGGTATAAGTCGTTTCGTTTCGTTTATGCACGTCCTTCACATAGGTATAAGTCGTATTTTTTCGTTTATGCACGTCGTTCACAATGGTATAAGTCGTGTTCATCTTTTATGCACGTCGTTCATAAGGGCATAAGTCGTTTAATTGCAAAAAAATCACTAAAATTGGTCCATATAAATTGAGTTATGTCTTTAAATATTCGTGAACAAAAGGTATAACTACAAAAAAACCTGAAAATAACATATTTACAGGATCAAATTATTAGTTCTTTATTCATAAAACGAATGCCTAACACCATAGCTTGTATAAAAATGTTTAAAAAGTGGAAGTTCTAAATATCTTCTATTAAAAAATCGTTTTTTGTCTCTCCTGAAAAGTGCCGTTTTTGAGTTATTCCGTTATTCACTGGAGGCACTGAAATAATAACGTTATAGACTCGTTATCTACTGTGCGCGAGTGGAATTCGAAACAATGGAATCGATGTTGCCTCCGCCTTTACCGTTTAAATTTGAAAATAATTTACTCAACGTTACTTCGGCCAATTTGTGCAAAGAGTGGGAGAAATGGAAAAAGTCTTTCTTAATATACCACGAAGCATGCGAAATTTCAAAGAAAGATCCGAAAGTTCAGATCAATATTCTACTGCACGTGATCGGTGACAAGTGCCGCGAAGTATATGATCAATTTCAAGGCGAACACAAAACGTTAGATGCTGTAATAAAGAAATTTGATGACTTTTTTCTGCCAAAAAAGAACCTCACTGTGGAAAGACATAAATTTTTCACACGCAATCAATTGGAGTTCAGTCAGTGGAACAATATGCGTTTGAATTGAACAAAATGGCAGGTAAATGCAACTTTAAAGATTTGTGCAATGATATTTGCTTTAACGCATTAAAAAAATGTTTGTGTAAGCCACCGGTTCTAAAATATTATGACGTAAATAAGCCAGTTACAATTTCAGTAGATGCTAGTAAACATGGACTTGGCGGTTACTTGCTGTAGTGTTGCTATCCTACGCGCATACGTCAGAACCAACGGAGTGGGGTTAGTTACGGTCCGACCCTTGCGGAGACTGGTGGTGCGTTGTCGAGCTAAGTTCTTGCAATAGTGACCTATATAAACAGCTGTACTGTGCCTGGCATAGGGTTAGGTATACTACAAGTGGCGACGAGGACAAAAGTGAGTAGAAATCTAATTACGCCTTCAAAAAAAAAATAATAGGCGGGAACACGACAAAAGCAGTCTAACGTGTACTTGCACAGTAAATGTATAATAAATACAGGGCAATCTCGATAGTGATAAGATACATTGTCATTGAAGTTAATTTATCCAAGTTATAGTTTCACTAATAACTGTGGAACAAAAGACATCTACCTAGTGGGTAGCGGTGCACTGCTCAACTATCCCAGTACAGGAATCGACTCGTAAACAAGTTTTAGCTCGTAATGGGTCATTCGTTTAAAAAATAACGGTTATTGCACATTTGCAAATAACTTCTGGCGAATCATGCAGTTTTACTTATTTATAGATATTATTTTTGTCCGATATTTACTAACGGTATTAATGTCTAATATTTATGATATTTATGACTCGTAAATAATGAAAGATGTGTAAACCATAAAAATTATGTACCTACCTAGGCACAATAAGGAGGTATTGTTTAATAAGCGCAACGTATCTAAGTACCTATCTACTCGCGCCTACAACGTAAAATTAATGCAATTGTACAGTTTAGAACCATTGGAAAACATATAATAAATAATAATAATAAAGTGTGATAAAATGTTATAGTAGTTATGAAATAACGATCTGACTTAGAAGCGCAAGTTTATAGTCATTTATAATAACGGCTTGTAGGTAGATATATTTGAAAGTTTGCGATAGCAAAATTACTCAAGTAAACTAGCTTTAGTAAACAGTTCAGTTGTCAGAAATATTATCATTAATTATAAATAGACTTCGGTTGCTTCTAACGGCATTTGAGGCAGATTAGATCGGGTGCAGTATAAATTGTTTACGGGGTTGATAAATAGGTAACTAAGTAACTACATTGTAATAATACCTTGCGCTGCGGGGTCAATATGTATGAAAGTAAACATTGAAGTGTTTAATGTTTATTTCACTTAGTTATTTACGGGAACGTAATATGTATGATGAAATATCCGTGTAGGTATATGTGTTTATAAGTGGTTAAACTGTATGATTGGTGTTGTAAATAAACTTGTAAGCAGAGTATATTGTACCTGGTCATTTAGTTGGCAAGAATATAATGTTTACTAGTCATTATGGTATACTGATCATTCAATTGATGAATAAGACAAAGGTCTTGTACACCTAGCAACTGAAATCAAATATGTTGTGTCATTTAATTGACATATTGTTTAACACTTCTAACATTGACCAAGGTCATGGTATAGCAGTAGTTAAGCGGTCGTTAAAACGACTAATGGCTAAAGGGCCAGTACGAACATTAAATTGTTTAGCAAGCGGTTAGATGAATGCTCCGCTTGAATCATTTGATTGATTGGTTCCGGGACGCCCCAAAAGTACCCATGGCAGCCATAACTTTGGAAAAAATCCATTGCGAAGGCGAGACCTCTTCGATCGGTCTGAGATGGGAGCATTCGAAACGAGCACTCCATGTATATTTGGAGGTGTCAGCTATCACAGATAGCCAAAAGAAGAGAGCAAGCCTCTTGCATTTCAGAGGAATTGAGCTCTAAGAAATATATTACAATATCCCTGGAGCGGACGCGGAGCCAGGTGTCGGCATAGAGGTATTTGCGATAGCCTTAGCAAAATTCGATGATTACTTTGCTCCTGCAAACAAAGTACGGTATATGAACGCCACGTATTCCGTTTGATGAAACAGGAACAGGATGAAAAGTTTGAGAAATTCCTTGTACGGCTGCGACAAGCCGATAAATGCAATTATAAAGATGAATATGAACACATCATTGATCAGATCACGCAAAAATGCCTAACAATAGTTACGAAAAAATAAAAACTATTAAAACACAAGTTTTCGGTTGCTAAATGTAAGATAATTTTATTTTGGGTAGTGTATATTAGTCACGGGGTTCGTGCTGAGGCCTACCCACGACATGAGGCTGAGGCCTACCCACAATGCACCATGGGGTGGAAAGTTGCTTACATAAATAAGAAAACGGGTAAAATGTATTATTTTGAATATTAATTAGTAGTTGTGCACTCGAGGAATATGAATATTTAGCAGTTTAGCGTTATTCTCGAATGGGTCGTGTTACTAATCTTCGACTGCGCAGTGGCGCAGTGGATGACGGATCACAATATAATAATTATGAACAAATTGGGAAAACGATTGGACTGCCTAGGCGTCTATTTAATTTACACGACTGTTTATTTGTGTGTGCGTAATTGAATATGCTACTTAATACTTTCCTATGGAGTGGGCTTGATCGTTCTGAATTTCCAAATATATTGACGGGTTAAATATTATAGTGTGATAACTAGTGATAAGCTTAATTTGTCTTTATGTTGAAAATTTATTTTTTTGGAATAATTATCTAGAGTATCTTGTATAGTTGATAAACAGTATGAACATCCAGCTTAAGGGTTGTGCATTAATAGGTACATATGACACGTATAGGTGCATATGTCACATGTAGTCAATTGGGTATAACAAAATCAGTAATTAAATAACAGCAGATACGTCTTGTAAGGTATAGTATGATATAGGTATAGTATTTGATAGGCCAAACGGGTTTAAAACTGATATGGAAGACTCCTAAGTGCAAAGTCATTAGTCAATATGATAAGCTCTGACTGTATTGTTACTGGAAACTAATAGCTTTAGGTCAGGGGTCAATTCGATTTATTTATTTATTTCAAATAATTACACAGCTTTACAGTTAGTATTAATGCACTGTGAATTACTAGAATAATTTATCATGACATGCTACATATGAGGTAGATTCAATTACTGAAAAATTACATCCATCCATCGCCTTACAGTACCTTAAACATTCATGACACACAATTATCCAGCTACTTCCAAAAAACGTCCAAATCCGATGCTGATGCGAGAAGCGCATTAAGTTCTCGTAAGGCTCGAACTAGAGGAGAGTTTTTCGCGCTATGGTTCGCGCCTCAGGAGCAGCCAACAGTAGCCGGCAGCGTGGACGAAAATTGAACCTCGATTTATAAGGGACGAACAATCGGATAACCTGACGGACCAGCTCTGGACAGTCAGAACATCCTCGCAAGATTTTACAAGCACTAGTCAGCACATAATTTCGTCTAACCTCGAGGGAATAGATTGATAGACCACGCTGAATTGCCAATATGATAGGCTAAGGCGTTATGAGGTCAATTTGATAGACCATGCTGGATTGCCAATATGATAGGCTAAGACTTTATGAGAGGTCAATTTGATAGACCACGCTGGATTGCCAATATGATAGGCTAAGCGGATTGTTAAAGTAAGCGAAAGGCATTATGAAACGTCTATTTAGTAGACCGCGGGAACCAAACTATTCGTAATGAAGATAGTAAGGCTTAACGGCTAAGCATATACAATTGCATGGAAGGTCAATTTGATAGACCATAGATATATTATAAGCGGTATGTAAAGTGCCGCGTTCGTGCTGGAAGGTCAATTTGAAATACCATATGTATTAAACCTTCCTTTAAATTTATATTAAATAACTCAAAGCGTTAAACTGGAGAATTTGCTTTTGAGACTTCCATTAAAACTTGAATATCAATGGCTTCGACGCGTCGATTAAATTGAAATATACTGTGCTTTAAAGCTTTCATTCAATTGGAAAAGGCTGTTGTTTTAAGACTTCCATTAAATTGGAATATCTGAAGTATCAGAGGGCCGGTAACATGGGAATATGACGTGTTCTTGACTCCCATTCAATTGGGATACTCGAGTTCTCAAAGCCTCCAGTGAATTGGAATTGATTGACAACCTTATTTGAATTGACAATAGTTTGGCACTTCAAATGAATGCCTGGATAAAACTGTGATAGTTTGACATCATTTTTAAATTGACAAAAGTGGCATTTAAAATGAATGCCTATATTAGGTGGGATTGTTTAACAACCTCCATTATATTGACAAAAGTTTAGTATTTCGAATAAGAGCTTCCATTGAGTTCGAATCGTTTGAAAACATTAAGTAAATTGACAATAGTCCGGTATTTCAAACGAATACCTCCCTCAGATAGGAATTGTTTATCAACCTTCAATTGAGAATGGTCTGGTTTTACAACTAAATGCCGGAATTAAATTGGTATTGGTATATCACTGATTTAAAACCTTGATCCAATTAGAAATGCGGCGGTTTAAAAACCTCAATTCAACTGGATTTGCAATTTAGTTTAGTATTTCAAATAAGTGCCTTCATTAATTAGGAATCGTTTCACAACATTAATTAAATTGCCAATGATGGTCCTTTCAAATGAATGGCTCCATTAAACTGGAATTATTTATCAACCTTATATTGAGAATGATCTGGTAAATAAAAATAATTCCGCAATTAAATTGGAATTTGTTTATCTGTGATTTCAAATCTAGATCGAATAGGAAAAGACGCGATTTCAAAATCTCAATTCAATCGGACTTTAGTTGCAATTTCGAAAATTTATTTGGATTCTCATATTCTTTTGAATGGTATATATTGTAATTTCAGATGACAAATTATAATGATGACCTTAGTGAGAATATTGAACGAGATAACATGATGACGTGTAAAGCAAGTTAGCTACTTAGATTGGAATAGAATAGAATAGAATAATTTTTATTTTACCAAAAGAAACATTTCTACATTTAACATAATTTAACAGTGACTTCCACACTAGGCACAGCCTGTATCGTGGAAGTCGTATCATACACATCAGGTTCGTTAACAATGCGGCTATAGACATGCCTTAAACAAGAAATTAAAACTAACAAATGAACAGTACTACGATAAATACATATATACTATCATAAAAATTGTCAGGAACGGCCCGACATGTTTCGAACTCATTTGGAGCTCTTTACGACAACTTTTACGTGAGTTATACCGTTTTTATAATTAGTAAAGATGTCTCACGATAGTTTTAATAACATTATATACTATTAGTTTCAGTTTCATAAAAAAAAAAAAAAAAAATTTAAGATGGTAAAAGGGGGAAAAGAGCAAGCAATAGTCCTTAAGCGCTTGACAAAGTGGTTGTTGTGAAATAATTATCCAGATAAGGCTACATGTCACAATTCTTAAAAAAAAAACTAGAATCAAGTGTATAACCCTTGTTTTGTATAATTCATTTATTTTTCAAATAAGTTACACAATATTACAGTTATATAACCTACATGCTTTGGAACTACAAAACTACATGCAGACCAAACTTAAAACTAGTTAGATTTAATTCAATAAGCGCCTTAATGGCTTAAGCGACATAATGGCGTGGCTCCTTTGCTTTGTTTGACCTCTGGCATAGCTGTCATGTGCGACTACGTCTCGCGCGAGATATTTGCCTATCTCTTGCAGCTGTGCAGTGGTGTGAGGGAATGACGGCTAGCGCTGTCGCGCGAGGGGAACCGCGAGGCGTGGTTATGCTAGACAGGCTGGCGTAGGATTAGGCAGATAGTAGCAGCCTGTAGTGGCTGGGACACGCGTAGCTCAAACGAGCTGAATTGCACGTAGTGACAGGTCTGAAGTGGTACACCTTCATGTCCTGGTTGGACACGGTGTCGCAATCCCAAGAACTGAATTAACCGGCTCGCCTGTGCCACTTAGTCTTGCGGGGCACCATACGCGCCTTGCTCTTCCTTTCCACCAGTGTGACTCCCTCCCTATCCACCTTGGTGTGGGAGAACTTTTTCTTATACCGAACCCGTACGGGGCGCCGGTTAGCTGCGACAGACTAACCGGCGACTACAGCATATTGCACGCTGAAGCGACTTCGAATCGGTATCGTTTGTGTATCCTCGATGTATCCTCTATATTGTTGTGTCAACAAGGTTCGCGGCAAGTTTATATTGCAAAGCTAGTTCTAAATCAAATGAGATCACAAATTAAACTATTAACCGGTCTAGATAACATAAAACAAGACTGATTAAATACTCTACTACTACGCTCCAACTAGGTAGAGGCAACTTCGACAAGGAGGCTAAGAGGCGAATACAACTGGGCTGGGCAGCGTTCGGAAAACTGCGTCGAGTCTTCACGTCGCCCATACCTCAAAGTCTAAAAACTAAAGTTTTTAATCAGTGCGTCTTACCTGTTATGACCTACGGAGCCGAGACGTGGCCACTCACCATACGACTAGTCCACCAATTCAAAGTCGCTCAGCGAGCCATGGAAAGAGCTATGCTTGGTGTGTCTCTTAGGGATCAGATCCGAAACGAAGTAATTCGACAGAGAAGCAAAGTTACCGACATAGCATAGCGGATAAGCAAGCTGAAGTGGCAGTGGGCTGGTCATATCTGCCGTAGAGCCGATGACCACTGGGGCAAACGAGTTCTGGAGTGGAGGCCACGAATCGGTAAACGTAGTGTAGGGCGCCCTGTAACAAGGTGGAGCGACGACATTCGTAGGACAGCGGGTAGTAACTGGAGGACGAGAGCTGAAAATCGAGCTCAGTGGCGTGCCATGGGAGAGGCCTATGTCCAGCAGTGGACTGAAACAGGCTGATGATGATGATGATGATGATTAAATACTTTATTGGTTTTGAGTGAAACAACCTTTTTATTTAAATATATAAACATTCACATATTATTATTTATACGATCACCAATTAATCTAATTTTAATTAAAATAAAAAAGGGATGTAGTGTTGCTATCCTACGCGCATACGTCAGAACCAACGGAGTGGGGTTAGTTACGGTCCGACCCTTGCGGAGACTGGTGGTGCGTTGTCGAGCTAAGTTCTTGCAATAGTGACCTATATAAACAGCTGTACTGTGCCTGGCATAGGGTATACTACACTTGCTCCAAGATGGGTTGCCGGTCTGTTACATATCCAAGTCTTTGACGAAAACGGAACAAGCCTATGCACAGATAGAAAAAGAACTATATGCTTGTGTTTTTCCTTGTGAAAAGTTATATACCTACATATACGGAAAAAATGATGTAACTATTGAGAGTGACCATAAACCATTGGTAAGCATTATAAAAAACCCCTAGTTAATACTCCTGCTCGATTACAAAGGATGTTGCTAAGATTACAGCCCTTCAATTTTAATTTGGTATATAAACCCGGCAGATACTTATATATAGCCGATGCACTATCGCGCGCAGTACAGGTGGGCGCCGGCGCCGATAACAACACAAAGGCGGGCGACTACCTATTAGATGTGCGCGCTCAAGTCTGTGCCGTGTCGTCAAGCAATCCGCTAACCGACACACATTTTTTACAAATACAAAAATGTACGAAAAATGATTCCGAATGTCAAGAATTAATTAAAATTATAAAGAAAGGATGGCCTACTCAGAAAAAAGACGTCAGTGACGTATTAAAACCGTACTATGCTTTCCAAAGCGAGTTAACAGTAGCTTATGGTATTATATGGAGAGGCAATCGTGTCGTTATTCCGAAATGCATGCGTCATGAAATGTTAAAAAGAGCGCATAGTAGTCATTTAGGTATAGAAAAGTGTAAACTTAGGGCGCGTGACATTATGTTTTGGCCCAACATGAACTCACAACTTAATGACTATTTATCCCACTGCCAAGCTTGTTTGACATATCGAAAACAGAATGTCAAGCAACCACTCATGCAGCATGAACCTCCCAAAAGAGCTTGGTGCAAACTAGGGATAGACATATTTTACTTTCGTGGGAATTCGTATTTGCTGGCAATAGATTACTATAGCAAGTTTATAGAAGTAGTCAAAATTAATTCGGTTTGTTCACGAGTGGTAATTGAAAAACTCAAACAAATATTTAGACGCCAAGGTATTCCAGAAGTAGTGAATTCAGATAATGGACCCGAATTTTCTTCAATAGAATTTAAATCTTTTTCAAATACATGGTGTTTTCAACATGTAACCTCTTCTCCCCATTATCCTCAGTCAAATGGCCAGGCGGAGCGAGCCGTTCAAATAGTCAAAAAAATGTTGAAGAAAACTACATTTGATCAGACCGATTTTAACATAGCTTTGTTGGAGTACCTAAATACTCCACTTGGCAATAACATACCCTCGCCAGCTGAGCTCCTGAACAACAGAAAATTGCGTAGCCTTCTACCATGTAACCCTACACTACTAGCGCCGAAAATTCCACGTAACATAGAAACCGACTTGAAAACACGTCAAATTCGACAAAAACAATACTTTGATAAACATGCTAAGAACTTACGAGTGTTGGAACCAGGGGAAAAAGTCAAGGTCAGACATAACAATGAATGGCAAAACGGAACTGTAGAGGGTACTGTGGGGCCCCGATCATACCTAATTAAAATGATGTCGGGCAGATGTCTCAGATGCAACCGTAGACAGCTGATCGTTGACTCACCACAGCGCATAGATGTACCGCACGCTTCCATTGGTACTTACGATGACATAACAGTACACAGCTCCCGTGATTCACATTCCACGCAAATGCCTAATACTAATCACTATGTAGCGGTTAGTAAAAAGGTTATATTGTATAGTTTTACGAATTAATTCAGGGCAATTGTCTGTAAGTAGTAGTAGGCGTTAGTTTTTACATCTTAATTTACTTGAAAATTTAATTGTCTAAAAATGAGTTAACGCCTATTGCTTTCTGAGGGCAGCATATGTAGTTGGAAGCGCAGGCAAAGTTAGCAGTAGGTAGTTAACAACCCCATTTGAATATTACATGGTATATGAACGGCCTCTGCACTCCTTCGTCCACACGGCAAAGCCCCCGGGATCAGTGGATCTGAATTGAGATGCTGATAAGCGTATTAAATTACGAATCCAAGTTTAGATTCATCCCTTTGTAGTATAAGTAAACCTTATAAATGAAAAAGGCGTTATATTCAGATATACCGGGTGATCAATCCAAATGGGTCAGTAGGGAAAAGTCACAAACTATAAGACATAGGGAAATCTGTTCTCAGGAACCATGGCTTCGATTTTAGATTTAATAAAAACGGCATTATTTATTTTTTATAAATCTCATACATAATTTCATACACAAGCTGGTCAAAACCGCTGTAAAGAATGTTACAATAAAACATGCGATACTTACAGAATTTTAACCAGGTTGAATTCCGGATTATGTATGAGTTTTATAAAAAAGTATTAATGCAGTTTCTAATCAATCTAAAATCAACGCCATGGTTCTTAAGAACAGATTTCCCTATCTCTTGTAGTTTTCGTTTTCTCCCTACTGACCCATTTGGAATGATCACCCTGTATATATCACGGGCCAAGAAGATTAGGGAGATTATTTTCGAACATTGTCTTCTTACCCGTCCATCTTATTAGACAATTCGTCATGTTGTAATAATTAATTTACTAAATATGTTTATTTGAAATAATATTTTCTTCGGTTTCCGCGACTGTCACACATTTAAATAAAAATTATTAATTACTGAAGTCAACCTTTGACAACGGTATCTGTAAAGGTATTGAAACGTCTGGGAGGCTCAAATAATTAATATACGCGATATAATCCGTTTAAATTGTTTTATTTAAATGTTTATTTGAAGTTGTATTAGTATTCCGAATAAAAAAAGTAAACTACCGTAACTGAAGAAATTTCTTGGATTGTTTTTAATTATGTGCATTTTGGCCGATCTGATTAGGTTGTTGTTTTCAATTAGCCATATTTAGTTGCTGGCTGCTAACAATATTTCTTTTTCGATTTAGGGTGTAATAGTACCATTTAAGCCCCGCTTCACGAAGCTAAAATAACGTAGGTACTTTTTGAGCAGGAGAAGTGAAAATTAAGGGGCTTTGGGTATTGCTTGTTGAACTGAAAATATGTAAACGAGAAAGTAATGACACACAAAATAACTATATCGGTTCGATTAAAACGAATACGTCAATACGTTATCAGATTTATGAAGTACTTTAATACTTTCACGGAACGTGATAAACTGTGGTGATAAATAAATGATTTGTCTATAAAATCCGTATCCGTAATCCGCACGTTATCGTATCAGTAGATCTGAAATTCGTATTTAATTAGCTATTGATAATAGTATTTTATGTAATCCTTGCACAATTAATGAAGAATTGTGTAACTATTGCATACAATACTTTTTATATTAGCAAAACGCAGAAAAACATTTTTTACTTTAATCTTTATTCCCCACTATGAATTTTTATTTTTGATGTACCTACCTAACCTTTTTCGTTCAACTCAAACCTATTAAAAAAACATGATCGCGACACACGCCGCCTCGTGATCGGTTATTTTTTTGAAAAGTAATTTCAACCAATCAGGGAACAGCGTGTTGATGTTCTCTTTTTGTAATTCATTTTGATTTGAGTAGAGAGATGTTTTATGTTATGAATATTAAAGTTCAGTAGCGGGTACCATAGAGTATAGAATTTGGGTACAGGTTAAAAAGTGCGTTGTTGTGATTTTGTCTGTGATATTATAATTGGCAGATTACAGTACGCGAATATAAATTTTTTGGTGGTTCTATGGTTCCATTGTTGTTCTATGTATTTAAGTATATATTTATCTATATAAGTACGTATATCGTCGTCTAGTACCCATAACACAAGCCTTCTTGAGCTTAATTTGGGACTAGATCGATTTGTGTGAGGTTGTCCAATATATTTCTAAAGAAAATATTTATATTTATATTGGCTCTACATTTGACTGGTAGAGAATGCCATTTGGCATTAAGTTCGCCATTTGTACTGACTTGAAAAAAAGTCTATTGGGATCACATGCCGATCTATGTATATAATATGTAAAAGAAAAGCTAGACCTTGTTACAAAAACGAATATGCCAGTCCGCGCGCCCGAAGCGAAAGTCTTGATTGCCCAAAATGGTGAAGTAAATAATTGTTTAAATGTTGTCTATAAAACTAAAGCCCTTTTTGGAGTCTGCATCGCACTGGAGTAGGCGGTTTATGCGGAGATGAAAAGAAATAATTTCCTATACTTTTTTTATTTCGTGCCGAAAATGATTTTTGTGTGCAAAAAAAAGTCTTGCCAAAATCCTCTCCGCTTTTAGTATTACTCACATTCGTTCGTACCTAGAAGGTTTGTCTTTATCTGCATAAAGTACTTTATCCGCAGCTGAAATCGTTAATCGAACAATGCATCGTTATGTCCCAGTTAAAACGTTCGGCTAATAATAACCATAGCAATTGGAGTACACGTAGCTATACGTAGATAAACGTTATCGACGAGTGTAAAGCCATTAATGTCGCGCAATCGATTTGCGTGATTTGGTAGATTAAGGATGTCTACGTACCTGGCCTGGCCGTCTACGTAGTATATGGTCGGTACGGTCGCATGCATGGTATAAGACGACAAGGTATGGCACTTCCACTCCGGTTAGCGACACTTTTTACGTCACGATTAGTAGCCGCTTTATAGTAACAAAATAAGTATAAGGAAAAAATGTTTTCCGCCAGTCGTACAAAAAATAATAATTATGCATTTATGCATTACAATTGTCATGTTCTTTGACAAATGTATTATGTCGTAATACTTTATTTATTTTGTTCCCTTTGCGGTGGAGACGGCGGGTTGTTGGGGGACAGATGCAAAATGTTTTGTGCGCGACGTAGGCCGTAGACTCAGGCAAAAGGGGGAAGACCCCCGCTCCGAGTCATTTCTGGTACTCGTACAAAGGGTGTCCATTGCGATCCAACGTGGAAATGCTGCGAGCGTTATGGGCACCTTTGGACCAGAAATGACAGGGAGCGGTGTTTAACCTTGTTATTTTTAGAATTTAGTATTAATTGAGTTATTAATTATTAAGTCATGAATTTATTGTACAGTTATATTATATACTTTTAATTAAACACATTCAGAAAAAAAAAATTGATTTAATACACTAACAATTTTATTAGATTCATGTCGGTAACAAGGTAATCAGGGAGTATTGATAAACCATTGGCAACACTGAAACGGATTGACAGAACCAACAAACCAATCATAGCGTGATGACGTCGGAAGTGTCGCCTGTAATTCCGGAGTAGCTTGTTTTCTTATACCATGGTCGCTGACTACCACAATGGAGTAACAAGACGTTATAAAGCCTGACCAGAAATATATGAGGATTGCCAAGAGGGCGCTATGTATAAGATTTATATGGCAACAATTTTGCAACCAATCGCAACCGCACTAATGACATTAGTTTAAATACCTGTCAGTTCTTATGGTAACCTCGTAATATCATTTAATGGAATGCACTCTTTTTCTGGCTGTTTTTCGTGTAGTAAACACATGTACACTTTATTTATAATATTACGTGGACGATTGTGAATGGTTATACTTAGGCATTTTCTTTGGTTATTTTTAAATATTTGTCTTTTAAAGAAAACACCACGTATGACATTGACATTGTTGACAAACCATTATAAAATCATTGCCAGTGTAAGAAATTAGTTCTAGTGAAATTCCGCAATATGGCGCATCCTCATATATTTCTGGTCAGGCTTTAACTGTGATCAAACTACAATAAGAGTCCAAAGTGTCTTTCGGATTCAAAATCAAAACTTTAACATGACTTTAACCAGAATTTGACATAACGTTTTTGAGATAAGAATAAAGAAAAAAAAACACCGTGAAAAGGCTGAAAGTTCGCCCACCTAATATTGCATTTACGGGTTATGAACAGCCGATAAAACATCGTCGTTTTTGTGGTCAAATGTTAATAGCTTTTATACATGTGGTGAGGATTTTGAATAGAAGTGCAAACCTATACGTCGTTTGATGATAATGATAGAGAGGTCTTCAGTAGGGTAAATATTATGAGCCATTAGAACATTTTAAGAACAACATATAGATGATGTCCTAAATGGCACAAAATACAAAGATCTTTCTTAAATCCATATTTGAGGTTAACGCCTATCTCAGCAAAAGGAAATTTGTCATTTGTCATTGTTTTGCCCTTGATCACAACTTTGGAAAATTGCTACGCTGTCGTTAACGGCGTCAAAATTTCGATGATCAAAAATTTCGTAAATTAAACCGTAACAAGTATTTTTTATTTTATTTCTATGTCACTATATAATGAGCTATGTATAAAAAATAGTATTTTATGCAACCTTTGTATAAGAGGGGGCAAAAAACGTGAGTGGCATGGGTTACGATGTGAGCGTAGCGAACATCGTAAGAAAGATGCCACGAGCGTTTTTTGACCTACTTATACAACGTTGCATACAATACTTTTTCTACGACTCGACATTTCATAAATAAAATGCAAATAAACAACAAAGAAAATAATTACATGCTCCCGCACGAATCAACATAATTAAAAAAAAAATGTCTCTGATAAACTTTTTTTTATTGCCGTCCATCTGTTAAAAAATTATGAACTTATACATAAAGGTATACGTTCACTATACTAAACATCTGTCAAAAAAATATAACCTTATACATAAAGGTATACGTTCACTATACTAAACATCCATGCACTGAAGATAAAACTTTTTTTTTAAGTTGGCAGCAATGCCCTAGTACAATAAGTATTTTTTAAATTGCAAATTGAGTGAATGCAGCTGTTTATTTTGTAATCTGTTGTATTAAGTGATGCTTTTTTGGCGACATTATAACATCGTTTAGCAGTGTTTTTTTGGGCAGTAGAGTATAGACTTTTACAGACTTTCATAATTTATGTCTTTATATTAGAGTTAGTAACTATATAAATGACAGAAAAAAGTACTGGAGTAGAAAAAATTGTTTTAAGCTCTTGTACATAAAGTAATTTCTTCTTTTAGGACTAAGGCAATAAGGCCTTACAGCTACATACACAATATACCTTTATTTAAAAGTTAGGTTTTATGTTAAATAATTTAATTAGGGTGTAACATTCAAGTAAAAAACAAATAACGCAAATATTTTTAACGCGCGAGCGGGAAAATAATTGTTCGTCAAAATAATATGGATTAAAACTGATTTCAGCGTTTTTGAAAATTCATTCCTGGAAGTGGTAAAAAAGGGGTTGGAAGTTTGTATGGAGATCAAACATTATTTTAAGATATGATAATCATTCATAATTTTAAGTGCGGGACTTGAAACTTTGTATAAACGCATATTATTCGAATACAATAAGAATTTATAGACGAATTTTTATTAAACTCATCGAATTTAGTAAAGCCATTCGTTCGTAGATGTACCTGATTTCCATAATAATTCCATGTTATAAGGGCAAAATTACCCAATTTAGCCGAAAAAAAAACTAAAAACGGACTTCTTATCATTTTGTCGTGTCTATATGTACATAAATGTTGTAAAATATCGTAGAAATTGTAAAATAGTATTGTACTAGCTGTGCCCCGTGGTGTTACCCGCTCATCCCACGGGAACACTAATTTTTTTCGGGATGAAAAGTATCCTATGTCCTTTCCCGGGTCTCAAACTATCTCCATACCAAATTTCATCTAAGTCGGTTCAGCGGTTGAAGCGTGAAGAGGTAACAGACAGACAGACAGACAGACACACTTTCGCATTTATAATATTATAAGTAATATAAGTAAAAATGACAGGGAGCGGTTTGTTTTGAACCTTGTTATTTTTATAATAGTTTTAATTGAGTTATTTATAATTAAGTCATATATTGTAAATTAAAATATAAATTAAAGTATATTCATACATATAATATAAGTAATATAAGTAATAAGTATATAAGTATAATAAGTATATAAGTATAATAAGTATAAGTATGGATACCGGTTGATAATAATGACACTTGCTTTAAAATTTGAAGGTAAAGAACATCAAAGCCGACTTAATCATAAGATGTATGGCTTATAAAACAAAAAAGATTAAAAAAAAAACATCAAAGTCAAATAATTTATTTACTAGAGTCTGGCTAGCCAACTAATGTTGACAGATATATCCTTGTGGTATCACCAATTGTCTATGATGTAAACAATTTAGTAGGTGGGTCCTCTGTAAATAATTTTGATACTTTATGTACTAGTTCTAACATTCCGATAGAGTTGAAATTTTACATAGTGCTTATCGTCGGGGATAGTGCAATACCGCATTAGTAACAAGGTGTAGATACGAATCAATATTCAAACAAATGCTAAGTATTTCATTGAAATGAGAACTTTATCGACAGCTGTTATTTACGCGGTATTGTACTATCCCCGACGCGCGACGTTATGTAATTTTTCTGGTGATGGATTAATATTATGGATTATGGTATTATCGAGCTAGGTCTTTTTTACACTACATTGAATTTGTCGCCTTGTATTATGGTTAGAAAGTCTAAACATACCTATGTGTTTGTCGTTGACTGTACTGTACATAGTGGTAGAAATTATGTGAGCTGACTATGAGTGCACGTCAACATCTATTTAACTTATTTCCTTAGCTACCTTACGTATGCATAGAAAATCTAAAATATTTTCGAGTATCAAAACTATAATTCCTACTACATAAAGTGTGACCTGCCGCAGATTCTTTAAATTTACCGCCAAAACTTTGAGTACCTACTATTTCATTAGCCAGACTATATACGTATCGTTGTTTAAAAGTTTCGTTACATAAATATATGGTCATAAAGTAAAAAAGATTTTGACATTATAATACGTTTCAACTATACTTAGCATTGCTTAGGCATTTACTAATTTTAGTAAAGCTATTCATTCATAGATAGCGCTAGCGGTTCTAATTTATTTATATACTAACACGTTCATTTTATTAAATTAGTTAAAAATAAAAAAATAAAATTATGCTATATTAATGGATGTATACAACAATTTGAATTAAATTCAATAATTTTTGATCGTGTTTATATACGTATGCGGTTATATTATATGCCTATTGTTATCAAACTCATCGAATTTAGTAAAGCTATTCGTTCCTAGATGGCACACTAGCTGTACCTGATATCATAATGATTCCGCGTAATTAGAGCACTTTAGCCGAGAAAAAAGCTAAAAAGCGGCCAAGGGCGAGTCGGACTCGCGTACGAAGGGTGCGGGGTACCATTACGTAAAAATGACAAAAAATCACGTTTGTTGTATGGAAGCCGCACTTCAATATTTATTATATGTTAAATTACAGCAACCAACATTCAAAATCCAATTGACTTAAATCTCATACAACTTGCAAAAAAAAAAGTAATTTCAACATTGCTTAGATCTGAAAATAATAAAGATAAGATTCCACGGCGGACGAAGTCGCGGGCAACACAGCTAGTATCTATATGTATAAACGAGGTTTATGTTAAGAAAACTCTTTTTAATTTTCTTCATATATTTGTCATGTTCATGTGCCACATGGATTAATACTTGGTTCTTAAAATATTGCATAAATTAAGAAAGCGCATTGAAATATTGTAAATAATGGCTTTAAATGTTGTTTTTTTACAGGTTAGTACAGTATTTTTGTTACACAACGTAATATTGTGAATAGTGAAGTATGTAAAATTATGTTATTTTATTTACAATAAACCATTTCTTTAACAGAGAAACACAATTAAGTTTGTTATTTCAAGAATAGACGAATTTACGTATAGTGTTTGCACACATTATAGGTACATGTTATGCAACATTTTAGTTATTTTTTTATGTTTTTTTATAAATATTGAGGGAGAATTTTATACAAATCGATTTAGTCCCAAACTAAGCAATGCTTGTGCTGTGGGTACTAGACGACGATATACATAATAAATATATAATTGCATGTATTTATACATAAATATATATGTAGATGTCATAGGAACAAATATTAGAGTTTATCACTCAAATAGCCCTCGTGCCTTGCCCGGGATTCGAACCCAGGTCTACCGTCATCTGCGCATAGTGTGCCAACCGCGTCGTCTCGAACCCAGGACCACCGGCTCAAAGTTCGTTCGGAAATCGGTCACTTTTCACTAGCAAGATTTGATCACAGGCAGACAAACAGACAGACAGACAGCGAGACAGGTGAAACTAAATAAAAGTTTGATAAGTAAATAAGAAGCGGAAGAGAAAATATTTTTAAACGAATAATTATATGCTGCAATCCTCATGAGATTTTGGTCAAATATGAAATAAAAAAGAACATGCAGATCCCTACGTTACGGGAAATAGAGATGAGACCTATGAGATATCAGGAAGGTTCCACACGTGACAATGATCAAAACAACACAAGCTGAGCAGTTAGCAGATTGTTACCCAAACTTTCCCAATTATATCCAATTTTCACATGATTGGATATCAAACAAAACACCGGATATTCATGTTATATTACGGATGTCCCGGGAATAGACGCGACGGTACATGCCTTACCAACTTAGCTGGTTATTGCATATATTTATAAAACAGTCCAGTATTATTCCACAAATTGGATAAAGTGGAACATGCCCGAAAAATAGCACGAATCCTGAAGGAAAAGCAAATTGCGTATATTTTTCTTGCGTATTATTTTTTCAAAGTATGGCTAGGCCGTTTCATAGAGTAACGTAAATAAGTGTAACGGACCGTCTGGCTATTACGGTATCAATAAATTAAGGTTATGTCTTCATGATAATATTTATAAACTTAATTCCTTACCATATAGGCTGGACAGTTCGTTAAACTTATTTACGGTACTCTATGAAACGGCCAAGCCTTACTTTTGAAACCAAGGTGTAGGGTTAGTAGAGTCAGGGCTTAGGGACTTGGCTTTTCCTGGGATCTGATAACTTTTTTTACAGCGAAAGCGTTATGAGCATGTGAGTCTTGGCCGCCAATTTTACATGAAATGTTTTTGGTGGGATCTCATTTCTTTTTGTAAGGTGCCCTAGAGTTTTTTATTTATTTGGGCCGTAGCGTTTCTAAGTAGGTACTTAGTAATAATAGCGAAAGCGTTATGAGCATATGTGAGTCTTGGCCGCCAATTTTACATGAAATGTTTTTGGTGGGATCTCATTTCTTTTTGTAAGGTGCCCTAGTTTTTTTTATTTATTTGGGCCGTAGCGTTTCTAAGTAGGTACTTAGTAATAATAGCGAAAGCGTTATGAGCATGTGAGTCTTGGACGCCAATTTTACATGAAATGCTTTGGTGGGATCTCATTTCTTTTTGTTTGGTGCCCTAGTTTTATTTATTTATTTGGGATGTAGCGTTTCTAAGTAAGTAGTAATAATTGTGTATTTAAGAAATACTTACGTTTAGCTCCATATATATACACTTTTAGCCCTCATTATGGAATACCCATATAAGTTCATCCCCTTATTTAAAGGTCGGGGGGTGATTTTCTAAAAATCTTAGAATGTGTATTTTATTTATAACAATGAGCCCTAATAGGTATAAATTTTCAGACCTCTAGTATCAAAATTTGCGAAAGTCTCATACAAACTTCCATCCCCTAGTTTAAGGGGTTGGGGGTAAAAAGTTCCAAGTTTTAGAAATTATTTCATTGTTCATGTACTAATACTAACTTACATACCAAATTTCAGCTTTCTAGGTCATCGGAAAGTACCCCAGAGGTTTTGATACGTCAGTGTATATATATTATATATGAGTGAGTGGCAAAATCGGCGTATTTTAGTAACCAATAAAACCTAAAGTATAAAAGCTAGATCGATTAAATTTAATACATTTTATATGTTCCCTAACTGCATCTTAAATTCTTAACCTGTTAATTTGGGCGCTCTGGTGTTAACTGGGACGAAGCTAGGAGGGTTTGAAATTTAGACGAAACGGTTCAAGAAAAGGTAGGTAGTGCCCCGCTTCTTTTTTGTTCGTCTTGGCGGATTTCCCTACCGTGTTTGGCGTTTGATTGATGCGCAGTTGAGTAATACCAATTTACCTTTCAACCCTCGGGTCGCGATGAGTCACTTTCAACCCGCTTTTGAGATAATCAGTGTGTAGGGTCAAAAATATCTATTTGTACGCGACGATCGCTAACTACGAAATTTGCCTACACTTATGTATAAGTATCAATGCTTTGTAACGCACGAAGTCTATGGATCGTTCGTGAGAGACGCTCGATCCAAAAGGCGGTCTAAGTAATGAGTGGGCAAACAGCGGTGGATACAAACGAGTGAACGACTTGTTTGTCTTCCCATCTCCTGCAGGGTAGTTCCAGCAAACGCTAGGTGATAGTTAAATGTTCGAGTCGGCTTCGCGGAAAGTTTGGTCACGAGTTCAGTCTCTGAGGGCAAAATAGTGCGATCAACTTGTTACCATAAATTGAAATAAAGCCACTAATTTTGTGACATATTAATTATAAGTCGACGATGATAATGTAAAAAAATATACTTCGATATAGTCATTTTTAAAAACCCCTTTCAATATCAAAAATCCGCTACGTAGTTTGAGAAAAAAACCAGTCTTGTAGAATCAGCTGCAGAAACACGGTGAAATTTATTTCGAAATAGTAGGTATTCCTTATTTAATAATATCATGGCTTAATAGGGTGAAATTATTTTCGATAGTCCTTGCTGTGAGGATCTACAAGCTGCACTGCAGGTATTAACTTTTCTTTAAGTACCATTGTTTTTCCGAAACGTATTTTTTTTATTGACAATTTGACAGTTCTTAATAAAAGTAGCTGAAGGGTTCTTTGCATTGTTAACCGACTTCAAAAAGGAGGAGGTTCTCAATCCGAACTATTTTTTTTTTTTTTTGTATGTTTGTTACTCGATATCTCCGAGAACCGTAAACCGAGTTTAAATTTTTTTTTTAATCGAAAGGGTATAACTCCGAGTTGGTCCCGTTGGCACTAAGTCGGGATCTGATGATGGAATCTTGGAGAAATCGAGGGAACTCTTCAAATGTTATAGGGACATGTACGGCGCTTTCGGTAATTTATTATTGATAAGGTCAAGAATTTACATTCAGTAAATAGGATTTGGTGTAAGGAAACTGATGATGAACACATACGAATCACTAAAAAGCAAAAAAAAAAAATTTTACAAAAAAAAGAATCGACTTCAGTAAAACTAAAAAAGCCAACAATAACCCGTTCAAGTACAGATTACATTTGACTCACCCTTCGAAGTCGGTGCAAAACCTCGCGTAAACTATAATATATAAATATAAGAACTGGTACCAACAAATGTAATCTGTACTTGAACGGGTTATTGTTGGCTTTTTTAGTTTTACTGAAGTCGGTTCTTTTTTTGTTATTTTCCCGTATCGTATTAATGCTCCACTTAGGTTTCGAATCCTTGACTCTAAGTTTAGCTTTGCAGAAATGATCCAGACCCCACTACTATTTCATTGTTTATTACATAACGTAATAAAAACATAGACTAGGACAAAACGGCCGATGTTTCGACATGTCAATAAGATAGCAACAAGGAAAGTTCGGAAAGCCTGCTCAATAAACAGTACTAAAATGTTTTTGTCTTGCCGTTACTTGAACAAGCGAAATAAAAATATACTTTTCCACGCTCTATGACCGAGGCGAGGGGCGCGGTTGCGCGAATAAGTAAAGCAGTTTGGATGAACTCGTTACATCAATTCCATTACTACTATTTGTATTCAACAAACTCAAACAAAGTATTACTCGTACTCACTTTCCCTAAATGTACGTTTGTTCTGCAATTAATCTTCTTTACTAAAGTATCTTGAAGTTGAGCAGTTGCCATTTGTTAAGTAATTCATTTCATTCATCTTTAAAACATACTTTTGACTAAAACAGATTGATGGCGCTATTGTCTCATCCATCAGACAATATGTGAATTGTGAACTTGTACTCGTAAGTGTAATTCCGCCAGTAAAGTTGCTTGCACAATTTAATTAACTGCCTTTTCGTCGAATGTTCGCCGAACTGTCATTTCGTGAAAAGCATTTTTCTCTGAAACTGTAAACTATTTGTTATTGTTAAAAAATAATGCTTATCAATGGGATGATATTTTCAAGCATTATGAAATATTTATAACTTCAGAGGAAAAAAAACGTCGATGTGAAAATCGAATTTTAACGACCAAAATTTTATTACGACTGAATGTGACTGTGTTACCAACTTCTTAAGTGCAGTTACCGACTCAAATACGTCTTATAAGTATTTGCTGTTAGTTCCACTGAAACTATTTAATATTACTTATACGAAAACAACAAATATTAGGTTATATTTGTCGTTAATACGCAGTGTACGGGTGTATTAGTATTGTCCACTCCTCGTAAACACTAGGTAGGGTAGACTGGGTACGGTTGTAACAGGGTACGGTTGTAACACCTCGAATATTTCCGAAACTATCTACAGGAGAGTGAGGGGTACAAGGGGAAAGGGACGCGGCGGACAGGCAGGAACACGATTACCAGTGTCTCTGCGCCGTCGGCGTGGTTAATACGCGTTTAGGAGGGTATATTGTGTTTTGTGCATCAAAAGTAAGTATTTTTGGTCGATTTCTTTTCAAATTATCTTTATTAATAATGCATGTTACGTTTCGTTGATTTTTCTTGGTATTTGCTAGACGTTTACGGTGTGTAATCAAGTGTTAGTTTGAGTGTAGGTTATGCTGTTTCGAATGTGGATTTATTTTACTGGCACAGGAGGGGGTTGGGTACGGTTGTAACAATTTTTGTGGGTAAGGTTGTAGTATTTTTTTAAATCTTTGTTTTGTGTTTCGGATATAACAAGAGTTTATTTTTACTATAGATGCCAAAAAAACGTGTCAGGAAGACATCTAGACGCGAAAATGATCAAGAGTGCTTTAAACATGCTTACGATGAAGTGAAAAAAGGGAAGTCTTTGCGGCAAACAGCAGAAATATAAGAAAAGGGACAGCTAAAGGAGCCAGGAAGGGAGAAGGGAAGGGAAAGAAGAGAAAGGCTGATACAAATTATATTATAATGCTGAATCTTCAGAGGATGAAGACTTAACTGCAATGACAAAGATTCTGAATAAGTTTATGACAACTTTGTTGATTTGTTGTTAAATCTTTTAATTGGTGTTGATGATAATATTAAGTACGGTGTTAACTTTGTTAAATTTGATTGTTTTTTGTAATAAAGCTCATTAATATCACTTGTTTTTGTTTATTTTGGGTATGTTACAACCGTCCCCCATCACTGTTACAACCGTCCACGGCATGGGGACGATTGTAACAGTGGCACACAAACTGAACAATGCCTTGCTGACAAAAAAACTACGGCATATATGATATTTATTTTAAATGTATTTTTAACTCAAAAGAGTATTCTTCAATTTGTAACGTTGTATTTAGTTCTTAGAGCTGTTTTAGCGATGATATGAGCGATAAAAGAAAAATTGTTACAACCGTACCCAGTCTACCCTACTGGGGGGAATAATCTGGTTAAACTCTCAAAGTATAAGGTATAAAGTACATTACATTAAGCCATGTTGCATCATATTACGAATATATGATGCAACATGGCTTAATGTAGTTAAGTAATCTGAATCTGACTAATCCAATAACTCCACCAATATGGAATAGATAAACACCAAAAACGGTGTCTCCCAAACATTACACCATTAATCGTCTGCAATAGACGCAAGGGCCTTATATATGGAATAGGTACATTAGCTATCCTTGAAACAAACTTTAATAGATAACAAGGTATAGTTTAAGTAGTACGTGTGCTTAATCGGTGAATTTAATGAATAATAGTTTCCAGCGAATCTCGTTTCACAAAAGTAAAATATTACCTGCTCGTAACATGCAAGTTTTTACCAGGGTATTTTTATGCTAACACGACTCACAAAACCTTAACCAAAGGAGTCTAGTGTCAAAGCCTAAAACAGAATGAACGGAATACATTGACCCATTTCCGAACTTTCAAACACGGTTGCACGTAGGAGATACAGTTCATATCTACTCAAAGACGAGGGTAAAATAGTTTAAGGATTATATTTTGGTGTTCGAACAATGGCCATAATTTTAATCCACTGACCGTTACAGCTAGCAGCTGTTGGACATTTGGGGCACTACAATTAACGACTGTTCAGAATCTAGTGATGGAGGGTACCTCCCTCAAAAATAAGTTTCGCGATCTGCGGATTAATTTCGTTGCAAGTAGAAAATAAAATTAAGGTTAACTTTATTCCGATTTTTACACAAAATTTTATTTAAACATGTTTTTAGCACGACACAGCAAGTAGATAAGTTCTAGGTTATAGGTTATCGCGGGCTAGTTTTCCGCAACTCGACGTTTTACAATGCGCCTATTTTGCGTGACATTAGCAAATAAGATAAATATTTTCAAAACCAAAAGGTTCAATTGGGGCTTCAAAATAAATATTGCGTTCATATTTAAATTTTAACAAAAATCTTTTAGAAATATACACGCTACACGCCTACACGGTCGAGGTAGGATAGCGGATAAGCGGAAATGCTACCGGAAACCCCTCTACACGTGGTACTTTTTGCTTTTTTGCATTCGGGATAAACATTTTTGCATAAAAAAAATTGGGTCGTCCATCTAGGGAACCCAATTATTTAAATAAATATTCACCCATTTCCAGCTATAGGTACGATTGATTTTATTCAATTTGGTATGCAGATTCATATCCGATATCAAAACAATAACAATACATCAGGTATCAATAAAAATATTTATTTTTATAAATTTATGAAACATGTAATTTAGTTTCGCCAAGTCCGTCTGTCCGTCTGTCCGTCTGTCCGTCGGTCCGTCCGCGAATGTTTTTTTCGGGTACCTCTCGAACACCTAAAGTGGGGTTGAATTTTTTTTTTCGTTCCAACACAAGTGTGTGGGGTGTCGTAGAATAGGTCTTTTAAAAATAATAGGGGTCTCCAAGCATAATTTTTTTGATAAAGTCAGCAGTTTTGTAAAAATTCGCTCCGAAAATAAAAAAAATTGCGTGCCCCCCTCTAACTTTTCAACCACGGGTCAAAAAATTATGGAAAAATTCATGAAAATGAGGCCTTATAAGTACTTTCAATGAAAACTATATTAAACAAAATCGGTTGAGCCGTTATTGAATTATCGCAAAATTTCATATTTTTCTTTAAAAGGACGTAAGTTGACTTCCAGAAGGTAATAAGTAATTACAGTTACATTGGCGTGTACGACCTTTTTATAGAGCATGAAATCTTAGTCGTAACTTAATCCTCGGGCTTAAAACCGCTGTTTTAAGCCCATCTATTGTGAAGGATGAGCAACTACGGAACCCTACACTGAGCATGGCCCGACATGCTCTTGGCCGGTTTTATTTAATGTGGGTACACCACAATTTTTATTTAAACCATGAATACAAAGATCAAGGCTTTGCAATATTTAAATGAACTTCTCGTAGCAGCACCAGAGTGTGATATTTTTGCAAGTGCTTGGATGATAATATATGATGAATGTATGAGGTTCTGTGAGGCGATGGATGACCGTCCTTCTGCTGTGAATTATGTTTAATTATTTATTAATATTTTTCCTTTCTGTTGTGCAATGTTCTGTATTGTTACTTAGTTATATGACTGTACTTGTTACACAGTGCCTTGGTGTATAACTGTAATACTGTGGAAATTATAATTGAATAAATTGAAAATTGAAAATTGAATAATTGAAGGCTTAAAGAAAAATTGAAAAAGGCGCTAACTGGTGGAAGGGACCGGGAATCGAACCCTGCTCGTACATCCTGCTGCCTGCTGTATTCATGATTTATTTATTTTTATTTTCATGTAAATCCTGGCACAGGGTACCGGCAGGATATTTTTAGTTTAAATACCTAGGTTACATATAATTATGTTAAATTAAATAGTTGCTCGAAATCGTAAAAACTGTAGGTTAGTAACAAGTGCCATTTTACCACTAGCGCCATTTTGATTGTTAATTTTCCTCTGGAGCACGTTTATTGCAAGCTAGTCGATCGTGAATTTGGAATTTTCAACCGTCGCTCCGAGCCGGCTTCGTTACCTACCAGCGATGTATATCTAGCTCATCTACATAGATACAACACGTTCAAGCTACGTTTGCACCTAGTAGCTACTAAGTCACGTTCAAATGAGGTGCAAACTTAACTTAACCGTGTGAAATGTCGGTGATGCTTGGTATATACAATTTATAGTTTAGGTTATTGTATGGAAGCTATGAAGTCGTGTGCTACTATTAAACACGTGCAAGCTGTATTATTAATATATACAGGGGTTACCTCGGGATAGGTAAAATATTATTTTACAATAGGTATGCATCGTGTTCGTAGTAAACATGTACCTACTCGTACCATAAAAATGCTTCGCAGCGCTCAATATAGTAATTTTTTTAGCCATTTAGTGTTATACTGTCTCGTAATAGAATATTCAATAATTAAGTTATGATGTTAGTACTGCAGGAATAGTATTAAAACAGGCATATGCATATAAATTCCTCCGTTCACGGTTAATAAATTGGTTGATGTTTTAAAGTCGTCCGTTAATATTTTAATGGTCGGGTCATTAATAGCTCATTAATTATGGAATTTCATCGTGCATTAAAACATTAAGCCAAAGATTATGACCGTCGTTTGGCAAATTAAAACATTCGTACTAAGTATTTACGAGTCGGCTAAAAACGAGCTTGAGCAAATAATTTGGCCGGCATTTAATTAAAAATTTTGCCAGTTTAAGAATAAAATCCTTTCAAATTTCTATTTGCATCTCCCATAGAGTTTGATCGAAGTGATAAGAAAATAATTATCACCATTTCATTCGTTTGTAAGTAGGGTTGTCCAGGTGTGTACCTACCTACTCAAGAGAACTTTAAAACTCAACAAAACTTTAATCATATCTAGTCATACGAGTAGCTATAAATGGAAAAGTAAAACTATACAGTTAAAGCTATAATAAAATTATTATACCATGGTTCTCAAGATACCGTAATTATGATTTAATGCTATAGCATATCAAAGCACATTCGTGGACAAATCGATCATTAATTTTCCGCGTATCTGGGGGTGTCTCAAAAGTTGCGCATCGGTGCTGCAACTTTTTGTGAAGGACTCGCGCCACTTTACAGACACTAAAGGACGTCAAGCTGGAACCAGACGAGATAATGGTGAGTCTTGACAGTAAATCTCTTTTCACTAACTTTCCCGTGAAAGAGTGTGTCGAGATAATTAGGGAAAGGCGAAGTGACAATCTAACTATGGGCCTCTTAAGGAAGCTCAGAGTCACTCAGCGAGCTATGGAAAGGGCTATGCTCGGGATCTCTCTACGTGATCGAATCAGGAATGATGAGATTCGTAGACGAACTAACGTCACCGACATAGCAAACAGGGTTAGCAAACTAAAGTGGCAATGGGCAGGGCACATAGCTCGAAGAACCGATGGCCGTTGGGGCAGAAAGGTTCTCGAGTGGAGACCACGTACCGGCAAGCGCAGCGTAGGACGGCCACCCGCAAGGTGGTCGGATGACCTGGTCAGGGTTGCGGGGACACGCTGGATGCGGGTCGCTTCTATCCGGCCCATGTGGAAGTCAATTGAGGAGGCCTGTGTCCAGCAGTGGACGTCCTATGGCTGAAATGATGATGATGATGATGATGAAGTGACAATGAAATGCCAGAGTCAAACATGGTGTGTTTACAGGGGTAGATAACTTATGTATCGCGTAAGACATTTACCCCCTGACCGAGGGTGTTGCCATGGGAAGCCTTGTGGCATTGGTCATGGCAAATATCTGGATGGAACTTCGAAGAACACTTTGAAGCCAACTTAGATCTACGACCATCGGCATTGAAGTTCTGAAGGAAAATGCTTTATGCAAAAAAGTGGCAGGTACTTTGGCTCTTGGCTCATTAACCTCTAATTTAGAAAAGGTTAACGTAACGTAAGAACGTTTTGTATAATATTTCCAGAGTACCTACTTGCAATTGCGGACTCTACATTTTCTGACATCCATCCCATACCTTGGGTAGTTGCCCAATCCATATAAATTGCAATTAGGATAGATGACCCCTGAAAGAGGCCATCTATCCCCCAAAAACTCTAATCGCATCTGGCTTTCCTTAGCAATTGCACGGAAAAATGCAACACGGTCAACTTAGTAAGTAGCACCTTATTCATAGAGATCTGGAATTCTGGAGAAATTGTAGGTAGATAAAATCTAACCCAATGTGACATCCTGGTTTGGCCCTACATTTTAAGGGACAATGTTACACAAATTTACTTACTTCTATAGTAAACCTAATTCTATAATAAGCAAACCAAAGAACAAGTATTCGGGGTCATCACACAATTATATCTTGCCGGCTTTCGATCCCAGGACCAAATTTTAACCAATTTTCGTACAAGGATAGCTGGACATCCAAAGGTAGAGATATCCGCTTCAATTTTGATTTGCTTTGTTTAAACTCCTTTCAAAACAATCTACCAATTTGTTTTACATATATGGCGTTACATAATAATGGATATTTATTTTTTGAATTTCGTGACAGCGTTGTATTGTCCGCTAGCTTGACTTTTACGTCCGTACAACCACTACCTGTATTGATTAGCTGAATAGTCCGAGATAAGGGGTGGACTACCCCCGTGCAATGGGGCCACCGATTAAATTGTGTCAACTGGGGTTAGGTTAGGTGAAAAGAAATAAAGTCATTACGGACTTTGGTATGGAGACTTTGTGGTTTCTCTTTAATAAATTCAAACAGTCAGAATAACCAATGTCTATACTTAAACTATATTTTATAAAAAATCTATCCAACATAGTTCATTTGGAGGACTGCACTGAATCGATTTAATATTTTTTCTACTCTAGTATTTTTATCTGTCATTTATATAGTTACTAACTCTAATATAAAGACATAAATTATGAAAGTCTGTAAAAGTCTATACTCCCAAAAAAACACTGCTAAACGACGTTATAATGTCGCCAAAAAAGCATTACTTAATACCACAGATTACAAAATAAACAGCTGCACTGGCACAATTAGCAATTTAAAAAAAAATATACATATCTTGTACTAAGGCATTGCTGCCAACTTAAAAAGTTTTATCTTCTGTACATGGATGTATAGTATAATGAACGTATACCTTTAGGTATCCATACTAATATTATAAATGCGAAAGTGTGTCTGTCTGTCTGTCTGTCTGTCTGTTACCTCTTCACGCTTAAACCACTCAACCGATTTGGATGAAATTTGGTATATAGATAGTTTCAGTCCCGGGGAAGGACATAGGATACTTTTCATCCCGAATAAATTTAGTGTTCCCGTGGGATGAGCGGGTAACACCGCGGGGCACAGCTAGTAAGTTCATATTTTTTTGACAGATGGACGTCAATAAAAAAAAAGTTTATGAGAGACTACTTTTTTGTTGGTTCTGAGCGGGAACATGTAATTATTTTCTGTGATGTTTATTTGCATTTTATTTAGTAAATGTCGAGTCGTAGAAAATGTATTGTATGCAACGTTGTATAAGTAGGTCAAAAAACGCTCGAGGCATCTTTCTTACGATGTTCGCTACGCTCACATCATAATCCGTGCCTCTCGCGTTTTTTGCCCCCTCTTATACAACTGTTCCATAAAATACTATTGTAAGTTTGTGTGACTATTTATTTTACGCTAGCTGCTACGCGGGGAGTAAAAATCTCACTTCCTGGCCAAGGCAAAACTTAAAACTATAGACAAACCCATGGGCGGTAATTCGTAAAGCTCCAGATCGCATATTTATGACCCTCACCTTCGCTTCGGGCCATAAACACCTTCAATCTGGGACATTTACGAATTCACCGCCCTAGGTAATATACTATTGCATGTGTCTTTTCAGCCTTATCACGTCTAATGGCTGAATCGATTTCATATTTTTCGTACAATGGTAGTATCCACGCACGGTTATTGAACTTAATAGGATGTGTTGTACCTAACAACGCAGAAAATAAACGGGGAATATAATTGTTTACGTTTAATTTATAATTATTACTTCTGTTTACCAAATAACACAACTCTCAAATATTAAACAAGAGGTATATTGGATTAATTCCCAGTATTCATTGCGATTCAATGCTGAAGATACCTAAATTACAATTTGTAAATGCTTAAAGAGTAAGAAGATGTAAGGCGCAATTACAATTAGAATCCGGAAAGCAAAGAAACCACGCAGTAATAAAATATTACATGTGTAAAGCTTAATTTAGACCATGATAAATTACGTTTATTTCGATCAATTTTGCACCTGAATTGGTTTCATACACTACGCGTTAGCCTGTCTGGCAAGTTTCTAATTAAGATATCAATATTGGGAATAATATGTAAATGATATTATAAGATTTGTCAATTATGCGGCCGCGGCTGTCGCTCTCGTATCGGGCTATCCAGCCTTCTTCGTAAAGTGCCGCAGTTTATTAGACGCTGCTTAACTCATCTGTTATAGATGTAAAAGGCTAATGATGATTATAAGATTAATGAGCTCACATTTTGCCTTTTAGGTGCCTCAGTAAATAAGAATAACACACATGTTATAAAAATTAATTATGTATACGCAAACCAATAAGTTTGGGAAAAGAAAAGCGGGAGTTTTATCTTTTTCCCGGCATTTTGTTCCAAAATGTCACTTCTTAAAAAACCATCCTGGAACTTTCAGAACTACGCTCCAAAAAAAAATGCAAATTCGGTCCACCCGTTTCCAAGTTTGGCACTGTGCAACACATGTAGCGATATCTTTTTATTTACATACTTTATTACTTATCCATAAAATTCCGTATAACAATATCCGTCTTCGTTTAATCTTTGTCAGTGAGAAAGTGAATAATGATATTAACTAATAAATATTGCAAACAACTCAAAGATATACCGAAGTAAGGCCAACCTCAATAAGTCATCAGTGGAGTCTATAGCCTCCTAGAACCTTGAGCCTGGGATACGATCATTTTCCTTCGTTTAATTTTATTTAAAAGAATAGCATAATTAAAGCCATTAAATGCCATTAAATGAAGGCTTAATCAGTTGCGCTCTTGAAGCCTAACGAAGTGGCAATTTATATCCAAAAGGGTACCAACAGTTTAATTTGGAGACAATTCCGTCGCGCCCCAATTATAGACATAAGATATAGGTATAGGTACCTAATAAATTTAAGCTCGAGTGCCGTTTGCGGAGTTTGCATTTAGATGCGACTTAGTATTTCAATATTGTCCGACACAGGGAAAATCTTTATATTATTATAATTCCGTTTGAGATTCAAAATCGCAAAGCCAACCGGTTTAATTAAAAGTTTGCGCACTTTTGGCGGCATTTAATCCACCTGCCACGTTTGACGGTCGCCTAACTAAATCTGTGTTCATTGAGCAATTTTAAATCTATTAAGTGCTCAAGAGACGGCTATGTGTTTAGGGTTTAACTTGGAAAAAATTTGGCGAGCAGAGTAAACCTTCTAGATAAAATGATTTTAGAGCAAATTTGTTAAATCATTTAAAAAAAACAACTTAAACTGATTATATCACGTATTTTCATTATTTTAGCTTAATGCTGACGTTTCAGTTATTTTACAGTTACATGTCGAGAACATAACTTTTCTCTGTCAAAGTTACATCTATGCGAACTACTCATTTTATGAATATGAAATAAAAAAAGTTTTACATAGATGGGCGTCGACGCGTCGACGACGCGTTTGGCTCGGTTGGTAGACACCTGCCTACTGAGTCGGCGGTCCCGGGTTCGAATCCCGGCCGGGGCAAATATTTGTGCAAATATCGTCGTCTAGTACCCATAGTACAAGCTTTGCTTAGTTTGGGACTAGGTCGATTTGTGTAAGATTGTCCCTTAATATTTATTTATTTATGTGTAATAGTAGATCCCACCAAAAACATTCTGTAAAAAACTAGCCAAGTCTCGATGGAGCTGTTTGTTTATCTCTAAAAAGTAATGAAATCTAGACAAAGTCGTACCAAGTCTAAGGTTCCTTACTGCGATTTCTTTATTATTATAGTTAATGTTGTGTGACTTGGCCGTTGAAGGGTACACAAGGGTACAAAACCAGGTGCTCCATGACACCATTGCACCAATCTGTTCCCAGAACCGCTACAAGTCAATCGGGGGGCACGGCAGTGCCCCCGCCAAGTCGAGCGCGAAGCAAACACTGCCGTACCATCCTTTACTGGAACCATTTCGCCGCATTTTCAGGCCCCTATTTGAGCACCTCTGGATAAGACCAGAACGCAGAAATTTTCGTCATCCAGTAAGCTATAATAACATACTTAAAATCCAAAATTTCAAGTCTGTAGGTCATTTAGTTCCGAAGTTAAGCGAAAGCAAAGTTTCGCATTTATGACACTCACTCACTCACTCACTCATGATCATCAGTAAAGAACTAGTACTTCCCATAAATTCAGAGAGCTGAAATTTGGTACAGAGTTAGGGTTTAATGGCCACATAAAGCGAAAACTATAAAAATTGTCCAAGTGCGAGTCCGACTCGCGCATGAAGGGTTCCGTACCATAAAACAAGTTTGTTGTATGGGAGCCCCCCTTAAATATTTATTTTATTTTATTTTTAGTATTTGTTGTTATAGCGGCAATAGAAATAGATCATCTGTGAAAATTTCAACTGTCTAGCTATCACCGTTCTTGATATACAGCCTGGTGACAGACGGACGGACGGACGGACAGCGAAGTCTCAGTAATAGGGTCTCGTTTTTACCCTTTGGGTACGGAACCCTAAAAACTAGGATAATCGAAGATCTGGAGTACTCTGATTAGAAACACAACAGCCCAACCAAACTATTAGAGATCGACATATCGCCTTTACAAAAAATATTCAACTTGTTGCTGTGTTCGGTTGGCCGCCGTCGCGACTGATCGTCTCTCCTGATGATGGATCGCGTACCGATTCGAAACCTGTCAAGCGTTATTCGACTTCTACGACGTGAGTAAACCCGTTTAAGTATTTTAATATTCAACTTGGTGGGCCGCTTCATTTGATGTCAAAAATCCAAGGTCTGAAGTATTTTGACGACGCGTTTGGCTCGGTTTGTAGACACCTGCCTACTGAGCCGGCGGTCCCGGGTTCGAGTCCCGGCCAAGGCAAATATTTGTGTGATGAACTCGAATATTTTCTGCTTGGGTCATGGTTGTTCTATGTATTTAAGTATATATTTATCTATATAAGTATGTATATCGTCGTCTAGTACCCATAAGCATAACACAAGCCTTCTAGAGCTTAATTTGGGACTAGATCGATTTGTGTGAGATTGTCCGATATTTATTTATTTATTATTTATTTGATGAAGAACCCTCAGCTGGTCTCAGCTGTATTAGAGATATGGTAATGCCCCCTTCTACTATTGGTACATAAAAAAATCGACTGTCATTGCAAAAATCCAGCGTAGTTTCTTCACTTCTAATTTAATCTAGCCTATAGCGTCCGACAGCTGGGCGGGTTACGTATTACAATCCCGAAAGTTCATAATACCTACAGTTGAAACACCGATGGTCAAAATACCGAAAATCTAAATACCGAAAGTTCAAAAAGCCGATATTCGATAAACCAAAGCTCAAATTACCTATTTTCAGAAAATCGAAAGTTCAAAATCTCGAAATTTAATAATCCCGAATTTTTTAAAATCTCGAAATTTTATAATCATGAAAGTCAATGAGCACTTTAAAAGTGTCAGGACACTAAACTAATCTGACTTTTCCGTGGAACCGATCTGCTCCGGCGCTGCGGGATGTTGAGCACCTCCGCCCTAGCGTAAGAAAGTGCGGCACCTACGCTCGCCTCCGCAGCTTCGGGTTTTTGGTCACCTTCGGCGACCAGCCTCAGCCGCTGCGAGGGCGGAGGGGCACATCCCGCAGCGCCGGAGCAGATCGGTTCCACAGAAGAGTTCACTTTTAAATAGTAAGTATAGTAGTAGGCAAGTAGGTTACGTAATTTAGGTTAATATTCTTTGTATATAATAAACATTAGAATCTGTAAGACTAGAGAAATATAATTCTCGAATGCTTAAATAATATTCCGGATTACAACCTTCAGGTAGGATCATAGTCTTCGGGATTATAATCTTCGGGATTACAGTCTTCGGGATTACATTCTTCGGGATTACAGTCTTCGGGATTATAATATTCGGTATTTCATCCTTTCGATCAAACGTTCTTTCGGGATTTTAAACTTTCGGTCAAATAAACATTCGACATTTTAATTTTCAGCCTTCCGTCCATAGGTCTTATGAAATTCGGTATTTTGAACTTCGGCATCGTAATACGTACCCGCTGGGCGAATGCCTCCCCTTCTGCTTTTAATACGCATATAAATAAAATTAAAGGAAAACTCTGGATAAGACTAGACCGGCTTTTATACTTATACTTACAAGTTTACAAGAAGAAAATAGTCGAACGATTAACTTTATTCTACTCGAACATTACACAAATTAAATAAACAAATTACACCAAAATATTAATTTCGCTCAAAATTTGGTCAAAATATAATGCATTGGACTGGACTAAGATTGGCGGTGATACCCGTCGCTAGATGGCGCTGACTGTATTTTAAAACGCGCCTACGTTTGTTTTTCCGATAATCTTATATGGCGAAGTGGCAACCGGCCGCGTTACAGTCGTTTACGACATTCTTCTACTGCGCTTGGAAACGTTTGCTAGGGATTAGGAGGGATTATTTGCATTTCGTTGATTTCGCTTATTATTTCGTGAGGTTTGCTAAAGTGAATTAGCAGGTTGTTATAAAACAATAATTATGCCCACGTTTCTACAAAAAGAAGTGAAATCCCACCAAAAACATTCTGTAAAAAACTAGCCAAGTCTCGATGGAGCTGTTTGTTTATCTCTAAAAAGTAATGAAATCTAGACAAAGTCGTACCAAGTCTAAGGTTCCTTACTGCGATTTCTTTATTATTATATTTAATGTTGTGTGACTTGGCCGTTGAAGGGTACACAAGGGTACAAAACCAGGTGCTCCATGACACCATTGCACCAATTTGTCGCCAGAACTGTAGGCTTGATAAAGCTGCGTATTTCAATAATACTTATGTATAGGCGAGCCTGAAACAAACAGTATAAAAAATATTTCCAGTACAGACGGACCTCCAATCATTGATAGAAGTCCGTCTGTACGTCTATTTTATGTTAGATCGGTGGTCGATTTGACGCTCCAAAAAGAAGAGAGCAGAAATCAGCATTGTCAATGCTGAATGCATGTGTTGCACAATCAAAAATAGCCTAAAATGAGACACTAGCGTCAAATTACCAATACCAGTATGGGCTATTATCTCGCTTAACAAACATAGGTAGTTACAACAGACATAACATTACGTGTAAACAAAATTGACTTGTAGCAGTTCTGGGAACAGATTGGTGCAATGGTGTCATGGAGCACCTGGTTTTGTACCCTTGTGTACCCTTCAACGGCCAAGTCACACAACATTAACTATAATAATAAAGAAATCGCAGTAAGGAACCTTAGACTTGGTACGACTTTGTCTAGATTTCATTACTTTTTAGAGATAAACAAACAGCTCCATCGAGACTTGGCTAGTTTTTTACAGAATGTTTTTGCCCGCCCGATTGTTTGACAAGGGCCTAAAATAAGCCATTGTGACACGAAACGATTTTTCAGACCTCAGTGCCATAATGCCTTTAAGCCACGTGTTAAACTCTACTTTTCACATCGACTGCGAGAAAATTAAAAAATGACCTAAATAATTGAGCTGTTGTGTCCCCCGCTTACTATATCTTTTTTGTACAATCGGCACTTTTTTTTTTTAATATGACAGCGGGCATAGACTATTGTAAGATCAGGAAAACGCGTAAGAGCATTAGATCGTAATCTAGACACGCGGCAGCGTGTGCAGCCAAGTTCACCCCAGGAACTGCCGAGCAGCAGCCGTGTGTTATATTACACGAAGTTCTAAATCTATTTAACATAAAAAAATGAAAAGCTTATGTATTTAGACCCTTTAGAACAACTAGAACCCCAAATTTCATTATAATAGGTGAAATAGTTATTGAGATATTAAAGTCCAAAAACCGGCATTTTTACCACTGGCTGACTGACTAGTAATCAAAAACGTAACTTACTTCCGGGTGACCTAGAAAGGTGAAATTTGGCATTCAGCTTGGTAATTGTGTGTGTACACATAAAAAATCAAAAACAGTGATTTTTTTGTTTCATTATTAATATTATTATTTACTAGGTGTGCCCCGCGGTGTTACCCGCTCATCCCATGGGAACACTAAATATTTTTGGGATGAAAAGTATCCTATGTCCTTTCCCGGGTCTCAAACTATCTCCATACTAAATTTCATCTAAGTCGGTTCAGCGGTTTAAGCGTGAAGAGGTAACAGACAGACTGACAGACACACTTGCGCATTTATAATATTAAGTAAGTATGGATTTATGCTTCTGCTTTAGAACTCTGTCATTTATTAACCGATTTGGAAAATTCTTTGTTTGTTTAAAATATGTAGTAGAATAGCACATACACATAATTAACAAATAATTAAACAGACTCATACACACACACACACACACACACACACACACACACACACACACACACACACACACACACACACACACACACACAACACAAACACACACACACACACACACACACACACACACACACACACACACACACACACACACACACACACACACACACACACACACACACACACACACACACACACACGAACACGTACTACCCGATTTGGAAAATTCTTTGTTTGTTTAAAATAAGTATGTACTAGAATAGCACATACACATAATTAACAAATAATAGTTAAGTAATTTACGCATCCTAATAATTTCTGTATGGGTGCCAAGTTCTTTGCCCTAAAATTTTTAGATACAAGGACATGCGACATACTAAAATAAATGTATGTAACAATTTCTTGTTTCTCAATATTACTACAATGTTTGCTACTTAATAGTTAATATAAATTCTTAAAGTTAATGTAGCTAGCTATTGTGTATCTAAGTACTTAGACATAAACATATTATACCTACCTATATTATTATGTACGAGAAAATGAGATAAAATTCACGAATGGGAGGATTGTACAATAATAAGATATAGCTTAAAGAATATTTACTGACAAATGTCATTTTCCCGTGTTAACAGGATTCGAGGCCTAAATAAAATCAGTGAACACAACACATAACACCTCTCCGCGTCTCCGATTGAAAGGTACCTTCTTTAACACAATATTATTAGCCCTCATTTCGTATCGCAATATCGAGGAACAGTAAACAAGAAATCCCGAGGGCGCTCATCGCCAGACAATTGGCACACATAGTTGTCTGTGATCTTTCCTTGCCAGCTCACTGCCCGATAACGTCTTACTTAAGCAAAACCGATATATATATATGTAAACACTCTTGTTTTTCTACACTACTATTAACCTTTTGTTTATTCTCTCTTGTACGCTGTTTGTGGAAAAATACGGAATTTGTGATAGAAACGTTGAATGTGTATATTGCGTATTCTGGTATCTGTTTATGTTTATAGAAATAATTGTAAATGTAAAGTAATATCGATGTTACGTATCTCGTTTGCCAATTTTGAATTGTGAGATGGCATAATGTTCTTAAGATGTCAGTAAATTAGAGATTTTTTCAAATGCCGTCTCTTTTACGCCCTCTCCGATATTATAGTAATAGTTAATAGAGCATTTATTGTAACATAATTTAAAATAAAGGTCAATTCTCACATAAATATCCTTACAGAGGAATACTTGTCCTACACGAACATTTTATGAAGATCCGTTACGACCGTATTGCGCGTGCAAGCACATACATTTTCGTTTATGTCACAACTCCAAAAGAAATTCAATTTACCTTCGTGTAAGTTTTATACCAGTCAGACTTTGAGATACGTAATATTTTAGTATATTCAAGTGCCTATAAAAGTAGGTTGATATGGGAAATACATTTCTTTTTCAAGATTGAAGTGATTTAGAGATAGTGGGCCGCCGTCGGGCGCGCCGTCGCCAGCTATTCGTAGGGTTGCCGGATCGGAACCAAAATATCGAAATCAAATATTAACATGTTTTCGGGGTCTGACTTGGGAGAAATTCTAGTATATATAATCAAATGTTTATATTGAAGCGAACATTTTAATAGTTGTATGCTCTGAAATGGATTTGAATCCACATCTCTACCTACGGCTTTCCGGACTAGACGGGTGAACTACCGATTGCAAAATCAAAGCCAATAGCTAAAGCATCGAATATTTCAACCAGTTGTTTCATTTTTTATTTGCCTTAGGGTGGCATCGTAGCGCCAACTACCGTGAATATTATGACTTTTTTCGGCATAATCGTCCCAAAACTGACGTTATGGCTTGAATAAAAAAAATTGCATAGTCAATACTATGTTGTTGGATCCTTTTTAGCCTGCTTGTATTTAAACTGACTAAATTTGGCCTGTTGGAAATATCTCATGTTTATCCGAAGATTCTATAGTTAGTCGGATATCATACGAAATGCCGGGAGAATCCAGCCAAATCATAGACCTCTGGCGACCATAGACGGTTGCATGCCGATGCCGCGACCGGCAAAATAGCTTCAGGGATGACGATACAAAAGCGTGCCGCTATTTCGCGTATGTGACGCTCAACAATAATAGATTGGTTCCAATAAGAATAAAAGCATTATTCGATCAGAATTAGTAAACTTAAGTATACCTAGGTACGATAATAATATGTTAGCCAGGGTTCCTTTAATATTAATTGATTGTACACTCCACCCCCAGACGGAGATTTTAATAACTTGCAATAAAAGTTAGTCAATGTTATCCTTTCAACCCCTTTTCGGATTGGAATAAAGTTGTGGACTAATTATTATTTCTTTATTCCTTCGATAACTATTTAAAAATAATATTAGGAATTTCATTAATATGTTCCCAGCGAACTAAATTCGTGTGCTGAATTTTCCCCAGAAAACTTAATTACCTACAGTGGTTAACTTTCATAATTTCATGAATGTTCCACAAATTCAGCTTTGGTTGACATATACACCCTGTTTTTATTCAATTGCTTTAACTTTAAGGGTTAATTGTTTACGTCTTATTGAGTCAATTTCTCAAAGAAACTAAGTTCCTAACTCGCACCGTTTTCAAATTATTTAATATCCAAATTTAATCACTAATCTCAGTTTATCCAGTGTAAAATCTTCTTATAACCAAAGACTATTCTCTGCTGGTTCGTATGTAAAGAGTTTTCAGTGTTCCTTATGTACGACAAGGTCTAAATAAATAAGTTCTTTTTTATTTTACTCTCACTTGACTCGCATGTGTCACGTCAAATTGACAATACTAATTTATTATTGTTGTTATGTACTTAATTTTTAATGAAATAATTGTGTTCACTTGCTTTGTGATGCCACGGATAAATTATACGGCCGAAAGGCGAAGAAGAAGCCAATATGCACTTTGTTTACGGTTTCCTGCAATGGAAATGCGGCGGAAGCAGCAAGGGAGTACCGACGTCGATATCCCAATAAGAACTTGCATAATTTGGATTATTTCGATGATATTCCATTGGAAACACTGCGGACACACTGGATCCAGCATGACGGAGCACCCGCACGTTTTGCTGGCCGTTTTAGACAGTATTTGGATGTGCACTTTGCTGGGCGTTGGATTAGACGCGGCAGTCAAACTCTTGCGTGGCCTGCCATGCAGATCTCCGGACCGAACACCCTTAGACTTTAATGTCTGGGGTACTTTAAAAGAAAAGTCTACTCCAAACCTGTGGCTTCGAGGGAAGACCTACTGCAACGAATTCAGGAAGAAGCCGATGCCATGCGTGCCACTCCTGTCAAACTAAATCGCGAGATACGATTTCGGTTGAATATTTGTTTAGAAAATAATGGCGGGCACTTTGAAAACAAGTTGTAGTAAATTATTATTTTGGTTTAATGTAAATATTGACAGTTAAATACTGATGAGGAGATAATTTTATTTTATTAGGCCAATATTGTTTATGTAAATAAATGTTTATACTTAAACTTTAATTAGTTTCATTTGTGACTATACCATAACCCGAAAGAATTGAAAAAAAGTGAATAAAAAAAAAAATGGATTAAACACATCGCGAACATTGTTCTGAAATAAAAATAAGCACAAAAAATTAAACTTTCACTGCCAATGAACAAAAATAAATACAAAAAGAAAGTTCTTTACCGAGGTTTGAACCCAAGACCATCCACGGGCATTCCATCTAGCTAAGTTTTTAACGAGCTCTCAATTCTGTCATCGATGAACTTTTATCAGTGACGTTAAAATGACAACAAGTTGACTCTAACTATTGCTTAACTCAAAAGGACCTTTTACAATAGCCACCAATTAAATATTTAATTACTTTGTAACATGGGATACCAAAAACAAATTTTTTTTCGAATATCATTAAACGGTTTAAGGGATGAGTTTACGTTAATGTTCCAAGCACTATGTCGAAGTTAAAGAAATTGAACAAAAACACGTTGTATAGTTTTATTGTATATTTTTCCGCATTTTTGAAAACGATAAAATCATTGGTGAGTAATTATTTTCTTAATGTTTCGAACCTTTTTTATTCGTTATTTTATTCTTTCGCTTTCTCGTAAACATTACCTCGCTTGGTAACTAAAAGTTCTGCGCTAACAAAACTTTCGCATTTACGATTCGAGTAGGGATTGCTCCCGCAATATTTTCTGCGGTGCGCAATAAGCATAAAATATGTTCCAGGTAATAATTATTGACCGGACTACATGCCGACATTGCAAAAATGCAGATTGAAATACGGCGGCAAAGCTGTAGGCGCGGGAAGCGGCATTACCGTATTTATTGCTCTCGTACCAATAAAACGATCTGGGAATATGCCTCCGTTAATAGTATTTTTAGTACGTGTTTCCGTGTCTGTGATTATTATTTGATTATGATGTTCAACTTGTCGAGCTTGATATTTTTTATTGATGTGTACTTTACGTACATACAACAATCAAGACTCGACATAGGCTATATGAAATTATTGTATTGTATGGTTTATTGCGAAGATTTGTTGTATTCAGGATAACTGACAATATTAACTTAGTCTTGTCGAAGTTATTTTGAAAGTATTGTACACAATTTAACTCATAAACGTTGTTAACTTTTTAACCCTATCTCCTAATATTATGTCTATTCACTGAACTTAAATACCTAACCTAAAGGTTGTCTGGAAGAGATCGCTATTTAGCGATAAGACCGCCTGTTGTTTACCTCTGTCAATTTTTTACTGTATATCTCTTATGTTTTGTATCCCTGTGTATATTTGAGGTGTGCAATAAAGTGGATTTGTTGTTGTTGTTAAATCACGGCCCTTACCTAAATGTTTCATCGTTATGTTTGACTGGTAGAGAATGAGGCATGCAGTCAACCATTTGTTGAAACTTTTTAATACAACCAAAGTAGTACATAAATTTTTCTGCTTGTGTCAATGTGGAATGTGCATGGTACATATGTATACATATAAGTCCTATAATTATATACCTACAGTACAGTCTTGGCATAGATACAAAAGAAAAATAACGACAATAATTGCACACCTTGATTTATAAATATTACCCAAGTATCCCCTTAAGTTCACGTACAAAGAAGTGTACATTGTATATTTTATTTCCGTATCCCCTCGATACTATCAATTTATAGACAAGAGCCGAGGTCAGCGTAACAACATTTAGATGTAAAAAGCCCGTTTCACGTGTACAAATGTAGGCGTGAGTAGGTGCTTGTCGTAAAATACATGAGCAAGGCGGGTCCGTGTTGAACGTCCTGCCTAGCTATATTCTCGCTTTCATTCATAATTCAGAGTCACAGCAACAGGAACAGACAATCACAATTTCAATATACCTTATAAAGCCTGACCAGAAATAGACATTAGTTTAAATACCTGTCAGTTCCTAAAGTTAACCTCATAATATCATTTAATGGAATGCACTCTTTTTATTAGGGTTCCGTAGTCAACTAGGAACCCTTATAGTTTCGCCATGTCCGTCTGTCCGTCTGTCCGTCCGCGGCTTAGCTCCGTGATCATTAGTACTAGAAAGCTGAAAAAGACGGACAGTTAAGTATGGGGTGTTGTTAAATAGGTCTTTTAAAAATAATAGGGGTCTCCAAACATTATTTTTTGATAAAGTCAGCAGTTTTGTAAATATTCGCTCTGAAAATAAAAAAAATAGTGTCCCCCCCCCCCCCCTCTAACTTTTCAACCACGGGTCAAAAAATTATGGAAAAATTCATGAACATGAGGCCTAATTATAAGTACTTTCAATGAAAACTATATTGTTTTTGAGTTATCGCAAAATTTCATAATTTTCTTAAAAGCACGTAACTTGTATTCCAGAAGGTAATAAGTAATTACAGTTACTTTGGCGTTTACGACCTTTTTATAGAGCTTGAAATCTTTCTCGTAACTTAAGTCTATTGTGAAGGATGATCAACTACGGAACCCTACACTGAGCGTGGCCCGACATACCATTGGCCGGTTTTTTTTAATGTTTTTCGTGTAGTAAACACGTGTACACTTTATTTATAATATTACGTTCACGACTGTGAATGGTTTTCGGCATTTTCGTTGAATATTTTTAAGTATTTGTCTTAACCACCACGAATGACATTGACATTATTGACAAACCATAATATAATCATGGCTAGCGTAAGAAATTAGTTCCAGTGAAATTCCGCAATATGGCGCATCCTCATATATTTCTGGTCAGGCTTTAAATTATATCGCTATCAGCACTGAAGCCAAGGCGCTAATTGGGGTGTACTTTGGGATATCTCCAATATATGTCTCATGTATATTTCAGGTCGTATCCCCTTTAAGTCTCATTAAAACGCGATATATTTCACGCTAGAGCCCGGTCAAGTTAAGTTTTTCACTGATATAAATTAGGTGTAAAGTTAGCGCGTCCGGGTTAGAGAAGTGATGATATATCAAGTACTTCGGAGATCTCTCCGAGATATCAGAGAAATATACGTACATGGAGGGCTCTGGTCGCGTTTTCGTTTTCATTCATAATTCAGAGCCACGGCAACGGGAACGGACAATCGCAATTTCAATATAACCAGCCTTAATAAATTATATCGCCATCAGCACTGAAGCCTGATTAATTACTCAGACTTGTGTCCATTGATTACGCTCTGTATTCAATCGGAATGCGAGTAGGTTTTAATAATAAAGCTAGAATGCATACATACCTATATTATTTCGCTTTATGGAGCTACGGTTTTTCGCGCGCCGCTCATTTGCTTTTCATAGAGATCTTTCTGCACTAGATTGTGGTTGTTATTTTTAATGAAATAGTTGCGTTTTTAATGAAGAAGTTAACTTACATACGTTAATACTTGATATACTTCATGTAAAAACTTATAAATGAATGAATAAGGTTCTTGCAAGAAATGTTTTATTAATTTCTGAAACATGTACTTAATGTCTCATTATTATTTTTTTATGTGGGTACACACCACAATTTTTTTCTATTATACCATTGACACATAAGTCAAAGCACAAAGAAAAACTAAAATGCCTAACCTGGCCGAAGAGAACGGGAATCGAACCCACGCCACGCTGGACGCATTTCAGTTTTTCTTTGTGCTTTGATCTTTGTATCAATGGTTTAAAGAAAAAAAAACGGAAAAGCCAAAATAACCTGTTCATGTACAGATTACATTTGAATCACTTTTTGAAGTCGGTGCCAAACCACTCAATTATTACTATGAAAAAAGATGCCGCGCATAAAGCCTTTAATGGTATTTACGAATATTTTTGTTCGATATTTATATGTCGGGGACAGGGTCGGGATGGCCGGGTGCGGTGTGTGGCACATTAGTTGAGCTATTCGATATAGTTGTGGACGAGGAGATAGTTCGAGCGAGATGAAACACTTCAGATACAATTAACTTGATTTATTCCTTATACAATGAAGCACAAAATAACAGTTCCTGGCACATAGGTCTGTAAGCTAGGTTATCGAAGTCTCGAACAGAATAGTCTTTATTAAATTAACACTATTGTTGAGTTAATAATAAAATTCACTGACTCTATACCACTTGGTATAACAGCACAACGAAACGGGACAGTTCCAAGGCAGTAGTGCACTCGACGGTGACCCAAAGTGAAGTGTGGTGGGCGTTCGCTGAGTTAACCACCAAGACTCTGTCTAGCGCGCCAAAACAGGTTCTAGGGGGCGGTACTGTCGCCTTCCAATGACGCGCTGGTTTCGTTGAGCTTCCATACTCATGACCGTTTCCGACACGGCCATCCTGCGATGACACACGTCCTCGTGTGTTGCTCTGAAACAATCAACAACCAAAACAGTATCCTCTCGGTCACTCCTGACAAACACGTCAAAATGGTAAGAAAAAAACAAAAACTTAATCTTTCCTTTCGCATCAAATAGTTACTGATACCAAAACTAAAAATATCTCAAAAATCATTTTGACAAGTGAAAGTTTTTTTGTTTTATAACCGCAATATTTCGAAAGATACAAATCGAATTATGGTATGTAGGATACCAATTACCAATTGTAACATTACTTATTCTTTCAATATTGCAATACGTTTTAAATGCGATTGTACTACAATGTTATTTGTAGTGGAAAAAAAAACTAGCTATTTACCACTTCTACCTCAGAAAACACATTAGAAACCATGTACCACCATTGAACTTCCTTTTGGCTCGCCTTATTGAATAGCAAAACATTTAAATCAACAAAAATCCATTCGATAAAACAGGTATCTCATTCGTGCCCTAGGGCTAATCTAGCCCCACGGGATCGCCGAGTCAACCCTATATGACTCTACCGTCTCTGCGAGAGACCCGACCTCCGCCAGCACTTACCGCGCACCGCGTATCCACGGACTGCTCAGAGCAGATGCCGACTTCTACCGGACTACGGATACGGTGAAGTGACTGGTACGGTCGACTAACCGAACTGAGAACCTATCAGTCTCACTATCTTATTTGACTACTTCAAATGGTACATAGCTCCCGGGCATTTCCGTCAAGTCAACCTATCGTGCAAGTACGCGCACGTTCGGAATTTAAGTTTATCGCAAAGAGTCTGGCAATTTACAATACTACATGTCAACATTTCTAATAGGCTCGCTTCAGTAACTCGATTTAATGTACAGTACTAACAATTTTAGCTAGACTGATACAACTCGTAGTAACTGAATTATACAACCAATTGCCACGGAACTTATTGGAAATCAATTCTTCCATAAGCGATCACTCGGCAACCAAATCACAATAAAATGAGAACTCCTCACCAGATTGCCTCATGTAGTGTTGTGGTGACGTCACACGTCAACCCTCTTCCCGGTGGATGAAGCCGCCCTGTTGCTCGCTTTCGTGCAGTTCTTTGCGCGATGTCTTGTACCGCAGCAGCTGAAGCAGACGACTCATGGCTTCGCTGATAACTACTGAGGTCACGACATCTTTTCCTGAAACAAAAACAGCAAGCACAGTATCCCAAGCAACAAATAAAATGTTACATCATATGTAAAGAAGATAGACATCTGATACAAATCAATAGTTCAAGAACAAGCACCCATTAATACAAGTTACCCTTTTTTACAATAATTAAAAATATTGGATACAGTGCCTCCTTTGTCCGGCTATCCCTGTAGCCTATATAACCATCCCTGTGGTCACTCGACATATAACCATCCCTGTGGTTTTATGTGAGACATGAAATCAGCCCTGTGATTTCATAGCTGCGACTCTAGAGGACACTTACCAACATGGTAAAGTTACCAATGTGACTCCGCCAATTCAGAATTCTCAGAATCTAGAAGCTTAATGGGTACTTGCCCCTCGGGCATATTTTTAAGCCGGTCATTCTAACTTTAAATCCAACAAAAAAAGGAAATTCAAATCAATCTAGCAAAGTTACACTTTAATTAGGATACGATAATGTCAACATCTAATCCACGACGTAGATACAAGAAAAGATTTAAATAAAATCATTATTTGCACTTAAATAACAAGCTTTACTTTGTATAATAATTTCTGGATTACCAAGGCTTTACCGATTATGAAACATTAATGATAAAAATCAAACTTCAATTTCAAATACTTGTGTCCTAATATTTTCCTAATCCTATTAGTGTATCCAGTTTAAATATTTTAGGCTATAGCGATCACCACAGTTAAAAGTAACATTATTAGGATCGTTTAAACAAATCTCAAGCTCACCAGTTCTTGAGGAAGTTATAGACGTTAAACTATAGGTACACCAGCTAAAGTACACCGAGTAAGAAACTATTCGAGACGTAAACAAATTAAATTCTACAGAACGATTGGAAAATCATGAACAGAGGGTAGATTACTATTACCGCAGCTGCTCCTACTACTAAGTACTGTGTATGATTGATGCACTCTCACAGCGCAATTTTTAAATAATAAACTTTAATAATGGTAAACTGCGTAGTGGTCATATCAACACTAAATCTCTGTAGAAACATTTCGCGTTCGGTTATATTATATCACTTCGAAAACAATCGTTACAAAAACGTGCAATAAACTTTGTTTCAAAGGATTATTAATTTCTATCACGCAATATTCAACTTTTACTTGGAGGGTACTGTACTGGTAATACTTTTTTTGACAAATACCCACTAAACTGAATAAGTGCGACTCAAGTCTACCCCAGCATCTAGCTACACTTTCTTTTAGTGAACACTATATCGGAATCGTAGTGACTAGTTAACGACTGACCTGATGTGTTTTTAAAATGTGTCGGTGAGGCCATAGTGCCTACGTGTGTCCACGGGTCGCTTGTAGTTGACTGTCGCTTCTGGTTACTTCCACTGGTGCAACGACTGACGATGTGTCCCGCTGTTCTTAAAGCAAACAATGAACTTCGATGTGGTTTGCTGTTAACTGCTGGCTTTTGACGCCGAGGTGGTAAGTTGTAGCCCCGATGATTTCTCTTTTATGCGAAGTAAACAATCGAATTTTTCATGTCCGTTTCTCTCGCAATGAAAACAATTTAAACAGTGCAATCTTCATTTTTTTCATACGGTTTTGTAGGTCTCCGTGACGCAAACGCTTGTAGCTCCCGTTCCTTGATTTAGGAATGTCAAGTTCGTTGTATGTGGAAGAGTAGCCACTTATTTTGGCTATTTCATTTTCTTTGCTTCGAGTTCCATCTTTTCGCTCAGTGGCCCGTAGGTATTATCCCAACTTCTGATGTCGGGATATAGGGTCTGGATGGCCGGGTGCGGTGTGTGGCACATTAGTTGAGCTATTCGATATAGTTGTGGACGAGGAGATAGTTCGAGCGAGATGAAACACTTCAGATACAATTAACTTGATTTATTCCTTATACAATGAAGCACAAAATAACAGTTCCTGGCACATAGGTCTGTAAGCTAGGTTATCGAAGTCTCGAACAGAATAGTCTTTATTAAATTAACACTATTGTTGAGTTAATAATAAAATTCACTGACTCTATACCACTTGCGGGACAGTTCCAAGGCAGTAGTGCACTCGACGGTGACCCAAAGTGAAGTGTGGTGGGCGTTCGCTGAGTTAACCACCAAGACTGTCTAGCGCGCCAAAACAGGTTCTAGGGGGCGCTACTGTCGCCTTCCAATGACGCGCTGGTTTCGTTGAGCTTCCATACTCATGACCGTTTCCGACATATAATTATAGTTTACGTGAGGTTTGGCACCGACTAAAAAAAGTGATTCAAATGTAATCTGTAGGTACATGAACGGGTTATTTTTGGTTTCAGATTTTTTGAAGTCGGTTCTTTTTTTGTTATTTTCTTTTTGCTTTTTTGTGATATAAATAAAATACTTATGGCGGGGTGATCGGGGAAGGCCTTGTTTGCATGCATCTCGTCTGAATTATCCCCTAACTCCTAATAGTAACCGTTAAGGAGTTATACCTTCCATCATCAGCTCAGCATAGGAAGATGACGACTACTATATGCAAATACTTAAATAGCTTTAGAAAATATATGAAAAACATTATGAGTGCCTATAAAATTTGAGGGTTGACCTCGATTTCCCTGGGATCCCATCATCAGATCCCAACTCGGTTATAATGGGACCACCTCAGGAGTACACTCTTTAAAATAAAATTGTTTTTCTTTTTTAATCGGTCCACAATTGGTGGAGTAATCGGTGGACATACATAAAAAAAAATACATAGTCGAACATAGAATCTCCTCCTTTTTTGGAAGTCAGCTAAAAATAAATATTTTTCTAAATTTCCCACCGGATGCAATACGGAAAGTATTGCGTATTGCGGCATGCAATTTAGAAAAATATTCATAAAAATACTTAGCGACTGTTGTAGTGATGAACTCGAATAATTGTGCTTGGGTCATGGTTGTTCTATGTATTTAAGTATATATTTATCTATATAAGTATGTATATCGTCGTCTAGTACCCATAACACAAGCCTTCTTGAGTTTAAAATTTGGGACTAGATCGATTTGTGTGAGGTAGTCTCATATTTATTTATTTATTATTTATATATTATACATTTGTAGCCCGGCCTAGTGTACTATATATCTCCGAAATAGCTGAATGGATTTTAACGATTTTAATTTAGTGACTAGGCATTCAAGAATGGTGTCTTTTTAACCGACTTTGGCGAAGCGAAGTAGAGGAAGCGAGGAAGCACTTTATCCTCGTCCTAACTTCCTAAGGCAGTGTTCGTGTTAAGTACTAAAATTAGACCCTTGCTGTAATTTTAAGAATGTTAAAAATGGCTTTGGGATTTGGAATTTGTACATTGTAGTGTACAGTGGGCCTTACGAGGTTATTGTTAGTATTTTTAAATATCTTAAAACGTTCGAATAGATTCATGAGACAGTTTTTTTATCTCTATATCTCGGTGGTCGCAATACACAGCATTTTTCAGGGTACAATAGATTTCCATTATATCGGCTTGCTTCGCAACCGCTATTGAGTTGAGACTGCTTTCAACAAATAAGCGTGCCCATTACCGGTGCCGACTAAGCCCGGCCGCACACGAGCATGGGGATAACCGCACTAACAACTAAGCCCAGCCGTACACGGGCTAGAGGGTAAAGAAAATGGCCGGTCTGAAATGTCATTGAAATTCATAAATACTTTTTTAAGAATATCATAAATGTAACATTTTTAAAGTTCAATTTTCAAAAATTCATTACGCTCGATTTGTTTAAATATCAATTCATAGCACTTAAATCTACGTCTGGTTACAGTTGGTATAAATGTGTACCTATAATTTGTTGCACGGAATCAAAATACTCCTGAACATCAGATATTCTATTTCAAGTATAGGTAACTATAGTAACTCTTCATCGATTGGAGTGCTACGAGAATAACAAATCTCACTCGATGCAGTCTGTACCGCTAAGTCCTAATAATCTGTTTCTAATTGAATTGCACTTTAGTTCGGGTCGGTTTTTAAGTTTTAACTAGTTTCAGGCAATTGTAGAAAAGTTGGAACGAGCTATCAGAATGCTAAGTGTACCAACCTTGCTTTTATTTTAACAGAGTCAATTTTGCTACTGGATATGGGGAATGGATGAATAAAAAAAAACTTATTTTCATTCCTCTAAAAAAACCATATTTTTCTGTAGCTGAAAAAAAAAGATGTTTTTTTCCCGTGTTTTACGGGCATAGTATGGTAAATTAACCGAGGAGATTTCCGATTCCGATTCTCCGAGAGAGAGAACATTGCAGGAGCGCTGACGTGCTCCTGCGGTTATAGATATTTTTAAACAAACTGACAGAATACCTACATAAATTGTGAATTTTTCATGTTGTGATTTGTTACATCGTCCGACGTTTTTTATTTTTATACCATCATACCTCGGCATGAAAAAGGATTGCAAGCCTCGGATCCCTTGCCGCTATACTTACCTACTCAGCAGGCAATCCCCTTTTTCCCGGCCTCTGTAGTAATGTACTATTTATGCATTGTAATTTTAAGATTAGTATAATTTTCTTTAATTTGAAAGGGTTGAAGATGGAAATTCTTTTAAATGCTTAGGTACCTACGTATTACATTCACTATAGGTAACCAAACGGTCTCGAGACTTCCACGCAGAAAAGCGCGTGTGCGTTAGGAGACAATTATGAATCGAACAATAAAAAAATATTCAATTTAATGCAGTCAGTTAAGGCGATATTTTTTTATATACAGTGTATAAAAAAAACGGGGCCCTGGAGGGAAACAACTGCCCTACAGTAAATATTTCTCATTTTACTAAAAAAGCTCCTTTAGTAAATATGTCTCCTTTTACTAAAAAATAAACTATATTTTAACTATTATTAGGTAGCTTTTATTTTTTTTAAAGAAACAAAACTTAATTCCTAAAATTTGGTTGTCTCATCAGGAAATCGAAAAGCTAATAATAAAAAAAGAATAAACACTTGCTATTTTATCCCACTAAATGATAGGATTATTGTTCGTTATAAAATCTCTCTAACAAACATTGGTCTTAAAAATAAAAATAAATGGTAAAATGTTACTTCGTTTTATTTTAATATCAAATTTATTACAAAGGACACGTAACATGGAATAAAATTATTACTTAATTTTAGAAAATCTAAGCATACCGTTTTGGTTTTTTTTTTCATATAAAATAATGTTTCCTTTAAGTAGGTAAAACGAGCTAACTTAAGGATTTAAGATTTAAACATTTCACTGCGACATATCCAATAAAAAAAAATTAGTTTGTGATTCATTTTATGAAACATTCCTTTGTCAGATTTTAAAAATACATCGACAAAACGGTATTTTTGGCTCAATCTGTACCTATGCTATTTATGATAGTACGAGCCTTAATATTATTTGCAAGTGGATCGACGCTACCCTAAAAACTGCGATATTTTCGCTAAAAGCTTATGAAGTAGGGTAGACTGGGGTCAATAGAAACACGTCATGATTGAAACAAGTCAAATTTCTCGAAAACTATAATACCTACGCGTCTGACGCAAGACTCAGAACACGCAGTCGGCCATGTTTGAATCTTTGGCCAGTAGCGCTCGAGCGACGATGCAAGACGGGGTTGTTCACGAGCCAAATCAGTTTTTCGCGGTAAAAAGTAAGGATTTGCGCTGTCTTATATTTTCTTATAACTTCGTGTACTCTTGTATATTGACTGATCAAATTGTTTTGGTGTTATAGTTAGGAATAAACGAATGTTTTTAATGGCCGTTGATCAGCATTCGAGTCTTTTTTATATTTATTATTTGACCTTAAAGTTAAAAACGTAGTGTGGGGACGGTAGAAACAACTTTCTTGTGGACGATTGAAACGTTTCAAGCGTTTTAATTGTCCCCAAAAGGAACCGACTTTAAAATATGTATATCAGAAAAAGTTTAGTTTGACATATCGCCATGTTTTTGTTTAGTAATATAATTGAAATTGATTAGGTATTTATTGCGTAATTTTACATCCCGACGTTTGCAACACTATGTCACAGGGTAGGTACACGGAATGGTTATGATTGAAACATTGTTATAGTTGAAACAAACACTTGTATGAAACATGATTATGCTTGTGTTCTGAAATTCTGTATCCTTATATCTTATCATTGCATTAAAACTACTTTGGCTAAGCAAAATGAATAAGATAGCAGCAACAAAGAAAACTTAAAGTAAGTAGTTTTTTTTTAAACGCGGGTTTTTATTGAGATTTTTCACATGCTCATAAATTGAAAAATGTTTATGTAATGCTTGCGAACTTTTGAGGATCGCATTGTATGCCGTGGTAGTGATGAAAAAGATTAAAACAGATATAAGTACTTTTATTGTGCCGAAGATATTCGAGTGTTTCAATTGACCTAACATAGTGTTTCAATTGACACTCATGTGAGGTCAATTGAACCATTCTGTCCCATTCTCTTCATTACATGATTGTCAAAAAACTATGGATTATAGACCAACCAGGTGCGTTTTATTTAGGAACCAGATAACTAACCTTGAAATATTTTGAGTGTACATCTTTCTGCTCATAAAAATATGACCGTTACAGGCGGTCAAAGGCAAAGTGTTTCAGTTGACCCCAGTCTACCCTAGTGGCATTAAATAGATAATGGAAACTTTGAAGAGTGAGGAAATGTGTTTTAAAACTCCCGTTGCAGTGCATCTAGATATGGTTTTACGAATGGATTTAGCCCCTTGTCAAACAATCGACTATTGCAAATTGGAAATTTATACTTCTTCATATTTAGAGCGCAATGAAATGTATTCTCGATGTAGCTCATTTACTTTCCCCTTATGCGTTTCGTAGTCCTGTATCTACAGTACGTTTAATATGTGTTCACGGCAAAGCAAGTCATTTACCTACATGTCTGATTTTACAACAACACTGATGGAAAGGTACAAATACTTACATATGAACGTGCCATGTTATTACCATCTGAAAATCATCAATTCAGAACATCCTCTGTATAATTAAAACGTAAAAATGGCTTGACGGCCTATATAAATTGACGTAATTTACGATCGATATATCACTGCCCTTTTTGATGAAGGCAGTTTGTCAAAGTATGTTACCACGAAAGTTTTTGCTACTTCTGTGATACCTAAAGGGCTGAAACTCGACGAGAATGTAAACAACCTTGATGTACCTTATATGTAGTTAAAACTTTACCGTTTGCTCAAAGTGAGTAACGATGTTGACTACAAATTTGATCTCGTGTTTACACACAATTGTGAATGTTACTACTAAGAGTACGTGAACAATGCATTAAGTAAATATTATATTATATAATTTACTGGACTTTATACGACTAACATGTGGTTTAGCACTAATGGGACATAGACTCAACGCATCTCTCTTAAAAAATAGGTATAGTTCCTTGTCCTATACCTGATCAAAATTTTGCTTCCAGTTACAGTTCCGAAATTAGTGTGAATTGATAATCCGGACACTAGTTTCAAAATTGGTATTGGCTCCCGGAACTGAACTATCGTGGCACAACCCGATCCTTAAGGCAGGCATAAGATCGCTGAATGGATCTTTACCAGAGAGTAACATTTTCTTGTAATGCATACAGCTCAAAAATATATAAGTGGCAAGTAATTTATGATGCTGATATTCAACTTCTTAAAATACAGCATGCCCTTTTATTAATAAAGGAAAATAAAAATATTATAGCACTTTTGCAATGTTCCCCTTTCTTGTGTTTAAAATATTATTTATTAAAATCGCAACTTTGTAAAGCTCAAAATATCAAGTGGCCCCTATTTTCTTTTCAGCAGTATACTTATTTGTCTTTAAAAAAAAAATCCGCGAAACAGTTTTCTTAACTATTTAATTGCTACCTTACCTGTTTACGTTATTTCATACTATGTGACTTTTGTTTTTCGATCAATCCTTAACGCATTCACTGCCAGGAGGCGTGGCTTAGGAACAAACTTGTATGAAGGGATGCCTTGAACAGTGAATGTCTAAATACAGACCGTATTAAGCCTATGATCCTTTATACACGTTATTATTAATACAAAAACCCGGTACAAAGCGTATAGTTAGATTATCGTTTACGGACAATAACTGGGAGTAGGGAACGTTTTATGTCCGGTTCCTAATGTACATAGGTTCCCCCGGCGGCGCGTGATCGGAGAACCAAGTCTCTTTTGGATTAAAAATGCACCAGTCGGAAAGCGAAAACGAGTTAAGCTTATTCACGGGCTGACTTCATCTCGGCTGCTGAATTAATTATTGGTTAGTTAACGCGTTATCTGAAGGTTCGGAAGATACTGTGCCTCGATTGTTCGTGATACATAAATCAGATATACGTATCAAGGCGCCTTAACGCGCCTGGTACCTAATACGTTTGAGTACATACGCTGTAAATGCTTATTTAGTAAATAATGTAAAATATTCTAGGTACTGTCGCACTGTATTATTTTTCTTTGTATAAAACTGTTATTTCACAATTACTTATCTATACAAATCAAACAGTGTAAATTTTTGTCTGTGATTGTTTTTGTCTCATCTCAAGTTCTCAATGTTAGGTACATACCTAATACTACACAGTCATGTACTGATGAATCTACTTTTACCTAGGACTTCACTGTGGAGAAAAACATATTCTGTTAATCCTTCGTTAATAATATAATCATATAAAGTAACTACTACTTTCACAATCCGGTCTGCACTTTATCCATTAAGTAGGTACGTTGCTTTCTGGTTTAGTGAATAAAGGACAACCAAGCCAGTCACCAAAGTAAGAAAGAAAGAAAGAAAGAAAGAAGAAAGAAAACACATTTATTGCAGCGAAAAAGACGCACCACCATTACAAAGAACTTAAAAACTAAATCACTTAACATACAATATCATAAACTTAATTTAAACAGAAAATTATATATAGGTAGAGGTTAATGGTGCTGCCATGTCCACCGCAAAAGGACACCACTCAGCATAATGCTGCGACATCGTGGGGATGTCGCAGCGCTGGTCTTCCGTGGGGCCTGAGGTAGGTAGGCGAGAACAGCGACAACGAGTCGGAACAGTAATGTCTACACGCATCTTATGAATGTACAAAGTCACCTATAGTACCAATACTAAGCGTATAAATTTAAAGTTTCGTAATTCTCCGACTGTGCCAGTAATGCTTAACTAATAAATAATTTTCTAACTCTGATTCTCACAAAATTTGGACTACATTTCAGTTTTGCACGTCATGCGAACTTAATTTGAGCAAGTAAAGTAATAGACATTTTATGACAGCTAGTTTGCCAATTTTATGGATAGCAATCGCCGCTGGAATGGATAATTCACCGAGAATAAAGTTTATTTGATTACACAAATCTCTCTATATCACAAAACTTGTTATTATTACACAGAATACAGTGTAGTTATGAAACAATATAAACAAAAAAAATAACTAGTCAAAATAATATTGACCTCTCTGTTGTAACATTTGAAGTTATTTTTGGACGGAATTTCAAAGTTCTCAAAATGTGTATTGTATATTCCGTTTTTCGACATAAAGTTATGATGTATGCTTATTGGAAGTTCCGCTGTTATAATGCGATGTAAATCAAACGGTCTTTTCAGCCGTAGTCGGCTGTTGACGGAAAATTCGTAAAGTTTATGGGCGTTATGATGCTTGACAATTCATTTTTCACGCCTGGCGCATTATATTCGTATTATCCTCGTACTTCTTTCGCGAAGTGTTTTCGGTTTGTTCAGATCGCTTAATTCACTGCTCGATGTATTCCTGAATAATAAAGACCACATTTTCTGGAATTCGCTATAAAAAAGTTACAACGTAATCCCCAATAAATAACAAATGATTGTGGGTAAAAGTACCTACTTTAGCCGAATAAGTTATTCGATTGTTTTTATACTTTGAAGACACGATAAATATTTTTACGAAACGAAATAATCCTCTGACATCATATTTTGATCCCGGAGACCTTAGCAAGTCGGAAGTCAGCCATTTTTAACCGGATGTGACAGAAACGCCGGATATCAGGCTTATCCGGACTAAAAAACGAGGGTCACTGGTAGGTACCTATACGACGTAGATATAAAAATATTCGCATTTGAAAGATGTGGGTCGTTTGTAATGCGCGCCGTTTTATTATTGTGGCTATAAACAGTACAATAACGATTAATAGCAACGTCACATAAAATTATTACCACAAAGGATTTATAATGGCTTTCTACTGAGCTCTAATGGATGTTAATACGGTGAATAGAGACTAAAGTACTATGTGTGACCTTACAAACGGTCCGGTAGTTTTGAATTTTTGATATGTTGTCTAGGATGGTTAGTCAGTGTTTAAAATGCAAAATGCACAATTCCCCCCCCCCCCCCCCCCTCCGCGCCCGCCGCCATATTGAAAAAACCGGCACTTTCTTCATATTTTTGCTCATATCTTCCTTTAGGAGCATTTTAGCTAGAAGAAAGCTTCGACAATGTTATAGAGAGTTAAATTTACTACATTTTCCATTTTATATTGTTTTTCTAGGACAGATAGTTACGGCGATATCTACATTTAAAAAAACGTAAAAAATCCCAATTTCCTACTGAAAAACAAACTTCTGGATTATATCTTCGTTTAGAAGCATTTTAGCTACAACAAAGCTTAGGCAATGTTGTAGAGAATTAAATTTACTATAATTTACACTTCAAATTTTGTTTCAAGGACGGTTAGTTACGGAGATATGCACATTTAAAAAACAGGAAAAGTCGAATTTTCCGAAAATTTCTGAAAATTCTTGATTTAGAACGCTGTCATTCAGTTAGGGACTAGTCTAGGACAAATTATTATTATTATTTTTTCAATTGGGCCTTTTGTGTGCCGCATCGACCATATTTGATCTATTGTGGCAGCCCTGTCTTAGAGCTCACTGCTGAGGCCCGTTGAGTCCAGGAATTCCCAGATTCTTTGGGCAGTGAGATGTTGTATCTCCTCTGGGGGCACAAAGTGTTGCCCTAAGTGGATACTTCTTTTGTGCATAAGTGGTCCACAGGAGCAGAGGATATGCATAGCTGTCTCCTCTGACTCTTGGCAGAACCTGCACGTTGCGTCCTGTTCCATACCCATTAGGAACAAGTGTTTTTTCAGCTTGCAGTGACCGGTCAGAGTTCTAGTCACCGCACAGACTTTTGACCTTTTGAGCTGTAGTAACTCTTTAGATAACTTTTGAACAAAGCCTTTTATAAGGGCTTTCGAGTGATTTTGTCCTTTTACAGCCACCCACATCTCGATCGCCTTAGATTTGTGTAAGTCGCTGAGCAGAGAGTAAGCCTGGCGTTTTGTGATTCCACAGAACGGTTCTGGGCCGACAAGGGGCTTGTCCGCGCCATCTCTCGCGAGTTTATCTGCTCTTTCATTTCCGTCAATATCGGAGTGACCTGGCACCCATCTAAGAGTGACTTTGTTGGTTTCGCCTAGGGCATTTAAATTGTTTTTGCATAGTTGGACTAGTCTAGATTTGACCTCTAGTGATTCCAGTGCCAACAGGGCAGCTTGGCTGTCCGAGTTGATGTATATGTGGCAGTGTCTTATGTTCTTGTCAAGGTTTATCTCTGCGCATTTGTTTATGGCAAAGATCTCCGCTTGGAAGATTGAGGCCTCTGTGCCCATGCTGACGCTTGCATTGAGCTTAGGTCTCTGTCCATAGACCCCACATCCTACATCTTTTCCTTTTTTGGAACCATCCGTATACCAGATGTGGCAGCCCTCTTTGAGAGACATTTGGTCGTTTAGCCATTCGTCTCTGGAGGGTAGTTCCACTGAGTAGTATTGCGTAAAGATACATTCAGTGAGCATGTCGTCAGAGGGCATGCACAGTAGTTTGTTTTCGAACACTGAAGCCTTTAGCTTGTTCAGTGCTTGCGAGCGCCATTTCGTCTTAGACAGAGTGCAGAGCCTGTAGATGCACTGCTCGGCCTCTTTCTGCACCTGTAAGTGCAGAGGTGTTAGGTCGAGCAGTGCGTCCAGGGCCGCGCCCGGCGTCGAAGACAGGGCTCCTGTTGCAATAATGCAGGCGGTGCGTTGTAGGCCGCTTAGTTTTAGGATCACTGTCTTTTGGTTGGCCTTGTTGCACCAGACAGCGGAGGCATAAGTTATTATGGGCCTCACGACTGCTGTGTATAGCCAATTAGCCACATAGCAATGTTGGGTCTTACGCCCCATCTTGCTCCTGCCATTCGACAGCATGTCCACAGTGCCATTTTCGCTTTTTGGATTATATTGTTCAAATGCGTGTTCCAAGTTAGCCTTTGGTCAAAGGTGACAAATTAAAACATGTAGGAAATATAATTGCTTATAAAACTCATGTCCATTTTTACATACATTTTCGGAAAATGTAACTTTATTTTTTACATATCTCTGTAATTATCTATCCTAGAAACAAAATTTGAAATGTAAATTATAGTAAATTTAATTCTCTACAAAATTGCCCAAGCACTGTTCTAGCTAAAATGCTCCTAAACGAAGATATAATCCAGAAGTTTGTTTTTGAGTAGAAAATTGCAATTTCTTAAGTTTTTTTAAATGTGCATATCTCCGTAACTATCTGTCCTAGAAACAAAATATAAAATGGAAAATTTAGTAAATTTAACTCTCTATAACATTGTCGAAGCTTTCTTCTAGCTAAAATGCTCCTAAAGGAAGATATGAGCAAAAATATGAAAAAAGTGCCGGTTTTTTCAATATGGCGGCGGGCGCGGAGGGGGGGGAATTGTGCATTTTGCATTTTAAACACTGACTAACCATCCTAGACAACATATCAAAAATTCAAAACTACCGGACCGTTTGTAAGGTCAAAATCCTTTATTCACTGAATTATGTATCAGGTATCAGATGATTTACCTCATCGGCATCGCTCTATCAACGGGTAAAGCTTTTGTTGTAGGTACATTCAATGTATAATTGTGATACTGAAATTCAATATCTCCGATAAAAAGTGAAATGATCAGAGACTCGTTCGATGTGATCCAGTGTTTGAATTAGAAGAAAAGGAAAAAATTGGGCAAGTGCGAGCCCAACTCGCGCATGAAGGGTTCCGTACCTATACATATATATAATCTATAACAAGTTTGTTGTATGGGAGCCCCCCTTAAATATTTATTTTATTTTATTTTTAGTATTTGTTGTTATAGCGGCAATAGAAATACATCATCTGTGAAAATTTCAACTGTCTAGCTATCACCGTTGTTGAGATACAGCCTGGTGACAGACGGACGGACGGACGGACGGACGGACAGCGAAGTCTCAGTAATAGGGTCCCGTTTTTACCCTTTGGGTACGGAACCCTAAAAACTGATAGGTATTCGGAGTAAGAAAATTGGGCAAGTGCGAGCCCGACTCGCGCATGAAGGGTTCCGTACCCATACATATATATAATCTATAACAAGTTTGTTGTATGGGAGCCCCCCTTAAATATTTATTTTATTTTATTTTTAGTATTTGTTGTTATAGCGGCAATAGAAATACATCATCTGTGAAAATTTCAACTGTCTAGCTATCACCGTTGTTGAGATACAGCCTGGTGACAGACGGACGGACGGACGGACGGACGGACGGACGGACGGACGGACGGACGGACGGCGAAGTCTCAGTAATAGGGTCCCGTTTTCACCCTTTGGGTACGGAACCCTAAAAAAGGGTTTTTGGCTTTGATGAAGTTTGGAATAGTTTGCTATTCAATTATAATCTGTTTTAATACCTACATTTATTGTTTCACAACATGTAAACAGTCTACGTCTAGTGAAGAGACAAGCTACATTGAAGGTAAACGACTGAAGGGATGGATTACACGAGAATGTCCCGTCTCGATGCGGCAGCAAATAGTCGACAGAACTGATATTTGGATACCGTTTCTATCGTTAATTAAGGCTTTAAACAATTGACTTCGAAAATAAAGAGGTTTTTAGTTTTTTTAAATTAATGGTTCGATTTAGATTTTCTTTGTTCGAGTAGTTTATTCTGTGGTTCGAGAGTAGGTAGTTGGAGCTACTTCCATAAAATGTTGTGAAGATCTGATGACGAAATTGAGAAATCGAGGAAACTCCTCACATTTTATAGGTATGGTATACCTATACATCTAAGACGATTTCGGTGTTTTATAGTAACTTTGTTTTCGGAAATGCAGTTTCTTCTCCTTGATGTCGGTTATTTTGTAACCCCCGACAAAAAAAGAGGGGTGTTATAAATTTAACATGTGTACCTGTGTGTCTGTCTGTGGCATCGTAGCAGCCATACGAGTGAACAGATTTGAGTGCCGTTTTTTTATCGAAAGCCTAGTTCGTCGAGATGATTCTTAGCTTATAGATTCTTTGATGAAAATCGAAACTCTCGTCTCTAAGATATTCAGCTTTTAGTGGAATGAGCGACTGGCCAATGTTGAAGTTAGGAAATCCAAATATTGTTTTTATGTTCAGTTTTAGTAGCATTTCCTATATCACGCATTAAAACTTTTATTGATTTAGTTTATTTATGAAAAAGTGATTATTCGAATTGCGCACAATGTAAGTTAAAAAAAAAAAAAACATTTAACCATTCACTCGGATACTGTTGTAATGTATACGTACATTTATAATTTCGCAACATATAGATTGTCTAGTTCAGTGGCAAGATTGGCTTGTCTGATACATTATGTACCTACCTACGTTCCTTAAGGCACTTGCACTTTAAGCCTCGAACACTTGAAGCGCTCAAGCGATAGCGACCAGTTGACGAGTATAAATAAAGCTCTTTATAACTTGTCTGCCATATGAACGCATTTCGCGGCTATATCATAGTCTTCAATATACTTTGAACAACCCCACTCGATGCACTGCGGTGGGTAGGGTAGACTGGGTACGGTTGGAACACAGGACGGTTGGAACAACACGAATATCTCGTAAACCGTTGAAGCGGCGGGGAAGGGTCCAAGGGGGGAACGAAGCGGGCGACAGGTATAAACACGAATCGCAGGGTTGCGTCGCTCAGTGTTGCTAGATGACATTTATGAAAATCCGTAGGGTGAGACATAAAAGTCTGTAGAATTCCGTAGATTGTCGCTTGAAAAATCCGTAGTTCTACAGATTTTTTTTCAATGCTTTATTGGACCATATTAAAGCTTAAAATGTTATTAAAAGTTGGTAACTTTTGCAAAAACGTACGTGGAAAAACAAAAATCTAATATTTTTGAACACCATGTCCATAGTTTATTCATAGTTTTGAGTTGGTAAGAAAATGAAATTTAAAAAACGGACCACTGAGTGAAAGTGCATGATTAGTCCGCGAGTGTTTCAGCCAGAATTACAATTAATTCGCAGAAAAAGTACATGTTTTGGTGATAAAGAAAAGTAGTCTGAAATTCCGTAGGTTCCCCAATAATTTCCGTAGGTCTGGGCACAAGGCCTAAATTCCGTAGATCTACGGATTTTTCCGTAGTTCTGGCAACGCTGGCGTCGCTTCCCGCGCGCTGTGATTGTGTCTAGGAGGCCCTATTGTGTTTTTGTGACCAAAAGTAAGTATTTTCACACTAAGAGTTTTCTAATTATCTTGGTTTCTATGTATGTGCTGGTTTTAGGAGTGTACTTGTGTTTGAAGTGGTTATTGGGAAGCACGTTATCGGTTTTAGTTTTAATGTACTGTTGATATAGAAATTTCTACAACGGCTTGACACCTAAAGTAGGACTTGGGGACGGTTGGAACATTTTTTATGGGTACGGTTGGAACTTTAAGATTGTTGTGTCTTTTTTTTGTTTTTTTTTTTATATGCAAGGAGTTTATTTATGTTTTGTTTTTCTTAATTATTTAAATAAGGTTAAAGACATGGACATATTTTAGTTAAAAAGACTGATAATGTACGCAGATGTTTACTTGTGTGCTCAAATACGCAAAGGCTGATTAAACTATAGTAAGGAAGTTGATTTTTAAATGTTGTTGTAAGACAGTTCCTATAATATTCTTAAGTATGAAAAAAAGATGATTAAAACTTGTTAAAATGTAATATTTTGTGTTACTTGCATGTGTTCCAACTGACCACCATCATTGTTCCAACCGCCCCTGGGATGGGGACGGTTGGAACAAATCGAATTTCTTTTTAACTTGATCTACAACAAATATTAATGGACTTAGGGCTAAAATTGTATTACCTATTAGTAGGTAAAGACACACTCCTTCATTTGATACATTTACTTCATCTCTCAGATAATAAACTGAAAAATTGCGGACGATATAAGCAAAATTGTTCCAACCGTACCCAGTCTACCCTACTATTGTAATCTGTAATGAATAGAATTCAATAAATTACTAATTTATGGGCTAATGTTTCGCTGTTAAATCTCTTAACCTTTTTTTCCGGGGTTTCGTACCTCAAAAGGAAAAACGGAACCTTTCTAGGATCACTTTGTTGTCCGTCTGTCTGTCAAGACCTTTTATCTCGGTAACGCGTAAATGCATCGAGTTGAAATTAAAACCATATAGGTACTCAGGTTAATAGTCCCTTGAACCCGTGAAAAATGAAACTTCTAAATTAACGTAAAATAGAGATGCGACCATTTATGCCGCAAGAAAAGTACATTTCCACACTCTATCTCTTGTACGGTATTTTCCGTTGACCTAGAACAATGAAATTTGACGAGTAATACCTTATACTTCAAGTACTTATAGGAAAAAAGCTGAAAACTTTTGTAATGAAGTCATAAAAACCTTAATTATTTATAAAATGTTCCTTCAAATTTGTAAGGAACCCCTGGTGGGCGAGTCCAACTCGTACGTGTCTTATTTTATTAATATTTTTATCTGTCAACTGCGCCGAACCATGATTATTAGTACCTACCTACGGTTGCTAAGCCGCGAAATTGTGCAAATCGGGTTACAAGCATGAAATTTCTACTACAGATAGAGCGTTCCGCGGTGATTATTTTCAGATGTGGAGCAAAGTCAGATTGTCCCGTCCGTGGCGGGTGGAGGAGCAGGAGAAATAAAAAAAACTTCTAATTTTTACCTTTTCGGCAATACACCCATATTTTTATATGGAACTATACATAAATAACTTTAACAATTAATCTGTTTAACACGAAAACGATACCACACAAGCCTTAGTAGACTTAACTGACCAGCAATAAAGAAAGAAAAGGAGGTTTAATTGGTCCTATTCACCCCGCTCGCCCGCCACACAAGAGACGAATCTGACTTCCCTCCACATCTGAAAATAATCACTGCTGAACACTCTATCTGTGGTAGAAATTTCATGCGCAAGCACGACCCACGCGCACAATTATGTTAGAAAACAGCGGATTAATAACTCAACTATATTGATTTAAATAATCCCAAACGAATTTTCGAGAAAAGCACGAGTCAGGAAATGATATAGTTTGGGAAAATCTGCTATGAGAAATTAATGAATACCGCTTCTAAATTATGACGTTGTATTGTTACTCTATGCCTTTTTTCAAGTTTCTTATAATTCAAGTTATGTCATTATACAAAAAAAACGAAGCGTTAGCAGAGGCCTTTATATATCCAATTCAGACTCTTTGTAGCCAGTATTAGGGTAATATATTCTATTCAATGAGTGTACATTAGCATAGATTAAAGGCAAGGACGCGTGGAGCAATGCGTAGCTATGCTACTTATGTTATTCGTATATCACTCGGGATAGTTTGTCACTGTCATACATGCGACATATAGTATGTATGTAGGTCGTAAAGAGTCGTAAAAATATTAACAGCATATTAACACGCACGAAGCTGCTCAAATAACGCGGTAATATATATTTTACGTGTATGCTGCTTATTTTTTTAACTCTGATGAATATTCATAAGGTGCCTGAGTAAAGCTAGAGAACTAACATTTAAACTTCCATACCAAAATTCTGCATTTACTTGGAGTTTACTCAGCAAAATCTTGCTGAACAAGTCTCTGCAGCTACTATCAAGTTAATATTTTATTTAAAGCAAATATGTAAAGTGCCAAGAACAGTGTCGAGTTTATGTGTGCCGTTACAAACTCACGTTTTGGATGAAAACATAATATTCAGCATTTTGAAAACGAACCTACTTCAAAATTGCTATTTATCTTTCTCGATTGAAATGAAATTAATCCCGCGTATTTCATAGCATTTTGAGTTGTCCACACGGACAATTTCAAGCGTTTTAATATTGTTTCACATTTTAGTAGAGTTTTATATTCTTTTTACAGAGCCTCAAGATGCTGTGTACTTTTGACCTACTTCGCTTTTTATCATTCCTTTGTTCTTACCTTGACATTTCTCGGACGGTTTAATTACTTCGTAGCTTCTAATACAAATAATATGATAAACTGAATAATACTAAGTGTATTGTGCGAGGCTTTTCTTTTAACTTTTAAAGAAAACAACCAAGTGCAAATGTTCTATACCTACTGAAATAAAAATACTAATATTAGCCTTTCTCTAGATTGATATTAAGTTATCTAAATGCTTAATTTCTATACTCTGTTAGTTATTAACGTCTGGTTATAGTTACGCCTGCCAAATCGGTCAACATTGAGAGTTAATTCGTTGTTGGTAACTAGAAGAACATGGTGGAATTTGGGAATTTAAGCTGGCATTAAGCCCCGGCACCCATTTGAGGCTTAGCTATGTAATTTGATTGATACTTGACATAAGGCCATTTGGATGATATATCGACCATATCACAGTCATAGTATAGCCAATATACCTACACACTATAAACCTATAGCTGTTTGCTGTTCATGCTGCATTAAGTTGATATTTATGGACACATCGCTAAAGTAGATATATATAGGTATGTATACCAGTATATATGAAATTAGAAGCATAGAATTAATTCCTAGAAGATAAATATGTGAGAAGTAACCGCTACTATTATAAACACAATCTCAATTTCTGGAAAATAATGCAGCTCATTAACAGGTAAACTCATTTAAACGCATTACCGGCTGAAAGCCTGCGGTTGCAGAGATCATCCGCTGTGACAGCGAGACTCGCTTTTTAGCCCTTTCCATGAGGAATTACATAAAGTTGCTATAGGTAGGTGTGACAGTTAAGTAGATGCTTAGCAAAAATATGGACAATAATGTAGCTCATTAACAAGCAAACCAATTTAAAGGCTTTACCGGTTGAAAGCCTGCGGTTAGGTACATGGTCATCCACTGTGACAGCGAGACTCGCTTTTTAGCCCTTTCCGCGCGGAATTACATAAAGTTGCTATAGGTATAGGTACGTGCGACAGTTAAGTAAATGCTTAAAGGTACATATATCATCCACTGTGACAGCGTGACTCACTTTTTTGCCCTTTCCGCGCAGAATTACATAAAGTTGGTATAGGCAAGACAAGCTAACTAATTTAAAGGCTTTACCGGCTGAAAACCTGCGGTTACAGAGATCATCCGCTGTGACAGCGAGACTAGCTTTTTAACCCTTTCAACGGAATTACACAAAGCTGGTGTAGATATTTACTTACATTTAAGGTTCATCGTAATCGGATAAAAATTTATATAGGTACTGCCGTGCGTCTTATGTAGCTCACATGAATCTATGTATCTTCTTATTATAAAAGAGCTCCGAAAGTTCCGAGATACTGATACTGCGCTACATACTTAGTTCTAACATATACTGACGAGTTTTAATCCAAAATTTGTAAGTACTTATTTCATTCTAATCTCACTATGACTATGAAACACAAGATTTGAAGGGTATTTGCCTAGATGGTACCTTTTTAAATAGAGTGACAAAAAACGTTTCATCAGTCCGATCACATTAGAGTATCTAAGTGAGCCCTCATCACATAAAATAAATTGCTTCGCGTTTCTAAAATTACAGAATAACTCGTTGGATTTTCTTTACAACATGGCGGAAGATAAACGAGCTAATAATACGAATGGATCACTCGACTCAGAGGGTTCGAGAAAAAAGTCGCGAAGTGTCGCTCGCAGCGTCTACTCGAGCCTAGATATCTGTTATCCACGGTCTATTTTTTTATTCGATAGACAAAGATGACATTTTGGATAGATTTCTCTTTTTGAGATTTTATTTATTATAATGTGAATCAATTATAGTTAGAATATGTAGGTGCTTGGTAAATTAAATGTACATACCTATTAAGTCAAAACGCATCAATATAGTCGGTATTTTATTTGTAATAACTTTTTGAATAGCCTGTCAACTGTCAGATACACTAAAAAGGTATAAGCACGGGGTGTATGTGTCATAGTTTATTTGGAAATGCTTAAAACCAAGTTTTTTTGTAAAAAGTAAGGTCAGTCGGGACGGGACCAGTGCGCTAGCAAGGCAATCATCGACCATATCGAAAAGTATCAGTTGTTATTCTTGTAACGCCATTAAATTTTGCGAACTATATATTATGCAGTTGCGTCGTTGTAAGAGATCCAGGCGCTTCGATAAAATGCCGGAATATACCGACAGCCTCTTACTGTATATAAAATAAGATAAGAACTACCGGCAAAAAGCATGCCGAGCCAAGCCTAGTGTTGGATTGCGTCGCCGTTATTACTACAAAGAGATGACCGAACTACAATAGCTCATAGTTTGACTAGGGAACCTTAAAAATTAAGATGTTTTTCTTTCCCGCCTTAGTAAAGGTTGTAGCTGGTTTTAACTTCTCATAGTTCCTTCCGCATTGGCGTAAAGTTTAACACCGACCAGGATTAGACAGATGGTCTGGTTCAGCAGTCGGGAGACAATCCAGGCGCAGCGATAAAGCAGCGGATTACGTTCCTTGTTTGACTAGTACACGTAGTAGCTTGATAGAACCCCAAAAAGAAAAATGCATTTTTTCTCTCCACTCTAATGAAGTTGCCTTCTAGCTTCCCTTAGTTCCTTCCGCATTGGCGTACCTAAAGTGTATTATCGGCCAGGATGAGGGTGGATAGGTTCAGCAGCCACGAGGCAATCCAGGCACATCGATAATGCGGCTTACACAGACAGCCTTTTAGTGTGCCACCGCTGGCGAATTGCACGGATTTGTTTCGAGTAGTTGGAGCATTTTATAGAAGCTTTTCAATACAAACTCGGTAGGTATACTAGTTACGTCTATATTATATACTTGAATCTGAGAGTGAATCGTTTTGTATCCAGACCATTGGATTTATGTTTGACTGGTTGGCACAACATTAATTTAGCTATCTCTTACTACATAGGTACCTACCTACTGTTTTATGATGTGCAATACAGTTGAAATAACTACGTCTATATTTATTGTTGCCATTTTAGTTAATAGAGTTTATGTTACAATCGTAGTTAGAATAGTTTAAATTTACAGTGAGTAGAAAGACGGATTCCATCCTACCGTTATGTTATGAGATTTTCTGGCAAACTGAGATTGCAAAAAATTAGAGATAGTTTAAAATTCCAACAAAGATTAAATGGTAAAAATGGCGTGGTAGTCAAGAAAATGAAGTACAGAAACAAAGTTGGCTTATACCGCGTACAATTCCCGTGCTAGGTATCCTGTTGAGCGTTGCAACCGCCCAGTGAAACAGTATCGCGATTATTACCAACAGCGGAAGAGTAAGTGGCTATATGGGTGCTAGCTAGACCGCCTGTTGGTTTCATAAAAAGTTGTTCTTGACCGTTACCTATCTTATCAATATTTGATGAAATGGTAATGATAAAAAAATGCTGTAGAAAAACCCCGTTGTAAAATTGTTCCTTAAGCTATAATGATAGCAGGGCGATGTTTTCGCGCCTGTAACAAAGTTATAATACACATACAGCGCGAAAACAAATGTTCTGCAAAAATTGAAAAGTAGTCGAGATTAAAATGGAGATAAATACAATTAAAAAAAACTTAAAATTATACTGTAAAATTTCGGTGTTATAACATAGTCCCTTAACCCAGTTATTTTACTACTGATATAAATGTCTGTAACCAGTTCCGGTTCTTTCTACGCTTACAAAATACCCACTTTTGCATTCCCTAGGCAACGAGGTGTTTTTGGCGCCTGTCACGAATTTACACATTCAGCGCGGTGACAAGTGTGCCGCAAGTTTTGGGTCAGGCGCGTAAATATTCATACGGCGCAGCGCAGCACGGTGCGCGGGGATAAAACTCCGTCCTTGTTTTTCCACGTAACGTGCGTTCTTTTGTTTCAATATTAATTTTTGACACAACAACGTAGCGTTCAGCCATAAAAAAACATAAGCGATGTTAGTAGTTTTAATTACATAAATATTTATAAAAAAAAAAAGTTTTAGTTTTGATACACAACACATAACTATTAAGATCCATAAACTTTAATATAAATATCAAACTAATTTTAAAATAAACAACAGTTTTTTTTAAATCTGATTTTTATTTTCCGATTTTAAAATAAGTTTTGACATTTTGTTGTTAAATTGTAAATGTTTTCTCGTTGTGATTTGATTTAGGTGTAGTGTAGTCCTAGGCTATACCAACTCGGCAAGCAATTCTCATTTTCCCGGCCTCTGTAGTAATGTATACTATATTGGTTTTATTTTTAAATTCATTTTGTCAGATTTCGTATAACTCGTTTAGACTGATGGCATTTCGGCGGCTAACTATATTATATGAATTGCTTCTATGGCAATCAAGATCACGCATCTTTCCTTATTTTACTTTTATACATATATCGTGTAACTATTTGTATTATGAAAATTAGACTTTTACTTTAAATTCCAAGACTTCCAAGACGTTCAAATTCAGAGTCAAAGACAGAGACAGCGACATACTTCGAAAATAACATTTGGTTTTGACGGCATTCTGGGAAAAATAATCTCTTGCCTTGAGCAGCCTACAGCATGAACAACTTTAACGACTAGTTCATTTTAATCATTTCAATTACCAACTCGTGACTCCAAATCACCGTAAACCAATTCGCTGGACGAAGTAACCTCATTTACTGGGACTATAGACACAGATTTCCTGAATAAGAGCTATTTTAAAAACTAATTTTAATGTTAGATCTTGCGGTTAAAGTGCCGGTGGGCAAATTGCGTCGTAATAGAGTGCTTTTACATCTAAAGGAGCAAAGATAAAGGAAGTTGCCTCTACAATTTTTGCTATTCTTGCAGCAAACAGTTTCAACTTGAAGTTCGTAAACTATGTTCCATGGTTTTTTTACTTATTTTAATAGCAATGTCGAGTCATATTTTGAAATAAAAAAATACCAATTTGATTAGAAAACTACCGTGCAATTACTATATTATTTTTAACGTACCATCGAGCTGGCATGAAATAGGTAGGCATATGTATTATTATATAAGATCTGTCATAATCATATAATATTTTGTTTGGGCTCATTTGATTCGTCTTGATGTTTATTCTGTATGTAATACTTATATAATGAAATATGTAATTTTTTTACGGGATGTTCAAAAATGTTTTTTTTCCTGACTTAAGTAACGAGTTATGATAATATAACTTGTTTCAATGAGATACAGGAACGAATCGGATTGCCTTTATGGAGTGAAGAGACCGTGTTTCCCTACGATGAGTGATTGATGATACACACTCTACTCGGAAATGCGATGAGCCGCGGAATCACACGCGAATAATTTTATAGCAATTATTTATCATTTATTGTTTAAAATAATAAACTAGTTAATAGGACGTAGAGAAATATTATTGGTATTCGAGATTGAAAGATGGTTTATAACATTTACCCACACACAAACTTAAATAAACGAAGAAGGTGAACTTAGAGCATAATTTAACCATTTTCTAAACACAGAATTTCATCCACGTTGTTCGAAATACTTATATTTAATATCCTTGTAGAAAATCAACAGCTATTTTTGTGAATTATGGACATTTCTTGGGCTTTGTGATTCTGTACTTTTGAGTTAAATACCTATAATTTATCGTGCCTGCCCATCAAAGAAACCCTATACATATCAAAACTTCACTTAACATTCGAACTTCATAAACACAGGGCGCGAACCGGTAGGCTTTCATCGCATGAACAATATAGGTACTATCAAGATGTCAATCATACTGTTTGCTTTTCAACCTCGGCCGTAACTGGATTCTCTTGTTTCTCAACCCTTTCCCAAGTTAGGATCGACTGAACTGACAGCGTCACATTTGGTTAAAATAATTTTCCACGCCCGAATTTATGTCCCGCTACCCTTCGACATAAGTCTCTGCTCCGAATGATACCTTATATATGCAAGGCAGGAGAACCCTTATACGGGGTGGATAGATGGGTACATTACATAGGTATATAAGGTGCTAACAAATTAGATGCCGATACTTTAAGAGATGTTAATTTACATCAAATTAATTTACTTTAAATAGGAAAAACAAAATAATTAAATTGATTTTTGACCGGTCATAATTATGCTGTACATTTAACTGACAAGGTGGTGTCACATTCCGTCAGGTGAAAATCGTAGAATGCCATAAAATGGCGAGAAAACTGTTAGTAGGTGTAAATCAACAACTAACCTTAGTTAACAACTATCAGTAAGTATTACCAAGCTTAAGACTTTTATTAAACGCTAAACGCTTATTTACAAGAATTATCAAAATTACTGAATAAAATGAGAGAATTGGTCAGTTACTACGTGACAGTCAAGAGATTCCAGGTTTCAAATCAAAGAGGCCTTAATTACAGAATATTAAACAACTCATCTACAGAATGTCTTTACGGACCAAAGTTATTTCTCTAGTTTCCCTAAAAATTAACATGAACTTTTAAATGATTTATACGTATACTCCCAAAGGCGAGAATCATCAGCTCTGAAAATATTGGCATCTAATTTGTTAGCACCTTGTATAATCAAACAACGGTATCGGTAACTACCGCGCATCCTATTCCATTATCCCATGGGATATAATTGAGAATCCAAACAGTGTTAGGCGGTAAACGGTTAACTGAAATAACTACGTATATAACACAGACTTATAATTATAATAATTAACATAAATATGGAAAGAGATTACGGAATAAAATTCCGCGTGATATAAATACGATGCCACAATTAACTAATTCAACATGGAGTACCTAAACATCTAGATACTTACTGTTAGATTTTGGCAAGAAAGAAGAGATAAGATTCAGCACCAAAACAAAGTTACTTATCGAATGACGTTATACATTAAAAAACTGCATGGTTTATTTTACATAAGTTAATTTTCATCACAATTACGTTTAGATAGACTACAGTATGGAGTGCTTAAAAAAAAGTGTACAGATTTTTTAATGGTCACGCGCTTGTGCCTTGATCACACGTACCGAGTAAACGGGCGAGACAGTGCTCTGTCTCGCCCGTTTGTCCTGTGTGTGACAGGGACGAGAGCACTGTCTCGCCCACTGTCTCGGTACGTGTGATCAAGGCATTATGAATTCGCTGGAGTTGCAAGCGTAGATAGGATTACGGTTGATCGCCACCTCCGTGGTATAAAATAAGAAAAAATCAAGTGCGAGCCCGACTCGCGCGTGAAGGGTTCCGTACCTATACATATATATAATCTATAACAAGTGTGTTGTATGGGAGCCCCCCTTAAATATTTATTTTATTTTATTTTTAGTATATGTTGTTATAGCGGCAATAGAAATACATCATCTGTGAAAATTTCAACTGTCTAGCTATCACCGTTCTTGAGATACAGCCTGGTGACAGACGGACGGACGGACAGCGAAGTCTCAGTATAATACTAATAGGGTCCCGTTTTAAAAAAGTAAAGTGCCCTTGTAACCTACTTACAGAATAAAGTTCATTATTTCATGGTTTTTTTAATCAAGCCTACTGCAATGTGCCCTAGGCAAAGAATAGTTGATATACATGTATTCCATTGTTATTAAAGTGTGCATTTCAAACAAAACAGACCTTTGAATGTATACGTACCATCTGAATAAACAGTGCAGTGCAGACCGTGCACGCTTGTACCTACGGATGCAATAACACGCTCTTAATGGTCATCATGGTCAATGCACAAAATGCCCCCGGGCATGGAAACGTAACGACATTTCTCGATTTACCGTTCCGCCTGTGGCGAATAGCGAACTGCTTTTAAATAATGGAACGGAAACTCAGTGGCTGTTCCTATTGGAAGAGCGTTTCATAAACTAGAAATAATTATTTTCTATTGTAGGTACATTTGGATGGGAACATTACGTTTCAGATACCGTAGAATACCAAGAACCAAACCTTTACAGCATGTTTACCTTTAGAAAAATTGTTTTACTTTATTGCATTTCTATAAATAAATAAATAAATATTAAGGGACAATCATACACAAATCGACCTAGTCCCAAACTAAGCAAAGCTTGTACTATGGGTACTAGACGACGATATACATAATATATAAATACATATATAGATAACATCCATGACCCAAGAACAAATATTTTGCACAAATATTTGCCCCGGCTGGGATTCGAACCCGGGACCGCCGACTCAGTAGGTGTCTACCAACCGAGCCAAACGCGTCGTCAAATATCTTGTAGACACAAAAGGCTGCATTTGTAGAAAGGCTAAAACAGCCTTGACAATTTATTTTATTAAATGTAACATTTCCAAGGAGTCACAATTCCAACTTACTCGTACTTTAAGGTTTCAGCGCTTGTCCCCGTTGGATTGATCTTATAATTTTAGACACTTTACGATTTAAGTTTTCATCCGTTGCGCAATAAACTTTTCGAAATAAGTTTCAAAGTTAAATAGTTTTGAGCCTTGGCCTGGGGACCAATTCATTCAGTCCTTGGGGGTTTATTTCCGAGGCTGATCTTTTGATTGTATAAAACAATGAAAATGTCATACATGTATTGTTGTAACTACTTAAACGCAACAATGTTTCAGTTTTACTTATAAGCAGTCTCGCGTTTCGCACTTCTCACATCTCGTAGTAAAGTGGAAAAAAACATCATTTATTCCAGTGAAAAAATCATCATTTATTCCTCATCATAATACAAGAAATTTCTTTGAAGAAATTGCAAGTTTTTCAGCAAGTAGATGCGATAGCGAAATAAATTAGAATTTAGTCTTCTTGGGCATACGGAAATCAAAGTAGCAGTGTTCTAAAAGTTTTTGAAGATAAGTGTGGCTTATTAAGTGCCAGTGGCATAGCCTACTCTTATTAAAGAACACCGTCCGTAGCCGTTAAACAATATACAAAACTTTATTAAGTAGGTACTTAAAGAGTTTCAATAGAGCACGACAAGGTGGTTAAGCCAACTTATGCAGTTACGGGCAGTTTCGAAAGTTCCTTGCGTTCTTCGTATTTTTTTCATATGGAAAAGTTTAGTTTCAAATGTTATCTTAGTTTTAGCCTTATCTTATAAGCGTTCTAACCATTCTCCTGGAGTGACCTGATTGGGTGCTTTATGTTCAAGTGAGAGCGAACGAATTTTAGAAAGGTACTCCAGTAATCTGCTTATTCAACATATAACTATTATATTATACCATATGGATAGTGTTTTTGAGTATTAATATTGCAAGCATTTCGCGGGCATTCGATGGTCAAGAGCTTATTCAGTTAACCAAATAACTAACGTAGCTTTTGAATCGCCTTAATTATAGTTAATTCCTAGACGGCAGATAATGTGCCGATCAGTCGTATTGTTCCATATGAAATGTTCTTCTCTATTCTTCCTTCTTGATTTATGTAAGAAAGCCGAAAACGAATTGTCACCCACAGCAAGAAAAAGGCCCGACAGGACGGGGGCTTCAAGCCGAGCGCGCGGAAAAACGTTGCATCCCCGCTCTCCTTCAAACCTCTTAGCCTCGTCCTTCCTTTATCGCAAATAACTCACATAATCGCCCGTCACTACAACCGTCACTTTTCAATACATATATAGTTATAGTAATCAGCCAGTAAGCATGGCTGCTGCAGATGGGTGCTGGGCAAGGCGATAATAGTCGTTAAAGTTAGTGGGTAGCGGGAATTCAGACGCTTTGCAGGCCTATGGGCCTATGATGGTTGCCTTTATCGCGCGATAAATTAGTGGTAAAACGGCCGTTGCGTTTTGACAAAATGCGAGTGTGAATGCATATGCTTTGTCACTGCGTGCACGTGATAAACGCAAACATCATAAGCCCCCTGCTGCGCGTTCCCCTCCAAACTCGTTAGTCACTTACTTGTGTAGTACCGCTGCTCTCTTACCGACAGCGCACGACTTAATCCCTCGTATGCTTAGACGCGTATCCGTGCCAGTTCATGAACTGCCTAAGCACGGATACGCGTCTAAAGTATGAAGCGGGCAGCATACAATGACGTAACGCGGCCGCACCGAGGTGTCAAATTCTGAATTGGTTGCCGCATACGAGCGGTTAAAGGCAAAGAGGAAGCAGTCACTTCACATAGAACACGACTTATAAAGCACGTCATCAGCCTTCTACACCTAGTAGCGGTACAAGTATGTGTATTAGGGTGCGGCTCCACTGAAGCGGAGCGGAGACGTGCACCAACCAATCACCTGAGTTGAAATTAGGGATGTTACGGAGGTGGTTTTATCGGAACCGAAGCCGAAACCGGAGTTTTTAAATTTGTTTTAACGAAACCGAAAGTGAATCCGAAACCGAAAGCGAATCCAAAACCGAAACCGAAAGCGAATCCGAAACCGAAAGCGAAACCGAATTCGAAAGCGGAGCCGGAGGTAAAACACTTTGAAAAAACACACTGCAGGCCGTGACGTGAACTCGTGAACTAAAACAATAAACGAATGAGTAAACAATCGTCGTAAAACACGTGGGGTAATTCCCGGGGAGACAAGTCAAAACCTGTTTGTACTCCTAGGCACACGCCGCGTGCCGCCGCTGCTGACTTTCGGCTCCGTTAAAACCTCCGCTTAAAATTAGACGAAACCGAAGCCGGAGCCGGAGGTGTTCGCTTCAAATTAGACGAAACCGAAGCCGAAGCCGAGGGTGTGAATTCAGCCGAAAGTTTCGGTATATCGGAGCCGAAGCCGAACCTCCGTAACATCCCTAGTTGAGATCTGTATCTCAGCTCCGCTTCACTTTTGTGATTGGTCGATTCCGCGCGTCTCCGCTCCGCTCCACTTCAGTGGAGATGCACCCTTACATCGTATGAGTTGTTATAGTGGTGTGCTTGCTGGCCGCGGCGGGCGGGCGCGGGGCGGGCCCGCGAGATGAGCCGCGCGCGCGCGCCCCGCCCCGCGCGCCATGCAGCGTCTGCGCTCCACATTCAAGCGGTCCAAGACTCCCACGCCCGCCGACATGAAGACGCAGAGCAGCCTCGAGGTGCCCAAACAGGTACATTCTTCTTTTATACACTAAGGCCATGTTCAGATGACAAGGGCTCAACGCGCGTTTACAACTACATACATTTTGTTCTGGCCATACACATGCGCTTTTTTTAAGGAGTTATAAACGTGCGTTAGCAAAACCCGCGTTGAGCACTTGTCATCTGAACATGACCTAACAACTTTATTTGTACTATAAGTGTATATCCATACCACAGTACATATATAGGCTAAAGCAGTATGGAAACTACGAACCAATGGTCGAAACAGCGCACGCACACAGACGCAAGCGTTTACGAGGCGGCTAAGCGTACTTCGCGGTGCTGTTAGTAGCGCATCGCATGGCGCGTTGTGACAGGCGGACTGTTTGTTTTTATTGCGTGTTGCGTGCGCTGTCCGCGAATTTTTAAAGATGCCACGAGTGTATTGCGTTGTATACGGTTGCTTGAACTCAGCTTCGTCAAACCTTTTAGCTGTTGTTTTCAAAGAGAATACCTAAATGTGTAAAGTAGCTGCATCAATTTATCAATAAGTAGATTAGATCAGTTATGGTGCCGTGCCCACGCTTTCTGGTAATTTATTAATTAGAATGAGGATTTTTTACACGATAAAATTGAATAATAAAGCTTTTCGAACGTGTCGTAGCAGGCGAAAGTACCTATTTCTCAGTCAGCAATTTATAATAAGTACAAACTTGGCTTAATTGAATAAAGACGCTTTAAAATGTTGAAGTCTTTTAGTTACATAATTTTGTTTTTAAACTAATCAATTCATTCGATTAGGCTAGGTTTTTTACAATAAATGTATATAAAAAGTAAAATACAATAAAGTAATTACAAAATATAAATAGTAAATACATTATAAAAAACCTAGGGTGCCGCCGGCAGCGGATGACAACCCTAGCGTGTAGGGTTCTCATCCGCATTTATCTTCAAAAAGGCCTTAGTTTCCATACTGCTTTAGCCTATATATATATACTGTGTCCATACTCCAAGTGCAGAATAAATATATATATGCGTTTAAGTCGCGTCACGGCTGCTGCAGCCTTAACCATGGATAACCATCAGACGTGTTACTGCAGTGTAACTAAGCAACACTGCAGTCGCGTGACTGAAACGCCTATATGTGAAAGACCTCTTAATAATGGATCCCTTGTTGAATTCATCATCGTCATGATCATGAACCAAAATCCATAATTAAAAAATTTAAAAATATTAAAATTTTAATATTTATACTAGCTGCACCCCGCGGTGGTACCCGGGTTCGTGATAAAAAGTAGCATATGTGTTAATCCAGGGTGTCAGCTACCTCCATACCGAATTGTATCTAAATAGGACCAGCCGTTTGAGCATAAAGAAGTAACAAACATACAAACACACCATCACACACACAAACTTTCGCCTTTATAATATTAGTGTGATAATAATATATTGCTGTAGTAATTTCATCAATTTGAGAAATATCATAATATCGCGACCTAAGGTTTTTTTATCTATTAATTAAGGAGCTGTGATCATTTTTATGAACATGCCAGCTCCAGCAGGCCAAATACACAACATCATTCATCTAAAAGAAATAGATAAATAAAAGGATAATGTGATAAGGATAATGTGATACATTTTATAAGCAAACATAACTAGTAATAGTGTACCTACCTACATCGAAAACGCGGAACGCACAATAGCGGCCAAAATCTATAATATTCAAATGTTTGATCTTAAGATTAATAAAATCCAAATGAAAGTTTGAATAGTGTAACGAATATAAAAACATTTTCATGTTCTATATTAAATAAGTAGTTCCAATTATTATATTTTGAAATGCATATAAAAAAAATATCGGAAATGTTTTAGATTTTGCTCTGATACCTTTTGCGATTGTAAAAGTGTAGCATTATATCATACAAAATACGATATGATATATCTGTATTAATGAATACTGAACTTAAATATTACATAGTAAAAAGTGCTACCTCCTTCCCCTTCTTTCCCAAAAAGATGTACTTCCTGATATTTCCCATAAATCATTATCACTGCGATGGCCGCGTTTGAGTTTATATACAACAATAATTAGACTACCCTAATGATTACAACTGCCAAATCAAAGTTAGTTTGGGAGTTACGATACCACAAACAGATAGGGGTCAAGTTAAACTTGTAACTCCCCTTGTCTAGTTTTAAGTTAACCCTTTCCCAATTAAAGGAAACTATTTCGCCATCTCAGTTTAGGTAAATAGGCAGGAAACACGGACGTCTAATTGAAATGAAAACAGAAAGCGTTTAAATAGAAAAACAAAAATTTATATTACTATTATACGTTATTTATATTTATGAAATCCATGCATTTTTGAACTGAATATACAATGAAGAAAAATTTTTAGTAAGCCTTATTTATTTATTTATTTATTTAAACTTTATTGCACAAAAGAAAAACTTAACGTACAAAAGGCGAACTTAATGCCATGCGGCATTCTCTACCAGTCAACCTTAGGGCAAAGCAGAGAAATTGTAGGCGGTGCATCAAACAACATAATTACACATAATTACACATAATTACACATAATTACACATAATTAAAATACTCATACTATTATAGCTACATACATATAGATAATAAACATACATATATATAAATAGATACATACATAAATATATACGACGATGAAACAAACCAAGCAGATATACTATGAGATTTATTATTACTTATTTATTACTTAAATACATTTTTAAAACCATATTTATTATGTACTAGCTGCGCCGCGCGGTGTTACCCGCTCGTGCCATGGGACAATTATTTATTTCGGGATAAAAAAAATAGCCTATGTATTAATCAAGGGTATCAGCTACCTTCATGCCAAAATTTATCAAAATTTATCCAACCGATTGAGCTTGAAGAAGTAACAAACATACACGTAAACACACTCACAAACTTTCACCTTTATAATACTAGCTTTTGCCCGCGACTACGTACGCGTGGAACTTGATAAAAGGGATTATTAAAAGCGCCTAAGCAAATGTAAGAGCAATTGTGCTTTTGGTCTAATAATTACATTTCCTACAGGGTCACCGCAACCCAACAGAAATGTTCAATCTTTTTACGTATAATTTCCAGGATGAAAACTATCCTATGTCCTTCCTCGTATCTTAAACTATCTCTATGCCAAATTTTATCAAAATCGATTCAGCGGTTTAAGCGTGAAGAGGTAACAGACAGACAGACACACTTTCGCATTTATAATATTAGTATAGATTAGTATAGATAGTAAGTATAGTCTAGTATAGTATATATAGTATTATAGTATAGTATGGATTAGTGTGAACACGCTGCAGGTACACTACCCACACGAACAACACGTACACAAATTTCTGTGTCAAATTCCTCGATACTCGAGTGGGTTTAAACAAATCACAGTGGAAAGCAGATGCGGGCCGAGCTGTGCCAACGCCTGATACTCATAACAAAGTACCCAGCGGGCTAAACCTTCGTCAGTCTTTGCACAGAACTCAAGGCTCGACTTGTCAGGGGCCTCCAAAGAGCAGGTCGGGTTCTCTATCCCGTTTATCTATAGATGTATTTTCTACCGACATTCCAAGTCTGCAAACTCTCCCTATACACTCGACGCCTTTGCTCTCGTCCCGTCGTTTAGAGCCTTACGTCAACTTGAATCCGTCGTTATATACCTATATACTCTAAGCTGAGGTGAAGGGCCTTTCGGGGATACCGCATCCATGAACTTTGGAGTGCCTCAAAATATTTAAGTATGGATTTTATTTTATTTTAACCTCATATGCTATAAGTTCGACGTAGGTAAAATACGCGTTATACAAAAAACACTTTAGCCGTAAATGTGAGATATAAAAAATCATAAAATTGTTTCCGAGGCCGGTTACTTGACATTGTCACACGTCGCTTAGTTAACGTGTTTGTATAGTTTTATAATTGTTTGTTTGTTTATCTGGTATTCGCTTTAAGGTATTTATGTCTTAAATTTAATTTAATTTCAATAAAAAACGCGTAGACATGAAAAATTTAATTAGTGTTCACGACTAACTCTAAACCCACAGACGTGAGCTTTTGTATCGGGACAGAAAAATGTTAAACTAGTTTCCAGCCAATTCTGAGCTTTCTGACACTGAAACGACGTTCTTTCGCTGGCTTTAAGCTTTATTGCGACTATTACCGCAAACACCCGTGTTTTGTCTAAACGGAAGGAGTTTCCGAGACCGTTCATAATTTTTAAGCAGAGCTTATTTTGTACAGAGAGGTTGTTTGTTCGCTTACGGTAAACGACATTATTTTAGGGTGTGTGATGATGAATATTTTCATATATTATGTTTCATACATTTCACTAGATATGACAACATTTGATATAATATTTCAATGAAAATGAAATTTGCTACCGAGCCTTTATGTCTGGTATTACATGTCGTTGACCGATGCTAACAATGGTGACGTACAATATCTATAGGTCGCCGCATTCCGGCCGACTTGGTTAACCCAAATTAATTAGTCTATACGATACGATATTTGCTTAATTTAAACAGACATGCCGTGCGGTCAATCAAATTGCGGTGCCTTAATAGTTGCAAATAGTTTAATACTTGCAATATTGTGGTCAGTAAAATATTTATCAGTATGTTATTGAAATGTAAATTTTGTAATTTTTCTAGGCTTTAGAAGTAAATTAATTGATGGAAAATGTCAGTAGAAAGCTCACTTGACAGACAAGGCTCTTGATTAAAAAATAACCACCATTATTGGAATCGGGCCATTCGCTCGGGAGTTATGATGCCACAGACACACACACAGATACACAATATACACATGTTAAGCTTATCACACCCCTTGTTTGTAGCAGGTTTAAAACATAGGTGTATATTTGTGTATGTTATTTATTTATGAACGAAATAAACTTATCAGTTTCTTTCGTATAAAATGTTTGAACAAATTGATGCCACTAATGGTGTAATGTAGATTAATGTCAGGTTTAAAAAGAAACTAAACCAGTCAATAATTATATTTCTTAAGCTAATCTGAATGAACGGAATTCTTATATAGTTAACTTGCCTGTTTTAAATTTCCTGAGCAGTCATTTCGTAAGCAGTAAGGATATATATATATACTGATGTTCTCGGTGGGTATCAATAATATCTACAAAGCAGTACGTCTAGCATTACTATGATACGCGACTCTTTGTCGCGCAACAAATGCTACCTGTCACTTTCCTTTCAATACCGTGCGAGAAAGACCGGTGAAATTGAGTCGTGCGACAAGCGAAGTCGCGGCAAGACATGCTAGCCCTGCTGATCTCATGTGAGCAGAGTAGCGCCGACAGGTATTCTAGGAGCAGTACAAGTAGAGGTCAGTCGTCTTTGTCTCTACAAAAGTGGAAACTTAACGTAACGTTACCTCGAACAATCGTATCGGTAAAACTGCAACGTCTAGACGAGGTTGTTGCAAGACGAATCTGTTACGTCATGGATAACCTTCTCGATCAGCCATCACAATTGAATCAAGCGAGATTCGTATCCTATAAATTCCAAAGATTATGAAAGGCAACTTAGTAAAACACGGTTTTGTTCATTATTATAATAAAACGGGACTTAATCGCGTTAAAGAATTATTTATTTAATTACCTCAACGTTACGAACGTGATGTTACATGGTCTCGATATATTTTTTCTTATTTTTAAATAGAAAAGGGTGCCAAAGAAATAGTCATACCCATATGCACATTCGAAACACCTCATACAAACATACACTCAACTACCCCTCCGGTACAGCAGACTAAAAGGGTCATATACACATTTAGGTAAATTTATGTTAACATCTTTCCTGCGAACACCGGGCACATAGAAATGAAGTTCGAGGGCCTATCTATTTAAATCTGTAGATATATACATAATTGGTGTTTACGCTTCTCTTATTATATGTATTATTAAAACCTAAATATGTATATACATGATGTTAACTAGTTAACACGGGACACAGTGTTTTTTCGTCTGTGTATGATCCAGAAATGGTGTATCACCTTGTACAAGTTGTTGTCTGCGCAGGTGCGGTCGGCGTCGTTCGATGAGATCCAGTTGGAGGCGGCGCGCGGCGCCGGCGCGGGCGCACTTCTGGCCGTGCCGCAGCCCGGCGCCCGCAGCCGCTCCTTCGACTCCGCCGGCTCCGACGACTCTGGCACATACCTAGAGGTAAATACTGTTTTTGTAATAATTTAACGGTTCAGGCAGGATTCGAACCTGCGTCTCCAACGGCTTTCCGGGCCAACACGGGCGTTCTACCAACTGGACCACCGAACCTGATGCCAGAGCGGTAAAATTTGCAACCAGTTGCTTCTACATGCCTTAGGGTGGCATCGTAGCGCCATCCACCATCTAAATATTTTTTGAGAAATGCTCATCTATCACTTGCTTCGAAATTCGAATTGAACTCTATTTAAATAATAAAATAAGAGCGTTGACAGGTAGCTGTAGTTACCAAAAGCAATTGAGTGGCTAAGAAACAAAGGCTAAGATTGCAAATGACAGATGCCAGATCTTAGCCGAAAGATTTCCATTCCTGAAAAAGTTGAACAACGAATTTCACTTATTACAGTAGGTATTGTACAAGTTCTGACACATGACATTCATGATTTGAAGGGACTTAAGTTTATTATTAACGTACGTACTCCTTACGTATAATGTGTGGACTGAGTGAGCACTCACAAACATTTATTATCCAAAAATCTGCCACGTTAGCGGTTTGTTTTGTATTTTACAAAGTCCCATATGAATTTTTCTTAACTATACACATATATATAAGTTTCAATCCAGTTTTTTCATCAAAAATCGGGTTTTCGAAAGTGTGCGGATTGAGTGAGCATACGAAATTATTTGTAAAACTTTAAATACGTTACCAGGTGATCTACAAATTATTACTTACCTACCTTAAGCATAGGTTTTACTAAAAAATTGTATATAAATATTATATGTTAAATAAACACATTGACAGATTTCGTTGGTACTTTGTGAGAACTGAGTGAGCACACGTTAATGAATGTATTATATTAATTTATCGTTTTACAAATTCATCAATTAGTTTTACAATTGTTTTAGAACTTTTACTAAATGATCAGCACATTTTTTTTTCATTTTTGAAGGGTGCTCACTCAATCCACACGCACACTCGATTGGATGAAGCACAAATGTATTCGCCGTTATTCGAACTCGTAAACGTTGGTAAACACATCGGCATCGGCCGCTACGCCGTAACGAGCGTTGAAAAGCTAATTAGGTCACTTGAAAATTAGTTGCAGAAAATTGCCCATGCTTTGTCGATTACACCTACTACTTCAAAACTATTATAAAACTGTAAAGATAAGATAAGATATTTGCAGTAAACAAGTAATTTAGAGGCCGCAGCCGCAAAGATAGGTGCCGTATTGTACCTAGGTACGTACAAAACATCCGAAGTAAGATATTTTTCAACTCAGTCCTCCTCATATTTACTATATTTTCCTATGATCTAAGGTTTATAAACGTCTTTTAAATTTATTGAAAGGATTTATTTCTTATTGAATGGGAGAACATGAAACCAATAATCACACTTTCGTATTATATCAATAAAAATGCTGATATTGCTGTTGTCTGTAAATTTTGTTATACCTACGACCAAATGTGCTACGAACTAGATTGTATCTTTTTTTCTGATATTTTCAAGACAAGAATAGAAGTCTGCTTCAAAATAAATACAGGCTTACATTAGCGTAATAGGTTTTTTACATTGCGATATACTTACACGGTCCCGTTTTCGGCATTGTCACTGCTATTAATCCTACAGGTAGAGGAGCTTCCAAACCATTCCCAGAATCAACAACTGGAAAATATTTCAAACCGAGTTTTAGAGTAGGTATCTATTTACTCATGAATTTATGAACGTTGAGCTTTCAGTTTCTGACCGCAACTACCACAGTAGTTCATTTGCTTTTGGATGAATTTTAGATTTGAATTGTATTGAAGTAAAATAATAAAGGTGAACGTGAATGTTTACTCGAATTATACACGGATCTAGAAACTTTCATCGATTGAGCATAATTATTGTAATTATATTTTTGTTCATTAAATTCACAAAATCCAAATAATTCAATTTGAAGCGAGTCTGGCCGTTCAGCTCTATTTTTAACTATCTTTTATAAAATTATATATTTATGTTCATTCCATTAATATTACATAATTCTTATTTACATAATTCTTATTTTGGAAACTTTATTAGTTATCCGACTGAGCTTTATTATAATTTACCTAACGTAGATTACGTTCCAATTATTTACTATCGGTTTATATTTAAAACTAGTTTCTTCCCGCTGTCTTACCTACGTAGCAAGCGTTTTTGATTATCCTTGAGGAACCGTGGATTTATTGGAATAATAATAGTTCCTTTGCTTATTATCATCAGATATCGGAATTATGGAAGTGACAGGTAGGGGTTGCTACATATATCGATAAACTCTCTTATCGTTGCCTTTAATGCTATTGATCGCTCCCAATTTCGTTTGTAAGTGTGAATTTCTTTTGCAAGTATTATTTTGGAGACGATGTAGTAGATTATAGGTACAACACTTTGAGAAAAAATATGAAATGGATTCATCAATCAAGACGGAGACGTTTATTTTAAAAATAGTAAATGGAAAAATATTTATATACGACTGAAACTTCGAATATCCTTTTAAAATAAAGAAAAACAGAATTGAGGGATTGTTCTGTTTCATTTTTATGCTTTCAATAATATTATATTTTTACTAAAATAACTTGGAGCAGCCAAGTAGTCAAAACATCGACAAATAAGTGTATCGATATGGAAATCCCTACCAGTCACTCTCAATACGCTGATGTCTGATTATTAATATGATAGAGTGAAATATAAGCAAGCCATTAAAGTAGCTTATTAATCCTTTGGTTCATATTCTGCTTCTATGCGAGAAATTACATCATTTCGTGATTCTCTTGCCGTTAATCATAAATTGACGCAAAAAACATACCTACACCTATATTGTAACATAGGTAACGTACGTTCTCTAATTGGTAAGCCTATCCAGAGTAAGTTATCATTATCGACTTGGGCCTTAATCCTTAATTTCACGATGTATATAGCCAGACATACACATTTTTTGACCAACTTTTTGTATTTTATTATTTAAACAAAATTTATAAGACGGCACCGAGGTTCGAACCTGGGTTACTTTTTAATTTTGCGAAGTTTAGGGTTAAGGCTTAAATGAAGTAAATAAATCCAGTCACTAGTGAATACATTGAGAAAGTCTTGCACGTTCTTTGGTTTCCAATATTATTTCAGATAAATATACAAGTAACCATTTTTCCCGCCGACCAACTATGTACCTCGAACAAAATACTGTTCGAGGTACATAATTGGTTGGTCGGTATTCGTTACCTCTTCCAACAACTTCTAAAACTTCTAAAAGTGTACAGTGCCTACCTATACAGTGTGATTGTAAATGAAGTGTTGTGTTTATAGCTGTTAATTTTTTAGACCTTTTAACATGCATTTTGTGCCTTTCAATATACTAACTGAATTAGTATTTATAACGAGCCCTAATTATCTAACGGTTACGACTATTAATTAACTATATACCTAATAATTATACTTTAATATGTGCATACGGGATTCGTCTACGAGATCTAATCAGAAATGAGGAGATTCGTAGACGAACCAAGGTCATCGACATAGCAAACCGGGTAAGCAAGCTGAAGTGGCAATGGGCGGGGCACATAGCTCGAAGGACCGATGGCCGTTGGGGCAGAAAAGTTCTCGAGTGGAGACCACGTACCGGCAAGCGCAGTGTAGGACGACCACCCGCAAGGTGGTCGGACGACCTGGTTAGAGTTGCGGGGACTCGCTGGATGCGGGTCGCTGCTATCCGGCCCATGTGGAAATCTATTGAGGAGGCCTGTATCCAGCAGTGGGCGTCCTATGGCTGAAATGATGATGATGATGTGCAATTTTGAAAATAATGAAGTCGTATACGCGTTCAGATGATTACCAAATTGCGTCGGGTTTAAGCTGTAATTTAATATAAATAAGGCCAAATGAGGCGCATTTAAAATCATGCCATTAACGTAAAACCATAATTAAGGCAATACAGATAGTTAATTAGTGTTTACATTGCACGAACCTATTATTCTGCGTGTTTATTTAATTAAGCTTATTATTTCGATCAATAAACAACTCCTAAAAAGTAGTTTGCTCGATGCTCATTTATATATTAAATTGATTCACATTGAACCACTAATCATAATAATTTATAAGCATGTCAGAAATTACTGGTAAAGTTTGAAATTCCTATGGAGTGCTGAAAACGCTCCATACAAATGGCTAATGGGACGTCACGTCATCGTCCCCGAAACGTAACAATATACGTATGGATAAATGCCTAAGTTGCCATTTTGACTGTGAAAAAGTGTGTTTAAGTACATCTTACAATTACAGTTTTGTTGAATTGTGAAGATTTCAAATGTGCTTTTGGTATATAGAACACAACATAAAGTTTCCCCAACTTTGAAGTCACATAATAGGTATTTATTTTCAAAGGTCTTTTTTACTTCATTACACATTGAGTTTTTTTATTTATATACATAAATTATAGTATATCATTATAGTTTGTTTTACATCATTCTACACCTCTGTTACAGGTTTAGGTTAGATAATCCAAAAAATAACTAATTCATAAGTATAATTCAATGAAACAAAATGACATTACCAAATTCAATAAATAATTTTAGAGCGAAAAGAAAAATGACTGTTTCTAACTTTGCAATAATATATGAACGATTTTGATTTAATTCACTTCCACAGTACAGTGATTAATATCAGTTAAGTATATTTTCTTTCATCTCAAAGTGAAGATGCGGGATTAGCTTTATACAAACCCTGTATAAAAACCGGAAGGTCTTAGGTTCTATTGGCTGTCATGAGCTCGATTCTGTGTTTTGGATATTGGCTATTTATCTAATACATGGTTAATTCCGAAGACGAATGCATTAGCATAACGTTGAATAGAGTTTAACTGATAAACTGGATTGGGTAATAATGTTTATTTCAATATGTTGTCTAATTTGGCGACAGGTACCGCGTCTATGGTCCCGTCGCCGGTCTGGGAAGGGCACCCCGCCACCATGCGTGCATTGCCGGCACATGGAGACGTGGCTGGCGCGGCGCAGCGAGGAGCGCACCACGCCCGAGCGCCCGCCAGCCTCCTCCTCTGCGGAAGACGACGACGACGACGACGACAGCGAGGTCGAATCACCTCGCGTCCTTCTCGCGCCTCCGCCTCCTCCGAGGACCTTCATACCACCACCTCCCCAATCGCCACCGCCGTCACCTGGAGCGCCTTCGTTTGAACTACAACCTCCCAACGATGAACCTCCTATACTCCCTCAACGCCGGCGCTCCATATCCAGACAAGAAGCGTTCTTCGTCGAGCCGACCGGAAGCTCACTCGAAAACGTCCGAGCTTCAGAAGAAGGCGCGTGCGCCGCGAAGGATGCCCTCGTACACGATATTTATTTAGCCGTCCCGGATTTAAAGCGAGATCGCGCCGCGTCAGTGGATTCTTGTTTCTCTAAAGTTTCTGGTGGTGCTCGAGCTGAGCAGTTAAGTGGTGCGGGGGATTCGTTGACAGTGCCCGGCAGCGGGTTGCGGTCGCGCTCCGTGGACATAGTGTTGCCGACCGCCGAACAGTCGCGGTACAAGGCACTAGCGTTGACGTCGGCGCAAGCGCCGCCGCCGCACCACCCGGTTCCTGACGCCACTGTCCCTGAAGAAGTGCTGGACAGGTGAGTTTGGTTAATAAGTTGGTGTTGTGGAATAAATTGTTTTGAGTTTGATTTTTCTTTTTTTTACTTCCTGTTTGTTACATAATATATTTGTTTGTATCAACATAATTATATTACTGATTTTCACTATAGTAGTTTATGCAACTGATACATAATGAGAGGCCTTAAAACACGAGTGTGGTTTTATGAAACGAGCGTCAGCGAGTTTCATAATAGGATCACACGAGTGTTTTAAGGCCTAATTATGTACAGTTGTATACACTACTTTATCTACACACATATCATAAGTACTCTAAGATGGGTTCAGAAGCCATAAGGAAATGACCGGCACCACTAGTGCTACCTGTAAAATATCTAAAAACGACATATACTAATGCAGTAAGAAATAAATCTGAACAAATACATAAACAGATTATTTATTGTAATAGTTGTAATTTACATTTACATTGAAAGAATATTTTCAACTAAAATGTGAATTACAATAAACTTACTTATCACAAATTCACAATTATACTTTCGTAACAGCAAAGAACCAACAAACAAATGACAACAATAATGGCGGCAATTCGAACCTCCGTCAAGACGAATGTTTTTTTTTTTCTAAATCATATACAAACGAATGTATCCATATTCTCATGTCACTCGAGATCAAATGTCGTGCGGTTTTTATAAAAAAACATACTGAATTGACGTTTCGTATCGATAACAATATTAATATCTATGGATACTAGAATAGAGACCTACTTTAGTTTTGACAGCTGTTCCAAATTTAAACTCATAACCTTACAAAAATTGATACTGTTATAACATTACAGTACAGATTTTACCTACTGCCACAGATAAGAAAGTTCTCATAGTAAAATTGGTTGTAGTAATGCTGGTCATTTCCTACGGTTTCTGAACGCATTTTAGAGCACTAATGATATGTGCGTAGATAAAGACCGTTTCGTGTCCGATTGTTAGATTAAATCTCTACCCTCGAATAGAACATAAACCCTTGACGTTGGTCTAGTGTAGATTGATGGGTTATTCCTGGTCGAGGCCCATAGTTATGATATTAGCTATTACTTAACATTAATTTAGAAACTTTTTATGTCACACTGAACGGGCAAACTAGGTATCCTGCAACTGCGGTCCCAGGACATTCAATAAAAAAAACAAGTACGACTAACTATTAGAATTTCAACAAGAACGTCTTTAACGAAACGAAAAATCTGCGATATTTCTTTGTACGTGCTTACACGTAACCACTAATTGATTCAGGTTCACTTTTTTCTATCGGTATGCGTGTTTGTACCTATTTAATTTATCCGTAACCAAGAAGTATCTCTAGGCGTAGCTTTACTTTATTTCTACTTTATATATTACAATAACAATAATATAAAAAAAAAAAAACTGAAATCACTCCGCTTTACATTGTGGCGCTCCGGATCTACTCAACCTTTTTACCGCCACAGTCGTCATATCACGACATGGAAATTAAATTAAAACAGCTACTAAAATGTTTTTAAACCCTGTTGATACGTCAAGTGTCACGGTTAATTGCTTCACCGCTTGGTGTTCAAAAGGTATAAAGCAATCAAAGCGCGTAAACTCGGGAGGAAATACTCGTAATGTTGACGACTTCATGCAGCAGGTACACTGCACTCGTAAATCGACTGATTAAATTAGCTAAACACTAAGCGGGGCTCATTAAAGTGTTCGGATATTATATTATAATACAGAACAAAATGTACTTTATTGCACATCAAAATAAAATTAAAACGATAGGCAACAGGTGGTTTTGTGGTGTTGTCTGTGGTGTGCTGTGTAGTCTATGTTGTGACGAGGTTTACCCTTGTTTGGTCTAATAATTTTTTGCCTAATTTTGATTTGCCTAATTTCATTTTGTCTAAAATTACTTTGCATATTTATTCAGTTTGCCTAATATTCGTTTAGTCTAAAGTCATTTCGCTTAATGAATATTTTGCATAATCTTGTTTCGCCGAATTTTCATATTGCCTATTTTTTGTATATATAATTTCATTTTATCTATTATTCAACTAATATAATTACATTTCCTATAAACGCTATTTTGCCTACTACAATTTTTGTATAATTTCAGTTTGCCTAATTTGCACAGTATATTATTTTACGTTTTTTTTATTACATATTATTTATTTATTTATTAATCAAAGTATACACCTTAAATATATTCAATTCCCTGCAAAACTACCTACTTTACAATATCCACCGTAATATATATACTCGTATAATAATGTTAACTTTGCACCTCATTTGTATGGAGCGCTATACATACCAGGTGCAAACTTAACTTAACCAATTAAGGTGAAATACGTATTGTTAGGAATCGTAAGCCAAGTCGGACCTGCGAGGCTCGCTCGCTTCGCTCGCTCGTTAGGGTCGTAGTTCAACCTAACACTCCGGTTCACTAATATATTTACATGCCCGCATAGTCATTTCGAAGAAATTTATATCTCATAATATTTATAGTTCGATTCTGTTATGGTCGCAGTTCTAACCTAACCTAACCCATTAAGTTCGGTTCTAATCTAACCTACTTTACTGGCAGCAGTTCGGTTCTGTTGTGGTCACAGTTCTAACCTAACCTAACCCATTAAGTTCGGTTTTACTTAACCTACTTTACTGGCAGCAGTTTGGTTCTGTTGTGGTCGCAGTTCTAACCTAACCTAACCCATTAAGTTCGGTTCTAACCTAACCTACTTTACTGGCAGCAGTTCGGTTCTGTTGTGGTCGCAGTTCTAACCTAACCTAACCCATTAAGTTCGGTTCTAATCTAACCTACTTTACTGGCAGCAGTTCAGTTCTGTTGTGGTCACAGTTCTAACCTAACCTAACCCATTAATTTCGGTTTTAACCTAACCTACTTTACTGGCAGCAGTTTGGTTCTGTTGTGGTCGCAGTTCTAACCTAACCTAACCCATTAAGTTCGGTTCTAACCTAACCTACTTTACTGGCAGCAGTTCGGTTCTGTTGTGGTCGCAGTTCTAACCTAACTTAACCCATTAAGTTCGGTTCTAACCTAACCTACTTTACTGGCAGCAGTTCGGTTCTGTTGTGGTCACAGTTCTAACCTAACCTAACCCATTAATTTCGGTTTTAACCTAACCTACTTTACTGGCAGCAGTTTGGTTCTGTTGTGGTCGCAGTTCTAACCTAACCTAACCCATTAAGTTCGGTTCTAACCTAACCTACTTTACTGGCAGCAGTTCGGTTCTGTTGTGGTCGCAGTTCTAACCTAACCTAACCTGGTCGTTAGTTAGAATAACATTCGGCAAAATAATCATTAGTTAAAATAACATTCGGCAATATAATCATTAGTTAAAATAACATTCGGCAATAAAATCATTAGTTAAAATAACTTTCGGCAATATAAGAATTAGTTAAACTAATATTAAACGAAACAAACTTTATTGGAAGTGATGATTAGACTAAACGAGTTTCGACAAAGTGATCATTTATTGAAACAATAATTATGAAAACTAAAATTAGGCAAACCGTTGGTTATACTAAAAGTTGTTAGGCAAACTGAAATTAGGCAAATAATTTTTAGACAAAACAAGGGAATACCTTGTGACGAAGGTCAAACGCAAGTCAATTGACAAGAAAAAAGTCTAGAAATGTACAGTCGTAGAAGTCGTTATGAACATCAAATTATCTTGTTCTACTGTGTATCTGTATACTACTTATATGATTTGTTTCCAATAAAGAGGAATTGTATTTGTATTTGTCATTGGCCCCTGACAGTTATTATGATTTTGATAAAGGCACATATAAGCTATAAGCAGACCCCGTTATCAGTAGTGAAAATTCATTGAAATCGGATCGGATCATAGGGTTGTCAAACAATATTAATTTAATTCGTGTACATTTGACATACTGGTATAAGTGTCGCTAAAACAATTTAAAAAAATGCCGTTTATTGCACAGTTTTACTAAAATCATGAACCATTTTTTCCGCGTCGCATTCGGTTTATTCCCAGTTTTGCCATTTACTCCATTTTAAATTCATATTTTTGCTGAACATAAAATTAAGTATTCATATTACATAAAACATATTTTGACAAATAAATGCCAATTTAGTACCTATTACTATAAAGTTCAACAACCAAATGAAACTTTTTCTAAGGCAACTGGCTTCACATTATATATAGGTACCTTAAAATGAGTAAGGTATTATTGTTTATTATCAAATAATACACGTAAAAATATTAATGTGTAGTGCCAGCCCTAGTAATTTCAATGTTTCTTCACCACTGATAACGGGGTCTGGCTATAAGGTTCTATGTACATCGATTTGGAACTAAAATAAATACTCATCCAATGAAAGGTCTAGTTATTCGGACTCAGCGGGAACACCTGTAATTATTGGAGCACAATTATTTTGTCAACACGGTATTATTCCAACCACGTCGGCCACAGCACGGACCGTCCGCAGAAATTCACTTAGGTTTAGGTACAATATAAGCCTGCCTCTGCCTCTGTAATCACATGCCGCGTGCACAGTCCACCATTATTATCCACCTCGCTTCACTAAATACTACTAAAAGCTACGTATTTCTATGGATGCAACCGTTGATAGATAATTATTTTCTCTTAATGACAAAAGTTACCTGATACAGCAGAAAGCTGGAACAAATGAACTTATTTGTTCGGATCTTGTTCGAGACACGAAAAGTAGCATTTACTGAGTTCTTTTAATGATTACTGAGCAATAGTTCTTCAGAGATATTAAATATACATAGAACCCAGACGATAAGTACGGAATAAAACATTAAGTCTAGACACAAATACTCATAAATAGACCCTGTAACTAAGTAGACCGTCTCGGCTTTTCGTTGTTTCTGCAGAACAGATTTAAACCGGATATCGATTGAGAGCAACAATAGAAAATAAGAGTATTCGAGTGAAGCGTTGTATCCATTTTTGTACTTTAATGACGCGCTTGGTTTCGAACTAACAGAAAAAGGGGGCTACTCAGTACTCGTAAATGAGGCCTTTAAAATCCCATCACTACACTATTTAGTGTCCCGGTGAGCTGTTGACCTCACGAGTATGTTTCGAAAGGGATGAAATTTTTAAAATTTCGCAAAAGTGAATGAACATATATATAAAGCAACTGACAAATCATCCGAAGATATGGAAGAATTTTTGGTCAAGCTGAAGCGGAGTAGCTTCGTTCGCTCGTCAAAAACCTAATCAGAAAAGAAAATCATCTCATCTTATATTTCATTCAATCATCCTAATAAGAAGTAATCCTACCTGCCAGGTCGATGAATCAAGTGATACTTATACGAATTATAAGGGGTCGTGGCTTTATTTTCGTAAGTGTAGCGGAAGATCGTAATAAGACTTTATTGGAGGTAACACATTCTGTTGTATAAAATGTTACAAAACAAAGTAAAATTGCTAAAATTACGAGCTACTCTTAAACTCTTGTTTCAAATTACTTTTTAATTAGAAAACTCTGGTGTTGGCAGTACCTAAGGACAATTTATAATATGTTAACAGTATTTCTTAAATAAACGTTAAATCATTTAACATTTATTTAAGAATAGAAGCAAGAAATATTATTATTTCAGATCTTGGGCTTAATTCGTTTGACATAATATAGCTGTTTCAGCGATGCATGCGTTTGACTATATACAACCATATTTTTGATTTTATCGACATTTATGGCTAGTTCTAACTCACTACTGTGCGCTTTGACACTTCTCAGTAATTCTCCCATCTCCTCAGTGCTTTCGGCTAATAGAGAGGCGTCTGCGTATCGCAGCAGGTTTGAAATTTGGACACCGCCAATACTTTTACTCCTCCTTTTTAACCTTCTAAAGCCTTCCTCAAGATGTATTCCCCATCCATTACTAAAATCATGGTTTATTTCCAGTTTTGCCATTTAGGTACTCCATTTTAAATTCATATTTTTGCTGAACATAAAATTAAGTATTTATATTACATCAAACATATTTTGACAAATAAATGCCAATTTAGTACCTATTATTATAAAGTTCAACAACCAAATGAAACTTTTTCTAAGGCAACTGGCTTTACATTATATATACCTATGAATAAAATGAGTAGGTAGGTATTATTGTTTATTATCAAATAATACACGTAAAAATATTAATGAAATATTAATGTGTAGTGCCAGCCCTAGTAATTTCAATGCTCGTAACTGCTAAACAATATAACAATATATAATATATTAATAGTATGCAACCCTCTGGAAACTAAACTCGTCTGACACCGTTGACTCCATGCGCACCTTTACCGTCTTCATATAATCTCTTGATTAACGCAATCAGACACGGAGGTACTCCCATTTTCCAGCAGAACATTCCACAGCTTGTGCGTCACGTCGTACAGTCAAAATTTATCACTTATTAATCCCGTGATAAACGCAACCGCCATAGGCCCGCAGACTTCCATAAATATGCAAAATTACGGCACAAACGTTTGAAAATAACGGTTTTTAAATTCAGTTTTAAGACTTAAAATGTAAGGTAGTAAGTTATTGAATTTTTTTTTTTATTTCTTTAAATTTAAAGTATCCTAAAACATAATCTAAGATAAGTTGAATAAGAGCCTCTAATAATAACAATACAACCTGTTCATGTTCAACCCACAAACAGTCGGGACACCGTGGAACGCGCCGCGTACCTTGTATTTTATTGCGCATACTGTCCATACATTATTTGAACTGCCTCCTAAAATCAGCCGAGCCGGAAAATCGGAAATTAGTCTTGTATCTGGAATTTATGGAACTACAGCGAATTTATACTGAACTGAGATTGAAACTGTATAGAGGAGCACTTTGCGACCAAGTTATTTAGAGGTACTAATTCGATTATTCTAAGGTGTGGCTTCGTTGGGCGACGGAGGTTAATACTTATTTAGTATACGGAAGTCATTTTAAACATAATTATCATCACCATATCACCATATGACATTAGCGATATATCTTGACTGTTGCCATTTGAGCGGCATTCAATGAAATTTAAAGATGACTGCAACTATTTATTACAAGATAGTAATTTTAAAGTTTAGCGGTCAGAGAGGATAATGCTTAGTCTTCTTTGAGTGGAATGGATACAAATAAAACTAAATAAAATACTATACCATCTTAACCTAGAACACACTTAGTCATACTCAGGTAGACATTTAGGTACAGTAGCCGGCAAACTTGTTGAGTATAACCTTGACTGCGCAGTAGCCGATTTACGTACAAATGTGCATGCGCAGATCCGCCATTTTTAACCAACTTCAAAAAAAGGAGGGGGTTCTCAAGTCAGTTGTATACTTTTTATTTTTTATGTTTGTTACTTCAGAACTCCGTCATTCATGAGTCGATTTGGAAAATTATTTTTAGGTTCATGAATAGACATCTCAAGGCTGGTCCCATAAAATATTGGTGAAGATCGGATGACGAGATCCATGAGGAATCCAAGGAATTCCTGAAATTTTATAGGAACTCATAATATTATTCATATATTTTCTAAAACTATTTAAGTATTTGCATATGGTAGTCATCATCTTTCAATGCTGAGCTGATGATGGAAGGTAGGTACAACTCCTTAACGGTTAGGAGTTAGGAGATAATTCAAACGCGATGCATGCATGCCTTCAAAACCTCCCCGATCACTCCGCCATAAGTATTTTATATGAATCACTAAAAAGCAAAAAAAAAATTTTTTACAAAAAAGAACTGACTTCAATAAAACTAAAAAGCCAAAAATAACCCGTTCAAGTACAGATTACATTTGACTCACCATTTGAAGTCGGTGCAAAACCTCACGTAAACTATAATATATAAATATAATAATTAAGTGGTTTGGGACCGAATTCAAATGGTGAGTCAAATGTAATCTGTACTTGAACGGGTTATTTTTGGCTTTTTAGTTTTATTGAAGTCGGTTCTTTTTTTGTTAAAAATTTTTGTTCTAAATGTAAAAAGATATGGTCCGTGGGGCCAGGGTGCGCGCGGACTCCACAGAGAGCTCAGCAAGCGCCTGAGGGAGGCAACAGGGGACCCACGCGCGGGCAGTTTTCTCGCGCAAAGGCTTTCCATAGCCATACAGCGTGGGAATGCTGCCTGCGTCATGGGCACCCTACCCAGAGGTCTTAGTTTTATAAATATTTTTTAATCTTAGTTTAATTTTTATTAGTTTTTATCCCATAAATTTGTTAGTTTATATGATTTATTTTTGACCCATAATAAATGTTGTTATTTTATGTTTCCTATAAAAAAAATATATGGTGAGATATATGAAATGAATTGTCATCACTACAAAAATAAGATCTACATTGATTCTGCAATATAATATAAATTAAAGCTTATAAAAGCACTATCATCACTGTCGAACAATAACAATCTTATATAATAAATAGAAGCCTAGCACATAAGTCTTAGTTTGCCTACAAGTTAGTTCAATTTGTGTACAGATATTTCCTCTACATTTGTTTATATTTAGAAATATTCCAAGACAGATCAATGAAGGCGTGGGATTTCCACTGAGCGCCAGATCAATTTACTGTTGACTTTTCCATACTTGCTTTCTTTTTAATCCCGGGTGACAAAAGGGGAGAATCCTAAGTTTAGCTCAGGTATGTTTGTGTTTGTCTGTGGCATCGTAAACCCAAACGGTTGAACCGATTTAAGTGTTTTTTAAATCAAAAGTCTTCATTGTCGAGTTTTTTTTTTCTTTGGTGGAAATAAAAGCAATCAACATTGAAACTAAGAATTACAAATACGAATCGTTGTGCAAAACGATCCGCTTTTTCTTTTTGCCTATGGGTATGTATCTTATTCCTTAATTGCACTTAATATTTCTTATTATTAGTACCTATGTGATATATAAAATGGAAGTTATTAAATATTTTCAAGAACAACACATATATTTTTAACCCGTACGTATATCTTCCCATTATTGAATGAAGACTTCGCATTCACGCCACTTTGCACGTCTCAAACTATTACTCATACGTGAATGCTCTGCTGCCAGCCAAATTTCTTCGGATCAATAATCTGAATAGGTTTACAATACAATATACAACGCAATAATACTTTATTGCACAACAATAAAAGGTTTATCAAATAAAATGAAACATAAAATTGGTGCAGGAGCTAAGTATGTTTATAATACTTGTGCACAATTTACGCTTATACTGAATAGATAGTACATTCTTCGATTCGAACTTATTTGTATTTCATTTTATTCTTGCCTCACTTTTATTGGCTTCAAGCGACAAATTACTTAAATGCTGCTATTTAGCAAACACTTTTAACTTCCGCGCTCAGTGTGAACTAGGAACTCACATTTAGCGCAATTTGATTCCTATATGTGCATATATTAAATGATCCTTATAAAATAATTCAACATCGACTTTACTGATATACTTTTATATCAAGTATAAGCCCAAGAATCATTGTGAAATCAACGACCTATATTTAGAGTCTGTGCGGAAAGAGAAGAGTTGTGGCAGAAACGGGAACTAACATTATGAATTTTACATGGCAATCGACGCATGTCTTATATAAAATAAACCAACTTCTGTCGTTTATATGTCATTTGTCATTTCATTGCGCATTTAATATACAAAAGCCGCAAGGTTTATGTATAAAATAATATCGGGACGGGATAAAACCGCACATAGTTCCACAAGGGAAATTATATTTAATGTTATTCTATTTTGTCAGCGGGAAAAAGTGGCTAAAAGCCCCACTACCGACTTTCAAAAAAACACAGAGAATGTGTCCGCTCTGATCGGTATTTATATTGTATTTAATATTAAATGATTACGTATTTAATACTTCCTCTAAGTAATTAGTCTCTGACACAAAGTCGGTAGGTATATTAATTAAAAATGTATTCATTTATATAAATACTAGTATTAACCCGCGGCTTCGCTCGCGTTCCTATATAATAGTATACATTATCCTGGGAACGATGCCCTTTTTTCAGGATAAAAAGTAGGCTATTTGTTAAGTTAGGGTGTAATCTGCAATCTGCATATCTCTCATGCATATCCGCCCAGCCGTTTTAGCGTGAAGAAGTAACAAACATTCACAGACTTTCATTTTTCTAATATTACTGGGAAGTAGGTATTTTTATGTTATCACAACTCCACTTTATCAAATCAAACCGAAAACTCAAGCACTCAAATCAAGCGATCCCAGCTTTTACTGTATCCAAATAAAGTTCACTTCAAAATTCATAACTCGAAGTGAAGCTAAGTCGCCGAGATATGTGTGCATTTTATTTGTATAAAGCTTTTATATATGTCCCGAGCCTCCGCTTATCGACTTGGGATATTCGAGATTGGTTTAATGATTCTAAGCCATGTTCTAAGTAACGTCATGTTCTATTGTAAAATATTGAGGTTCTTATAGTGTATGTTTAGTCCGTGTTTCTATAATAGCACTGGCTCGACAATGTCACGTATTTAAGTAAGTATCTCCGTTTACTTCACTACACTTGCCTCCGCCATTCGTACTGTAGTGTATGCCTCAGTTGCAGTTTTTACAGTAACGTAGTTGCTTACAACAACATAAACATATATTGCTTGAGTGGGCAAATCTTAATAATAAAAACCAATGTAACACTAATTTTAAGGTTCTTTACTTAACAATCTTTGATAAGACAATATATCATAACCAACCTGAATAATGGACTTTTCATGAAGAACCCTATCTCCAGCAATCATCATACTTCATGGCGACCCTGCCTTTTCAAGAACCTGCATACCAAAACTACGAATTTATGGAGCTAGAGCGGAAAAGAAGATAAGAATAATAATGAAGATGATCAAGAAAGAAGATTGATTTTTTTTGTCAAGAAAGAAGAATAAAATTTATATACATAACAAGACAAATCAAATATAAATCAAGAATGAAGATATGAAGTAACTTGAAAAAAAAAGAAGACAATTATGAAAGAAGCCCATAAGAAGAAACAAGTCTCAAGAAAAGAGAGCGTTGTCCAGGGTTATCCCGGCTCGCAAATCAAGAGGTGTCCAGGGTTATCCCGGCCCATCTCAAGAGGTGTCCAGGGAAATCCCGGCCCATGCTCGAGGGTGTCCAGGGTTAGCCCGGCCCGTCATCGCATCGCGCATCAGCAACGGCATCGTGCTCCACGTGCCTGCCAGCCGCCAGCGCATCAACGTCCCGCCATGCATCGCGCAACGTGACGACACGTGATGATGATGACCTCAATATCGTTAGGCATTACTCCTACGTAAGCGTTGAATTAAGTAAGTGAATATTTTATTGTATAGCTTGTGTTTTCGGTTATAATTATTTTACATTCACGCACGATTTAATTTTATTATGTCTACTGATTTGCAAGATTTGTATACTAAGTTGGAATATATAAGAGAATATTTAGTTAAACTTGGCCCTCAGAGGCGTCAAAAGGAAATCGCATCTAAGAAATTAGAAGAAGCGAATTTGTTATATAAGCAATTGGACTATATTGTGCCTCAAGTGAATAATGAGATAGATACACTTAAATTAGATAGTAAAACGGTAGATTCATTGCAAAAAATAATTAAGGATATAGAGTGCGTATTTAAGAAAATTCAAGCCTTAGTTACTTACGTAGATAGTAGTTGCCAAACCAGTCTAGAAAATAATAATTCCAAAAAGATGGCCGCCTTTGATATTAGGACCGCCATATAATTCAGTGAATAAAGGATTTTGACCTTACAAACGGTCCGGTAGTTTTGAATTTTTGATATGTTGTCTAGGATGGTTAGTCAGTGTTTAAAATGCAAAATGCACAATTCCCCCCCCTCCGCGCCCGCCACCATATTGAAAAAACCAGCACTCTCTTCATATTTTTGCTCATATCTTCCTTTAGGAGCATTTTAGCTAGAAGAAAGCTTTGACAATGTTATAGAGAGTTAAATTTACTACATTTTCTATTTTAAATTTTGTTTCTAGGACAGAAAGTTACGGAGATATGCACATTTAAAAAAACTTAAGAAATTGCAATTTCCAACTCAAAAACAAACTTCTGGATTATATCTTCGTTTAGGAGCATTTTAGCTAGAACAGTGCTTGGGTAATTTTGTAGAGAATTAAATTTACTATAATTTACATTTAAAATTTTGTTTCTAGGACAGATAATTACGGAGATATGTAAAAAATAAAGTTACATTTTCCGAAAATGTATGTAAAAATGGACATGAGTTTTATAACCAATTATATTTCCTACATGTTTTAATTTGTCCTAGACTAGTCCGTAACTGAATGACAGCGTTCTAAACCAAGAATTTTGAGAAATTTTCGGAAAATTCGACTTTTCCTGTTTTTTAAATGTGCATATCTCCGTAACTAACCGTCCTTGAAACAAAATTTGAAATGTAAATTATAGTAAATTTAATTCTCTACAACATTGCCCAAGCTTTGTTGTAGCTAAAATGCTCCTAAACGAAGATATAATCCAGAAGTTTGTTTTTCAGTAGGAAATTGCGATTTTTTACGTTTTTTTAAATGTGGATATCTCCGTAACTATCTGTCCTAGAAAAAAAATATAAAATGGAGAATGTAGTAAATTTAACTCTCTATAACATTGTGGAAGCTTTTTTCTAGCTAAAATGCTCCTAAAGGAAGATATGAGCAAAAATATGAAGAAAGTGCCGGTTTTTTCAATATGGCGGCGGGCGCGGAGGCGGGGGAATTGTGCATTTTGCATTTTAAAACTGACTAACTATCCTATACAACATATCATAAATTCAAAACTACCGGACCGTTTGTAAGGTCACACATAGTACTTTAGTCTCTATTCACCGTGTTAATAGCCTTATTGCCTGTCATGACAGGGCAAGAACAAGTTACTAAGCAGCTAATAGACGGAATCGTGTTATACAATTCTATGATATCTGATGATACCAAGCCTCAGTTAATCGAATTTGTCCTGAAAACGAGACTTTCAGCCAATGCCAAATTAAGGTTAAAATCCACTTATAGCTCAGCTCAAGACTTAGTTAATGATATACAGAAGTATCTGTTACCGAAAAAATCGGCAGATGCAATTCAATCGCAATTGTTTAGAGCTAAACAGGGACATAGATCCATAGAATCTTTTGGAACCGAATTGGAGGAACTTTTTGTAAATTTGACTATAGCACAGTCCGATAACGATAGCCAAAAGTTTGAAGTTTTACGTCCTCTCAACGAGAAAACGGCGATCAAACGCTTTGCTGACGGATTGATGGACCAGCGTCTCAGCACCATTATAGCATCACGCCAATTCTCATCACTGCCCGAAGCTATTAGAGCTGCAGTCGACTAGCATACTGTGTCCAGCAGTGACCATGTTATGCATTATAGACCCTCTTATAGGCAAAATAATTATTACAAACGAAATTCTCACAGACAGTACAAAAATAATGGTTCATTTCAAAACCAATTTCCTAATAATTACAATCGGAATCCGAGCACTTCCTTTGTAAATTCAGGTCACAAAAATGCGTATTCAAAGAATCGTAATACCTATTCACGGTCATCGACCGGACCACGCGGGCGCACGCCGCACGCGCCGAATCAGCACATTCAGCACGCCACTAGTACTGAACAAACAACAAGCGAATTAGGGATGCGTAGTAATGATACGGAAACCCAGTTTTTTCGTCCCTAAAGTAGTTAATAACTCGATATTCAGTTATAACAATTTTTGCATAATAAAATGCTTTATCGAGGGAAACAGACAACTAGACTTACTCATTGACAGTGGCGCTAGCATATGCGTTATAAAATACGAATATATACAAAATAATCCAAATTAGCTTTCTCAGTTAATCGAAGATAGATTAGTGATTAAGGGTATAAGCGGTAATTTAGAATCGGAAGGGTATATTTACATAAATCAAACGATTAATAATGTAGTATTTAACGAGAAGTTTTATGTCTTTAAGAACCTATGCTGTGCTGCCGAAGGTATTATCGGTCAGAATTTTTTTAAACGTTATAGTGCTATACTTGATTACAAACACGGAACCCTTACCCTAGAAAATAATAATCGGAGAATACAAGTTAGAGTCAATGAACCTAACAATTACTCGTATGACATTCAGCCAAGATGCGAAGTCGTCAAAAATATCCCAACGGCACATAATGAGGATTGCGTAATATTAGCAAGTGAAATTAAAAATTGGGCAAGTGCGAGCCCGACTCGCGCATGTAGGGTTCCGTACCTATACATATATATAATCTATAACAAGTTTGTTGTATGGGAGCCCCCCTTAAATATTTATTTTATTTTATTTTTAGTATTTGTTGTTATAGCGGCAATAGAAATACATCATCTGTGAAAATTTCAACTGTCTAGCTAACACCGTTGTTGAGATACAGCCTGGTGACAGACGGACGGACGGACGGACGGACGGACGGACGGACGGACGGACGGACGGACGGACGGACGGACGGCGAAGTCTCAGTAATAGGGTCCCGTTTTTACCCTTTGGGTACGGAACCCTAAAAAAGGTGTTTATGTCGCAGGTGTTATTTCAACACCAAAAAACGGTCAGATACCAGTAAGAATATTAAATACAACAGACACTACGATAAGCGTAAATTTTTCCGAATTAGAGATATTAAGTTTGAATAATTTTGAAGTTTGTACATTTGATGAACAAAAAATTTCTCCCGAAAGAATCAAAAAACTTTTTCAATTACTTGATTTGCATTCTTACCTAAACCTAGAGGAACAAATTAGTATAGAAAATATTTGTGCAAAATATGCAGATATTTTCCACATGCCAAGTGACAAACTAACTACAACAAATTTGTTGAAACATTCCATTAAATTGAAACAAGATATAAACCCAGTATACGTTAAACCTTATAGGATACCAAACTCATTAAAAGGGGAAGTTCAAGTTCAGGATATGTTAGATAACGACATTATTGAAGAATGTACTTCCGAATGGGAAAAAATCAGACAAATCAGGAACTAAGAAATGGAGACTTGTAATTGATTATCGTCAATTAAATAACAAAATACAGGACGATAAATTTCCTTTGCCCAACATTTCAGAAATTTTAGACTCGCTATCTGGAAATATTTATTTTTCAAAATTAGACTTGTCACAATCATATTATCAAATAAATCAGTTAATAAGTTTAGATAAATCCTCCAGGAAATATACAAGTTTCACTACTGATAAAATGTATCAGATGAAGAGATGTCCAATGGGTTTAAAAACGTCTCCAAGTTCATTTAGCAGACTTATGACGATTGCTATGTCAGGATTAAATTACCAAAAATGCTTTATTTACCTTGATGACTGCATAGTTGTAGGAAATTGTTTAGAAACCCACAACAAAAACTTAGTTAGTATAATGCAAAGATTACGTGAAGTGAATTTGAAACTTAACCCCAACAAATGCGAATTTCTGCGGAAGGAAATCATATATCTAGGCCACAAAATAACATCAGAGGGAATATTTCCCGACTCGTCTAAAATAGAAAGTTTACAGAATTACCCCAGGCCCACCAATGTCGACGAAGTCAAAAGATTCGTCGCGTTCGCCAATTACTATAGACGTTTTATAAATAAGTTCGCCGAGATAGCTTATCCATTAAATGCACTATGTAAGAAAAACGTAACTTTTGCCTGGACGTCAGAGTGCGAATCGGCATTTCAACGACTTAAACAAACTCTTATCAGCCCACCTGTATTAGATTATCCAGATTTCTCTGAAAACAACGTATTTATTTTGCATACAGACGCTTCAAAAACAGGATTAGGAGCAACATTATCTAACAGCAATGGTAAAGTAGTAGCGTACGCTAGTCGTAACTTAAAACCCGCTGAAACTCGATACCCCGTCATTGAACTTGAATTGTTATCAATTGTTTGGGCTGTAAGACATTTTAGACCCTATCTGTATGGCAAAAAGTTCAAAATATTGAGTGACCACCGCCCTTTGAAATATCTGTTTGGAATGACTGATCCTTCGAGTAGACTTACGAAATTTAGACTATATTTAGAAGAATACGATTTTGAAATTGATTATGTACCAGGACGAAACAATGCAGCTGCAGACGCATTGAGTCGTATACCTGTTACGTCACAGAGTTTGAAAGAAATGAGAGAAAACGTTGTATCAGTCATTACCAGAGCTCAAAGTCGAAGATTACGTAATCAATTAGATGACAACATAACGGACTTGACACAGAGAAACATTCCCACAACTTCCAGGTCTGATCAACCTAGAGTGGTGGAAATTCTCAAACGACCCAAAGACTGTATAGAATTAGTAATATTCCCAACGGAAAGTTACCTGAAAAATATAGAAAAATTACAAAAGTTTCCCAGTTATAATGGTCAGTGTACATTTGTACCTGACAAGTGTGCTCTAGTTGTAACGTCTCGATCGTTATCTACCGTTAGTGTGTTAGCGAGAGAATTACAAAGTTTATGCCACAAATTGGATATCAACGAGCTCGTAATTATTAAAAGAATGGATATCCAACAGTTTATAGAAAAATTATTAAAAGAAGTTAAAAAATTATCTGGGACAATTCCACGGTTTCTTGTTACCAAAGATGTAACTAGAGTAACTGATCAAGATACAAAGACAGTTATTTTAAATGACTTCCATTTGTTACCCACCAGTGGTCACGCGGGGGTAAACAGAATGTTGAACAATATCAAAAGGTACTACTTCTGGCCAGGAATGAGTAATGACGTCAATAATTATGTTAAAAGGTGTAAAAGTTGTCAAATACAGAAACATGCAAACAGACATGTTCGACAACCAATGGTTATAACCACAACACCAAGTACTTCTTTTGAACGAATAAGCTTAGATATAATGGGCCCTTTAGACGTAGATAACTTTAATAATAAGTATATTTTAACTATTCAGTGTAATTTAACAAAGTACGTAGAAGCTTACCCTATCGATAAAAAGGAAAGCGAATTAGTTGCTAGGTTGTTAGTTAATAATTTTATTTTACGTTATGGCATTCCGAAAGAAATTATTACTGACCAAGGTAAAGAATTCATGTCATCAATTATGACAGAAATATGCACCTTATTAGGTATCGAGAAGCTAAATTCAACTGCCTATCATCATGAAACTTAAGGAGGAATTGAAAACACGCATAAGAGCTTAGGAGCCTATCTCCGTATTCAGTGTGAAAATAACACAACCGACTGGAGTTCTTGGCTACCATTTTGGTGTTTTTCATTCAATAACACAGTACACACTGAGACAAAATATAGTCCATACGAAATAGTTTTTGCGAAACAATGTAATTTACCGAGTAATTTGAATAAGAATACGGAACCATTATATAATCATGGAAGCTATCCTCTAGAATTAAAATATAGATTTCAAAAAGCGATTAATGACGCTAGAAATAATTTGCTAGAATGTAAAAATAGACAGAAATTTTATTATGATAAATATGTTAATCCAATTAAATACAAACCAGGAGACTTAGTCTTGTTAAAAAATCAAGTTGGAAATAAGTTAGACAATATTTTTAAAGGACCATATGAAGTTGTAGAGGATAATTCACCTAATGTAAGGATTTTAAAAGATAACAAAGAATATGTAACCCATAAGAATAATACTAGATTATTTAACACATAAATTTATTATAGTAATATTTTCAAATGTTAAAAACTGAACTGTTTTTAAAATGTGAACCCTCAAGTAATATGTGTTATTATTTCTTATTTTCTTTTTTCTCTCCTTTCCTCTTTGTTACCGGGGGGGTGAAGGATACTTAGGAAGGAGGTGTAGTGTATGCCTCAGTTGCAGTTTTTACAGTAACGTAGTTGCTTACAACAACATAAACATATATTGCTTGAGTGGGCAAATCTTAATAATAAAAACCAATGTAACACTAATTTTAAGGTTCTTTACTTAACAATCTTTGATAAGACAATATATCATAACCAACCTGAATAATGGACTTTTCATGAAGAACCCTTTCTCCAGCAATCATCATACTTCAGTACATAGACAGTGACAGTACTTTTTCACCGGCCTTTGCCGCCAATACGTGACACACGAGACAGCGTATGTATGCTATTTGAGCTACTCACGTACTCGCATACACTACAGTTCTCTTCGTTGATGAATGAAAAATATTATTATTCTGAGCCAGATAAACGTAATTCAGAATTCTGAAATGACTTAACGTAATTGTTGAAAAGCTTGAATGTATGACGGATGCAGGAAGTTTCCCAATGATTACTCCTCCCGTCCCAACGCGCCGCCCGCGCTGGCATGGGTACCGATTGACGACGATCGAGATGTCACCAAATACATTTTTTTTAATCTTTTAGGATAAAGCGGGCCTCTATCCATACCTCAAAAGCAAAAATATAACCCTTATAGGATCACGTGTAGCTGTCTGTTACAACCGATTTGCTACAAAACTACTGGACCGATTAAATTGCAATTTGGCGCAAATGCTTTGAAGAATTTTCATGTCCACAACGTAAAATTGCAAAATCGATGGCAGTTCGTAATTAACGTCCCAAGAAACCATAAAAATTACACCCATACTAATATTTAGTCATTTCAACCCCATCGCACCTCAACAGGCGAGATGGTATTTCACGTCCACCACGTTTGTTTTTAAAATCGTTGTTGTTTTGGTAATCAGCGACCCGATAAACCATAGAAACAATACCCCTGTTTATTTTCAGTATTGTTGTTATATTTCAATATTGTTGTTATAGTAATCAGCGACGCGATAATCTACAGAAACATTAGGTATTTTCAGACTTTGTCACCACATTCTCCTGGGTTGAATTCTCAAAAAATCTGAAACACGTGTTACTCATTTATCGTTAGAAATACTTCTTGGAAGTCTTCAATAAAATAGTCAAACTAATATTTTTCCCCATACAAACTTACCGACCCCCATCTCACCCCCTTAGGAGGCCAATTTTGACAAATGCTTCTTTTATTGCACTCCTAGACTTTATAAGGAATCTACGTGCCAAATTTGGACTCTCTAGAACCAGCGGTTTAGTATTTAGATATTTCAACCCCATTTCACCCCAACAGGGGTGATGTTAATTCACGTCCGCACGTTTTCATAATCAGCGACCCGATAAAACCATAAAAGCAATATACCCATGTTGATTTTCAGACTTTGTCACCACATTTCTGTCTTTTAGGCGTTGAATTCTCAAAAAACCTGAAACACGTGTTTATTCATTTATCGTTAGAAATACTCCTGTGAAGTTTCGAATAAAATAGTCTAACTAATCTTGTTCCCCATACAAACTTTGGACCCCCATTTCACCCCTTTAGGGGGTGAGTTTTGAAAAATCCTTTCTTAGTACACCCCTATACCTTATAAGGAACATACGTGCCAAATTTGAACTGTCAGTTCTTTCTTTTATATATTTAAGATGTCATTCATGATCTTAAAATAACTGACAAGGAGTGTCAGTGTTGTCAGCATAGCAAAAGCCACTCGTTTCCCACAGACTCTATCTGAGGAAAAAACGCTGCAAGGAAATTTGTATGCAGCTTTTAGACATAGTTTTAGACACGATTTGCTATTATTTTACAAAAAAACGTTTGCCAAATAATCATTTCAATTATTTATGAAGTCACAAAATGTAATATTATATAAAATGGTCGTTTAAAAATATAACTTTAGATTTAGGTTAATGTTAGTTTAGTTTATTTTTATTACTTAATTTTCGTAAATGTGGAAATTTAATTCTTATTAATATATTTTGTATATATTATATACCTATATATAATATATTACTAGCTTTTGCCCGCGACTACGTACGCGTGGAACTTGATTAAAGGGATTATTAAAAGTACCTATAAGCAAATGTAAGAGCAATTGTGCTTTTGGTTTAATAATTACATTTCCTACAGGGTCACCGCACCCCAACAGAAATGTTCACTCACTTTTCAATATTTTTAGGTATAATTTCCAGGATGAAAACTATCCTATGTCCTTCCTCGGATCTTAAACTATCTCTATGTCAAATTTCATCAAAATCGATTCAGCGGTTTAAGCGTGAATAGGTAACAGACAGATAGACACACTTTCGCATTTATAATATTAGTATGTATGGATAAGTTGTCAAACAAAACATTGCTTGTCAAATGAATATTTGCGAAACGTTTTCTGTAAAGTGATTGGATGTCTTCGGGCCCAGATCTTAGAATTATGAATTATGAATCTCTGCAAGTTGCTTACGGCACTGTTCTGGGTAAGTATATCAAACCGTTACAGTTTCACTATAGAAATAACCGGTCACACACAGCCAGTTTTTCTATGACAAAATAACCGGTTTTGCGGGTAATGCAAGTTCTGAGGTATTTAATTGACTTGAAATTAGCTGAACAGGCAACGGGGAAATGCACTCGAAATTAATTGCGCCAGCGATACCGTTTCTCTTCCTATCCGAAGTTTTGACAGCAAATTGAACTCGACGAGCTCTTGCTTCGATTTAAAATCAATCAGCGGCGAACCGTCAAAACTTTTCGTATTTAAGCTGGACCAAACTTACGCCCACGTCATTATCATAACTCTATATCTTAACCTGGAGCTTGGGAATGCTCAGAAGGGGTATAAGCAAGATAGCAGAGATTTGAAAATAACTTACCTACTTCTCAAGAAGCTCATAAATGTGATCGAAAGCCAAAGCTGTAGAATAAGGTACTGAATTCGATCTGGTAGTTTACTATAATTTTAAAATGTAACCCAACCTACGTATCTTCTTCATTTTTAATCTGTAACTTTTATCTAGGAGTGGACAGGGTTAGTCCTACAAAAATGGTCAGGATTATTGAAAATAATTATCCATTCCCATTATACAATCTATACAACCAGAGCTTTAGTTATTTTCTGGCGTGTTAAAAATAGGACGTTTTTTCCTATCTCTTAAACAAAAAGTAACGCAGGTTACGAAATGTGTGGCATTCAAAGTTGATCCACGCTCCTACAGAGGCTTTATCACTGATTATCTGTAGAAATAAACTCCCGCCGGCTCCATGAATTTTAAATGTCGTAAATTAAAAAGTAGCGGTAACGTTTCAGCGACGTGCCATGACTGTGACGTGCGAGTGACAAGCGCTCTCACGCTCAACCAATTACTTTACTCCTGCTACCATATAAAAGGTAGATAAAGGTGCGACCAAACCGCTGCTCATACACTCACGTTGCGTCTACTCATTGACGTTTGTTATCCGTACAATTATTACCGCAACCTCTCCACACAACTGCTCAAAAAACTGCGACGCACAGTAAACGCAATGAAATGCGTGAAAAACAATAGACGCGTGACGTCCGGGTCACGTCTTTCCATACATTATTTTATGCATTGACACCTTATTGCACAAAACAAAAATGAGTACAAAAGGCGAACGTAATATCAAATGGTCTACCAGTCAACTATAGGGCCAAACTATTCATGTGGGTGCAGAGTAGAAATGTAATATAGTTCATTTGACTTGCGTTAGCGTCTTAAGAACAGTGGTGTAGAGTACTTGCGGTAAAAACGAAATGGATACGTGTGTCACTGCGTAAACCACGTAAACTCACCGTTACCGTTTTTTGAGCAGCAGTTTGGTAAGACCTTTACTACTCCTCTACACCGGGATAATAGGGCATACCTGGGCATAATTCACTTTCTCTAATACAAAAATGCTTCGCTGCGTGAAAATGTTCATATAAAAGTAAATTACTTTTAATAAAAAAAAGCGTAAACGTAATGAAGCAGAATTCGTTGCGGTTTTTACAAAGGGGCTTTATACACTTATACAAATAAACATTCGTTACGATACTTCATAATCATAATTTATTGGAGATAAAGCGAATACATTATAGACAATAAACATAACAAAATATATAAATAGGCAATTAAATTCAAATTAAAATTAAAGAACAACATCGAAAATAAAGTAAATTAAATTAAGCTAAAATATCTACAAAACTGTGCCCCCGCGGCATGGTCCCGAAGACGCCCAAGTAGCACAACTGGGTCTAAATAGCTCGTATATCATATCTAATTAGATGCTTAAGTGTTACCTCCATGACTAAGTGCTATATAGGTGGCAAGAACCCTTACGCCACCAGTATAGAACCAAAAGGAGAAAAATTGCAGCTTATTTTTGGTGCTAAATAGAATCCATAAGAGATCTCACAATTACCTTAAGTGGTAATTAGAACTAAGGGTAAAAGTTATGCGCAGTGAACGAATGAAAACATTTCAGTTCGGTCAATGAGTGATAAATGAGTCGCCAAAATTATCTTTGAGTGGCGAGGCAACTGTCAAATTGTGTTTTATTAAAAGTAATACGTGATCAGCCATATTCATTTTGGATTTATACGTCTGTTTGGTGCGTGATTAAAACTTTACGTTATACAAGCATTGAAATAAGCACGAAGTTCTTGCGTTTTTTTTTTACTGTGAAACAATAGTATATTTTCTTTGTAAATTTCGACGCGCCTTTCATTTGATCAGGAATATTAAAAAAGAGAGTGCTAAATTAAATAAGGAATAGATACTGATAAGAAATAAAACTGTTAAAAACCTGACTTAATGATTGTAGGTTACGTACAATGTTAAAGTAACATCGTCACAACTATCAAAAATCTGTGATTATGCGTGAGTGTGATAAAATTCTGGTTAAAATAATCAATTTTCATAGGCTTCCATTTGTAAACATGGCGAAACAAAAAAGATCCTACAGTGTTTATTTTCACTTATTTAATGTTCCTTATTTGGAACTATCAAGTCTAATAATCACTTATTTGTATCTTGCGAGTGGCAAAGCAGTGAATGATATTACCAATAGTAATTATTTGCTCTTTTGTAGACTATTAAACAAGCAAGACTATTCAATATATTTTGACAAGGCGCAAATAGGAACAATAATAGAACTTTTAGTTCGTTAGTGGTTTGAAATAAGTGAAAATAACTGCTTTTGGTTCCAAGAACCTCCTATTGAGACCTATTTATGCGTTGGAGTGGCAATAAGGTACTACTTAGGCCTTAAAGTTGCAATATTTTTTGGTTCCAAAAGAGCCGTAAAATTATCCCTTTAGCCACTATTGGTGATATAATTCGCTATCGTACTAGTCATTTGGAACTTTTAGTTCCAAATAAGGGTACGTTCCCACTTATATGTAAAAGTTGCTTTTAAGTGATTTTAAGGCCTTATATAGCACTATTGCTTCTTATTGAGTGACTATTTGAACCTGCATGCAACTTTAAGTAGCAAAATCGACTTTATCCCACCATAAGTAATAAAGTAGAAACAAAAAACGTTCCGATGCAACTACAAGTGATAAGATGAACTCATATACAGTTTTGAGTTGTGTTTAAAGCTATAAGTTGTATCAAACACTGTTAAACCACTCATTTAGAACTTAAAGCTATAAGATAAGCTGCAAAATTCACTAATGTGCTGCTTGGGCGCTGGCAGCATTTCCTCGCTGAATCGCAATGCGGATGCGTTGTGCGAGGAAGCTGCCAGCTCTTCGGTCACCAGTGGACTCAATGAGCCTTTTACTAATCTCATTTAGTAGTTTGTGGGCACTGGGACCCCACGGACCTAAGGTCTCGACCCCAAAAGGAACAATTATTATTTATTCATTACGATTATTTATAATTGTATATATTTTATGGTATTGGTAACAATTGCACCACCTTATCGTTATTTTCAGTATCTCTCGGATTATGCTTTTTGACTACGTTTCCAAAATAAATATATATCAGTAAATTGGTTCACTGACAATTAACAACATGTTACTGACGGCTTGTATTGATTTAATTACCTACTTGTTAATTAGGGATGAACCAAATTATTCAAGCTTAATATTCTGTCATAACGTCATTTATTAACGGTAAGTCACAATGTATTAATTTACTATTTAGTTATCTTGCAAAAAAGTTAGGCATTTGTATAGGTAAATAATATTTACCACATAATCTTAATTTAACCGATTACTCAGTGATGTGACGCGGTTCAAATAAAGCGGACAGTCGGTCCCTCAGCTACATTCAGTAAAATATACCACTAGAGAAGTCCCGCCGAGCCGAGGACGACTAAGGATGCGTCTTATCACGCCGACAGCGTAACAAATTGAAATTGAAGACCTTTTTGAACTCCGAATGAAGAGTGCTTACGGTCTCGTAGCCTCCCGCATAAACATCACGTTCGGAACGAGCCTGCAATGTAATAATAGGGGTTCGGAAGCTAGAGACTCACTGTTTTCTTTGCAAGCGTGAGCCCAATTTGTAAACGCCCTCGTTCCCTATTCACTCGGCAATTCACGCTTTCAAAATGTAATTTAACATATACGCAGATATACCGTACGGGATTTTAATAAGTATGAAACCCTTGTAACTTTTTGTCTGCTTGGAGGGTGTATCTTCGTTTAGTTTTAAAACCTCTGTGTTTTATAAAGAATCTCGCTGCGGGTTATGAAAGGTGTTTACCTAGGTACCTATACCTACTCACGGGCCTGTCAGCAGTATTGCGCTCCTTTGATAAGTTTCTTCCAGAGATGACTTTAAACAATAGGTATTGTTGAGTTGCCTAATGAAACCAACCTGAGAATGCTCGCGTTTCTTTAATGAAACTGCGGCTTATTCGTCAGAACAAATTGTGAAATTTTAGGTACATTGTTGCGGTGAAGGGCATGCAATTAAGAGGGTGTGGGTAAGTAGCTGTGGTAGCTGCCTGATGATAAATCACTGGTATAAAGACGTTGGTTGCGATGTTTATTAAACTAGACCCTAAAATGTCGCTAATGAGAGTGTCGTGTTGAGGTATCGTTGGCTGAATTTATGGTGCTTATAAAAAACGGCGCGTCGTAATTACCGACTCGTTGTGGTTCACGAGTCACTTAAAAACTGTTTATTGAAATAGAATTTCTCTTGGGTTTTTTTAAGACGACGAAAGAGAATAAAGAGTTCAAATTGCCCTGAGTAATGTTTGTGTTTACGAATAGGTTGGTTCTACGGGTGTACTGGCTCAGGCCAATCTTAGTGTACTTGTATGTGACGTTAATTAAGAAAAAGTGCATACTGTTTAGGGTCTCAATACACTGGATATTTGCCAAATAAATTACGCGATCAAAGAGCGTGCTCGCCGTGTCTTCACCTACATATTTTTCACGACACTGTTCGAAAATGTGGTTATAGATTACCTGAATCCAGTACACAAAACTGCTTATATATGTTCATTTGTAAACTGTATATCTATGTTAGCTCCCAACACGACAACAATTTTGGACCTTACGGTAACAGTGCGTATCTACACTTGAATTTCATAGTAAGATACGACTTTTTAGAAAATATTTCAGACTAATTTTCTCGTCCGGCTTAAACCTTAGCCTTAAGTGATTAATTTAAGTATTTTTTTCTTAAAGTTATAAATACCCACAAACAAGTTTATTTTCTTAAGTAAGATAATAGGTACTCCTCAGGTTTACTTTTTAATTAGTTTTTGTTAAAAAGGTTTTACTCTGAAAATCATGAACATTTATATTTTAAAATTAGTTATGGGGCGTAAAACAATTTCCTTATTTCTACAATTACAAATTTTTCAACAAATAAACAGTTTTCAACAAATAAACACTTAATTACCTGTATAAATATTGAGTTCATTTTTTTTCGGCTGAAAAGCTATGATTCCATTGCGATGAGATGAGATGCGCTCATGCGCTACGGGGCAGCCGGCCATATAAAAAAAAACAAAATGTATTGTTTAGTAAATATTAAAATTGATTTTGTGATGTGATAATGTGATTAATTTAATAAAGTTCACATTGACTCACGAAATAAATAATATTAGGAACGTATGTTAATATTGCGTACCGTTACAATGACCCTTCAGTGTATAATGTATCGTAGGGTTGTTTACTTGAGTTTAACCTAGACTAAATGTTTAAATGTCTAAATTAAGTTGAAAGTGAGGTAAGTTTAAATATTTTTGTTATTTCTTCATAACTGGGTTGAAAATCGTCTTTATGTCGTTTGAATCTGGGGGCTCGATCGGCTTTATGTATATAATAGCCCTGATTTTTACAACAACGCGCAACGGTGGATAATGTGTCGCGCTCCGACGCGACACAGCGTCGTTTTACGTTTACGACGCCGTGTCGTGTGTTTTCACGACGCGGCAACGTATATTCGCACGGTGGATAATGTGTCGCGCTCCGACGCGACACCGTGTCGTTTTACGTTTACGACGCCATGTCGTGGACATGTGGCCACGCCCTTACGCACCCGTTACGTACACGTTGGCAAACACGTTGCGCTGTCGCTGGCTGCGGGACGAAACGCGTCGACCAAACGCGTCGTTCGTAACATGGTATAAGAACATGAGGTGGCTAGTGCACTCACGCTAGTGAGACTTTCTACGTCACTGATTAGTTGCCGCTTTATGGTAACAAAATATTATAAGGAAAAAAAATGCCACCAGTCGTACAAAAAATAATAATTATGCATTTTATGCATTACGATTGTCATATTCTTTGACTAAGTTTTATTTTGTCATTGATTTAAAACACTCATGGTTTTATGAGATTCATACAGATAACAAGGGAATCAGGGAGTATTATGATATACCACTGGCAACACAGAAACGGATTGACAGAACCAACCAACCAATCATAGCGTGATCACGTCAAAAGACTAGCCTGTCATTCCGGAGTGCCATACTTTATTTTCCTATGCCATGGTTCGTAATAAATTCGAAAATCACCAGTGTGATATGCTATATGCCCTTTAGTTTTATGACGCAGACATAAAAATGGCTTGACAAGTAAAAATAGAAGTTGATCTTGTGGTAATGTCAATTTGTCAACCTTGATTCAAAATTACGATTATTGCAGACGATCATACCTACAATTAATAAGTAAATCGCTTTATGGTGGCTAGACAACGTTCTGTTGAGCTACGTAAAATCGTTTCGTAAAAAATGCGTCCATCTCTTTTATTCTTTAATTCCTTACCATTTAATTTGTTTAATCCACTACTCAGTTTACAATTTTACATCTAGCAAAAATGAGTTGAAACAGACTTTTAGTTTGTTTGATGCATTTTATCTCCTCTTTAAAGCCTTTATTCACCTTGGATAAAACTTGCGGCATACAATTTTATAATCCATAAAAGTGAGGAACGTAAAAAGTAAATTCACGTAGATGCGCGTCTAAATATTAAATATTTAGGTTCCCTCGTAAATTTATGATACTGTAAATTACCCTGGAGTGCCTTAAACAATAAACCAAATCATATTTGGCGGTGTTGGTTAATTCTGTTTCCATGTTTCTTGTTAATGAAATGTTGCCCACGCTGCAGCTCTTTTATGAAAACCGGGAGCTTACTAATTTCACCATTACCTTATTATTCATGATTAGCCATTTTACCCGCCGCACAACTCAAGGTGTTGTAAATTTCCCACGGGAACCTAATTTTTCTCTGTGATAACATACGGTCTAATGTTAAAAGGCGTTCCTTATGACGCCGATTTTTTTCGGGGAAAATAATCTCAGGAAAAAAACCGGCCAAGAGCATGTCGGTCCACGCTCAGTGTAGAGTTCCGTAGTTGCCCATCCTTCACAATAGACGGGCTTAAAACAGCGGCTTTAAGCCCGAGGTTTAAATTACGAGAATGATTTCAAGCTCTATAAAAATTACTTATTACCTTCTGGAAGTTATCGATTATACACGCCAGATTGAGCGAAATGTTTTAATATATAGTATGGCACTTAACTAATATGTGAAAGCGGAAATTACACTTCGTCGTTCGCCGCATGCTGCATGCGGCGAACGACGAAGTGTAAAGAACACGTTAGTCGGCCGCATTCGGCGATCGACAGCTGCCAACGCTTATAAGGTGACCGAGGTTCTCTGCCTTTTCGCCGAATTACGTTTCGTCAAACGTTTCATTTCGCAAAAGTTTCATTTCGCCAAAAGCATTTTTCACTGAAACTGTAAACTATTTCGAATTGTTATAAAACAAACCTAACCTAACCTAACCTAATCTAAAGGATGATATTTACAACAATCTGAAATAGTTTACAGTTTCAGAGAAAATGCTCTTGGCGAAATGAAACTTTTGCGAAATGAAACGTTTGCGAAACATAATTCGGCGAAAAGGAAGTACACCGGTGACCGAAGCAGTGTAAATACGACATCTGTCCGCCTTATTAGGTTACCGACAGCGGCGACCGCAGATCATTTGATAAAGTAAAACCTGTATGCCAACTTAGGATGATTTATACTAAGGAGAATTTGGAAACTGAACAAATACTGTAATGTGGCTTTGAAATTAATCTCCCGTGGCTAGATAACGTAGTGTTTTTTGTAGTTTCACATTTCACACGACAGCTTAAAGTCTCGCGAAATGGTGTGTGTTTTTTCTCAATCCGGTGACCGAAGCAGTGTAAATACGACATCTGTCCGCCTTATTAGGTTACCGACAGCGGCGACCGCAGATCATTTGATAAAGTAAAACCTGTATGCAAACTTAGGATGATTTATACTAAGGAGAATTTGGAAACTCTGAACAAATACTGTAATGGCTTTGAATTGAAATTAATCTCCCGTGGCTAGATAACGTAGTGTTTTTTGTAGTTTCACATTTCACACGACAGCTTAAAGTCTCGCGAAATGGTGTGTGTTTTTTCTCAATTAAAGGTCAAACCCGTCGTAATAAGTACTCAAAATGTGGTTTATACATCCTATGCAATTTTTTAAATTGCACATCGCACAGGTCATCAAACAAAGTTGCTGTTGCTCCATAGGCGTAACGCTGTGCATATATCTTCCGAACTCAGTATCTTCGTTTCTTTCTCATTGATTTTAGTAACATTTCCTGTATTATTAAGCAAACTAATAAACTAGCTTTCCTAAGAACAAGCTTTGACATCGCGACAGCTCTCAGAGATCTGATGGATGACTTTGTAGTTTGCTTGCATTCGGCCACCGCATTAGGCGGAGAGACTAGTGTAAAGACGACGTTCGTTGAACGAATCCATTCAAAAGTCAAGCGGTCGCCGTAGTAGGCGGACAGACTAATGTGAAGACGACGTTTGTTAGCCTAAGTAGTTTAAAATGAATTCGGCAACCGCATTAGGTGAACGACGCAGTGTAATTGCCGCTTAAAATTCGAAGTATAAGAACCCCGCGCGGCACTTACGTCATATTAAAGAAAATTATGAATTTTGGCGATAACTCAAAAACGGCTCGACCGATTTAATCAATATACCTACTTAGTTTCATTGAAAGTGCTTATATAAGGCCTTATTTTTATGAATTTTTCCATAATTTTTTTACCCGTGGTTGAAACACGCTATTTTTTGGATTTCTGAAGCTAATATTTACAAAACTGCTGACTTTATCAAAAAATTATGTTTGAAGACACCTATTATTTTAAAAATATCTACCTATTCAACGACACCCCACAAACTAGTGTTGGAACGAATAAAATTACCCCCCACTTAGGTGTACGGGAGGTACCCGAAAATACGAGGGTACCGAGCGAGGTACCAAAGTTCAGCTTTCTAGTACTAATGATCACGGAGGTAAGCCGCGGACGGACAGACAGAAGAACAGACGGACATGGCGAAACTGTAAGGGTTCCTAGGAGACTACGGAACCCTAAAAATTATATTTACTCACTAATTAACTTGCGTAAAATGAAGTACATGCTTGTGTACATAGTTAAAAATGATTACGATTGCCATAGAGAAAATACATCGCGTATTTATTTTTATCCTTTTTTTTATCAAATATCGTGGATTTGATAAAAATAAATACTGTTTACAGCGATTACGTCGGTAATAAAATAACGACGATCTACCCTACACGATTTATGTCCGCCAAAATATAGTTCGCATATTTAAAATAGACATGTATCCCAAATCGGTTGGAGACGCATACCTATGGTTTATAAATAGATTGATCACTTGGCAGTTGTCCTGTCGTGCCGTGTGGACATTATACGCGCCATGCGAAATGTCGCGTGCGCGGGCGCTTCTGCCGGTTATTTTAGGACCGAATCTGAAGCGATTGAGTAGACCTGCCAGTATCGATCAGCTATCCTCGGTTCTACATTATTTATTTGGCACTAAATCCTTCCACACCAAATCTTCTCCCGCCTTTTGTAATTCTGCACGAGTCAGCACATTGCTGAGTTTGTCCTTTTGCCATTGTTCTATTATGTTATCTTTTTATTTTGTGTTTCTTTTTTGTATTTTTTCTGTTCATAAAACTGTGTTATGTTAGTTTTGTCAATAATTGCATTTTGTCTCTTTCTTTCTTCTTTATTTCTTTTATTTTATTTTAGATATACGAAACATTTCTTCCAAATCGCATCATTATAAGGACTCTCCTACGAGTACTTAGATATAGCGGCAACATTAATGTGAAACAATTTAGAATTCAGCATTATTATCAGTGAATGAGGTGAACTGAGCATTAGGTGTACTCTGCGCCGGTAATGATACAATTTCTAGCTTCCATACTCGATTGCATTACATTACAAGCGAATCCTCGGCAGTCAGTGAGGCATTCTACAGGCGAGTGCTTCCCGTAAGGGAACACTAAGGGTTCGAACAGCAGCTACTGACTCAGATATATAATAATCATCTAAGCCCATTGCCTACGCAGCTTGTATCGCAGGAAATTGTATTGTTTCTAGGATTGGTTGTTTCTAGGTTTGGTTGTTTCCAACTACGGGTAAAGTTAAGCAGGATGTGACCCAGATGCGCCGCGTGTTAGATCTAACGGGCCGGCCACGATTTCGTGCGACCAGCGGAGCGGCGAGCGGCGCTGGGCGGGCGGGCGTCTCGACTGAAGCGGAGCGGATCCAGAGACTTGCGGAATCGACCAATCACTTGAGGTGAATCTGAATCTCGATTCCACTTCACTTTTGAGATTGGTCGATTCCGCACGTCTCCGCTCCACTCCGCTTTAGTGGAGCCGCACCCTTACTTCAGGGGGCCTATGATGGTTGCGTTTAACCCGTGATAAATAAGTGACAAAGCATCTGTCACTCACCCTCGCATCTTGTCAAAACGTGAAGGATGCTTTAAGTATCACTTATTTATCGCGTGATAAAAGCAACCATCATAGGCCACCAGGGGCCCTATGATGGTTGCTTTTATCACGCGATAAATAAGTGATAAAGAATCCGTCACGTTTTGACATATTGCGAGTGTGAGTGACAGATGCTTTGTCACTTATTTATCACGTGATAAACGCAACCATCATAGGCCCCCTGGTTAGTTCACGAGAAATCGGTTTCGTAGCACAGCTGTTGCGCCCTAGCACATGTCATCGTCGCAACGCGCGCAACTTCATCCGCGTAAGCTTAGCAATTAGAATCTATCCTATATCCATATATTCAAATATCCATCTATATTTGTTCCAAAATAGATTTAAATCCACCTAGCTCTAGGGAAAATAATTTGGCCATTAATTAGACGCTCGTTCTATTTAGTATTACATACGTTTAAACTAATTGGTCCCGAAGCGCTCCTGGAGGCAGGTGGTTATATAGATAAGGTGTACTTTATCTGTTCATTCCAGCTCATTGGTGATGGTCTAATGGGTGAAATGTAAATGTAATTTATGTACATCTTAATAAAATATGAAATTGCGATTTAGTTGTATCTAATTAATACTAAACTACATATATTCGTTTCTTTTGAGATTGTAAAACCAAGTTCTACGTTAACCTGACAATCTGAACGAAACAATACGCAGTAATTGAATAAAATGCTTACTTAGTCGTCCCCTGGCATTCCCAGGCCGATAATCGCCTGAAAGCCAATTGATTGCGAACAGGATAAGATTCACAATTAGGCCCGGACGTGTTTTCTACCTACTTATTGCCGGTTGCTGTCCGCGTCTAATCAGATACAGGCTTTTTACGAGGTATGCAGGGTGAGAATCACAAGGAGTGAAGGGAAATGACATTAGGTAAATATTGAAGACTAATTTCACATCTCAATGCAAATTTTTACAGTGTTAGGTACATTTAGTTTAAACTTTGACTTGCAATTATTTGTTCTGCTGGTAATCAATTCTGATGTAACTTATTATTGTTTTAGTTTACCTATTATTTTATGTGATAATCATAGTATGAATGTTCTTGTTAATTTACTTAGCGTAATCTATATTGTCATTTTACATTATGAAATAAAAAATCTAATCTAATCCAAGATATTTTAAACGGATTATATTGAGCATTTTATATAAAGTAATTAATTTGAGGCGGCAGCCTGTCGAAAAGTTCACTGCATGTGTCCGTTCCGCACTCACGTGGTAAACTGTAAAAAAAACACAAATTTCCATCAACTTATGAAATAAAACCGGCCAAGAGCATGTCGGGCCACGCTCAGTGTAGGGTTCCGTAGTTGCCCATCCTTCACAATAGACGTAAATTACGAGAAAGATTCAAATTACGAGACAGATTTCAAGCTCTATAAAAAGGTCGTAAACGCCAAAGTAACAGTAATTATATACAATACTTTTTTTTTGTAAGTGGCCAGTGTTCATTATAAACATACACGTTTCTTTAAACAGTTTTTAATCGATTAATTTTAATAATGAGCGGGTAAAGAAAATGTATGGTGATGAATTCAATTAAAAAAAACAACCCGTTATACCACAAATAAAATTAAGTTAATACATTCATTTTGTAGCTTATTAAAGAGGCTAGTTTTGGTGAAAAATCTGGAGGTGTCGCTATCGAGACAATGCTAAAAAAAAATTATTAAAAATAAATTCTAATCTTTTTTTCAAGTTTTTGTATGGAAATATGTATTAAAATTAATACCATATAATTGTCTTTATTATAAGCACAATATACGTTACTCACGTCAAAATCGGCCGGCTAGAAAAAAAAATATCGAAGAAAGATCAGATTTAGTTTTTTTTTTTTTAAGAAAAACGGTAAGGTTTGGGGAGCTGTAATTTGGCATAAACGACACTAATAAAAAGACAAATCAACAAAAAAAATTACAAGCCAAAACTCGCTGGGGGCAGATTCACTTAGCTTATCCTGGCATGGCCTTTCAGCTTTCTAGTAGGTACTAATGATCACGGAGCTAAGCCGCGGACGGACGGACGGACAGACGGACATGGCGAAACTATAGGTTTCCTAGTTGACTACGGAACCCTAAAAAGGACCAAAAAAACATTTTATTTTAGACCAAATTACTAATATTATATATTATAATCACTTTTTTACAAAAAATAATCGACTTCAACAAGAAAAAATTGTACCTATTTCCGAGAACTACTGAACGAGTTACTATTTACGGACGGGTACGGATTTACTAACGGATTTAACCTTAGGTAGGTTAATCTACCTTTAATATTAAAAGAATTATCGCTAACTACTAAACATTAAGTTGTACCTTCCATCATCAGCTCAGCATAATTAAATGATGACTACCAGACGCGAATACCTGGATTAGGTACTTTGTAAAATAAATAAATCAAATCGATCGCCTCCGTTCGCTTGCGATCAGCCCCGTTCGCTTGTCGTCGTGTGCGATCAGCACCTTTCGGCTGTCGATGCTGATGGTTGATGGTTGATAGTTCGGTGAATAGAGACTAAAGTAATGAGGCTAGAAAATGCGACTTTTTACAGTTTTTTAAATGTGCATATCTCTGTAACTAACTGTCCTTGAAACAAAATTTGAAATGTGAATTATAGTAATTTTAATTGCTTTAGAGCTCTTTTCTAGCTAAAGTGCTCCTAACCGACGGTATAAGTAAAAATCTGAAATAATTGCGGTTATTTCAATATGGCGGCGGGGGCGGAGGAGGGGGAATTATGCATTTTGCATTTTAATAATTTTGAAAAATCATCCTAGACATATCAAACATTCAAAACTACCGGACCGTTTGTAATGTAAAACCCCTTTATCCACTGGATTATGATTATGATGGATGGGTGCGGATACGTTTGCAAGCAACCGTACTGTGCCTCGTCGACATCCTGTCGGCCGCGAACGGCTGTTACCGCCCGATCGTATGCGTCGACATGCTGCCGGACACGATCGGTTGTTCGCATCCGTTCGTATTCTTTCCGTTCCGATTCGTTGTGGAAATAGTAGGTACTTTAGGTACCTATTAATATTGAAATACATTTTAATGTTCATTCTTAGGTATTGATTACGGCTGGAAAACCAAATTATCTAATCATAATAAATAGGTGCTTATGACAATAATATGACCCATTCGTCCCGAATTGTTTGTTTATTTAACGTGTCATGACATCCAGGCGGATTATCCAGCTACTGCCATACAAACACGTTGATAGGAGCTTAGCGAGCCAAAGCCGATATGTGTTGCGTCATTAACGCATTACGCAGCATTCGCCGACCGACAAGGAAGTTCTGTTCAGTTAGTTCGGGCTCATTCTAATTAACAAACATTTGTTCATCAGTCTCTGAGGACCAGTGATAGTATCAAATTCAATTACTCACCCGAGTTTGTTTCGCAAATTATCGACGGTGTTTTGGCATGTGGCTTGCCTTTTTGCCACAATGTTGTCCTTTTTATGTATTAATGTAGTGTGACATCATTTATTTTTGTATCAGGACATTTATTACGTTTTGTGGTTTTCAAATACCTAATGTCATTGCATCGGGAGATGCTAGTATGTGTGTATTCATGAAAACGGCAGTGTCGTGTACAAATGAATGTTTATAAATCACAATAAAAATAACCACTGTTTTGTGCGAATGTCAGCTAGAGTTATGTTATGTTACCTAGAGTTCATTTTAAGCAATGCGAGGAGTCCAACAGGTGAGCTAATTATTTGCTTTATTAATATTAACACGCTTTAATTATTACCTTCACTTGTAACTAAGTTTGTAACTTTTAACAAACAATATAATCAAATCTTGCAAGTCAATCTGAACCTACTTCTTATTGTCGCATCGAAATAAAACTTTGTATTACTTAATTATGTAGGTACATGCATGTAGTTTACAAGAATATACACTAATTTGGTATCTTGGAACCGATCTAATGATAGAGACAGAAGGTGGCCGTAATAGGAAATCCTAAAAAACTTTGTTAGGGCTCATTTAATTGGTCTTGATGAGCAAGAGAGTCAGCAATAAAACGTGTCTTAAAAAAACCTTTTTTGACAAAAACTTATTTTCCATATTTAAATGTTACTTTTATCTATTTTTTACAGTTATAATTAAACTTATTTTCAGTGACATACGCAAACTGTTAATATTGTATACATTATCCTCAAAATAAAATACTTGAGACGCTTCAAGTCGAAAAATGGACACAATACTCTTGAATGGCAGTTATACGAAAATTGTTTTATATTTGCCATATTGTCAGCAATATAAACAGCGAGTAGGTACAGTAAGTAGCATAAACAAGTAGCCAAATTGTCAGGTTGATTGGCGTGAGCGACTCCAGAGGCCCCACATATAACTACAAGGAACATTGCAAAACAAAGCCACGAAGACTTTAAGTCGACATAATAAGAGTTAACATCATACGGTCTCGATGCCGCTATTGTAAATGAATCGATAGAATATAATGTGTCTGGCGTATTCTGAATTATTGATGTACCTACTGTCAAAAATATTGGCATAAATGAACATTAATTTGTGTAATCTATTTTATGAGTATGAGGCATATGCGCTAGCTCGAACGAAAATACATTAAACGGCTTTAACGACTCGATTAATCATCACGAGTTATGGAAAGGAAGTATTGTTTAACTATTTACCTATCCCGGTAGGTATCCCTGCCTAGATTCAATAATATCATATCAATGAACTTTACGATATAAAAACGTCCGGTAGTGGTCCGGTAGCAGACTAGTCTGACAAATCCGAAGTCGAGGTCATAGTTAAGTGTATTTTGTAGACGCTTGTGCTATTGGAAGCATTTCTATTTCGGAACGACACGAATGTCGTGTACGCAGTGTGTGACCGCCACGACCACGCGCCGGCGCAGGTCTACTCTTTACTTTAGTGCGCGCGCGTGTTTATCGAAACAAACACGTAACCTAAACGTTGAATTATCGAAGATGTGATGTGATAATGAACGTTCAGTGTGAACAAATGGATCCGTGTAAATCATAAAGTGAGGTTATATATATACGTGTGAACGGCTTAAAGTGTTTTTTTGCGGTCACTGTTACATCGGTTGGGTCAATGTATAATAGTTTTACTTTGTTAACAATGGAGGTCAACAAGAATGGTCGTGTTTGGGCTCCGCAGAACCTTGAATTCAATTAGAATCCCGAGCTAGTAATTGGGCAGTTCGTTGTGAAATCGACACGGAAAACAGTATGAATAATTACTAATTCTGCTCCGTACGGATTCAATTAGACCCAATGTTAGAATATCAGCCAATTCAGTGGTAGGAAGTTTACCTACTGTTATATATAGGGATTTGTTAGAAAGAAAGAAAAATATATCTAATGATATAATAATTTAGGTAGGTACAATAAAATTTTATCTAGACTTACAGATCCATACATTAAAATTATCGATGGCACTGGTGTTTATGACCCAAAATGAGAAAATGGCTTCGTAATTATTTCCAATAACTAGACCAAAACAATCGATGCATGTGCGAACACAATAAAACAAATGACAAAATCATAATAACAGCCGCAGATAATCAAAGTTAATAATACCTACTCGGCGTTGTCGAATAATCGGCCTTGAGTCAAACAGTAAAAAAAAAAAACATTATATGGCATGAGTAGCTTGTGAAATGGTATTATTTTACATGCTTTTGTTGTCATGCGTGAAGGCCGCCATGACTCATACAATATGTAGTCCTCTTTATTTGAATTCTCCTTTTGTCGTCGCTGTAAAGCGAACGTTGAATCGTATTTTATTCAGACTGCAAATAATTTACCAACTGAATATCTCATATGGTATCTCAACTGGGTATCTCCGTAATGGACTTTAAAATTTGGTATCGTACTCAGTATACAATAAACTGGAATACTTCTCAACGGAACAAAGTAACTAAAAATATACTTTGAATGATAAAGTTGACTAAAGTTTACCTTATCTGATATTTAGTTGTCGGGCGTAGGAAATCGCGAAATGTAGCGTTTATAATACTTAATGTTGAGTTTGGTGTTTAGGCTCAGTAATTGTACAAGTTGCTAAGCAGCGTCACAATAATTGTTGAGTGATGTCTAATAGTAATTATGAATTTAACATACGCTTTTAAGTAATACCTAACTTCATAAAGTGGGACTTGGATATGTAATTACGGTACCAGACGTTCGTTGCCAAACTCTTTGATATAGCTGCTCATCCTTGTATGTTAACAAACGCTTTACAAATGCTAATGGCAGGTGGTTTACTTACGCCAGTTGACAATTCTTTGAAATATATTTTACATAGAAACGTCTCGTGATTCTCAGAAATATTAAAATACACAATATGCTCTTGAAAATGAATCGCGAACTGATTCGAAACATGTCGAGCGATATTCGACTAGCACGACGTGAGAAAACCCGTTTTATACTTATATATTTTAAATAATAATATAATATTCAAAATAACTAAATATTCCTCAATCTACCTAAATTACATAGTCTATATCCAATAATAGGCCACTATTAATTACTATTTTATTATGACGATTCATCTACCTACTCGACTATACATCCATTACTAATAACCCTAAATCCCTAATCACCATGGATACGGCACTCATATTTTAGCGGCAACACTTACGTAAATATTTTTAACTATGTTATCATTATTGAATTCTTATTTAATATAAACAGTTAACTACAAAAGGCACGCGTAAGCCGTTATTAACTAATATTTTCCGCTCAACGTCCTTTTGGCCATGTTCAGTTGATAAGCGCTCAACGCGCGTTTTAATAACGCGCGTTTACAACTACCTACAACATTTTGTTTTGGTCGTACACATGCCAACGCGATTTTTTGTATGGAGTTATAAACGCGCGTTAACAAAACGCGCGTTATGCGCTTGTCATCTGAACGTGGCCTTAAATTTATGTGTACAACGGCATAAAAAACAAATCTATAGAAACGGTTTAGCAGGTACTATTATATGTGTACGTATAATATGTAGGTATAGCCCGCATTCGCGAGTGATCGACGTTAATGTACGCCGAGATATCGGTGTTTGCACAGTGATATGCCGCCGGGGCAACCCGCAGTGCGGGCTCAACGCATTCTTGCCGCCGACGTACCCACGTAACTGACGCTCTGACATTAGTGACGTTGGGCCTCCGTAGCATGTAAGAAGTGAAGTGAATGCTGAGAAGTGCGCGTGATAAGTGTACGTTCCACAATCGGTGCGCCGATATGTTGTTGAATGGTGGCGTGAGCGGGCCTGTACAACGGAGACCCTCAGGTCTCTGCGCAGCTCTATGCTGTCGTGGGGCACGGGCCGGGCCGGGAGCGCGAAGGCCCCGCCGCCGGCCCCCGGCCCCGTGCCCCACTCCAGCGAGGAGGCCGACGACGCCGATGCCGAAGGCGCGCTGCTCGCGGGCGCCGCCGCCCTGGCTCGAAGACGACACGCCATAAGGATCAAAAGGAAACCTAAAATCACCTTCAGAGTGTTAAGGTCTGTACTACAACATTAAACTACGGTTTGTACGTCGAGATTAACGAGCCGGATGCTGTAGTGGGTGTGTCTTTACCGCTTTTTCGAAATTACCTATACCCTATTTGAGATACATAGGTAAACCAAATTAGAAATAAAGCGCTCCCCAAATATGAACAACACGTTACGCCTAATTACTAAATATTTAACAAGTATATGTTTATAAAGGTAGGTAACATACTATTAGATAAGATTTTTTTTTTTAACAATTGATCTTAAATAATCAATACAACATAAAAAAATGTTTAAGTATATGTATTCGCTCAATAGGCTTACATTTAAGATAGGCTTTAGGGCCTTTAGGTAGGTAACCATATTTAAGCCTGTAACATTGACGCCGGTTTGCCATAATGATTTTTTTATCTATGATAAAACATCGAAGCGTGAGTAACGCATGAATCATCCACAAAAACGTTCAGGATATCTAGAAATAGTCGTTTACTACCACGATTTGACTAAATTTTAATAGGTACTTATTCCAGATGCACTAAAAGTATTCAGGTGCCAGCATTGATAATAGAGTCCCGTCCATAGCGGTATTGTAAGACAATTTAGGTCAATCAATGGCTGTGGCTGGCCCTCATCGACTCCATTGATTGTAATAAAGTGCGGTGGCCACACACCTGAACCAAATCAAATATTGAAATCGAATGCATATGCAAGCACTTATCGAATATCGATTGATGAATTTTAAAGCTTCGAACATTAATTGGTAGATTGTGAGAGCTGAGCGGTCGATGAAATTACTCTGTACGATATTAGGTGTTGCGAGATTGTGTCAATAGATTCTTTGCCGATTTTCATATATTTGCTATTTACGGGACATTGTTTACGACGTTTTCACGCAAGAGATAGATGTACATACCTAGTTATATGCCTAGTGATGTGGTGATAAAAATAAACCTACGCACAAAACAAATAATATGTGGATCTTCAAACTATGTAGTTCAAACGATTGAAATATAACTAAGATCGCTCTTGATCAACTCAACTTTCGACAAAAAAGCGAAATCGAAATCCATTAACTTAAGACCATGACGATGACCAAGACCATACATATATATGGTACTTAACTATCATATACCTAGATTTGAGATAGAAAGGTTACCTTAGTTGATTAAAGCATGATTGGTTGCAATCCTATCGTTGCAAGTATAAATTGAAAAATGCATTATTTATTGCAGCTTGATATTTAAGTAACCAACCCTGTTGGCGGAATAGTATTTACTGCATAATCAATTGATCAATCGGAATCAGGATTTATTCATGGTGTACTGTATGTAATAGTTAAGTATACTTTCTGGAAAAACGACTGACTGTTGAGTTTCTTTCAGCGTTTCTTCTCAACAGTGGTCTCTCTTGTCAAATGCCGGTAGACTCAGACGTGTTAAGTGCTCTTGTGGCCTACTTACATAATAAAGGTCATTATTTCATTATAACTGTAAAGTAATTAATCTCTCTCCGCTTCGTGGTGAGTTAATATCAATATTACGCGTTCATATTACAATTATACCCTTCCCATAAACAGACTTTCCGATAGACTGTAACTATCTATTATTGTATCGAAAAATGTACTCTAGACTTTTTTGTTTTGCCAGATTTGGCAATTATTTACATGCAATCAATGTCAGAGCATGCATTCTCAAGAATATAGCGGAAAGTTGTACGTAGGGTTATCCGCTAGAATTGTAAGTAATAAACTATATGGACTATAATGACAAAAATAACGGACATGGTTGATTAATTTACTCACAAGTATTGCGTATGTTTATTTTTGACCCATCTGTTTTCTTAAGTGTTTAGAATTGTCACGAACTACAAGATACCTATCACAACTACACGAGTGCACGCTTACTCTGTATTCAACATTTATTTTGTTCATGCACATAAGAACGGAACCCACGTAGACTAAAATGTTCTCTACGTGAAGATATTTGTTGATATTTAAATCTCTTTAGATATACTTAGTTCAGTAAAGCCCAATGAATTACAGGTACGTATTTCAATTTTAAAGGGTTGGGTAACATATTACGATTTTATGAAATCACTGAAACGATACAGATAAAGCCCAACCATGTCCAGGGGGCCTATGATGGTTGCATTCATTATGTCATTTAAAAATCGGTAGAACTTGACAAATTTAAGTCGTGTTATATGAGTGGCCTACGATGGTGCACATCTTTATACATTTCGTGGATAAATAAGTGATAAATAAACGACGTATAAAATGATACCTTAGTTCACACTCGTACTAATTACAATTTTTTTGTCAGTGAAATTTAAACCATATGATGTTGTGCACCAACGTCCTAATTGCAACCACTTTTTCCGAAAAGTTAGTACCAGTGTGAACTAAGGTATCGACACAGATAATATAATACTATAAGATCAGTTTGAGTGTAATGTTCGGCTCTGGAACAAACTTGATTTAATTTTAAAATAAGCGAAAAAACGTCTCAAGCTTGAGTGGCAAAATTGCCAATGCCGGTGTTACCGTTTGATGCCGCTGGTTACGTTTTTCGGAACCTACTATTTATGTTAATGAGTAACTAGACATATTCATAATTTAACATCTCTTTTTATTCATTTACTTTTAGTTTTCCGAAGAACCGTGAGCAAAAATTATAGTGGACAAATGCAGATTCTCTAGAACGCAGAGAACAGCAGTAGTTCCCACAGTATCTTCGCGGATCTGTAGCGTTCATTTTAATGATGATGATTATTATCAAACCAATGCCGGATTTATTCAACTAAAACGCAATGTGGTACCAATTTGTATGTGCTTTATTGTCTCGTCATTCATTTAAATTTGTTAAGTCTTAAAAAAAAGAAAATAAATTATAAAGTATAAAATCAAAATTTACTTTGATTTCAGATTTTGCGACATTAAAGTTGCATTTGATAGTGATTATAAAAATAAATACGCTGTTAACACATTTAGTAGTAAATCACAAAAGTGACATTATTTTAAATGAATGAAAAAAACTAATAAGAGGTACAGTAATATACTTCCTAAACTATATTAGGTTTGACAACTAGCCATTTTCGTGCGCCGCGCATGGACTTTGACACTTACTTTAGCCAATGAAAACTTTAACCAATCACAAAAACTTCTAAGACGAGGGATGACTTCGTATAGATAGGCTAATATTTAAAACTGTTGGCAGGACAAATTCTTGTAGAGGGGATAGTTGTCAGTCAAATATTGGGACCGTTTTTGCAAGCCAAAAGATCCCGATATAGAACGACCTACACCGAGATGTTTATTTGATGAAATGTATTTTATATTTAATTTAATATGTCAATAAATATATTGCATATGGGTTGCCTAACAAATTTTAGTCCAGGGTATGTTTATATAATAATAATAAAAAAAAAAAACACTTTACCGGTTTGGTTATTATTAGATAAATTCTATACCAATCGAAAGTATGAAGCCCATAGAATATGCAAACGTTAGGTTGCCTATTCTTTTCCCGTCACAACTATCGGGTAGCCAGGTATAAACAGGTACTTAAATCTATACCTACGAGCATTTTGCAACGGTCTGATTATTGAATTGAAATTAAATAAAATTAAGATTATTTTATTTTGAATTTATCTAATAATCAAACCGGTGAAATGTTTAAATTTATATTTTATTTAATTTTTAACAAAACATACCCTGGACTAAAATTTGTTAGGCAACCCATATGCAATATATTTATTGACATATTAAATTAAATATAAAATCCATTTCATCAAATAAACATCTCGGTGAAGGTCGTTCTATATCGGGATCCTCTACTAATAAGCATTTCAAGATTATAAAAAAACCTGTTTTACCAAAAACGGACTATTTGCTGCGTAATTTTTAAGTGACGTGACCTGGCAACACCGCATGGCTGTCACTGTGATTTGTAAAAATCAAGGAATATAATACTCGCAAGGAGAAGAACGGTAACTACGTACAAAAAAATAGCCAATCCTTTTTATTTAATACTACTTTGGCGCTAGTAGTATTAAAAAAAAGGTAGTAGAGCTGTGAACTAAGTGACAGCGGGCTTTTTTGGCGGGGTTTTCAAATATGCCATATTCCATTCTCGACTTAATAATAATAATAATAAGCCATATTGAAAGTGTTTTTAACAAACTTTTTATTTTAAGTGCATGTATATTCAGGTTAAATCTTGCAAATCATTTGTCAACCACTTCTCAATATATGAGATTGAGCTGAAATGTAATAGTTTCATAAAAAAACACAACACAATGAATTACTTTTAAATGGTAGCCTTTATTCATTTAATATCCTAATAGTCCGTTTTCTATTGGGAATGCTTGTATGGAGAGGTATACAATTTTGAGTACAGCAATGCCATTTGGCACGGGTATTATACACGTCTACCTGAGCCCAAAACACCCGGTAACCAGACTGTACACCGCGTCAGAAGGGGGGAGGGGGGGTTCAAAATACAGTGCTCCCGTCGTTCAGAAAAAAAAATCTGGCGGATTAGTTTAAACCTTTAAGTCAAGTTTGGTGGCGTTATCCGGTAATTAGATGATGCCCGATTCATTACCTGTGCCAGTTTTTTAGGGTCCCGTAGCAAGATATGACGCAATCCTTAAAATAACAAACTTTCAGTACTAACAAAATGTAAACAAACCCTTATATTTTCATATTTTTTGTATTAAACTTGGTATATAAAAAATACTATTCAAAAGCCAATTTTATACAAATTCTAAAAACATTAACAATAAATATAAATTTGTCTATTTTCAATGAAAAATAAAATATTGAAAATACTGCAACGTTCGTCAGCGCAGCGTAGGGAACGGCAAAAAGACCCGAATACTAAAGTAAAATAAGTATTACTAACAAAAAAACCCAGTCAAGTGCGAGTCGAACTCGCGCATCGAGCGTTCCCTACAAATTTTAACCTTTCTCATCCCATCTTAACTGGTAGGACCCGGTTAAGTTAAGTTTGCACCTGGTACGTATGGCCCTGCATACAAATGAGGTGTAAACTTAATCCAAACGGGTAGTCCTCATATAACTTTTGAAAGCACATTTTTTTATGTTTTAATTAGAAATGTATAGTTTTCAGATAATTACCTGTACTGGTGGTATAAGACGACATTAGTTGCTAAATTGCATAGTTCTAGGTCAACGGAAAGTACCCTATATACTTTGATTCTCTTGAGAGTGGCGAAATATAAATATACGACCGTATCTTTTTTTTTTATTAATTTAGAAAATTGATTTTTTCATGACTTCAAGGGATTGTAGACTTGAGTATATGGTTTAAATTTCAACTTGATATCTCGACGCGTTCCCGAGATAAGGGTTTTGACATACGTACGGACCGAAGGAAAACAAAGTAATTATATAAGGTTTCCGTTTTTGTATCTACAGTCTGGCTACCGGGTGTTTTGGGCTCAGGTAGACGTGTATAATACCCGTGCCAAATGGCATTGCTGTACTCCAAAGTGTCATACTGTTTCCCAATAGAAAACGAACTATAAGCAAGAACTTTTACAAAATGTCTAATAAGTTTACTACATAGGTGCAATATTATTGCATTGTTTTTAATAATATATTCTGTTGTTCCTGGAACAGAATACTTGCTCAGGCGGTTTTTGCAACTGTCAGTTTAATGGGAATCTGTAGTGAAAAAAAAAGAAAAAAAAAGTTTTGGTTGGTACGTATGGCCCTGCATACAAATGAGGTGTAAACTTAATCCAAACGGGTAGTCCTCATATAACTTTTGAAAGCACATTTTTTTATGTTTTAATTAGAAATGTATAGTTTTCAGATAATTACCTGTACTGGTGGTATAAGACGACATTAGTTGCTAAATTGCATAGTTCTAGGTCAACGGAAAGTACCCTATATACTTTGATTCTCTTGAGAGTGGCGAAATATAAATATACGACCGTATCTTTTTTTTTTATTAATTTAGAAAATTGATTTTTTCATGACTTCAAGGGATTGTAGACTTGAGTATATGGTTTAAATTTCAACTTGATATCTCGACGCGTTCCCGAGATAAGGGTTTTGACATACGTACGGACCGAAGGAAAACAAAGTAATTATATAAGGTTTCCGTTTTTGTATCTACAGTCTGGCTACCGGGTGTTTTGGGCTCAGGTAGACGTGTATAATACCCGTGCCAAATGGCATTGCTGTACTCCAAAGTGTCATACTGTTTCCCAATAGAAAACGAACTATAAGCAAGAACTTTTACAAAATGTCTAATAAGTTTACTACATAGGTGCAATATTATTGCATTGTTTTTAATAATATATTCTGTTGTTCCTGGAACAGAATACTTGCTCAGGCGGTTTTTGCAACTGTCAGTTTAATGGGAATCTGTAGTGAAAAAAAAAGAAAAAAAAAAGTTTTGGTTGGTTAGAGTCGGGACGCCTCCTGCGGACTCGCTGGCGACAGCCCAACTCTAACGTGTACCAGTTCACTACATTACTTCACTTACTTTGTTAATAAAAATACCTAGATAGATTCAGAGGAGATGTATGAACCTTTGACGTACAAGAGTCCTCTTGGTGATGCTTAAGTATCCTGTTGGTGTATCTGGCGGGGAGATAAATTGTGAAAATCAAGTTATAAATTACACATCGCTTTATTAACTGACAATACAGCGCAAACCGACAATTGGTATGACGCGACGGTCGCCCACGATGGGCTTTAGGTTATGCGAGGCACATGTTTACGCGAAAGTGTTCCGGTGAACCACTGACTCTAATTTCTACTTGGCCAAATAGATAAGAAAAGGCGTGCACGGCGGCGCTGGTGACGGACCCGGTGGCGGGCGGCGGCCGCTTAGCATGAGCGCGCGCGGGCGGTGCTAAAATAATTTTGGTCGGCTCTCGGACTATGATAGTCGGGCTTCCCTACTATATTGTTATACTACCATGCTGTATAACCACTTAAGATAGGCTACTTATACGAATAGCTTAGCTAGGCTTAAACCTATGACTTAAGTTACTCTAAGTTTACCTACAAATTATATTTATAATTGGACTATGACAAGTACTTGTGGTACTTGTCATGTACCAATGACTTAAAAGTTAAACTATACAAGCGCACCTTGGGTTATGCGAAAGTGTCGTCACACTTTGCATGAAAATTCAAATATATGTACCAGCTGGTTGAAATAGGAGAAATCCTCTAAAGTTCCTAGAAAAAAAAACTTAAAAAAGCTTATTTCTCAGGAAATAATGGACCAATTTTGGTCCGGTTTGCGTGGCCTGGATCCAAGGGTTATGCAGGTGTACACGAATTTTAGCTTTTGTCAAAAAAACTAAGTTTGACAAATTTTTTCAAATGACAGTGTACAAAAATTGTTCTAAAAAAGTCTAATCCAATACATTGGCTAATGGCATACACCTTGAAAAATGGTTTATAGCCTGTCGCAATGTTAACGGTGCTATTTAAGGACCGTTGAATTTGTCATAATTGGGTATAAATAAGGTTTTATGGCACAAACAGAACTGATGCTCTGTTTGTGTCATATTACTGTTACATGAGAGCTTCATGTTTTCTAAATTGAATAAATTTGACAATCCAAATTCATGGACGAAATCCATACCTAATATGAAACTATCCGCAACAGATGGTATTACAGTAAATGCAATTTTAAGAGATTTGTTTCCGAAGTTAACTGGTAGTGGCATATTACCAATTACCTTAACAACGGAGCCGTTACCACAACTTGCAGAAGAATCTATAGGATATAACTGTTGACCTAACTTCTCTAATTGTTTATGTTGGTTGTTACCTTACAAAAAAAGAAATAGTTCTAAAATTATACAATTAAATTACCAATACTGCCACTTATCAATAGTGTGCAGTTGGAAATAATGGGCTGTGTCTATGCTTACTTTTCATAGAACAAGCAGCAAAATAATAAAAATTTTAATTTCTATCGCTTGGCCGGAAACTTAAATACTCAAACTTGAATTTACAAATTTATTACAAATGTTTCAGTTTTTAAATCAAATAAGTATAATAACAATGTCAAACTGTTACAGAATATCTAGCCAATGATAGTGCAAAAGATTAAATTATGAAATTTTTCCTTACAATTTTTTGTGCGAAAGAATAAATTATTTTTCCAAATTAAATTTTTAACACCATAATCTTATCACCATAGACACCAACAGGATAATATACTGTTAAATAGCTTCGGGCGCTATTAATGTAGTGAAAAAAAAAGAAAAAAAAAGTTTTTGGGTTGGTTAGTCGGGACGCCTCCCGCGGACTCGCTGGCGACAGCCCAACTCAAACGTGTACCAGTTCACTACATAACTTCACTTACTTTGTTAATAAAAATACCTAGATAGATTCAGAGGAGAGGTATGAACCTTTGAAGTACAAGAGTCCTCTTGGTGATGCTTATATATCCTGTTGGTGTGTCTGGCGGGGAGATAAATAGTGAAAATCAAGTTATAAATTACACATCGCTTTATTAACTGACAATACAGCGCAAACCGACAATTGGTACGACGCGACGGTCGCCCACGATGGGCTTTAGGCTATGCGAGGCACATGTTTACGCGAAAGTGTTCCGGTGAACCACTGACTCTAATTTCTACTTGGCCAAATAGATAAAAAAAAGGCGGCACGCACTTACGGGAATGGACGAAGCGGCGACAGCGCGGCGGCGCAGGCGGTGTTCCCCGGACCGACGGTCAGACTACGGGGTAACCTGGCGTGGCCCCGAGGGTGAAGGCGGCCGACAACTGGCCGTGGAACCCCGTGAAGCCCTTGGAATCGCCAGCCTGGCGCGGCGTAGCCGCGAACAGGCCAGCCTCCGAGCCGGGTTCCTTTACTCGGAGTCCTGCGGGCGGCGGCTAGTGGCGGCTGGCTTACCAGCACGCCATGAGGTTGAAGTCCGAAGCGGGCGGTGAAATCGCCGTCTCACGCTCCAGCAGAGAACACGAAGGCTATCACAGCGGACTAAGCTCTTCACAAAAATGTTACAAGGAATTATGAGGTTAAGCCTCTTCTGAACACACACAAATCAGAAAATATCTTCTATCCACGTTTTTACATTAACCTTCTCTAAAGTCCCTATCGAAAAAAAATATACACCGTTAACGTTATCCAGTCCAATCCAGACACTGACGTTAATCCTTTTTTTAATCATTCCGGTCTGCATCGGCTTCCTAGCGTTTGAGCGAATGTACACACTTCCTGTATTTGCTTAATAGTTGTTGAGAGTGTCAATCGGGTATCAGGTGTCAGTTTTGACAGCTGACGGCTGCTAATTACAGGTTATGTTACTTGCAAGAAATTGAAATTATATCTGAATAATGTGTTGTGGATGTTTACAGTGTCCCGGGATTGTGTGGCTTAGTAGTGGCCAAGAAGCAACGTAAGTTTTATGTAGCAACGCTACAAATTTTGGAAACCTTATTCCTTTTGTACAGAGAACTCAAGGATTCTAGTGAAGACCGGTCGTGCTTTGGCCAATAATATGTGGCCCAAAATGTAGCCCTGAAATAGGAAATTACATTTTAACAAGTTAAATATTATTTAAAACAAACAAACAAAAACTGTGATTTAAAAACATACACAAACCGTATTTCTAGGCAAGGTAACCTACAGTTTGTTTGTTTTTAAAATGTCTTTATTGAAAAACAATGTTACTATAGGTTATTAGTTAACATATTCCACGCTTGGTTATTTCCACGCTTGTATTGTTGACTTTCTTACACAAACTTAGTTAAAAGTCAAGCTAATAAAAGCGAGTTAAAATACTCCTTATTGTGCACGTGTAATCACAATTTTTACTTACCCAGAAGGAAGTACTCCCCAATGCGTCCGTCATAGAGCCGTTTCATCTCCTCCTTTATATTGCTATAATTAAATATACAGGAGTCGTGCACTCATCCGGGGTATCTGGCATGTACCGCTATTCTGGCAGTTTTCGTCAGCGATCTGAAAAAAAAAACACTGTCAAAGATTTGAAAGATTTGGCGCCAATTTATGAATATCAAGCTGTGTATGTATCTATGTAACCTGCAACTCCCCGCTACCTTAAAGATCGTTTTAGTTACCTAACATCTGCAAGGTCCGCTCAAAATTGTATACTCACTGTTCCGGCATCGAAGTCAAAATTTTATTCTAATTCTTTTACTGTGCAAGCTATTTTACTGTGGAACTCGCTTCCGCTGGATCTTAGACAAGCTAAAACTTTGGCAATTTTTAAATATAAACTTAAAGATCACTATTTATCTCTACCGTAGCCTAATCCTTTAATAAGTCTATGCTGTCGTTTTTCATTATAAGTCTAATGTTCCTGTGATATTCTTTTCATTCTTCCTTTTTGTATGTATGTATATGTAGGTTGTCTGGAAGAGATCGCTCTTTAGCGATAAGACCGCCTATATTGTCTACCATTATTTAATTTACTAGCTGTGCCCCGCGGTGTTACCCGCTCATCCCACGGGAACACTAAATTTATTCGGGATGAAAAGTATCCTATGTCCTTCCCCGGGACTGAAACTATCTATATACCAAATTTCATCTAAATCGGTTCAGCGGTTTAAGCGTGAAAAGGTTACAGACAGACAGACAGACAGACAGACAGACAGACACACTTTCGCATTTATAATATTAGTATGGATTTCTCATGTAATATTTTTCTTATTGGTGTGCAATAAAGAATTGTTGTATTGTATTGTATGTATGTAAACATTTCATTGTACATAAAAGTAAATAAAAATGAATAAAAAACCTGCACACATACAAAGGCGAACTTATCCCTACAACTACAAGGGACTTTATTCCAGTCATTTTATGAGAGAAAAATGTAAAATAATAATATTGCTACATCAATCTCACCTTCTATTTACTGCCTCTGTAAATTGACCTATGTAATGGCTTACAGTCGACTGGGCAATTGAAAGGCCATGATCCTGCCCGGACCCACGCTGATAATTGCCATCAGCCAATAAGTGTAAAGATGTTAGCACCTACAATACAATAAAAGAAATTAGTTGTTTTGAGCATATTCTGTCTACAGCCTTTTATTTTAGAATGATTGGGTTCTAATATTAATATTAGAATGAAAAAAAATTATTACATTTTTTTGTTGTATTTAGAAAGTTGTAAGTATTAGGTACAAACTAAAACCAGTTAAAAGTTATTTATACTAATGTATCTTTTTAGGGTTCCATACCCAAAGGGTAAAAACGGGACCCTATTTCTGAGACTTCGCTGTCCGTCCGTCTGTCACCAGGCTGTATCTCAAGAACGGTGATAGCTAGACAGTTGAAATTTTCACAGATGATGTATTTCTATTGCCGCTATAACAACAAATACAAAAAATAAAATAAAATAAATATATACAACCCCATACTCCTCCCATACAACAAACTTGTTATAGATTACGGTACGGAACCCTTCATGCGCGAGTCGGACTCGCACTTGCCCAGTTTTAAAATAATTCAGGTTGAGTTTGTTCTAAATATTAAGATACTTATACAGCTACTCATATTGATTACTTGATATATCTACTCTATTAAACAACAAAACATAATATATGTATGGTTACCTTGGTGTGAACTGGCAAACCGTCAGCGTGGTGAAGATCGACTTCAAGGTGCCATCTCCTTGCGCACTCTGTATATGTGACGAAACTCTTCGTCTGGCATCTCAAACGGGTTGGACATGTCCCTTATTATGCGTCTATTTAGCTTCCGCCGATGCTTTTCGGCATGCAACGCCAATTGCAAGTAAAAAAAAAAAAAATCGTTCCACGTACTCACGTATAATCACAATTTAGCAAGTAATTAATGTTATATACGTTAAAATAATTAATACTAACGCTTGATTTCCGACAAATGTGATGAGTTCGTTTCTAAATTTTCTAATTCTAACACCTTTACGTCACGTTTTGACGGTTGCATTCATTATGTCATTTAAATAGTGACACAATTTTAAGATAAATCGTCAAATTTAAGTTTTGGCTTAAGATGGTGCACGGCACGATAAATTTCGTGGTAAGATAAGTAGATAAACAATAAATAACGACAGCTTGATTGTTTGTGTCTGAGTTTTAAAAATATACGAGTTAACCTGTAAAAACGGCTCAAGTTTGAGGGTCAAACACATTCTCTTGTCTTTTTTTTTTTTAATTTATTTCATGACCATGGAATCAGTGTCCTTCAGTCAAAAACATAAAATATTGTTGATCATTTACATTACAATTTAAACAACGAATTAATAATTTGACAGCAACTATCAAGTATCACATAACATATTGATACTTTTCCAAGTATACAATACACACAGATATAGTTATAAATGGAAATAATGAAAACAACACAGCATATTAATACATAAACAAACAAATAAACTATTTACAATTAATTGAAACATAAATAATCAAATTTTTTCTACAGTATTGAGTATAAATTTATATACAGGAATGAAAAATACTACATTGGATAATATATCCTGAACGCGGCGGGGAACACTTATTAAATTTTCTTTAGCAATGTCACTAATCTCACTGACAAGTGTCAACTCAACCTTTGAATTCCAAACGTTGGTAACTGGAAAATGATATGATTTATGTCTGCGTTTTCTTTAAAGCAATATGTACAGGTATCTTCCGCAACGATTTTCATCCTGTACAGATGCGCTGGGACCAGGCAATGACCAAACCGCAAGCGGTTAATTATCGTTATGAACTTTCGGCCGGTGTACCTAAAACGATTGTACCACGGAGTTGTTGGTAAGTCCGGCTGTAATTCAGCATACCATTTCCCCTTATTCTCGGTAATAATGTTCCAGTAATCCTTCCACAAACTCTTTGATCGATTTTTAAATTCATGGTAATAATCCGTGAAAGGCACTTTAAAAGATTGGGTGTGGTCTTCGTGGTGATCTTGTCGTGTTGCCTGATCCACAATCTCGTTTCCGGCTATGCTACTGTGTGAGGGACCCATAAGAATTCTATACATTTCCCAATCATTTGTAGCTTATCCTTAATTCCATACAATATATAATTCTGTTTATAAACTAGATTACAATTACATAAAGCAGATAAAACACTTTTAGAATCACTTATTACTAATATATTTACACTATTTACATTGGTATTTACATATGTCAAAGCAGCTAAAATAGCCCATGCTTCTGCCGTAAAAATACTGCAAGTGTTTGGTAACAGATTTGGTTATTTTCTGTTGTGGATCATAGAATGCTGCTTTGACATGATCACTCTTGGAGCCATCAGTATATATAGTGTAAAATTCCTTTTTTTCGTTTAAAAATTCTAGAAAGTCATATTTATTTCAGACAGTTTCTAAATGACATTTAATATCAAGAAAATTAAGTAATGTGTTATATGGGCATTTGTAAATAGGCCACTTGCTATTGATGTAAATATCTCTGGTCAGGTTTTTTATGTATGTTATTATTGTTGTTATTTCAGGCAATGTACCAGAAATAAGAGTATTCGCCGAGATGTTGGCTGTTCCAGCTAACTGTGAGACTTCTGCTGGATATAAAACATTACTAAGGACAGTTACATTGTTACAAGACAACTCCTTCAAGCAAAATCTCTCAGCCACCTGTTTACAGCAAGCCGCAAGGACAATGGAGGTATGCAATTTTCAATTTCCATAAAAACAATGGGAGTGTAGTGCGCATGGCTCCACTAATTATTCTCAGACCCATATGTTGTATCACATCCAATTTCCTTAATAATGTGTTACTAACATTCATATAAGCTAAAGAGCTATAATCAAAATGACTTCTGACTATACTTTTATACAGCATACAGAGTGTTTTTGGATCTGATCCCCAAAAAGTTCCAGCTAAACTCCTCAAGATATTTATGCCCTTCATGGCATTTTGACATATATAGTTAATATGCTTATCGAATTTTAGTTTGTCGTCTATTATGACACCTAAAAATTTATGATGATTGGCAACAGGAATTGCATCATTATTATAACTAACTTTTATTCTAGAGTGTACAAATGAATCTTTACTAAATATTAAAGCTTTACTCTTTTCTGAACTTATGTCTAGTTTTAAAATGTTGTTATAATAATGATGCGATTGCGCTAATGCAGTATTTGTACTGTTAACAGCTATATCTAAATTTTGGTTTATGCTGTATAAAAGCAAGTCATCTGCAAATTGCAATATTTTGACCTGTGATGTATCTACAAAATTATGGATCTGAGATGTGTATAAATTATACAACAGAGGTGACAGTGTTGCTCCTTGCATTGTTCCTTTATTCACAAGCCTAGGTCCATGTAGCTTATTGTTCAATTTGACAAACAGGGTTCTATTATATAGAAATTTAAAAATCCAGTGTAAAATATTTCTTGGTAAGCCCAATTCATGCAGGACATTTATTAGGCATTCAATATTAACATTGTCAAAGGCACCTTTAACATCTAAAAATACACAAATAGCATTAGAATGACTTAGCTTTGCCATTTTAAGTTCTGTTATTAGAGATACAAAGCTTTCAGAGCAACTTCTGCCTTTTCTAAAACCAAATTGGATGTCGGGTAATTTGTCCTTTGTTTCAGCAAAATAGTCTAGGCGTAACTTTAACATGTTCTCAAACAGTTTACCTATACATGACGAGAGAGAGATAGGTCTATATGTTGAGGGATTATTTGCAACTTTGTTTGGCTTTAAGATGGGAATAACACACTGAGTTTTCCATGAGTCTGGTATGACTAAATTATTCCAAAGTTTATTTTAAATGTTTAATAATATTTCTTGTGCGTTAGGATGTAATTGTTTGATTAACATGTACATGTATGGTATGCTGTCCAACCCTGGTGTTGTATCCTTCCTACTTTTGAGAGCTATGTGGAATTCATTCAATGTAAATGGTCTATTGAGAAAGGGGTTACTATCATTTTCCACAGATTGATCCATAATATCATTCAAATTATGTTCATTCAACTGTGATGAGTCTGCTATGTTGTCTAAAAAGCTTGGTATCCAGTCATCATTCAAATATCTGTTATGAGAAGAACCTATCCTTCTGAACCTTTTCATGTAGTTCCATATTCTAGAAATAGGTGTCATTCTGTTAAAGCTAGTACATAGGTTGTGCCATGCATCAATACTTTCCTCTTTTAATATCCTTTAATTTTGAGCATCTAATTTTTTGTAATGTATAAAATTAGGAATACTTGGTGATTTCCTATACTCTTTGAGAGCCTCCTTAGACATTTTAACAGCATCATCACATGTTTGGTTCCACCAAGGTGCAGGTTTTCTCATAACTTTTAAAGTTTGCTTTGGCGTTGGTTTGGGAATTGTTTCTGCTCTAATATCATACAAAATATTTACAAATAAGTTATATAAATCAATAGGTTCCGCACCATGTATATCTAAATGTGAGAACCAGGATTCAGATAGTTCTTGATATTTGGACCAGTCTGCTTTATTATAAATGTATTTTTCTTCCACAGGACGCACTTCATATATAGAAGGCTTCACATTTATAACAACAACAGTTGGATAATGATAACTGCCCATCGGGTCGTCATGGACACGCCATTCACAGAGAGGAGCTAATGTGGGACTGACCAAAGCTAAATCTATGGCAGATGGATTTCTGTTTGGATACTGAACAGTTGTGGCTTTACCATCGTTTAAAATACACAAGTCAAAATTATCAATTAGATTATATAAACTGTTACCTCTATTATTGTTAGCCATACATCCAAATAGGATATGATGAGCATTGAAATCTCCCATTATAAGGCATGGCTTAGGGACTTCAAGTAAAACCTTTCTCATTTTGTCAGTAGCAAATCTGCTGCTATTAGGAGGACAGTAAACGCAAAGAATATTCAATTTACCCATTTCAGTGTCTACTGATATGCAAATATTTTGAATAGATTCGTAAAAAGTTGTATTTACAAGACTATATTTTAAGTTTTGTTTTATTAATATACCTACTCCATTATGTTCATTGACTGAATTTTTGTGTATCAAATTATAAGGTGTAAAATCAGGAATTGTACTAGTTATAATGTTATTAAAACTATCGTGAGACATCTTTACTAATTATAAAAACGGTATAAACTCACGTAAAAATTGTCAGGAACGGCCCGACATGTTTCGAACTCATTTGGAGCTCTTCATCAGGGGTAGCTATCCGTGCTGCTACGCGACTCGCGACCCAAATGAGTTCGAAACATGTCGGGCCGTTCCTGACAATTTTTACGTGAGTTTATACCGTTTTTATAATTAGTAAATTGTACTAGTTGTTTTAAGCCAGGTTTCATTTAGCAGACAAATATCAATATGTTGTTCAGAAAGGAATGTTTTGAGTAAGGCCTTTTTGCTCTGTAAGCTCTGTATGTTATATTGTTAAATGTGTATCCATTATGTGATTAAATTAGCTAAAAGTATATCCTTAATTCTTTTATTAGTAATCGGAGTGTTACTGTTATCATTGCCAAGCATAATAAGTGATTTAACGAGAGCATTAATAATGATTTCATTATTTAAAATTTGCTCAGCATTATGTTTAGTTATGTTTACATCAATAGTTTTAGTTGGTTTCAAATTTGGGAATATTTTTGGGTCGGAGGTAGCTGGGACACTCACCACAGTGGCATAGGAATGGTTCGGCTTTAAATACTTGCTCTTTTTCTCTTCAATCTTTTTCTGTTTTACTGGACAATCCCTTGATATGGCCAAGTGATTGCCATTACAGTTAATACACATTACTTCTTCAACGTCGCATTATTTATAGGAGTGTTGTCCGGCGCACGAAGAACACATTGTTATTGATAGTCACCCATTTATGCCTGCATAATGATTAGTCTGAATAAACAACACTTTATATTTATGCTTTTTTTTTATTTTTTCATCCGCCAGAAGAGATATACTTTACGAGCAAAATAATAAAGTTACTGTGCAAACCTTACCCTAAGCAAATGGCAAGCATTGAGTGAGTGTTGGTAATATGTCATGTGAGTCGGCTGCCAAGCAAAGGGATTCCTAAATCTGTAATATCTACATACAGTCAAAAGTGGGTAGCGCGGCGATGAGATTGCGTTGTGCACCAGCCTCCGCGGTGACGCCTGGCAAGACGCCGATGTATGGATGGAAGACGTAAGAGACGTAGTATCGACACCGTGCTAGCTATACATATAGCTATATGTCGTCCACTGCAAAGCAACATTTGCTTTGTCGCTCATGTGACGACGTCTTTGAGAAATAAAATAATAACACAAAAAATAACAGAAATAAATATTTATTATTCTCTTTTTTTTTTTTGCTCTATTTGCTTGCGGGCCCGAAGGGGCCCTTTGCACTGCTGGGACAATTTATTATTCTCAAGTGTCTGCCGCTATATAAGCAGACAGAGACAGTACGTAGATCCATCTCGAGATCATTACATAAGTGCCATCTTCTTCTCACGCGATCCAAGTATTGAATGCGACGAAATTCATCGTCAGGAAATCCGAAAGGGTTGCAGAAGTCCATTATGGTGTTCCGGTGTATTTTTCTTCTACATCTTCTAAGCTTCTCTGCATAATTATACTGCGGCTTGATGATAGTCACAGCGGACCATTCTGCAAGTAATTAGTGACAAATGAGTAATATAATAACAATTTAGCAAGTAATTAATGTTATATTCATTGAAATAATCAATACTCACGCTTGGTTTTCTTAAAAAGTGAAGATTTCATATTAAACTTCCTTTGTCACTACCTCATTAGCTCGACGACAAACTAAATCAATTTTCAGTCAGATTATCTTGCTTTGACATTGACATGTGACATAAAATGGACAACCATCGTAGGAAATTTGATGATTAATCTTGGATTTATCTATGTCACGTGCGACCATCTTAGCTTTTATGGATAAATGCTTTGACGTTCATCTATCGTGTGATAAACGCAACCATCATAGCGTTAACACGACGGTAACCTATGTATACCGGGCTGTCAAAGTTGGATGCTTTGTTATAAAGTGGACGACCATCGTAGGAAATTTATGCATATATCATATATCTCGTGATGTCACGTCAGAATGTCAGTTTACCGTGCAACCATCTTAGGAAATATTGACAAAAGCGTTATCACTTATTTATCCCGTGATAAACGCAACCATCATAGGCCCCCTGAAACGGCTAAACAATAAATATTATGAACTCAATACATATAATAATTTAAAATGAAAATAACTGTTTATTTGTTGAAATTGTTTTACGCGCCATAACGAACATTACAATTTTGATAAAATAATTTAAGCGGATTATATCGCGTATATTAATTATTTGAGCCTCCCTGACGTTTCAGTACCTGAACACAATTTTTCTCTCTCAAAGTTACATTTGTGCAAACTACCCATTTTAGTAACTTTGACAGAGAAAAATTGTGTTCAGGTACTGAAACGTCAGGGAGGCTCAAATAATTAATATACGCGATATAATCCGTTTAAATTGTTTTATTTAAATGTGTGACAGTCGCGGAAACCGAAGAAAATATTATTAACATTTTGCTTCATGATTTTCATTGTAAAACCTTTTTAACGAAAATGCATGTGTTAAGAATGTTACCTGAGGCGTATTATCTTACATAAGAAAATTAACTCGTTTGGGAATAATGTATACGTTGAAACGGGACAATCTTGACAATGTATTTATTGACAATATTCAGATTTTGACTTGTGTCATTTCAGTAACGTGTAAATATACATCATCAAACATCAATTCATCTTGCATTTAAGGATTAAGCAGGCCGAGAAAATAACTATTTTTTTTTTCTAAAAAGTCGTATCTTACTATGCAATCAATGTATAGATACGAACTCTTACCGTAACGTGCTACATTATTGTCTATAGATATACAGTTTACCAATGTACAAATATACGCAGTTTTGTGTACTGGATTCGGATAATCTATAACCACATTTTGTCTGACTGTTGATGTGTTTGTGGATTTCAGAACGCATCCAGTGTGAGAAAGCTAACAAGTCAGAAGTCACATTGTTTTCACGCTGAACTACACAGAGTTCAAGAGCATTTTCACGAGCAGTCACGAGTTGTGTCATCACGTGGCGTACACTGTAACCAACGCCACGTACTTGGCAAACACGGTGTTACTCCCTATTACGTAAACTTACGGCGTCAGAGCCAAATATAGGTATTAGTTATTACAATTTAATTAACAATTAATAAAAGAGGTTTAGCGGTAATTAAATCTGTCTGAAAGGGCGTCGCATATTGATGTTTCATTTTAGGGTTTTAATTTATGTACCTATTGTTTACCATCATAGGGCTGTTTTTGTCGTTTGTTATTTAAAGAGTATATTTGTATGTAAACACTTCATTGCTCATTAATAACAATATTGAGGGCTACGCAAAGGGAGCCTGTGAAAATGTATACGGTCTTTGTAAGTCGAAATATGAAATCAGTTAAATTAAAGTTACTTGGAAATGGATTCCAATTTTATTTACAGAACATCGTCTACTTAGTGTACCTATATCCACAATAAGGATATATCGCTGCCGTAATTTGTACTTTAGTGATATTACTGGCCATTTTAAATTATGTTATTTTATTACGGTATTAAGTCGAATAGCGCATGTCGATAAAGAAGAAATAAAGTACAGGCTTCCGCGTAGGACTGCCATCTGTCCGGGTTTCCCCGGATTTGTCCTAGTTGGGAGGCCGTACGGGGGCAGTCCGGGAGGGGTTTAAAAAGGTGTCCGGGTACACTTTTTATGAGCATGAATTGCAGTGTGAATGTGCATTGATAATATTATTTTCGGACACGTCCGGGAAAGAAACGCGATTTACACCAAATGTCCGGGTTTTTTTAAGTCTTTGTGCGGATTAGGCATCTTTAAAGATGGCAGCCCTAATTACGCGCAGCGCGGACGCATTTTCCGAACCGCAGCCACACGTAACGTCACCGTCAATCCATATTCATAAAACGCATGTCATCTCGGTTATTGTCCGACTTGACTGAACAATCAGTGTGGTACCTGTGGAGCCGGCGCGGGGCGCGCGGAATGCTAACTAGGCCCCACCGGATGCCATTGTGCGCCGCATGGCGCTCTGCGTCACAAGCTATAGACTTGGTTCACAATTCACGCTCAACCATAGAGCTGTACCCTTACCATGAGTTAACGTGACCGTATTCGCTAGCGACAGCGTAAACGATTTGTATGGAGAATAGTATATACAGGGTGTAACCGACAGCGTACCGAAAACGAAAACTGTAGTTTTAGACCATAATCACGAACTGAAAACGAGTGTTCATTTTCTCGGACAACTCAAGGATAAGATTTTCCAAAATAAATTATAAAACTCGACGCGCAATGTATTGCGTCCAATTCTCTCGGGTGCAGACGCGCGGGGAGGGAGGCACGCGGCAAGCATCGACCGGTCCGGGCGCTCCCCATTCCACTCACGCGTCAGCGCAAAACATACCGTTACGCCAATGCGCATCGAATGACATGAATGAATGCAACCACAAAAACAACGCAACCACAGATCACAACTAGTGTACTACCTAACACCAATAACAACTGACCGATAAATTAAAACAGTCTAACAAGATTTTCATTCAAGCAAGTAAAGCAAATAAAATGTGCGGGTAGGTAAACATTATTCATGCGTCCGACCGCAACCGACCGCGCCGTCCGGGCTGCGCGAGCGCGCTGACTGGCCTGGCGGATCAATGACCGGCCAGTACCGTTATCTGCCCACTCCACTCTCTGTGTTGTACCGTAAAGCTTACATAATACTGTTTGTGATACATTGCGTGTTTTGCGGAAAATGCAATTTTCATGCGATTTTTCATGAAAAATTGTTACCGATAGAGTTCGATTAACGGAAAAATAAAGAAAAAATTAAAACTCGCGAGGAAAATTTGTGAATTTTCTCAAAGAAATCTCCACGATTTTCCAGGCCAGAATAATGGTCTGAAGCCATGGTTTCAGTTTTCGGTACACCGTCGGTTACACCCTGTATATTCTTTGATGGATAATAGTACAGCGCCCCTGGCGGTTACTTTGTAGAACTACAATTCTCCATGCAAATCCTTTACGCATCCGCTACCGAGAACTGTCACTGTAAAGTCATGGTAAGGGTACCTACTGTATATCCTTATCATGGGTAACGTGATCATCCTCGCTAGCGACTTCGTAAGCGATTTATATGGAGAATAGTACATCGCCCCTAGCGGTTGCTTTGTAGAACTACGTTTTTCCACACAAATCGATTAAGTAGATTGCTAGCGAGTATTCACTCTAAATTCATGGTAAGGGTTCATAGTCCGTTTTCTATTGGGAATGCTTGTATGGAGAGGTATACAATTTTGAGTACAGCAATGCCATTTGGCACGGGTATTATACACGTCTACCTGAGCCCAAAACACCCGGTAACCAGACTGTACACCGCGTCAGAAGGGGGGAGGGGGGGTTCAAAATACAGTGCTCCCGTCGTTCAGAAAAAAAAAATCTGGCGGATTAGTTTAAACCTTTAAGTCAAGTTTGGTGGCGTTATCCGGTAATTAGATGATGCCCAATTCATTACCTGTGCCAGTTTTTTAGGGTCCCGTAGCAAGATATGACGCAATCCTTAAAATAACAAACTTTCAGTACTAACAAAATGTAAACAAACCCTTATATTTTCATATTTTTTGTATTAAACTTGGTATATAAAAAATACTATTCAAAAGCCAATTTTATACAAATTCTAAAAACATTAACAATAAATATAAATTTGTCTATTTTCAATGAAAAATAAAATATTGAAAATACTGCAACGTTCGTCAGCGCAGCGTAGGGAACGGCAAAAAGACCCGAATACTAAAGTAAAATAAGTATTACTAACAAAAAAACCCAGTCAAGTGCGAGTCGAACTCGCGCATCGAGCGTTCCCTACAAATTTTAACCTTTCTCATCCCATCTTAACTGGTAGGACCCGGTTAAGTTAAGTTTGCACCTGGTACGTATGGCCCTGCATACAAATGAGGTGTAAACTTAATCCAAACGGGTAGTCCTCATATAACTTTTGAAAGCACATTTTTTTATGTTTTAATTAGAAATGTATAGTTTTCAGATAATTACCTGTACTGGTGATATAAGACGACATTAGTTGCTAAATTTCATAGTTCTAGGTCAACGGAAAGTACCCTATATACTTTGATTCTCTTGAGAGTGGCGAAATATAAATATACGACCGTATCTTTTTTTTTTATTAATTTAGAAAATTGATTTTTTCATGACTTCAAGGGATTGTAGACTTGAGTATATGGTTTAAATTTCAACTTGATATCTCGACGCGTTCCCGAGATAAGGGTTTTGACACACGTACGGACCGAAGGAAAACAAAGTAATTATATAAGGTTTCCGTTTTTGTATCTCGGGAACGCGTTGAGATATCAAGTTGAAATTTAAACCATATACTCAAGTCTACAATCCCTTGAAGTCATGAAAAAATCAATTTTCTAAATTAATAAAAAAAAAAGATACGGCCGTATATTTATATTTCGCCACTCTCAAGAGAATCAAAGTATATAGGGTACTTTCCGTTGACCTAGAACTATGAAATTTAGCAACTAATGTCGTCTTATACCACCAGTACAGGTAATTATCTGAAAACTATACATTTCTAATTAAAACATAAAAAAATGTGTTTTCAAAAGTTATATGAGGACTACCCGTTTGGATTAAGTTTACACCTCATTTGTATGCAGGGCCATACGTACCAGGTGCAAACTTAACTTAACTGGGTCCTACCAGTTAAGATGGGATGAGAAAGGTTAAAATTTGTAGGGAACGCTCGATGCGCGAGTTCGACTCGCACTTGACTGGTTTCTTTTGTTAGTAATACTTATTTTACTTTAGTATTCGGGTCGTTTTGCCGTTCCCTACGCTGCGCTGACGAACGTTGCAGTATTTTCAATATTTTATTTTTCATTGAAAAAAGACAAATTTATATTTATTGTTAATGTTTTTAGAATCTGTATAAAATTGGCTTTTGGATAGTATTTTTTATATACCAAGTTTAATACAAAAAATATGAAAATATAAGGGTTTGTTTACATTTAGTTAGTACTGAAAGTTTGTTATTTTAAGGATTGCGCCATATTTTGCTACGGGACCCTAAAAAACTGGCACAGGTAATGAATCGGGCATCATCTAATTACCGGATAACGCCACTAAACTTGACTTAAAGGTCCAAACTAATCCGCCAGATTTTATTTTTCTGAACGACGGGAGCACTGTATTTTGAACCCCCCTCCCCCCTTCTGACGCGGTGTACAGTCTGGCTACCGGGTGTTTTGGGCTCAGGTAGACGTGTATAATACCCGTGCCAAATGGCATTGCTGTACTCCAAAGTGTCATACTGTTTCCCAATAGAAAACGAACTATCAGATTTCATCACGTGGATCTGGGTGCCCTCAGGAACCCTTCTGTATTAGGGTCAACTGTTCCATATAAATAAATAAATATCGGACAACCTTAGAATTTTAAGGTACTAATAAAAAGAATAAAAAAGAAGATGAAAAAAAAAAGAAGAAAATAAGATATTAAGATAGTAAAAAGAATTTTAAGGTGATAATGTACCTATTGAGAGAAATTTCGACTAATCCTCCGATACATGTCTCCTGCAGTAATTAATAGAAGTAATATTTTTTGTTCTTTTAATTACTTCTAAACATTTATTCATTCATAATTTAAGAGATTCACTCTTCCCTATTCATTGTTTTTCTTGATCTCCTGATACGACAGGATACTTCTAAACAAAGATCCTAAATACAAGCAGTAATACCAAGCCTCTTATATCAATTTCTAAAAAAAAATAGTGCGTGGAGTCCCTCCGCGCGGAAGAAGTGAAACTTCGTAATGTGGAAATGAAAATAGGAAGGGGTAGAAATTGATTTTTAGTGAACTCATATTGTTTCTTTAAGACAAACTTCTTCACTTTCGCTCTGTCTCTTTCTTTTCCCCCTCTGTGAACGTTTAACGCAACAGTGCTTTCCTACCCCCTCCACGGTAGCGTTAAACGTTTAACGCAACCGTTAAACGTTTAACGCAACCTTGTTGGAAGTCACATTAGAAGTTTCACTTCAATAATACCTCAATGATTTCTAATGTCTCGGGTACTAAACTAGGGAGCTAATCGAATTATTATTAAGTGAATATAACATTTCGAACTATTTGATCTACTATTTAACCAATTGAAATCGACAAGTGTTTCGCTGTGCTTACTTCGAATAATTTAGTTAGAATTTGATAAACTTGAGACTGTGATAGGTACCTCATCACCAAAATAACAGATTGTCTATGACAAGCGAGAGTAATATATCAAGTTGTGATATATCTATCTCATATAGGGTACGGTATCTCTCTATTAGAAAGCCGTAAGGGTTACAAGGTGGTTGCAGAGATGTCACTTTCATACAAATCGTTTGATCAATACACACTTAGGCGGTTATGGCTTTAGGTTATTAAACATTCTTAAAAAAATCTTTAAGCGATCTTATACTCGCCAAGGAAATCAGTTTTGCTATAAATCATACAATTATAAAGTTATTAAAGCTTTAAAACCCGTTGAAATATTGTCCATATATGTATGTGTGCGTTGCTTTTACACACATACAAACGTAAGCGCACGTAAAGCTATTCATGAACAGTGCGTTCTGAAATATAATACTACTTAACTTATGATTTGGGATAATAAATTTAAATTGATGTTTCGATATGAATGCATAACAGTTTATTTTTAAATGATTACAGCTTTCATTAAACATGTAACAAATAATTGGAAACATTTGGATTTTAAAGATACCTATTGTGTTTATTTGCTCATAACAATAAAGTGGAACAGATTTCGAACGCACTAAATCTTGTGAATGAAATAATAAATTGTGTCAATACTGTCAATGTCATGTCAATTGTGGAAATTCGTATAAAATGAATCATGTTTGGTTTAATTTTTTTCTTTTCGTGAGTTTTTACTTTATGCAAAGTGTGAATAATGAAACGTGCATATAATAATAATAAACATGTGAACTCAGGATATAGTGATCCCTAAACGATATTGCGATATCATGGGTCAGAAATTGCGGGGAAAGTATTGTGTTTGAAAACATTACAAATCGAAGCGTCCTGCCACTCCTGCCGTGAAAGAGGTGTCTCGCGCTATTTTCTTTTTAGGCGAAGACAAGCATGGCGTGATGACAACCGTAACCAACCACAAAAACTGAACGCAATCGCTCGCTTTGGGTGATGAAAAAAAAACAAAGCTGTTCATAGTGGGTTCATATAGGTAGTTTCTTCTCTCTGACTGAATTGATACCAAGACCTACCCATGTTTTTCAATAGGTGTGGGAAACCAAATCCTTTTGGGAATTATCGATTCAGTAACTAAGTTTCCTCCTTGAAGGATACCTGTAATAACACTAATTACCCTAACACCCTGTAAGATAGGACATGCATACAGCCGTTTCCATTGCCGGCATTTTTGTGACGTAATAAATAATTTCATTACAGATTCAAGGCCAGCTTAGAGCTTCATCAAAAGGGATTACTGCAAGATGATTTCCTTCATTGAATTATCAACAAAAATAATGTCAATTAAAGTTCAAACAGATGAAGGCTTCATCCAAGAAAAGCTGCAGAAACTTATAATTTTCTACAAAACATGCGTGTTGCCTAAAATAATATTACAACGTATACCTACACCATTTCGAATTAAAGCGACTTCTACAACTCACGCAAACACTAGTATTATAATAAAACCTACACGTAACAAAAATTGTTTTATTTTATTTAGTGGTTGGTGGTTCTAAAATCCATATATGTACATAATAACAATATATTGTCATATATTTTTATATGGCGCGAGCTAGCTCGGGGTTGTGAAGCGTGGCGCAAACAACTGGTGCTGCGCTCAGTTAGTAGTAGTTCTAGTAGTTATATATTTTTAGACTGAACATTTTTACAATTAGAGACTCCATGGAACTACGATTTAGAATCACGAAAATCCCAACCCTAATCAGTACCTACTATACTTGATGTCGGGTTTTTGTATATCAGATCAGAGTATAGAAAAAGGGCCCGATCTTGTCATTAAGTAATAAAAAACAGAGGTATCATATTTGTATAGAATCTTTTTATCGATTCATATTTTTTAAAAATATGAATCGATAAAAAGATTCTATACAAATATTTAGAACAGCGCCATCTCTCTCGCAGTCTTCACACTTGCTGTAAAGCAATGGGGATTGGGGATCGTGCGTGTAAAACGCACATCCTAGGGTATGGCTAATGCGCATAAGCATTTCAAAAACATATGTGACACAGAGGGCGCTCCAGTAGCGTAAAGAATTAAGGGATGAAAGATTTGGTGTGATTGACGTAGCGATCAAATAGCTCAGTTGGAAGAGCAATGCGCCGGAAACGCAGAGGTCGCGGGTTCAAATCCCGCTTGGATTGTAGTGGATCGCATTCAATTTTTCTTTCTTAATTTACCTTTGTGTCATTATTTATAGAGGTATCATACTTGTGTTTTTTTTTCATCGTAAATTTCTAAGTCCCAGCACAGAATGGATGATAGTACAAGTAGTCCCAGGCTACGTAGTAATTCTATGGCAACTTAGGACCACTCTAGTTCTTAAACGGGCAAGTTAATCAAACAATTGTAATTTATAAAAGATACTTATTTTAATGTATTCTTTAGTTCTAATCAAAAAGTAACAAAAATGAGAAAAATATTTTTCAACAAAATATGTGTCCTAAAATTGGGCCCTTTTGCGGACCCAATCTATCATTCAGAAAAACTTAGGACAAACTCAATAACATCACAAATCAGAATCACAATATATCAGAACAGAAACCCAACAAAAATACTCATTTAATTTCACCACATACTTAAAAAATGTGGAACTGCCAAAGATTTGTAATTTCTTCGTATTATTTATTTTGACAATCCAGCCCGTCTAATACAACTAGGCTTCACGATTCTTGTCACGCGACGTAGCATCGCCCGTCAGTCTCCTACAGTACCGCAAAGAAAGAGATAGGAAATATTTTTCGCGCGAGAAAGAGTTGCGTGTCACAGTTGTGCTAGAGGTGCATCTTTACTTCATCATCAAAATCAAATATCATGCCTGCTTATTTATTCAGCGCTTACTATCAAACTGACAGATGATACGCGACCCTTTAATGAATGAATCACCCGCACACACTCACAATTAGTGTCTATTAGTGTGAGTACTTGCTGATTTTTCACAAATTGCCAACACATGGGAGAATAAAACAATTTATGACGTGCTACTAATACTACATGAATAAAAGACTAATACGCGGACTCGCCACTATACAAATTTTACTTCAAACTAAAGTAACATACGAAATAATACACAAAAACTACAAATCTTGCTTCCCAGCGCCATCTAGCGTGGAATGTCTAGTTTTGTTTCCTCTGCAACCACCTTAAAAATTGGACAGGGAACGCTTAAGGCAACTCGATCACCAAGAATCGATATATATGTATACATACATATGTCCGTTAGGCTGCCCGTCCACTGTAGCGGAGCGGGGAAAATGAACTAATCAGGCTGCGACTTTGTGAAGCCAGTTTGAGGGAATACATCGAGAAATTAAGGCCCTGCTAAAGTAGTGGTAGTTGAGTGTAGTTTGGGTTCTAGGTTACACAGCTTCATACATTTAAAACTGCTACTGAAAAACTACAAGACAAGGATTAGGTACAAGGATTGCCATGCAATGGCTGGCTGCTCCCAAATTAAGTACAGCTTTAATATTATCATCATCATCATCATCATTTCAGCCATAGGACGCCCACTGCTGGACACAGGCCTCCTCAATAGATTTCCACATGGGCCGGATAGCAGCGACCCGCATCCAGCGAGTCCCCGCAACTTTAACCAGGTCAGGTTAATATTATGCTCACCACGAAATAAGAAAAAACCTTGCGACTGCAAGCGAGTAATGTAAATAAAAGTATATACAAAGCGACTTACCATATTGCTATTGCTACCTGTTTTCTTATGTTTACAACCTATTAAGTTCACGATTTATGGTGGTTTTGTCGAAGCTATAAAACCGGGACATGAAACACAGACGTACATCACAAATTTATACTTTCTTAGAAACGAAGGGATTTAAACAAGTTCTAGATAAACGGGAAATAGCTACTATCTTGAAATAAAAAAAACGGTAAGTAACCTCGTCACTATAATAAGAATTACAAAAAAAGCTTCCAATATAGTCAATACGGTAAGAGGTACATAATAATAACCTCACTATCTTATCTTTTGCCTTCCTTCATTTTATAAGTATAATTACTTATTTCAACGATTACATATTTCTGTAGCTAACTAATAATAACAGACCTCGTTATAATGTCAGGTTGATTGCTCAATTTAATCGAAAAACGTTGTAACCATCACGACTGAAACTAAACTAGATCAGTAGATGATAAGTTAATTTGTCAAATCAAATATTTAGTTCACCTTTGAGCTGTTGCTAGAAACATTAATCATTGACAAAGCCGATAGGTGCGTCAATCACCCGTCTGCCTCAGCTGTCTATAGGCGATGTTTTTGGTGCGGGATTCAGCAGAATATATTAACTTTAAAGCAGAAATTGTGTTAAATACACTGAATATTCCACTCAAATATTTTGTTGGGTTCAGGGATTCCCCTAAGATTTCAACGGAATCTCCTAGAAGCTTTAAGCGTTTAGATAATTTATGCTAACGTATAGTTTAGGCGATTTAGCAGCCATTGTTAACCTGGTTCTGCCAGACGTCATTGAGCTAATATCAATACGTAGTAATATTAGCTCAATGGCCAGATGTAAACCATCTCTGTAAATATAAGTAAAATGTTGGTGGATATTATTAACCTTATTATCTATTGTTGATATATTTAAGGACAATTATTTGTGTGATGAACTCGAATATTTTGTGCCTGGCTCATTTTTGTTATTTGTATTTAAGTATGTATTTGTCTATATAAGTATGTTTATAGTCGTCCAGTGCCCATATCACAAGGCAATACTTACTGTGGGACTAGATCGATTTGTGTGAGGTTGTCCGTTATTTTTTACTTTGTTTATATTTATTTATATTTTGTACTACTTCAACGTAAATATATAAATATTGGGCAACCCCACACAAAATGACTTAGTTCCAAAGTTTTAGGTATGTGTCATAGGCACTATACGACGGTATACAAACTTAGACACTACTGTAGGCAAACAAAAATGTGCCCAACTTTTTTAATAATGGTGAAGACAGACTACCTATATTATTAGCATCGTGAATTTGGTAGTTCACGATGCTAAAAATATACTGTGTCTCAGGGAAATTCCTTCCACCTACATTGAACCTTGATAAAATACTTGTCTACATAATGCTACGCCGCGTGTTCGAAGTTTCCCGTATTTTGACGCCATTCCCAGCAAGCAAATGTAGGTAAAGAATAACCCGTGACCCATAATCATGTATTATTTCACAGCTGACTGTAAGTATGTCTTAATTTTCTTTTGTATAGACTCGTCGAACCTATAAAAAGTTTCATTAGACGAACCCCAAACCTTTAACTCTTACTTGTATTGAAAAAGTTCCGTAGGATAAGTTTCTAAAGAGAAGTTGCTCAATATTTCTAGTTTACTGAAAGTACTTGTTCTCGTTTTTCAGTAGCATTCTGTCAGTAAAACCTATGACTGAATAGTATTTTATGCAATCGTTGCACAATGGTGGTTCTTAAAGTCGAGTACCGCGTTTAGGTCACGAGGCTTGCCGAGTGGCCTATGTAAGGTACGAGACTTTAAGACCTAATTGTGTAACTATTGCATACAATACTTTTTATACGAGCAAAACTCAGAAAAACATTTTTTACTTTAATCGTCATTCTCCAATATGATTTTTTATTTTTGATGTAACCTTTTTCGTTCAACTAAAACTGACCTATTAAAAAAAACATATCGCGATGGCCATGGCGGGTGCCTCGTGATTGGTGAATTTATTTGACAAGTAATTTCAACCAATCAGTGAGCATCAAATAAGCTTATGTTCTCTTTTTTGAAATTATTAGAGTTGTGTAGAGAGATGTCTTATGAATATTAAAGTTCTGTAGCGGGTACCATAGAGTACCTATTGAATTTTGTTACAGGATTCAAAAGTGCGTTATTGTGATTTTGTCTGTGAAATTATAATTGACAGATTAAAGTCTGCGAGTATAAAAAATTGATAATATTAACGAGTTCGAAACATGTCGGGCCTTTCCTGACAATTTTTACGTAAGTTTAAACCGTTTCTAGGGTTCCGCACCTAAATCGGAAAAAACGGAACCCTTATAGGATCACTTTGTTGTCCGTCCGTCCGTCTGTCTGTCTGTCAAGACCCTTTATCTCTTCGTGGAGTTATCGAGTTGAAATTAGCACCATATACTCAGGTCTACGGTCCCTTCAAGCTATGAAAAAATCAAACTCCTACGTTAACGTGAAAAAAAGATACGGCCGTTTATGTTGCAAAAAACGTACATTTCGACACTCAAGGGAATCAAAATGATAGGGTACTTGTCGATGACCTAGAACTATGAAATTTGGCAAGTAATATCGTCACATACTACAAATACTTATAAAAATCTGAAAACTATAATTTGTAATAAAATCATAAAAAATATAGGTAGTCCTTTTCAAACATCATATTTGGAGAACTCGGTTGCGTTAAGTTTGCACCTTGTTTGTATGCAGCGCCATACATTTCAGATGCAAACTTAACTCAACCAAGCCAATTAAGATGGGATAAGTGAAAGTTTGTACGGAACCCTCGGTGCGCGAGACTCGCACTTAACCGGTTTTTGCATTCAAAAAGTGTTAGCGAGTGTACCGTTAGTTTCAAAAATATTCAAAAATAAGGTGAAAACGGCGGCAAAAAATCAGCACTCAAATGAAGTCATCTTGTGGAAAAGTTGACAGTCACTACGTACAAAAAAAGCAGCGGTATAATTTACGGGTCTTTATCGGAATCCCTATGTTTTCTTTCCCCTAATATCTTTTGTCCTAATGGATGTTTGTCCTAACGGTATTTACCCTAATGCATGTGCCCTAATATTTTTTGTCCTAACTTTCAACGTCCTAATAATCATGTGCCCTAATATTTCAAGTAGGTAACTAGGTACTAATTCTAATTTTTCCTAACGATTACATATCCTAATTTTATATAATAGAAGTCTTAAATTTCCTAACACCATTGCCTCAATATTAAATGCACTAAGATGGATGTAGATTCTTTTAACTTGAGGGATAAAAAAACTCGGTTCCGGCGGTGCATTAGGGTCGCAGTTCTATCTAACACTCCTCCTCGCTTCGCTCGTCGTCGTACCAAACGAAGAACTAGATCACGTATTTCATATTTAGGACTTATAAAATGTATGTCATTGTCAAACAAACATTAGGTCTTACAATATAAGGATAAAATAGATTAGGGCATAAGAGTAGGTAATTTTATATTATGTATTTTGAACGACAAAAGAGTGTTTAGGGCACAAGAGCATTATGGTAAATGAACATTAGGTCAAAAGTGTTTAGGACAAACATGTTAGGGCAAATAAAATAATTTTAGAATATAGAATTTCGAGGGAGACCCATAAATCCCATAATCCACATATTAATTCCGCCCTAGTAATAGTCTGACTGTATGATTTATTATAACGCAATAAAGCCTGGCTAAATAAAATACAAATGTAGGTATTACAAGCCAATTCAGTTCATATGACAATTTGAAATGCTTTGTCAAATTTTCGGTTTAGCAGCGAAACATTATTTACAAAAATTTCAAACTAAGGCCCAAGGTAGGAAGTAATTATGTAAGAAGTACTTGGAATTCCGGAAACTCTAATATTGTTCCAAAGTTGCCGACTTAATGAATAACAGAATGATAATTAATTATTCATGGCCGCTTAACCATTCCTCTTTTTAATTACATCATAATATTATGAATAAGTAGAACGGTATGAACAGAATAAGTTATTCGCGATTGAATATTAAAACTCTGCAAAAAAGAAAAACCTGAAATATCTATACAAACGCATGAGCCTACCTTACCTACCTAACTTAGGCACTGCCCGCAAATACGTTTACATTCATCCAAATGTCACATCGCCGTTCCCGTTACTATTCAAAGTAATAGCAGGAGTTTCAGCCCGAAAACTGTCCCGCTTTGCATGGTAATGGCGGTATCATTAGGTACCCACTATCCGCGGACGCCATGTCCGCAGTTCAATCTCGAGGCTGGGATTTAAATAATTCAAAAGCCAGGTCAGGACAGTACATCAAACTTTGCAGTTTTGTTGTACGAAAGTTGGAGACTACATCAGCGGAGTTAGTTATGATGTAGCTGGCAGGGTTCGCAACTTCTTCGCAATCAATTAACCCCACATTAGCGAGATAAACTGGCACGAGGATAGGGATTACGGATTACACGGGGTGAGGTCAGAAGATATTGATATTGTGAACATGATTTACTAGAAAAGGCAAAAAAAATACTTAAGAGTAGAGTAAATATTTTTATGATCACGTACAAATGTAGTGACTATTGGCCAAGCTGGGACTGTCTGACAATACAGATTGTAGAATGTGTGGCGAGGAGGCAGAGACAATGAAGCACATACTGTGTGAATGTCATGCCCTTGCCAGACTTAGAATGAAGGAATTCGGTATTCGTTACCCAGAACCAAAGGAATTCCAGGCACTACCAATTGGTTCTATCATCCGATATATGAAGGTGGTGGAACAATCCTTTGAGTGGATGCAACAAGGGGTAACTACACAAAAGATCCCATTTGGTCGAAGTGTATCCGAAAGGACCCCTACAACAAGATAAGATAAGAATGTAGTGAAACTAGTGAAAGCTCAGTTTTAGTGAGGCAGAGAAAATTGTAGCGAATATCAAAGCTCCGATGCCGTTCTTATCTTTATTTACAACATGCTTGCTTAATATGCTAATCGCAAAAAAATATCCGATTTCCAATTCTGATTCTCTCAAAATGACTCACCTTTATGCTATTGGACGAGTCTACTGAGGCTAATGTACAATTTTCATGTCCATTCTGAAGCAGATGCGAAATAAATATAGGTAATAGTGAACCGCCTAAAACCATACCACACTTTACATTAAAATTAACCCGCAATCTGCATAGCGAACTCTATACGGGTGGTCACCGTGACTCAGTATGAATTTATTTGAAATAACAACTTTGGTCTTAGGGACCATAGGTTTCGAATTTAAAGTCCAGAAAAAATTTTAAACTGGGAGTTGAGTCTATGTAGGCAAATCTGTAACAAAAGTAATTTTATTACATTAAGGGTAAATTGAAAAGTAATATATACAATACTTTTATTTACAACAAGGAAGGAACCAATGTGTGATTAAAGAAAATGACACATTTTGTCACTTTGTCTCTTAATAACCCAGTGAATAAAGGGGTTTTACCTTACAAACGGTCCGGTAGTGTTGGATTTTTTTTATGTTGTCTAGGATGGTTAGTGAGTGTTTAAAATGCAAAATGCACAATTCCCCCTCCTCCGCGCCCGCCTACATACTGTAAAAACCGGCAACTTCTGCAGATTTTTGCTTATACCTTCGTTTAGGAGCATTTTAGCTAGGAAAGAGCTTAAACAATGTTGTAGACAATAAAATTTACTATAATTTACATTTTAAATTTTGTTTCAAGGACAGGATAGTGACGGAGATATGCACATTTAAAAAAATGAAAAAAATAGGAATTTCCAGAAATGTATCATACTTCTGGCTTATATCTTCGTTTAGGAGCATTTTGGCAAAAGCTTAGGCAATGTCGTAGAAAATTAAATATACTATAATTTACATTTAATTTTTTTCTTTCTAGGACAGATAATTACAGAGATATGTAAAAAATAAAGTTACATTTTCCGGAAATGTATGTAAAAAATGTACATGCGTTTAAGCAATTCAATTTCCTACAAGTTTTATCTTGATACTTGTTTTCCTAGACTAGTCCGTAAATGAATTACAGCGTTCTAAAACCAGAACTTTGACAGATTTCCGGAAAATGCGACTTTTACAGTTTTTTTTGTATAATGTGCATATCTCCGTAACCAATCATCTTTGAAACAAAATTTGAAATGTAAATTATAATACAATTTATTCTCTACAACATTCCTTCAGCTCATTTCTAGCTAAAATGCTCCTAAATGAAGATATAAGCCAGAAGTTTCATACATCTCTGGAAATTGCGATATTTTATATTTTTTTAAATGTGCTTATCTCCGTAACTATATATTCTAGAAACTAAATTTAAAATGTAAAATATAGTAAATTTAACTTTCTACAACATTGTTTAAGCTTCTTTCTAGCTAAAATGCTCCTAAACGAAGATATAAGCAAAAATCTGAAGAAAGTGCCGGTTTTTTCAATATGGCGGCGGGCGCGGAGGGGGGGGAATTGTGCATTTTGCATTTTAAACACTGACTAACCATCCTAGACAACATATCAAAAATTCAAAACTACCGGACCGTTTGTAAGGTCAAAATCCTTTATTCACTGAATTATTAGTCTCTATTCACCGAACTATAAATAAGAACTGTTTTTTTTCCACATAAACATATTTATTTAGCATGGTATTGTAGAATTTTCACAAACAAGCTTTTTTTCTGAGAATTCCCAATGTAGATATTTTTTCATTTTAAATACCATGTTTTCAAAGTTCGAAATTTACAGTCTCAAATTATATACTACCCATTTCGATTGATCACAGATAGATAATATATACAGTTTGACCAAAAAGAGTAGAAATTAAAAAGTGGCAATACTGTAGTGTCGTCCCTTTCTAATCAATCTAAGAAAACGGGGACGACACTACAGTATTGCCACTTTTTAATTTCTACTCTTTTTGGTCGCACTGTACTTAGGTAGTTTATCATGTTGTGTTTGGTGGCTCGTAAATTTAATGCCCAATTTTACAATATTAAAGGCTACTTTTGCCATGGTATGTAGCTTTTTTGTAGATATGGCTCTTCGTTACCCAAAACCGTCCCGGTTCCATGCAGTAGTTAAACTCACTTTTGGGCAGAGAGTAGGAACCGTGGTAAAACCCGCCTCAGAAGTGGAAGGTTGCGAAACAATAAGCTTATTAGCATTTCGGTCGACGTAAAGTCGAAAGGGTTGTTATATTATTTAATGCGGTATACTCGCGCTCTTTGACTCAATACCCGCCATGATAACGCGGGGTTTTGTGTCGTCACTCGATGAAATCTTTATATCTAGATATCCATATCCATTTATTTAGGTCGCTCGTTTAGTATATTACGTTATCATAGCGATAGGACATGTTATTAAAGAGTCAGAATTACGATCTAATATTAAAAAAATGTGATGTGGTGATGTAACTTTTCAGTGAATTTGATGTGTGACACATTTATGTTATTGCTATTACTGAAGACATCTGTAAGGTATAAGATGATTATTGCAAGTGATTATTTGGTGTTATTCATTTCCAAAGAAGCTAAGTGTTAGGGAGTGGGGCGTCACAGGGGATAAGCGAGCTGGCAACTTCCTTGCTCAAGGCATAAGCATTGCGATTCAGCGGGGATATGCTGCCGGCATCCCAAGTATGCCAGAGGGCCCCATTTGAGATTTAGTTTCTCAGTTTAAGATTACCGCTTTTGTCTCTTATTTATAATTTTGTTTAAGATTTTATTTATACTCTGCTAGTTAAGTATAACCCTTTTGTCTAACTTTAGATGTTGGAGTTTTTGTTCATTTCTAACATAATTATTCGTCGATCACTGGTTGGGTAACCAATCATAATCCCGAATTTTCATTTGCCCGAAATTTCGAAATCCCGAATTTTAATTTGCCCGAAAGCTATTAATTCCAAAACTATTAATATTTTCAGGACTTTATAAACGTCGTTGTAAAGAACCCGCTAGATTAGGTTAGGTTTGTTTTATAATTATTTTGAAATATTATATTATAAATTTCGGGCAAATGAAAATTCAGGATTATGATAGGTAACCCACTTGACGGACTTTTACATAGGTTTTTTCATAATAAGTAAAACCTACATATAGTGGGATTCACGTAAAAAGAGCGCTGTAGCCCGATTTTGCGCAGAAGGATTGTTAGTGATTTTCATGAACTTAATTAAAATAAAGTAGGTAAGTATCCATATAATATTCCTACTAAAATGTTACGGTAGGTATATCTATCTACCATAGCACCATGTTTCATTTTGCTTTCAAATTACGATGAAAACAGTTGTGGACATCTCCACGGTAAGCACTTGACGTAGGTACAGGTATATAATATTCAATACCGTTTCAGAACCAAGGCCGGAGATTTTAATCAATTACCAAGTGACGTCCTAGAACCACCGCACTGTCATAGGAAATTAAATTGGCCGTCAATCAAGCGCTCTCGTTGTCCAAGAGCCATTCAAGCCGTATCATACCAGAATCTCAGTATACAGGGTGATTCAGGACACGACACGTGACCGGGACAAACCAACCTAATTAAATCAGTAAAACATTAGCTATTGTTTTATACTAGTATCAATGAGGTTAATGTTTATGTTTCCAAACTTGAAAAATAATTTGACTAAAGTCTAAGTGCATGGTCACTCTAAATTTTAAATTGTTCGTAATCAATACTCTTTGCTGTACCTACTAGTATTTTGTCAAACACATTGCCAAGATTTTCTTCTTATTTTCTTTTTTGTAATTACAAGTTACTATATACCAGAGGTATTTCTAAAAAATACTATGTTGACCGTTCGTTTTTATACAATGTCATAGAATCAGACATGTATAAGTGCCCTTGAGACCTATACTTGCAGAATAATGTAGGCGTGTCTAGTGCACTACCAAATTCATTATGCAACATTGTTATTTCTGAAAACGCCACCTTGAAAAAGCTCGAATCTCTTGACCTAAATAAGGGCTGTGGGCCAGATGGTTTTCCACCATTATTATTATGCAGATGCGCAAAGCAACTGTCGTTCCCCTTAACGTTTATCTTCAATAAGTCGCTTCAATCTGGAACATTCCCTCGCTTGTGGAAAGATACAAGGATAGTCCCGATTCACAAAAGTGGATCCAAATCCGACGTGAGCAATTATCGCCCGATCTCAATCTTGTCTTCTATTCCAAAATTATTTGAATTATTAATTTATCCTTCTATTTATAGCCATTTTTCTCATCAGCTATCGGAACGGCAGCACGGATTCGTTAAATCCAAATCAACGAACACAAGTTTGGATGGATAAACGCGTGCAAGTAGACGCAATATATACTGATTTCAGTAAAGCGTTCGATAAAGTGGACCATGATATACTCCTAGGTAAACTGTCCAAAGGCGGGATAGGTGAACCATTGCTAGGCTGGCTCAAATCTTATTTAACAGATCGCAAACTATCTGTGGCTGTCAATGGCGAGCAATCAAAAACGTATGGCGCCTCGTCAGGGGTGCCACAGGGTTCCCACCTCGGGCCTTTGCTATTCTTAACTTTCATTAATGATATAGTCAAATGCTGCTTGTATTCGGAACCTTACCTCTTTGCTGATGACCTCAAGATAATAAGACCGGTTAAAAATTATGAGGATCGAGAAATGCTCCAGAAAGATATCGATAGACTGGTTCAGTGGTGTAAAATTAACAAAATGGCATTAAACACAGGTAAATGCCTCCACATCACGTTTACGCGTAACAAAAACATCGTGATTACTGAATATAGTATAAATGGCAAAATATTAGAAAAAGTACCAGTTGTGAAAGATTTAGGCGTAATGATTGATAGCGAACTTAATTTTAATACACATCTTGATTATATTATCAAAAAATCATCGGCAATGGTGGGCTTTGTGGCAAGGAACACCACGTTTTTCAAACAAACGCGCACCAGAATATTGCTTTTTAATACTCTTGTTCGAAGTACACTTGAATACTGCTCGCAGGCTTGGTCTCCCTTTTACGATGTCCACAAAAACCGCATTGAGCGAGTACAGAGACGATTCTTGGCAATCTTGAGTTTCTATGGCTGCCAAAAATCTCGGTCCTTAAGGTCATACCAAGAGCGCTTAAAATTCTTTAATCAACTGTCACTCAATCACAGGAGAAAGGCTCTTGACCTGATATTCCTGTATAAAGTGGTCAACTGTAAAGGAATATCATGCCCGGACTTGCTAAGGAGCATTAATATTACCTTGCCAAGACGGCTACCTCGAAAGGGCACATATAAACTGTTTAAGGAACGTTTCAGAAGGACAAAGCTGGGTGGGAACTCGCCACTATCCAGGATGACGAAGTTTTACAATCACGTTCCGGTCTCTAGGGAGATAGATATATTCCATGACAAGTACTCGAGCTTCAGAAAAAGTATCATTGCATATCTGGTCTCCCTGGATTCCGGAGCGTGATGAGCCTCTGAATTCGGATTTGTACCATGTCTTTTATCGGTGTTATTTGTATGATTGCTTTTTGTTTGTTTTTGGATGTAAGTGTTTTTCTTTTCTTTTTATGTACCCGCACTGCCTGCTATTGCGCTCAACATAGATTGACTGTAATGGCAGTCACTGCTTAGTGGCAATTTTTTTTATTCTTTAAAGAACCCAAATGTTAGCCGTGGTTACCTATAATTGGATAAGCATCCTGTTTGTCATTTGTGTACTTATTCTATGTTATAGTCTGATGTGTTATCTGTTGGTAATCCTTAAATAAATAAAATAAAATAAAAATAAAGATTTGAATTTGGAATTTTAATTGTCACTTACTTATTGTGTAGGGTTTGTCCCAATCACGTCTCCCGAATTACCCTGTATTGACCGCCTTCAACTCTTGTATAAGTAATGAATACCTGTCGGTACGTGAGCGGTGGCGAATTGACGCAGTGACATCGGTACCAAAATAACTGAAGATTAATACTGTTATCTGTTTGCAATCAATGCCTAATACCCGTAACTGACGGGCGCGTCTGTTTTTATTTATAGCGCTAAAATATTTTGAAGGTTATTTTATTAGAGAAACGTGAATGGTTATGAAATGACGCGATATGCGATGATATTTTTAGGGATATACGATACAGTTTATACTGGTTGTGTTGTATTTTTTGTTTTAGCTAATAGTACGCTTCTTACTTTCTTTACAAACATTTGTTTTGTTATACATGTACTCTTGAATTCTGACGGTAAATCATTATAGATTTTTGGAACTAGGTATTTTCTACATCTTTTGCCATAGTAATTAGTATATCTAGGTATACATAGCTTATCAGTATCTCTATTCCTGATAAGTCTCTGATTAGTAATAGGGTTCTTGAACTCGTCATTACAAAATTGCTCCACAGCTAACAATAACACTCCTTTTTCGTGTACTGGCAATATTTTGCATTCAGAAAAAAGTTGTTCATAGGTGTTATTTTTACATTTTATTCTAGTCTTTTTATCAACCATATGTTTCATGAATCTAACTTGCAACGCCTTTACTTTGTCCAGGTGCGTTTTGAACGTACGCCCGTAGCTCGCCAGTCCATATGACATAAGCGAGTCTACCAGCGCGTAGTACACTGTATACATACTATATATAGTTATGTTTGTTACGTCAGTACTTTCAACTGGGTAATTATTTGAAAACTGGTGCTTCCCGTGTGGTCCCATTTATTTCCCCCCATGGGTGGGTCCCATTAATTTGGTCCAGGTATGACAAAGACGTCCATGAGAAAATTTCGCTCATTTTTTTATGAAAAAGTGATTATGATTGAATTGAATGATTTTTAGTAAAAGCAAAAAAAAAAAAACTACAAAAACAGAACTGACAAACTTTTTGAAGTCGGTTATTTTTTGTTATAACACAAACACTTGCCTCTTATCTTATTTAACCAAACTTCAGGTTGCAGACGGATCTTCATTTTTAGAGTTCCGTAGTCAACTAGGAACCCTTATAGTTTCGACAAGACCGTCTGTCCGTCCGTCCGCGGCTTAGCTCCGTGATCATTAGTACTAGAAAGCTGAAATTTGGTATGAGAAACTAAAAAAAAAATTTTTTCGGCTATCTCTCGTACACCTAAATTGGGGTGATTTTTTTTCGTTGCAACACTAGTGTGAGGCATGTCGTTGAATTGGTCTTTCAAAAATAATAGGGGTCTCCAAACATTATTTTTTGATAAAGTCAGCAGTTTTGTAAATATTCGCTCCAGAAATCCAAAAATAGCGTCCCCCCCTAACCCCCTCTAAATTTTCAACCACGGGTTAACAAATTATGGAAAAATTCATGAAAATTAGGCTTTATAAGTACTTTCAAAGAAAACTATATCGAATAAAATTGGTCGAGCCGTTTTTAAATTATCGCAAAATTTACTAATTTTCACATAATGACGTTAGTGCCGCGCGGTGTCCTTATACTTCGAACCTTACACATATTAGTTAAGTGCCATACTGCATTCAAATATTCCGTTCAATCTGGCGCGTATAGTCGATAACTTCCAGAAGGTAATAAGTAATTACCGTTACTTTGGCGTTTATGACCTTTTTATAGAGCTTGAAATCTTTCTCGTAATTTAACCCTCTCGTCTATTGTACCCACCGGACCCTACACTGAGCGTGGCCCGACATGCTCTTGGCCGGTTTTTTGCCTAATGATTACATAAAAACAAAAACAACTGCTATTTTCAGTTCCATTCCCTAATTCCATCAATTTATGCAATTTATTTACTATTGGGGACGGTTAATAAGGTTATACAATGGGTACTACAGTTTTTGCATTGCATAATAATTTAAATGTACCGGGAAACCTGAAACCCTCGGTTCAAGTTAAAGAGTAAAAAACAGGTTCCAGAATAATAGTATTATAAAACGTACGACTTTATAAAATGTATTTGAAGAACTAAATGGGATAGTTGAAGCCAAATAGAGAGGAAAATAGCCCGTTAATTCTTTATAAAATTCAATATTTTTCAACACAACGGAGAAAAATACATGAATCCAACATTTTCTTTAAGAAGTTACCTCCTTTTTTGGTAGGTAAAGTTACATGTAATGTAGGTACACAGTGTGTACCTACATTACATTACATGTGTACTACACACGTATGTTATTTGCTCAAGAAGCATTTCAAATTGAATTCAAAGGAAAAATCTTGAAGGAGCTCGCCATAGAAATGGGGAGCCATAAAATACTTGTAAGGAAAATCGGAATTTATTGGTTGTTCTTCGTATGACCGGGAACCGAGGTGTCGTTTGGCCTGATTTCACGGCGCGCCCGTTTTATGGGAGATAACTTTTATGACGTTTTCGTATTAACACCAAGACATTGTGTCAGTTGCGACCGTAATCCTGCCTCGAAGCGTTAAACTGTTGGAGCTCGCTCGATCTCCCACAGCTAATGGAAGCGGCCAGGCCTAACTCACGCCATTAGGTTTAATGTCAAAGACATAGACAAGTTTCCAGGAATACGGCTAGGAGAATGCCATTAAACGACAAATTGAACGCGTTTTGTTGGCTTGCTTAACGTATTTGTCTTTCTAAGGATTTTTTTTTTTGTTATATTACCTTACTTCGGAAATAATCACATTAAATTGATTACAGCTGCAGCAGCAGTTGTTTCGTTGAATACATATTTTGTATTAAAAACCTAAATTATAAATATAAGACACCCTGATACAATGCCGCCTACAATTTTTCCGCTTTGCCCTAAGGTTGACTGGTAGAGAATGCCTCATGGCATTAAGTCCGCCTTTTGTACGATAAGTTTTCTTTTGTGCAATAAAGATTAAATAAATAAATAAATACAAGTAGCTGGTCATCATGAGATCCTCATTCCATGAGTGATATAGAAAATGTTACTAAAACTGAACATAACTACAAAATTTGGAATTCATAGTTTCAACGTTGGCTGAGAACTATCTCAGTTTAATAAAAGAAAACTCACTTGTTCCAATTAAACTTTATCTTGATTATATTGGACTCTACTGATATTAGTTACACCAAATATCACTAAGAACCATACCGACAGACAATTCTTTCGATTAAAAAAAAATTGGGCAAGTACGAGCCCGACTCGCGCATGAAGGGTTCCGTACATATACATATATATAATCTATAACAAGTTTGTTGTACGGGAGCCTCCCTTAAATATTTATTTTATTTTATTTTTAGTATTTGTTGTTATAGCGGCAATAGAAATACATCATCTGTGAAAATTTCAACTGTCTAGCTATCACCGTTGTTGAGATACAGCCTGGTGACAGACGGACGGACGGACGGACGGACGGACGGCGAAGTCTCAGTAATAGGGTCCCGTTTTTACCCTTTGGGTACGGAACCCTAAAAACTACTTACACTCAAATTGGTCCATCCGTTGCGGAGCTACGATGCCACATACATACACACACATGTTAAATTTACAACATCCCTCGTTTTTCGTCGGTGGTTAACGGAATAAATGAGTAATGAAATAATGACCGTGGCATGCCTCATCGCATAAGTTTATGAAGCTATTAAAATGCTGCAACATTCTGGCTGTTGCATTATATAAACGACCAAGTGTGAATTGCTCGTACGAATATATTCACGATTTATATTGATGACTGGATGAAGTTTTAGTTAAATGTGGCTTTTTGTAAATAATAATATTTACATAACTTTGGCACTATAAAATAGGAACAACAATAATCAAGCAGGTACGATTAAATAAGAATGCTAATAGGTTTTCAAGTTTGTTTTTCACATAAGGGCGCTCCTTCTCTGCGAGCATTCGCTTGTAAAGTAACAAAAATACAAATGAGATGAAGCGAATGCTCGTGGTGAGGCCGTGCCCTAAGATGCATAAATCAAGGCAGGTTAACAGTTAACACAGTCTGGACATAGTCACGATTTATTCGTAATTTCCATTTTCCGTTACACCGAAAAACATATTAAAAATAGAACCTAATATTTTGTATTTGTGAAAATGGGCTCAAGTTCATTGAAATGGTAAATATATACAAATCAAATGTCGCAAATGGACAAATTTCTGCGACAGTTGGCATCAATTGTCGCGTGTAATTGCAATTGTCGCCCCCGAGACGCTTCGGAACAATCCGACCAAGTAGCCGATCTGCGCGCTGTCGAATTCAATTTATTTGTTCGATTGTCATTTCCTCTAATGCCTATAGTTTTAGAAATCGCCTGTAAATTACACTTAATATCTTTTGTATTGTTAAAGGGGCTCGCACACGGCTCAGCGATTCTACTTAAGACAAGTCGCATGAAACTGAGTTGGATTTGCTAACCAAATAAAACAACACACAGAAGAGGACACACCTTCAAATAGGCGGCAATTTTTTTTTTCTAAGAGTTATTCACATAACATTTTACTGAAGTGAGTGATTGTTTTTTGTATTTTTTTCTGTTTTTTAAAACTTCAATAAAATAATAGTATAACAACAAATCCACTTTATTGCACACCTCAAATACACAGGGATACAAAACATGAGAGATATACAGTAAACAAATTGACAGAGGTAAACAACAGGCGGTCTTATCGCTAAATAGCGATCTCTTCCAGACAACCTTTAGGTAGCGGAGTTGATCAACAGGAGTATAGTTGATTTTACACAGAGAACTCCCTTGAATGTCACTGCTCAACTTGTTTCTGATCGGTACGCGATTCATCACAGGAGCTCCGATCAGTCGCGGTGACGGCCAATCGAGCACTATGCGCTAACGCTCACTTTACTCTTCTCAGTACCCTCACCATGAGTTAACATGACCGTACTCGCTAACGACAGTTGGGGCCCTATGATGGTTGCGTTTATCACGCGATAAATAAGTGATAAAGCATCCGTCACGCTTTGACATAATGCAAGTGTGAGTGACAGATGCTTTGTCACTTATTTATCACGTGATAAACGCAACCATCATAGGCCCGCTGGACGTATTTACCCTAGGGTGCCGCTAAACCGGCAGGGGCGGCAACGCGGCATGGTTAAGTTAAGTTTGCACCTGAAATGTATCGCACCGCATACAAACAAGGCGAAAACTTAACGCAACCGAGTTCTCCAAATATGATGTTTGAAAAGGACTATATTTTATTTTATTTTATTACAAATGTATAGTTTTCAGATTGTTATAAGTATTTGTAGTATGTGACGATATTAGGTACTTGCCAAATTTCATAGTTCTAGGTCATCGGGAAGTACCCTATCATTTTGATTTCCTTGAGTGCGTCGAAATACTCGAAATGTACGTTTTTTGCGACATAAACGGCCGTATTTTTTTTTTTCACGTTAACGTAGCAGTTTGATTTTTTCACAGCTTCAAGGGACCGTAGACTTGAGTATATGGTGTTAATTTCAACTCGATATCTCCACGCGTTCAGGGTCTTGACAGACAGACAGACGGACGGACGGACAACAAAGTGATCCTATTAGGGTTCTGTTTTTTCCGATTGAGCTACGGAACACTAAAAAGCAAGAACTAGTAAATCATTTGATCGAAAACACGCTTGTAAATTCAATAATCCGTCAATATCTCCGTCTATAAGTGCGTCTGTAAGTAAATACAATAAGAACATGCTCCGAATATAGTGTGCGCGCGGGGCGCGGGCGCGGATGCCGAGCGAGGCAGGGGAGGCGTGGCGAGCGGGACAGGGGTGACGGGCGATACATTGCATCAGCGTTTTTAGGGTTCCGTACCCAAAGGGTAAAAACGGGACCCTATTACTGAGACTTCGCTGTCCGTCCTTCCGTCCGTCCGTCTGTCACCAGGCTGTATCTCAAGAACGGTGTTAGCTAGACAGTTGAAATTTTCACAGATGATGTATTTCTATTGCCGCTATAACAACAAATACTAAAAATTAAATAAAATAAATATTTAAGGGGGCTCCCACACAACAAACTTGTTTTAGATTATGGTACGGAACCCTTGATGCGCAAGTCGGACTCGCACTTGTTTTTACACTATGTCGGCAAATTTTATTACTACGCAACCCAGCGCTGAAAAAAACGCGCTCGCTATGCTCGCGTTTTCGTCTGGTTGTGTTAGAGACAATTTTTTTTTTTAATATTACTTAAACCTCACACTTGCTATATCTACGTGCGTATAGATAAAACTACCATGATTCATTCATTATACTAAAAAAAAACCCTTGACTATTTCCTTGACTTCTGGGGCGGCGAAACTTATTGGCCCATTATATGTGTTTAAATGCTTAATCGCAGTAGCCATTCCTCTGCTCCCTTCTTTTAAAATATCATGTAGTTAACGAGACTCAACGCAGCTCAAATAGCATAAATAAATAAAATGTATATCCTATACAATGCCGTAAAAAATATGAGGCATTGCTAAACTAGGGATACCGCAATACCCGTCGAATCAGGGCCTTCGTGACCGATGCATCGAATCCATTAACCAGTCACTCCGCGCCGTCTTTACATATGTATTATGCACTCAAGAGCTTTTGAGATATCGAGACTCGCTTGGGATTTCTCACGTGAGCCAAAGTTACTTACTAGGTTTCACTTATTCAATTCTGATTGTCAAAGCAAAGGCTCAATTCTAACGATTTTTGATGTGGGGATAATTTGGACAGGGCTTGTTAAATGTAACATGGAGATATCTAGATCATGTCGTGATCAGATTTTTTGTTGTACTCTTTAGTTGTTGATTTCGTTGTCTGAAAGATTTTGATGCTTAGCGTACTTAACTTCAAGAGAAATCACAGGTTATTTTCAATTAACGGCACTTATTTGTCATGTTTATTTTTCTATACCTTACAATATGTAGAATTCTTATTCTGCCTTAGCGTGGTCTAGCGTGAACTAAAAAAACAACGGATTCCCAGGCAATGTCTTGGCTTTAAGAAGCCGCGTGAGGTGAACTTACAGTCTGACCAAAAAGAGTAGAAATTAAAAAGTGGCAATACTGTAGTGTCGTCCCTTTCTAATCAATCTAAGAAAACGGGGACGACACTACAGTATTGCCACTTTTAAATTTCTACTCTTTTTGGTCGCACTGTACGCATGTCGTATGTTAAGATGGCTGAGGACATATTTATTATAGTTGTGTCTGTCGCCTCTTTATTATGTAGTTCATAATGGGTAGCCGATCCATACGGCTAAAAGCTCTCGCTTTGTACATTGTCACAGCGCTAATGATAAATTGTTCTACACATAACTGTAGGCTCTACTCATACGACATCGACAGGAAATTTGTATCCCACTGGAGATCCTTCACAAAATTAACAATCAGATATAACACCCTTCGGTCTAATAAGTTTAATCAATCAGTGAAATTTAGCTGGATTGAAAATAGACAGATACCTGAGAACCTTGGTGGTCATCGGTCAGTCAATCTCGTGTCCTCGACCTTTGGCAGGACGAAAATGCTGAGATACAAAGGATCCTATATGCAGCGATGGACTGCGTGGGATAATGAAGATAGCGGGAAAATTTATGGTCGATAGCTCGGGGACCGGCGCGTCAAACTGTCTCAGGGTAACAGACATGCTATACAAGATAGATAGGTACAAAGCAAAAGTAAACAGGAGCGCCTGAAATAGCATACAATACAATACAATACAACAATTCTTTATTGCACACCAACAAGAAAAATATTACATGAGAAATCATAAATAGAATCATAGCATAATAGGGCAAAGTGATATTTTTTCTTACATCTTCCAGTATTTGATATGGTTTTCGAACAAACATTCACTAACTGTCGATGGCGGCATGAAACTCATGAAAGACGTTAAATTTACAATGTAGATTTTTCTAAGGCCTTCACACAATACTAAAATTAGAAGTCTTTCGATTTTCTAACATTTATTCATTCCAATGTAACGTTTACGTGAAGTGGCAGATGACTGAAATGTCAGCTTCCACATTAGTCATAGCGTGTACAACCATCAGTAATTGTTATTCTATTTTATGTAAATAACATATATTATCCCAGTAGAAATCGACACTCAAAAACCGGCCAAGAGCATGTCGGGCCACGCTCAGTGTAGGGTTCCGTAGTTGCCCATCCTTCACAATAGACGAGCTTAAAACAGCGGTTTTAAGCCCGAGGTTTAAATTACGAGAAAGATTTCAAGCTCTATAAAAAAGGTCGTTAACGTCAAAATAACTGTAATTACTTCTGGAAGTAATCGATTATACGCGCCAGATTGAGCGGGATGTTTTAATGCAGTATGTCACTTAACTAATATGTGTACCGTTCGAAGTATAAGGACACCGCGCGGCACTTACGTCATTTAAAAAAAAATTATGAAATTTTGCGATAACTCAAAAACGGCTCGACCGATTTTATTCAATATAGTTTTCATTGAAAGTAAATATAAGGCCTCATTTTCATGAATATTTCAATATTTTTTTGGCTCATGGTTGAAAAGTTAGAGGGGGGGGGGGGGACGCTATTTTTTTTATTTTCGGAGCGATTATTTACAAAACTGCTGACTATCAAAAAATTATGTTTGGAGACGCCTATTATAATTATCACCCCACACAATAGTGTTGAAACGAAAAAAAAAATCACCCCCACTTTAAGTGTTCGAGAGATTTTTTTATAGTTTTTATTTTACCGTTTTGTCGGCGTGATACATACACATACTCGTACTCATACCAAATTTCAGCTTTCTAGTACTAATGATCACGGAGCTAAGCCGCGGATGGACGGACAGACGGACAGACGGACATGGCGAAACTATAAGGGTTCCTAGTGGACTACGGAACCCTAAAAAGGCTAAAATTGCAGAGCACGATGTAGTTGTGGTGTTTTAATATGTTGTAAGGATCAGTAAGGACAGTATTCATTCTATTTATTATGCAACTCCTAGAAACTTGTGGTCACTGTGGAGTGCGCAAAAAGCTTTGGACCTTTTTCACTTTTAGGTCTAAAGCTCTAAGCTAAATTGCAGCTCTCTTCTAGTGCTTCACTGTAGCTTAAATTGTGGCAAATTGAATGGTCATCAAAAACTTCCAGAACCTTGATTGTCGAAGACACATGGTTTATTATGACTTTTAGACCATAACGTAAAAAAAGTTTGTGTGCTCGCGCAAGGCGCAGTTTTTTAGCGCTTTGCGCGAGCACTTCTCGAAGTTGCATGAATAGTTACTGCCCGAACTGATCCTTTCAACACATCAATAATGTACAATAGATCGTGGTTTGCAATTTTAAGGTTGAATTCTACTGGGTTACTCGTATAGACTGGTAGTTCAAATCAAAATTTTCAAGTCTAACGGCATTTTGTGAGCCATTTTGGCAACATGACTTTTCTGATGTAAAAAAGCCTGCTGAATTCGATTCTGGATGTTGCCAAGCCGAATTTTGCCCCCCTCCCCCCATTTCCCCCCTTTTTACCTCAAAATATGTCCCTAATCACGGTTTTTACGGTTTTATACAAAAAGTATTACAGCTAGAAAAAAAATGTCAAATACAAGAATGATCTCTATAAAATTTCCTATAACATGGTGTATAAACTTTTTTTAGTAGGCCTTATGGTTTGTGAGCAATATCTTCCCGAACTTCATAGACTGGTAGAAAATTTTAAATATCGGCTTCCTTTACCGTGCTAACGGCATTTTGGGATCCATTTTGGCAACATGACTTTTCCGATGTAAAAAAGCCTGCTGAATTCGGTTCTGAATGTTGCCAAGCCGAATTTTGCCCCCCTCCCTCCTTTCCCCCCCTTTTTGACAACAAAATATGTCCCTAATCACGATTTTTACGGTTTTATACAAAAAGTTTTACAGCTAGAAAAAAAGTGTCAGACAAGAATGATCTCTATAAAATTTCCTATAACATGGTGTATAATTTTTTTTAGTAGGCCTTATGGTTTGTGAGCTATATCTTCCCGAACTTCATTATTTTTAAAAAAATTGATGAACTCGGTCGAGGCAGTGAAATGCACTTATTTTAGGATAATTGGTATCGCACAGGATCCAGCCGCTCTGCAGCGCTTGACGCTGACATCCAGTTTGCATGCTGCTTATTATCTGTCACTCACGAGACTTTCAGTCATAAGCAGTCGTCAGATTTACACGCAGAACCGTACCCAAGTCGGGCTAAAAAACCGGCCGGTAGGGCCGTAGAAAATAAAAATGCTTTGCTTCTGAACATGAAATCCTTCGAAATGCTCAGTTATACGCCAGATTCTCCAGAAACGGGCCTTAGAAGTGCAGTTACCCAGGATCTTGCAGCAGAAAACAATAAAGTGTCTCTTCTCACAGCCAAGCAGCTCCTTAAAAATGACTCAATACCTTCAAACTAGGTTGGGCTCGCAGTTTTTATCCCGCGAACGCGCGAGCGGGACTAATGTCGTCGTACTGCGAGGATTTGCAGACGAGACTAAGGTTCAAGCGTCACCAACTGAGGTCGATAAATCAAATCAAATCAAATCAAATCATTTTATTGCAATTCATGTTGTACATTAAGGGTCTTAAATACTAGGTAAAGTCCAAAACATGAGCCTTGTCAGGCACAGCAATATCTTACAACTAGAATTAAAATAAATATCAATATGCCGGGAATTTACACATTAAAAAAAAAAAGAATTAAAATTATATTTCAATACAGGTTTGGTCATAGTCATAATGTTCATTAATTTTCATGATTATAATACAATACGGTAAATTCATAAATTTCATAGTATTCGAGTTCATTTAAATTAGTTAATGTCTTGTTTTTCATTTAGGAATTCCTGAACAGTGTAGTATGCTTTTTCTATTAAATAGCTTTTTAGAGTATTCTTAAATTGATTTATATTGTTTATGTCTTGGATAGCTTTAGGGAGTTTATTAAATATTTTTACGGACATAGAAAAGGAATTAGAGTGGACCAATTTCATTTTAGAGTTAGGTAAAGCTAGTTTTCTCCTAGGTCGTAGGTAAGGTACGTGCGAGTATTCCGGGAAAAGTACAGGATGATTTTTTACAAAAATGCCCACTTGCAAAATATAGATTGATGTTACAGTTAGGATTTGGTGTTTTATGAAATATGGCTTGCAACTTATGGTGTCATCTATATTAACTAATATTCTAAGGCAACGTTTTTGGAGTCTAAATAAATGAACGACGTCTGTACTGTTTCCCCATAGTATTATACCGTACTGTAGCCAGGCGTGAGCGTAGGCGTAATAGGCACAAGTGGCTGTTTTTATATCTGTACATTTTTTCAGTTCATAAAGGGCGTAAGTGAATCGATTTAACTTAAGTGATATCTGGTGTATATGTTCTTTCCAGTTTATAGTAGAATCGATGTGTATGCCCAAAAGTGAAAAAGTATTTACGCATTCTAATTTTGTATTATCAAAGCTAAAATTTATGTTCATGCTACATTTTTGATAGGGTCTAAATTCCATAAGTTTCGTTTTTGTAAAATTTATTTCGAGATTATGTTCTTTTAGCCAGGTTACTATACTAAATATCGTTTCATGGAGACGTTTTTCTAAATTTTGATTATTTTCGCAAGGAATCACCAAAGATATATCATCTGCGAAAAGGGTAGACGAGCAATTTATTATTTTGGGCAAGTCGTTAATGTAAAGAAGAAACAAGGTGCATCCGAGTACGCTGCCTTGGGGTATCGACTGAGTGACTTTAGTTGTTTGTGATTTGATGGTATGTATAAGGCCTGTTATGTAATTATGGTGTTCCACTTCAACACACTGCATGCGGTTTGTGAGATAAGAGAAACCAATCGTAAGCGGATCCTCTCACGCCTATTTCGTGTAGTTTTTGTAATAAGATCTCGTATAGGACTCGATCGTAAGCCTTACTCATATCGAGCAAAATTCCTACGGCATACTTCTTTACGTTTAGTATGTTCATTACCTCATGCATGTATTTAAAGACAGCTAACGCCGTATAATACCTCAACATACGTGCTATTCATGAGGAAACCGACACTCGACATGTGCTCCACACTGTGCATAGCCCACCCAGAAGACTGGTTATTAGTGTTGTGGTTGCTTATGATTCATCATCATGACAAAATTAAGGGACTGCTTTAGAACGTTAAAATATTCTGGCGTTTTACTCAGGCACTGGCGATTCGAACGGCTTTATTGCAGGTAACAAAATAATTAAATTGATCATTTGCGTTTCTAAAACATTTACCTAGACACTCCTTTCATTAAAAGTATTCCGTTTTCCGATATCGAAAGCACTGTGAACTACTCAATGAGATAGACATACACCCCATGAGCGAAAGGCTGAGAAGTTCCTGTCCCTGCTGTACAAGTCGAGTATGTGACGATGCAGGCTATACTTTGTTTGGCACCACTCCAGCGCCTGAGCGTTTGCCCCCCACATCAGACGCAAATATGGTAGATTTTGAACGACCTGCCTTGTACCTACAGGTCTTAAAGGTCGGACCTTAGTTCATTTTGAACTTTGCGTTGTAGCTTGTAGACCTGCTGTTGGTGAGCCTTTCGGAAACAAACTTCGTTACTTAGAGTGAGCCAAGCTGCTTAGCAGTGTGAATTGACACTTTATTTTTTTCTGTTGCAAGATCCCGGGTAACTGCATTTCTAAGGCACATTTCTGGAGAATCTGGCGTAGAACTGAGCATTTCGAAGGATTTCATGTTCAGAAGCAAAGCATTTTTATTTTCTACGGCCCTTTTAGCCCGACTTGGGTACGGTTCTGCGTGTAAATCTGACGACTGCTTATGACTGAAAGTCTCGTGAGTCTTGACAGATAATAAGCAGCATGCAAACTGGATGTCAGCGTCAAGCGCTGCAGAGCGGCTGGATCCTGTGCGATACCCATTATCCTAAAATAAGTGTATTTCTCTGCCTCGACCAAATTTATCAATTTTTTTTAAAATAATGAAGTTCGGGAAGATATTGCTCACAAACCATAAGGCCTACTAAAAAAATTATACACCATGTTATAGGAAATTTTATAGAGATCATTCTAGTCTTTGACACTTTTTTTCTAGCTGTAAAACTTTTTGTATAAAACCGTAAAAATCGTGATTAGGGACATATTTTGAGGTCAAAAAGGGGGGAAAAGGGGAGAGGGGGCAAAATTCGGCTTGGCAACATTCAGAACCGAATTCAGCAGGCTTTTTTACATCGGAAAAGTCATGTTGCCAAAATGGCTCACAAAATGCCGTTAGGACGGTAAAGGAAGCCGATATTTGGATTTTTCTACCAGTCTAGTATTGTGCGGTGTTATTCGTTTAAAAAAAACACATCGAAATTGGTTTTGCATGTGACGTTCCATTTTTTGGTAACGGTGCGGTGGTGCGACGCGTCGGCCCTACCCATAAAATCCACTTAATGTGGCTAATTAATTCCAACCAAATTAATGGCGACAAGGGCTCTTTCCTCTTCTATTTAATTGTTGTTTTAAGCCACATAAAAATTCATATTTCTGTAGAGAAATTTCAGACGGAGTCGTAAATAAATTAGGCGCTAGTCCTTATTCCTTAGCGCTCTGCAAATATTTCATTTTTACTGTGATGTTTTCTCTCGTTTGGCGAGTCTGCCGAATTTTAAACTCAATTATCAATTAACCTTTTCGCCATTGATACTGAGGAATTACAATTGGTTTGGTTCAATTCGGCAACCATCATCTTATAAACTGCTACGGTATTAATTGAATTATAAAATTTACTTTGTTTGTATGCCTAGAATTAATATAATCATATTGAAAGACTGGCTACGTGACAAAAAAAATGTTGCTACTGTTTACGGCGGAGTTGAATTCGGCTATATTTAATATCAATTAATAATTAAAGTATCGTCAAAAAGAGCTGTGCTCGTGAAACTTTCTGCCTCACGTGTCACGTGTATGGAAAATCAAATAGGTATGAATGTATTATGCCAATATATGACCAACTTCATGTGGATTTATTAAATAAAATAAATATCAATCGGTAAACGAATCGCAACGTTGCAGTATACATCGATAAAAAATGTAGGTATTCCAAGTTCATTTCACTCATGCGAAATTCCGGATTTTTAAAAGAGAGTATTTATATTATAGGTATTTAATACTTTCGCTCATATTTCACGTAACTTACATTTCACCGAAATATATTTGTAATTACTCGGATAACTTAAGACTGGCACTAAAAAAATGTGGTAAATATATATGACTCACAAATAATATATATATTTTAACCATTGTTCTATTACTAAGTTATCATCTTTTTGTTTCAGGTAAGACACAAATCATCCGTCGCATCGTGTCGAGAAGCATTTCGGACGATTAAGGTTTTTTTTTAAGATTAAGGTCACCTCACGATTCCTAATAAACCCAAGATATTCATGAATAACTAACTAGGTTCACAGCAATGAAGGAAAATAAATCAATGAAACTTAAAGAATACTTGAACACTTTTCAGAATCTGAGAGAGTGTACTCTAAAAATATGCATAAATAATACAAAAACGTAAGTAAATATAAATTAAAAATAGTTTCTATAAATTTGCATCAATGTAGGTACTCTGTCATCATTATTAACTGGCATAACTGACCTATATGACATTTGTTGGTATATATATATATTAATACATTACATATTAATATTTACACGACTGAGTCTTATTTAGATAATATATGAAAAACCATTTGCACAATAAATTAGTAAATCAGTAGATAGAAAGGACGAACTTATTCCCCAAAGTCCTCATTTATCAGTCATAAAATTAAAAAATTGGGCAAGTGCGAGCCCGACACGCGCATGAAGGGTTCCGTACCTATACATATATATAATTTATAACAAGTTGGTTGTATGGGAGCCCCCCTTAAATATTTATTTTATTTTATTTTTAGTATTTGTTGTTATAGCGGCAATAGAAATACATCATCTGTGAAAATTTCAACTGTCTAGCTATCACCGTTGTTGAGATACAGCCTGGTGACAGACGGACGGACGGACGGACGGACGGACGGACAGCGAAGTCTCAGTAATAGGGTCCCGTTTTTACCCTTTGGGTACGGAACCCTAATAAAAATGACTGTATCAATGTACTTACACAAGTAAAAGGTTAGATTTGTTTTATTAACAGACGCAAGTTTTAAATTGGGATGTTACGAGATGTAGGTATAGGTATACCTATGTATGTACAGGATTGAATAGTCACCGCACCTTCACGGGCGAGTTCTCGTCACCATTTATTAGTCACAACCGTCAACTGGTATGATGCCAAACACGATTTCCTTGCTTAAATCTCGCGTGATACTTTTTTATTGAACTGTTTAAGTGGTGGCCCCAAAAATATTCGTAACATCGCTTCCATTTATTGTTTGTTAATTCAATTTCGAGGCGTAGGCGCACGTTGAGCTCTTTCTTCGCGTTATTAGGCGAAGGAGACCTCGCCTAATGCCAGTTGCGGTTTGATGATCGCGCGCATATCGCGCGTAAATGACTGTCTGTGACGTAGTGTAATGGCGGGTACGTCACCTGTGTGCTGCGAAGTGCATCGTACTCGTACAGCGGGGACTCTCGTGGTGTCCCGGACTCGACTCGACGTCAGCGCCGACCAAGTCGTGCTCGCGCTCTCCGATTAGTCATGGCACACGCTGCGACCGCCGCACACCTGTGATAAAACTCCAACTTATTCCCACATTCCGAAACTTGTGATAAATCTGTGATATTTAATCTGTGATCAACGAACATGGGATTCCTTGATGGTGTTTCGTTTTCTGTTTTCAAAAAGTGCCCCAATCTGAGATTGAGGAGGAGGAAATTCCGAAAAAGGTACGGTTTTAGAGGGAGATCGGAAGATGAACCACGTGCGATTGTTATCATTATCAATGATGTGATAGCGCTTATCTGTTTTGCGAGGAGTAGGTAGATTGGGCCGGTAGGCGTACAAATAATAATAGTGTATTGTTTAGCATCGAAGCACGTAACGACACAATTTGTCGACTATTGTGTGTTGATTGTACCATATTGATTATCTGAGTAAACCTTGAACTTTTCCTTTAAGTTATTAATACGAATATTTGAACTAAATTTTTCGGTATGAAGGTGATGCATCATTAATAAGAAATCATTAGGTTAATGGTAGGTCTCAAATAGAGCACTTCGATTAATGATTTGTACAATTGAGAAAACAAAAATTTTGTTGTTTTAACGTTCATTGTACATTTTAATACAATTGCTTCTAAATACACGAAACAGATTTTTTATAAAATATCGTTTGACCGAAACATCTGTTACTGAGAACCGAAATCGAGAGCAGCAATTTTAATTGTGAAAATAATGTAAGTAAGGAAGAAAGAATTGCAGACAGAATTCTTAAAACATTTTGTAATAAATTAAATTTTTGCTAAAGATATTGTACCTCGAGTCACGTTCGGATTTTCTGCGGAGCTAAACTTTGTTTTCCTCGTCTACGAGTAGCATAATGAACTAATCTATAGTTTTACCTCTTCTATAGAATCTAACCTTCAAGTTATTCAATAAAGTAATATTTCTATATTAATTAATATCAACCGGATTATTTATAAGATGTCGTCAATAAACACGATTTGCTTTGTTTACATCTAAACTCGTATAGGTAATCTTATTATCATTTGACACAATTCGTACGTAATGCAGGGTAGGTAATTAGAATTACCTAAACGTGAAATTTTGACCCAGATTAAACATCGCACAAGATTTCCCTATTGAAAATACACTTTTAGTGGTAAATCTATTGAAAGCGTGATAACCATATCTTTGAGTTTACATAGCAACTATTGCATTGAATTAGTAAATCATTTGTTAAACAATAATTGCCGAACCAAAACTGCGCCTATACTCCCCGTTTAGACTGCGTCTGTCAATTTTGTGCATGCAATAAAGTTATTTTTGCTGTCCTCACAAGGTTTGAAATGGAATAACCAAATCTAATGATAAGAGGTAAAGCGGCATGCGGCTGTTTTCATGGCAACACTATCTGCGCTAGCGTAACCGTGGCCGTGACGCGGAAACGGATCGCTGACTGCGCTCGAAACACAATAAAAATACAACTGTGGAACTTGCTATCTAAAGTCGAATTTCCGTCCCCACTTGGGATGAATAGAAATCAAAAACACAAAGGACTATTCATGACGGAACAACGTTCCTCTTTAAAATAATAATAAAAAACAAAATCCGGCCGGATTTTGAGCTACTTCGCCCCATTCACAGTTTCTATTCTAACTCGGTACGAAACACTGAATCTTGCTGTAATGTTACAATGTTTGTTTTGTCATACGTCCCGTTTTAAGTATGGTTTTAGTTACAGGCACTTCTGAAAATCAGCGTTAAAGTTTGGCATAACAATATGCTGATTATTGACCACTTTTATAGCGTTTAATATTTAATGTGCTTTATTTTTGTTGCACGTTGATTTTAATGTAAACATAAATAAGTATGATCTCACTTGTTTAATTAGGTCCGTAGGTAGGCAATAACGTTAATGGCTGGGTGGTCGACCTTGCGCCGGAGCATGGCATCATGATTAACCAAGGATTACACCGGCCGTGTCACTATAGCGTTTATCTCGCTGACTATACGGTACAGTCAGCTGCAAAAAGATGTACCGTAAGGTCGGGTTACATTAGCTACTCGTTGGGTTACATTGGTTACGTATCAAGTCACTTTTTGGTTACACTTTTTAGCGGGCTACTTTTTGGGTCAAGTTTCCTTTTTTGGCCCAAAAGTCACCCTCTAGAGCCAAAGTAATATCGGTTGATTTTACGGTACACGATTGGTCCATTAAAATAGCATCTTGTATCAACTCTATTGACGGGTAATAGAGTTTATAACAAATATATTTTTGAATGGACTAATAGTTGAGCCATAACGAAGCATCATCTACTTTTTTAGGGTTCCGTACCCAAAGGGTAAAAACGAGACCCTATTACTGAGACTTCGCTGTCCGTCCGTCCGTCTGTCACCAGGCTGTATCTCAAGAACGGTGATAGCTAAACAGTTGAAATTTTCACAGATGATGTATTTCTATTGCCGCTGTAACAACAAATACTAAAAATAAAATAAAATAAATATTTAAGGGGGGCTTCCATACAACAAACTTCTTATAGATTATGGTACGGAACCCTTCATGCGCGAGTCGGACTCGCACTTGCCCATTTTTTCACTGTAGCAAGTTAGCAACTTTGAATGCAGTGTTGATTAATATGTTATGTTGAAGTAACACGAATACACGATAAGACTGAATTCAAAGTTGCTGCAATATAAAGTGGATATTGCTAATTTTGCTTGTTTCGACCAAACTTTTATTCCGAGAATAACACTTACCTTCAGAAAGTAATGTCAAACTATTATGGGGTTCTCACGTTACCATACGAGAGTAAGCGTCACGTCAGCGTTACTCTTTGAATAAAAGTTTGATTGAAAACATCCTAAGTTCGTTTGTTTGTGTACATTTATTCTCAGCTAACTGTACATTAATATTTCCGGATGTAACGAAGCAACCTTGGTTTTTGTTGGATTCGTTTTTCATTGTCTGACATGCCTAATTATTACCGTTGTGAATAAATTACAGGCGTTTATATTTTTTTGATCGATTAGCGATACTACTGAACGATAGTGCCTATAATTTATGTATATTCTGATTCGAGCCTATCACAACAATTTATCTTGTAAACTACACCGATCGGTGACGGATGACATTCAAATGGTTTATTTTTTGTTTTGTTGACAATTATTTTTATGGATATACTGTGGATTTTTAACGGTTCTTTTCAATAGTTAATTTAATTATAGATGTATAATGTATAAGATATAACCTCGCATCTCTTTATTTAACCTCAAAATAAGGTTGTGCTGGTAACAAAACATTGATGTGTATAACGAGCAGAAATATACAAATATAATTGTTAGGTATACATATTTAGTTAAGGTTTAAGTCAATTCTACTTACTAAAAAGTTTAAAAATTTCTGTCAAGAATCACAAGATTGAAAGTTTGAATAACATTCACTCAAAATTCATTTCCAAGTTACTGCTTTCATTGTAAAAGGAACTTTTTGTTTACCTGCCGAAAATCTTGCAAGGCACTTGTACACAAGAAAAATATATAAATTGAGAGCACACATCAAAGGTAAATAGGTTTTCGTTAAAAGCGGCCGTTCTCTAGAGGTCGTGCACGTTTTTGCAGCTTTGATGTCGAGTCGAGTGGATACGAACTGAGGAAATAACCGATATTTCAAAATACCATTACACTGGTTATGTGCAAGTCGAATTTTCGAAGGATACAAAAATCATGAAGGCATGACTAATAATGACAAACGAATGGATGCGGGCGGGATGCAATGGAGTCGCGATATTATCCCAAGAGGGCCGTTTGCGCAACCCTAAAAGACTCCAAATATTTTTTGTAAAAGTGGGACGCTTTTAGGTATACTGTCGTGTTTACTATTTATTTCATTTTTCAAAATCATTTCAACGTTTTTTTTTTTTACGCTATACATATAGCAAATGATCGACACTATTTTTGCATAAAAATCGAATAATACTTTAGGCGACTTTTTACCTTTGATTGGATTCCGAAATATAAGTAAGTAGGTACCTACCTACCCTGTAAAGCGAGTGTCAGTCAACACACACGTTGATTAAAAACTTTTAAAATAAATGTGGGTATGTAATTCTTTGAGAGGCAGTTAGGTAAAGCAAGTTTTTTAAGTATAAAGTAAGAATGAAAAATAATATGAGTCAAATAACCTTGCTATGCCTACCCAGAATTGTATTCAAACGCGCTCAGTCAATATTTTATGTGTGTGGTGTATCTACCGATTACTTAAAGCATCTATGCTAAAGTGATTATCACCCCTCGGCAAACAAATCGTGTACATTTTGAATATTTTCAATTCTCGAGGCCTGCGTAAGTGTAAACAGGAACAAAACGATGTGTTACATGAAATAGCCTGCGATAAATTTAACGACGATTGGAAAAGTTGTTTTATGTTCCTTTTACGGTCAGTTATAAATTGTAATTTCTTTTTGCTAACTTGCTCCTCCAAAATGCTCCTATCTAAGGACATGATATCGTAAAATTCTCCTGGCAACAACTAGCTCAAAGAATTTTAAGTACCTATAGGTAGATAGAGCATTCTAAGCTACAGCCACCTTAAATAACCTGAATTCAAAATGCCGTTTAATTAGTGAGTGGGATAAATATGTCGTGATAATAAAAATACAGTCGAAGAGACGCTTTTCCGCTGTCTTTATTTAAGGGAATAATAAAGACTTTCATCATCCTATTGGTAGTCTGCGGATTTCGAAAATATACGCAGAGGCTTCGCACTCCTTGCCATCAAACGCCATGAGATTTCTTTCTCATTTTCCATTCAATACGTTTGAAAGAGCACGTTTTGTGCGATAGAGAGATAAGGCACGTCTAGACGTACGGGATTGTTTTTTTTTAGGGTACCTCAATCGGAAAAAACGGAAGCCTTTTATTGGATCACTTTGTTGTCCGTCCGTCCGTCTGTCTGTCCGTCAAGACCCTTTATCTCGAGAACGAGATATCGAGTTGAAATTAACACCATAACTATACTCAAGTCTATAGTCCCTTGAAGCTTTGAAAATTCAAACTTCTACGTTAACGTGAAAAAAAGATACGGCCGTCTATGTCGCAAAAAACGTACATTTCGAGACTCTCAAGGGAATCAAAATGATAGGGTACTTCCCGATGACCTAGAACTATGAAATTTGGCAAGTAATATCGTCACATACTACAAATACTTATAAAAATCTGAAAACTATACATTTGTTATAAACTCATAAAAAATGTAGTCCTTTTCAAACATCATATTTGGTGAACTCGGTTGCGTTAAGTTTGCACCTCGTTTGTATGCGGCGCCATATTAAGGTGGGATAAGTGAAAGTTTGTACGGAACCCTTGGTGCGCGAGTCGGACTCGCACTTGACCGTTTTTTTTTTTATATATAGTACAACTTTATTGTGATGTACCTTTTAAACATTAATCTTTTGGTACAGTATAGATAATTACAATGGTTTTAAATTAAAACTGTTTATCTATTAGATAATTCGTTCTGAATGTGAAGTAAATTTAAGTCATGTACCTATAGTAGATGTACCTAAGTCATGTGCGAGTAAGAGTAGCGTATCGAGGGTTCCGTACAAACCATGAAAGCACTGAATTATTGCCCTTCTAACGAAAAGATGAATTGGATTGCTGGTAGAAAACTGTTATCCCTATACTGTATAGGGATAACAGTGTACATGTATAGGCTAGGTATACATCTAAGTAGGTTGCGATTGATTTACCTGCAAATGAGTTTTGAATCGCAAAAAAGTAATCATTATTTTGCTGATGCTACTACAAATTTACGGTTTTCGGATGATTTCCTTTCTTTGTGCTGTAATAGCATAACTTCTTGCCAAATTTTATGATTCTATGTCAACGGGAAGTCCCCTATAGGGTTTGGTTCCCTTATAAAGATTAAAATATGCATCCGAAATGGCGCATTAAACGACTTAAGGTCGCGTTGATTTAAGTTTTTTCACCGTTCTAAGGAGTAGCAGACCATGATTACTTGATATGAATTTCAGTTTGATACCTGATCTGACCTGCTCCTGCGGAAAAGGTCTTGACAGACGGTCAACAAAGTGACACTTTAAGGGTTCAGTTTTTGCCGATGGAGACACGGAATCCTAAAAACGACTGAAAACCACGCACTCGCACAGATGCATTTGCAGATGGTATCAATTGTCACATTTACCTTGGCGTTTATTTTACTTTATAGGTAGTAAATCCTCGAAATGTTAATCTGCTTATAAGACAACAGATTATGGTATGTATTAAATAGTAACGAGTTGTAAAAACTCGGATTAGTTATAGTACCAATACTGCCCTCATAAGGCTGCCTGTCTATTGAGCAAAGCGGAGCGGATATAAATGTAAAATGGACCAATAACATTCCTCAGATTTAAATGCACTTCTTTTAGGCTTCAGAAAGAAGCCGTCTGATTGGATAACTTTCTCCGCTCTTCTTCTGTGGACAGGCAGCAAATGGCAGTACAAGACATATCAAGTAAATTGAGAAAATGTGAATCTGTTACCCTTTCATTTACCGGATTTTTAGGTCTTCGAAACATGCGAACAATAAAGGTCTTCGCACATTATAACAACTCAACGGCGACTCGATTCTATGCCAAATATTGAAATCTAAGCCCTATGTCATATTTTCTAGGTTTAATATCAAAAAATGATATTAGTAGTGGACGACGAGTGGTCTACGCGTCATGTTTAAAAATAAATAAATATTAAGGGACAATCATACACAAATCGACCTAGTCCCAAACTAAGCAAAGCATGTACTATGGGTACTAGACGACGATATACATAATATATAAATACATATATAGATACCATCCATGACCCAAGAACGAATATTCGAGTTCATCACACAAATATTTGCCCCGGCCGGGATTCGAACCCGGGACCTCCGACTCAGTAAGCAGGTGTCTACAAACCGAGCCAAACGCGTCGTCAAATTTGGCATAGAATCGAGTCGCCATTGAGTTGTTATAATGTGCGAAGACCTTAAGGGTGATGCTGAGTCGCGAGACAAACTAAGTCGCGGCAAGATGCTGCCCTGCAGATAAACCGAGTCGAGATACTGTTGATGACATGCCTACGCCGGATTATGCTCTCGAATATTTACGAGCACGTTAAGCCGCCGGTTTACGCCGACCGTAATATTTAAGATGGCATCATATCAAGCTTGTAGGTGCGGATAAATTAATTGCGCAACTAAATCTTCTTGCATCGTAAATAATATTCCACGAGGTTTCCTGCAATATGCTGTGGCTACACGCAATACTACCCTCCGTAGTCTAAGAGCTTGAGCTATGGGGTATTTTACTTTATTTTATTTCATACTAGCTGCACCGCGCGGAGTTACCCCGCTCATGCCACGGGAACACTTTTTTTTCGGGATATAAAGTAGCTTATACGTTAATCCAGAGTATCAGCTACCTTCATACCAAAATTTATCAAAATTGGTCCAGCCGTTTGAGCGTGAAGACGTAACAAACAAACACATAACACACAAAATTTCGCCTTTATAATATTAGTGTTATTTCTGCCAGCAGCGTTTGCAATCTTACAATTACAGATTCAAGTATGTTATACTTTGGACTAGCTAATTTAGGCAAACACTGTATTTGCAAAGTTCGTTTTTGAAAAAGGAAATAGGAACATAAAGATAGATAATACAGAAATCATGGCATTGGTACTCGCGAGAGCAATTTATACTTACTTTATTTTGAGTTACGATTATGAATTTATCCTTTTATAACTACGGATCGAAATTCATTACCAATATGCACCACTTTGTGAATACAGAACACATTTTAATGGTATTTAACCCTTAAATGCATGATGATGTAATTTTATAGTGTACTGAAAGGACACAAGAAAAAAATCTGAATACTTATTGACAATAAAGACTTTGTCAAGATTGTCCCGAAATCGCAAACTGATGTAGATTAGATTGCTAGTTACGTCATTTCAGAAATAAAATGAGTGTTATTTTAAGCATTTAAGGGTTAAATATAACAATTTAAAAATAATATATCATATCGCGTAGGTAGGTATTTTTATTATTTGAGCCTCCCTGACGCTTCGGCCACTTTCCAGTTACCGATATCAAAGGTTGACTGAGAAAAACACAATTTCTCTATGTGGTAAACTATGTGTTCATCCAGGGTTTCAGCTTCCTCTCTACCAAAGTTTATCATAACTGGTCGAGCCGTTTGAGCGTAAAGTAACAAACGTGTTTATAATACTTTCTCACAAACTTTCGCCGTTATAGTATTAGTGTGATATGAAAGTAATAAATTCCGTCAATATAAATCAGCTGCCGTGTTAAATAATTTCATCCATTATTTTATTTGCAATGAACGGCGAATTCATTTTATTCAAAAAAATACGGTTAATATTTGCTAACGTATTCCAGTTTGCTTTGCAATTCGCTCACTGGGACTGGCAACCGTCGGAAAATGAATAGGACACTAACGAAATATCAATTTCAACACAATTCAAATTCCAAAAATTGTGATACTAATTAGCTTTTACATTTACAGACGCATAATTGACGACACTGTATTTTAATAGTTTAGTTAAACTTAACCTTCATTAAATTAAACACAAATCTACGTAATTGTTACCGGTTACTTACAGGTGTTCGATTTCATTAGATTAGATTTAGATTAGATTTATTTATTTCATAATTAACACGGTGAATAGAGACTAAAGTACTATGTGTGACCTTACAAACGGTCCGGTAGTTTTGAATTTTTGATATGTTGTATAGGATGTTTAGTCAGTTTTAAAATGCAAAATGCACAATTCCCCCCCCCCGCGCCCGCCACCATATTGAAAAAACCGGCACTTTCTTCATATTTTTGCTCATATCTTCCTTTAGGAGCAATTTAGCTAGAAAAACGCTTCCACAATGTTATAGAGAGTTAAATTTACTACATTCTCCATTTTATATTTTTTTTCTAGGACAGATAGTTACGGAGATATCCACATTTAAAAAAACGTAAAAAATCGCAATTTCCTACTGAAAAACAAACTTCTGGATTATATCTTCGTTTAAGAGCATTTTAGCTACAACAAAGCTTGAGCAATGTTGTAGAGAATTAAATTTACTATAATTTACATTTCAAATTTTGTTTCAAGGACAGTTAGTTACGGAGATATGCACATTTAAAAAACAGGAAAAGTCGAATTTTCCGAAAATTTCTCAAAATTCTTGGTTTAGAACGCTGTCATTCAGTTACGGACTAGTCTAGGACAAATTAAAACATGTAGGAAATATAATTGGTTATAAAACTCATGTCCATTTTTACATACATTTTCGGAAAATGTGACTTTATTTTTTACATATCTCCGTAATTATCTGTCCTAGAAACAAAATTTTAAATGTAAATTATAGTAAATTTAATTCTTTACAAAATTGCCCAAGCACTGTTCTAGCTAAAATGCTCCTAAACGAAGATATAATCCAGAAGTTTGTTTTTGAGTTGGAAATTGCAATTTCTTAAGTTTTTTTAAATGTGCATATCTCCGTAACTATCTGTCCTAGAAACAAAATATAAAATGGAAAATGTAGTAAATTTAACTCTCTATAACATTGTCGAAGCTTTCTTCTAGCTAAAATGCTCCTAAAGGAAGATATGAGCAAAAATATGAAGAGAGTGCTGGTTTTTTCAATATGGCGGCGGGCGCGGAGGGGGGGGAATTGTGCATTTTGCATTTTAAACACTGACTAACCATCCTAGACAACATATCAAAAATTCAAAACTACCGGACCGTTTGTAAGGTCAAAATCCTTTATTCACTGAATTAAATAACAAATTACATTATAAATTACCTATCCTAAGTTAATTTACATGAATCTTGATATTATGATCGTCAATAAAAACATATAATAAGATAATAATATATATATATTGTGACTAATTTTTCAAAAACTTCATTAAAATAGTAGATGACAGGCAGTCTAGTCGAGATATTTTGACGCTCGAACGTAGTGAGCATGTCAATAGTTCGAATTCTCAAATTGGTATCTTTAATCCGAGTAGAGTGTTTACTACTTTGCACGTTGAGTATGAGAAAATCATTAAAAACATGTACGCGGGCATGACTATCGTACAGGGTTACTCGATTAGGTACTGTAAAGAAAAAACAGCCTTGTGACTTTTTTCTCCATCACGGTTGAAGTTGCTCGTTCTAGTAATGTTAATGTTATATAGTACGCGGGGCTCTAGTGTAGGTTTCTTTTAACGCACAAAACTGTTAACAACGTTGTGAGGCTCTCAGTGCGGTGGAGGCGGAGCTATGACGAAGGGGAACCGGTCGCACAGGCGGCCAAGGTTGCGGCCGCAAGCACTCATGACTCAAAGTGCATTATGCCATATGGCCATTTCGCCAGTCTGTCTGCTCAGTGTCACGTGCTATAATTATAACACGAACTGACCAAAAATTGTCCTCTCTTTTAGTATGACGTAGCCTAAATGACAACAACGTAACACATCAATCTTATCATACAAATACTGAATTATTATTCTATCATTATATTATGACTTTCAATAAATATTATGGGTAACACATAACAATTCTGGGAACTGCATTTTCATTAATTAATTATAAGGTATACTCATGGGACATATAAGCAAAAGAATTATATTTTACTCATGCTGTTCATAGGATGCGTACAAAACTCCTGATTTAGAGCTGAATATTTATGCAGCAATCATTTTGAAATACTTCTTTTCCTTGCCCTATACCCCGAGGGCACATAGCCCGCACCCGGCTATATATCAAAACCTTGAAGACGTAAACTATTTGTCATCTAAATACGGAATTGTTTGGTGGAGCCTGTAAACAAATAATATTTATGTAGGTATGAAGGATGGGACGTCTGAGTTCGATATTGCTGTAACGTTACTTATTGATGGATGTATACATTTTATATGAATTCATCAAAACCAAAAACTCCAATATGACTATACAATGCCACGTTCCACCGAACGATTTGTAGACAGCTACTTTAGAGAAGGCTTCTAGATGGCCCTAGAGTGTTTAGCACACAGAAATGTATCTTGATATATTTCTGTGGTTTAGCAGGTGTCTATAGTCATACTAAATGTATGGGCAGAGACTTCGATACGATTTCGCCATCTACAACATCTCAAATAAACGCGATTTTGAATTAGGTAGGTGCGTTTGAATTGTAGATTCAGCATTTACAATGCTGAAATGTAGGTGAAAGTAAATTATTGAATACTGCGAAAATAATAATTAAGATTACCGTAATTCACAAAGTTGTATCAAAATACTTTTAAAGATGCTCGGTGTTTATCTGCGTGACAGAATCAGAAATGAAAATATTCGCAGAAGAACTATAAGTAACCGACATAGCTCATAGGATCGCACGGTCATAGGTCATATTAGGTCGCATGGGCAATGGGCGGGTCATGCAGCCCAGCGAACGGCTGGCCGTTGCGGCAGCAAAGTCCTAGACTAGCGACCACGTATTAGGAAAGCGCAGGGTGGGAGGGCTTCGACTAGGTAGATTCGTGAGGGTTGCAAGCAGTCGATAGATGCGGTCTACACAGGATCCATCTTGTGGCGACTTGGCGAGCGATAGGGAGTAATTAAGCGAATAGAAAATATACAAACTAAATATGTATAACCAAACTAATTATGAATACTAACTAGATTAAAACAAATTAGTAGTAAAACGAGCGGGCTTCCAATATATTTAAGTACATAACTTTAAACACAAGTTGATGTTGCTGAAGCCTATTATTTTGTTGATTTAATATTAATAATTCATTAATATTATGCTATACTTAATGAGTAATCATTACATCATTTCAATTTTAGTAAAAAATTTAACCTCAAATTTTGAGTACCTACCTAACTCGTTCATTTGGTACGTTGTCAAAGACGGGTTAGGTACATAATCATGTCATTATTATTGCAAATTGTAAATGTTTTTTTTTTTTACATATATTTTTTCAAGTCCTCCACTACGCTCGCTCTTTAGCGATAAGACCGCCTGTTGTTTACCTCTAATTGTAATTTCCTGCATTGTATTTCTCCTGTATGTTTTATGAGGTGTGCAATAAAGAGTACCTACTTGTATTGTATTTTATATTGTAATTTAGAATCTGCACGTCTAGCATAACTTTAACACGCGACTCATGTCGCGCGAGATAGCATCATCCGTCACTACCGCATAGTAGTGTACAGATAGAGACAGGTAGTATATCTCGCGCGAGAAAGAGTCGCGTGTCAAAGTTATGCTAGCCGTGCAGATATTTAAACGGGGTGTGTAATGTTTTGCATAACAACAATTTGCGAATCTTCATTTTGCATAAAACGAATTGCATAATTTCAACCTGCATAAGTGATCATATAGCATAAAAACAAAATGCATACAAACGAATTGCATAATTTCGAAAATTATACCTAATAGTTTAATTGCATAATAGACTAATAGCATAATAGTCACTTTGTATACACTTTTTATGCAATGTGTTTATTATGCATTTTAAAAGTAGTTAAATGAAAATATGCTAAAAGTTTTTATGCAAATTGAACCGCACCCATTTAAACGAGGTCTTATAAATAAATAAATAAATATTAAGGGACAATCATTTTTCTCTATGATCAAACATGTTTCTTAACATATTACTTATTGATGTTACTACCTAGAACAGGGCTATTGGGATTTATTGGTATATATTTGAAACCTACAGTTTGAATTTTTCATTGATAATTTTTGTTTCAAAAACTACTCGAAATTGACAAAATTCACGCGGAATATTAGTTCTTTCAAATTATTTTCGACTGTACGCAATGAAAGCATGCAATAGCTACGTTACTACCTAGAACTCGGGGAAAAGTATTATTCACTGGTTGAAATTATCAATATATTTGTCATATTATGAAAAAAAAATTTTTTTAAAAGGAATAAGGCCTCTTAAAGTTTTAAACTTTTGTTTGAACGCTGCGTTAACTATAGTGCCTTACGTCCAATGTATAGTCCAAAGCCATGTCGTAAAGTTAATGAAAGCGCCCTTAAGGCTATTATTTTAACAATTCAATCATTGTAAACGATCCATTATCTCGATGAAGGCTTATAAAGATCCAATATTTCATTTCCCCTCTTATACAGGTAGTAAAATGGAAATTTTATTCCAACACCCCGATTTGAGCGATATTCGTTTAATAGGTCTCTTAAGCCCTCCTCAAATTTAATTTCTTCATTCTTGCCATAAGCAAGCAAATCAGATTTTAAGACCTACAGTAAGGCAGATCACAATTAAATATTTATATATTATATTGTTAAATGCAATTAAATAGGTACTCATATTATTCATAAATTGTATCATACAATATCTTTAAAAATGTTCCAAAGAAATATTTAACTATGTAGAAGCATAAAATAAAACTGAAAATGATAAGGATTAAGATACCTGCTTAAAGGATTTTAGTCCTATTTTCTCACCCTATCCGCCATCAATTACTTCCAGTCTATGTAGCAATGTTAACTTTCGGGGAAAAAGGTGGAAAGGTCATGGGATAAGCTTTATTAAAGATCTGTTCTAATATTCAAATAAGGCTGATGGAATTATAGAGAACAGAGAAGGCGTATAAGAGGTCCTTAAACGAGGGGTTAATCTCAGAATTAGTCCTGGCCGGTAGGTACGGGCGAGCGTTTCCGGGGCTAGCGATATCTATTCCCCCAATCCTGAACCAACCGTTTATTAATCTTTTTTTCATTCAATTGGGCTTCTTTATTGTGTTAGACTTTAATAAAGCTGTTTCGAAAATGAAACAAAAACAGTCCCTTTGAGCTAAAAGGACACGGGTTTTCATCGGAAACAGGTTGAACGAAATTTAAAGGCTTTGACGGAAGGGCAATCGCTTCAATTAAATGAAAAATACGAGACGAGAAAGGGGTGAAATGGAGTTTTGTGATTCTGAAGAATACCGAATAAAACGAGACAAACTAAGAAAGAATCCAAAATGAAATGATCTACTTATAGTTTACTTCTTAGAGCTTTGTGCGTGCAACTTCTGTCATCTCAGTACATTTTATAACCTGAAAAGAATTCTTTTAAAATTGGGATAACAATTCATAGAAACATCAAATCTTGTCAATAAATCCGGAAACACATTTAAGATGCAATTATCTTTGGAAATAACAATAAAATATACTCGTACAAGTCGTACAAGGCCACAAATAGGCAAACTGAAACGCGGTAAACTTCTAACACGGCTCATTTTAGACGAGGATAAAAGGAATAATCAAAACAAATTCAACACGTGGCCTCTCTACTTCCCAGCGGTCTTCATCTCCGGTCCTTAACAATTTCTTGACTTGCCCTTTGTTTGTCGACCGCTTGCGTCTAAGCCAATTCATTGTATTGGGGACACAATTACCTACAAAAAGTCCTTGAGTTTGCTAAGTTCAGCAGAGTTTCTGTTAGATCAGTGTGTAAAGCAATTATTTATACCGTAAAACGTTCCTACTTTGTACACAAATTGGCTCCACTTACCAAAAGTACTTTTTTTTAATGGAGTATATATTTTTTTACATTATTATAAATTAAGCTCATAGAACCACTCTTTGCCTTTGACATAATAATGAAATTGGTGCACTAAAACCATAATCTATTTTTTTTTTAAGTTCAAATTTGGAGCAAAGTAAGTAGTTCCTTTGAAGCGGAAAACTTTGCTCTGTAATGCCCTTGCCTTGGTTTTGCTCAAATTTCTTCAACTGAGCAATAAAAACCATAGCAATTATTACATTGCATTATTGAGGAAAGGTTAGGGATGCAAAAAAACACAATTTTAATCATCAGTCTCATTGAGATCAATTAAAAGAGACTTTTAGTTATTAGAGAAAATACTTAAAATTATAAAAAATCAATATATATAATGTATTTTTCTTCGAAAATTTATATTAGGTATCTATTATATTTTGTTGAAGTAAAAAAAATATTCACAAGGTTTTCCATTAAAAATAGGAAATTTTTGTTAACAAATCTTAGTATCAATTTTCTTCTTATGAAATAATCAACATTGAACTTAGAACGTAACATCAAAGTACCTACTATTACCTAATTGCGCTTTGATAAAGTTATCTAAATATAATCAGGTTTGTTGGTTTTTCTGGCTTTTATTCTATTAATTATTGTTCTTCGAGGTATATTGTACAGCTCGGCTGCTTTTCTCTGAGTCAAACGGCGGTCCACGGCCAAGAGACATTCCTACAACTTCTCTTCGCTGTAGGACTTATAATGCCGTGCATCAAGCCTTTTCATGTATTTTCTTGGCATGGTAACCTGAATAAAACACAAAACAAGTGAATAAATTTGTATTAAGGTATTACTTTGCTCCATGAGCATTTTATCTCCAAAATCCGGTGCAAAATAAACCCAATTTTGAAAATTGCGTGTCCTGACTAAATTAATTAAGCAAATCAAGTATAATATTTTTGTCCACAACTATCTGTTAAAATGCCAAAACAAATGTTATGTAACTCACCTGGGTCCATCAATAGATTTCCGAGATGCAGACAGATTTTTTCAAACGAGAAAAATCGTTGTGCAAACGCCTTTTCAAGTTTAATATTTGAGAATCAACTTTAATGGGTGTTGCTATATTAAATATTGTGTAAGACATAGAAACTTTTTAAATTTTCCAAATCCGCGACGGCTTTCGTTAAGGAACATCTAAAGTTTTATTTTTATTTGGAGCAATGTTACCACCTAAGCAGCAAAGTAGGAACGTTTTACGGTACGTAAAATTAATATATTTACTTTTTTATTTACATCTTGTAATATCGTTCATATGTATACCTAGTATACCTACTATGCTTTGTTTACTTTTCTTGTGTATTTCTTAAGCATTTTTTAGCAAAGTGTTATTGATAAGTCACACTAGCGATTTGTTAGCGGTGTTCAGGCGACGCGAACAGTAAGCGACTGAGTGTGATAGCATCGTGCTCATCATTGTCATCTTTTTTTAATCGTTTAACTGTTAAATTTTTTTACTTACTCTTTAAAAATTACTCGTAATACTTAGGTAATGTTGCTAAAACTGACCGTGGCTTACAGCATAAAGTTAATTTACTCAATTAAAGTTAATTTAATGTAACTCACTCAAATTAGGTCATGATCGATAATGATCGTATACTCGCTCGCCTTTACCCGCGGGCGGCGGGGCGTGTCATGTCAGATCTGCAATGATATTTTAATTACTCAACTGCCAACCTATACAGGTTGTTATGTAGACATACGTCTAGGATAACTTTATCCTGTATCTCTGTGACACGCGACTCCTTTTGGCGCTATAGATTTGACAACCAAATAATAATACTACAGAAGGAGATGGTCATATACAAATTATAACAAGAGTGACAGAGAGATATTATTTTTTGTCTTTTTCATAGTTTCACTTTTTCACCGCTGCCACAATCGAGTTTGTGGCAAACAAATAAGTACACGTGACATGTAAAAATGATCCGCCCAAATTACGTAGGTTGTTTATGATAAGCTGTCAGTCATATTTAAATGTGTTCTTAATTTAGCTGCATAACAATCATGTTAGGGATACCAGATGAAAATATCATAAATTTAGGGGTATTAAATCGTACTTCTATTCTAATAACAAAAAAAAAACAAATATTGTGAAGATTAAATGAGGATGTCGGTTCCACGGCTTAGAATCGCCAACGGAAATAATTTAATATAATATTTAGGTATTAATAAATAAACATTAAGGGACTATGTTACACAAATCAAGCTTGTACTATGGGTACTAGATGACGATATACATAATATATATAAATACATATATCGATAGCATCCGACGACCCGGGAACCTATATTCGAGTTTGTCGCACAAATATTTGCCCTGGCCGGGATTTGAACCCAGGACCGCCCGCTCAGTAGTATTATTTGTATTTAAAAATTGAGATATCGGTAACATTATCTGAATGTGTTTCATTTCTGATTTCTCATCTAACCTTAAACCCCATCCTCATTTTTAGTGATAAGATGTTCCAAAAGCTATGTATTATATGGAGCCACAATGATGCAAAAATGGCATGTCAGTAATATAAAATTATGGGAAAATTTGAATCAACATGGCCACCCCGAATATATGACGTATTCTATGTCTGTCCCTTACGGGTGTACGCTGACGTCAAGTCTATAGATAATTGGTCTTAGTTTTGGCGCCAAGGGGGATTCACTCCGCACCGCACGAAATATACCTACTTACATATTTCGTGTCATCTGGAGCATAGCATTGTACGGAAGCGAAACGTGGACAATGACACAAAGAGATAGAGAAAGACTGTGAGGCCTTTGAAATGTGGTGCTGGCGACGAATGGAGAAGGTTAGCTGGACTGAGAAGAGGTCAAACGAGGAGGTGCTCAACATGGTGAATGAGGACAGGTGTCTTTTAAAAACTATCGAAAATCGCAGAGGGAAAATGATTGGACACCTGTTACGGCACGATGAATATCTAATAGTATTTTATGCAACCGTTGTATAAGAGGGGGCAAAATGCGCGAGTGGCATGGGTTACGATGTGAGCGTAGCGAACATCGTAAGAAAGATGCCACGAGCGTTTTTTGACCTACTTATACAACGTTGCATACAATACTTTTTCTACGACTCGACATTTCATAAATAAAATGCAAATAAATGACAAAGAAAATAATTACATGTTCCCGCTCAGAATCAACAAAATTAAAAAAAAAAATTGTCTCTGATAAACTTTTTTTTATTGACGTCCATCTGTCAAAAAAATATCAACTTATACATAAAGGTATACGTTCACTATACTAAACATCTGTCAAAAAAAATATGAACTTATACATAAAGGTACGTTCACTATACTAAACATCCATGCACTGAAGATAAAACTTTTTTTTAAGTTGGCAGCAATGCCTTAGTACAAGAAGCTTTTTTTTTAAATTGCAAATTGTGTTAATGCAGCTGTTTATCTTGTAATCTGTGGTCCTAAGTGATGCTTTTATAGACTTTTACAGACTTTCATAATTTATGTCTTTATATTAGAGTTAGTAACTATATAAATGACAGAAAAAGTACTGGAGTAGAAAAAAACTATTATAGAAGGAAAAGTTGAAGGAAGGAGGAAAAGAGGAAGACCAAGAAGAGCTTATATGGACCAAATAAAGGAAAAGGTGAACGTCGTGTCGTACCAGGCCGTCAAGGAGAGAGCTCATGATAGAGAAAATTGGAAATTGCTTCACCGACAAGAGCTTAGCTCTTAAGTTTATGATGATGATGACATATTTCGTGACACGCGGTGGCATCGCCTATCGCTTCGCCTTTATTCACTTAGGGTCAAACGTTCGAAGCAGAACCAACGCATCGATTATTAAATATTTTTATGATTTTATTATTTTTAATCAACTTCAAAGAAGAAGACTCGCGTGTTTATTTATTTATTTGAACTTTATTGCACAAAACAAAAGTCAGTACAAATGGCGAACTTAATGCCTAATGGCATTCTCTATCAGTCAGTGTTTGTCAGTATTCAATCTTTTTGTACGTATGTTCACCGAATTACTCCGTGAAATGTAAATAGCTTTATTGATTAAAAAAAAGTATACAACTACGGTTTTCCCATTGTCATTAAGTCAGGTCATCAAAGGAAATCGGAATACGAAAAAGGCACACCTTGAACGAATCCTGAGATCCAGTAGGCACCTCCATCCATTTCATCATAAATATCGGGTCTGGTTCGTCTTATTTCAGACCTATTGAATATTTAATAAAAGTAACCTGTAAACCACGTAAAATTACTGAGACGTAGTTTTCGTTTTGTCGTTTTGTTGTAAGCAACCCTAGGAGTATGTCACGTCCCACAACGTGCTATACCTAACCAACGACGCTGCACATCATTCAAAATTACCAATCAAACACTAGTAGGCTAATACGTTTGCAAAAGCAGTAAATAACAAAAGAGTGTGAGTTCTGTAGTGTCTTTACTCTGTTCTTGCGCAACAAATACTACCAGTCCCTTTCTTTTCAATACCGTACGAGCAAGACAGGCGATGCTGAGTCACGCGCCAGGCGATGTCGCGACTAGATATGATAGCCCCGCAGGATTGCTAGCATATCTTGCCGCGACATCGCTACGTACTGTTGCACTTAATAATAATAGCGTAACTGGAATTGCCTTTTAGGACATTGTTTTAGGCAACATTTATTTGAATAAGAATCTAATTGCGGCTCCACACTACTCGCGAAGTTGACCGAAGTTATAGCCGAGGCGAAGTTGGCCGAAGTTAACCGAGGCGAAGTTGGCCGAAGTTAGCCGAGGCGAAGTTGACCGAAGTTAACCGAGGCGAAGTTGGCCGAAGTTAACCGAGGCGAAGTTGGCCGAAGTTAGCCGAGGCGAAGTTGACCGAAGTTAACCGAGGCGAAGTTGGCCGAAGTTAGCCGAGGCGAAGTTGACCGAAGTTAACCGAGGCGAAGTTGGCCGAAGTATGTGTTTCCGCAGCGGAGGGCCCCTCGAGGCCTCCGCACTATCATATTCGCCCACCTCGGCCAACTTCGTAAGTAGCTAGGGTAATAGCGAGCGCTACGAAACTTGGTTACGTTAGAGGCTACGAGGTCGTCTTCGGCCGTGTAGCACGATGCGGGCAAAGTACGTGGGGCGCCGGCGGACCGGACCGAACGTTCCGTTATACTTCAAGTAATCAACACTTCTAAATCCTCTCGTGAGATTAACCTGCGTACACGGGGAAATTAAATAACTTGATCTGATTGATTTAATTTTTAAATTTTTTATAAGTATTAGTAAATACGAGCACTTAAATCTTGCGACAAGCTTTTATATCATAATTTTTGTAATTACGTTATAAGTTGAAAGGAAAAGTTTTAACGGAAAAGTTGATTGAATTATTTTTAACGCATTTATATAAAAGCTTGCTTTTAAAGAAGTTTTTTTTTTATTAAAGCATTTTGTCGGATTCACCTGTAGTATTTTATGCAATCGTTTCGTTATTGTAAGAATTATATTTTAAGAAAGAATTACATACAGACGCTTTACCATTGATACAAATATCAAAGCTCAAAGAAAAATTGAAATGCGTAACCTGGTGGGAGAGACTGGGAATCGAACCCGGTACCTCTGGATTAATGCACCAGACGGTCCGTTGGACTTATTTACGGTACTATGAAACGGCCAAGCCATACTTTTGAAACCAAGGTGTAGGGTTAGTAAAGTCAGGGCTTAGGGGCTTGGCTTTTCCTGGGATCTGATAACTTTTTACAGCGAAAGCGTTGAGTCTTGGCCGCCAATTTTTCATGAAATGTTTTGGTGGGATCTCATTTCTTTTTGTAAGGTGCCCTAGTTTTTTTTTTTTTTTGGGCTGTAGCGTTTCTTGAGCATCAGTCTTCAGAAAGAAAGAAAGAAAGAAAGAAATGCATTTATTCATGACGTGGCCATAGAACATAATTACAAAAATAAATAGTGACAAATGAAATAAAACAATAAGAAAATTCTACTAACTATGGCTGTGCCACGAAAGGGTCCCACCTCAGCATGATCAGAGCTCTATCTTTGCCTATTTTTCTTGTTGATATCATTTACTCTTACTCATTCATCTTACGCTTAAATCTGGTTAAGATGGATATAAAAATCATGGATTCAACAATCAAAAATATAAAATTCCGCGTGTTAATTGCGCTGCATTTATTATTGCATTTTAGTAGGTCTATATAGAAATATTTAAAATACGAAGTCAAAGTGTAGATACAGAAGTAGTAATAATTGTGTATTTAAGAAATACTTACGTTTAGCCCCATATATAATATACACTTTTTATCCCCTATTATGGGAACCCCATACAAACTTCCATCCCCATATTTAAAGGCAGGGGGTGGGGGGTGATTTTCTAAAAATCCTAGAATATTATGTGTTTTATTTATAACAAGGAGTCCCTACATCAATTTTCAGACCTCTAGTATAAACAATTTGCAGAAGTCTCATGCAACCTTCCATCCCCTAGTTTAAGGGGTTGGGGGGGTAAAAGTTCCAAGTTTTAGAATTATTTTGTTGTTTGTGTACTAATACTAGCTTACATACCAAATTTCAGCTTTCTAGGTCATTGGGAAGTACCCCAGAGGTTTTGATACGTCAGTGTATAAGTGAGTGGCAAAATCGGCGTATTTTAGGTACCAATAAAACCTAAAGTATAAAAGCTAGATCAATGAAATTTAGTACATTTCATATGTTCCCTGAAGGCCTATGTTCAGCAGTGGACTTCTGTGGCTGATAGATAGATGTTCCCTAACTGCATCTTAACCTGTGAATTTGGGCGCTCTGGTGTTAACTGGGACGAAACTATGAGGGTTTGAAAATGAGACGAAACGGTTCGAGAAAAGGTAGGTAGTGCCCCGCCTCTTTTTCGTTCGTCTTGGCGGGGGCACTACTGTGCCCCCAGATAAGACAAACGTAATAGCTTGAAATAAGATGAAACATCTTTATGAAAAATAACGATCCGACTTAATTAGAGGAGCTCTCAAAAGTGCGCCAACGCCGCCAACATTGAATTAACCGAGTTACTCCGCTGGTTTTATAAAAAGCACTAGAAAATTAAATCGTTGCAGGTCGGGAGGCCCGTGTTGACGTCCGAATTCACTCGATGCAACGAAGCAATTAGAGAAATAAAATATTTTTCTCCAACTTGCTTGGAAATGTTGCCATTAATGTAGTAAAACTGGACCGCGAAATCGTTCGTTATATTTAGAAGGCGTTAATGAAAATTAAAAAAAATATATATTATTGGCCTTAGCCGGGAAATCAATATTATTTAAATAAGACGATTAAGTAAAAAACACACCTTCCGTTTATAACGTCTCATACAAATGAGGGTAATCTTAATTTGGCCGGTTACTGCATTTTTACTTTTAATTTTTTCAAAGACTTTGATAATTCACCATACAGCCAATTGTCCACTAAATTTAAAAAATAAAAACTATTATAAACTTTTTAATTGTTCTCTGCGTTTAGTTCTTGCACTGCACATTTTTTTGCTCTGCTACTGTCAATGTATTTGAAATGTCGACAAATTTCGAATAACGGACAAACAATTTGAATAATAATCTTATATGCGGTTAATTTATTTTCATGATTCTTAGTTATTTATTAGAGATTTCTCACGACAGTTTTAATTTTAATAATATGATGATATTTAATGAGTGATTTGAAAATTAATAAGTGTACCAAACGAAACAAATAAAAAATAAAACAGAAATGATTGTGTCCAAATCAATATAAAAGTTATTTTGAACTTAATATGATCTTCTCCGAATGATAAATATGGTATGGTTTCTAAAAAAAAAGTGTGTTTAGAAGTTGTTCATTTAACTAAAATTTATAATTACCTATGTGCATATTTTTTGTTATTGTGTTTTCATATATATTTAATTCTTATTCATATATTTTGTTTTAAATCAAACATATGATTCGGACCCGAAATTTTATTCCTATTCCTAAAAAAAATAATTACCAAATGAACTTCATGGTACTGATACATTAAATTAAAATGTAGATTGGTGATTATTTCCAAGCATATTTGGAGAAAAGCACTATACAAGCCTCGGCGGGAATGTCAGTTCGCAGATTCGTATTATTGAAGGACTCGGCTACGCCTCGTCCTTCAAAATCATACTCATCCACGAACTGACTTTTCCCGGCCTCGGCAGTAATATACTATTTCCAGCAACGGTACGAAATGGTAAATGGTAATGGGCTGGAGTAAACTGCAATATTTTTGCTCATGTCCCACGTTGATTTAAATTTCAAAGGATATGTTGTAGGTCGCTCGTAAATGTACAAAAGTTTTCCGTTTAATACAATTACAATGTTTTTTCCACTTCTTCCGCTCAAAAAATACTTACGTTATTTTAATTTTGTGAAGCTAAATTGATACCTTTTGCCCCTAGGGTTTAAATGGAAACCATATATAATCATTTCTATGTTTAAAAAGAAATCATGTTAGCGGGCCGCTACATACTAGATACGGATAATTAAAACAAACAAACCTGATGAGATCGGGCAAAACGCAGACAAATAAAAACAAATGAAGAAGTTTCTGCATTTATTTTAGATTGTAAGTAAGGTTTTTTTTTATTCGGAATACTACATTAAAATTACGACTCCAAGAATTTTCAAACATTTGTTATAAATTAACTATCGACCCGCCCCGGCTTCGCACGGGTGCAATGCTGATAAATTATTATGCATGTATTATGGGTTAAGACCAAAAAGTTGCTGCCTTAACTCATTTAATTAAAATTTATTTATTTATTTAATCTTTATTGCACAAAAGAAAGAACTTATCGTACAAAAGGCTATATGCGCCGACGGCCCGACTGCGCCTACGCCAGGCACCCCCCTGGCGCCACCCCCCTGGCGCACAGCCCTGCTACGGCACGCGCCCATTCCGAGCGCGCTCTCCAACCTCAAATCTATGCTCAGCGTAGCCCCACACTGCGATGTGTTCGCTACCAGGTATGCAAGCGTGATGAATGAATGCAGAAAGTTCTTAGAACGATCTTAAAATATATTTTTCCCTATATCTAGTTTTATATATATACCTTGTAGTGTTTAGAATAAGTTTCAGTTATGTTATGTTACATGTTAAATGGGTGTTCTTTACTCTTAGATTTAATTATTTTAGGTTGAGATCTGTAACACGTTGGCTTTAGCTGTAAGTTATAGATATGTTATGAATAAATAAATAAAAGGCGGACTTAATGCCATAGGGCATTCTCTACCAGTCAACCATTGGGCTAAGCAGATAATTCGTATAAATTTTTCCATTGTACGACGACAAATTAACCATCGAATAATGTACCTTAAGGTACTGGTTTAAGGTTCATCATTGTGTCGTTAATTTTTGTCGCACAACGGAACTTTTTAGTTAGCCTTAGAAAAAAAGCGATCGGAAAAAGTTCCGTTGTGCGACAAAAATTAACGACACAATAATGAACCTCAAAACAGTACCTTAAGGTACATTATTAGATGGTTAATTTGTCGTCGTACAATGGAAAAATGGATACGAATTTTAATTAAATGAGTTAAAGGCAGCAAACTTTTTGGTCTTTACCCTTAATACATATAAACCTAGCTTCCTCTTGGATCACTCTATCTATTCAAAAAAACCGCATCGAATTCTGTAGCGTAGTTTTAAAGATCTTAGCATACATAGGGACAGACAGACAGAAAGCGACTTTGTTTTATACTATGTAGTGATGAATACAACATAGGAATGGATTTTTGCTTAAATTAATAAATAAAAATAGATTAAATACGAAACTACGAAATGTTATTTTAGTATTCCGAATTAAAAACTAGACCATAGAGGTGACTTGTACAATAAAAAATCCTACATATTTTCTCCTGACTTAGAATATTGAATGATATAATAAATTTAAAAATTTGAAAGTAATTATACATTCATGGACAACAATTAAAACGACTAAGAAAAGTTAGGCGCACGATCTATTTAATGCTCTTAAGCGTTTTCCTGATCTTACAATTTGTCTATGCCCGCTATGTAAGTTAAAAAAAGTGCTAAATCTAAAAAAAACTGTAACCTAATAGCGCATGGTGACACAACAGTTTTAATTCTTTAGTTATCTTTTTTTAAACACCCATGTTTTAAGACCTCTCATTATATAATAATTGCATAAGTTACTATTAAAAAGAAATCGGTCTCGTATATTAAATATAACCCGCCAAGTGCGAGTTTGACTCGCGCACCGAGGGTTCCGTACAAACTTTCACTTATCCCATCTCAATTGGCCTGGTTGAGTTAAGATTACACCCGAAATGTATGGCGCCGCGTACGAACGAGGTGCAAACTTAACGCAACCGAGTTCTCCAAATATGATGTTTAAAAAGGACTATATTTTTTATGATTTTATTACAAATGTATAGTTTTCAGATTTTTATAAGTATTTGTAGTATGTGACAATATTACTTGCCAAATTTCATAGTTCTAGGTCATCGGGAAGTACCCTATCATTTTGATTCCCTTAAGATTGTCGAAATGTACGTTTTTTGCGACATAAACGGCCGTATCTTTTTTTCACGTTAACGTAGAAGTTTGAATTTTCACGGCTTCAAAGGAGACTTGAGTATATGGTGTTAATTTCAACTCGATACCTCCACGCGTTCTCGAGATAAAGGGTCTTGCTTGACAGACAGACAGACGGACGAACAACAAAGTGATCCTATAAGGGTTCCGTTTTTTCCGATTGAGGTACGGAACCCTAAAAACAAAAAACGTTTCTGTAAGTCCATGCCGGTTGTAATAACTCATAACAATGAAGTAATTGAATTAGAAATCAAGGGTTTCGTAGCCGGCCGGCCTTACTGTCCCTTTTACACCTTCTAGCATATATTTCATAAATTACACCATCATAAGATATGATTTATTGGTCATATGGCTTCAGAGGCTCATCCGTTACGCATGACTCATTAATTTATTTAATTATTAATGCATCATACCGTATCGTTAAACATTGGGTCGGGTTGTTTGAGACCGCTTTTTATGCGTGGCAATATAAATAAATATTTCACGTCTGTATAAAAGTTTGTGATCAATATTTAGGTACCCATAGGTTGTTCTTAATTGGCGAACGGGGCCCTGTCACCTTTTTTCAGGAACACGTGAAAATAGTGAGATACAATAATGTTTTTTTTTTTTATAGTCGTTATCTCTATCCTACATGTTATACAGCAAAGTGGCAGAGTAATTCGGTGGATTTGTTTACTATGCACACGGTGCTATTTGAACGTGCCGGGCGCTGATTGGACGTGTTGCCGTGTTTAACTTTACCGCCACTTGCAGATGAAAACTATCTAAATGTTATTAATATTATATAAGTGACTGTTTGAAAGTGAAATGTCACTGTATCACAAAAATAACAAGTTACTAAAAAACACATTGAAATCACAAAGTAGCCGATATTTTCTATCATAATTTCACAAAATACACATCGGTTGAAAAAACCATGAATAATGTATCTACAGTTACATAAGGCCTGCCATGCCTGGCCTGTATCACTGGCCTATATCGATTATTGAAAGCGTTTTACATGAACACGACCACCAAAAAAACGGATGTAACGGTGTCGATCAGACATTTTCCACTTAGTTTACTTATTTTTGGGCATTTTTTTTTTTCCTGTACCTTGGCTTTTTGACCTGTCCGGTGACTTTGTCACACTATAAAACACTGTATACGGGTAAATTGATGATGATATAATTTTTATTAGATAAATAAATTATTTAAGTTTTATATTAAATCAATAAAATCAACAAATAATATAAAATTTACTAGTTTTTCTAAGTTTTTGTGTTTAAAGATCCCTGATTTTACCTTGTCCATCACCAAAACGCAAACTTCGAGCACCATTTAAACTGATTAAAAAAAGTTTCTCATGGATGGCAACATTTGTTGTGGATAGTTCAAAATCTTAATTTTCTAAAAGCGACCTTATTCTCGTGGTTTTAAAGTAAAAAATTATAAATACCTACAATTTAAATGTGTCCGTGAAAACGAGAAAAGGGGAATATCCCCCTATCCGTTACCACGATATTTAACACATTGGCGAATTTTTATGGCCAAATCATACGTTTATTTTGATCTAGCTACACCACTTTTCATATAGCAACACAGTTTGGTTTCTCAAAACGGTCAGTTTTGCTAAAAATCACGAAGAGTCAGGCGTGTGTCGAGGTGGCTAAAAAACTTTCTCCCATTTCCGTTACAGGATATGAAGGTAAAACTTTGATTTTCTTTATTGTGGTTTAAAGTAACTTGATCATTATTTATGTGACAATTTGATTTCGCTTGAATACCCACGTAATTAGTGGTAAAATGTGTTTCTAATTGCATTTTAAACTGCAAAGTGTTCGTTCCGTTACCTACCTTTCGTTACGACATTTATAGTCACGTATAAGGGGAACGTGAAAAAGTAACGAAAAGGAAACATAAAGCCGCGACCACTATTACACTTTGTATGAATTCAGGTTTTTTTTCCAAGTTTATTTTTTTATTTTATAAAAATTAAACGTCTTATACGTCTCGTAATATAAATTGTAGATTAGTGTTAATATTTCAACGCTAGCCTTATTAACCTTCCGGTTCGTTTTAACATTGATTACGTGGTTGAATTTTTTAATGACCTTTATAACCGCTGCTTTATGATTTCGTTACCGTCCGATTTTAAAATGTAATATTATATTTTTTATCTCAACACAAATTAAGAAATATTCTTATTTTATTTATGAAATACTTAATTTAATTATTAAGGTTTTTCGGTAAAAAAAATTACGCCAATAAACTTCGTAGTTTTTATTTAGAAGAGAAAATTGTGAGACGTTTTTGCCATTTGGTAACGAAATGGATCAAAAATACATCTGTTCTTGTATATTTGTAAATATTTCCGAATAAATATCAATAATTATGATAATTTACTATAATAGTAAGAAAACGATACAATAATTTATTTCTCTTATACCTTCGTAACATTTAATATCAACAAAAGTTTATGGTAACGAAAGGGAGCATAAATCGAGGCCACCCTATATTAAAAACGGAATATTTATCAAATTCCTGCATATTTTACAAAACCATTGCTCAATACAGGTACCTAAGACTACTAAAAATAGTTTACCTCCCTAATAGTCACTGATTATTTAAAAAACAAAAAAACACATAAAATTTTTTTTGGTAACATTTCAAAAAAAAATGCCCTTTTGCCACTTTTGTACTTGACCCTTACGTATACCTACTGTACCAAGCGAGTCGATTTTATCACTCGTCTGCAAAATAGTTGCATTGCTTTTCATTTATGCAATATTCCATTACATGCACCCATCTATTGTGAGAAAGGAAGATCCCCACAGCTAGAGTAGAGCTTGATAGCGATGCATATATAATTTGGGTTTTAGGCTCCAGTTGGATACTGGGAGTGTCATAATGTGCTCTGCAAATTATTCAGTGCTGCAATAACAACAATGTGTGCATTTGCTTGATTGGATGCGTTTATAATTAAACCTCTGCAAATGTATTTGTGTGCTCCCAAACACGGAAACTGCCAATGCAAACATGCCATGCCATACCATACCATCCGCAGTAGTGGCTGTCAAAGCCACTAATTAAGTAATTATTACAAAAATAATACTCGGGTAATTTTCACCAAGTATGAGCACTATTTATTAAAAGCCTATATAATATACTATTATACTCGAGAACCTATTGATAATCGATACTAATATTATAAATGCGAAAGTGTGTCTGTCTGTCTGTCTGTCTGTCTGTCTGTCTGTCTGTCTGTCTGTCTGTCTGTCTGTCTGTTACCTCTTCACGCTTAAACCGCTGAACCGATTTAGATGAAATTTGGTATATAGATAGTTTCAGTCCCGGGGAAGGACATAGGATACGTTTCATCCCGAATAAATTTAGTGTTCCCGTGGGATGAGCGGGTAACACCGCGGGGCACAGCTAGTATAAGATATTCTCGAGATTTTCTTCTGTAATATTTGTAGTTCAGACTGAAGGGGGTCCGGCCTCGCAATATTTATTTTTTACAATATTAATCTGTCATTTTCTGAGTCAAATAATTTGTGAATACGAAACTCTATTTGATGCTGTAAAAATTGACGCTACCATTTATTGTTGTTAGGCGGAAAGGTTCATTTCAAGGTTTTATTTTTGTTTTACTCATTCTTGTTCATGGTGCTATTTTTAGGTATTAAATATGTGTTCAAAATGTCAGCTTCAGAACTTGGAAAGTTTTTAACCCTCGATAAAAAGAGGGGTGTTAAGTTTGTTTAACATGTATCTGTTCTGTGTATCCGTGTGTCTGTGACATCGTAGCTCTGATGGTCCGATTTTAATGCGGTTTTTGTAGTTGAAAGCCTTGTTTGTCGAGGCTGTTCTTAGCTATGTTTGGTTAGAAGGGGGATTTTTAACAATTTGAATTAAGGTTATGGACATATAGGTGATAGATATAATAAGGATGATAGATTAGTTTCACGCGAAACCCTAAAATAACTAACTAACTAACTAACTAACTATTTTGGCTCAGTGACCCAAACAGGATCTTAGCCTCCGAAACGAGAGTACGCCACTTGTCCCGATCCTGCGCAGTTTCTTGCCAGTTTTCGGCTTGAAGCTTACGCAGATCCACCTCCACCACGTCTCCCCAGCGGTACCTGGGACGACCAACCGGTCGTCGACCGGTTGGTTGCCCCAAGTATGCTCTTTTTGCCGCACGATCCTCTTCCATTCTTTGTAGGTGACCGAGCCAACGAAGTCTATGGGACTTTGTCTCTCCGATAATATTCGGCTCGGCCACCAGCTCCTCAATCTCGGCGTTAGTTCGGATGCGCCACGTACCATCATTCCTCTTAGTAGGCCCCAGGATCTTCCGAAGTACTTTGCGTTCTGCTACCAGGAGCTGACTTTCCTCTTTAAGGGTCAGTGTCCAAGCTTCACAGCCATACATGAGGATGGGTCTTATGACAGTCTTATAAATGCGTATTTTTGTATTCTTGCTAAGAAGCTTGGACTCTAAGACCTTATGGAGGGCTGCACTACACCGTAGACAATTTTGAATGCGCATTTGGATCTCTTCCTCCCTGGTGTTGGTGTCGGTAATAGTGCAACCAAGGTACCGGAACTTGTCAACTCCTGGATATACGGTGCCCCCAACATGAAGGCTATCACGTCGGGCACGTGTGTTTTTGTAGCGTTTCATGTGGAGGTATTCGGTTTTCGACTGATTAATCCTGAGGCCCACCCTTGACGCCTCTCGTTCCAGGACACTGGCTGCCTTCACCACTTCTTCACGGCTTTCCCCTAATAAAGCTAGGTCATCCGCGTACCCTATCACCTTATGCTTTCCACCCAACTCTAATCCTATGTCTTGGTCCAGAACTTTCCTCACCACGTGTTCTAGAGCCAAGTTGAAAAGCATAGGTGACAGGGCATCTCCTTGCTTTAGGCCGGTCATCACCGTGAACTCTTCAGTCAGCTCTCCTCCCACTCGGACCATCATCCTGCTCTCTTTAGTCGCTGTTGCGATTAGAGCAACTAACTTTTTGGGGATGTTAAAATTGACAAGAATGGTATATAGGGCCCCCCGGTCTATACTGTCATAGGCTTTAGTAAAGTCCACAAATAGGGAATGGACGCTTTGTGCGTACTCCCACCTCTTTTCCATTAACTGCTTGAGCAGGAAAATCTGATCTATTGTGCTGCGGCCTCTGCGAAAACCACATTGGTAGTCCCCAAGGATCCTTTCCGCATGCGGCTCAAGTCTATTTAACAGAACATTAGAAAAAAATTTGTACGCTGTAGTGAGAAGAGCAATCCCCCTATAGTTTGTGCACTTTCTTTTGGAGCCTTTTTTGTGGACAGGACAGATGACACCTACATTCCATTCTTGTGGCTGCTCTTCCAGTTCCCATATTTTAAGCAGCAGTTCATAGAGTTTTGATTCTACTGTGCCACCGCAGCTCTTCCACAGCTCCGAAGGTAAGCCATCAATGCCAGGAGCCTTGTTGTTCTTGAGTTGCATAATCGCTTTATGGACCTCATCAAAGGTAGGAGGCAGGACTTCGAGATCATCTGTGCTGTTATCATGAGGAGGGACTGGTTCATCCAGAGGGGGACAGTTTAGCAGATTATGAAAGTAATCTCTCCACATACTCTTTATTTCTTCCTTGGATGTCACGAGATTACCGCTGTCATCCTCTAAAATTTGGGAGAATGGTTGGTACCCTTTTTTAAAAGAGTTAAGTTCTTTGTAAAACTTACGAGAATGATTCGCTCTTATTAAAGTTTCCATCCCCCTCACTAAACCGTCTAAAATAACAGTAAAATAATTTTATGATGGCAAATGAAAGGCACAAAACTTTTATATGCATAAATTACTAATAATAACATGTCATTGTCACAACGAACGCATCACGCAAACACTAAGTGAATTATGTATTTAGTTCCTACTGAGCATTAAACATACTGAAATAGAATGTCTCATGTAAAATAAATAGGTATTTAGTTCCATTATTTTGAATGAGATTACAAAATATACATATATGCTGAGAATAAATACCGTTCTTTCGTATATACGTGGTTACGTTACGTGGACGCCTGTTTGACGGCAAGGGGAAAAGCGAGGCGGTGACGATCTTCTCCTGAATTGATATTGTGTGCTGTGACCTTAAGACGCCACCGACCACTAAATGAGTAATGGCGGACGCTGTCAAAGCAATTTTCCTGATGACATAAGGTATATTTTCGCTCTTTCTTTTTTCAACTATTGGCGTATAAGCCAAATTTTGGCATGAGAGGAAAAGCGTTCAAGTTTAAAAACAACAAAACGAAAAATATTGGTTTTCTCTATTTATTTCAGAATGAGAGGTGTCCAAAAAGTTCACAAATAATTTACAACTCACATTTATTGTTTACGCCTCAACCCGTGAATGGTTTTACAAACCCGCTACTTCATTATACCACACGTTTACTCATCTTCAACTAACCTAAAGCTATGAATTAGCTAGGGAAGTAGTACCTATTCTTCACAACGCGTCATGTCGTAAGTACCAGTGTCAGCAGCAGCGGCAATAGCCTATCTTCGTAATGTCTTGCCAAATAGTCCTGACGTTCCGCGCGAAGTGGTAAACCATGTCGAACAAAGTCGTAAAATGTTGTCAATCGCTGCCGACATTTTCATTCGCTAGATGGACATCATGAAACAGGGGTTTCGGGGAACTGTTCACTTTACACGAGTGCGACGTTCTCAAGAACATTTCCCATACAAAATGAGGAAAGTTTCCGGAAATTCTTGAAAAAGGCACATCACTACAGACTTTATACACTGACAGGCTCAACGATGGGCAGCGAGGCGTTAAATTCCACTGCGGGTTTGGCCGTGGAAGCAGCGAGTTGACATTTACAGCACATCCAGCTGTTACTGGGGACAAGTTCTTCGTTGCTCAAGCACTCCAGATGGAAATGACACGAACAAGCACTGCACTTGATCGTCGCACAGCCTTCTATCGGACGTTTACAGAATGCACACTCCATTTTTGATCTTGCTGCAACAAGGAAAAACATCGTTACTATATTGAATGTCAAGATACTCGTAAACAGCCACTGCCAACTTTTGGGAACCACAAGGCGTGAAACGAAGTAGTGTCTCGGTATAATATAAACGGTCTACAAGACAAATGAGTGTTTACACTACGAGGGGAGAATTAAAACGTTATACGAGTACATAGACAACTTTCCACATCTGAGTTGATACTTACATGTTTATTTTATGGATTGAACACGGACTAATACCACGAATACAAATACTGAGGATTTACGCAGACAAAGTAAATTAAGTAAGTTTACTACTTAACTAAATATTTGAGATATGCCAAAATAGTATTACAGATTTTGTTATTTTGAATGAATTTTTGTTGCTTTTTTGCTATTAAAATATTTAATACATGACAGGTCTGGCAAGAATGACTATTGAAAAACAATTAATGTTGGTTTTATTCATAAATTTTGAATGTGTGAAAAAAGAATTCCACAGTTTAATGCCAGAGTCATAAAATTATTATGCTCCCAGTCTTTTTACTATAAAAAGTTTGAAAGTCGAGAGGCTAGAAGTGAGCGCACGAAAGTGGAAAGTGCACTTATGCCTTTGCCTCAACTTTTTTTTATTAAAAGCATTAAGAGTGTCATTAATGTCATCCGTTTCAGGCCGGTTTATCTGATTTACGCATTATTTACGTGTATTTTATATTCTATTCGGTGATGAATACTCCAATTATTATAGAAGTAAATATAATAATCGCTCGTTACAGTTAGACAGTCGTGTAAGCAATGCTTTAAATCCTATACGATACATACAATCGTTTAGCTGACTCAATAATTCTTCAGAGTGAATTAAAAACACGACACGGTTCAAGTTATCTCTCATAATATGTGCTCTTATCTGTAAAGAGACTTTTCCAGTCTAAGTATTTTCGTTTCTATTTCAGTAGTTCTCAGCGTGCGACAATGATAGCATGCCTCGGTGCACTAAATGTGCAACTAGTTTTGTTGGATAAAAAGGAAAACATAAATTATCAAGACATATACGGTAAGTATTAAGGTTGCGAGACATGTAACAGAACTTAGTGCTCTTTTTAACTAAACAACCTTGTAAAATCGGATATGAAATGGCTCTCTATAGTTTTCCCGAATTTTGAATGCCATCATAATCTACTTGCTAGAACCTTATTTTGCCATAAATCTATTTTTCTCTATAAGCTGAAACTTTTCGGGATTGTTGTAATATAAAACAAACCTAACCTAACCTAGTTGTTATACATGAACACTATTAACAAATCCCGAAGATTTAACGGATTTTTAAATAACAAGTTTATGGCAAATGAAAATTACAGAAACTGATACATGAATGGCAAATGAAATTCGGGCAAATGAAGGGAACCGACACGGGTAAGTACAGTCAGCATCAAAATCCTAAAGTAGGTGACAAATTTACTACCGGGATGGCATATGTCAAATTGCATACTAAAGATGTCAGCTACTTTTGATGCTGACTGTACAATCTACTTTTTAGGGTTCCGTACCCAAAGGGTAAAAACGGGACCCTATTACTGAGACTTCACTGTCCGTCCGTCTGTCACCAGGTTGTACCTATCTCAAGAACGGTGATAGCTAGACAGTTGAAATTTTCACAGATGATGTATTTCTATTGCCACTATAATAACAAATACTAAAAATAAAAAATAAAAAATATTTAAGGGCGGCTCCCATACAACAAACTTGTTATAGATTATGGTACGGAACCCTTCATGAGCGAGTCGGACTCGCACTTGCCCAATTTATTTATTATTGGAGTTCATCTATACTGTATATTTAAGGACTATGACAAAAGCTTTTATTGTGTTTTGTACGACGAGAATGTTTCATTTATTCACTGATTGCTTACCAGCGGGTAACGACTGTCACAACATTGAGACTTAATTTCTAATCACACATTGTTAAGCCGGATAACTTGGCCGAAGTAAGTATGTTTTGTGCTAAGTTACAACATTTTTACACATTCAAAGGTTACATTTTATGATATTTTGTATAAAAACCTGCACCTATATAGCACAAGTGTGACACGCGACTTTTTCTTACGCGATATATATTGTATACTAAGTACTTACCTATCTTTTTCTGTACAGTGCTGTCATAGAGTGATGGATAAAGCTATGTCGAACGATAGTTATGCCAGACGGGTTGTTGTGTAACTCGTAAAATATGCTGTGGTGTAGTTTATGTGAGATTAATTTATCTACGATAGTCGTAAGTATGTTTGTAAATATTTAGCACGAAGAAAAAATTTAAAACGTCTAATTGCAAACATTACCCATTTATTGTTTATATTTATTCATATTATGTCACGTAAAAGGAGCCTTTCTTATTTTTTTCTATATGCGCCTATTTAATTATATTATTTAGGTAGCCGACCCCAATTGAGAATTAATTCTCTACAAAGATATGGGACAAAGGCTAGGAGGATGATGATGTCGAGCTATAATCTTAGTTTCAAATTGATCTCCTTATTTATTCTAATGCTATTATAACAATGTAGATATAGTTTAGTGGTACATTTTCATGGGCTGACTGTATGGAAGCAAATTAGAATCCCGCGCTATCTATGCTTAGACGAGATACTCGCTCCGGGCGTTTTGACAGCGTCTGCGGTGAAATTACTTCGCTTCGTATCAATGCGAAGCTTCAGGGAGCGCCGTAATGAACCCTCAAAAGAACCTCGAGGAATTGGATATTTTAATTTGTGACCATTCATTTATACTTACTGTATCTACCTGTAGGTTCGTGATTATTATGAGTCTGAGTCTCGGGGAAAACGATAACAGACCATTTTACTTAATGTGGATAAAGAGTTCGTGTTCTTTTACTAGCGTAATTGATTTGTTCCGTCTGTAATATTGCTCCGATTTTGACAATGATGACTTCAAAATATATATTACTTCAGAAATTCATCATTTATGAACTGATTTGACATCACGGTGGCACCATACAATTTTGGTATACTCGTAGATCCGATGAAGAGACGCGATTCATGACGAATTGAAGGAACGACTCACAAGATTTCAGTGTTTTCTCGTTCAGCTGTTCTCTGAAATACGATTTTTTCTCGTTAAGTCGGTTAATTATAGTGAAAAAGTGACTATATTTAACTAATTTGGAAAAGCAGTTAAGTATAAAGTATTGGCTTATTACCCGATAAAAAAAAATTACACGGATTTTCATTATGCGAGCAAAACATACTTACACTATATTTCGGTTGTTGTTTAAAGAACATTTCAGATGTTGACGTTTAATATATAAATGAAAAATTAATTGGAGGACCAGGTTTTAAGAAGCTACTGTATTATTATAGTTATTTACGATACAAGTGTGGAAGGTAGGTGATTACAGACGAGTGTGATTTTTAGTCACGAGCGAGGCACGAGCGAGTGATTAAACAAACACGAGTCGGAAATCATCTTACACACGAGTTCCGTACAAAACTTTACTATGCATGTACGAGAAAATAGAAAATACTTTAATACTCACAAAGACTGTTTACATTGAAAAAAAAGGTTTTTTGATTTGATTTATCCAACAAGAAGCCGTCGTTCACATTTTTTACTTCTTCAATAACATTTTACGGGTTTAAATTCATGGTTCGTCCCTTTATCTCGCCATTATTTCACCAGATTTGCACAAAACAACTTCAAAATAAACTCTAGTTTATTTTGAAGTTGTTTTGTGTCTACATCAATAAAAAATGGCGGAGTTATTTGTAAATCGCGCTCGACATATACTTTTATACATATACTATAGCAGTAGTACTGCGCATGTGCAAAAGTATTTTTTTAATATTCGTCTTATGTCAAAATGGCACAAGCGTGTGTACATGCAGCCAAATTTATTTTATGAATAACTATTTAAAGTTCGTTTATTAATCAAATTTTATATCTAATGTAATTAATGACCTGTTAAATTAATTAATTAATGAAATATTGGTTTAATTGTACTTTTATACGTGATAATACGCGGTATTTGACTTATTTATCAAACTTTTTGTAAATAATAAAACCTCTTTGTGTCAGGGTGTCAGATTTAATAATAAAAAATTGAAAAGTAAAAAGCACTAGTGTGGAAAACTAGTACCTTCCGTACAGTTTGAATGCCTAGAATACGCTCTTTTCGAGCACATGCATTGTAAAAATGTTAATGTGCGCTACATAGACGCAAAATAATATTGAGTACAAGTTTCCTGTATTTCGTTTTAATGTTTTTGATATTTGGTTGATCAAATTGTAGGTAAGATGCAAAAAATTTACATGAACTGATGCGGTGAGAAGGACATAGCTTGAAAATAAACAAAGTTTCCGAAATACTGGCGAGTTTCACTGCCTCGGGGAGGAAGCCGGCTTTGAATAATAATAATAGAGCCAAGTTATTTCGATGCCATGCTTTTCATGCACCCTGAATATTATTTGTGTAGAGAGGTATGCATAAATTGACAAATTTGTCACATTTGGATTATAGAAATTTCTTCCAATTTTGATTATGGTTCTCATTCATAGAGACGACCGGATATTGGGGGTCTGAGGCTAAGGCCTTTGTCGCAGAGATTGGGCGTCGCTTACGGGAGAGGGGTCTTGACCCTCGTTCCGGGTCTCTCATGGGGCAAATGGTTTCCATCGCGATTTAGCGCGGTAATGCGGCAAGTGTGATGGGTACCTTTGCGCCAGGAATGACGTGGGACGGATTGTTTTTAGTACTTAATTAAGGTACTTTTCTACATGTACGTTTTTAAATATGTATTAATATGAAAAATTATAATAAAATTACTATTTTAATAAATAATAATAAAATAAATATCGGACAACCTCACACAAATCGATCTAGTCCCACAGTAAGCTGGTAGGCTTGTGTTATAGAAACTATAGACGATGATAGACATACTGATGTAAATAAATACACACTTGAATACAAATAACATCCATAACCCAGGCACAAATATTCGAGTTCAACACATAAATTTCGGGCTCTTGCCGGAATTCGACCCCGGGACCCCCGGCTCAGTTAGGCAGCTGCTTTACCACTGCCCCAACCACGTCATCTGTGCTTTGATTATATGTATTCTCTATTGAACAAATTACCAAGTGTATCTAAACTAAACACAAACGGCAAATACAAATTGTATTTTGTTCCGTCTTGGGCTTTATTTTAGTTTTCCATTTAACATGACATGACCATAAGCAAACATTTCATATAATTAACTTTTCTGTTTATTTTTATTAGCAAGGAATGCTTTTATAACTTTCCATTTACAATATAAATATATATTTTGTTTGTCCACACAGACGACCAGCCGAAGAAAGCGGTGGCGCTCGGGTGCTGCGCTCGACGCCCGACTGGGCCGACGGCGCTGTGAGCGGCGAGCACCTCTGGTCGCCCACCTCCGTCTCCGGTGACTGCTGCTACGTGGGAGACGCAGAATGTCAGGTACTATACTGCTACTGTCAACAACAATGCTAAAGGCTTATGCGAATTTCACACGAGAGCAGAACAGTTTGGAAGGACAGTGGCGTTTAAAAATAAGACAGTCAAGTCTGCGTAGCGATGGAGCGTCGACGACGACAATGGCAACATTGAACGCTGTCCTGCTCTTTGCACTGCACTGCCCTCGCGATCACATGAGTCTAACCACAAGACAGACGAGGGTGAAAGATGGGGTGGTAGCAAACTGCCCCGAAAAAATAGACTGACCAGCTATTTTGCTGCAAGCTGTCAAACAGTAGCTGTACTATACTCCCCACTGTTCCTTCCCACTGCACTGCCCTCCCGTGAAACCGGCATTACGAGTCACTAGCTCCTGCTATAATGCTGCGATTGAATTATGAACAGCCATGGCCTACCCCAGATTTCGGCCACTACCAGCAGGGTAAAGACTACCATAACCATTTGAAATCCTAATTTGTGGATACGATTGTGGATACCATACATTTAATAGCGATCGGAACATAACAAAATGATTTACTTCTACAAGATGATCGCTTTGTGATTATAATGTAAATTAAGGTAACACCGCCCTGCAGGCTGCCTGCAGGCTGCACCGCACCTGTCCCTTTTTCAATGGAATGCGCTTTGAATACGATTACACAATGGCACCTGACTCCGAATAAAAACAAAATTTGATAGGCGCATTATTTACCCTAAAATAAAATTGGCAACATTACGTCTTCGCAATGTAATAGAATGATCATTATATTACGCTAAATAATAAATTTAGAAGTATAATAGAGTTTACCCTCGTCATCGCGTATGCCGAGTTTGTTATATCATAATACGTGTACCAAAAATTATCCGCGATGGCCAATATTCTCCGTCATAATCCGTCGACCGCGCCGTATCAATAAAGATTTATGTATTTTTAATACTTTTTTTGCCACACAAAACATTAAGCGAATATGAGGTATCACGATAAATCGGTTTTTTATAATCTGCGGCAGTCCTAAAACAATTCGTTGAATAAATAGATTTTAGAGTAGCTTGCAATTGATTCAGAATGAGTTATCCATATTTACATGATTTGTGTTTATATGTGTGTCTGCTTACTTCTCGTACGAAGTAAATTATTGACTTTTATTAAAATATAATTTTTACTAAATAAAAATAAGTCTCATAAATACGAAACGAATAGAAAACATTTTAAGAAAGAAAACCGTGGGTTCATATTTGTTTTTCATCCCAATTAGAAGCCAGCCGGGTTTACATTAATTCATCTTTTGAATTGAATAAGAAATGAAGTATACCTAAGTGTGTTTCAATGTTTTGAAAAGAAGAAGTAATTAAATAAAACGAGAGAAACACGTGCAAAACACTGAAAATAATATTACTCGTACATTCAACAATAAACGAGACACGCTGCAAAGGAAGCGAGTGCTCGTTTTGTAACGCAGAGGCTCCGCGAGTAATTCTAGTAAGAAACAATTTCTCTCGCCGGGATGATAAGAATAAATTTTCCCTTCGGAGATTTACAGCTCATGTCAATTTACGATTACACGGGGCGCTAACGACGCCGACGCACGACTCGACGAACATTTCACGCCTTATGACGAGAATGTAATGAAATTCAGTACATAAGTTTTCTTTACATTGTACTCAACTTTTCATTGTACCCTTGAACGTTATAAACATAAAGCTCCAGTACCTAGTAAAACTTAGTCGCTCGTTAAAGATAATCTAAAATTGTATTCGCGGCCCAGCGAACATTTCGCTTGCAACATACTCAAGGTATTCCATTGAAACTAACACCGTATCACAAAAGCAGCTTCCTTTTCCTTTGAAAAAGGTTTATCCTACGTCATTCGATTACACATCTTACACGTATTTTATTTATTTGCTTTAATTCTGATGCCTTTGTGAGCCTGTCACCGCAATATTCCCATTGAGTATCGAAGACGGCTCACCTAATAAATATTATATTATGGAGGTATTAATGTTACGATTTATTAACAGTTGGTATGTAGGTCGGTACAGAAAGGCGACAGGGTAAGAAATTGTAATATCCTCGGCAGCCATTAGCAAGTTTCCTGCCTATTGTGTGACAGCTGTTGGCGGGACGTAAGCGCCGTAGTTGAATGTAAGATTAATGAGTCGCCTCCGCCATTATCGCGGCGGTGACCCGTCACTGTCGCTACAACAAAAGAGTCTTCGAGTCCATACAGCCGTGCAGCCAATCGCCGACTAATCGCTACATTAAACAACTTCGTGTCCCGACGCGCCGTCGTCTCACTCGGTAACACTTTAGATTTCTAGACTTTTAAAACAAGTAGATAAAGTTTTACTGCAGCAAAGTTGGAACACGTTGTAAAAAGTTGAACGTTTTAGTTTTCAAAGTGTTTTAGGAGGCCGTATACGTTTTAAACGCAAATTAGAATAGGTTAGGTATTTTCTGTGCAATTTTACTTGCGTGCTAATATTTTTCCTCATTAGTAGGCGTCGGACTTCTGATAGCGTGGTGGTGGGTCTTAAGAGAGCTATAGAGCTAATAATAAAATTAAAATACAATTCTTACATGAGTAATAAAATTAAACTTACTAATTAAATACACTTATGAGTATGAACATGAACTCATAAGTGTATTTAATTAGTAAGTTTAATTTTATAATCAAGGGTTCTAAATTGATCAAATAGCCAGCTATGACTAGAAAAAGCATGAAATCGACAATTAATATAGTCATATCTAGGAGTTTGTAATATTTATCGTAATTCCATAAAACCATAAAATCTGTTTGGAATGAAATAAATGAATGAGTATGGATTACAGCATCACATTGTTGTCCGTCCGTCTGTCTGTCACGATCCTTTATCTCAGGAACTAGTGGAGGTATAGAGTTGTTAAAACTATATACTCAAATCTCCAGTGCCTTGAAGCTGTGAGAAAATCAAAACTTATGTTAACGTGAAAAAAAGATACTGCCTTTCATGCTGCAAAAAACGTATTATTTGATACACTCAAGGGAATCAAAATTCATAGGGTATTTTCCGTTGACCTAGAACTATCTTTGGCAAGTAATACCGACATACTACAAGTATAAGGAAAATTCTAAAAACTATACATTTGTTATATATAATTTTTCATTATAAACAATGATATAAAAAAGAAACATTGAACTGGTAACTAAAAGTAGGTATGCGATAATGTTAAAAAAGATCGGGACCCCGTGATAGGGTAGGTACCCAAAACGCAGCCAGTTTTCCCGCGCTGGATAGCAATGGCTTACCTTTGCGCGAGAAAGCTGCCGGCGCGTGGATCGCCTGTCGCCTGTTGACCATTTGTAATTATAAAAAATATAGTCTTTATTTAAAGTAAGTAATTAATAAAGTAAGGTATAAAATGGCAAGAAACCCTCGTCGGGCGAGTCCGACTCGCACTTGTCCGGCTTTTGATTTTATTTAGTTACTATTAGTAGGAATCATTTTAGGATCCCGAATTCACTTCGCTTTGTTCCAACAAAAATGCACAAAATATACGAACCCATTAAGTATTTGTTAGAACAAAGCGAAGTGAATTCGGCATCAAAAAAATATTCCTACCACACCTACGTAAATAAGACCGCCTGTTGTTTACCTCTGCCTGTTATTTTAATGTGTCTCATGTTGTGTTGTATATTCCTTGATGTTTGAGGTGTGCAATACTCGTAAAGAGTACTTGTATTTGTATTTAGTAAATAAATGAAGGTCTCGTCAAATTTCGGACATTTGGTCCAATTAAACTCGATCATACTTAATTTGTTGTACAGAAACACGGGTCTCGCATGAAATGCTCGGCGTGCAAGATAGTCGCGCACCAGGCGTGCATCGACATCCTCATGGACCGCGTGCAGTTCTCGTGCAAGCCCACGTTCCGCGACGTGGGGGTGAGGCAATACCGCGAGCAGACCACCACGCACCACCACTGGGTGCACCGCCGCTCCGAGAAGGGCAAGTGCAAGGCTTGCGGCAAGGTAACAATCTCTAGTTAATCTCGTTGTTACCACTACTTTAGTGACTGGTGTTGACTTCAATACCTATACCTACGGCGTTTGGTGACCAAGATTTATCCTTCGTCATGACGTTATACATAACTCTCCTGCTTTCTGCGCCAAAATCCTTCTTATAATGTTCCTAGGGTTCAGCAGGTAAAGAAGACACCTCTCGATCATCAAACGCCATATAATAAATACACTTTTATATCGTAGAAAACATCCACTGAATGTGTTTTTAGGCACTATGTTTACATTATTTTGTTTATATACGCTGTTTTAAAAGCTTGTCTAGAACTAGCTAAATGTTATCCGGAGCATGTTCAGATTGATTCGGCTCGGAGGAACAGCCTAATTTGTAAACTTAACCATTCATTACAACAGGCTTAATTGCTTATAACTCATCATATACAAAGAAATCGATTCAATCGAATAAAGTTTATTGTTAAAAAATATTTCTATTCTGAAAAGATCGGTTGACTAACGATTATCGAATGTAGATCTTTTCATCTGATATATGGCAACATATACCAGAGTCGTGTAATGGTGCAAACTTAACTACATAGTATCCTGACGAGTATAAGTAATGGATTTTGTTAAGTACCGTGAGCAACCTTTAGTAAACCGATTAAGAGTCATCTAAATGTAGCACAGCTTTTGCTTATCGTTATTTTAACAACAAACATGTATCTACACAAAACAGGGATAAAGTACTAGCCTGAATTTGAATTTTTAACCGACTTCAAAAAAAGGAGGAGGTTCTCTATTCGAACAAATTTTTTTTTTTTTTTTTGTATGTTTGTTACTCGATATCTCCGAGAACCGTGAACCGATTTTAATTATTTTTTTTTATCGAAAGGGTATAACTCCGAGTTGGTCCCGTTGGCATTAAATCGGGATCTGATGATGGAATCTTGGAGAAATCGAGGGAACTCTTCAAATGTTATAGGGACATGTACGGCGCTTTCGGTAATTTTTTGATAAAGTCAAGAATTTACATTCAGTAAATAGGATTTGGTGTAAGGAAACTGATGATGAACACCACAGATCTAGTTTTTTAGTTTTACTGAAGTCGGTTCTTTTTTTTGTAAAAAATTATAGTTATTGCAAGCCTTTATTTTGAATCCCCGTTCACAATATACAGGTATTTTTTGTGATATTAGTTTGCAACCTGCACACTGTAGCATTGAAGCCCGTTATATGATTCTGGTTGGTATTTCACCCCGTCCCGTCTTGAGTGTCTTTGATCATTACATTGCTGCACTGTATCAAAAGTGTATATAGCCAAACAATGGCGATACATTTTTTACCCTTGCTCCTAAAAATGTTCCTCAATTGCTCAAGCAACTCCACCTACATTTACGTGTTAATCAGAACTACGAGAAAGTCATTAAAAGAAGCCAAAGTAGCTCCGGACTCAAGTTAATTAGGTCGTTAATAAATTAAGGTAGCTATCTAATGGCACGTGGACCTCCTGGCCGGCAGGAGTTCCGTGTAATTTCAGAATAATTGAATCCGTCAGACAATAAATCATTGATACTTTTTAGGCTTCATTCTGACCGTTACTGCCTATTTTATTTGAAATCTTATTTTATTTTTCATTTTTTAAATGAATCGAAACCGGCACGATGTTGATTTATACAAAACTCGCAAGTAATAAATAGATATCAACAAATCTTTATTCCACACCAACAAGAAATATAATAAAATAAAAACCTTAAATTAAACAATGGTAGAAAAAAGGTGATCTAATCGCCATATCTTATAGATATCATCTATAACATGTTTTCTACAAGTTGCTTAATGGCTAGAGTGGTACTAAGCTTACGTTAAACCGCGATTTGGAAGTACTCGATAACTGTATAAGTACATATTGTATGAATTATAAACGGCTGTTAATTAATTTTGTTGTGAAAGCTTCCTTTGCTTACAATACAATCTTGTAAAATGATTTACCAGGATCGATCGACTCAAACGATTATATCCGTATGTTGGTAATCGGCAGCAGTTAAGTACGTTTCCTTTACATCAAAAGAAGGAAGAGTATTTGTTGGTACATTCATCTTTTACACAATAACATGGCATTCTTTTTTTGTCAGAGATTTTCACGGCAGTTTATTTATTAGGCCTACTGCTTCTTTGTATAAACCTGTAGCGTAATTTCGCGTAAATTGTTTTGTACATTTCTAATCTAGTAGGTAATTAATTAAATTAGTTTCAGAATGGAGAGTAAATTAAGTTACTTCATGAATTTATTCCTCAACAGGTACCTAATAAAGTGCATTAAAAAAAGGTCCTCTTTACTCCAATTTAACTATGTAGCATTAATGTCAAACGTATATCCGCTGAGATGCCCATCCAGTCACCAACTGAAAAGTGACTATTTGCAATTGGTGACTTGAAGACGATTTTGCTGTGCCCAACAGGGTCCACAATTAAGTTCACCGTCATGCACAACTAGAACTTAAGTTTATCTAGTATCCTGTAAGTGTAAACTAACATTGTGGAATGCAATAAATGATTGAGTATTGAGTATTGAAGTGCTGGAGATGAAAACAAGCAAAAAGGTGTGTGTGTGTTATCGGCCAATGATCAATGCAACTACTTTCCATGCCAGGGCAGTTAAGAGCTGGGATTCCGTCTAAGAGAAAGTCATCAATAACTTAGAGATGAAATTAGAAATATGATTACAGATATTAGCCTTTTATAAATAATTTATAATATAAATGTAGGTAGGGTAGACTGGGTACGGTTGTAACAATTTTTCTTTTATCGCTCATATCATCGCTAAAACAGCTCTAAGAACTAAATACAACGTTACAAATTGAAGAATACTCTTTTGAGTTAAAAATACATTTAAAATAAATATCATATATGCCGTAGTTTTTGTCAGCAAGGCATTGTTCAGTTTGTGTGCCACTGTTACAATCGTCCCCATGGTATCAGCTTTATTCGTCCCATTCGCTTTTCGTTCAATTCTTATTTCGTCTCATTCTGCATTCGTAACTCATTCTTGTTTCGTCGTGATCGCTATCTGTCCCTATCTTTCTAAGTCCAAATCAGTAACTTGTCTCATTCTTATTAAGTCTTATTCGTTGTTCGTCACCGTCTTCCTTGGACTCATCCTTCATTCTTCCTTTTAGATTTTCGTCTCATTCACTTATTTGCCTCATTTTTTCCGGAACATTCGATGCTAGTCACATTTGTTATTAGTCTCTTTCGTTTTCAGTCCAATTCTAAGTTCGTTACTTTCGTTTTTCGTCACCATCGATAGTTTCTATCTTAGCGAATAAAACGTGTATCTTACGAGACGAGTAGCGAACGTACCCAAAGAAGAACAAGACGATTTGCCAGTAACGCCAAAATAAGAGAGAGACGAATAACGAATGTGACTAAAGATAAAGTGTGATTGATACTAAAAACGTAAGGGACAAACAACAACATAGTCCTAGGAAGATCGTGACGAAAAACGAATAAGACTTAATAAGAATGAGATAACTTATAGAATTGGACGTAGGAAGATAGGAACAGATGGCGAACACGACGAATAAAGAATGAGTGACGAATGCAGAATGAGACGAAATAAGAGTTGAACGAAAAGCGAATGGGACGAATAAAGCTGATACCGTCCCCATGCCGTGGACGGTTGTAACAGTGATGGGGGACGGTTGTAACATACCCAAAATAAACAAAAACAAGTGATTTTAATGAGCTTTATTACAAAAACAGTCAAATTCAACAAAGTTAATACCGCACTTATTACTATCATCAACACCAATTAAAAGATATTTAACAACAAATCAAGAAAGTTGTCATAAACTTAATCAGAATCTTTGTCATTGCAGTTAAGTCTTCATCCTCTGAAGATTCAGCATATTAATATAATTTGTATCAGCCTTTCTCTTCTTTCCCCTCCCTTCTCCCTTCCTGGCTTCTTTAGCTGTCCCTTTTCTTATATTTCTGCTGTTTGCCGCAAAGACTTCCCTTTTTTCACTTCATCGTAAGCATGTTTAAAGCACTCTTGATCATTTTCGCGTCTAGATGTCCTCCTGACACGTTTTCTTGGCATCTATAATGAAAATAAACTCTTGTTATATCCGAAACAAAAAACAAAGATTTAAAAAAATACTACAACCTTACCCACAAAAATTGTTACAACCGTACCCAACCCCCTCCTGTGCCAGTAAAATAAATCCACATTCGAAACAGCATAGCCTACACTCAAACTAACACTTGATTACACACCGTAAACGTCTAGCAAATACCAAATAAATCAACGAAACGTAACATGCATTATTAATAAAGATAATTTGAAAAGAAATCGACCAAAAATACTTACTTTTGATGCACAAAACACAATATAACCTCCTGAACACGTATTAACCACGCCGATGGCGCAGAGACACTGGTAATCGTGTTCCTGCCTGTCCGCCGCGTCCCTTTCCCCTTGTACCCCTCACTCTCCTGTAGATAGTTTCGGAAATATTCGAGGTGTTACAACCGTACCCAGTCTACCCTAGATCAGCCGCAAGCGCAACGGGTTTTTCAAACACGCAGGACTAGCATAAGTTTTGGTGGGCTAGCGTGATTATTTATGAAAAATAGTACACTATAAACCGCTGATAAATAATATTTTAATCTATTCATTTACATTTGGGTTAAAGACTAAACTTGGCTATGTATTTTTTTATTTACTTGCTTTTATGTATGTTTTTAATTTAAAGATGTTTCATTAAGAGGCTGAAGTTATGAAAGCGAAGCCACAAGTTAATATGGGAAACACCTATTGCTACACATTTCTGTGCTTATATTTCCGTTGATTACTTGTGGATCCCATCATCGCATTCCATTCTAACAAGGATGGGACCATTGAGTAGATCCTCTCTTTTATAGAAGTCCGTTGAAAAGAATAATCATTTTGAATACTGGAAATGACAAAAAAATACCAGAATTCAAATTGAAACAACATACATGTGAAAAATACAGTTTGAATTACATTTTCGGTCAAGGATCAATCGTTAATATAACTGATACTCGTAGTTGTACGTATAAACAAGTTGAAAAATAATGACATTAGTTTTTCAATATTATGATTTTAAAAATGTTTCATATTAATATAATAACAGTTTCAATAACGAATCAATATGCAATTGATGATTCCTAGAATCTACCACGAATTCCATTATACTGCGGGCGCCAAACTCCAATTAAATCTAGCAGCTTACCGTAAATTGCAGAATATCCCGTTAAGTAGTAGGTACCCGATATTTTAGTTTTCATTGTATCGCCATTGGCAGAAATTAATTAAAAATGGGGCAATGCGTTTTATAGGTAAGTTGCGCATCGCATGCTCGCACGCTCTGACTGGCCGGCAGCGTGTTCATGTACAGTCGTCAACACTTGTACGCCCTATTCCTATGTAATACGGTAAAAAATATACATGTCCGTTTCACCGACTGTACCTAGATGCAGATATTGCGCCGTGGAAGTGCAATTAAAGCACAATGCGACTCGCGTGCCGCCCGCCCTGCAGCTAACAGCTACAGTCCTGCATACAACGCGATTGCCATATTTACTTGCATTTTGCATACGAAATATATTTTTCACAGGAATATAAACGTAGGTAATGAACGTATGAAGTATTTGGTGGAAAAAAAAAAACTTTGCATCTACATTTCTAAATAGGATAGCAAATGAATGGGATGAACCGAAAATATTAACACCATTTCATCCGTCAGCCACCCGCCAATCAGCACCAGGTCCACTATCTATTTTCATTTTGATGTAACCTTAGGGAACTTCTAGCTTTGATGTTTTTTGTTTCTGTCCGTAGGGCGAACAAGGAGTTTGAAACCGAAAAGAAGATGTGCACATTGGCCTACTCCATACCACCCCAAACTAGAAAACTAGAGTCAATTTATCAGTTACGATATATTATGGTACCTCTACCTAACTCTTTAGGTTTTCCGAAGTACTTATAGTACATAAAGCTGCATAAATGCCAACTCTAATTTAAACATTACTGGGTTCATAGGTGACCCCGAAAACTTCGTTTCCGCATGAAATAGAATCAATTTAAAAGTATTCATTGCAATCAGTGCAAAATGTTGGCGTATTGTAATCGAATTATGAAGCACAAAGCCAAGCGTATGCACAATGCAAACATAATTGATTATGCCAAAGACATCTTCCTTAGATAAGAATGGAGAATTAGTCGGAACGACGTGTGGTATCTTATTAAAGTCGTATTCTCCAAACAACCCAACAGAAATGCCGCACCCAATCACGTGCACTGTCTGACCTTTTAAAAAGTACTCCCCTTTGAGCAGCGGTGGCAAAGTATTGGCAAGTGGACATTTAGTTGTGTGACTACAATTAAATTTTGACTAGCCAATACTTTATTTTGCCGCCACACGACGAAATAAATTTAACCCCACGGACCCAACTGGGAACAACTTGAATATAAAATAATGCCGCTTCTATGTGCAGCTAAAAGTGCTAACGGAATCAAAAGCAGATTACCTTCGTGTAAACATCACTTGACTGAGACATTGTAATCAGATGCTGCTTGCTGGCTGAGACATTGAAATTTAAAGAGACACTGTAATTGTTAGGGTTGACGCATCAGACTTACACAAGCCAACGCAAACTTGACTTACCTACCTATCGGTACTTTGAGTTTAGATTCGGTAAAAGTGGCAATTAGATTCTATGAACGCTGAAAATGAGTTGAACTCATATATCGCAAGTAAACCGCGGTTTTCGCTAGGAATTGGAAAAGCACCTATTATTAATGCGGATTTTATTGAGGGCATGGCATATGTATCGCCCAAACTTCAGGAAGCCCAAACGAAAAGATCACGGGTTCGATTCCCGGTTCACAGGACAGGATATTATTCATAAATCTTTGAATGCAGTTAAAATTGTTTTATTAATCAAAACAAAGTTTCCTTTCAGTAAAATTGTCGTCTGCAATATTTAAGATAGTTTCACTCCATGTGGCATAAAGGGACGCAGAACATTCGAACTATCAAATATTTCGCCACAAATTTTATATTACTGTAAGCACGAAGCTGAACAATTTATACCTGCCTAATGTGTGTTATATACAGTACCGGTTAAAAGTATAAGTTCACCATATGATTTGGGTACAGTCAGCCAAAACTGTGGTCTACCACTTTTGGAAACAGGAAATAGAGTCGAAAAGTGGTAGACCAATTTTTAGCTGACTATAAATCAGAACAACATGGTGTAGTACAGTTTTGAACCTTTTATTATATTTACCTAATAAAGTGCTTTATCATCAATACGACCATAATTTCTTAAAAACCGTTGTGATATATAATACCGATACACGATTATCTCGGGTGGCGATGAGAAATTCGGGAGAAATTTAAGTATGTTGACCTATGGTCTAAACGCGCCTAAAACGTATAAGTCTAGTTACTTGTGCAACAAGAGAGCAAAGTTGTTTTGTTGCGAGTGCTATTTTTGAGTCCCGAGCAAGCGAAGGATTTCTAAGTTAGAATATTGAGTGTAGCGAGGGACTCAACAGCACGAGATGCAAAGAACTTTGCTTTCGTGTAGCACACACTTTTCACCTCAACAGCGAGAACATGTTAAACTTTGTTGTACTTTTTCATCGAACCATTCAGGTGTAGGTTGTTTCAATAGTCTTTGTTGCTGATTTCAATGACATTATTTTTTTAGTTAGAAAATAGATACCTGCTACTTAAAAAGGAATAGCAATTTAATTTAATTGAAATTATACGTCCCAACACTGTCAGTCCCTCACAACCAACTCAGTTGTCATTATTTAATCAAATTTAAAGATTTAGCAGATACATGACGTGTTCGTTTATTATTATCTACGAGATTTTGTTTATAGATTGATTAATATTTTTACTCGTAAAGCACCAAACAAAATAAATATAAAAGTAAATAACAACAATTTGAACTCGATATTTTTTAAAGTAGGTACGTTTCGAATATGTATTTATGATAAAATTTATAAATCGGTGAAATTATAAATTATTATTATATTTAGGTACAGTAATAAGTTGAAAAATCTTATCTTATTTGAACAATAATATATTGTTTTATATAAAAGACAATTATTATAATACTCGGTCGTTAACAACAATATGTTGCAATTCAAACTTTTTCGGGTGTTTTTCATTAATTTTATGGTAGTATAACGCGTATCCGAACTTTTTTTATTCGAGGTAAGATTCGAAAATTTGAAATTGATAATGTTTGAATCCCACTCTTTTTATATAGATATGAAAGAAACAGAGTGCATCTAAATTCGAATGATTGGAATTTTATAATAATAAGGTAAATTATTTACCTTTGGCTGATAAATGACAATTCGTGTCCAAAAATTAAAAAAAATAAAAGGCTATACTTTGTATGTTATCTCGTAGCAAAATAACCATGTTTGAGCTGGTGAGGTAAAAATTAGTTAAAATATATTATGTAGACTTATTTTAATAATTGACCAATGTTTCAATGTTTAACGTAAATTTCCTGAAACCATTACCTTTTAATGACTTTTACAAAACAAACCTTACCTCAACTATTAAGAAAAAAAAGAGTAAGAGAGAATTGAGAAACCAAACTTTTGAGAATAAAGCAGTTAGTGAAAAATTGTTATAAGACATTTGATGCTGAGTGTACCAACGTCTTCCATATGACTGCATCGCGCTCATTATTATTGGAGATACTATATTGTGGCACGTAGTGCGTAATCCCTTGACGTCATTGCCACGAGCCGCTTTAATCATGATGCATTAACGACTAACCCTCATGACCATTAAACTATTAATATTCTCACATATTATGTATATACATATGTCGTGCAAGTGCTTTAATAGTTAATTACGCTACGCATGTTATATGTTAGACATTACACTCGAGGGTATGTTACAGCCCGAACCTGTAAGTTAAGAGATGTATAAAGCTTGTAGTATAAAAGAGTGTAATAAAACTCATGAATGAAAATACAAAGCCAAAATAATACCGAGTTCAACGCTAATACAAACCTCTGCAAGGAGTGTTATAGTAATACAATCGCTGTTGTCTTATCATGTCCTACTGACTTACGCGATATTGATGAGGCCGTGAATTTCGTAGTCAATTTAGCAATCCATGGGATTTTGAATTTTCATAATCCTCGACGCTTTCATTTGAACGCACAGTCGCAAATCACGTAGCCTGTTGAATTTAAAGGCTCCATCTGTCATTGGAGGCGGGAGCACTGAGTGGCGCGGCGGCCGGGCCGAGTCGCCCGAGCGCCCGACAGCGACACGCTGTCACGTAGCAATCATTTGCATTTGCCTCGCATGCGACACGGCACGCCACGTCGACTCAACGCGAAATTAAAACTTCATTTTTAATGACGTGTTAGCATATCGCCAACACGTCGGGCACGATTTTAAGCTTAAAAAAACGGGGTTTCTAGGTTACATTGCTTCTATTCATGCGCTTTTCATATGAGTTAAGATCAATTCACAGTTGCAGCTTGCATTTAAAGGGTATTTGTTTTGTTTATGTTTGTGTTTTTGTGTTTGACCGCATGCGGTATGTTTTGTTTTGCATGGTTGTTTTGTTGTCAGTCTTTGCGGCGCCGCTGCTGCTGGTGGTGTACACAATCCCAGAATTCTGTAGACACGGCTAATGAGACACATCCTGATCATGACCATGACGCCGACAGTGTGCGTATATCTCTACAGATGCTTTGTCCGCTTGTTTGCTAATGACGTTTCTACATTATGGTTTTAAGTATGCTATTTACACATGTCATTAAAGTATGTTTTTGTTTATTCTTGTTAACAGTCCCTGCAAGCAAAGCTGTCATTCAGTTCGAAAGAGATTGTGGCCCTCAGCTGCTCCTGGTGCAAAGACGCCTACCACAACAAAGAAAGTTGCTTCAATCTTCAGAGAATAGGAGAACAATGTTCGCTAGGTAAGCGCGTTGTTTCATAAATACGCAAACCAATTACTTACTCAGCCACAAGGCATAGGCAAGGTACCTTGTGAACTGAAAGCGAAGTATTCATTTTCATTATTGCTGAAGCAAATTAATGAACTTTCTGTTCATACAAGTAGCAGAAATCACTACTTTCGTGTTTTTATACCTACCTATATTTTGAACTTCGTTGAGAATAAGTACGTAATTTGAATATGATAATAACTACTAACCTTTTTTTATTATTAACAGGTACACAGAACAATATCATCGTCCCACCGTCATGGATTGTCAAACTACCACGAAGAGGTAGCTTTAAATCATCCTTAAGAAAATCGCCGAAAAAGAAAAATGCCTCGAAAAAGAAAGGGAAAGAGTCTAAAAATGAGCAAAAAACTTTTGTTATCAAACCTATACCCACTGCGAATGTGAAGCCAGTTCTAGTGTTCATAAACCCGAAGAGCGGCGGCAACCAGGGTGCTAAGCTGCTGCAGAAGTTCCAATGGTTGCTCAACCCTCGTCAAGTGTTCGATCTGACACAAGGAGGCCCAGGGCCGGGGTAAGCATATACTCTTTCCTATTTTTGGTTGCTCCCTTATAGCGGATCATGACAAAACGCGCAATGCAACACTCACTCTCTCTCTCTCTCTCTCTTTAGTGAGACTGAGCCTAACTGACCAATGCACAGGAGCTGTTCTTCTTTGCACGCTATGAAACAGAGAGTACATATCAAAACGTAGTCATGTGATACCGTGTTCTTCTACTATATTACGCGGCAACAAATTAATTCAATTAAAACTGAATACCTCTTAATAACGTAGTCTAATCACTTTTGTTAAACATAAGCGATGTTCACATATTATATTAATTTAGTAAAACGCGAACGCTAGAAGATATTGAAAGTTGAAACCACGATAGTTCCATGAGGTACGACGCACGTTGAAACATGGTAATTGGTTTGACTTCGATGTTCAGTAAACACTGGAGTGGCTATATATAGATACTTGCAATAACTGGCCTGTTATTACTTATTCCAGTAGCTTCGATTTGAGAAACAATCGCGCTGAGTCGATTGCGGAGTTAAGTCAGTACCGGATTGGCACTATTTTATGCCCTAAGCAATCGACTCTAATCGAAGTCTAATCGAATATACTAAACCGTCTCTATTAGGTCTGGAAAGTTTATTTTTTACGGAGGTGTTCATATTATATACGTTTTTTTTAATTTTACTTAAAACAATACGCCCTAATGAATAAATTATCCACCTATAGGTATTATTAGATTAGTATTAAACAATATTCTTTTGCTACTATCAAAGGAAGGGAAGGGAATTAGAATTAATGCCTTATGTGAACTTTTCTCTCACAAAATCAAAATCAAAATGAAAAATTTATTCACAAGATCGTTATAATTATGTCTGTTTGTTTGAGCTTCATAATTATTTACTAATTAAATTATCAATATATATTACTTACATTGTTATAAATTATAAACACGCCTTATACATATATTTATATAATTTTTTTAATTATTTCGGATATGTTATAAAATTGTGCCTCAAGGAGCCATCAGTTACTGCAATCTATAATTATATCATTTAAAATACATTTACCTATGGCACATTTTTTGTGACAAATGTCAAGTAGATGTATAAAGTATAAAATTGTAGATTTGTATGGAACTATTGAAAAACTGTTTTAAATAGAGCAATTTTGAAATAACAAGTAGGTAAGTAATCCATACTACTTAATATTATAAATGCGTGTCTGTCTGTCTGTTACCTCTTCAGCTCTTCACGCTTAAACCGCTGAACCGACTTAGATGAAATTTGGTATGGAGATAGTTTGAGACTCGGGAAAGGACATAGGATACTTTTCATCCCGAATAAATTTAGTGTTCCCGTGGGATGAGCGGGTAACACCGCGGGGCACAGCTAGTAATCTAATAAAATAATGCATGGGGATGGAAAAATAAAAGGAAAAATAATCGAATTGCAATGGACTTTTCCCTTGCTTTATGTTGTAGATATAATAGTACAATTAATAATTGAAACAATAATCTGTCTACCTCTCGATAGACATGATAGTAGCTACCGAATTATAATATTGTAAAAACAAGGAGAAGTTTAAGAAACTCTGCAAAAATTTCAGTTAATTTCTTTAACATTATATTACGCACAAAAGCCAGACAAACTTTTTGATAGACTTAAGTACTCGTACAGTTGAAATATAATTAGATACTTTATACAGCGAAGAGGGAACACGGTAGAGTACTCTGCGTATAGAAATTCCTAGTATTCATTTTCACTGCTATGCTCACCTGAGTTAATAGCATTAACATATTGTATCCAAGTTTGAACTATATTTACATTTAGTACGGCTTTATTATTTTCATTCAATAGACTCGTAAGGTTATTGCATGACTGCCCCTACAAACGCGATAATTGTTGTGATTGTGAGAGTTCAAAGCTAAGTGAATAATTATGTACCTACCTACCTCCGACCTACCGACTAATTTGCCAGACGATGTTAAGCGCGGCTTCTTTGGCGGCGAATGGTTTAATAACTGCTGAAGCGGGAAACGTTCGAGCTCAGTCTTATACAACTCAAGTAAGCTATTTCGGTTGTTTGATGGAAACTTGCCTTTTGTATTCAGTTTTAGAGTTTTAGCCGGTCGAAATCTCGATTTGGACTCTTACATCGTCATCGAATATTTACTTATTTTAGCATATTTTTTCCCGTTTTCAGCATAATTTTAGAATTTTATTAATAATAATAATAGTATAGATAAGATTTAAATTTTTGATAAATTAGATTTCACTAGAATTTCCAATTTAGAGGAAAGGTTTAAAATTAAAAGTTACAGTATTTTTAAACGCCCTTTTACGAGTACTTAAGTGCAAGTTGACGCTTGTTAAGTCTATTATAAATTTATAATTTGCATGCGTATTTTTCTCCGTTATCCATACTAATATTATAAATGCGAAAGTGTGTCTGTCTGTCTGTCTGTTACCTCTTCACGCTTAAACCGCTGATGTATGATGAAATTTGGTATATAGATAGTTTCAGTCCCGGGGAAGGACATCATCCGTCATCCCGAATAAATTTAGTGTTCCCGTGGGATGAGCGGGTAACACCGCGGGGCACAGCTAGTATTTTATATTTCTCATGTTAAGAGTGTTCTACCCTTACCAAGTGTTGTAGGTAAAATGGAAAAACTATTGCTCGAATTCACAGTTTTCAAAATTAATTAGTTTAATAATATGTCAAAGTTAAATAATCATTTTGTTACAGGCTGGAGTTGTACCGTAAGGTGCCAAACCTCCGAGTGCTAGCGTGTGGCGGTGATGGCACCGTGGGTTGGGTGTTGAGCGTGCTCGACCGCATCGGGTCGCGTCCTGCTGTAGGCGTGCTACCACTCGGCACGGGGAATGACTTAGCCAGGGCACTCGGCTGGGGCGGGGTGAGCACACATTACTCCATTTACAGTAGACACTGTTGCTCGGTTACAACAAATGTTGGTTCGCTGTGAGCATGCTACTACTCTCACATGACCTCGCTTAGACCGAGGCAATAATTAACGTCATTTTTACCTATCACGATGACGCCGAGGCTCAGCCCACAAGTTGAGTGCGCTCAATCGCATCAGCTGGCGGCCCGCTGTAGGCATGCTACCGCTTGGTACGGGCCACGACCTGACCAGTGGGTAAGAAACTCATGCATCATCAACAACGTGGATCGCGGCCTGGGTGTGCAGGAGACAGTCTCACAAGAAGGCTAGCTATGCGCGGATGGGGTAAAGCAAAATACCGAACGCACTGAAAGGTCTACCCATCAGTTCAAATAACTGGCGGAGTTACGAAAAGCCATTTTAAGGTACGTAACTCCCTAGTTACGTACCTTAAAATGGTCCTTAAAGGGTAGCCCCTGCTTACTAGACTGATGTATGACTAAATACGTGTTAATCAAACCAAATAATAATAAAAAAAATCTTATAATTTAATTAAAACTTTCGTGAGACATATTTAATTATTGTATTAAGCGGTTTACACTCACGTGAAATTGTCAGGTACAGCCCGACATGTTTCGAACTCGTATGGCCGTCCCTGATGAAGAGCTCCATACGAGTTTGTAAACCGCTTAATACAATAATTAAAATTCTTATAAAGATACTTTTGAGTCTTTTTAGTGTAAATAAGATTTTTTCTAAATGATTCCGTATAGAGGTTTTTACCTTGATTTAAATCTATTCTACGTGACCATCCACTTTACATATATTTGTAGTGACGAGAATATCTAAATTACGATCAAAACATTGTTATTCTGTGTGTACATACATAATATGTTTTCAGTTATAATGTACGTAATAGGTTATGTGACAGAGAAAGCTATAAATACTTGCGAATCATTATACTAATGAAATAAATAAATTATTCCGAAGCCTATTGTACGTATGTGTTACGCAATTTGTACACTAGTGTTGACTTAGGCTCACGTCTTAAATCAACAACGTAAGCAACTGTTATGATTATCCCCCGTAGCTTTGTGTCGTATAACGTTAACGAGCACGTAAACATGGTTATATTACTCTGAACATCAACATTTTATGATTGGACAAAACGATGAACAAAACTCCGAACGAGGGAACAATGACAATGACGGATCCGTTTTAACTGCTATAGCATTAGGTATGTTTCGTAAATTTATTTTCATTAAAAATTATAGACATGTATTTTAGTGTATTGAAGCATTGTTTGCCGTCTGCACCCCATCAGGATTCAATTTCGTTTAAAAACAAAATGAAGAAAGCTCTATTGTATTTTTTACGGGTTTTCAGCCGACAATGGGTAACTGCCTTCCTTTGAAATTTATACAATACCTGCTAGTGGCTGTTTTTTAATAATCACTCACGTTTAATTATATAAAAGCGTAAACAAACTTCTACATAATATATTTACACAGATGTTGAAGAATATTAAATTAAATTGAAACTTTAAAACAGATTTTATATTTATTTGCAATGCATTTATTTTATAGTCCTTTACCTGTCCTCTTTGGTGCTGGCAGGTTAGCTTTCCGTCGTTGTCTTATGATTTTTCTTGCTTATCTTTTATCCATCGACGAACGCTGCAGCAAATATTATCATGTGCATTTTGTTGTTCGTATTATGTTACTTAAGTGCAAGTTTTCTTAGTTTAGTCTTTTTTTACTTACATCTCTGTGTCTAAACTTGAGGGAATTTTACATGTATTGTCTGTATCTGAACTGAAATGTTATATTATTCTCAAAATAAAGTGTTACTAAAGATAGATACTGCAGTGATTAATGTTGAAATTGATATTAATGTCTTTATACTACTAATTAAAAGGACATTTTCTAACCAGCCTACTTTTTTCAATACAGGGTTATGAAGACGAGCCAATATCCAAAATCCTAGCGAACATCGGCGAGAGCGACACGGTACTACTAGACCGCTGGGAGCTGACAGTGGAGCCCAACGCTGCCGCCGCCAATGAGGACACGCGCAACGCCAAGCCCGAGCTGCCCCTTAACGTGGTCAACAACTACTTCTCATTTGGGGTCGACGCTCATATTGCGCTTGAGTTTCACGAGGCGAGAGGTAAGTTTCCTGATGTTTTCGGAATAGATAGATCACCTGACCTGGCTGGTACTGTTAGTTCGTCGTTAGCTGACGGTGGAGTCCAACGCTGTCGTCGCGAACATAATTATACACGCGCAGCGCCAAGCCCGAGCTACCCCTCAATTTGGTCAACAACTACTTCTCGTTCCGGTCGAACCTCATATTGCTCTTGAGTTTCACGAGGGAAGAGATAAGTTTCCTGATGGCGTTTTCTCGATAAACACATCATCCATCTCATTAGTCAAAAAGATATATTTTTGACTAATGCGAGAGTAAATGGGATGCTGACTGACGTGCTATTTCTCGATTACTTCTACTGCTTTAGGTATTAATGTACGATTCCCACGTCCGACCGGAGACGGCTGGACGCGACGACAGCCGAGCTCCGTCATCATAGTCCGCGAAGAGCCAGCCGGTCGGAAGCGGTTTTAATCCCACTCTAATATGATATATTGCCACAGAGCATACCCTCTAAGGGTGAATTTCAACAAGCTCGAAATTTACCTAATTTTGGTGGCTTTTTTATTTTTGATGTTAGAGTCAAAATTATATATCAATAATACGAATAAAGTCATAACCAATATTGTGTAGTAATGGCCCTTTGTTATACATGATAGTTTTAAAGATATTATGATTTTAGTAATTTGCCTGCTGGAAATGAAAAGAAAGTATATGTTTAATTAATCATTTTAATTATACCAAAATATCTATTAAAATACAATCACTAACTCGTTTGTAACCACAGTATTTTTTTCTTTTCGAGGACTTCTTCTCTTGATTGATTTTTCTTGCGATTGGCCATCGTAAAAACTACATACCTACATTTCAAAAAAATAAGCATGTAAAAAAGCGATGTTATCCCTTTAAGGGATTTCTTCCAATTAACCTTCGAGTAAATGAGTGTTAAACACAAGTAAATGGCAGACAAACCAAGCAACATGTACGATACGATAACTTTACAATAGTACAAATGAAAATGCAACAACCAAATGAGAGAGAGATAGGCAAACAGTCAATGTAATACATATTACGTAATATCTATATTAATACATATAACATAAATATAATTATAATTATAACAAAAACAGCAACCTAATCAAATAATTATTCATTCGACAGCCACAATTTCTTGAACTTCCCCTTGAACGATGCTACGGACTACGTGTCTGCCTTAGGGCGGGAGACAATTTATTTCATAATTTCACGGCGCGCACAGCAAAAGATACATCGTAAACATGATATCTATCCAGTGGGATAGATAGAGCCAGATTCGCACTTAACCGCAGGCGATGGCCACTACCATCCGCCATGTAAAAGAACTTCTCTGCAAGGTACGGTCCTGAAGAAGGAATGAAAGGGACATTATACAAAAGACAAAGAACATGTGAGTCTCTGCGCTGATGGATCGGAAGCCATTTAACTTGAGCGCGGTATTGAGACACGTGATCAAACTTGCGGAGACCAAAGCAAAAGAGAGCGGACAAGCATGATCTTCGTATGAAGAGGAAGGAAATTCTGCAGAAACCTCAATGAATGTAGGGACGGGAAGAATGGACATAGGACGATACTGCGAGAAGTACGACGGATTAGGGGCTTTAGGGAGAGGAATCACATGGGCGCATTTCCAAATTGTAGGAAACGTGCCAGAGGAAAACAAATAGTAATATAGGAAAGGATAGGAGCTATAGAATCCGCCACGAGCATAAGCATATCTAAGCTAAGATTACCCTCACCGACAGCTTGTAATATTAGATGTTTTGTGTTTATACTTGACTTCAAATAAATTCACCGAGTCAAAAGTGTAGGAAATGCGATTACAAATGTGTAATTATGTACAGATTACAGAATTAACAATTCTGGTGGCATTAAGCAATTTTGGTGACTTTGAAATTATCACCAAAACCACCAAAATTGATCCACCAAAATTAGAAAAACTGATTACAAAAATATTTAAAAAATATCCGTATTATTTACTTCCAATTTAACTTTATATTTTAAAAAGGAAACCTTTAACACGTCTTACACACAGTTCACACACAATCAATTATTGCTAAGTCACTAGAAACATATACCACAAAAATTGTGTCAAAACGTATTTGTACCCCACCAAAATTAGATACTTACGTGCTGAGTGGACAGATCCAGCAAGGTACGCCATGTGTGTCATCGTTCCATGCCGGAGCGGAACTAAATGAACAGGTTAACACACGTTTGCTGGTCTTGTTGCGTTTTGTTCATCCATAAACACATTTTCAATATTTACCACCAAAATTGTCAATTTCACCCGGACAACTTTTAGTGCTCAGTTTTGAGTATCTATTTATGTATTAATTTTTATTTATATATCCTTATAAGATACTTAAACTAATAAAGATTATAAATAAATGCAATTTTAGTTAAAAACATTGATGATATGGTTCTATCAAAGACATTTATGAGGAACAACGAATACTGGACGCCGCACCAAAATTATCATTTTACCGCAAAAAAAGTAATTATTAAACATAAATGACTTTTACAATACTTTGCGATTTGGCTTAAGATAATAATTTGTGTCTTCTTTTCAGAAAAAAATTAAAACTTTTAAAACAATTGTTTCACACTATAGTTATCAATTCCGCCGCAATTTTTTTTCGCTGAGATAATCACCCCTAAATTCCTTCGGCAACTAGTCAAATGCGCTTGGACGCGCTCTGACTCGGCCGGTTCAGTGGGAATCCTACCTCCCTTAATAATTATTTATTTATTCAAAGCTATGATGCGATTGCGATTGAAAATAGTTAATTTTCCATATGAAAGTTACAACGCTAACGTCAATAGTCCTATATTCCATTACCATTACGCTACGCTCCATTCGCGTAGTCCTTAATTACTCTGGAATGGAACTTTACGACCAAATTCAAAGCTACATTATTATATCACTGTGACTTTACTAGTCAGATTAAATCAATACACAATTTATAGTTTTTTTTTTATTGACAAGAAATCGTCATAATCATCAAAATTCTGGCATTACGACAGGCGGCATTTCACTTCGTTTGATATGATACTATAGCTGCGCCGCGTAATGTTACCCGCTCATCCCACGGGAACATTTTACCTTTTTTCACCGACTTTGGTGTCATCACATCAATCAAACTTTCGCCTTTATAATATTATTAGTATGAACCATATATACAGCATCTTTTGTTTTCTATATAAAGAGTTCCGATGTTTGTTGTTTGCTATTTAAATACTGAGTGACGATTGATGCCTATTTCTAATGGTCATAAGTGGCTATGAGGCCATAGACGTTGCTCACTGAATCTATTCACATGCGTTAATAGCCCAGTGCCGCAGTATCATGAAAAGCAGCTCAATGCTCAATGCTCATCTGGTTTAAATCCACCTTTAAATATCCATATTACGAGGCACCAAAAGGTATTTTTTGTCCGTATCGCAATATTTTAAAATACACCTCCTAACTTGATCTTTTAGAGGCGCACCCGGAGAAATTCAACTCTCGGATACGTAACAAGCTGTTCTACGGCACGGCGGGCGGCAAGGACCTGATGCAGCGCAAGTGGAAGGGCCTGGCGGACTTCGTCACGATGGAGTGTGACGGAAAAGACCTGACGCCCGTCCTCAGGGAGCACAAAGTCCATGCTATAGTTTTTTTAAACATTCCAAGGTGAGTGTATTGTTTGTAAGCTAATCTTAGAATTTTCTTTAGGATATTTGAGGCGTGGTAGGACATTTAAAGTGAAGCACATCACTACACGAGCATCAACTGAAAAAATACTCGACGTCTCCGCTCATCATTGTCAATACTCACTAGCATAATATGATTAATCAAATCACAGCACGTTTTTATACTCCGCCCCGATCTACGTCAAAGAATCTGAGAATTCATTAAATACAATCCGAGATATATTATGCCTGTTGGCAACTCCTTATTTACTAGTACTCTACCTAAACCTTGAAAACGTCCGAGTATTATTAGCCAAAGTCATCAACGTTTCCAGGGACAAAATGTTACATAAATGTTAGGGCACAGCATGACGTCGGCTTTCTGGGTCTCGGCGGCACGCTGTGACCGCTTAATAGATAACAGAAATTATCGTCAGCAATTCCTAAGATCATTCCACTAATTGCGTTGTTCGGGCTTTTAAGCGCCCCACAAAGGGGAAATGAGCAAGGTGATTTGTCAGTACGTCTATTGTTCCAAATGAACTGAAGAGCGACGAGTGATCTACAGGTCTCTGATATTCAGTTTAACGTGTAAACGTTTTGATTTGCTAGCAATATCGTATTAATATATTACGGTCGGTCCGTATATATGTGTTTCGCGATGATAATAGGGTAATTGTAAAATGCATCAACAATACCATTGCTGGCTTCTTACTTTTGCATTGGTCGACGAGTTTAATAAAACATCCAGTGTGTAAATCTACAAAAAACTTTAAAAAATAATGATTAAAGTATACTTAAAGTAAAATTCGACGACGTACAGAAACAATTAGAAATCAAAAAGAAGAACTTTATGTCAAAAGCTAAGTCTTACTATGTAACAGGAATTCGAAATACTCGGGTAAAGATCAATTTGTCTCAAAGGCCCTTTAGTCTGTGTTTTTCAGCGTTGTAGATGACAGTAACAGTAACAGTGAGATTTCAGTTTCGCTTTTATTGCAGCATTGAGTTTTTCGAATGTAACTTTAGTGTGTTCGGATATACCTACTCTGCAAGGAACCCTTTATTTTAGTTGTTGTTTTGTACCAACCTTTCTAAAATACCAAATAGGTTTGTAATTTGAACTTCTAAAGGACCGACTTACTTGCACCCACAACTTATAATTATAACCCCGTTCTATTTCTCAGCCTATCCTGTCACGCCATATTGACCTTTACATTGAATACACATACGTACGTAACTTTAATCTGATTTTACATTCGACCAGGCGATACTAATAATAATCCGCTCAAACATTTAGATGGCCTCGCAACCCTGAACCCAATCAGAATTGTTATGTTGGAATACCCATATAAAGTAACTAGTTTCAGCTTTCTTAGAACTGATTTAAATATCATTATACAAGTACAATATTACAATGTCATAATGTTTAAGAGAGACTTGTAGGTATACACAATTATATTACCTTTATCTGACTATTCTCGACGAGGCTTTTTCTCAGTACCAAAGCAAACGATAATGTGGTGGCTCGAACTCAACTATATCGAACTTTGCTTCGTTTTATATATATATATATATAGTTTCATATTATATTATAATCGGGCCGAGCTTATTTTGCTTCGCTATGTTTGTAGTTGGGCTTATTTTGTATGTATTCTATTACGCCAGACAGGTTAACTGATCAGGATAGAGGTTAAGTACTTAGGTAATACGTGATATTCCCAAACTTCTTACAACCTAGTTACTTACTGGGTACCTACGAGTAGAGTACTACACACTTTATTAGTCTAAGATCCCGATATAGAACGACCTTCACCGAGATGTTTATTTGATGAAATGTATTTAATATTTAATTTAATATGTCAATAAATATATTGCATATGGGTTGCCTAACAAATTTCAGTCCAGGGTATGTTTAATTAATAATTGTTTTTCTTTTTTTAGGGTTCCGTACCCAAAGGGTACAAACGGGACCCTATTACTGAGACTTCACTGTCCGTCCGTCCGTCCGTCCGTCCGTCCGTCCGTCTGTCACCAGGCTGTATCTCAAGAACGGTGATAGCTAGACAGTTGAAATTTTCACAGATGATGTATTTCTATTGCCGCTATAACAACAAATACTAAAAATAAAATAAAATAAATATTTAAGGGGGGCTCCCATACAACAAACTTGTTATAGATTATATATATATGTATATATAGGTACGGAACCCTTCATGCGCGAGTCGGACTCGCACTTGCCCAATTTTTTTTAACATTTCACCGGTTTGATTAATATTAGATAAATTCTATACCAATCGAAAGTATGAAGCCCATAGAATACGCCAACGTTAGGTTGCCTATTCTTTTCCCCTCACAACTATCGGGTAGCCAGGTATAAACAGGTAAATCTATACCTACTAGCATTTTGCATCGGTCTGATTATTGAATTGAAGTTAAATAAAATTAAGATTATTTTATTGTGAATTTATCTAATAATCAAACCGGTGAAATGTTATTTTTTTTTTATTTTTTTATTTTTAACAAACATACCCTGGACTAAAATTTGTTAGGCAACCCATATGCAATATATTTATTGACATATTAAACTAATTAACGGATATTAAATAAGTGTAAATTTCGCATAATAATTATATGTATTAGTAGTGGATATTTTAGTACTTATTTATATTTTTATTGGTAGTTCTTTAAGGTTATTGTGTTCATTTATCAGGGATATCAGGGTTCATATTCATAGGTAATGTTTTTGAAGACACCTAAACTGGTCGATGACTGTCACTTGTGAACGGCAATTTTTAAAAGGTTTCAAAGGATTGATAAGTGTCCAAATTTCAACGGGTTGACAAGTGTCAACCATCGAACAGTTTTTAAAATTAGGTTTTCACTTCTCATGCTCTAAAAGTTCGACTTTATGATGTGCGTAGGCGATATAAAGTCGCGCTCTAGAGCATAAATAATTCAGTAAGATTAGCTGAAAATTTGGCAAAATGAAAGGACAACTTTTATCTATCAGGATATGTAGGTTATAGAGCCAAGTTTAATTTTATCTACTCTCCCCCCCTCTCAGGGGTGAGCGTCACCCCCCCGCGCCCTCGAATGTGTCCCGGAGCGCGGTATTTTCCAGTTTAGAAGAAAACCGTGTACGATACATACAAAGTGTATAAGAACGAAATAATCCTGAATAAATTTTCTATAAACCTTTCATACATACAAAAGCGATAGCACTTATACAATCAGCGCAATCTGTTACCAAATACTAACGTTTTTAATTATTGATCTTTTTTTTCTGCTAAAAGGTTAGTTATCTCAAAAACTGCACACTTCTCGGCCAAAATATGTATGACAAAAGTAAAAAATGAACAATGTTCTTTCTAAAAATGTATAATTTATTTCTGTTACTCTTTAATTTACCGTTGCAATGCTATTTTTAAAATTTAAGTCTATGGGCCATTATGCGAAATATAAATATTCGTACTAGTTAAACGGTGTTACTTGCAATACCATAGACATCTTATATGTTTTTCTGTAATCTACAAATATTAAACTATATCCTGTAATATTTTTTTTTTTTTAGACTTACTATTTAAGGAAATAAGGGGTGTGTGGGGAAATCGTCAAGTTTTGCTCGTTTTCGTAAATAACTTCAAAACCGTTTAATTTTGAATTATTAAATATATATATTTGAGATATTCATAATGTACTCTTTCATTTGATATGTCACACGATATACTTCGCTATTTTTTTTTCTAATTTACCCCTCAAATCTGGCCCCCATGTTTCAAATTACTTGATTTACTTTACGTTACGTTACATTTCCATATTTGGGTCATCAATTTACATACGTGTAGTAAATTTCAACTCAATCGGTCCAGTAGTTTCGGAGAAAATTCGCTATGATTATAGTAGGATCCCTCGTGTGTCTGTGTCAGTCCGTCCGTCGGTCATAGCCAATTTGCTCCGAAACTACTGGACCGATTGAGTTGAAATTTTGTACACGTATGTAAATTGATGACCCAAACATGGACGTGTAACGTAACGTAACACAAATAAATAAATTTTGACATGAGGGCCAGTTTAGGGAGCAAAATAGAAAAAAAAAAATGGCATAGTATATCGTGTGACATATCAAATGAAAGGGTACATTATGAACATCTCAAATATATGTGTTATATAATTCTAAATTAAACGGTTTTGAAGTTATTTACGAAAATGAGCAAAACTTGACGATTTCCCCACACACCCCTTATTTCCTAAAATAGTGAGGCAGAACGTAGTTCATACAGAATATAGTTCAATACTTGTAGATTACAGAAAAACATATAAGAAGTCTATGGTATTGAAAGTAACACCGTTTAACTAGTACGAATATTTATATTTCGTATAATGGCCAAATGACATAAATTATAAAATAGCATTGCAACGGTAAATGAAAGAGAAACAGAAATAAATTATACATTTTTAGAAAGAACATTGTTCATTCTTTACTTTTGTCATACATATTTTGGCCGAGAAGTGTGCAGTTTTTGAGATAACTAACCTTTTAGCAGAAAAAAAAGATCAATAATTAAAAACGTTAGTATTTGGTAACAGATTGCGCCGATTCTATAAGTGATATCGCTTTTGTATGTATAAAAGGTTTATAGTAAATTTATTCAGGATTATTTCGTTCCTATACACTTTGTATGTATCGTACACGGTTTTCTTTTAAAGTGGAAAATACCGCGCTCCGGGACACATTCGAGGTCGCGGGGGGGTGACGCTCACCCCTGAGAGGGGGGGAGAGTAGATAAAATTAAACTTGGCTCTATAACCTACATATCCTGATAGATAAAAGTTGTCCTTTAATTTTGCCAAATTTTCCATATATTGCAATCTAATTTTCTTGGATTAAAAGTAAAATCGTCGTCGAAGACCAAGGCGATTGGTCCAACAGCCACACGAATAACATAAAACTTTATAGAATAAACTCTTTATTTTTTTTCGTTTCGTTAGTATTCTAAGACCAAGACAAAATACCAACAGCCAGTACACAATAAAACTTCTTGAAATAAATTTGTAATTTTTATTTACTTTCATTTATTACTTTTTAAATTTATTTCTATTTTAGTAAATTAATATACTATATATTGAAACTACAACAAAAATTTATCGTAGATATAAAAAAGTAAATGTTTTTAAATTTTAGTTTAATTTGTTATTAAGTATAAAATTTACATGATGTAGTTTAATTTTCTCGCAATCGAAGTGAAAAGTAGAGTGTGCAACTCGTCCATAAAACGCATTTACACTCGACGTCTCGTATAAAATGGTGCGTTTTATGCACTTGTTGTACAATCTACTATTTAAAGGCAGCGACCTCTTCAGCCATAAGAATGGGATACTGTTATTATAGATTATCAGCATACCTGGGATAACTCGGGGCACCTATACGAAAGTGACGTAGCAAAATATTTTATCGACAAAAATATATATCGATGTTACTGTCAACATCTAAATGTCATCGATATAAATAAATATTACTTATTTCTCCACATTTTCAAATAAATAAAAAACATATTAAAACGTGTATTTACATGTTTATTATAAAATAATTTTCATAATATACGTAAATTGTAATTTTGATTGAAATGCCATCCTTATACTTTTATTATCTTAATTTAAGAGGCTCGATATCAGATCAGATATGACATCGAACCTCTTTATAGTAATCGAGAATGTTCAATGAGCACATATATTAATTTAATTATATCGACATCTTTTTATCGATATCCTATCCCTAGAACGTGCCCCGAGTTAGCACAGGTATGATTATCAGAACTGAACAAAAATGGCAAAACAACTGACTCGACTGACACTGCCAAGTTTTTCTTAAATATTTATTTATTTATTATTCAGACAGCGGTGTTCAAATAGATGCGCATAACGCTTATTAGTAATTGAAATCAACGTACCTAATGTTTTCACGCTAAAATGAACTACGCTCTCAAGCATGCATTCAAGAGTCAAATTTACTTACAGTAATTATCAACCTGAAGATTAACGTAAATACGTTAATTAATCAATAGAACTAACGTACGAAACAATATTCCATCCTTGTTTCTGATCTTATACCTATACTGTTCTACTTTTATTGACAATCGTCAGTTTCAATGGTGGAAACGAAACTATTCACCCGAGGACAGAAATCTAAGATTCTGCGGCACAGCCGATGGGGCCATTTTTCAGTCTGACTGTGTATCCATAAAATTGTATGTCAATGGTTGTTACAGCTACGGGGGCGGCACACACCCGTGGAACAAATCCGGAGGTGCCGTCGAGCCCTCCACCGAGGATGGCCTCATCGAGGTCGTAGGACTCACCACATATCAATTGGTAAGACCCACAATATGATACAGCATAAAATTATTACTATTAAGTAATGAGCGAATTTTATCCGGAACCTGTCTGATACAGTTAGCTGACGTAAGCAATAGAGTGGATCAATTTTTTTTTTTTGGAATTTAATATTCTAATAGTAATAAAAACTTGCTCTAGTGGATTACGATTAAGATTTAGTTCTATACGATAGCAATCAGAATAGGTTTTTTGCCTCCGCAAGGTCGTTGAAGTTTCCTAAAAACCTATACTAGACCCAAATTTTTCAAAACTCTAACCGCTTTTATAATTATATATATGACGTTTACTATAGTTATTCTCATTAGATACATAGCTATTCATTTAAAAGAAGGCCTGATTCTTTCAAAGTTAACCTCAAGAAAAATTAGTGTAAGAGAGATTTTAAGGCAAAATAGTAATAATATGAATGGGTTTTATAATAATAGTTTCTGAATAACTCTTACTGTTAATTTACATGATACATTTATATCCTCTTAATAATGTTTTTTAACCTTGTGATCATATTATGCTAATAATTTCGCCTCAGTGTTTTTTTTTATTATACTTATTTCCAAATTTATTTAATTCTTTAACAGCTATGCGGAGGCAAAAAAGGTTATTTTATAAATATAAAAAAATCGTCTCGCATCTTTATACTATGCTACAACTTTTAAGAACTATTATAAATAAGAAGTTCAATGTATAAGGTTTCATTTTCTCATACAAGAGCGATCCACCCTAGTAAGCAAACCAGGTCAAAGATGGATTAAGCCTCAGATCATAATGGTCTGAGGATTGAGCAGTTTGTGTATAAAGATGCCTGTCCACTGAACCGGAGCTGAAAAAATTAACCAATCAGGCTGCGTCATTGTGAAGCCCGAAAGCATTTAAATCTGAGAAATGTGATTGATCCATTATACACATCTCCGCTCCGCTCCTCTTCGTGGACAGGTAGCCTAAATCTATGAGGATTTGTCGAGGAACTATATTACAAGCTAGTCCCCTATGAAGCATTTATGTCTTAGCTTAGTTACCTTTGTAAGCGTCTAGTAGAGTTCACAAAGTCTCTTTTTAATTCCTTTGCAAACTTTGTCGTTGCTGGCTTGTTTCATAGATAACTTCGGAAAAAGGTATGAGAGGAAAAACGTTTTCATGATCTTCAAAGTAGGTAAACGAGCTTAAAGAGCGTTTATAAAAAGCACTTAATAAATCGGACCGGATAAAAATAACCCGTTCACAAGGTGGATTTGGAATGGGATTGTTTGATTTAAAGCCTGTTGCGGCTTTGAGAACAATAAATCTCTGCTGTAATAGCATTAGCGGAGCAACCGAAATATGGTTACAAGGTGTGATTAATGACCATCCAAATGTGTCGGCCGCTTCTCCCAGAATAGCACACTGGGCCGTAAAACTTGCTTTAGGCCCAATACAGAACAATTAGTTACCCTAACGCGCGAACATTACAAGTATTATTTTAGGAATCCTTAATACCCATGTAACAAAGAAAGTTAGTTAGTTGGTTTGCCTTTCATTTACGTAACAACATAAACGGCAGAGCAATGGATCTACGTATATTTAACATAATATTAGAAAATGGATCAGGTTATGAATTCGGCTTTGAAACCGGGCAAGAAGCTCGGTTCTGTCCAAAAATCGACTTCGAAAAACTAGTGTAGGTACCTATCCTATTTCAGAAATTTGCCGCCAATCACAGATTTAATCCTTACGTTCATTACCAACATAAATACAACTACTTGACGCACAATTTCCCAGGCTTCATCAGAAACACAAAGGTCGACTTTAGTTAAAAGGTGGTAGCGAGAGCGAACCGGGAGTAGAACCACATATAAGAACTATTTCTGTTAGAAATGCAGGCAATACGGTATTTGACTGGCAGGTCAAAACGCAATGTTAAAACAAAATCTATTTTCGTTATGTGACGTCGCAAAATTCCGTAGCTTAAGTAGTGTTCCTGTCATTTATTATCTGTATTTTTGAAGGTTAAATTAAGTGTTCGTGTAAAGTCGATTAGGCCGTTTCAGCGCTCAGTAGAAATATCCAACTTTAACTATACTTTTTGACTTTCCATTTGAAATCCCCGCAAATAATAAAATGAATTGACATCTGAAAAATAATAGTCGGGTCTTCTTCGAAAATCTTTATTAACTTTCAGTTACACTTTTACAGGCAATATACCATATATGATTGGACGAAGAATTTGATATTTTGATATTAAAAGTCAGCTATAATATAACGATGAAAATGACGCTATGGTATTTTGTACAGCCTCTGCTACAAGCCGGTGGTCACGGCACCTGCATCACGCAGTGCAAGACAGCAAAGATCGTCACCACGAAGGTGATACCCATGCAGGTGGACGGCGAGGCGTGCCGGCTGGCGCCGTCCGTGATCACTCTGCAGCGGCTCAACCAGGCCACCATGCTTGCCAAGAGGAAACCGGGCAGGGCAACCGCGCCGTGAGTATATATTTTGTACAGCCTCAGCTACAAGCCAGTGGTCACGGCACCTGAATCACGCAGTGCAAGACAGCAAAGATCGTCACCACGAAGGTGATACCCATGCAGGTGGACGGCGAGGCTTGCCGGCTGGCGCCGTCCGTGATTACTCTGCAGCGGCTCAACCAGGCCACCATGCTTGCCAAGAGGAAACCGGGCAGGGCAACCGCGCCGTGAGTATATATTTTGTACAGCCTCAGCTACAAGCCAGTGGTCACGGCACCTGCATCACGCAGTGCAAGACAGCAAAGATTGTCACCACGAAGGTGATATCCATGCAGGTGGACGGCGAGGCTTGCCGGCTGGCGCCGTCCGTGATTACTCTGCAGCGGCTCAACCAGGCCACTATGCTTGCCAAGAGGAAACCGGGCAGGGCAACCGCGCCGTGAGTATATATTTTGTACAGCCTCAGCTACAAGCCAGTGGTCACGGCACCTGCATCACGCAGTGCAAGACAGCAAAGATCGTCACCACGAAGGTGATACCCATGCAGGTGGACGGCGAGGCGTGCCGGCTGGCGCCGTCCGTGATCACTCTGCAGCGGCTCAACCAGGCCACCATGCTTGCCAAGAGGAAACCGGGCAGGGCAACCGCGCCGTGAGTATATTTATTTGACGCGGTATGTTAAAGCACAGCCGTATTTTCCATATTTTTTCTTTAAACGAATCAAAGTAGGTAATTTAAAATCCCTTAACGATTTTTTTAGATATTTCGGATTCTTTTAACTATAATTTTTCTACATACGATACCAAACCTGCGATACCTACCTTCTCGAAAATGGTTAATTATTTAATATCATTTTTTTATTATTAAGTATTTGAAAACCCACAATGTTTTTATTTTTAAGAATTCAACATATACATTTACCTAAGAGACAAGACTTAACTATGTACTACAAGTAACCAAATTATTTAAAATCAAATTATTTCTTTCATTACGTTGTTATATTAAGCTTAAATGAAGAAATTGTATTTTCACGAGATACTTCGGAAGATTTCAAACGATTGTTAAACCAAAAAGTATCCCTTTTAAAAATTCTAAACAAAGTTTTCCTCTCCCCTTGTTTCAGTCAAACGACATTAGACCAACTTTCTCTCACCGTGAATCTCATTACGATGGTTGATTACGAGCGCCATCATTATGACAAGGAATTACTCGCTAAAACAGGTAAGGACCATTCATTTACGTCCATTACTCTTAAGTGTAGTCAGAGCAGGGTGTGCGACGTTTTTAATTTCACGTAATCTATTTTAGTTTCATACGCCATTACTTTGTATAATGTAAAGAATTGTAGGTATAATATTGTTTTAGAGAATTTCCAAATGGTCTAATCTAATGTAACAAGATATATCCGTGAGCTCTCAGTTTGCGATTCGGGTTTGGCTGAGAACTGAGAGATTCTTATCTGAATCGCGTAAGAGTGAGCGAGACAGGTACAAAACGCGAATCGCATTCTGACAGCTCACGCACTGTAATCATTTAAAGGTGGAGAGAGCTATCATATTAACCTTTCAAACCGCCACTAGTTTGTCTATTTATTGTTTGTTAGTTACCGTCTATCCTTCAGGATGGAAATAGAAGCTCCGCAATGTGGGATTTTATCCATTTGCTCCCGTTATTTGACATTATACCAGTGTATCAATAAATAATTATAGTACAATAACATATAACAAAAAGTTATATCAAACGTTACATTATATTATTATACTGTATAATGAAGTGTATGTTAGTTTTTTTGAAATTATATAAAACATGACGGACCCATCAGAGCGTGAAAGGCTAATTAAATTGTTTATATTGCAGCGGAAAGGGTGGGCACTTTAGATGTCAACCCTGCCGCCGACCTGGAGCAGATACGCGGCCTCATTCAAAACATGATCAAAGAATCTCAAGCTTACTCGAACCTCCTCGACTGGTGGTTCGTCGACTGTGAGTTCACTACACGCAAGATTTTCCCTTTATGTTTACTTGAGTATTTTTTAATTTGCCAGGCCTTTTTCTTTTACAAAAGTCCCAATAAAAGTTATAAGAGTTTTCACTGACTTCAGAAACAAATTAATGAATCCCACCGTCAATTTCAGAAAGCCGTGGGATGAATGAATTAGAACAAAGTTTTCTGTTTAACAACTTAAAAAATAAATGTATGCCTGTAAAACCGATTTATCTCACTTATACATTCAGCATCAAGTAGTAAGTATAGCAACCAAAGTAGTCAAATATATCGGCACAGATCTGTTATTTGTATAGCAGTAAGGATGTGTTAGGTACGATAGATTTGGCCGCTTGAACTACTACTAACTATTTATAATTATGATACTGACTGTAATTTGGTTTTTGAAACGATTTGCAAACACAAAATTTGCGTGTGACAAAACGATTAATAAAAAAGTTCTTTATTAAATTATATTCTTATGAAATCAACTTCCAGCGGTAACAGCGGAACGGTTCTTCCGAATCGACAAAGCACAAGAAAACCTCCACTACGCGACGGACATCGGGCACGAGAACATCTACATCCTAGACGCGGCGCCCATGACGCCGGACACCGAGTCCACGGCGCACCCGGAGACCACCACGTCGCTCGACCACACCGGGCCCTCCATGTCGCTCGAAACCACCACCGGCCTCTCCGTGTCGCTCGACATCTCGCAGAGCGTCGACACCCCCAGCGCGGGCGTGTCGCTCGATGTTCCTGAATCTCATGCTAGGTAGGATAGAAGTAAATGGCATTTTTTAGACGTTTTCGACTTTGTTGACCTGTTATTGTAATTTGATGAACTACTCTAATAGACTAAGAACCAAAGCAATCAAAGAAATTCTTTGATTAAATTCCGTTCAAATCGATCAACGTATTTGAGATCTCATAAAATGTCGCTTACACGCGGAGGGCTATCTAAAGGTATACAATTTGGTGACATGTATATTTTAACTGCAGTAGGTAGTAATATTTTGTCATATTTTATTATTTTTGCAACAGTGAATCTGGTCTTGGCAGTCCGGCCCGGACATCTGAAGAGATGCTGACTCCTCAAACCCCTCCGCCGTCCTTCCCCACGCCCCCAACTCCTAAAAGTCAAGCCCCTCCAAATCCTAAATCACAAGCTCCTCCCACTCCAAAGGTTCAACCACCTCCTACGCCTAAACACGTGGCGACGAAAGTGTCTCCAGCAATGCAGGACTCCAACTCACCACCGCTCTGCACCAGTCCATTGTCGAAGGAACACCAACCAACTCATGATTCAATCGCCCGATTCAAAACGTAAGTTGTATCTCTACTGCCTCTAAGTATGTGTGTGCGTAATCTAGTCAGCCATAATTGAACACTTCGACATTATGCTATCATAACAAATCAAATCGAACTTGATGTAATAATTTCCACGATATAACTGCGAACCGATAAAATGTTCAGTATGGTTTAATATAAATGTAAATGTCGAGGCCGTCAATTGGCAAGTGTGTTGTTAACACGTCGCGCAAATCAAAGAATTATCATATTGTGGAACTCGGTACCGTTGTTAGAGTGCACGCTTCAAAAACTTATGTTTTAGAGCTATGCGGGTACGTTTATTTACTATTGACTTACCCCAATTAGTTACACGATAGTTGAATAGTTGATGTAATGACAATAGTTCTATAAACCTGCACGTCGCACATTAGCCATTTTGTGACTGAAATCTGCACTCTATTTCTTCTTTCTTCTATTGCATGCAGCATTCATGAAAAACTTTTTGGACTTGATCAGGAAGTGTTTGGCTATAGGTGAGGAGACACTTATATAATTTTAAAGTAAGTAGTTTCTGTAGATTAGTAACTTAGTTACGTAACGGACATATTTATTTCGTAACTATAGTAGAAATATAATACTTTTGGAACATTGCATAGGTGAAAATAAACTGTTAAGGCAGGTCGTACTAATATAATAAAATATCAGGAATCTCAATATTGAGATGGCCGTATTGTTTGGATAATATTCTTACATTTTTTACAGAAATCTATTGGAAAAAACTTCTGACACTCTCCTGAAGGCGGCCAAAGTTGGCGACTTGAAAATGGTAAGTATAAGTTTAACTTTTCACATTATATTCAACTCATGTGTCCTGCGAAATCTTAAAACCTTCACTGTTTAACTATATTATTATTAATGTTACCTCAAAAATCAATTTGGTAGTCTGAAGTTATAGAAGAAGTAAGTTTTAGAGTCAAAACTATGTAATAATAGAACTACAAATAGCAGATATCCTAATGTAGGTAGTCTTAAGTACAAGAGGTTAGACAGTATCATGAATTCATGAGACTGTGTAATAAAACATTCGAATTAAGTGTTAAAACAACTTAAGAGTCCGCAGCAAGCTCGATTCTTCATACAAACGTAGTTACGTCCTTATTTTAATATAACATGTCACATTATCATGAAATTCTCTAAATATAATGAGATAAGATATATCTAGGGCTAAAACTAGTTTATGACTCTTGAAATGTTAATAGAAAGAAAATAGAGCGAGTACAAGTTTTGCATTTTTAGACCCCAGAAAGTTGTTCAGTTTGGCGGCATACTACAACCAAAATATAGTTTAGATTGAAGTCAAAACCTATTTCCGGTGTCGATTAAACTATGCAGTTTGATAAGAAAAAAGATTTATCAAAATTGATCTCGTAGTTTTAAAATGAGAGCGTAACTACGAAAACCTTAAAATAAATTACAAAAAATTGTTGCGAAACTGCAGCGAATTACTCTAGACGGGGAACGGTCCGGGGGGGCGGCGGTAAGCACCGCCCCCCGCTAGCGCGCTCTCGCTTTACTGCTAGCGCCCTGTCTTCCTCTAGGTGAAACAACAACATTTTAAAGCGTAAGCGCGCGATCTCAACGCGGAGTTGAGCGGACCTTGCTGCGGACTCTTAAAAACCTAAAACCTACACTAACCAACTTGTAGGTCGTCTCAATTTTCTTTGCGGTGAGGTCAAATCGTAGAAGCAGATTTAAATAACTTCCAAGTATCCAACAAAAAGAAGCATTTGAATTAAATGAATGGCGCACTTGGCGGTCCAAACCCTTTTAAATACCAATAATACAACAGTATACCGTTACGTTAACCAGATGAAGGAGTTACACGGGGCCGGCTACTCCTTGCTATCGATCGACGCTAGTGGACAGACCGCGTTGCACATTGCCGCTCGATACGGGAACAAGGAGATCGTGAAGTATCTGATCGCGTGCGCGCCGACAGCCATCTTGAACATGCGCGACAACGAACGCGGGCAGACGGCCCTCCATAAAGCCGCGGCGCATAAGAGGCGGGCTATATGTTGTATGCTGGTAGCTGGGGGTGCGAGCCTGACGCGCCAAGACCACGCCGGCCTCACGCCGCGGCATCTCGCGCTGCGGGCCGAGGACCACGACCTCGCGGCTTATTTAGAAAGTAAGTGATAATGACAATGAACCCTACTATTTTATTATTTTGTACCCCAAATTAAATTTCACAATGAAACATGGAACATACAACATACTGAGAAAGATGCTCTGTGGAAACCATTATTAAAGAGACGCGTGCAATTTAATTGCAGGCAATGTGATTTTTCTGTTGTTTTTCCTTCCCGGAACGTAATAAAACACCGTAAAACTGTTATTTAGTATCCGGCCAAATATTTGGAATTTTCCGATCTGATAATTAAAACGTGACTGGATACCGGACTTTAGCCAGATATTCGTTGCAGCTCTAATTATTATTTGGCAGCCCACTTGGGCCGAACTGATGCGCCCGTGCACTTTAATTCACATAAAGCCTTCGGGCTATTGGTTCAGAGTATCCGGCTCTGAATCACTATATTTGCCACGTTGCGAACAAGCTTGCTTTCAACGCTCTTTCATTTATAGGTATTTATAAGAATAAATAAGTAAATTCATATTGGCGAGATCGACGGCGCCTTATTCTGACGACGTTTATTATGAGGATGTTAGGGGTAATTTAAGTAATCAAAACAGTAACTGAGGTTTTTTAACATTTCTTTATCAGTTATCATCATTGGTGCATTTTGACACCAGCTGGCCAAACCCCTGTTACCTGATGAGTGATGACTAAATGATAAATAATTTATCTTAAACCTTTTTCCAATCTAACGGTGCAGTAAAATAATTATATAGCCAAGCGAAAAAACATGTTGCAACAAGGCTTAAATTTGAATGTTTTTCGCTTGAAACATTCTGGCGTCTGAAAGTAATTGATGATAGGTCCCTTTGTTATCTAGATAGGCATGTCACGTCACGCTACAATCTCTCTGCTGTCGTGAATTTATCTCAGTGTTTGCCAGAATAAATGCTCGATTACTGCCAATTCTGAGAGCCGATAAACGAAATTCTTATCGTGTTATTGGGATGTTTGCAATAAACTAAGTGCTTCTGAAGTTTCAAACTTTATTGCTGAAACGTCTCTCTATTTCAGGTCAAGAACATTTCCAATTAGTCTCGGAGGATCTTGAAACAGCAGTTTAAAGGGAGTTAATAGTTGGCAACAAGTTTGCCAGTGACAGTGATGATGATGATGATGACGGGCCGACACCGGAGCTGTACGCCAAGTGTACATAAACAAGTGATGGCAGCGGTTTACACTGTGTTGTGAGAATACTTACATATTAAATAATAAATATTATACTCTAACACCAAAGTGATATTTAGATCTTTTGAAATTTAAGATAGTTAAATGTTCAACTGAATAAATATATCTTGCATCGAAAGATATGACTGTTAAGTTGAAGTGTGATGTGATTGTGAATTTACTGCGTTAGTTTGAAGCTATCAGAACCTATGAATGATTATGATAACTTGATAACTGATAATGATACACTATTGTATTTGTTAAGGTTTAGGATCTTGTTTCCTGTAAAATCATACAAATTGCAATGTGCATTTTTCTTGGACGTTTGTATGTACTATTTGGATGGCATTATATGAGAAATCATAATTATATTCCGAAAGGATAAGCTTAAGATACTTAAAGACAGGTTTTGACGAGAGGCTTAAGTTTACGGTCGAAACGAACCCATGTCATTCTAAGTAAGATTAATCTGGAAACCATTACGAAATAACGGTGGTGAAAGTACCTAAGTAATAGTTAATTAATCTACTATCTGAAGTTGCAACAGCAAGTAGTTTAAATTGGAGATAGCCACAACAATTAGCATGCAAATAAACGTTAACGCGGGTATGTTTATGGAATATGGTTTATGGGTTTCTTATTTGTTTGCAAGGATCGTGGTGACATCACGGAGATTAAAAGCAAACAAATATTGTCGCGGTTAATTTGAATAGGGTTTAATTATGTATACATTTTAAGAGTAAGTTTATAAATGTCACAAAATTTTAACTACAATAAATAACCCCGCTGCTATTCAAGAAAATGCCTGTTGTTTTTTGCTTTAATAGTGTATAAATGTCATATAACAATTACTTACTTGATAACCCCATCACCATTGAATAAAATGCCTGTGGTTTTTGCTCTTAAACGTTATGTTCATACCTGTCAAATGTTATCTTCAACAAATGCCTTGAGATTCTTGAGAAAAACGAACTTAATTATAATTTCATCTTATGACCCAGACTGTATTTTGCTTTTAATATTGTATTATACATAAATAAGTATGTAATGTGTATGACACTTATTTTTATCCAATTGGATTATCTGAGTTTATCCAATTGGATCATGTATTTAGAAATAAGAAGAAAAGTTAATTATAGGTACTAAGTATAAACATTATAAGGCAAGATATTTTCATCACTAGGTGGCGCTTATGGGCTGGGCTGTTATCTTTATCTGTCATGTATGCTACCTCTGAGTTTTGTTTTAACTATAAAACTTTTTCTAGAACTCTTAATAAATGATTTATTTCAAAACAGCTTAACCCTTCTGATTCGTTTTATCGAGTTATTCTTATCTTTTCTACGCCAACAACATCTCTCAGGATGTTCAAGTGTTAATGTCAGCCCACCCGCCATACTGGTGTCGAAAAGGCTCTGAATTCCTCCTTTGGAACCGAAACAGAGAATAGACATATTTCGATTGAATTTTATTCTTTGAGTACAATAATGTTTAAACAGTCAAATAATCAAATAAAATATAAATGCAAATAAAAAATAATGTTCTTACTTAATATAATTTGATATAATATTTTATTCTGTAACTACCTTAAGAAGTAAAACAATGCTTGTACCTAATAGTTCATAAGTAGTCGTATTATGCTTTGGCCGGAGTATCAATTTATCAAGTAATTGCGTGTAAATTTAGTGTTACATTTTACTTTGTTGTAACGAGTTTAATTAAAATATTTATTTAATGTGTAGTTAGTGTCTATTTTATATTTGGCAATAATAATAACTTCTAAGACTAAATTTTCTCTAAATGTTATTCAAGTAACACTGTATTCGTAACCACTTATATAAGTAATTGATCTCAACGTCTTGCGTTTAAAACGTTGTATATTTTTATTTTAGTTTTTATTCGCCAATATCATTGGCAAGCGATATAATTTACTGAGAAACCTATTTTGCTTTAGCTTTGAATGCTGTGTGAATATTCTGATACAAATATACTAAATTTTATGAGTTATGTAGGTACAGTCGACCTCAGAGATAACATCGTAACACAAGCATGTATCATCCGTACCTATTATTTTTCTCGAGCGATTTTTCTCGTTGACCGTACATCGCACCATTGCTTAGGGTGTCTCCTTCGCAATCCATAATATCGTATGTCCTAAAGACAAATGCCATAACACTTTTACTCTAAACACTTTTGACATATATGACATTTGTCATAATGATTATTTGCCATAATGATCTTACATCCTGATGATCATAAACCATAATATTATATTACCTAATGATCTAAATACCTAATATGTTTTGTACTAATCAATTAACATTAACACATAAAACTTACGAGTCATAATATACAAAACCATAAATCACATGCCCTAAAGTCAAATGTCATGATGATTACTTGCCATAATGATCATAAGCTATAATTACATTACCTAATAAGTCGAATACCATATTTATAGTAGGCGTTAAATTTATTAATGTAAAGTAAGAATCATTACCTATTCTACCTTAACGCAGGTCAGACTTGTGTTAGGTTGGGTACGACGACGAGCGAAGCGAGGAGGAGTGCTAGGTTGAACTGCGGCCCTAACGAGCAAGCCTCAGGGGTCTATATCGAGGGCTCAAAAATCATAACATTACCTATTTCACATTAAAGCATGTCCGACTTGGGTTAGGTTAGGTACGACGACGAGCGAAGCGAGGAGGAGTGTTAGGTTGAACTACAACCCTAACAAGCGAGCAAAGCGAGTGAGCCGCGGAGGCCTATATTGAGTTTATTAAGATGGAGGGGTAAAAGTGAAAGACCACAACTATAATTGGCTTAATTTTTACTTTGTAACAAAAAATAAACATTCATGTTCTTTTTATGACATATGATGATTATGGCAATCAGTATTAGGATATGTAATTGATAGGACACTTTATAATTAGTACTTAAGAAAATAGTGCAAATATTCATTAGGATATTCAATATTAGGATAATCAATATTATGGCATTTACATTAGGATAAACGTTATTATGGCCACAAAGATCATTATGACCACAGTTATTATGGAATTTACAAATAGGACAAAGGATATTATGGATTCCAATATAGACCCTTGTTTAGGTCGTCAAAATGACGGTACACTTAGCTATTATCACCACACTGGTGGGTCTAACTTCAGTGTTTCTTCTTCACCTGTATCTATGGTTAGAAAACTCAGTATCGAAGCAAATTTAGTGTTTTTTTATATGTTTCATATTTGAAATTGTGTGCATAATTTAATTGTGTAGGTGCGTGGTTACGCGCAGTGTTCGTGTGATGTGACTCCAAGAGTACTAGTGTTACCTACCTTCTATACTGTGTAATGCCAATACCTCGACGTGTAGACGTACTTAATAGTTTAGTGATTAATTAACGAATTTACTCGTACTACTCGCGAACAAGCGAACAATGAAAGACAAAGCTGTGAGAATTTCGGTCATAATGTAAAAAGTAAGTTCATTTTTATCTTAAGCAAAAACGATGTACACCATAACGCTATTTTGTGGATTTATTTGTTTGTAGATATAGTAAGAAGCATATTTGTTCACGACTAGTGTAAAATATTTACTTATGTGTTAGAGTTAAAGGATGCACCTTACACAGAAATTATATGTTCATTCCTAAAAGGCAACTGCACCTACAAATGCCAAATTTCTCTATCCGTTCTGGGAGAGAAATCGGTGATAATGGGTTAAGAATGAATTATAAGCGAAGTCGTGATCAGTAGAGTCCGCATTTGTGTCGCGATGACGTCATAAATTCATAATAGGATAGTTTGAGGAGTAAATGGAATGGTATTCATTCATACGGAAACTTAGTTTACTGTTTGAAGTTGAATCAAATAACATTGTATATTTATAGTTAACTAGGCAATGGAAAACATGTTTACGAAAATAAAACAACGGATTCAAATTCGCAAGGAGCTAGGTGGTGAAAAAATATTTTCGAACCATTACCAGATTACTTCAAAATTTTACCCTAGAAATATACTTACGTACGTTGCAAACACTACACAACTACATTAACGTTAAGTGCATACATTTACTTATTTGATAAAAAAATTACTTAAATAGCCATTAGTTTCGCTAACGCCATAAAAATGAATGGAAAAAATTATATTCCAAAATGTAGACTACCATGTAGTAGTATCATATTAATTAGCACATTCCGTTCGCTCCCCAAACTACCCTATTGCGACATCACCGCCACGAGAGGGCGGACTCTAGTGATCAGTTGTGTTAGCCTCACTTTTCTGCTATATCTTCCTGACACATTGCTATAGCTCAACCGTTTGTCCGAGTTCGCGTCCGCAGTATTTGAAAAAATTAAATTCCAAAATGTAGACTACCATGTAGTAGTATCATATTAATTAGCACATTCCGTTCGCTCCCCAAACTACCCTATTGCGACATCACCGCCACGAGAGGCGGACTCTAGTGATCAGTTGTGCTAGCCTCACTTTTCTGCTATATCTTCCTGACACATTGCTATAGCTACACTGTTTGTCCGAGTTCGCGTCCGCAGTATTTGAAAAAAGATACGCGTGGAGTTTGAAGAGCATTGAAAAGGAAACCCAATGTCAACCAGCCAAGTCACCAATGTTGCCGTTCCTCTATTATAGCCTAACAAGTGGCCGTTTTGCCCTGGGATAGTGGAACTACTAACTGAATTCCAATGGCAATAATGTGCAACATACATTTATAAAATGTCAGTAGCTGTTTGTCATCAACCAAATTCTAAACACTTTTTACCGGAAATCTGCTCAATCCTTCGTTTTTCATCTTAAATAAATATTGAATCGTATTGAAAAAAGAAACTTGAATTTATCACTGTGGATAGTTTTAGCTTTATTATGCGAAAATTACTTTAAATTCGCGGAATATTTAGCCCTGTCTCCCTTTTGTTTACATTAGTGACATGCACTGATTTTCAATGTCAGTTACCAAAAAGCCAGTAAAATAAATAGGCACCACTAAAAATACGCAATATGGCGCGGGCTACCAAGGAACTTATCTTGACTTTACCGCGAGCAAGAACTCGGTTAAACGTTCGACCTAGGTACTGTTGTGAACTATGTTCCTGTAACTATTCAAATGTACCTATGAGATAAGTCTATTGTTGTCCCAAGTTTGTTGAAACTCCGATTCAAAGTGTTTAAAATAAGATTACATAGTCAAAACTAAAGCTATCACGTAAGATAGAGCGGGCCTTGCCTGCGCCAACTCTGTTAGTGATACTTTCCTATTAGAAGTTATCATAGTCTTTGTACCTATACTATACTGGAGGCCTTCGTGTAGTATGTATATTATGATAATTCTTAATTATTAAAAATTAATTACATTAGTATTACCAATTTCTCGACCAACTTCTTTCTAAATGATTTTTAATGTGAATATCACTAGTTTAGATTATAGAGGTTTATACCTCTAATATAATATAAGCACTGAGATGTTTATATGCGTCGAAATTTGGATCCTCTTACCCTTATTGTTACCTATTCTTAAATCATTATTTACAATTTTAAATTTTATAAGAATCATAAATAAACAACTGTATTCAAAAATATTGTAATTTAAAATATACATATATGACTTCTCTAGTAAAAGGTTTCACTTTGCCAGTAATACTTTACGGTCAGTCGGGTGTATCCGTTAGTCAGGAAGATGCCAGTCACAAAGTCAGAACTTATAATATTATAACTCGGTTAAGTAAAGATGTTTATGGTTTTCATTATTTTTAAGCAAAATTATATACAGTGTGTAAATGGAGTACCTACTAAAATATATTATAATTTAATTTAATATATATAATTACGTTGCTTAACTATGTATATCAAGGGGACATTTCGGAATGTGTTCGATTTTCATTGCTGGTCAGTGAAATTTGTTTTTTTTTAATGGTTTCTACTTCTGAAATCTATGTCTGTTGAGATATTTATCCGTATCCTATTTACACTCTGTATTTAGTGTGTTAGTTGTTGGGGAAGCATTGTATTTGTGGATTATTATTAAGTATGACGTCGTTTAAGTATTATTATCTTTATTTATTAAAGTGACCTTTTGTTTACCTAGAGGCATTTGTGTAACAATGCTGATTTCTTGTTATTTAAACGTATTTGTTGATTTATGATTATGACTTAGGATAAGAAATTGACGTGAAACGGGGTTGCACCGTTGCCTTGCGATGATTGACTGGTACTTTGTCGTGAATCATATTGAAAACGTTATACAGTCTGATTTACCTACTGGTATATTTATTCTCGAATACTTAAAAAAAGTATTATAAAAGACACCAAATAAAATATTTCACTTAGATATTTAAGATCTCTTATGTACATTAAATACGAAATGTATAAATAATTGTGATATAGTCGAAGTTGGTATGAGTCGAGTCTAAACTACAAAATTAAAACTAGCAAACAAAATTACTCGTGAATTACTAATAAATCTAAAGAGGAAAATAGCTCACAGTGTTTTATGACTGAACAAAGTAATATGGCACAGCTTACAACGTAATGCCTGCAGTGCACTACCGCTGTCACGTCGGTAGTGCTAGACGTCGACACGACTCATATGAACTAACTGTACTACATTTATTAATGATATGATAGCGATTTTTGAAAAACTATAATATCTATTTAGATAAATAAAAACTTATACTGAATTTTTAGTCTCCCTCTATTTAGGTAACTACTATCATTATAAAATATTGAACATTTGAGAAGTACATAAAATGAAAGTAATTTAAATAATGTTTTGAGAGCACTCGTTTCATTAAGTACATTATTTTTGCACATGAAATCACTATTTTAAATAAAATATTAACGAAGTACACTGAAAGAACAATAAAGTGAAGTACGACTTTAACTGAGTTTTTTTTTTACGCACCTATGGTTTATTTTTTATTAGGAATAGGTACTGAACCGACTGACAGCTCCAGAGATTCAAACATTTATAGTTAATGCAACAAAATTATATACGTTTTAGCTAAACTCATTTTAATACAGCGTAGGTCGTTAATTTCAAAGGTAAAAAAAATAAAAACCAGCATAAATTACGAGATTTTATATATATTTTTTTACCTTTACCGCCCGTGTCCCTAATATCCAGATGGGGGAAATAAATAGTCTAATATAATCGCCATTTATATTTTTGAACTTTGACTTCACTTTGAAAAAAATTGCAATTAGCGACTCCGTGGATTTCAGAACCACGTTATGCTACCAAAAGTCCTAAGCATCAATTCATCAAATCACCACTAAAGTAGGCATTCGTCATGGTCATTACATGCTGTATACATAAAATCGTAAAGGTTTTTTTTTTCTTGATAGTTTTATTACCTACTAATTATCGTCTTTGTGTACTGGTAGGAAAATAACTGAAAATTTCCCATTTGTGTGTTGAATATTTTTATCTCGTGAAAGAATCTTTTTATTTACTTATCTTATCCGTGAAAGGTGAATTTTGACGACAGTCCTTTCATTTATAACTGACTTCCAGACATCCTTTTATAAAAACGTTATTTCATTATGGAATTTGTACTTATCTCGAGCCTGCTGAAGCACTGTGAACCCAGTGCCAGGAATAGGGCTGCCAATTGCCATATGGTCGGGATTTTTGTATGTCCTCCCGACTCCCGACAAAGTAAAAAATCTCCCGAAAAACAACTTCATTTTATAAAACTATAATTTTAAAAGTACTATAAATAAATGACCTTACCACATGTTTGTAGATTAGAGATAAAATTAAAATAATGAGAAAAATCATTTTGTTCTTTTTGTCAGTATTTATTTATGTGACCGTTTCTATGGACAGTGAACGACGTTGTTTTTAATATATTTACTTTAATGTGATTCTATTTTTGTTTCTCCCGACCAAAGTTGAAATCCCGAAAAAAATGTTGTTTCTCCCGATAATAGGGTCATTCGATCCGGCACGGCAACCCTAGCCAGGAAACACTCGAGTAGCTCAATTTTGAGAATTAAAATATTGTATCATCTCTCTAAATTAAAAAAAAAGATAATAAATAATTTACATATGATTTATTTATCAGCTTCCTATTAAGCGTGTTTTTATTTTTTCTTAATAATGTTTAATTAATTTTAATTGTATATTTCACAGCCAACAACCTAACCGACGCGAGACAACGCAAAGCCTAAACCAGTGGAAATAAGTATAACTTTGTTCAATTGTTCATAAAAATGTTCTATGTTATATGAATATTCCACAGTTAGCGAGTTATTAGGCATTTCTACTTTTTAATATCATTGGTCGATAAAATATAGCACAATTAATTTAGCCAAAACAGAAACATACTCAAACATACCAACAAACCTTATATTTTTCTTAAACGCTCCGCATAAATAGCCGTAATAAATATACGAAAAATTCACGCGAAAAAGGTTGTTTATTGTTGAAAGGCCAATAAAATAGTTTGTGAAGTATGTTAATGCCGCCACGGAGAAGTTTAACCTCAATGGAGATTGGAGGTCCTGCGGGCTCGCCTGGAGCCGCCCTTTGCCGCTTGCGCCTTTTACTGACAGATTTCATAAATACGTAATGCTCAAGAAAGCTTTTACTGAGATCCTTAAAAAAAGCAAATTTAAATGCCGTAGCAAATTTATGTAAATTTGTGTTAATCAAGGATTTCATTTCCTTTCTTTGTAACGATTTTCAATACTGTAATATTAATGCGTTTGAGGTTTAGATTTGTTGTTATTTCATTTTTGACGACGCGGTTGGCGCAGTTAGTAGTGCACCTGCGTAACCGACGGTCCAGGGTTCGAATCCCGGCAAGTAATGTTCCTGGGTCATGGATGTTATGGTACTACCCATAGTACAGTCGAGTTCATTTACATCTACACACTTGCGAGAACAAAAATATCTGAACACGACCCTATTGTTAGGAGCATAAAATCGTGTTCAGATATTTTTGTTCTCGTAAGTGTGTAGATGTAAATGAACTCGACTGTACACGCATTCTCATGTCTAAGATTGTCCCTTAACAGCGAAAATCTTAGTACCTATTGATATTCACAAATTAATTTATAATTATTTTTGTTTATTTATAATGTGTTTTGGCGTATTTCGAACAGACACTCTAAAGTACATCGTTTGCCATTTTGACACAGCGTGCAGCGCACCTATGTTGTGTCCCGACCCTTAGAGATCTCCTGGAATCGCGCTTAAGGCAGGAACATTTTTCCAGTTTAATTTTAAATGCTTATTAAATAAAAGCCCTAAGTGAGCACCGACACTCTAAAGCTATATAGATATAGGTACCCACCTGGGCGATTCTTTTAGAATGCCCTTACTTTTTCGTATGTTTGCGTAAAAAGTATATTGTGCCTACAATAACCGAAAGTTTACTAGTACCAAAATATCACGATTTTAAACTGTCATTCGTTTTTACAAAAGTCTAGTTTAAGAATGAAAAAGTTACAACTTTCTATGGCTTTATAGACTAACTAGATGCACCCTGACGTCCATCTAAAAACCCAATCGCATGCGAATAATATTCAAACAAATGGAAAAAAAAACGATTTCATTAGGTAGGTAGTGTAGGTACCTCCAAATAATGTTTTTATAACGGCGCTTTTTACAGCACACTTCTATTATAAAGCATTCATCGGTTTTGTTACTTAAAGCCTGACCTGGGCCTATGATGGTTGCGTTTATCGCGTGATAAATAAGTGACAAAGCATATGTCACTCACACTCGCATTATGTCAAAGCGTGACGGATGCTTTATAACTTATTTATCGCGTGATAAACGCAACCATCATAGGGCTGATGAGGGCGCCATATTGCGGAATTGCACTGAAACTAATTTCTTACACTGGAAATGATTTTATGATGTTTTGTCAGCAAAGTCAATGTCATCCGTGGTGTTTTCTTTAAAAGACAAAATATTTAAAAATATCCAATGAAAATGCCGAAAACATTCACAGTCGTGAACGTAATATTATAATTAAAGTGTACACGTGCTTACTAAACGAAAAACAGCCAGGAAAAGAGTGCATTCCATTAATAGTACATTACGGCAGAGACCAGTAAGTAAGCCATACTGGCCGAGTAGGAATTAGACGGACCGAGCCGTAGGCGAGGTCCGGATATAATACGAGGCCAGGATGGCTCTTACGGTCGAAGCAAGTATATAGTGCTTTTCTCAAAAATTAAACAAAAAAATTAGATTAAAATTATATTTTGTAGGTGACATTAATATTCGCCCATTTTCCAATGAATATTTTTGTTATATCCCATTTTTATTATTACACATTGTGATATTCGTCGTCGCAGGCACCATTAACTCCCATGATAACAACCTATAACAAAAATAATTATGAGTTTATACTTGGATAAAAGATATAGTTATATCGTTATCAAATAGTGGCAGCATTTATTTACCTTCATCGCCAAAATGGTTATCATCTAGAGCTTGATTTAAGAACTTTTCTATATTTTGCTGCTGAATATTTGTGATTTCTTTCCTTTGTAGCCATCCGATTGTGTCAAAAAGATTGTTGAAATATTCTGACCTTATCACACATTATCTGACCAATTATTAACTTAATTTTCTTCCTTCCATTTAATGAATCTCTTGTATTTTTTTATATCTCCTTGGATTTAGTCGGAAGTAAATTATTTTAGCTAACTCTGCCTCCGCTTTTAAGTATGGAGGAGTGCCGTCTATTCGGAATCTGACTCGTCTGAACTCATTTTTGCTGAATTATTGTAATAGATCACACAAACAAATTTGAAATTTTTGTCTTTTAATTTAAATCCCGCCTTAATTTCTTTTTTTTATAAATACTGCGTTTAATTATTTGCACTGTCTTACAAATCTAAGTCTTAAAGATAAATTTTAATTATTGTTATACATTGTTGTATTTTCTAACTAATTTTCATATCATAAAGCTTACCTTCAATTTTAACTCCGAGGTTTTTTCTAAACGACACAATAAAGGAAGGAATTCCGAAATATCATTGTCATTTTACACAGCACAATTATGAACTAAACGCTGCATACAAACTTCCGCACTAAACCTTGTCGTTACTTTTTTTTTTAAATATGCATCTTGAGCTACGTTTATACTTCCAATAGTGCTAACCTCTTTTTATTTTACATTTGCTCTTAGTGTAAATTGCAAGTGTATACTGCAATGTCGTCTCTTTCTATTTAATCTATTAAAAAGGGACGCCACTTTTTAATTTCTACAATTTGCTGTCGCACTGTACTTATAATTAAAACAATTTGTGGAATGCATCCTTTTTCCATTTATATACGACCTCATCGCCTTCACATCCTTAGTTTTTTTATAGGTCGGTGACGATGTAAATCGTGTTTCGATATTCAAATATCTTAATACGTAATAGGAATTACATACTTACTTACTGGACAAATATTGATTCCAAATTTAAAATCTCGCTGTTTACTGGACACTTCTAAAAAGTCTTCGGTATGTTCCACTTACTGTACCTAGTCTATCTAGCGATGGTAAGGCAACATTACATGCAATTTTTGAGAAAATGATATTACGAGTTTAATATAGTGGAACTGACAGGTATTGAAATTAATGTCATTATAGTGCGCTTGCGATTGGTTGCAAAGTTGTTGCCATATAAATCTTCTAAATAGCGCCCTCTTGACAATCGTCATATAGTTCTGGTCAGGCTTTACAAAACTTATTCTCTAAAAGTAAGTAAGTAAGTAGCAGAATGGCCCACCTACACCCCTTTATTAAATGCTGCACTCTGCCGCTAGCCCGCTCATATCCGACGCGATGTAGCGACGACGAGCAGTCGCACGACATTGTCTTAGAGTCTAGCCTCGAAAATATACAATATATTTCGCCGTCACTACTTTATGACTTAGATTTAATCTTTTTATTTTTTACTAGAAAGTGCCCGCGAACTTCGGCCGCACGGAAGAAAAAGTCATATTTACCATTGACCTCTATGACTACATTGACATACTCGTTTAATATAATAAAAATACCTCAATGTACAAATGTCTAGAAATAAACATAATATTTCAAGTCTACCACGTTTCGACTTTAGTACCTACTCATGAAATAGTGTCGAAAAGTCGTAGATTTTTTTTTTTTGCTCAAATCAGCTCGCAAGTAGAAATGTACCTAAACCATGAATACAATCAAAGCTTAAAGAAAAATTGAAAAAGGAGCTACATGGTGGAAGGGACCGGGACATTTGTATTCATGGTTTAAATAAAAATTGTGGTGTACCCACATTAAAAAATGAGACATTAAATGTTTCATAAATTTATAAAACTAACAGCGCCCTCTCTCGCTTGCTCGTTCACCGCTGTAAAGTGGTGCGGTAAGATGTGAATATTAACGTATTCACATAGAGGTCGCTAAGGTGTAAAATCCTTTCAAATAAACAATGCAAAGATCGACACACAAAGCATAAGGAAAAATTCGTCAGGTCTACGTGGAGCGAGGGTAACGAAGTGGCTATAACGCGCTGGACCGGTAATCGAGAGGTACCGGGTTCGTTTCCCGGTCCCTTCCACCAGGTAGCTCCTTTTTAAATTTTTCTTTAAGCTTTGATCTTTGTATTCATGGTTTAAATAAAAATTGTGGTGTACCCACATTAAAAAATGAGACATTACATGTTTCATAAATTTATAGAAATGTACCTACTTAACCCTCTTTTTGCTTTTCCGAAGTCGCTGAATGACATGTCTTTGAAGTCTTTGAACATAATCTATCACTTATCAGTCGACACCAAATGTCTAATACCAAATTGTTTGACTGGTTATTTGGAGCAAATCATAGCTTCCGCGTTTCCCCAACGGCAAATGATTATTCACTACACAGTGGGAGTTAATTTCCAATTTGTTTTCGGCTCCCACCTCCCACGTACGCAGATGTCACTAGCAGTTGTTTGAGTTGCAGGTTTAATTGAATGTTTACTCCGGAATTATCGAATCGTACTTTGTGGCTATGAGTGGTTCCGTGTTCGAGGACTTTTGTAAATCATATTGAAATAAAGTCAAAAAACAGCAATATTTGAACGCATCTGGTTTTTGTTTCGTATCTTTTAGGTCCACAACTTCGTCCACGGAGGAAAATACAAGGTAATATAAGAACGTTTAAAAACATTTTGAAATGTTAATTGGCTGTGTACACGACGTTTCTTGTTATATTACAGGCGAATGCCTTCGGTGAAGAGCACCCTGAGATTATTAAAAATAAGTTTATCTTTTTACAAATGACTGTACATAATTTAGTCAACTACCGGGTCGGCCACCCCTCTTCAGATATTACGGTTACAGATACGTTAAATTGAAATGAGAATAAGAAGCTCTATTAATTTTTTTTTTATTCCCCAAATTTTTTTATCGTATACCAGTCAGTATATCTATTTAAATATGGTATCCTATCTCAACCCCGAAACATTGTTTCCCATCTGTAACGTTTCGCCAAATTTTCATTTGCCCGAAAGTATTTTTTCCTGAAACCCGAAATATTTTCAGGATTTTATAAACATTGAAAGAACCCATTAGGTTAGGTTAGGTTTGTTTTATAATTAATCTGAAAAATTAACAGTTTTGGAAATAAATGGCGTTCGGACAAATAAAAATTTGGCGAAACGTTACAAATGGGAAACAAAAATTAGTGTTTCAGATAGGTAAACATTGAATATGTAGTAACGTACGGGAAAGGGTGGTTCAAACACTCGAAACGCTTCCCGACCATAAACCCATTAATATCTAACGTCACTGTGCCACTACTTTGCCAATGTAAAGCGGCGGATGTTTGCATTGTGTAGAATAAACAATAAATTGTACTCGTCTTTATCGTTACTGTGACGTCCAGGGTTTCAGGGCGGGAATAGATTCAATGAAACACGTAAACGGGTTTACCGTCGACACGATCTGCCCTCTCCCGTTGACGTCTGTCTTAGTAATGGCGGCAGCGGGCAGGTGGTGGCAACACTTTATTTCATAAAGGTGTCTATACACCACACCATCCTCTTTTGATAAATTTGAAATAGTTTTATTGATAGCTTACTTATTTACTTATTGCTAGTTATTAATATTTCATATCGAGATTGCATTACATGTACATTTTATTTATTCCCGGAATCTAGACTGATTTATATTATCAGTAATTACAACCCTTAGCGGATTCGCTCACTGCTCCGTCCGAGTGAATTGAACTAAATTCGGGGCCTACATCCAGACGCCCCACACCAGCCAACCAAGCCAAACACCAAGGCGCGAAGCATTTGCTCAGACTCAGGGTTCAGCTGAGCACGGTTATTGTGGCGCATCGCGTACATCCAGCACCTTCGCTGAGACAGCGAAGATGATAATTCCACCATTAATATGGATTGATTTCGCGTCGGCGCAGTGAGCAAACCAGCCAACAATATTTCAAAGTAACGGGTATGCGCAACAATAGCAATACCCCGGTCACTAGACTGTAGTTAAAAATGTAATATTTTCTAATTTAATTCTCAATCATGAATTTGAATGTACATTGAAATATAACAATAGTTTAATCTTATCAACAACTGTTTTGTAAGTTTGTAATAAATGTGTCATAAAGAATTATGTTTTTGTTTTGTTACTATTCACTTTATTCTCCGTTTGAGACAAGGCTTTTAATCATAAATCTATGCATATAAAAAGTTAATTTTAGTGAGGACTTATACTTGTTTTTTTAGTAGTTTCAAGTTCAATAAGTTGTCTTCACTTTTACATCACTAAACAACTCTCACGTTTCCGTTTTCTTCTCATTTCATTTGTTTTTTTTTTTCATAATCATGATGCACTAAGAAAATATTGTCAATTACTTGTTATTAATCGGAGGACGCAATGGATTAATGCGATTATTAAATATTTTGTATTTGGTATTGTGTCACAGTTATTATTATTTTAATTCCCTTGGCAACCATAACATTAAGTTATATTTATTTACTCGTGAATTAATCTACTGTAGAGCAATTATTTTCTAAAATTTAGGAATCTACCAGCGCTTCCAACTAAGGCCTCCGTGAGAAAGAAGCGCCGCAAGAAAACTCACAGTTTGCCTTTTCAATGAAATATACATTTTCCAATTTTTGGTATGAATTTAAAAATCTTCTCATGAAATGTAATTATTTCAGAATACTAAACCGGCGTTGATTAGTCAGCGTTTGAAATGAAAAATGTGTTTTTTTTTTCTTTATAAATTTTATTGATTGGTATATCGACCATAATTTCAAATACCGTAGTAACTTTACAAGAAATCACGAATTCCTGCTGCATTATTGAAATTTACATTGAAAGTTACAAATGAGTATACCTCAAGGAGAATAGATAGGTAGGTATATACACTGCCTACGTCTCTTATGAGGGCTCATGCATATTATAAACGCTGCATATCTTAATGTAAAACAAAGTCTTCAATTTGGAAAACCCTCGTCTAACCCGAAGTTTATTTCACTTTACCATTTGATTCAGGGACAACACCGTTTTAATGCATGTATGATTAATGATTATCAAGACGCGTTTGTCATAAATAGAGGTACTACTCACATTCGGCGCGACGTCTTACTGTTAGTGGTGCCAATTAACGTAAAAAATCAGTTTATTGCGATATTCGTTAACTTTTTATTGTATATCAGTTGAGTACCAATTCCTTGTTTGTAACTGTATTTTAATATAATTATTTTTTAAGTATCATCTGAATGTGCACATTCCAAGTACTACTGAAACATATATGTGTATATATATTTATATATATGCTACGCAGTTTACTTCTGTTTTTTTTTTAGTGCCTGTCATCACAGACTTACTACAAAATTTCAATAGAATAGTCTATTGTTTTGCTCGACGTTAGTACCAGTCTTTCCAGACTTACTACTTTTGTCGTTGTTAGTACCAGTCTTTCCAGACTTACTACTTTTGCCGTTGTTAGTACGTCTTCACAGACTTACTAATTGTTAGTACCAGTCTCCACAGACTTTCTAATTGTTAGTACCAGTCTCCACAGACTTTCTAATTGTTAGTACCAGTCTTCACAGACTTACTACTTGTTAGTACCAGTCTTCACAGACTTACTACTTTTCTCGTTGTTAGTACCAGTCTTCAGAGACTTACTACTTAGCCCATTAGAGTAGATCTTTTATTTACTTGTTGTTAGTACCAGTCAATTTCGACTTAGGTACTACTTGGTCCATTAAGAAATAGATGTGATTATCAGTACCTACACCTAGGTATTGTTTAACGTAGTGTTGACGTGTCTACTACACTACCCAGCGAACACTACGAGTATCTAGAACAAATGCATGGCATATATGCATATACTAATACGACGTTATATTAATATAGATACAATCCCATAGAAATGCATGCCATTTATAATGCGAGTAGATTTTAGTTTGTAAAACCTGTTTGAAATTGGTGTAGTTAAAAACCCTTTTTTTTTACATACAAAGGATACATACAATTTCGCGCATGTGAAGTCCAAGTGTGACTCGAACACACGACCTCTGTTTAACCGGAACATTGCTCTAATGCACACTCAGCGTTTGTATCTCACGCAATGTGTTCCCGTGACATCCGAAAAATCATTCATATTGCGCTTTTTTTTTTTTTTTAATATAGGTTTTCCTTTTTAGTTCTCACTTAATCATTTACCGAATAATGATCTTCTCAATATGCAATATGTTCGATTAAACTATAAATTATCGTAATTTGGAATTTCAGCCACCAGGTTGATGATTTAAATTTAACATGGAATTTACGTCGTACTTATGTATTATAAATATATTTTTTTATTTTAGTATTTATTAAACTATTTTCTTATAATTTAGGAACATATCAGTATTATTTTATTACACAGGAAACGTTTACTGAAGTCTACTATTTTCTCGTTTAACGCGTAATACTTTATATCATCCAGTCCAGACAATACCGTGCGTTTTCCGTGGCTGTACAAGTTGCCCTGTAGCGCATTTGGTTCTCTATGCAAGGTTAAATGTTACTTTTGTTTTTACATTGCTTCTAACCCTGCAAAATCAAACCAAAATGGAAATTCACTTTCAACCCGCAATTAAGATAAACAATTGACCAACTTTCAGAATATGAGAAATTAAGAGGGTTGTCATTATATTTAATATTCAGTTATAACATTAAATGCCTAAAAGACAAGAACAACACTCTACTTAAAGGTTGTCTGAAAGATATCGCTCTTTAGCTATTAGACTGCATGTTGTTTACCTCCATTGTAATTCTAATTTTACTTGTTATCCTTGTTTATGTGTGCAATAAAGAATATTCAATCTATTCTATCAACTGGCAAAATGCTTTTATCAATTGCTCATAGAATAGAATTACCTATACTCATACTAGTTAATTCACAATGCGTAATAAATGTCGAATTATTCACAATTAATAGTATAATTTACCTATTCCAGAGAACTATGACAATCAGGTCAAATCGACTCAATTTCTAAGCGAAGATTTGCTTTAAACGCCACAAACTGGACAATTCGTTTTAAAATGTCATTACCATAATACTCATGTTTTACTCGTTATCGTTTATTTATAATGCACGAATACTTTAAATGACAAATAAGTCGTTATTTCTAGTATATATATTCTTTTGTTATATACTTTATTCTATAGTGAACTCAAATCAGTCAAATCGTTTCAACTTCTAGACAACGATTTATTTAATAGAGTATAATATATATAACACTTATTGTCGATTTAGTTCCAATGCAGATAAATCAATACCATGTTTTATTTGTTACATATCCAATCAATTTCGCGATAATCCCTCTACGACATGAATTACTGTAGTATCATTCGACTTTCGAATTTGACACGGTGTCACTTAAAGTCATACAATTATAACGGCCATAAATGGCTTCATGTGCAGTAAAAGGTGAAGAGATGTCATCTGCGCAACACTCACTTGACAGTCCAGCCTCTCGAACGAGACCTCCAGTAAATAGGGTCTAATGCGCTTGTCATAGTTTGAGGGCATATTTTATTACTCGCACCCCCTTTACGGCCATTTATCAGTCATACAATTTAAAATTTAGAAAACTATTTTCTCGGCCTGTCATTTCCAACGCACGACAGCTTGTTTGGTAGTTAATTTCCGTACCTTTACGGGCTACTCTAAGGGCTGATACGAGATCTTTCCGCCTGTCATTGCCAACCAATGACAGCTTGTTTTGTAGTTGTTCACCGCTGATACAGCTGAACCGATTCTATTTTGATACCCTAATAGGGTTTTGTTTTCCTCAAATCCTGTTGGTTTTGCCTCCCATATCCCTATATTTTAATTACGTTCCCACTTTCCCAGTTCCTTTATTTGCTACTAGGTATCCAAATGTTAGGGTAGTTTATTTAAACTAATTGCATTACCAATATTTGAATTTCCGATGCTTTGCAGCATCTACATGGCTAGCACAATATTTTGCCGTGACCCCACCCGTGGCGCGACTCAACACCACCCGTCTAGCTCGCACGGCATTGAAATGAAAGTGACAGACACCCTGTACTCAAGGAGTAAACAGTTGACGGGCTAGTTAAAATATAATTCTATTTAGGTGCCAATACGGTATTTGATGACAGCTCAAATCAGCTATTCTTAATGAAATGTCAAAACGGTATGTTAGTACGAGGAACCGATTAATGCACATTACTCTCGATGTCACTACTTCATAAATATATTGGCAATTAGTTACGTTAATTTTGTTCATTCAATTTGTTACTACCAAACATCGGTCGATACTTCGGTTGGCTTGGCCAAAAGGAAACGTACGAGTACTTGTATGGGGGCAAAACGAACAGTACCAGGATTAGACCTTGATTTGCATTTTTTGTTAGCCGGATTATTCATTTACAAAGAAACCCGAAGAGTTTTCTTGATTGCTACATAACACAAAATACAAATAATTGCATATTATTATTTCCAAACACTAGAAGTGAGAAACTCGGTGAGCTTACGCTCTTTTGTGTTTGTTATGTTATATTCGCAATACTTAGTAGTTATTGCATACACTTTAGTCACACTTAGGTAATAATGAAATAATGCACTTTATTCTGCAAGTAGGCAAAGGGCACCTTTACATGCCCGAGTCTACCGGCATTTCAGGTATATGTATTATACTCATACATAAATATTGATTACGTCTTCGGTACGGTTGTACGAGCTGTACGACTAGGTAAGTACATACATCTTCTGTGTTATAAAGTGATTACGACGCCAATTACCATATAGCATATACAATGTGTTACCGCCAAGTAGGCTCTTCTTAAAGCAGAGTAAAGTAACATAGATCTTTAACGTATCCATGACCTTAATTTAATTAATTAACTTAAATCCAGGCTTTATTAACTTTCTAACAAAATTTTAATTGCCAGTAATGTACAGATAATAAATTGACAAGTGAGTGTTAAATGACAGCGTGATATGAGTAACGACAATTACGCTGTACACCCACTACATTGAATGTGCGGATTTAAGAAATTTAATTGTGCAGTTAATCACATAAGTATACTGAGTCATTATGACCTAGTTTGTAAGATTTTTCTAGTAACTAAGCCAATCCAAAAATATTAAATAAATGTTTGCTACGCCCTGACAGGGCCTTGTACCTAGCTTTAAGTACTTGGTCGCAATAAATTATTATTGTTATTATTTAGATGGCTATATTTGATAACGAAAATGTATTAATAAAAAACATAGACGATATACCCGATATAGTCGGTTAAGTTACATTGTCTCACCTGTGTTAGTAGGCCAAGTGACCGTCAAATATATTAAAATCTGTTGTTCTTACAATTACATGTTTTGACCGTGTCACAATTTATAGGTAAATAAAACCGATTATACCGGGGCTAGATTGTCTAGCTTGATAAATAATAGTTATCACTTATGTTTTGACACCTTTGTTGATGATATCAACATCCATTTCCAATAAGTAGATACTCTTACTACGGCTAATTCCTCTGCTTATTTTTTGACATAAGTGCACAAAGTACTGGTCAGAATGTTATGCGACTTTTGTTGTAGGTACTTTAATATTCTAAACCACTATACCCACTTTTTCCTTTTCTTTTCCTTTTACAGAAATTAATTAAAAGGATTCCACTGATTATTATTATCGGTTATTTGTACACTTCCTTGTTTCGTTTTAATCCTCGTCGCCATTGTGACGTCCAGGGTTTCAGGGCGGGAATAGATTCAATGAAACACGTAAACGGGTTTACCGTCGACACGATCTGCCCGCTCCCGTTGACGTCTGTCTTAGTAATGGCGGCAGCGGGCAGGTGGTGGCAACACTTTATTTCATAAAGGTGTCTATACACCACAGTTACAAAGCATAGTGAGCTGTAAGTTCCGCCTTAAGTCAAATAACACGGCAGCATACATCCTTTGCTTAAAAAGTAAATCTTATTTGGCCTGCACATGCACAAAGCTTGTAATAATAAATTACTTTTTATAATTTTAACTTCATCAAAATCTGAATATGAATGTAAAATAATGTCTGTAATCAGTCTCTATTCTGTTCGTTGATAAGATAATTTGATACCCTCGCACAGCAATTTATTCGTGTTTTGAGTTATTACCCGGCTGAGAAACTAACGTCTGTTGGCCCCGCTCTTTTCAGCAAAATAACAAGCCTAGTAAATTATATCGATTTATAAACCTACGTATTTCTCTGTGGCCGTTACTTCATGACTGAAGATCGTTATTATCGGAAGCATTATTCTGGAAAGGAAGACTATTTTCATTCTCCACAATTTATGAACTAACTTTTGAAAGTTATTTTTTTATATGAAAGCTTGAATCCTCTGAATGTTGTAGTAGTAATATGTAGGAATTAAAAAAAATGGTTTTAGTATTTTCAATATTAACTGGGAGTTTCGCTGTCCGTCCGTCCGTCCTTCTGTCACCAGGCTGTATCTCAAGAACGGTGATATCTAGATAGTTGAAATTTTCACAGATGATGTATTTCTATTGCCGCTATAACAACAAATACTAAAAATAAAATAAAATAAATATTTAAGGGGGGCTCCCATACAACAAACTTGTTATAGATTATGGTACGGAACCCTTCATGCGCGAGTCGGACTCGCACTTGTCCAATTTTTTTAAATATATTTTTATTTATTTATTCAAACGCAGAACAAATATTTAAGTAAAATCTATGAATTACCTACCCTCGTTTATTAGGAGAGATACTCGTACATGAGTAGGTATAGGGACTTATTGTGTTCCAAAGAACACAAAATCAAATTTCCAATACCTATCACATGCTCTAAGCAACTAAATATTTCCATCAGGTAAATATTTTTTGTCGTTTAATATTTTTGACTCATTGGCAGTCTCTACGTTTAGTAGGTATATTTTTTTTACTAAAATATGTGTCTACATATATTAAACATTCTACGGATACTTAGTTTAGTAAAGAATTTCACGTATATAGAAGCAATATTAAATTTGTACATTTAATTTATGTATGAAAAATTCACAAAGGGTACTTATAGCCGTCTTTGGGTGGCGAAACTGCCTTTGACGAGAAAATGGTTTTCCTTTTGCTCGGATAATTATCTTTATATACGTTATAATTTCACCAAATATCAGCCCCAAAATCGTCGTGGTTTTTGAGATAATAAAAAAAATGAAAATCGTTTTTATTTTTTATTTACTAAAGTAGTGGCACGATTTTTTTGAAATTTGTATAAATTATGTAGATAATAAAGGACTATTTATAAAATAAAAATTACCATGAAATTTTATATTTAAGTAAAAAACAAAGGCTTTTTAATATTTAAAAAAAAAAAATTTTTACTTGCAAGGTGGCGACACCTACCAATATTAGATATTTTATAAAGCATTTAATTCTCTAATTTTTTTTTTTTTTTCAAAAAATTTCACTTGGATCAACAGGTTGAAAAAAGCAAATTTGTAACATCTCATGCCTGCTTAAGTAAATACATAGCTTTCCCTTTACTGCGTACGTAATAGGTTTCAATAACAGTAATTGAGGTAGTCTATGTCCTGATCCTGATAAATGTCCGTGAACCTTACTCGAACTTTCTTTCCATATTATAATGTGTAGAAATCAAAACGGTGAAATATAACATCATTCACACTACTACTAATAGCTCCCTATTAGCTCCAAATAACTACCTTCTAGCCCAGCGGGCGGGTAGTGACACTGCGTGAGGGCATTGACATATTTATGTGTTTATCACAAACATTTGTTCCTGAGTTATGGATGTATTTTCTGCATACAATTAGTATTTATCTACAATATGTATACCTCTTGTAGGTATACAGGGTGGCCCATTTAGAATTAATTGAGCCTCCCTGACGTTTCGGTACCTTTACAGATACCGGTTTGTTTTATTTAAATGTGTGACAGTCGCGGAAACCGAAGAAAATATTATGAATGAATACTGTTTTTCTTGTTATTAAAATCGATGACATGGTTCCTAAGTACAGATCTTCGTACGTCTTACAATTTCAGACTTTCCCATACAGACCGATATAAATGGGCCACCCTGTATACCTGCAAGAGGAATACATATTATAGATAAATACTAATTGTATGCAGAAAATACATCCATAAATCAGGAACAAATGTAATATAATTAATTTTTTGTTTTTTCTTCATAATCGGTTCACTGTAAAGCACCAAATTATATCGTTAATAATTTAAAAAGAAAAAAACATGCATTTAAGGATTTAAATAAACTAAGTATTTGTATTTTAGAATTCCGAATTAAAAAAAAACTCTACCTACAGTAGCTGCAGAAACTTCTTGGTTTGTTTTTAATTAATGCGTTTAGGTCGGTCTGAATAGGTTGGTTTGTTTTTAATTATCCGTATCTAGCATGTAGCCGGCCGCTAACAACTTCTGTTTGCATTTAAATCCTAGAGGCTAAAAGTACAACTTTAGCCTCGCTCCACGAAGCTAAAACACAGCTAAAATAACCCACATTTTGAGCAGGAGAAGTGAAATCAAATAAACATAGGTAGGTACCTAGGTATCTAATTGACAAACTTATTAAATTATCTTATAAATTGGCCTAATATATATATTAACGGTTTGAAAATAAATGGTTTGTTAATTTTTTAGGTATCGCAAATTATGTAGTTTGTTGTGTAGATTCATATTATGTCAATTTATGATAAGGGGTACCCTGAAAGCCTCGATGAGCTTGTACGAGTTCTAAAATCGCAACTAATTATAATAATTGAGGAGGAACATCAATATTAATGAAAGTTGAAATATCGGATAAGGGTAGTTAGACTTCAATTACTTTGGGCTTGGGCCATTAGAACTTCAGGTCGGCCCGATATTGAAATTGAAGCCTCATTACTTTGATGGAAATTAGGTACACGACTTTTCGATATTAGGCCTATTAGGCTGCCAGATGTCATTAGGCATGGATCCTTTATGAGAAATATCAATGTTATCAGGCTAAGTAGTTCACCTTATCTCGTTTTTACCGAAATAGAAGGTGCGGCTTCGTCCGCCTTTTTTTGTTCTTCACCATAGTCGGATAAAAAGTATCCTATATTGGATGTCCAGCTACCCCTTCATCACTCTTGTGGCGCGGAGATAATCCCATTAGCGAGTTATACTGCCACATGAAGTCCGACTCACTGGTAGTGAGGGCTAAACAGCCCTGATACAATTCAGGGGGCCTATGATGGTTGCGTTTATCACGTGATAAATAAGTGACAAAGCATCTGTCCCTTGCACTCGCGATTGGTCAAAACGTGACGGATGCTTTGACACTTATTTATCACGTGATAAACGCAACCATCATAGGCCTACAGGTCATATAAAAAAACAGCTACCCCCCCAATATTGGTTAAAATTCGTCTAAGCGTTTCAGCATGATGAGAGGGCAAATAAATTATGACCAACAGATAGAAAAGGCTGGCATGACAGCGCGCGCCCGTAAAAAACAAAAGGCAATCCTGCATGACAATATTAATACGCAATACATATCTGGAACTTAAGAATATACATAAAAAAGGAACAAAATATATAAGTACCAAACAGTATGCCACAATTTCAAATGCCATGTTATCTGACACTCACAACCGCGCCAGAGGTATCTTACTGTAAATATTACGAAAAAAAAATATTTTTATGACACATTTTTATTGCCGACTGTAGGTACTTTTTATACAAAAACGTTAATTGCTCGTCTAAACTCCGTGTTTAGAAGTTCCTATGACCATCGGGATATATGTAAAATGTGTGCAATTTTAGATGTAAGTATACGCGTCTAGTGCCCAAAAAGTTTCATTGAATTTATTTATACATAAGGACAATGGGCAAATTGGACCAAGAACCAACAGAGATGAGAGTTAAATCATTAGATATATATTTAAATATACTTCATTTTTTATTATGGGCACCAGGCTGGATTCCATTGCAGAGCTGAGATATTCCTGTTTGAAATAGGGACATGTGGCGGAAATTGGTACTAACTAACTCATACTGCACAGTGACCAGTGCGTAGATAGTGGCGCCAGAATTATATTACAACGCTAAATGGGCTTAAAGTTGACGCAAATCAGTTAGTTTATTATATAAATACATGAATATTATATTATGCTATCCAAATCAAAGTTTTAATCACATTAAAAGCTATTTTTTTATTGGTACTTATGCCCTCTAGTATCGAATAGCAAAACTCGTTATTGTCATTATTCTTGACAGTTTTTTCTTGAAATGGTGAGTAGCGGAACTAATTACATGTCAATAATGCTGTGTCCATACCGTCGCTGATACACGCTTGGAAATACCAAAAAAAGTTAATATAGGTAGGTTTCAAAAGGAAAGTGGAAGGTAAGTGTATATACTTGTTTATTATTTTATCTCTTGCTTATACTAATATGGGTAAGGTAAGAGCGAATAGTGAATATAGTTTTGATATCTACATTTGGTGCGACGTGTATTAATTTCCATTGTAACTACCAAATATATAATAAATGCATTTTTATTATTTCTCATGTGTATTCTAAATCAATTGTTCAGCGAGGGCAAAGCTTGATTCTTACAATGCTCGTAATAATCAGTGCGCATCTTCATGATGATTGATCAGTAATCAATTACCATTTACAGCATTTTAAGGAGTTCATTTGGTGATAATTTTCATGCAAAGTAAGCAAGTATTTTACCTAGACTTCACCTGACGAAAAGTTACTATGAAATCAAAGAAAGAGCATGTTTCCTAAGAAAATGCATATCGTCTCTCAACTGGAAGCTCCAAGTTATGATTTTCGGGGAAGAGGTCTAAGGAACAAATACTGCTGCATATTTAGACCAAGCGGGATTTTAAACAGAATACTAGGCAGACGAGATCGCAGTTTGTTTTTTAGACCACTTGCTGTTTCGGGCAGCTATTGTTTAGACGAAATTATACTAACCCCTTTTAATTCATTACCAAGTAGCTTTTGAAGTCCTAAACTGAAACATGTACCCGACTCTTTCGCAGATTAGGTATAGTTAGAAATTCTCATGTTGCAACCACTGCACCAGATAACCTACTTGTCAATGATGGAAATAAAAAGAAAAGAGCAGGTTCCAAGATACTGGTATATTTACATAAGCGTAAAATAAAAAGCAAAAAAATGCATAAAAAGATGGTAAAAGATAACCACTTCCTAAACCGACCTATTCCCAGAAAGCCGCTCCCCGGAATGACCACTTCTTATATTGACATTAAAGCCAAGTTTCCGGAACGACTACTTTCCCACGAAAAAACGGGTGTAGGATAGAAGATTTAGGGGTTATAAAAAATGTGTTTCTACGGATTAAACTAGTTTATTGCTAGCCATTTGTGTCGTATACCCACTCGTATATATAGATCTTATATTATCTAATACTAAACAGGTAAACCAATATGGTATTATTTGAGTTAAAAAAAATTACCTATTTATTACCAAACTAAATACCAAAAAAGTTTTTTGTACACAAAAAATAACGAATGCTTACTTGAAAACAGTATAAAGGTTAATAGGTAATTTAGTACATGTGCATAGCGGTGTACTGCCCCGCTCACTGTCTTGGTGCCTACTAAATTCGGCAGCACAATAAGACACATAATTTTTAGCTTTTATTCCGAGTAGTGGTCATTATGGCAGTGGTAAATTCCAGAAATGGTCGTTTTATCAAGTTGTCGTCTTGGGAATTGGTCTTCATGGGAGTGGACAATCCGGGAAATGGTCGCTTTGGGAAGGGGAACTGGTCATTATGGTCATACATAATTATAAAGGTAATACGTGTTGTAACTTTACAGCATAAATAAGATTTTTTACTTCTGTTACGGTAATAATAAAAAATCGTTAAAATGATTATATTTTTGCATTTATTGTACTCTAATACTTTTGTCATTCTGGTACAGTCGTTATAGTTTCTTGCTGGTACTCACTTCCTGGCACGACCACGCGATTTGTTGGTAGGTAATCTGAGAAGATGTCAATGATAAAAGTCAAAAATAATGCGTAAAAATTCTAAAAGAACTTGTTTCACAACAAAAGACGTCGAAAAATCTACAATTACAAGCGCTATTCCTTTGGGTCCATAGTGTCCACTGTATCAAAACGTCCACCGTATCAAAACGTCCACCGTGTCAGAACGTCCACTGTGTCAGAACGTACACTATGTCAAAACGTCCCCTGTGTTAGAACGTACACTATGTCAGACCGTCCACTGTATCAGAACGTCCACTGTATCAGAACGTCCACTGTGTCAAAACGTCCACTGTGTCAAAACGTCCACTGTCAAAACGTCCCCTGTGTCAGAACGTACACTATGTCAGACCGTCCACTGTATGAGAACATCCAATTTAAAATGTCCACTCTACCAAATTGTCCACTCTATCAAATTGTCGACTGTATCGATAGGTCATCTCTATAAAAAGGTACACTTTGCCAAAGGGATCACCATAATTATCTACCAAATAGTCCAACCTACACATACTACCTACGTTTTATTCCTGTAACTTTGTCGGTAAATGTATACTCTACTCAGAATGACATATTGCAGCGCGGTAGCAAACTGATAGTATTTTTTTTTATTTCGAAACCTTCTTAAACTCATTTCTAAATAGAGTGGGTATTAAGATTAAGTGAGATATTTGATATAGTGGTAATTTTGACACAGTGGGCATTCTAAGATAGTGGACGTTTTGATACACTGGACATTTTGGTACAGTGGACGTTCTGACACAGTGGACGTTTTGACACAGTGGACATTGAGACAGTGGACGTTTTGATACAGTGAACGATCTGACACAGTGGACGTTCTAACACAGTGGACGTTCTGACAAAGTGGATGATCTGACACAGTGGACGGTTTGATACAGTGGACACTGTGGACCCAAAGGGCGCTATTGTGTTGTGATACTAGTAGTGTTATTGCAGTAAAAATCTATGTTACCTAGAGTACAATAATTTTTTTAGCATTTTCAATTGACATTTTCCCTTTGATTGACATTTAAATATTCTTGGCTTTCAAATGATTCGTGAACGTGCTAGGTAGTACCTACCTACGACTGTTGGCACAGTCGTTGTGGTGAATGACGAAACTAGGTATAAAGGTATAATCAGTTTATGCAAAAAATTTAACAAAAAAGAACCAACTTAAAAAAAAAACTGTAAAGCCAAAAATAACCCCTTCATGTACAGATTACATTTGAATCACTTTTTTTAACTCGGTGTCAAACCACTCAATTATTTATTACTATGAAAACAGATGCCGCGCATAAAGCCCAAGAAGTATATAGAGAAGAAGAAGTATATTTTAGTACCGTTATTTATAAATTGTATTTGTCTTTTGTAAACTTTTATTGGTGTGGAATAAAGTGGTATTGTATATTTGTTCGATAATGAAGTATACGTGAGGTTTGGCACCGACTTCAAAAGATGATTCAAATGCAATCTGAACATGAAGGGGTTATTTTTTGCTTTACAGTTTTTAGAAGTCGGTTCTTTTTAGTTAAAAATTGTATTTTTTTGATTTTGAGTGATTCAATTATAATCAGAATCACTTTTACACAAAAAAATAACCGACTTCAATGAGCGAAATGGAACATACAATAAGACTTATATGATTTTCTCATAGATGCTTTTATCAGAACTGGACCAAATTGATATGAGACCACACGGGCAGCAACAGCTTTCAAATAAAAAAGAATCATCAAAATCGGTTCACCCATTCGAAAGTTCTGAGGTCATAAACGTAAAAAAAATAGTCGAATTGAGAACCATCCTTTTTTTTTGAAAGTCGGCGGCTAAAATGTACATGTACCTCAAACTATTTTAATGAATTCGTATCACAAAAAAAAACCTTCCGGTGCATTCGCACCTAAGCTCAAATTACCCTTTTACACAGTACAACCCAATGTCAAAAACACAGATTGTCATATGAACATAAATTCAAAATAGCCCAATTTCTAAATACGAGAGTCCCAAAAAACACTAAAACCAAAACGACTTTATCTTGATTATGTGCGACTCTCGTGATCACCTAATGTCATAAAGTTTGAAGCTCAAAACAAATGAATCTCTCAATACACTCGTACTAAAATACACCATTCTCCAAATAACATAATCTCCAAACACGCTAGTCTCAAAATACCCTAAATATTTTTGGTCCTGACTCCTAAGTCCTAACTCTACAATATTAGGTAGTTACCAAAAAAAGGTACTAATAGTGAGGCGTGGCAGACTAAAACGAAAGCCTTTTATGTTATTATTTTGGCTAAACCGTGTACCGCAAAATGGGGATGAGTAGGGATTGCGACGGCAGTTGGGTCATGAATGGGGAGAGTAGAGATGATAGAGGGGTGAGTTGGTGTGGTTAGACCAAGGTTTTCTGTGAACTCTCCGTCGACAACCAATGTTTTTTTTGTGTATCTGACGTAGCTGGACGGCTTCTTAGTACTTTGGCAGTATGAGATGTCAATGGCGCGAAATAAATTTTAATATTTTTTTTATTATTTACTGGCGGTACCTAAAAATCTGTTATTTTTCCTGCTAATGGGTCAATTTCAACAAGACGCATTTTTTGTATCATTTCGGTGTGATTCTTTATTTTTGATCATTTTTAGGTTTTTTAAATGTGAAGAGATACTTTAGACTATATTATTAAACATATGTAAAAGGGACCCTGAAATCTGAAATGGTTTTCGAGATATTCGAGATCGAATATGAAACACACTACGGAATGATAAATGTACACCAGGATGATAAAATAAGTGCACCGCAATGAAATTTCATACGCCGGAATGAAAGAAAAGTGGCATATTATGAAAGTAATTTTACTTTTTATATTCGTAATATATATTATATTGGCATTACATAATAATATAAACATATATCTTAGGTATGGTATTAAAAACAAAATAAAAAATATTATTATTTCAACAATATTTATGAAAAGTGAAGCTACTTTTGATGTCATTCCGGTGCTTTCCTCATTTTGGTGGGGTTTAAAGTCATTTTACTACACCGGAAACACCGGAATGAGAATGGTGGAATGAGAAACACGACATATTTTTATCTCTTAAAAAAAAAGTAAGCCCTTTATTCTAAAACTAATTCAACTCTTGTAATGGCGAGTGTACTTTACCTGATATATATAAATTTCAAACCACGCAGTTAAAAAATAAGGAAGCTATAACAAACTCCGGAATGACATTTTTTTTGTCCCCTGTCCACCGCGATGAAATATTCACGTTTATACAAGCCAACGTATTGCCACTATACACAACCGGCCTCGTCGAGCGCCGCAGCTTGACTAATTCTTTGAAGTGCGCGGGAGACGGGGGGCATGCTTGATCAAATTTGGGAAATAAATCGGTTCGAAACATTGTCGGCGGTAATGAGAAGTTTTTTCGGGACAAACGTATATGCACTTATTCAAGAGTATACAAAGGAGATATATAACGGGTAATGTGCTTTTTTCGTTACCTATTTATATGGTAATAAAATAATGGTAACAGATTTTCTTTGTCATGCATAGTATTTGACTTACCCGGCATTTTACAAACAAAACCGGCTTGGGGACAACCCACCTTGATGAGAAATTTGGTCTAAATATATTTTTTTAAATTATTATATATATTAATATTTAAATTTTAGCTGTTGCCCGAGGTAGACAATGGCGGGCTGTTTCCGAAAAAAAATGGTACTTTATTATTAAACCTTTCTGCACCTGCGTTTTCAGTCTTGCCATCAAAAAATACTGCTTGGGAAATTGACCCTAATAAGGAACGTTATTCCTACTCATAGAACAATATTCAGACACTTCGAAAAAAATATCGACTACACAGACGCATTTAGAGTATTTTGGGATTAGCGTGTTTTGAGACTATTGTATTTTAAGAATGGTGTATTTTAAGACTAGTATATTATGGGAATAGCTCGTTTTGAGCTTCAGCTTTTATGACATTAGGTGATCTCGGTAGTAGTACATAATGGAGATATGTTCGTTTTGGTTTTAAGGTTTTAGTGTATTTTGGGACTCTGGTATTTAGAGACCTGTCGGCGATTAGTTCCTAATTCTTAATTTTACACGTGTGAAATTTTGCAAATTATATTCGGGACGAATTCTTCTTTCTGAAAACTCTTAATTTTACCAATTCTTAATTTTCCGAATGCCTCATTTTCCTAATTATAGTTAGTACCAATTCGGATTTTTTACAGACGAAAGTACAGTTAGACATATTACTTTTAATTGCGAAATTCATAATACTTATAACATGCGGCAAATTCATTTTCATTGATATATCGCAATTTTTCTATTTGTTATGTTGCATTATTCTTTTTTATAAGTACGTATTATTACAGTGTTTAAAAATAAAACAATAAAATTTTGTGTTGCAGTGGTTTGCAGCAACGCCAATAAAATGTGGCCTGGTGGTGGATTCAATAGGGGATGCGACTGATGTTGAACTCTATAACATGGTGTAGTTATATGAATAAAATTAGCTCAATATGTCATGATACAAAGAAAAAAAATAAAAACAAAAAACAAGAAGTCACATATTTAAAAAAATATGAAATATGCGACTTCAAAGGTATGAAAATTTTGTAATTTTTTTTAAGACAAAAGAAATTTCTAATTTTCTCCATACAAATGCTTATAATTCGGTCGAAATTTATAATCAAAGACACTAAAATTATCGGAAATATAAATAATTAATATCAGACAACCTCACACAAACCGATCTAGTCCCAAATTAAGCTCAAGAAGGGTTGTGTTATGGGTACTAGACGACGATATATATACTTATATAGATAAATATATACTTAAATACATAGGAACAACCATGACCCAAGCACAAATATTCGAGTTCATCACACAAATATTTGCCCTGGCCGGGATTCGTACCCGGGACCGCTGCTCAGTAGGCAGGTGCTTGCAAACTGAGCCAACCGCGTCGTCAATCATCGTCAAATATAGAAGGACTGATTCAAGGAAAACTCACACCCGAGTGTCTACAAAATTCGTGTCGGTTTAGGTAAGCAGGTAATAAAGTTCCCACTGTCCATCAGGTGGGCTGAGAGCTCGTCTGCCTACTCGTGCGTTTGGTTGTGTTGTGGCTACTGATTGGTCTAGTAATTTTGAGTTGTGTTGGTCTGTTTCGTTTAAACATAATTTTAAGCAATGTATAGTAATGGTTTTATTAGTTTAAAATAAAACTTATGTTTGTAGTCAATATACATATTTGTTCTCTTTGGTGATCTAGAAGTATATGACTGTACTGACGTTAAAAAATCCGAATTGGTACTAACTATAATTAGGAAAATAAGGCATTCGGAAAATTAAGAATTGGTAAAATTAAGAGTTTTCATAAAGAAGAATTCGTCCCGATAATAATTTGCAAAATTTCACACGTGAAAAATTAAGAATTAGGAACTAATCGCCGACATCTTTAGAGCCTGACTAGGCTATTTTGATATTATGTTTATACGACAATTTGTGTTTTTGACATTGGGGTGTACTGTGTAAAAGGGTAATTTGAGCTTAGGTGCGAATGCACCGGAAGGAAAAAAAATCCGCTGTGGTCGTGCTGTAATAGTATCTCATATATATTTGTAGTTCTAGACAAACTCAATCTATGCTAACCTACTAAGTCATCGATGACAGACTTTTTTATGAATTTCCATCTGTCATCGTGTCAATTTCATGAAATTGTCACAATGAATTTGGTTATACGATTGCAAACCCACAACGCATGTAACAATTTTTGGTGCAGTAGACGATGAATGTTTTTTATTATGCGGCGCTGACTTAGAATTCGCGGGTCTACTTTCTGCGACAACGTCCACATAATCCTGACCGGACGTCTAGTGCCTGCAGCCACTGCAACGTGAGACGTAGCAGTTGGCTCAGGAATTATACCGAAACGAGCCTAGAGGTCAATTTCATGTGCAGAGGATATCGACTAGAATTTCTAGCTTAGATTGACCTCTAGCCTCGTACCGGGCGGCATAGTCTAGCCATCCATCTATATCCATCTCAATAGGGGTAAAATAATAAAAAAAGTGGTAACGTAATTATCACCTGAATTCCGGTGATCTGTGGCATTCCGCATGATCTAACAAACGAATTACCTCAACACAATAGCTAACGCGACTGGCAAATACAGCAAGATTTCTATCTTCTCCGCTGATGAGCAGTAGCACATGCAGGCATCGCGGCCACCTCGCGCGTCACGAACAGATCGGGACGACCACGCATCCGGTCAAAGGAGTGCATTTAAATCATAAAGGCTAAAAGCTACCACATTAGCGCCGCTTCGCGAACCTAAAATAACCTTCTTTTTAAGCAGGGATAGGGTAACGTTATTGATTGCGAGGTTATAGCCTTTATTTAATATTATCAATCAACGCTTGAAGAGAATCAAGAAGTTGCGAAACCTTCCCTTCTTCTGTGGCCAGCTGCGGGCGCGTCACCGCGTTCTTGGGGCGTTGGCCGCCGACGGCCCAAGAGACTTGCGCTTCAGGGTCTGGGTTTGTATACTTCTGAAAGCATTCTCAAAAATTAATGTGTCACGATTATGGCCTGCTTCCTATTCAATTACTATGTCCTGCTTTTATCGTAATTACTAATTATATTCATATTTCTAGCAGGTAATACAGTTCTGCAATGAACTTCTTCCGTCCGAAAGAAAAAGTCATAATTATAACCTTCTTCTCATATATTATGTTTATCTGTAGTTCGGTAAAATATGTCCATTAACCATCCGTGAATACCTAGCCACCTGTCCAAAAATTGTTAAAATTGATTCAGCTGTTTAGGCGTGATGAATGGACAATGATACAAATATACAAACATAACAAATTATGACATGTAAAATGTATTAATTTTACCAATAAAAATCTGTATCTGTATCTGTATCTGTATAAAAAGAAACCTTTTCGGATTGCTGACCTCCAAATGGCCTTACCTATAGCAACAACCTAAGATGAAAAACCGAGCAAGTGCGAGTCGGACTCGCGCACCGAGGGTTCCGTGCAAACACTTCCCATCTTATCTGGCCTGGTTAGTTAAGTTTGCACCTGGTATGTATAGCGCCGCAAACAAGTGGGGTGCAAAGTCAACGCAACTGTTCACGTTTTTTTGTATACGGGAGCCCTACTTTAATATTTATTTTATAAAATTCCGACACTTGCTATCACGGTTCATGAGATACAGCCTGGTGACTGACAGACGCACAGACGGACAGACGCACAGACGGACAGACGCACAGACGGACAGACGGACAGACGGACAGACGGACAGACGGACAGACGGACAGACGGACAGACGGGCAGACGGACAGATGGACAGGCGGACAGACGGACGGACGGATGGACGGACGGACATACGGACAGACGGACAGATGGACAGACGGACAGACGGACAGACGGACAGATGGACAGGCGGACAGGCGGACAGACGGACAGACGGACGGACGGATGGACGGACGGACATACGGACAGACGGACAGTCTACAAAATCAATACTGAAAGTTATATTATCACTATAAAAAACCAACTGCCCTTATAGTGGATCGTAGTTTCGACTACCAAGCAAGAGGGTGGAGTTTCGAGCCCGGGACTTCCGATATTACTTATACAGATTACGGATTCGTTATCGTAGAGTACACGTAAAATTGGTCTACACTTTTTTAAACAACTGAAGATCATTTGTCGCTAGTCGCTGCAGTGGTGGCCGCTTGGATAAGAAGGGTCCCGAAGAATTATGAAAAGTCCCTCCTGGCACCTATCATTAGTTCATGAGTTAGTCATAAATAAAATAGTAACATTAGGGATTATTATATATATTATTATATTATTCATTTAGTCTAATAAACGTAGTATTAATTTTAATATCATATTTTTATATGGACAAGTAAGTCATAATATATCATAATATGGAACTAGGACTCAAACCTGAGCCAACTGATTTCACAGGCAAAGTTTCGTTTGAGTATTACACCACCAGGAATCGAACCTGGGCTAATTTTTTTCACAGACAAGGCTTCATCCAAGTATTATACCATCAGGAATCGAACCTGGGGCTCACTGTCTTCACAGGCAGAACTTCATACGAGTATTATTTCACCAGGAATCGAACCTGGACTCCCTGTTCACAGGGATAGCTTTATACGAGTATTATTTCATCAGGGATCGAACCTGGACTCACTGTCTTCACATGCAGAACTTCAAATGAGTATTATTTCACCAGGGATGGAACCTGAACACACTGTGTTCACATGGAGAGCTTCATATGGGTATTATTTCACCAGGAATCGAACCTGGACTCCCTGTTCACAGGGAGAGCTTTATATGAGTATTATTTCACCAGGGATCGAACCTGGACTCACTGAGTTCACAGGGAGAGCTTTATCTGAGTATTATTTCACCAGGGATCGAACGTAGGCTCAATGTATTCACATGGAGAACTTCATCTGAGTATTATTTCACCAGGGATTGAACCTGGGCTCTTTGTCTTCACAGGGAGAGATTCATTCGAGAACTATACCATCAGGAATTGAACCTGAGCTCACCATCTTCACAGGCAGAGTTTCATCCGAGTACTAAACCACCAGGGATTGAACCTAAGCTCACTGACTTCACAGCCGAAGGTTCATCCGAGTTCCATACAACTGGAAACACAACACAGTTTACAAGCAGAACTTCATTCAAGGGCAGAACTTCATCTAAATATCATACCATAGAAATCGAATCCGAGATGATGATGTTGCTCCGTAGACGTATTTCCATCAACTTACCATGCTTTACCGTGAATGATTGGCTCAGTCAGTCGGAAGAATTACTATTTTTTTACTTTCAAAGAATTAAATGGATTTGAAAAAGTGGATTTTTCAACGGTGTCAAAATGTCAATGACGTTTGTTTTTTAAATGTATTTCACAGACTATGGTTTCCGATGTTTTTTTTTAATGCTATAGCGAGACTGACGTGTAAAAACCACATTTTGAAAGAAGGTAGCGTGATCTACTCTGCACCAGATGTCACTGCGCCAGCGATATCAGTCTCTTAAAACTATCAAATAACTGCAGAATATTCTGCGCATCATTTTATATTAATGGTCTTTTCTGTATTGTATTTTTTGTTGATGTGTAATAAAGAATTGTTGCATTACAATGTACACATAACAGTACTAATGACATCTAGTGGGCAATAGAAGAACTATAATTTGAGTAAACTTGAAAAATAACTATAATTACACACTTCTACACGCATAATATGAGGATTATTACTTGTAATAAAAAGGTACCATTAATACTACAAGCTTAACATACGATATCGTCCATTTAAAATAATTTTAGCGTTGTATTACTACACTGTCGCTACTATCTATGTGGAACTGGTTTTAATGTATGTATTTTTTAGTTCCAATTTTTGCCACATCTTAACTACAAACACGAATATCTCAGATCTGCAATGGAATCCAGCTTGGTGCCCATAGTAAAAAATTAAGCCTATGTTAATACCTATCTAATAACCTAACTTTCATCTCTGTTGGTTCTTGGTCCAGCCTCCATACAAATTTGCCCATGGTCCTTTGCCACCAGCATTATATGATACACAAAAAATACTTGATGGAATCTATGTGGCAAATTTATTTACTGATAAGAAGGGGAAAACGATGGCAGTTTTATTCTCAGAATTCGCGTCCTAGTGGCCAAGTTTCTGGAACATGACTGGAAATATCTCGAATTTGGTTGTCTATTGATTGAACGAAATTTATATGCAATAGGTAATATGCAATGATTTGCTCGAATTTCCCTTACCCGAATTTCATTTGCCCGAATGTTTCGTTTGCTAGAAACGTCATTTGACATAATCTTGTATTCCAGAATATTATATGCCATAATGATACGAATGCCATAAGTATTTTTTTCCATAGTATTAAGTGCCATAATATTGTTTGATAGAATATTTAAACGCCATACTAAATGTCGTACGTCCTTTTATCGTAGTTCTTCTAAAACTGTAAATTAGGTTAGGATTTGTATTTTGAAGCAAACATGCTAACGCTCCGCTATACGGGTCACAACACAAACCTAACCTAACCTATAGTTTTCGGTTTTAGATCCATGTACTATTTGGTAGCAGTTCTTCTAAAACTAGGTTAGATTGGGTTTGTATTTTGACGCTCCGCTCGCTTCGCTCGCTCCGCTATACGGGGTTATAAAACAAACCTAACCTAACCTACAGATTTCGGTTTTCGAGCTATGTTCTGGTATAAGCATTTTGACTATATATTGTGACCAAGTATGTACATAGACACTATGTACTATGACTATATGGTCACAATGCAAACCTAACCTAAAGTTTTCGGTTCTGGTCGAATGTCGTACGTCCTTTTATTGTAGAGTTCTTCTAAAACTGTAAATTAGGTTAGGATTTGTATTTTAAAGCAAACATTCTGACGCTCCGCTATACGGGTCACAACACAAACCTAACCTAACCTATAGTTTTCGGTTTTAGACCCATGCACTATTTGGTAGCAGTTCTTCTAAAACTAAGTTAGATTGGTTTTGACGCTCCGCTCGCTACGCTCGCTCCGCTATACAGGGTCATAAAACAAACGTAACCTAACCGATTTCGGTTTTCGACCTATGTTCCATTTGGATGGCATATAACATTATAGCATGTGATAATTATGGAATACAATCTTTATGGAAAATGTGATTATTGGAATTAATATTATGGGAAACAAAGATTCTGGCATAGGATTAATATGGTAAATAATGATTATGGGAAAAACAATTATAAGAAACAAGTTTCAGACTATTGAATATTATGGCAGACGAAATTCGGGCATATGAAATTCTGGCAAGTGAAGTAATACCCTCGAATTTATCATGTGTTGTGGTTAAGATATTCCATGTATAAAGTTGTGATTAAAATAGAAAGCCCGGTCAAATGTGAGTCGGACTCCCGCATCGAGGGTTCCCTAGAAACGTAACTTTCTGTAAGTAAACTATTGACCCAATACATCGACTTAGGTCGGGTTAGCTTGCCAACTTGTGACGGTATCTGATAGCTACCGATCAAACCCTACCTACTGATTTGAATGATGAAGTTAAACCTGAAGTTTAGTGACCGATAGTCGGGGCGAAAGCATACTCACATACACACTGCTTACCAAAATTTAATAATAAGAGGGAACCTAAATAATGCTATAAATAAAATTCAGAATTATATTTATTGTACCATAACTCCAGTTGATTTGTAATAATAGTATTTAATCGAAACTTTGATTAATTTCTCGAATAAGATAGATAATTTTATCTTATTCAAGGCCTGCATTTAGTTCCTAGAACCAAACAAATCAATAAATCAAGAGAAAACAAACCAGGCTAAAGAAAAACTCTTGATGCTCGTGTTTTACACTAAATTAATTAATCATAACCAATCCATTATTAATCAATAACCAAAATATAATCAGATACTAAGGTAAACGCAGGTATTACCGACCCCCTTAAGGCAATTTCAAAATGAACCATCATTTTTAAGGATGCTGATTGCTCTCAGATTCACGTTTTTATTTTTTTACGTTTGTATTATGTGTAAACTCTATATTTTCTATGTTAAAGGCTACTGAATAAAGGTCTATACTGTATAAAATAATTTATATAAAGACGAAGTCGATTGTTGCTAATACCGACTCACAAAAATGCCTGTGAAGCTATTAACGATTTTTATGCAGCTATCACCGATCGTAAAAATCTATATACGATCGGTAATAGCTTCTTACTGTTGCTACTACCGACCCCTATGGATCGCTAATACAATTTGTTAGTGCAAACATATAATTTATCAGCGACTAATAAAAAGTAGGTATTTTTTATTAAGTTACACCTTCTGACTTTCAAACAGATAGTAATTAATTAATATAACATGAAATATGAACCCATGCACACAGTTTTAAACAAAAAACAATATTTTTTAATGTAACAATTCAAGAATCGACCTTCCAAAAATATGTCATTATTAGTTCAATTAACAACGTGATAAAAAAGAAAGTAGAGAACAAAACGTATGTCGCTAATATATTTTTACAAAGAACCGATGTTTTTATTTAAATTGGGCTATTAAAGTACCTGTGTTATTGTCATATAATGACATAATAGAGAAAAAAACAAAACTCTATTCTGAGGCCATTAACGACTTATGGGTCGGTAATAAAATTTGTAAGTGCAAACATATGATGTATTAGCGACTCATAAAAAGTAGGTAAGTATTTATTATTAAGTTACACCTTCTGACTATAAATCAGATCGTAATGAATAAATATAACAAGAAATATGTACCCATGTATACAGTTTTAAACAAAAAACAAAGAAATTGTCCGGTCACAAAGTAGGTCAGATATACAATAATCTATATACGATCGGTAATAGCTTCTTACTGTTGCTACTACCGACCCCTATGGATCGCTAATACAATTTGTTAGTGCAAACATATAATTTATCAGCGACTCATAAAAAGTAGGTATTTTTTATTAAGTTACACCTTCTGACTTTAAAACAGATTGTAATTAATTAATATAACATGAAATATGAACCCATGCACACAGTTTTAAACAAAAAACAAAAATTTTTAATGTAACAATTCAAGAATCGACCTTCCAAAAATATGTCATTATTAGTTCAATTAACAACGTGATAAAAAAGAAAGTAGAGAACAATACGTATGTCGCTAATATATTTTTACAAAGAACCGATGTTTTTATTTAAATTGGGCTATTAAAGTACCTGTTTTATTGTCATATAATGACATAATAGAGAAAAAACAAAACTCTATTCTGAGGCCATTAACGACTTATGGGTCGGTAATAAAATTTGTAAGTGCAAACATATGATGTATTAGCGACTCATAAAAAGTAGGTATTTATTATTAAGTTACACCTTCTGACTATAAATCAGATCGTAATGAATAAATATAACAAGAAATATGTACCCATGCATACAGTTTTAAACAAAAAACAAACATTTATAAATGTAACGATGCATGAGTCGACCTTCCAAAAATATGTCAATATTGGTTAAAATAAAAGCGTAATAAAAAAGAAAGTAGACAACAATACGTAGGTCGCTAATACATTTTGACAAAGAACAGATGTTTGAATTTCAATTGGTCTATTGAACTACCTGTGTTATTGTCATATAATAACACAATATAGAAAAAACCGAAACACTATGCTGAGGCCATTAACGACTTATGACTCGGCGATAGCTGCCACAACTAAAACTGATGAAGCTAAGACCGTCCTATTTTATTTTAAGGTTTTATCGTTTCAAATAGCTTTTTTTTCAATAAAATGTGGTATGAAATCCAGAACTGACACTCAACGGAACATATTTAATAACACAACAAAAAGTATAGCACTCACTTATTCGAATAAATCGCTTAAGTAGAAAAGTCACGTGCTTGCCTGATGGATTAAGGCCTAGTACGACGTGAACTGCGCCCACGCTGTCTCCGCACAAACTGGGTTATTTTGTCTCTTTTTTGCACTTTCACACACACTAACGCAAAAGTAAATGATGGTCTAGGAAGCAACGTGTGCATAGCTTCAGCTATCTATAGCTAGAATAGTACAGGAAGCGTAAAAATTGACTTTCAATTTATAGGTCGGTATTACCTGCAGATTTTCGATAGGTCGTTGATACCTGCGTTTACCTTAACCAATAAAGGATGTTAGGGAATTATAACCTCACGGTTTTATAATCTGTTGAACGAATGAGATTTCCAACACTTAAACACATATTGTGAATGTCAGCCCATTGAAAAAGTAAATTCTGTCACTTACCTTGGTGTTAAAGTGGATTCGAGCTTCTCTTGGAATGAACACATTAGTTTCTTATGCAGTAAATTAAGAATTCTTCTTACCAAGTTCTATCATTTGAGTTATAAAACTCCGCAAAATATTCTTAAACAGCTATATTTCGCCTTGGTGGACTCAGTGCTGAGCTATGCTCTCGATTCCTATGGTCTAACTTTTAAAACATATATAGATAAAATAGAGGCATTACAAATAAGGTTCCTTAAATTACTCGTAAATAATAAAACAAAACAAAGTTGTGATGGTAACTATTATAAACTATTTAAAATTCTCAAGATACTTCCTATTCGCCTAAAGCATAAATACCTACTTTTAACAAATAACCATAGTCATCTGGAGCATAGTTTAGTACTGGTCAACCACAGACATAGTACCAGGTCGGTGACATCAGGTAAATACGAGGTACCAAGAGTAACTAATTATTTTGGAGACAGGACATTAAATAAAAGATTGCCATATTTATTTAACAGCCTACCTGAAGACATCCGCTCGGAACTAAACAAAAATAAATTTAAAAAACTCCTTAAAAAACATTTGTTAGAAACCCTTCCATAAAGTAAGCAGACGTAATAGTAAATATTATAGTAATGTATGACAAACTTTTTGTAGAGACTCTCCTGCAGACAAACTGTGCAAACAGTTTTGCAGAACTCTGTTCTTAACACTTTTGTAAACAAAAGCCAAATAAAGATTTTTATTATTATTATTATTATAAATAATCCATACTTAGTAATCTTATTATACCTTTAAAAGAGCAATTCTTGTATATTTATAAATTTATTTCAGTGATCTCGGAAACGGCTCTAACGATTTCGCTGAAATTTAGTATTTGGGGGTTTTTGGGGGTAAACATCGATCTAGATTAGTCTTATGTTTGGGAAAACGCATGTTTTCGAGTTTTCATGCGTTTTTCTTTCCACGCAGAATATGGTCGCTAATTTCGTCCTGCCGGCCATTGTCCGTCTGGTTCAGCGGGTTAAGACGCGGACGGCAAGAAACGAGTGTTACGGGTTTAAATCCCGCTCGGTGACTTATTATTGTTTTTTTTTTTTATGTTCAACTTTATATGTTCAACTTTTTTTTTATGTTCAACTTTATATATAAAAAAGCGGTGGTAGCCTAGTGGTAAGGGCATGCGACTTTCAATCCGGAGGTCGCGAGTTCGAACCCGGCCCGTACCAATGGGTTTTTCGGAACTTATGTACGGAATGTCATTTGATATTTACCACTCGCTTTTCGGTGAAGGAACAACATCGTGAGGAAACCGCCTAAGCCCAATAAGGCCTAGTTTCCCCTCTGGGTTGGAAGGTCAGATGGCAGTCGCTTGCGTAAAAACTAGTGCCTACGCCACATCTTGGGATTTAGGTAGCCGACCCCGATTGAGAATTCATTCTCGACAAAGATATGGGACAAAGGCTAGGAGGATGATGATGTTCAACTTTATATATAATTTTTTATTGTTTTTAGACATGTTTAAAAAAATGTAGCAAAGCAATAGTGCAAAACGAAAAATTTAACGATACAAATTTTAAACACAGTTTCTCGGGTATTTTTTGTGACGCCTTTATCACCTAAACACCACCATATTACAATAAATAGGTAGTATTAACCGAGCAAAGCTCGGTCGCCCAGGTACTTAAGTATAATACCAATTTCACACACCATTGAAATTGTAGTAGCAATAATAGGGCCAAATATAAATTATTAAATAATTTAAAGGTATCTGTGTTAACATTTAGTAAGGTCATCAATGCGCTTGCGCATATAATACAATAGTGCATCAATTTATCTGTCAGATAAATTCCAAAAGTAAAACAACGACGGACCTCGAATTCCGCTACATTTATCTACAAGCATTAAATTATAACATTATTTCTTTATCGTATGGCATGTATGGAGTCACTGGATTACATATAAAAATAATTTTTAGTTAGAATTTTGCCCTTCCCAGGTACGCGACTGCTTCTTCTGATAGGATCTTAAAATCGTCTACATGGCCTGCGTATTTAGTAAAGGGGCATTCCAGAATGATGTGGTTGATGGTCTGGTCTGGATGCCCACAGTTACAGGCAGGAGAGGAGCTCCAGCCCCATTTGTACCAGTGGTGTCCGCAGTTGCCAACTCCTGTTCTTATGCGGTTGAGAGCGGACCACACCCGGCGGGGTTCCTTGAAGCCCGCTGGGGGCACTCGCAGGGATAGAGCAGCGAAAGGGTTCGCTTGGTCTCTGAGGGCTTCCCATTCTTCGGTCCATGCTTCCTCCAGGGTACGGGTGATCGGGGAATTTCCCATCAGTAGGGTAGACTGGGTACGGTTGTAACAGGGTACGGTTGTAACACCTCGAATATTTCCGAAACTATCTACAGGAGAGTGAGGGGTACAAGAGGAAAGGGACGCGGCGGACAGGCAGGAACACGATTACCAGTGTCTCTGCGCCGTCAGCGTGGTTAATACGCGTTCAGGAGGTTATATCGTGTTTTGTGCATCAAAAGTAAGTATTTTTGGTCGATTTCTTTTCAAATTATCTTTATTAATAATGCATGTTACGTGTAGTTGTTTTTTTTTTGGTATTTGCTAGACGTTTACGGTGTGTAATCAAGTTTTAGTTTGAGTGTAGGCTATGCTGTTTCGAATGTGGATTTATTTTACTGGCACAGGAGGGGGTTGGGTACGGTTGTAACAATTTTTGTGGGTAAATTTGTAGTATTTTTTTTAATCTTTGTTTTGTGTTTCGGATATAACAAGAGTTTATTTTCATTATAGATGCCAAGAAAACGTGTCAGGAAGACATCTAGACGCGAAAATGATCAAGAGTGCTTTTAAACATGCTAACGATGAAGTGAAAAAAGGGAAGTCTTTGCGGCAAACAGCAGAAATATAAGAAAAGGGACAGCTAAAGGAGCCAGGAAGGGAGAAGGGAAGGGAAAGAAGGGAAAGGCTGATACAAATTATATTATAATGCTGAATCTTCAGAGGATGAAGACTTAACTGCAATGACAAAGATTCTAATTAAGTTTATGACAACTTTGTTGATTTTTTGTTAAATATCTTTTAATTGGTGTTGATGATAATAATAAGTACGGTATTAAATTTGTTGAATTTAATTGTTTTTTGTAATAAAGCTCATTAAAATCACTTGTTTTTGTTTATTTTGGGTATGTTACAACCGTCCCCCATCACTGTTACAACCGTCCACGGCATGGGGACGATTGTAACAGTGGCACACAAACTGAACAATGCCTTGCTGACAAAAAACTACGGCATATATGATATTTATTTTAAATGTATTTTTAACTCAAAAGAGTATTCTTCAATTTGTAACGTTGTATTTAGTTCTTAGAGCTGTTTTAGCGATGATATGAGCGATAAAAGAAAAATTGTTACAACCGTACCCAGTCTACCCTAATGCAGGAGGGTTTCGGGATTTGAGGCGTTTTCTTCCGAAGCCCTCGAGGTCTTGGTGGATTGGTAAGTCAGGACTACGGTGCGCTTTCGCTAGTTCGCGTTGGAGGCATTTTTCTCTTCGCAGGTTCGCAGGAGCTATACCTATTGCTAAGAGCGGGGAGCCAGTGGGTGGGTGTTGGCTTAAGGCATCCTGTTATTAGACGGAGAGTCTGGTTAAGCTGCGTATCAATGGCTGAGGTATGAACACTATTCATCCAGACTGGAGCGCAGTACTCAGCCGTCGAGTAAACCAGTGCAAGCGCTGTGGTTCGGAGACATGAGGCAGAGGCTCCCCAAGTTAGTTAGGACTTTAAGTATTTATTAGATAACCGTAGCGTCGGTCAGCTTTCTAAATTTATTACTTGAATTTATGGTTCTTATTATGTGAGAACCTAGCCAGTAATATTTCTACAAATAAATTTTTTGGGCGAAGTTTTTAGATGCTATAACTTTATTATGGTTAAACTAATGCATGCTATTACATTCCCCTCTCTGAAGACAGTTAAAACGTTGATTCTACGTATAACTTTTAGCTTTCTTCACACCAAACCTACTAACTCCGTACCTAGGTAACACCCCTCTCACTTCCCTAATTCTAAATCTATAAGTAAAATCTCGCATCTCTATAACTCCTCTAAATTAACCCTCGTGTGTTGTGTGTAGGGCCTGCAATTCGAATATTCGAATATTCGAATAGTACGAATATTCGACTCGTTTTGATATTCGAATACTAATGTGTGCGGTATTCGAATATTCGAATATTTTTTTATTAATGAAAAATTTAACAAATTAAATGTAACCCTTTCACTTCAGCAAAATAGGGTATGTATACCTATGTATAAAATTGTAGACTAACGTAAATAATGAATCTTCTTCTCCATCGCTCCCTCATTGCTGAGGATCGTGATTCCGCTTCAGCTTGTCAACTGCCTGTCTCCATCGGTTGCGGTCAGCTGCCTGGTGTAGTGCGGCGCTAACTGGTCCGTTGGTCTGCTCGGATATCTGGTCAGACCAGCGTTTTGGGCTCCGGCCTCTAGGTCTCTTTCCTTCCACTTTTCCGGTGACCATCAGACGCTCCAAGTTACCCACATCTCGGCGGGCGATGTGGCCAAAGTAACGCATTATTCGCTGCAGACAAGTGGTAGACAGGCGTTGGGCGTTCTCCATTTTGAGCTGTTCTAGGACGGAGATGTTCGTGCGGTGGGCTGTCCATGGGATCCTTAACAACCGCCGCCAGCACCACATCTCAAAAGCGTCGACCCTGTTCCGGTCATTTGCTTTTAACGTCCATGTTTCAGCTCCATATAGAGCAATTGGGAAGACCAATGAGTGGACCAGATGTATTTTAGTTGTGTTTGAGATATTACGGTCTTTCCAGACTTTGCTCAGCTGCGTCATTGCCGTTTTAGCCATCCCAATTCGTCTCCGTATTTCGGGTTCACAATTGCCTTTGTTTGTGATGACAGAACCTAGATAGGCAAATTGGTCTACAGTTTCGTATTCTTTGAGGTCTGTACGCTGGATGTTTGCGAAACGGTCTACGACTAGGAGCTTGGTCTTGCTTTTGTTGATAGCTAGTCCCAAATTAAGGCTTATAGTTTCCAGTCTATCCAGAAGCTCCTTCATCTCCGCTTCCGTTGACGCAAAAAGTGTAGTATCGTCGGCGTACCTCAGGTTTGATATTTGAACTCCACCTATTTTTATTCCACCTTCCCAGTTTTCTAGCGTGTGGCGCATTATATACTCTCCATAAATGTTAAAGAGGATAGGTGAGATCACACACCCTTGCCTAACTCCCTTTTGGAACCGAAAACTGCTTGAGGTGACATTTTCGATCGAGGCAGTCCCAAAACCTGACTCGTACAGGCTGCGGATCAGCATTATGAGATGACCTGGAACTCCTGTTTCGCTGAGGATGAATGAATATATCCATAAAAATAACTTTCGAACTATGTATGTATATGTGAATATTATGAATGATAAGTCTTCTTCTCCTGGTCCGCAGGATTTTATAGGGATTGAAAAACTTATTTCAGGGCTCTGTGGTTCAGCCTGGCCCTGAGCCTATTCTTCTGAAGGTTTCAGGATTGGAATGGCGGTTTCGAAGAGGGCGCAAGGTAATTGCTCATTTTCTGTACATTGACAACCCTAAACTGAGTGCCCCAGAAGGCTTAAACGTGGTGGAGCTACAGAAAGTCACAGAAAGAATTAGTGGCGATAGCACCTTAGATCTCTTTCCGAAATTCAATCTATGTACTACTATTTGGTATTGCGGGGACATGAAGCAGGCTTCAAAGAGGCGCTTCTTTTGTCGTTTGACAAAATTACTTAATTCTTGTCGGGTGGCTACAAGGTGTGTTTGGGAGATGCCTCTGATCACTTACTCCTTTGGCCTACTGAGGTGGACTGTGGACTCAGACTAAGCTAGGCGCTTTGGACAGGAAGGTGTTACTCACTACATATGATATGTTAAAGCCATCATTTATGAGACTGTTCATTCTGCGTAAGAGTCGAGGCCGTGACTTTAAACGCCAAGAATCTCCACAACCGCGAGATGTACAGTCTCAGGGAATATTTCCTAAACAACAAGTATGGAATTAATCGCAGTGTAGCAGTAGAAAATACGTGGCAGTAGACAAAGCCTTCACTTTTACCAGAGCTACGTAGCACTGATGACCGCAGGAACGTATGGAAGAGCAAGGAGCAGTACGGGTTGTTCTACAGGGTCCTTACAGGGTTTCGCTAAAACACCTTAAAAGGATCTCGTTCTCGAGCCATCTGGCTGGGTCAAAGGACAGATACAGAAGATTTCACTTTTGGACACAGGGTATCGTCGATTTCGCTTTGCATTGGCGTCGGCACCGTATGTTTAGGTATTCACGAATTGCTGTTCGTTTAATTTTACCACAGGATTAAAAAAAAGCGACTTTTAATACTTTTTAAAAATAATTTCAACTATTCGAATAGTATTCGAATAATTCGAATATCTGCGAAAAAAAAAACGAATATTCGAATACCTAAAATGGTCGAATATTTGCAGGCCCTAGTTGTGTGTGATAGCGGACAGTATATGCATGATGTCGTAACTCTTTACCCTTTCAAGTTTACTAGCTACAAATGAGAACTTAACTAAAGATGCAAAATTCCCGCAATAAATGCCAAAAAAAACCTGTAAACCTGTATCCGTTGAGGTGTATATATTTTATGGAAACTAATGATCCAGGGCCCCATAAAACTCTGTATCTTATTTACGACAATCTTAGTCTGCAATCTATAACCCAAACCTATAAAAAACCTATGACCCAATCATATAACCTAACCTGATGACTCTATAATTAAAAGGTAGATAGAATTGAGACCTGTAATTTTTAATGCCTGTTTCTCCCATACACTGTGAAATCATTAATCACATGGTTCTATTAACTTTCAGTAAATGCGTCTTATTTCAAGTTTTGAGATTTCTGGTGTAATCTAAGATAAAAATAACGGATAATTTGAATAATGTAATAATCTATTCCTGCGTTGGTTGTAGGTGGCAATTTACGGTAGTAATGGTATAATCCAAGAAAATTAGATTGCAATATATGGAAAATTTGGCAAAATTAAAGGACAACTTTTATCTATCAGGATATGTAGGTTATAGAGCCAAGTTTAATTTTATCTACTCTCCCCCTCTCTCAGGGGTGAGCGTCACCCCCCCACGACCTCGAATGTGTCCCGGAGCGCGGTATTTTCCACTTTAAAAGAAAACCGTGTATGATACATACAAAGTGTATAGAAACGAAATAATTCTGAATAAATTTACTATAAACCTTTCATACATACAAAAGCGATATCACTTATAGAATCGGCGCAATCTGTTACCAAATACTAACTTTTTTAATTATTGATCTTTTTTTTCTGCTAAAAGGTTAGTTATCTCAAAAACTGCACACTTCTCGGCCAAAATATGTATAACAAAAGTAAAGAATGGAAAATGTTCTTTCTAAAAATGTATAATTTATTTCTGTTTCTCTTTAATTTACCGTTGCAATGCTATTTTTAAAATGTATGTCATTTGGCCATTATGCGAAATATAAATATTCATACTAGTTAAACGGTGTTACTTGCAATACCATAGACTTCTTATATATTTTTCTGTAATCTACAAGTATTGAACTATATTTTGTATTTTTTTTATTTTTTTAGCCTCACCATTTTAGGAAATAAGGGGTGTGTGGGGAAATCGTCAAGTTTTGCTCATTTTCGTAAATAACTTCAAAACCGTTTAATTTAGAATTATATAATACATATATTTGAGATGTTCATAATGTACCCTTTCATTTGATATGTCACACGATATACTATGCCATTTTTTTTTTCTATTTTGCCCCCTAAACTGGCCCTCATGTCAAAATTTATTTATTTGCGTTACGTTACGTTACACGTCCATGTTTGGGTCATCAATTTACATACGTGTACAAAATTTCAACTCAATCGGTCCAGTAGTTTCGGAGCAAATTGGCTATGACCGACGGACGGACTGACACAGACACACGAGGGATCCTACTATAATCATAGCAAATTTTCTCCGAAACTACTAGACCGATTGAGTTGAAATTTAGTACACGTATGTAAATTGATGACCCAAATATGGAAATGTAACGTAACGTAAAGTAAATCAAGTAATTTGAAACATGGGGGCCAGATTTGAGGGGTAAATTAGAAAAAAAAATAGCAAAGTATATCGTGTGACATATCAAATGAAAGAGTACATTATGAATATCTCAAATATATATATTTAATAATTCAAAATTAAACGTTTTTGAAGTTATTTACGAAAACGAGCAAAACTTGACGATTTCCCCACACACCCCTTATTTCCTTAAATAGTAAGTCTAAAAAAAAAAAAAAATACAGGATATAGTTCAATATTTGTAGATTACAGAAAAACATATAAGAAGTCTATGGTATTGCAAGTAACACCGTTTAACTAAGTACGAATATTTATATTTCGCATAATGGCCAAATGACTTAAATTTTAAAAATAGCATTGCAACGGTAAATTAAAGAGTAACAGAAATAAATTATACATTTTAAGAAAGAACATTGTTTATTCTTTACTTTTGTCATACATATTTTGGCCGAGAAGTGTGCAGTTTTTGAGATAACTAACCTTTTAGCAGAAAAAAAAGATCAATAATTAAAAACGTTAGTATTTGGTAACAGATTGCGCTGATTGTATAAGTGCTATCGCTTTTGTTTGTATGAAAGGTTTATAGTAAATTTATTCAGGGTTATTTCGTTCTCATACACTTTGTATGTATCGTACACGGTTTTCTTCTAAAGTGGAAAATACCGCGCTCCGGGACACATTCGAGGGAGGGGGGGGGGGGGGTGACGCTCACCCCTGAGAGGGGGGGAGAATAGATAAAATTAAACTTGGCTCTATAACCTACATACCCTGATAGATAAAAGTTGTCCTTTCATTTTGCCAAATTTTCAGCTAATCTTACTGAATTAGTAGTAGTAGTCTATCGTTTGTAACGTCTATTCTGTAATATTAAAAAAAAAAGTATTAGACATAAGTCATCATCATCATCAGCCTGTTTCAGTCGACTGCTGGACATAGGCCTCTCCCATGGCACGCCACTGAGCTCGATTTTCGGCTCTCGTCCTCCAGTTACTACCCGCTGTCCTACGAATGTGGTCGCTCCACCTTATTACAGGGCGCCCTACACTACGTTTACCGATTCGTGGCCTCCACTCCAGGACTCGTTTGCCCCAGTGGTCATCGGCTCTACGGCAGATATGACCAGCCCACTGCCACTTCAGCTTGCTTATCCGCTGTGCTATGTCGGTAACGTTGGTTCTCTGTCGAATTGTCAATTCTCAAGCATAGCTCTTTCCATGGCTCGCTGAGCGACTTTGAATTGGTGGACTAGTCGTATGGTGAGTGGCCACGTCTCGGCTTCGTAGGTCATAACAGGTAGGACGCACTGATTAAAAACTTTCGTTTTTAGACTTTGAGGTATGGGCAAAGTGAAGACTCGACGCAGTTTTCCGAACGCTGCCCAGCCCAGTTGTATTCGCCTCTTAGCCTCCTTGTCGAAGTTGCCTCTACCTAGTTGTAGATAAGTACTAATGCAAAATATTATGAATGATACCTAGTTTCCGTTATAAGAAATTAAGTTTGGTATATCGCTTAATCGCTGAACTTTAACCTGATTTGAGCCTAATAACGCAACTTATAAGAATACTAGCGACCCGCCCCGGCTTCGCACGGGTGAAATGCTAACAAATTATGCATGAATTATACGTATAAACCTTCCTCTTGAATCACTCTATCTATTAAAAAAAACCGCATCAAAATCCGTTGCGTAGTTTTAAACATTTAAGCATACAAAGGGACATAGGGACAGAGAAAGCGACCTTGTTTTATACTATGTAGTGATAATAATCCATTAATATTTCTTATGAGCCTCTATAAGATAATGAGTTGATCATATTTAAAATTACACATTTGGAATACTTGGATAAAAAAAAAAATATCGAAATTGAGCTGACCATCTTTCTAGCCACACACTTAAAGAGATATGTGATCCCGAGAGTATAACTGCCTATAATCATCGTTCGCTCGTAAGCGAGAGTAATTAATTCCCAACTAATCTGCGTCCAGACTAGATTGAGGCGACAGCATTTCCTTCGGAAAGACATATTTAGCTGAAGACACACAATACAAAACGGTTCAAACTGCGTCCAGATCTCAGCGAAATGTAAGTGTTCTCCGAACTAATCTATAGCGTTTAAAAGTGCCAATCCTCCTTGCATTAACTCTTCTGCTACCCGCGTACGAAAAGCTCGTGGTATGTCCATTAGCTACTTTTTTTTGTTAGTTACGTGCGTAACTTCGTCCTCCTCAGTCTGACTGGGATTTCGATATATTATTTATATGGGTTGACCTATTTGTACCCTGGTTGGTTGTACCCTGGACTAAAATTTGTTAGGCAACCCATATGCAATATATTTATTGACATATTAAATTGAATATAAAATACATTTCATCAAATAAACATCTCGGTGAAGGTCGATCTATATCGGGATCCTCTACTATGACTTGCTGAATTTGTTTATTATGTTGAAGATCACCGTGTAGATTCGTGTAAATTGACTATGTGTAATTTATAATGTATCCCTATATGTGTGAAATAAATATAATCTAATCTAATCCAATACCAGTGCCAAATGTAAAATGCATATATTGATGACCGCTCTGATTGTAATCAAATTTATCACTGCACGTACTTACTATCAATAAAGCCCATCTAAAATTAAGTTGATTCGTAAAATTACTTCCAATTTTATTTACCGAATAAATTCTTCGTTTGCGAATACTCAACTTTTATAGTTAATCGGGAATCGAACCCGTAGATATAATCATTACAAACGAAAACTTCAACACTATCTCCTTATCTCAATGTCAGCTAATTTATATTTAAATCACCACATGTTCAAACCCGAACATAAATACTAAATCTTAACGTGAAAAATACTTAAATGTTGATCAATGATACTGGAAAAGGCTTTATTCAGCAGTGAATGTTTTCGATTAATACGATGATGATGAGGATGCGCCTATAATATGTCACAAATGACACGATTTCTATGATATCATGTTTCTTAAAGGCTCGCTACACATTTGCTACTAAACACCCGTTTTGTCTGGTCTCTATTATTGCATTTTCTGTGACACCTTTTAACATAATACTGCAATAATATAATACGTGTATAATTTGAAAGCCATAACTTCGCACACCTTTCAAAAACAAATCTGAAAACGACGCCAACTATCTATGTCGTTTTATCAAATCGTATCGTTAGCTTACTAACAATATCTACCTGCTATGTAAAATGCTCGTAAGTCGTACATATTAAATTCGCTCATACGTGATATTTATTTAATTACTATTTAACAATATTCTGTCGCTCTGTAAAGTAACTAGTTAGCGACTAACTCGTAAGACCTTTCAATTATTTAGAGTATACTCATTTTATTTATTTATATAATAGCGCATCAGAACGCCGACTTTGCTAGTTCAACAGTTTGCTATGACCCTGCTCTACGCATCTGTAAGCACTAGAAGAACGTGATCTGTATATTTATTTATATTTTCTGCTCTCTATTCTATTTCTATTGGGCATAAATGCCAAAGTTTGTGAAATAGTTCAAATGTTACTTATTACAAAAACTAGACAAATGTCGAGTGGATTTAGGTAAAGCTAAGTACATAATATGTCCTAAAGTTATTAAGTAATAAGATACTAAACATCCGTAGTGTGTGAAGCCATGAAGTACTTATGCTAGGTTTTTAAATAAACCTTGTTAATATCAGGGACGCTATCGTCGTTAAAACTGAGTTTCTCAAATGTAAATATCACAATGGTAAATGTTATTAATTATAACTTATCGTTCATACCAAACCTGTGCCATAAAATCAATGTCCTATGAGGCAATGACGACCGGATGATGGCGGTATACCCATCCGAACTCCCGAGCTCTAAATACCAGCTAGTGGCGGTACTGCGCTCGCCAATACGTCCTCGCCCAGCGCGGCGAGTACGGGCAAATCGCCCTTATGAGTAGTGTCATTTTACAACGGCCCTCAGTTCCCGGTGGCTCCACTATTCCCGGCCATCGTGGTGACTGTCGTGGTCACTGCGGGGTGGAGGGTGCGAAGAATCCCCGGGAGGGTTACGGTCACCACAAACAACAACTACATTTAGCCACGTACAATGCTCGTTCGCTGAGGGAAGACGTCCATATTGCTGAACTCGAGTCAGAGTTAAGTCACATTAACTGGCATGTTTTGGGTTTATCTGAGGTTCGAAGACAGGGGAGGACCTGATAACTCTAAACTCCGGTCACTTACTCTACTATCGGGAGGGCGATAGGATGTCACAAGGCGGGGTGGGTATTTTGATCAGCAAAGTCCTCTGTAACAACGTGATTGAAGTCAGCAGTGTGTCTACGCGGGTAGCATATACCTCATTAATAAACTCACGAAAAGGTATTCTCTGAAGGTAGTCCAGGTATACGCTCCCACGTCGTCATACTCTGATGAAGAAGTCGAGGCTGTGTATGAAGATATAGCTACGATAAACCACCAAGACGCACTTCACTGTTGTTATGGGGGACTTTAACGCCAAAGTGGGAGTACAAGAACGAGGTGAATCGGTGATAGGTTCGCATGGTATTGGTGTCAGGAACCAAAGGGGTCAGATGCTGGTTAACTTCCTCGAATCCCAGAGGCTCTTTCTGATGAACACGTTCTTTCAGAAAAAGTCTTAACGGAAGTGGACTTGGCGGAGCCCCGATGGGGTGACTAGATTGACTTTATCATGACGAATAGGAGGTATATATTCAAAGATGTCACAGTGATCAATAGGTTTAATACCGGCAGCGATCACAGACTTGTTCGTGGCACTCTGAATATAGACTTCTGTATCGAAAGAAATCGCCTGATAAAGTCTACGCTCCGGCCATCACTACATCATATTGTTGCGGGATCAGAGCAATTTCAACTGGAATTGCAAAACCGATTTAACCTGCTGGATGCTACCGAGGACGTTGATCAAAGTATCCACGAGTTCACGGATGCTTTACGAGCGGTGGGAGAAGCGTTCTGCCAAAGGAGTCGAGGGAGTAAGGGGTCCAAGATCTCAAGAGACCATCCTATGTCCTTCCTCGGATCTTAAACTATCTCCATGCCAAATTTAATCAAAATCGATTCAGCGGTTTAAGTGTGAAGAGGTAACAGACAGACAGACATACACAGTTTCGCATTTATAATATTAAGTATGGATTCCATGACATAAGTCTATTCACATAGCAAAGTACTGTCAGCCGTGTGCTCTAAAGAGACATAGGTAAGTGAATTAGTTAATTTTCGACATTGCCATTCCCACACGCACATTCTGTGCTCGATTTTGTAACAAATTAGACGTAATTCTGTTAGACGCTCTCGCCAAATTACTGTTCGCGAATAATCAGGTAACGACAGCTCGAATGATCCCATTTATGTTACGCGAGTGTAGTTGCGGAACACATTTACATGGCCCGGTGTTCCTGCTCTTTACGTAAGTAGTCAAACAACTTGAAACAGTTTGATCTTTTGAGCCATTAGGTACGAAGTGTTCCGCAGAGACCGAACGAAGCCGATGATGGCAAATACAAACTGAGTATCAAATAGCTTTTTTTTATTTCTAGCACTGTACTTTTTATTTAGGGACATTAATTTGTTTTGTTTGTAAGAAACCGGCACAAAGCCAAAAATTATAATTCACAACAAGATTTCTGTAAAACTACCCCATACAGACGTGTAAATTTTTAATTTTAGTGCCCAATACACGAACCCTTTTATCGGCTGTATCTCTGAGGCTTTATTTTTAGTCACAAAGAAACTTTTAATTTCAACAGACGGCCATGTTCATTTTGTTACGTAAGTGCTCTGTGCAAGTTTGCTTTCTAAGGCTTACGTTGGTTTACATTAACGGAACTCGGGCAAACTTAACTGCCTTCACTAAATTATTAACATAACTACGAGAAGGTGTACGTATTTTCTCGTAAGCTATTTCGGCACCCCATCTCAAAGTACAGCTGCTTATAACTGAGAAATATCGTAAGTACTATTACATTTCGTTGGAAATAAAATATCTCAACGAATTAGAAGGCAGACGTTTGATATGGGGTAGCTCTTCCTATTAGCATATCACATTCGCGAGGAAACTAATGTAACCTGTAAGAAATTGCGACGTAGGTCGACGGATTATGGGTTAATTTGATTGGATATTTACTTAACTACAGACATATAAAGTATAGTAGGTTAATACATGAACCTACTGTATTTAACTTACACATCTTTCTCGCAAATAATAACAAGATTAATTGTATGAGGAGTTGAAAGTATATTATGATATTAAGTAACATGTTTATCAACATATGAACAAATACGTCAACGCTATAATCGAGGCCCCAACCTGAAAGTCTCATTACGAAAGTTTCACGTACGGAAATTATGTGAGACTTAAGTTCAACTTTGACTTAATGAGTAGAAATAAGACAACGTGACGTTCTTCTACCGCAATCCCTTGCAAAGTTAGGCAAGTTACAGTTGTTTTGGGTGTGTTGTGTGAGACTAGCTAATCCGAGAGCTTCGCACCGGGCGGTACCCGCGTCAGAGTAATAAAAATAAAAAATAAATAAAATTCATTTATTTCAGACAAAGTCCATATTAAAAGATTTTTTTTTTTTTTTTTAATTTATTTATTAAGGACCTTTATACTACTGTACATATCGGTCCTATAAAAACAGAGACTACTTACATCGTCAACAAAATATAAAGTACAACTAAACTAAAAGAAAAACTATTAACCTACTTAAAAAAGAAACAGTTTACACAATTTGAGCCAACCTATACACCATAAGTGCATAGTCTGACGATGGATTTGCCAGCAACTGCATAAAAGCTCCGATATCATATGGGTTTAGGTTGGCTGACGCTATCAGCGCATCTCTCTGGGCACGATTGCGCCGGCACTCCATCAACAAGTGCTGGGCGTCTTCTATAGTGCCACAGATATCACAATTAGGTGAATCAATTATTCTCATGAGACATCGAAACTTATTGAGTGGTACATGACCAGTTCGCAGCCTATGAGCAGTCACAACATGTTTACGGCTTAAGTCAACATTCTGAAACCACGGTATCCGCGGAGGCTCACTCTGTATACATTTGTACCATATCCCTTTGTCTCTAGACCTTTGATCGAAGTACTCCTTCCACAGTGTATAACATTTATTCCTATATTTATTAACTATTTCAAGATAACAGGGCGCTACAACAACAACACTTCCATCCGTTATGCCCGCTTTTGCCAGCTGATCCGCCTTCTCATTTCCCCTCAAACCAATGTGTGATGGAACCCATTGCAACCGTATAGTAATATTGCTTTGTTTTAAAAGAATTACCTTTTCTAAAATTTCATAAACTGTCGGCACACCCCTTTCACCGCGAACAGATCGAGTAATATGTTGTAGCGCACTTTTACTATCGGTACAGATCACCACATTTTTAAAGTTCTTTTTTAAAACATATGACAATGCACTTGAGATTGCAACCAGTTCAACAGTCATTATACACACATCACCTAAAACTTTAAACATATAATTCTCCTGATTGCATGAAGGATCTATCGGATCATAGAAAGCTGCACCCCGTCCAGAAGCATCCTTGGAGCCATCTGTATACAAAATGTAGCAATCTTTATACTTTTGACGTAATTCAACAAGAACATTAACACGAAGACAATTTTGCTCATAAGCCTTTTTAGATTCTGTTATACATTCTAAATTAGAGAAAACCAAATTATCCACATCAATATTGGATAACCATATATTGAGAGAAAACATCTGAAGCCGCTCGGATGAGAATACATTCTCATCTACGACGTCAGATGTGGCAGTTGTAAGAAGGGGGATCTTTTTATTCAACCAATATCTATTCTGTTTGAGCAAAACTAAATTATCCAGGAGTACGTTCGTTTCATTATTTGACACAGAAAGAACTTTTAAACGATATTTAATTGCAAGAAACCTTCTCCTTAAAAATAATGGTGGAATGCAAACCTCGCTCTCCATAGCGTGAATGGGAGTACTCCGTATAAATCCGCCAATAATCCTTAACGCCTGATTTTGTACTTTATCTAATTTATAAATATTTGATTTTGCACTGTTGTCATATAAAAAACTAGCATAATCTACCCTGCTTCTAATTATCGCAATGTAAATCCTACGCAAATGTTTCGGATGAAGACCCCACGATTTACCAGCTAGCACTTTTAAAACATTAAGACTCCTCTGTATTTTAACTACAATTTCATTTATGTGCTTGGTCCATCTAAGTGATCTATCTAGCCAAAGACCTAAGTATTTATAAAACTCGACGGGCGCTAAACCAACATTATTTATTTTTAAATCCACATATTGTCGCCTATGCCCCCTACTAAAAATACAGTATTTAGATTTTTGCTCCGACAACTCTAAACCTAAAGAACCCAGTATCGACACGAAGGAATTTAGCGCTCTTTGAAGTTCGCCACAACTTTCTAATATATTTCTATTACTTTTATATAAGATGAAGTCATCAGCATACTGACAGATTTGAACGTTTGTTATTTCCTGGCACAATTTCGACGTAACTATATTAAACAACAGTGGAGACAAAGGATCACCCTGCGCTAGGCCCTTACTTGTATGCCTCACTAAAATAGTGTGGCTGCCAGGATTATCTTGTATCTTAAGAACCCTATCGCTTAGAAAATTCCACAAGTAATTGCAAACTCGCTTACCTACACCTAGATCATCCAACATATAAATGAGCTTATCAACTAAAACATTATTATAAGCACCCTCAATATCCAGGAAACAAGCAAGCGTTGGTATATTTGATGTGAAGCCTATTTGTATGTGAGAGACGACACGCGTCAAACTGTCTAATGACGACTGGCCTCTCCTGAAACCCGTCGTACAAGGAGCCAAAATACCGTGCGATTCCACAAACCATTCGAGCCTTTTAACCAACAAGAGATGGAACGTTTTGCATAAACAAGAGATTAATGATATGGGCCTGATCTTTGGAGCCGAGTTAGGATTACTGTCTGGTTTAGGAATAGGGACCACTTTTATCTCACGCCACTGAATGGGAATATAGCCAGTTCTTAAGATGAGATTGTATAAATCTAAAAGATACCGTTTGCCTTTCCCGGGGAGATGGTATATCATGGAATAGGTGATACCATCATCTCCAGGCGCGGTATCTTTCTTTTTTAAACAATTGCTCAATTCTTGAATTGAGAAATTTGATTCCAATAATGCATTAGTGGAAAAACACTCAGGCGTTGGCGATAAAACATAATCTGGGGCAAGGTTATTTAACATACCCATCTTTTCTTCTTCCGAGAAGTTGTAACTAGTCTTTCTGAAACCTTTTATCCATCTCATACGTTGCCACATCTCAGAAACTGTTGTTGACTCATCAACGCTACTACAGTATTTTTGCCAACTATCTCTCCTAGCACTGGATATCGCTTTCTTTGCCTCTGCCATTTTGGTTTCTAAAATATTGAGATTATGTGGCGTAGGGTTTCGCCTAAAGACGCTCAATGCGAGCCTACGACTTGCTACCAATTCCGATAAAGCGGGGTTCCAATATGGTTTGGGTTTGAAATTAGTGTTAGGATAAGGACAACATTTCACAGTAGGAACACTTTTCTCTGAGGCTAAATTAAGATGCCTAATAAAGTTGTCATATTGGTCTTGTACATCCGAAACCTCTCCCGGACAATTTAAATAGTGCTCTAAATATTCCCGGTACAAGTCCCAATTAGCTAACTTGAAGTTTAGTTTTTTATACATAGTAACGTGTTCTTGGTAATTAATCTTAATCTTAATTATTAAATGATCACTACCTAAATTTTCACTAAGTATATTCCAGCTAAAACTAACGGCTATATCTGTAGAGACAAAAGAGATATCTGGCGATGTCTGCTGTAGTCTACCGTTTACCAACTTTACTCGTGTAGCTTGCCTATTATTAATTGACACATATCCTGCCTCTAATGCAGCATCAAAGACCCCCTTGAATCGCTGTTACTGCACCAATTTGTGTGGTGAGCATTAAAGTCACCAGCAACTAAACACCTCGTTGAAAACAGTGAAAAAATGTTATCCCAGTCGGCTTACGTGGTTCTTACGTTTGGTGGACAGTACACTAAGATAACGTTCTGCAATAAATTACAATTTAAAAGGTTTACAGCTATACATTCTATGCCTACATTTGGCACATTGACTACCTGTAATCGCGCTTTTATCGATTTATGAACAATCAAACATACACCGCCATATGCATCATCTCTGTCTTTTCTAAACACATTATACCCACTGATACTTAAATGAGACCCTGGCTCTAGCCAGCTCTCTGACACTAACGCAATATGAACTTTCTCTTGCGCCAATAGAAGATCAAACTCTACCAATTTCGGCCTCAAACTTTGTGCATTCCACTGAACTAAATTTAAAACAAAATCTTTATGCCTACTTGCCATTATTGAAAAACGATAATAAATTAAATATGTCACCACCTTTGAATATATCAACAACAACAGAAAAAATTTGGTCAACTAGACAAGTAACAACTAACTTAACTTTACATTCAAATGACGACGTGGAAAGGCAAATATCTTTGAGCTTTTTAAACAGCTCTCGGAATCTCATTGATCTATTTTTCCGTTGCTCCCTTTCCTCGTCCTCATCTCTTTGATCATGGTTACAAGGTATATTTGATGGCTCTGGAAAATCATAAAATTCGTCCTTTCGCTTCTGTTCAATCTTTTTCGGTTTTTGTTTAGGCATCATCCTGATCCGTGGAGATATCAAGGGAGGGGGAGAAAAGCACGCTGTCTGTTTCTTGTTTCCCTCTATGACTTCTGTTGTGTCCTGTACATTAGAGAGAAGCGCATCTCTATATGACGTATAATTCTGGCTACTATCAACAGTGACTCGCTGCGTTTCTTCAATTAAACCGATTTGTTGAGTCAATCCTTTTTCACCTTGGTATAAGTCTAAAGCATTTTTATATGTGCAATTATTGTCGCTCATTATTTTTCTCAACTGTTTTTCTTTTCTATACATAGGGCAAAGTTTACTGAGTGCCATATGGGAGCCTTTGCAATTTATGCACGTGTACGTTTCTGTCTCACAACAAGGATGGTATTTTCCACACTTCGGACAAATAATTTTCTTAGTTGGGCACGCTCGTAAACGGTGTCCAAATTTCCAACAACCTGAGCATTGAGTTACGGGAAATATAAACGGACTCACTTCAAAACGACACCCGTAAGCGAATACGAATTCAGGCAAACAGGTACCTTTGAAGCAAAGACGAATCACTTGACTTTTCACCCACTGACCTTCATCGTTCAACCGATTTAATCGTCGTAGCGCCGAAACCTCTTGCGCTACATTAAACTCCTTCAATAATTCGTCTTCCTCAATATCTTCATCTACTTGCCTCACGATTCCAAAGCAACCATTGATCTGATTAGACCACTGAGACTTAAAATCATCGTTATTAAATGTTTTGCAACCCAATAACTTTTCTGCTTGCGACTTAAGTGAAAACTGTATCAACACCTTATATGCTCCTTTAAATTTAACTTTAAGTACACCTTCAATACCTTCAGCTCGCAATAACTTTGCCATGGCAATTTGTTTAGGTAATACCTTATTCGAAGTAATAGCTACTTCAAACTCATCACTGTTACCGACGTGACTGGGATCAGTTACAGCGCCCGTGCTCGCAGTCACACCCTTTCTTAAACGCTTTTGCCGCTTACCAATCACAGTTTCAAAGCTCTCCTCACACTCACTGCTTTGCTCGCCTCCACAGACTCGTTTTACGGCAATACGTCGATTTTCACCCACACTCTCCTGGACTGCAGGTGCACCAACACCTTCCGACGCATTATGCAACATGTTGTCCCACTCTATATTATCGACATCCTCTGCAGAATTTTCACCCTCACCCTCCGATGGCGACAACATTTCACTTCTGTCAGCACTTAAAAAGGGCGATCCGCGGCTACGCGTACTCATATGAAAATACGGATAATTGTTACGTATATTTCACCTAAATTTACAATGAAAGATATACAAATTTAAATAAATTAAAATTAAAATTGGGCGTAATTTAATTTGACAACCGCCTTGGTTGACAACTCGTTGACACCTGCATATTAAAAGATAGAAACAAGTTAAAATAAATAACATTAATGACAATTACACATTAAAATTTTATAGCAAACATAATATTTGTATTCAATCTCATATTTTGTTTTTGTTTCATCTCGTTTAATTGGGTCATGCAACAGTGGTTTATAAATATGCAGTCGACCCTGCTCGCAATCATTTTCAGAACGCTGTTGGAGCTGCCCCTCACTCGTCGCACCAGGGAGGCGCACCGCTTGCGCATGGTGGCGTAGAAGCAGTCTACCCGGGCTGTCGCGAACATCCCTGATGCGCTGCAGTATCGGGGTAACCCCAATCAGCACTCTGAACGCATTATTGTATTGAATTCGCAGAACACTACACTGTTTCTGTGTATAATCGCTCCACAGACTGCTAGAACGTTGTACAATAGGATATAGCTAGCTAGCATAGATATAGGAATAGCAATCTAAACAGGGTGACCTTTGACCTCAGCGGAACAATGATAAAACCTGCGGGCGATCATACTTATTAGCGCGTACAGACTGCGCTCTGCATTCTCGCTCAATATCTGCATCGTCTTTAAGGTCAGAAGTTACTATATGTCCGAGGTATTTAAATTCGTAAACTAGTTTTAGCGGTGTGCCGTTTAGTTTGATAGGTGGGACATCAGGTAGGCATTTTTTTCTCACCTTAAACACCATGCACTGACTTTTGTCTACATTATAGACGACGCCATGACTCGAAGCATACTTCTCGCAAATTCCGAGTAGTCTTTCAGGGCCACAAGCAGGACCATGTCGTCTGCATAACTAATATTGTTGACACATACACCATCAATATGACAGCCAACACGGGTACTGCTGAGCTCCTCCATAAGTCCGTTGACGTACAGGTTGAACAGCTTCGGCGAGGTCAATCCACCCTGCCTCACCCCGCACTCCAACCTGTACGGATCCGACAGAACTCCAGCCCATCTCACCTGATTTTCCTGATTTTGATACCAGAACTTAAAGAGGTCACGTAAGTCAGCTGGCATATCAATATCTTTCAATTTTTGCCACAAGATGTCGTACCTAACTAGGTCAAAGGCCTTCGTCAAATCTAAGTAACACGCATACACATGTGTGTGCCTATTTGTGTAGTACTTACTGAACAGTCTGCTTTAGAGCTAGAATGGCACTTTCTGTCGATAAACCAGATCTGAAACCGAACTGATTATCATGCAGCTTCAAATATCGCTCCATTCTAGCGCTAAGCAGGCTGTCAAGTACCTTAGCTATTATTGTGGCCAATGAGATGGGTAATGGTGGCCGCGACGCGACCTTTGCTCCGAGCCTGATATACCTGTCAGGGAATCAGCGACCCGTCCGGGCCTGGAAAATATTGCGTTAAAATGAATAAAAAAGGGTAATCCGTGTCCAGAACCTTTTGTATAATTCCCAACATTATGGAGCGCAAATAGACGCGATATAATTTCAAATTTTCCTACGACAGTGTTATTTTTAATGTAACTGGGGTTAAGCCGGCGAAAATGCTCCTAAAGGCGCCAAAATGTTTCATGGTTACTTGATGTTCCCTGTCACAGTACATTATTTTTAGTAAGAAAAAGCTCGGAAAGTACATAAATGTAGCCAAAAACACAAAAGAAATATCACGAACGCTTACAAATAACGGATCAACTGTCGAGAACAGCGATATCCTGTTTTTCATAAATTCTTTATTAGACTCGTTTAGAATGTTTCGCTGTTACAAACGCGATAAACAATTAGTTGCTTTGTGCTAACTGCAACTACCTACCAATACTATAAAGCTGCAGCTGTTGTGTTTACTGTAACTGGTTGGCTTTGTCAGCACCCGACATCGATAGCTGGATTCTATTAAGAGCAAAAAGTTAAATCTCCGAGCTCATTTAGCCATGACCCAATTTATCAGATTAATTAATTGCATCTGCACATTGATTTAAACGTACTATGGGCTGCAGAAATGCATGGTCCATTTATGAATGAATTCATTCATAAATGGGCCATGCAATTCTGCAGCTCATTGTATAGGGTTTTTCCGTGCACACATCATCGCCCGGAACGTGAAAATACCTCCTTACGCCATTAAATAAATCATATTTATAAGTGAAGTGCTACTTTCGATATATTTCAAAAAGAGGAGTCTCTCATGTCTTCATCGTAGTCGTTCACTCCTGGCAGAGTGGTCGAATAGGGGTGTAGACATTTTTTTTGAAGATTTTAATAATTCTATTTGGGATCAACGTGCCTAATATTTATGGTACTAAACACATTTAAAATCGAGATAAAATTAAAGTGATAAACTCAACTCGATATATAAATCAACTCAAGGTATTATATTATACAAGTAGTTTTACTATTAATCAATTCCTAATGACTAAATTCTAGCTCGAAGTCCAATACAAAAGTGCCTCCATGCGTGCAAGGCCCCCTAGCGCCACCAGCTCGGACTTGACGTCAGCCAGGGTTGCCATTTCTTAGCGACAACAGATGCCAAGTGCGAGACGGACTCGCGCACCGAGGGTTCCGTACAAACACTTATCCCATCTTAACTGACCGGGTTAAGTTAAGTTTGCACCTGGTATGTATCGCGCCGGATACAAATGAGGTGCAAAATTAACGCAACTGATCACGTTTGTTGTATATCATATCATATCATTTATTTATTTGTATTGGTCAAACATTGTCATTGGTGTAAATTATGTACATGTCAAATAAATTAAAATACAATCATAAAATTAAAATATTGACAATACATTAATTAGAATTGGTTCGTTCCAATACGTTGGGTAACTATTTATCCTTTATAGGAGCCCTCTTAAATATTTATTTTATTCTGTTTTTTTAGGATTTGTTGTTATATCGGCAACAGAAATACATCATCTCTGATTGTTTTTTTTTATTTACTGTATTTTCTATCCAGTTTGTTATATTTATCGTTGACGTAAGAATCACCGTGGACTTATGCCATCTAAGTGATTAGACCATCTAAAAGTAACATATATAAACAATATGAAAAGCTGAATATTAAGATCAAAGTAAACAAGAGCCAGCTTTTCTGTATCACAAGATAGGTACTTATCGTAAGTTAATAGATCTAAAGTAAGTATGCTGACGATTTTACAAATGTTAATGTTTTCTGAACCCGAAGGTTCTAAATCACGGTATTTAAATCTGACAGCGTATACCTTTTCTGTTGGAGTAGGCGTAGGTGTGTGCCATTATTGTATTTTATGACTTTAATAAAGTTCGGTCGTTTATAAACGAGCAACACCACAGGTGCAGGTGAAAAGTAGATAACACTAGTTCTACAAAAAAATATATATAATTCCCACTGTTTAGGTAGGTATCTGACTATGCGAACTATGTACCTAGTTATGTATAAAATAAAATAATCACACTAATATTATAAAGGCGAAAGTTTGTGAGTGTGTTTATATGTGTATGTTTGTTACTTCTTCACGCTCAATCGACTGGACCAATTTTGATAAATTTTGGTATGAAGGCAGCTGACACCCTGAATTAAACACGAGTAGGACAAACATGTTGTGTTCCCGTGGGACGTGCGGATAACACAGCGCAGCTAGTAATAAAATAAATCAGCAAGCTTACATAAAAAGTCACATAATGAAATGAAAGTTTTTGAAAATACTCGCCATTGTCAGCAAAGGTTTGAAATGTATTAATAACGATTCTTGTTCGTGGTATAATAGAGCGGAACACTACAGCACCCGTACCAAGTCGGAAAAAATATCACCTGGGTTAGTTTACCGTACGAAGCCGGACAAGGCGAGAAATGGCATCATTATCTTTTTAATTTTTTTAAGTTGAAAAATCTGTAATATTTTTCTAGGAACGAGGATTACACAACAAACATTTTCATCTTTTTAATTTTTTTAAGTTACGGGTTGTAAGTTTTTTTTTCCAGGAACGATGATCTTATATTTTGAAAGAAGCAGCGATCAGTGCGAATTCTGCAAATGCCTCACAACATTATTTGAAACTTGAGCACGGCTTCACTACAGTGCCCTAGGAAGCTCGTCAAATAATAAATATGTAGATAAATAGTGCATTGTCAAATATTACTATTGTGGTGTACCTAAGTATAGCTACGTCACTATACCTACATAGTAAGTACAAATAATTATAGTTAGGTTTATATTTAAATTATGCTCTTAGATTTAATTGTCTGCAAAATTATGATATTCAAGAACAATAAAAAGAAAATTATTCGGAAAATGATTTTGGAGCTGTTTCAGAATACGACGTTAATCAGTTGTGTGTACCTATACTGCGAGCAGATAGATCGTTGGCCGTAAAGCGACGAGATGTATGCAAACCGTAGATTTCAAAACGATTTGTTAATATTCATTACCGAACAGAAGTATTTGAAAAACAATCATTTGTCCACTTTTGTGGGTGATCCTTCCAATGCGTTCGCCCTTCGAGAACTCATCGAAAACTATTTAATTGGCATGCGAATAAAGTATGACTACATTTTGATATCACAACTAATGTTTAACGATTCAGAGACACTATATTTGGAATGCTCATTAATTATTAAATACGTTGAAACGTTCAAGTTTAATAACTTCCCCTGCAAAGCAAGTGGTACAGTACTTACAGCGCATAGGTAGTTCGCCATATGCAGGCCGCCGACGTAGGCTCGTGACCTCGTTCCACGGACGCCTTAAATTTATTTTTTAATTTACCCTAGTTGCGCCGCAGGGAGCAACGTTACACAGACACACAGCTACTCATAAGGCGCGGCTAACGCAAGGCTCACGTGAAAGAGCCTACAGCTTTACTCTTAAATGTAATGGAAGGTAGAACTAAACTTCCAACTTTATGTTTAGGTTCTTGTTTGTATAAAGATTAAGAACTTTGAAATAGAATTAAGGAAAACAATGCGGGAGGCTTTTCACACGATATACTTAAAAAATAAATTAAATGTTATTTGAAATCTATTCGTATAAGTGTACGTTATAAAAAATCTATGACCCAGAAACAAATATTCGAGTTCATCACACACATCCTTGCCGGGATTCGAACCCAGGACCGCCAGCTCAGGAAGAATCTGCACTACCACTACGCCAACCGCATCGTCATCATTAATCCTACATATTATTTACGAAAAAAAAAATATGTTTTCACTTCAACCACCCGTTGTACATTGCAGTCTGATACTTAAATACTGGTAATGAAAACCTAGTTATAGGCATGACGAATTTTTTTTTGAGGATTTCATTCGATTCTATTTTGATTGGGATCAAATGGCTATAGGGTGAATTGCAGAAAATATGTACCTTTGGAATTTCGTAACTAAACTGAGAGTAACGAAACTGATAATGGCTGTAACGAAACTGATAACATAAAACGTCGGACTCATGAAATAAAACTAGTGATGTTTTATGGTTTCGTTCGCAGAATTATTTAATAAAACGTTTTAATTTCAATTAGCAATATTGATTAATGATTTTTGGTTTACATAATCACAGTGTGAATAATAATAACAAATATGATCTAAATAATTAATTAATGTCTACAGTAGCCAGTCTTAATTCTTTCTTAACCCATATATGCCCAGAACTATTTTTGGTCTCCGATTTCTTTTATTTTTGGATATGTGAGACCTTAAGGGGTTCTTATAAAAACGGCATTTAATGATTTGAGATTAGAGGGGGGGGAGGGTGTTTTTTTTAATGGGTCGAAAATTACCCCTAGGGCAAATCTGTTCCTTAGGGTCGTTTTCGACCCATCGTGTGCCGTGTAAGTCAATGTTGGATAAAATTGACATAACACTGTTTATATTGTTTATTTCGAGACAAAATTGAAGAATGAAACCTGAAGAAGCCTTTTACGTGGACATTAACACCTAATTTCTTGCACTCTTTCAATCATGCAGAATTCTTTCAATCATATGTTTAGAATAATGTTGCCGCATCGAATAAGAGACGCTGGTTTGGATTTTTCTACTGAGCCCGGGTTCATTTCTTGCGTTATTATTCTGCAGCAAAACACGAGCAATGCTTCGGCGTAACTTCAGTGTACCTATGTCACTCCTAAACTCTCGAGTTAGGAGTGTAGTATTACCTATGAATATCAACTGCGACGTCAATGAGCCAAAAGAGAACGGTATTATATCAATTATTGCCTCTCATTTCGATTCTACACATGCCGACGTTACAGAGTCCAGTCGATCCACTACCCCACAATCCATATTGGGTAGTGATATTACGCTGTGGTACATCTATCGTCTATATTAGCGCAGCAGAAAATCGCCGTTTGCATAGGTTAGGTTGTACACAGTGTTCAGTCGATAAAAGAGTCACAATGATATTACTATGCCACCTAACAATACATCTCCCTTTGTCCCATCCAATCGTAGATACCCTCTCCTTATTTTTTTTCTTCTTTGAAGTCCTCCAGTTGGCAGTTTTCAATAAGAGTGGTGCACACTGTACCATCAGATACCATCGCCAGGATGATCAATATAAATATCAGTACCTTATCTTATCATCAAAGTTTTAATTTTCCAAAAAATCTATTATATTTATAATTCGTTGTAAGTAGTCGTGTGATCCTAAATATAAAAAAATAGTAACTAAATACACTTCTGCCCACAGGGTCGTTAATGACCCAACCAAGTTTAGACGACCACTAATTTCCCAAAAACTATTACTTTCAACTACTTTTCGTATTATAAGATAAATAAACTATCTAAGTTTATAATAACAATAAAATAACAGGTATATTTACGAAGAATAAAATATTATTTACAATTCGCTCAGGAAAGATGCACTTTTTTGCCGTCTCAAATCAAATCATAACTTGCAGTGACACTAGAGGTCATAAAATTGCCGGCTAACCTACATTAACAATTAATTTTGAAAGAAAACACTATCACAATCTCATAAATGGCCCTAGACGACGTAAATGAGCGCTTACGCTTACAAGCTCGCACGTTCTTTGATACCTAATTTTCGGGACAAAAACGACCCACTGGGCATATATGGGTTAAGTATTATTTCTGGATCCGGACTCTGCTGCCTATTAGATTTATTTTCTTTTTGGTATAATAACGTGCGGAATATCGTCTCCAATTATCGCTAGTTATTTCTATTTGTTCCTTATTTTGACTTTTTACTCCACGTTTTCTTGATTTCTTTACTCTGTCTAAATGTTTCACTCTTAACACTTCATATTTTGTAGGATTTTGCTTTAAACGTTATCTTTATTTCCTTTGCCTTTCAGCATTTGTCTACTGTAAAAAAGTGTTTTTATTTTTGTTCTGGAATACTTGGTAAAAAATATTTTTACATAGTAAATTTATTTCTAAAAATATGCTGAAAATGCTAAAATAAATCAATTAGGGAATTGAAACAGAGACAAAAAAATATTACAGTCCATATTCAGATAGGTTTTTCGACCTATAAAAAAGGTTTTATAGTATGAACTAACCCTTACATTTTATCAGTTTCGTTACATAACGAAACTGAGACAAGATATATGAGAAATCGCAACCTAAAACATTATTTTTCTTCAAACGTGTAATGCATTCATCTGGAACTATGTAAATTCGTAAGATTCAGAGTAAAACCAATCGGCAATGAATAAACTGGAGTACGAAAATAAAGATTTTATATGAGAAAAGCGCCGTTACTCAACCTGAGATTTTTTAGCTCATTTACTCAAGACTATCGATCGACGCACCACTTTGTTGAAAATAAAGTGGCTGTCGCCGTGTTTATCATTTTGGAACATGTCAAAGTGCTGCCGGTATAAGAAAAAATAATTCTACTAAGAACTGAGACATTTCTTTGGGATTAAATGCTCCGTAACTAAGCCTGAGTAACGAAACTCCAGTAAGTTGGGACAAGTTGATCATTATAAAAATTTCACAACTACTTATAATAAACGTAAATATATTTATACAGAATTTAAAGATGATCTAATAAGGACTGGATAATTTACAGTTAAACTTTAAAATAAATAATATCAATCGTAACAAATTTCCGAGATAAAAATACACTCAGAATTGGGACATGAGAATAATATATGAAGTAACTGCGTACCTCTTAGGAAAAAAATACTTAAAAAATAAAATAAAAAAAGGAATTGAAATAAAAATATCTTATCTGAATTGAAAGAATTCTTATTATCAAAGTAACATAGTTACATTGTGTTTTATTCTCATGATATGTTTAAATTCATTCTGTTTTCATGGGACACTCATAAGCATAAAGGGTGCATATTTTCTGCAATTCACCCTATAGAGAGACTAAATAACTAGAGTTAGACTGCTCTAAAAGGACATTTATTAAACACAATACTAAAGACAAAACATTGAAACAATTAAAACTAAGACCATAATATAAATATATAAACCTAACTATAAATAAAAAACGGGCTCCAGATCGGTGCCGAGCGGGAGGGTGCCCAAGAGGCTGGCCGCATTACCACGCTGAATAGCCAGGGCTATTCTTTGGCATAGATATGAGCCAGCCCTCTGGTCACCCGTAGCATCGACTAGTCTCTTTGCTAGTTCGTGGTAAATTTTATGTGCACTTTGTCCCCATAGCCCGAGCGTTTCCATCCCAAACAGCTCAAACATGTAGCCACTGTCGATAGCTGCATATTTGCGCCGCTTGAGGTGTTCGGCCGCGTCCGCAGCAGCCCCGGCTTTGGTGGTGGTCACTGGAAGGTGGGACGGCGCTAATGTATCCACGCACGTGGCGTCCCAACTTCCAGGGGACGAGGGTCATGTCGTCCGGCCTCTTTCCGTCGTCCCTCGCCAGGCCTGATGGTTCTAAGACGGCCGGTGTTCCCGCGCTTGCGAGCGCTCGGCGCAAAATGTCGTTAAGGCAAACATGCCGCGAGATACGGCCTGCGCTCTTGGTGCAGGATAGGCCATGGAGACCAGTTGGAGAGACATTACTGCCGCATCGGCACCGATGCGGGGAAACACACGCTGCTCCCAGGCGCAGCGATACTGCGAGCCTAAAAATATTATTACTTAGGAGCGTTCCTAAATTCTTAGAGGGTAGAGCCTGTAGCCACGCGCCTGACTCCCACCGGGAACTAGCAAGGACACGAGCTCGCTCTGCGGGGCTGGTTGACGTTTCAACCAAGTTATCCCGTACCAGCGCGCAGAAGGCGCTCGTCCCATTGCCGTTGTGAATGGGGAATTGAAGGCAGGTCGCTAGTGGGGCAGTTAGACCTCCAAGAATTTGCGGCATCAGAAAAAAAAAGGGATTTCCAAATGAATACCAGGGGTTTCTTTTCGAGTTCTTAGTATTAAATTTTGAGTACCATTAACGGAAGAAAGGGTTTTTTGAACTGACAATGACCCATTTACTGCTTGCATAGGAGAATATTTTAAAAGGGTCCAGCGGACCCTTTTAAAATATTCTCCTATGAAATATGCCACCCCTTGCCTTCTACACTCCATAGTGACGCAAGATCTCATGTATCAATTGATCTTATAATGGTTTTCGGGTAAGTCCCTAAAGAGCGTGCATGACATGAAAGCGGTTACTCATTCGATTCGATATTTGTTTTAACAATGTTCATTGTTTACAAGACCGTTTATTTATGAAAAGGTTATCAGGAATAGCTTTAATATATTTATAGAATGAAGAATGGTCGAAAATCTTCATCAAGGTGCCCGTGGAGGGCGTTGCCTGTGATAGGCTTAAATTATATTTTAATTAAGCGTGGTGCCTCTCCGTGAGCATTTGCCAGTAGGTAATGTAACAGTTAGTGTATTGTATTGTATAATATTTATTGTTATATTACAGTTGTATGCTCGCGGTCAGTGAAGTCCCTAAGAGCCGTTTAGACGAGAACCTGAACTATTAAAATACCTACTACGCGTAGGTACCTATTTAGTGATTTGGTTTAGTTAGTATCGTTATAATACGTTATTGATTACCATTCAATTTGTAAATATAATTTCTAGTCTACTACTATCAGTTATGTGTGTTTTAATAATAATAATATCAGTTATGTATGTTCTAATAGTTTATAAATAAATTAATCACTTTACATCAATCACCCTAAGGCCGTGGGATTTTCTGCCCGCGGGGAGAAAATCTCACTTCCTCCCCAAGGCACAACGTAAAAGTTTAGACAAACCACAGGTAAATTCGTAAAGCCGCAGATCGCATATTTATGGCCCTCACCTTAGGTTCAAACACCTGCGATCTGGGACATTCAAGAATTCACCGCCCTAGGAATATAATGTACTAATGTACCAAATTTAACAGTATTCTAAGATTAACTACTTACTTGTTTTTATGATAATTGTTTTAATCTTGAACTTTTCAACATGGGAAGTAATGTTCAATATATCGATGGCAAAAAGCGAGAACGTAGTAACCGCCACCTGGCCAAAAAATTTTTTTTTGCATATTCGGAATCAGCGAATTTTTCTGCGTCGACTGGTCTGGGTCCCATGGCTCTACGACGCTTAGAAAAAACTGGACTACGTTGCAAAACGAATGTATTTTTTTGACGATGCCCACATCTAATTGCTGTAAACACCCAAATAGTAGCAATTTTCTAAACGAGTACATTTACGCTAATTTTGTTCTTTCATAAATCAAAGGGTGTGCCGGTTACAGCGTTGCCGAAATTTTGTTCCGTGGCGGTTGCAGCATTTATGCATGTAGTGGAAAAATTACGAACCAAGCTTACTGCAATTATCCTAAAATAAATTATCTATGATTGACGCTTACTACATTTAATTCGAAAATGAATTAACAGCAAGCTACAGTAACGACATTTGAAACACAACGTGAAGTGGGTAGTGCTTGAAGATACAGCAATAAAAATGTGCGCTCGCGGCGATGTGGCTCGTGAATACGACCTGTGATTTAGTCTATCGGCGATCGCCGGAGCGAGTGGGTGTGCGTAGTCTGTGTACATACCTTTTTTTGGATGTAAAATATGTTGCGGGTTTAATGGAAAATATGAATATTGGGATAAAACATAACTATCATATTTATTTGCTTTATTAATATTGAAAGGACAGCAAAAATGTTTTTATTTCATTTTGTTGGAAGAAAATAACGATGTTGGGGCGCGGGACGAGCTTTGAGAGTTCCGTGCCTCAATCGCCAAAAACTAAACTTAAATAGGATCACTTTTGTGCCTGTCTATCTATTTGTCGAGACCTTTTTCTCAGGAACGCGTGGAGGTATAAAGCTGGAATTAACATCAAATATCATCAAAGGTCTGCTTATCTTCATCTTAAAGGCAATCAAAAGATACGAGCAAACGCTCGCATGATGATTAAAAAAAATGCAAAAAATATTTACTTCTTCTCGACAGCGGCCTCCTCTTGTGAAATGCCGATAAATTCAGATTCAGACATGTAAAGTGGCCTACTTACAGAATAGGTATATTTTGATTTCGATTTAAAATAATGTTTTTTTTTTAATTAGTATAATATCTAGTTTACGGTTGTAATCGCTAGAAGAAAGTTTTGCTGTAATCTACTACGTTTCACTACAACCATTAAGAGTTAATTGGTCTAACCCCTAAAAAGCTGACTCAAGCCGGATCAAACTAGTTTGGGGTGTCACGTCCGCATCTTTATTGTCCAAGGGCTAGAATCAGATAAGCACTAAATTTGTTGAGCTGCGGTAGATAAACAACTGTACAGTATTTAAAATTTACCGGTTAACTGGTGCCTGATTCGATTAATATTTTCACAATAACCATACGCATGGCATATAAATGAATAAAAAAAATATATCGGGCAACCTCACAAAAATTAATCAAGTACCACAGTAAGCTCTAGGAGGCTTGTGTTCTGGACACAAGTGAACATACTGGTAAAGATAAATACATACTTAAATACAAATAACATCCATGACCCAGGCACAAATATATTATTCGACAAATATTCGAGTTCATCACACAAATATTTGCCCTTGCCGGGATTCGAACCCAGGACCGTCGGCTTAGTAGGCAGCTGCTTAAACCACTGCGACAACTGTCGTCATTCGTTTTATCACGGACATAATATACAGCTTTGCGGCTGCTCGAGCTACATCAGCTACCAGCGTTTTGGAACGCAGTACTGTGTTCTTAATTCTGTCAGTTAGTTTTACGCCCAGAATACTGCCAAACTTTGACAAACCTTGAGGGTGGACTTCTGAACTTTTGTCAAAGACCAAGTCTGCGCTCCGTAGGTCAGGATTGGAAGAATGCACATGTCCATCAGTCACTATTGCACTAATTTTCATTACTTTAGAGGGGCGATTTTTGAGTTAATTATGACAAACATTTTGAGGAGTGTTATTATAAAACAATGCATTTTAGAGTGGAATTTTTAGTATTTTTTTAAGAACAGTTATTTGAATTATGTTATTATGAAAACGAATTCCATTGGAATGCAATTTTTAGGTTCCTATTTTAATGTCAATTGATATTCTGCCTAAGAAAAATGACTCTCCGAGTTTTTATTTAAATAAATAATAACAATTTTAATTTGTACGGTACCATAGTGATATAACGTCTAGTTATTAAAGTTAAATATTAATGGTTCAGTGAGATTAGTTCAAAGAAATATTTTTATAATTGAGGTGATAGTTGTGTTCAAACAATTGTTTAAAAATTATGTTGAAAACTTATATAATAAGTAATACTTACATTCAAAACATCTTTTATAGTTAGTGGGTTTAATAGGTAGTGAGTTTTATGTCGATAAAAGTTACTAAAAAGACAATTTAATGCCAAAACTGAAGATAAAATGTAGAGAGTTTTAAAGTTTTCACGGGAATATTAAACCTCATTACCTATAATATTTAGTTTTAGCGGATAACAATATTATAGTCTGATTAACCCTAAGAATATTTATGTTTGTTTTTAGCACGATAAGTACAAGGTTGTGATTTTATAATATGAGAGATTTTATTAGCCTTTTGAAATGTTATAAGCAACGGAGGTTTTAAGTAACTTTCGTAATGTTTTTATACAGAGAAATTGAGACTAGATAGTATTTGATATGTTAAGACGGTAATTGTTGCTTCTGAGCTTTTAATTTGTAAGAAACCTGCATTTAAAATTTGGAAACATTTTTAAAAAGTATGTTGATAAAAGTTGATTGATACTTAAGTCGTTTTATTTTCACAGTTTCTTTTTGCCGGTGGACACTTACCACATTTCAGTTAGTCCTATAAAGAATGTAATGACATTTACGTCAAAATTATTGAATCTTAAAATAAATATGCATCTGGTTACAGCATTTATGCTTCATGGAAATAATACTCGTTTCACCATTTTAGTACATTTACTTCTGGCGTTTACAGCGTTTTCGCGTAACGAAAAAAAGAGTTCAATTGTCGTAACCGCCACTAAGTCGTAAACCAGTCTTTTTTGTTAAATATTAAATATGCCAGTTGAAAGAAAACCATAAGTTATGAATTAGATCCAAATATCAAGCATTTTCGTTCATAAATGAAAGAGTTATGATTTTTTTTCTCGAAATCGAAAAGTTTTTTGGCTCTGGTGTAAAGTTTGCATTTTGGCGGTTACTACGTTCTCGCTTTTTGCCATCGATATTTTTATTTACATAAATATTACATAGTTGTTAACTTTGTAAATAAACCACTCAAAAACTGTGATAACCGCCACCTGTCAACAGGTTTCTCTTAGAAGAAGTTTTTTACACCGCATTATTTTAAATATTCAATTATCAACACATAATATCTATAGACTTATTTTTTTTTGGTGTGCAACAAAGCATTTTGTATTGTATTGTATTGTATAGACACTTTTTACATAGAGGCCAAATGCTTTTAATTAAAACTAAAGTATATTAATAGCCAAATAAACGAATTAAAACTAGGTTTTGTCGGTCACTTGCCGTGTCCCAACTCATGTTTCGTTGTAATAAAAACATATACATTACCGACTTAGCTTAAGTTCAGTACTCCATTTTATTTTCATATATGATGAAGATTGAATACTACCATATCGAATAATAATACTATGCTTATGTTGCGAATTATTTGCAATTTAAGTTTGTCCACGCCATTTTTGGTCGTTCGCTTGTCATGAGACAAACATTACAATTGTGTGACTACTATTTCGTTTCCCCTGCCTCACCCCGCATAAATCGAGACCTTCAGTTGCCACCTAACACTGTTCCGAGTGACACGTCGTCAGTGTGCTGCACTAAAAAAATATGATACATACACTTACGCAAGCGGGAGTTTGTAATGGGTATGTAGTCTATATTCTGCCTTCCATATTTTGGTTGGCGTGTGTATTATTGCCATCCTCCTAGCCTTTGTCCCATTTTTTGAGAATGAATTCTCAATCGGGGTCGGCCACCTAAATCCCAAGATGTGGCGTAGGCACTATAAGTTAGTTATTGTTTTTACGCAAGCGACTGCCATCTGACCTTCCAACCCGGAGGGGAAACTAGGCCTTATTGGGCTTAGGTGGTTTCCTCACGATGTTTTCCTTCACCGAAAAGCGAGTGGTATAAATATCAAATGACATTCCGTACATAAGTTCCGAAAAACTCATTGGTACGGGCCGGGTTCGAACCCGCGACCTCCGGATTGAAAGTCGCATGCCCTAACCACTAGGCTACCACCGCTTGTGTGTATTATTGCATTCATTTTAATTTATAACGCGTAAAGTATGGTCTACTTTTATGTGTATAAATATGCAGTTCATCAACGAAATACTTTATTTGTTTTGATGACATGACTGTCATTTTGCCCATCACCTGTATGTCGTTCACTTGTCTATATAAAAACAGGTGAACGACACATACGGCAGGCGAACGACAATTATTTAAACACTTATACAAAATTATTTAAAAACCAGGTTTAATCGGTCACTCGCCGTGTCTCAACTCATGTTCCGTTGTTATAAAAACATATATATTACCGCAGTAGCTTAGTTGAGTATTCCATTTTACTTTCAAGCTGTCTTAGGAATCCTTAGCAGGCGGCGCCCGCACCAGATTTCGAAAGCATCAATCCTCTGCCTGTCAGCGGCTTTGAGCGTCCAGGTCTCTGCCCCATAAAGAAATATGGAGAAGACAAGTGTACAGACGAGGTGCATGTTAGTCCGGTTAGGAATGTTTCTATCTTTCCATATTTTGCCGCGTTGGGTCATCGCTGTTTTGGCCATTCCGATTCGCCTGCGAATCTCTGGTTTGCATCTGCCTCTATTTGTGACAATGGAGCCAAGGTACTGGAACTAATCAACAGTATCGAACTCTTGAAGCAGGTTAGTACTTTGTCGACTAGTAGGTAATGGTCGACTATCATCAGCTCGGTCTTATTTTTATTAATATCGAGACCCATTCGGAGGCTGGTTGTTTTAAGTCATTCCAAAAGTTGGGCCACTTCTGTTTCGGGTGATGCAAAATAGGCGATGTCTACCACGTACCTTCAAGGGCTCCATATCTGTTAAATAGTATTGGGGATATTATGCATCCCTGTCGTACGCCTTTCCGGAACTTAAAGTTCTCGTATGTGACATCTCCTACCGACACCATTCTGTATCCAGACTCGTAAAGGCTTTATAAAGTGTTACCAGATGTGCTGGCAGCTTCAGGCAATACCTCCCATAGCTTATCCCACGTAACGCAGCCGAAGGCTTTCTGGTTATCCGATGTGAAGGAATTCCTCGAAGATGACGAAAACAGCAGTAGGTAACTCAGCGGGTAAGAAAGAATATCTCAAAAGAGGCAACATTAGGGTGCAGAAACGTTATTTAAATGATTCGCTATTAAACCTTCATAAGAAATTTATAAAATCACGTGGGTATGCTTGAGTTTTGCATCTTTTTGCCGGTTATGACCTTTCTGGATTGCACAGGCTTCAAAAAACCTCCTAAGAAATATCCTATGAGATGAGAATTAAATGCTTGTTCTCTTTATGCAAATTACTAACATAGGTAAGGCAAAAAAAAAACAATCAAAAAAGTACTAGTTGACTGTTCAACGTAGGTTTTATTTAAAATGTCACTTACCTCCCAAGCAGCACATTAGTGAATTTTGCAGCTTATCTTATAGCTTTAAGTTCTAAATGAGTGGTTTAACAGTGTTTGATACAACTTATAGCTTTAAACGCAACTCAAAACTGTATATGAGTTCATCCTATCACTTGTAGTTGCATAGGAACGTTTTTTGTTTCTACTTTATTACTTATGGTGGGATAAAGTCGATTTTGCTACTTAAAGTTGCATGCAGGTTCAAATAGTCACTCAATAAGAAGCAATAGTGCTATATAAGGCCTTAAAATCACTTATAAGCAACTTTTACATATAAGTGGGAACATACCCTTATTTGGAACTAAAAGTTCCAAATGACTAGTACAATAGTGAATTATATCACCAATAGTGGCTAAAGGGATAATTTTACGGCTCTTTTGGAACCAAAAAATATTGCAACTTTAAGGCCTAAGAAGTACCTTATTGCCACTCCAACGCATAAATAGGTCTCAATAGGAGGTCCTTGGAACCAAAAGCAGTTATTTTCACTTATTTCAAACCACTAACGAACTAAAAGTTCTATTATTTTTCCTATTTGCGCCTTGTCAAAATATATTTAATAGTCTTGCTTGTTTAATAGTCTACAAAATAGCAAATAATTACTATTGGTAATATCATTCACTGCTTTGCCACTCGCAAGATACAAATAAGTGATTATTAGACTTGATAGTTCCAAATAAGGAACAAATAAGTGAAAATAAACACTGTAGGATCTTTTTTGTTTCGCCATGTTTACAAATGGAAGCCTATGAAAATTGATTACTTTAACCAGAATTTTATCACACTCACGCATAATCACAGACTTTTGATAGTTGTGACGATGTTACTTTAACATTGTACGTAACCTACAATCATTAGGTCAGGTTTTTAACAGTTTTATTTCTTATCAGTATCTATTCCTTATTTAATTTAGCACTCTCTTTTTTAATATTCCTGATCAAATGAAAGGCGCGTCGAAATTTACAAAGAAAACATACTATAGTTTCACAGTAAAAAAAATTTCGCAAGAATTTCGTGCTTATTTCAATGTTTGTATAACTTAAAGTTTAAACAGACGTATAAATCCAAAATGAACATGGCAGATCACGTATTACTTTTAATAAAACACAATTTGACAGTTGGCTCGCCACTCAAAGATAATTTTGGCGACTCATTTATCACTCATTGACCGAACTGAAATGTTTTCATTCGTTCACTGCGCATAACTTTTACCCTTAGTTCTAATTGCCACTTAAGTTAATTGTGAGATCTCTTATGGACGCATAACTTTCACCCATAGTTCTAATTACCACTTAAGGTAGGGTAGACTGGGGTCAAGTGAAACACTTTGCCTTTGACAGCCTGTAACGGTCATATTTTTACGAGTAGAAAGATGTACACTCAAAATATTTCAAGGTTAGTTATCTGGTTCCTAAATAAAACGCACCTGGTTGGTCTATAATCCATAGTTTTTTGACAATCATGTAATGAAGAGAATGGGACAGAATGGTTCAATTGACCTCACATGAGTGTCAATTGAAACACTATGTTAGGTCAATTGAAACACTCGAATATCTTCGGCACAATAAAAGTACTTATATCTGTTTTAATCTTTTTCATCACTACCACGGCATACAATGCGATCCTCAAAAGTTCGCAAGCATTACATAAACATTTTTCAATTTATGAGCATGTGAAAAATCTCAATAAAAACCCGCGTTTAAAAAAAAACTACTTACTTTAAGTTTTCTTTGTTGCTGCTATCTTATTCATTTTGCTTAGCCAAAGTAGTTTTAATGCAATGATAAGATATAAAGATACAGAATTTCAGAACACAAGCATAATCATGTTTCATACAAGTGTTTGTTTCAACTATAACAATGTTTCAATCATAACCATTCCGTGTACCTACCCTGTGACATAGTGTTGCAAACGTCGGGATGTAAAATTACGCAATAAATACCTAATCAATTTCAATTATATTACTAAACAAAAACATGGCGATATGTCAAACTAAACTTTTTCTGATATACATATTTTAAAGTCGGTTCCTTTTGGGGACAATTAAAACGCTTGAAACGTTTCAATCGTCCACAAGCAAGTTGTTTCTACCGTCCCCACACTACGTTTTTAACTTTAAGGTCAAATAATAAATATAAAAAAAAATCGAATGCTGATCAACGGCCATTAAAAACATTCGTTTATTCCTAACTATAACACCAAAACAATTTGATCAGTCAATATACAAGAGTACACGAAGTTATAAGAAAATATAAGACAGCGCAAATCCTTACTTTTTACCGCGAAAAACTGATTTGGCTCGTGAACACCCCCGTCTTGCATCGTCGCTCGAGCGCTACTGGCCAAAGATTCAAACATGGCCGACTGCGTGTTCTGAGTCTTGCGTCAGACGCGTAGGTATTATAGTTTTCGAGAAATTTGACTTGTTTCAATCATGACGTGTTTCTATTGACCCCAGTCTACCCTAATTGTGAGATCTCTTATGGATTCTATTTAGCACCAAAAATAGGCTGCAATTTTTCTCCTTTTGGTTCTATACTGGTGGCATAAGGGTTCTTGCCACCTATATAGCACTTAGTCATGGTGGTAAATTTCACTTAAGCATCTAATTAGATATGATATACGAGCTATTTAGACCCAGTTGTGCTACTTGGGCTGCAACCGTCGTCGTTAACCTGCTAACAAATTCAGTCAAGTTGAAACATATTTGTCGCAAACCTGCACCCATTGTCGATAACTTGGTAACAATGTCGTTTACCTGACATCGATGTCTTTTACCTGTCGACCTAAAATTTCAAACACCTATATCTTCTAAGATATTCAATTTAACTACTTCCCTCGACGTGATATCAATTGTCTGAATATATTTCTAGCGATCCTATGAAAAATAAAAGAAGAAATCGCAACTTTAAAAAAAATGCAAAATTAACGCAGCGGTGCAAATATTTTGAGAACGACCCATTTCTGCCCCAACGGCCATCGGTCTATTGAGGAGGCCTGTGTCCAGCAGTGGGCGTCCTATGGCTGAAATGATGATGATGATGATGATGACCCATTTCACATTTTGAAAATTTTAGGTTTAGACCAATCTCAGTGATTTTTTCAGTGAGGGTTTGTAGATCTGCGATCACCAAGTCAACATCACCACCTAAAGTACCATCATCTAAGAACCAAACGTTAAATTTCGAATTTAGATTTTTTTAGAGAGAGCTGGGCCTAGGGAATCACCCTGTTGACAGTCCACCGCAGAAAGTAAGGGGTTATTTTTAAAAACGAAATTCGATGGTGTACTGTAGCATTGCCACACAAAATTAAAAAGTTCCGGTACGTTTTGCTTAACTTTAATAGTCAACAAGGTGCCTCGGTCGACGGAGTTGAACGCATTTTTTACGTAATTTTTAATAACACCTCGCATTCCCATCTTGTGAAAAAAGTACGTAGAGCATGAACCGCTGCTTCACTCCCACCCTTAGAGCCAAAACCTAATTGCACAGGTTGGAAGTAAGCAGAAAGGTCGCTTGAGACAGCGTTACAGCAGCATTTAGAGGTTAAGCGGCGGTAGGTGGTTCCTACAGTTATTGGCCGAATGCCGCCATCTTTTTTTGTGAGCGCACAAAGGTTGGCACCATACAAGGTGTTAGTAAACGCCGGGTTCACTGTGCCTAACAGCATGAGGTTGGCTAGAGCCGTAAGCTCTCTTAAGAGTGAGTCACTGGCTTCACCGCATGTGTGGCTCAATATGTGTTTTAAGTGCTGTGGGGATAGGCCATCGAGGCCACTAGGCTAGCCATTATAAAGGAGGAAACAGCTTTGAAAATATCCTCGGGACACACGTGGAGATACGGATCAGAGGGGTCGGGAAGAGAGTGGTTAACATTAGGGGCCGGGTGTTTACTTTGTCGGGCTGCAAGGGTGTCAGTTGTGTTAGGAGCAGTGGTGTTGCTGGAGAATAAAATCCGGGCAGCGCCCGCCCTTAATGTTACCTTCCCCAAGTTTTGACTCTACACGACGAGTTAAAGAAAAATCCTGTTTCAGTGTGGTGCTATGCAAATCGTTGACGTTGTGAGGGTTGAGGCAATTTCGTTTAATTCAGGATGTTAAAGATGCACCCCTCTCTGTGCTTTGCTTCACGTTTAGGACACGGTAACGGAAGGTAAGGAGGTGCTCCCAGGATTCCTGTGAGTTTTGGTTTATGGCGAGTTTTATGTCTTCCGAAAGTTTTTGTGCAACCTGAATTTTAGCGCTGCGAGGAATTCGTTTGACGACCGGAGTCGAATGTTTAAGCTGACTAAGTTTTTCAGAAAAGGGCTTGATCTGACTTGGTTTCAAATTGTTTGACTGTATATAGGCAGGTGGTGACATAATTGCGCCAGCACGAATGCCATGAGTTCTACTAATGTGTATATTAAGTCCCCTCTAAAAGTCAGAAATGACCGTCAAAGTTCAACATTCCTACGGAGTTCTAAAAACGCTCCATACAAATGGCCATGGTTTTGTACACTTTTTGTTTTGTGCAATAAAGTTTAAATAAATAAATGGCCACTTTATCGTGACGTCATTATACGTTATGGGTACAGTACGATTAAAATCAGTTATCGATTCGGCTTTTCTCGGGTATCATCGCCTAAATCCGGAGACGGAAATTACACGAAATACATTACCGCAATTTCTTTTAGGTAGCATTCAATTTGTAGTATCATAAACGCAATGTATAGCACCTGCCAAGATGACATTACTAACCGGTAGACCTAAGAAATTTATTATGCAGAAGCGACATGAATTTGAACATTAATTATTTATTTTATGAAAGCTATACTTGTATACAATATATAAAAAAATACATATATAGGTAAGTCAATATTTTACTGATTGATGTAAGTAACAGTACGATATTACGTCGGATTAATAATTGATAATTATCACCAAATTAAAAATTTAAAAACCGATTTCAACCGATTTTTGTTGATATTTCATAAACTGCTTGACCGATTTTGATAAAATTTACATGGGACCATTTCGGAAGTGTGCCCTATCAAATACCTACAAAAAGAATTTTGTAAATCGGTTCACGTGTCTTCTAGAAATCTTATAACTTACATAAAAAAAAAAACAACATTAAGGTCGAATTGAGAACCTCCTCCTTTTTTGAAGTCGGTTAAAAATAAGGAACACAGTTTTCCAGTACAAATTGGTTTTACAATTATAATACAATATTTACATCACGAAAACAATAAAAATCTTTCCAAAACACGATGTACCCTGTTTTTTTAGATATCTTCTATTTATTCCTTATTGACGTCATGTTTTTCCATCAAAATGCTCCTGTTATTGTCGGTTTTTCTAAATCGGAATCCCATGTCTTGGATTATATTTCGCAGAGATGAAATTGAGCCTTTGTATCCCATTTCCTCTTTTAGTTTTTGTGTGGTGATCGCAACGTAGGAAGCTCTTTAAATCATTCATGAGTTATATAATTATCATTCGTCGTATCACGCAATAATAAAAATCATCCATTTTTAAACGATATTTTTTGGCGGGCACTTCTTTGGATTGTTGACTGATCTGAGAGCTTGTCGTTTTCCTTCAAAAATTTTAACACGCTGCTTTTCGAAACTCTGGTTCGAAATCCTGTCCAATTTTTTTTGATGATATTTACTTTCTTAGGGTTCCATACCCAAAGAGTAAAAACGGGATCCTATTACTGAGACTTCGCTGTCCGTCCGTCCGTCTGTCACCAGGCTGTATCTCAAGAACGGTGATAGCTAGACAGTTGAAATTTTCATAGATGATGTATTTCTATTGCCGCTATAACAACAAAAACTAAAAATAAAATAAAATAAATATTTAAGGGGGGCTCCCATACAACAAACTTGTTATAGATTATATATATATAAATATATATAGGTACGGAACCCTTCATGCGCGAGTCGGACTCGCACCAACCCTGGGACTTGCCCAATTTTTAAATAAATTAGCTTCTTTTCTGAAATAGTTATATACATTATTTACAATTTCACGAGATTGAGCAACAATTTTTTTACCACGCTTTACATTTTGTTGAAGCCATGATACATAACTATTGCAAGTTAATTTTGATAAAATTTGATAGAATCGAATATTTTCACGAATGAAATTAGCGTTCATAAACATAAATGTATCATATAGGTACGTTAAACTGTTTTTATTGACACTAAGAAGGCAGACTATCAAAATCGACAATTATTTTTCTTATTTCAATATAAAGGTTGTGTTAGTTTTGAGCTACATAGGAGGTTTTGTTGCTCATATCGTTCTTGTATTGTATTCAATAAGACAACGAGTAATAATTAAAGGTCATATCTGTAAATTAATAACTCTATGTGAGAGATGAGGGATTCACGACAATTACCGAGGTTGGCCGAATCGTTAACTGATTTGAATCGTATTGTACCAATATTTGTATGGAGACAATACGTAATTTGCCATTTTCACCATGAAAAAGTGCGTTTAAGCTCATAGTTGTTTTGTCAAATTATTAGGATTCAGAAAACCAATTCCAAATCTCTTTTGGTTAAAATTAAAAAAAAAATGCATCTTTAAAGACACATATTTAAAACAAAATCTTATTTAACATATCGAGCTAATTTTATTCATATAATAACTACAGTATGCTTTAGAATTTAACATAAGTGGTTATCCCTATTAGGTAAGTCTAGATAGGTTTGTAGGAACACGCAACTGAGTTTTCGTCAATAGCTTGATGCAGGGATAAATAAGAGGAGTCTGAACTCGGACTTTCGTTAAAAGGCTGACTACTGGTGCCTTTACCCTATGTAGTCAGTACAAATGATTTTTTTTTAAACTTAGTGCCGGAATAACAACGTAATCGAAAAAAATATCTCAAATGTTAACACTTAACATCCTAGTTGCTGTCGCATCGAAATTTATCCAGTACTTTTCCAGGAAAATTATAACGTATATACCGCCGCTATCGTTCTGTAAAAACTTAAAATCATACTTATCCTATATCCCAGTATTTAGGCCCGTCAGATAAAGCAAACTTAAGTAGTATTTCAGACTTTTAAGATGTTAGTAATAGTAATCATTTTGTAACAAAAAAAATACCGACAACAAAAAGAGATCCTTCGGGCGGTGCTCGCTTAAAATATACGGAATTTGATGGTCAGAAGGTTTCCTTTGGCACGATGGACCTAAGAACATTTTTTTTTTAAGAAGGTTAGCTAATTTGAATTTTAGTGCAGGAAGGAGTTATGACGTCATCTATTTTTTGTATGGGATTATTTGTGTTCTGAATCCTATCATGTGGGATACATATTTTGAAAGGGCATTATGCGCTGATTCCAAATATTTACTGCAATATCACATTACTGCCGCTTATTTGAAAAAAATCTGTAACTGATTATCGAGACAAGTTCTCTTGCAGGTTAGAAGACGGCTGAATATTTTATTATGCAAGGTACGCCAAATAGCCCGTAATATACTCATTTCTAACACCAAGGGACGAATTAGGGAAATATTTTAATTTACTATTCATATTGAAGCTTTCTTAATCCCGTTTTTACGAGCTAGCATTTTTTTTATGTAAACATTTTATAATACTGTAACGTTAGGAAGAGGAAGAGTTAAGGGCACACCTCGCTCAGTCTCAGTCTGGCTGGGAAATGATCTCTCCTTCTTAGCAAAGCTACTCGAAGTAATTGTAATTTATTATTGACTAAGACTCAGAGGTGTTTCCCTCTTTTCTTCTTCTTAAATTTACAGCGCGATTTGAGATCTTTTTCCATTAAAAAAATTATCACTTTAAGAAAACTAAATCTAGAAAATGGAATTTTGAAAATGTAACACAAACATTAAATCCAAAATGCTTCAAAAAATCCTTCCTTGGTGTTAGGTATGAGTATTTTACGGGTTATCTGACGTATGTTTCATACTAATTAATTCAGCCGTCTCCCACCTGCAAGAGCCCAAAGTTGGTATATTTCGATAAGGTGTTTTAGTTTTTTTTTTTTCGAAAGAAGTAGCACTGATAGGTATAATAATACCCTATATATTTTTCAGCTCATGAAGCGTATATAGTCAGCTCAGGAAGCCCTTTCATTAGATAGGTACCCCACATGATGTCAAACTGTCAAAATCCTATACAAAAAATAGATGGCGTGATGACTCCTTCCTGCAGTAAAATCCAAGATAGCTCTCCTTCTTAAAATGTTCATAGGGTTCGGACGGTTTATCCTGCCAAAGGAAACCTTCTGGTCATCAAATGCCGTATATAACGCTTATATTATGTCATGATCACCGCCCACTACAAACTTTTATTGGCGACTATCTGATTAAATGTTTCTGGATTTTCGTGCAATGCAATGTACATTAACATTACATTTTGTAAGTGTCAAATTTCACTTGCAAGATTTAATTACAGAAAGAAACAAACTGGGGCAGATGACGCATAGAAATAGATCAAGATTAATATCGTTGTTAATTATCGCCCTAAAATTGATAACATTAAATTGCCAATACATAAGATAATTAGCAACACTGCTAGCAACAAACAGGCACACCCACATATCATTCCGCTATCACGCGTCCAAAACCTTTTCGCTGGACTATACCTACCTAATTCCTAAAATATACATGAATTCATGAAATGCCTTTGTTATCGGCCAAGCCAACGACGCAATTAAATCAATCAACGAGATATTTCCAAATAACATTGATGGATGAACTTTTATCAGTTTAGATATGAATTCATTACTAATTAATATATGGCTGGGTATTCTATAAATGATATGTAACGTTTGGTTACGATGACATAGACAGTCGCATTAAAGCCCGTAGGGTTGCCTGCGTCTAGTAGGGAAAAAGTCGGGATATGACGCGTATAGTGTTGGTGATTGCAGTGCTCGTGGCGGCGGTGGCGACCCTGCCCGCATACCTGCCGGACCCAGGGGAGCTAGCCAACGTGCTCAGCGAAGATGACTGGGAAGCTTACCAGGACGCCTGGTTCGCTAACGAGTATGAGAAAAGGGCAGCCAACGCTACCTCCACCCGAAACACTGGTAAATAGATTTCTTCTCCTATTTTGTTTCTATTTTTTTTAACTTGACTTTGACTTTGACTGCTCCTTTTCCTATACTATCAGTTTACGTTAAGTTTGCACCTGGTAATTATGGTAACCGGGCTATACAAATCGAGGTTTCGTTCTCGTCTGTTTCCTCCTCGAAAACTTAACCAATCTTTACATTAGGAACTAAAGTGTGAGGAAATGTTCTGTGTCGGACCGTTTCCGTTTTTGCGCCAAATTATTATAGAATATTTAGTTAGAGTCAAAAGCCCTAAAAATAATTAGTAATTACAGTAACAAGAGTGTGATTTCTTACATACACACAAAGCTAACGTAATAGTTAGTACTTTAATGTTCAAATGATGATATTACATCACTAAAATTGAAAATGGAATGTCAAAAATTGCAGGCTAGGGTTGCGACAATCGGGAATTGCCAACTATTCCATTGGAAGTAGTGACTGAAAATTACATATTTTATTCGAATATCTTCATAAGAACATTTCAAATTTATAATTTTAACTTTGAAACGGCCAAACCATACTTTTGAAACCAAGGTGTAGGGTTAGTAAACTCAGGGCTTAGGGGCTTGAAGCCAGTTGATGCCATACTTTTTAAACCAAGGTGGTAGGGTTAGTAAAGTCAGGGCTTAGGGGATTGGCTTTTCCTGGGATCTGATAACTTTTTACAGCGAAACCGTTGTGAGCATGTGAGTCTTGGCCGCCTATAACATGAAATGTTTTTGGTGGGATATCATTTATTTTTGTAAGGTTCCCCCTAGTTTTTAGGGTTCCTTAGTCAACTAGGAACCCTTATAGTTTTGCCATGTCCGTCTGTCCGTCCGTCCGCGACTTAGCTCCGTGATCATTAGTACTAAAAAGCTGAAATTTGGTATGAGTATGTGTATATATCACGCCGACAAAACGGTAAAATAAAATCTAAAAAAAAACTTTTTTTCGGGTACCTCTCGAACACCTAAAGTAGGGGTGAACTTTTTTTTTTATTTCAACACTATTGTACGGGGTGTACGGGAATCGTATACGCATACGTCTTCAATCTAAAAAACAAGAATGAAGCATAAGTAGATGGTTTACTTCACGTTTCTTTAAAGGTTGTGCTCTGAGGGTGAACGGTGACCTCGGCCAGCCGCAGCCGGTGTACATGCGCAACAACCAGTACGTGGAGGCGACCGGCACCACGGGGCAAGTTCACCTGAACGCGGGTGAAGAACTCCTCCTGGCCTGCACTGGCTCAGGCAGAGCCCTTAACCACCCAAACCTCTTAGTCCAAAAACAAGAAGCGGTTAGTAAATATTTCATTACATTTCATTTAGACCACAAGCCAAAAAGTCCTCGCCGGCTGCACTGGCTTGGGCAGAACCAAGAAGCTGAAAATTTCAACAGTGACCTCTACTATTGTTGTCTGACAGATACAGATGGCTTCCCAAAAAAGAAATGCTTACTCTTTTTATTTCCCTGTATATCCAGAAAAAAAAGCTACGGAACAAAGTTATATTTTGTTTCCAGAGAGTGACCTGCATTAGAGATAACCTGGTGTCAGGTCCTGGATGGTTGGGACGCGACAGCGAATTCATTGAATTGACTTGTACTTCAAACGCTCAGTACGAAGCCCGAGAGACCACTGAGAGATGCTTTGGCGACAACGTCGTAGTCGAGTATGTTCAAATGTCAACTTTTTCACGGGAAATTAATAGAATAAAAAAAACACTTCTAGAAACCTCAAAACATTACTGACAACAAAGTTACTGTTTTTTAGGATAGGATTCGTAGTCACTGGCGTATGGCGGCCCCTGTTATGGTCTTGTTTCGATAAGAACCGCCTGGAGGTGTTGTATGTGAGGTACGAACAGAAACCTCAAAACGGGGAACATCAAACCGGAGTTACTCGTCCTGGCTGGCTGGGTTAGACCCTCTTATTCCTATTTGAAGGCTTTATGTTATTGATGAACAATGGTTGACATACTACAAATACAAAGATGTAAACAGTTAAAAAATATTAGACCCTCAAGGCCCTAGCTTTTTATTGTTAGGCCTACTACTCAAGGCACCATTTCAAAACCGGCCAGAGTCTCAATCTTTTTCACAGTTTTTAATGTTTTTATATCTTTGTACCAATCCTTGCTTTGTACTTAATGTACAATAACTAGGCAGTTAATACTTAATCAATTTCCAGTGGGTGGAATGTACCCAGGTGTTGCCGGTGGCATCGACTCCCACTACACACAAGCCAGCCAGATTGCTACTATATCGGAACTTGTTGGCGAAGAGATGGCTGATAAGTACATCCAACTGAACAGCCGATACTTGGCCCGTGGTCATTTGGCTGCCAAGACTGACTACGTGTTTGCTACCGGCCAACGTGCTACTTTCTTCTTCGTGAACGCTGCTCCTCAGTGGCAGCCATTTAACAACGGCAACTGGGACTGGATTGAACAGGCATTTTTTTTAGTTTTATCAAGACGTTAAATAATTGAAAGCTGAAATGTATATTGTTCCCAAATGTAGAGTTAATGGATCACTGATTCAGGGGCACTTAGATAAATGTAGAGCTTATCTTCTGTACCCAACGAAAGGCGCTATATCTTCTCTTAAACCCATTACTAAATACTTCCAGCGCAACATAACGTTTACACATTCTTCTTTGCTGTTCCAATTCAAGTACTGAATCGAGCTGACTAGTGTTTACAGCTTTATTCTAAAGTCTCCACCTAAATCACATTAATCACAGACATCATTGAAGTAATCATTACTTTTCGTTTCAGTTTTGTATACTTACATACCTAGTTCCCGTGCTAATTTAAACGTGTACACAGAACAACCGCGCCCGGATCGCTGCAGCGGGATACAACACAATCGTGTACACGGGCACCTTCGGCGTAGGCGTGATCCGTGACGCCAACGGGGGACACCACGAGTTGTACCTGTACACCGACGCCAACAACAACAAGCAGCTGCCCGTTCCCCGCTACTTCTACAAGGTGAGCCATGTTTATTAAATGATTAACACTCCACCATTTTGAAGGCTTTCGAAAAACGGAATCGAAGAAAAATCTATATCATTACTCACAAAATTTCACGAGAAAAACGGTTAAAAATGTGACTTCTAGACGAGAACAGCTGGAAATCCGCCAATTTTTGGCCAATCTAGAAAGGAAACGCTGCGCTTGCTGTCGCTCGTCGATCATCATGCACAGGTGCGGAATAGAAAAGTTCGTCACTATTGAACCTTAACATTACCAATTTATCACATAAAGTCGAAAAGTGATGAAGCTTTTAATTCCCCAACTATTACACCACCAATGTCCATCGTGGCATGATGTGTGAAGCACACATATCCATCACCATAATTATCATAGATTTTCTTTTAGGTAGATATGAAGAACTCAGTACTAACAATAACTCCCGCGGTGCGGAGGAATGAACTACGCGTCATATATGAATATATCGTAATATTACGAAAAAACATCACTGATTTTGGGCCTCCATGCACCAGCGCCGTCGCTGCCTAGTAATGTATATCTTTACCTATATATCTGAACTTCTTTCAGTAATTTTACAATGTGGGTGTCGATTTAGTAATAGTTATTTGTTATGCAAGGCTGCAAAGTTGTTATTTGGCGCGAGTGTTGAAATTGAAAGCTGAGCGAGCGAAGGAATCTAAGATTGAACCATGAGCGAAGCGAATGGTTCAAAAATAGATTCCTGAGCGTAGCGAGGCTTTCAAGACACGAGAAGCTAAATAATTTTGCAGCCATGCGGAACACACAGTTTTTCACCTCACTACAGCGAGGAAAATGCAAGATTCAAGAAAAACAATTAAAACATAAAATTAATCATATTTAGTTTTGCCTTCTAACATCAAATTTAAAACATAACACACTCAAATCCAAACATAATAAATACGAGAGAAGCACACATATTAAAAATTAAAAGTAATATGGCCGTAATTTGTATTATCGTCGTGTATATTTTATCGTAGAGTTTTTCTTAAGCACTGTTATATTATATTTGTATTTGAAACTACTTGACACATTCGCTGTGAATGTGGGAGAATGGCATTCTGGGAAGGATTAGTTGGCCACTCGGAAGTTTTTTCCATAACACTTGCTTTGGAAGTTATTGGACGATGGGATCCGAACAAGTTTACTTCGGCTTTATCTTCTTTAAAAACGCCAATAGTTTCGGTAAATTACTTATTGTCTCCAAATATTTATAACAAATACATTTCATTTGAATGCAGGCTTTTAGCATTGAATAAATACTCCAAATTGGGCTTAACTTTCTTGTTTTCGATATTTTTATAAAGTAAGACACCAGTATGTAGGTATTCTCCACAGAACAAATTTACGTTGTTTACGTGAATTGTGAAAACTTCCAACTTTTTAATTATTCTTTTTTTTCTCGGGTACGTTCAGAAATTACACTCTTATGTTCCAACTTATAACAAATAAATATTAAAATTTGTGTTGTAGGTATTTAATATATTTACTAGTCAAAATGTGTAAATGAAACTGAAATAATAAAATTAATATATATAAACATAATTATTCAACATAAAATACAGTGTAGTAAAAAATAAAAACTTAAAAATCTGTAACCACAAACCAGGTTTCTGGACGTGATATTGTAGGTGTATTTTTTTTTTAAAGAAATATTCAAACGTACATATGATTTTAGCCGGCCTGACCAGATCGCCCTTTATTAGCGTGCGTGCGTTTTGGTTATTCGAAGATTAATCGACCTGATGAAATCAGTCACGCGTTGAAGGAGTCTTAAATATAAAAAAGTTACATGCACCACAGAGAATCAAAATCGTCGTATTCGAAATTCAAATGACTTTTGCACGCTAGCGGATAAAATAGACTTTTGCACGCAGATTTCGCCCTATAAATGGAGGTTTTCCGAGCGAGTGAGGTGAAAACAATGTTTACTGAACAGCGCTATATTGTATTCGGAGAGAGCGCCCACGACACGACACTAGGCGTAGCGTAGCGCTAAGACAGCATTAATATTTTCTTATTCAGACGCATAAAAATGCACTAAAGTGCAGCTGCCCAGTAAAATAAACTTTTGAATTTTTAACAGGCAGAAATAGTTATTTGTTATGCAAGGCTGCAAAGTTGTTATTTGGCGCGAGTGTTGAAATTGAAAGCTGAGCGAGCGAAGGAATCTAAGATTGAACCATGACCGAAGCGAATGGTTCAAAGATAGATTCCTGAGCTAAATAATTTTGCAGCCATGCGGAACACACAACTTTTCACCTCACTACAGCGAGGAAAATGCAAGATTCAAGAAAAACAATTAAAACATACAAATAATCATATTATTTAATTTTGCCTTCTATTTAACACATCAAATTTAAAACATAACACACTCAAATCCAAACCATATCCAAACCAAATAAATACGAGAGAAGCACACATATTAAAAATTAAAAGTAATATGGCCGTAATTTGTATTATCGTCGTGTATATTTTTATCGTTGAGTTTTTCTTAATCACTGTTATATTATATTTGTATTTGAAACTGGGAGAATGGCAATCTGGGAAGGATTAGTTGGCCACTCGGAAGTATTATCCATAACACTTGCTTTGGAAGTTATTGGACGATGGGATCCGAACAAGATTATTTTCGGCTTTATCTTCTTTAAAACCGCCAATAGTTTCGGTAAATTACTTATCGTCTCCAGATATTTATAACAAATCCTTTTTCGTTTTAATGCAGGCTTTTAGCATTGAATAAATACTCCAAATTGGGCTTAACTTTCTTGTTTTCGATATTTTTATAAAGTAAGACACCAGTATGTAGGTATTCTCCACAGAACAAATTTACGTTGTTTACGTGAATTGTGAAAACTTCCAACTTTTTAATTATTATTTTTTACTCGGGTGCGTTCAGAAATTACACTCTTATGTTCCAACTTTTATAATAAATAAATATTAAAATTTGTGTTGTATTTAATATATTTACTAGTCAAAATAGGTTGAACATAAAATAAAGTGTAGAAAAAATAAAAACTTAAAAATCTGTAACCACAAACCAGGTTTCTGGAAGTGATATTGTAGGTGTATTTTTTTTGAAATGAAGTATTCTTCAAACGTACGTGATTTTAGCCGGCCTGACCAGATCGCCCTTTATTAGCGTGCGTTGATTGGTTATTCGAAAATTTATCGACTGATGAAAACAGTCACGCGTTGAAGGAGTCTTAAATATAAAAAAGTTACATGCACCACAAAGAATCAAAATCGTCGTGTTCGAAATTCAAATTACTTTTGCACGCTAGCGGATAAAATAGACTTTTGCACGCAGATTTCGCCCTATAAACGGAGGTTTTCCGACCGAGTGAGGTGAAAATGCTTATTTTATTTATAGTACATATTAGTTCTGTCGCTACGTGCCTTGTGGGAGCGGTCCCAGCTTATTCGATTCGAGGCACCGCACCACGATGACAGAACTAATATCTGTCAATCCTTCCGGCAATTATGTGATATTGCAGCTTACGTTTTGCGCCGTGTGTGTGGTGTCGCATTGGTAAACGAAAAAATATCTAAACTTTATATGATATTTTGCTTGTATCTAAGTCACAGGCAACTATAATTCCAATTTATCTTTTCCGCTGGTTGAAAATCTAAAAACCTTAAAAAATATTTATTTTGATAAATACTTTACGAGTAAAAAATGTTTCTTGATTAGTTTTTAAACTCACACACATAACTACATACAAAACCGACCCCAAATTATAATTCCATACCGCTACCACACGAATGAATAATGTCTTAGTGAAGTTTGTTGTTTAGCTCAAGTTAGGTTCTTTTCAGTTTTGTCATTTTCTTTCTTAAGAGAGGTTCAATTAGAAATGTTAACAGTTTTACAACAATTTAAAAAATATTTCGATTTTCAGGTGTTCTACGAGCCGTCGTTACGCCGAGGCACCGCTTACATCGGCATCAACGACATCTACGCCACGGAGGAGGAGGTCCGTGGCTGGACCTTCTGCACGGACCGCTGCCGCAACAACCCTGACTTCGACTGGCTGCGCTGGCAGCCCGACCGCATCGACATCGGCTACAGTTTCTGCTGCGAAGTCGACGACTTCAGGAGGACTGTGCCGCATCTTCCGGAGTTCCAAGTTGACGGTCTTCTGTTCTAAGTTGTACAGTTGAAGTTCTGAAATCAGTTTACATTACGAAACATTATCTCTGAATATTAAGTGTTTTTTGTTATGTTTTATTAAATAAATCGGAATACCGTTGCATTTGTATGGTATTAATTCCTATTTATAACACCTCGCTCACTGCGACATGATTTTTGAAGCTGTCATCTTATTATTGGACTGATTTTTATAAGATTTACCCCTTCATGGTCAAGTGATCCCACATAAAATTTATCCCGCGGGCTGAATGGCCCCTTTTGATTTTTTTCGTGGGTGACTCGAGCCATTGCCTCGACAACTCATCCCACGGGCTCAGTTGACCACTCTCTGCCGTTTTATGGTCAATTCAGCCCGCGGGCTCAGCCAACTACTCCTTACCAGTTTAGGGTTGACTCAGCCCGCAGGCTCAATCAGCCACTCTACTGATTCAGGGTTTACTCAACCTGTTGATGCTGGGCTGTTGATGTTGTAATACGCAACAAATTTAAAAACATGTTGTTTGCTGACTACACGGAAAAGAATACCAGGATTTTAGTATTCTCATGCCCAGAATTAAAAACTTGGCTATTTTTATTTATTTATTTATTTTATTTATTACATTTCACAGCATAACAGTTACAACCAAGGCACTATGAAACTAAGAATACATAACGTTTACATATTACACAAAGGACAATTATAAATTACACAGAAGAAGGTCGAACATCCATCATCTCACAAAACCTCAAACATTCATCGCACACATCTATCCATCTGCTTGCAAATATATCAAAGCGTGGAGCTGATTCTAGGAGCGAGTTTAAGAGGTGCAGGGCCCGAACCAGTGGAGATTTTCGATGGGACACAGTTCGCGCGGACGGCGCCGCTAATAGATGGCGACAACGGGGTCGGAAAAGGATTCTACTTGGAGTGGGAACATACAGGCGCACCAACTGAGCAACTAATTCGGGGCAGTCTGAATTACCACGTACAATGCTACTTGCTACAGTAAGCAGCCTGCAATTCCGTCTTACCTCCAAGGAGTTAAAGCCCAAGAAGCCCAGCAAAAACTTTGTCGGATATAAGAATGGGTAATAACCATATAACTTTTTATATAAAAAACGAAGGAACGCCTTTTGCACTCTTTCCAAAAGCAAGATGTAGGTTACTTCATGGGGGTTCCAAATAACGCTGGCCGCTTCGAGCTTGCTTCTAACCAGAGCAGTGTAAAGGAGCTTTAGGGTCCCAGCATCATCGAAGTCCCTAGAGTTCCGAATAACGAACCCGAGCCTTCTATAAGAGTTAAGAGCCAAGGCGCTCATGTGCTCATGAAAGTTAAGAGAAGAGTCCAGAGTAACTCCTAAATCCCTAATAGTCTTAACCCGAGTTATATTCTCTGAAATTAGGGTATAATTGTAAAGTAACGGATTACGGGCCCTACTGAATGTTATAACCGCACATTTCTCAGCATTGAAGAGAAGTCTATTTTCAATACTCCACTGGCATACGCGATCAATATCATCTTGCAGGGACTCACAATCTGATAAACCCTGTACACCATAAACGAGCTTCAGGTCATCGGCATACAGTAAATTTCTGGCGCACTTAGGAACCAGAGCCAGATCATTGACCATAACTCCAAAAAGCAACGGGCCCAATATCGAGCCCTGGCTGACCCCAGAACGAGTATGATACGGCTCTGAAACAAAGCATCCGTGCTGCACGTACTGCTGCCTATCGCGAAGATAACAAGCAAAGAACTTTAGCAGTTTCGGTGAGAGACCAATAGCGCACAACTTGTTTAAGAGAACATCGTTATCAACGCGGTCAAACGCTTTCTTAAAGTCAAAGTACAGCACGTCAACCTGTATTCCATTATCCATGTGATCCGAGATAGTATCAACCAGGGTCAAAAGGTTAGTCTCTACTGAACGACGAGACCTAAAGCCATGCTGGGCATCACAGAGTAACGGCTTCAATTGTGGAGCTACGATTGTATTTATGATGGACTCAAATAACTTAGCTATCGAAGATAGAATAGCTATTGGTCTGTAACCCTCAACGTTGTCCGTACAACTAGATTTAGGAATCGGCCTCACCCGTGTAATCTTCCATTCATTAGGGTACTCTCCGGTATCGAGGGCCAAGTTAAAAATATAAAGAAGTGGCACTGCTAACCATTCTTTGCACCCTTTCAGAATGAACGCCGGAAAATTGTCGGGACCAGGCGAACTACGAGGTTTCAGTTGGCTTATACTAGATTGAATATCCAGAGAAGAAACATGTTTTATATGGACATAGTTGGCATTACTAGTACAATCCTCGCGAATGATTTTTTTATAGTCCAAGAGAGGTTTGTTAGGCAAGAAAACTGATGAGAAGAAGTCAGCGAAGGCCTGAGCCACCTCACTACCTTCGTACTCTTTCCCTTCGTAAGAAACACGCGACTCAAAACCTCCTTTAGATTTTAAGCTGCCTATGTGTTGCCAAAAAGCGCGAGGATTGTACGCGAGCTTATCTTGAATATCCTTAGTATATTGGTCATAGGCAAGTGATATTCGCGCTTTGATGTCAGTTCTAAGTTTGGAAAAGACAGCATATGAAACATGGTCTCCAGAGCGTTTCCAATCTCGATGAGCTTTAGCCTTCCGCGAAATATCCTTGATTATGTCCGGTGTAAACCAGACCGGATAACGCCTGCTTGGATAATTAGGCCTCGTCTTTCTGGGAACGCATTCGTCGAAAATGGTATATACTATCTGGTAAAACCGCCCTACTGCTGTATCAATATCATGGGACTCAAGGACCCCATTCCATGACGCTTCAGAAAATAATTGGTACAAATGGTCATAGTTACCTTTAGCAAAGTTCCAGTCACGGCAATAATCTACATTACTATTTTCTAGGTAAGCCGAATAATTTGGGGTGTTCATGAGCGGTACAAAAATCTCAAGCGGCGGGTGATATGGATCACGATGAGGTACCAATCCATCGTCCCCCGTGCCGCAGACCTTAGCACCGCAGCCACGCTCCCGGACCAGCACCACATCTAGCACTCCTCCAAATTCATTTAAGACTTCATTCTTCTCTATCACATCACAGACAGTTGTAAAATAACAAAAATAACTTAGGATATTAGTTGAGGTGTACTTAGGATTCATATTTAGGTCACCAATAATTAACACCACACCGTTAAGGGAATCGATAAACGATTCCACTTTATGAAAGAAGCGCATATAAATATCGTCCGCCGCGTTAGGTGGAATGTATATTACACAAATATGACATGCAGTTTCCTGCACCACAAGGGACACCCACAGGTCCTCACCATCCGCCGTCTCAAACTCAGGTCTGCGACGTAGAGCAATACCCGGACGCGCAGCCAATAAGACGCCTCCTCCATGTCGGCCCGTAGCGCGATCTCGGCGCAGTACACTCCACTCGCTCCCAACGAGTTCGGAATCTTCCACTGATTCGGAGAGCCAAGTTTCAGTAATACCGATGAGGTCACTCTCGAGAGCAAGAACAGTCTGATTGAAGTTTTTTAATTTGGTGTTAAGACCTCTAACATTCTGATATGTTATGGAAAGAGAGCCCTTGTAATCACAATATGTTTTAGTCACGTTCTTGCTGTTTGACATTTTGTCCTCGAAATAACCACTTCTTTACCATTGCATTATCAGGCCAAACATCGGCTGAAAGGCATTTTTCGAAGTGCACTGCCGGAACACCTAGCTTATACGATTTGTAGTCCCCCTTAGACTTTAGTTCCTCCACAGTACAACTTACATTAGGGCACAGACTCTCTAGGTATTCTTTAACATCATTGGCATTAGACACCATATTCCACAAGTGGATGTATTTGCGGTGTTCGACAGCTTTAAGGGAGGTAACGTTAGGGCCTGCAGTACAACGTGTAGAGGTAAGTCGTCTCTGTTTTCTTGCATGACTAACCTGCTTAAAATCTTCCCGGGGACCGCAATTATCTGCCGTCGGCGTGCTGACAACAACATTGTCCGAGTCAGCAACTACAGGAGACATGGCTGGGGGCGAAGCGTGGTGGTCATTAGACGGCTCTGTACCATTATTGTTACTAGATTGCTCACGGTTGCAACTCGCAGAGCGGCCACATGTAGAGCCGCGAGAGCTTACGGTCTTACCAGAATTCACAACTTCTTTATAAGATTTCGGCAAAGGTGTCGTAACAGGTGGATTTTGGGACATGATGGAATTCTCCAATTCTGATAATCTTTCACTAATAGCCTCAATCTTGTTAGTAGATAATGTAAGAGCGGAGTGATACCTGCTTATGGTGGCGACAGCGTCAGTGAGTTGTTCCGTCAAAAAAGTTATCTGTTCACGAAGTAGCTGGAGTTCCAAGGAGGCCGACCCTGACATGGACACATCATTCTCCGGATGCTGCTTTGGGAGCGGAGTATGTAAAACGGAGGAGGGGTTTCTATGTGTCACATTTTTGATACTTGCAATGGAAGGGTAAGATGTTTTACATGGACGGGACCTTTAAATCATGCCAAAGGAATTTTTACCAGCTTGTGACGCTACACGTCGACCTCGGTAGCGATAGAGAAAACATAAAAGTGGTACCAAATAAGAACAAACAAACATACAGCGTACTATTTAGACTCATAAAAAGTCAAGCAACGAATTGGAATCCCATCAATATTAAAGTGGATTTTGAAAAATCGCTCATGTCAGCAATTATTGATACATGTCCAGGTTTAGAGATCCAAGGATGCTACTACCATTTCACGAAATGCCTCTGGAGAAAGGCGAGGCAATGTGGCCTACAGAAGACTAGACTGGGCAAGGTCCATATCAAGCGACTATCTGCCTTGGCACATTTGCCTTTTGAGGGATTACTCCACGCGTGGCTCAGTTCGCCTTACATTAAAGGACCAAAAACAAAAATTGCAAAATCTTTTAACGAATACTTCTATAAAACATGGATGGACCAAAAATCGATTTATTTTCGCCGGTGGACATGTCATAATCAAGTAAACCACACAAATAATGCTATCGAGGGGTGGCACAGCAAGGTTAATAAACTTTTGAAACCGAAACCGAACATTATTCAACTTCTTGTAATACTGCAACGGATGATGAAAAACGATGTAGAGAAAATAAGAAAAATAGTACATTACATCAGAGGCCGGGAAAATGAGGATTTCCGGCCAAGTAGGTATATACGGCCGAGCGAGCGTGCGAGCGAGGCCGGATAGTGATACGAGGCCGGGAATCCGTTTTCACGACGAGGCATGTATATAGTGCTTTTCTCAAACATACAATGAAATAAAAAAATATACTTCAAAGAATAACACTTAATATTGTTTGTCTGATATTTTCCGAATTTGACCGAATTTAAAAAATCCGATTTCAGATTCTGACTCAGGAGCCCCAAAAACCCCCGGATACCGAATTTCAGCCTCCTAGGACCAATTTGAAATTTTCTCCATACAAATCGTTTTTTTTTTTTCAATATTTTGCGAATTTGACCGAATTTTCGGACAAGATTTCAGATTCATATTTTTGAGCCCCGAGAGCCCCGCGATACCGAGTTTTAGCCGCCTAACACCAATTTGAAATTTTGAATCGTTTTTTTCGATATTTTCCGAATTTGACCGAATTTTCGGACAAGATTTCAGATTCATATTTTTGAGCCCCGTGAGCCCCCCGATACCGAGTTTTAGCCGCCTAGCACCAATTTTAAAATTTTGAAAAAAAAAAAGTCGCCTTCATGAATTTTTTTTCCACAAGTGTCAAACAACCAACCTTTAAAAACAAAACCAGCTTTTTGTCAAACCAGCCAGCTGTGTGAATGACCTTGTTGTTGAAACCAAAAAAAAGTTACTTTGCAGGCCTAGGCCTGAAAAGCAGTATGAAATCCCTTTACAGTCCTCTCGAGTTGTTGCGCCCAAAAAGCGATACTTCCGAGCCTATTTTAAGGAACGTAAAGACAATATTTCATTGGATGTTTGAGAAAAAGAATTTTCTAAAAGAAAAAGCGAAATAATGGAAGTGAATGATCACATTTCTGAAACAGTGTTGAACTTAAGAAACAAAATAAATTGCCTCGATTTCTGTATCGAACATTTAAGAATGTAGGTAGCTTCTTTTTTCTTCAAGCAAGCTTCTGTTGTGGAAATTAAATATTTGTTTCATGTACCCGTGTTTATTACCCTTTAGGGTTATCGTAAGGGTTATTCCAGTCCAGAAAAGCTACGTCCCATTAGTGCTGAATTTCATCACATTACCTTTTTAATACTTACCTTCTTCAAGAATCCGTCTAGTGACAACCATTAAGCCGGTAGGGTGAGTAAACCCTTAAGCCTCGGATAGGGGTCGACTAAACCCGCGGGCTCAGACAACTCATACCTAATAGAGAGTGGTAAACTGAGCCCGCGGGCTGAGAAGACCTGTAAGTGGGATAAGTGGATAACTGGGCCTGTAGGCTCAGTTGGGTCGAGTCACCCACGAAAAAAATCAAAAGGGGATCAGCCCGCGGGATGAATTTTATGTGGGATCAGGTGCCCATGAAGGGGGCATTTTTAGCTCTGATACCAACGTGTGAAGCTTAAGTAGGTACCTTTGATTTGAATGAATTGCAGAGGTTATGTTGCATCCAATATTTTGATGGTGGCTACAAAATCTATGTTTTTACCATTTCAAGTAGCTACTTTAATTTTACGGGTATCATTTTTTTTATTATTATTTATTTATTTATTAAACTTAATTACACAGCATAACAGATAACCAAGGCACTGTGAAATTATAAATAATAATAATAATAATATAACAATGATATACAAACATTTGAAAAACATACATTAACGAAATCAATTATAGAAGATCATGAAGAAGTAACCAAGATCTAAATGCAGAATAATGGAATATATGTAGTCGTGCTAAGAATATAAATACCTACTGCTACTACCACACATACCTACACATAAATACGGGAATCCATCATTTTACCGAAAATCGTTTCCTATAACACTGTTCGCAGAATTTTCGTGGAATAGTTTTCGGTGACATGAAAATCGACGTAAGAAATTTCGATGAAATGATAGACACCCCATAAATACCTTGTGCAATGCGACGACATTACTCTACCTTCACACTACCTATGAACACTGACCTGATAAGACGACCCTGATAATTGATATTGTGTAAGATGCCACACCCGCGCACGTACACGCCCACATGGGCATCATCGTGTCCTTTTTTGCAGTCCACTGGGGTGTTACAATTTAATCATGAGTTGACGCGTGATGAATCATCACGAAATGAGTTAATTACACGAATTACATACGAATTCTTAACATGTATGTTTTTATCATAAGCCGGCTTATTACTTTAAATAAAAATCATTCACCTGGGTATTAATTGTGATTGATTAACATTTATCAATAAATTTTCGACTCATTACCATGATTAAGATATGGTTTTATATAAAATCTTTATGCGCAATTATTAAGGTGGCAAAGTCATCTACGATACAGCAGAGTTAGAAGAGGAGTTCCAGCGCAAAATGACGCGTATAGTGTTGGTGGTTGCGGCTTTAGCCGTGGCAGCGGCTGCCCTGCCCAGCGGATACGATCTCCCGGAGCCGAGTGAACTAGTGTTTGTCCTCAACGAAGATGACTGGGATGACTACCAAGATGCTTGGCTCGCGAACGAGTACCAGAAGACGGGTGTCAATGCTACCTCTGCTCGTAGTGGTATTTTTTTTTTATTCCTAACATTAATGCGCTTATAGTTAGTAGCTAACCTACTTGTGGCAGACGCGTTGTGATGAGTTTTATTATTCATCAACATCTTCAGCTATAACTATGATTGAGGTGGCCTTAAACTTACGTAAGTATATGTGTGATGTTTTTTTGTTTGGTTTATCATCCGGTAATCCTTCCGACTGGCCGTTGAGGTACTGTACAAAATGAACATGATCTTGTGAGGACTGCGGAAAGCTATTAATGCATTATCGTTGTCCCCGGGTCACAGTCATAGTGTATAAATTGAAAAAAAGCCTTTGTAGCAGTATACGATAATCGGATGAAGTGTTGATAATGATGTTGGCCTCTCACGTTATCTACCACGAAAAAGTATATACAAAGATCTTTATTTATTTTATAGGTTGTTCCATCAGAATCAACGGTGACCTTGGCCAGCCTCAGCCCGTGTACCTGCGCGGCGGGCACTACATGGCCGCTGACGGCAACTCGGGCGTGGTCCGCCTGAACAGTGGCGAGCAGGTCACCGTCGCCTGCATCGGCTCCGGCCGCACCATCCAGCACCCCAACCTCGCGACATCGGGAGTTCAGACTGCTGTTAGTATAAATACTTTTTCAATACAGACCAATTTTACTATGACAACAAGTTTATTATTTTACGGTAAGTTCCCATGGTCATTAAGTTAGTTGTCTATAAGCAACTTTCTATTTTATTCCTACATGCAGTTTCGGAGTCACGCACAAACAATGTCAATAAACACAATTACACTAGTTATCATATTTAAAAAAAAGGCTTTCCCAGACTGCTACGTGTGTGAACGACAACCTTGTGTCTGGAGCCGGGTGGCTGAACGGAAACGGTGCCTTTGGAGGTCTGACCTGCAGTGCGCACTCCTACCATGACGCTATCGGCAGCAACAACAGATGCTACAATAACAACCTCATCATTCAGTAAGTTTTATAATAAACATTTCTAATGCTTAGTAATTATTTACCTAAAGACCCAAAGTAGTAACTTCAACAAGGGATTTATTACATTATGCAAGAACAAACAATGCGGATTTTGATTCAGAACACCAAACGAATTTCAATCGTTTTAAAATGCTCCAGCAATCAGCATCGTTTTTATCTAAAGATTTATTTAAATGTAAATAAATCTTCAAACAAAATAATAATAAAAAATCATGCATTTTGGAATAAAGCTATCTTTTGTTACTTTTGAAATTTGCAGGGTTGGTTTCGTTGTAAACGGATGGTTGTATCCTCTGTACGTGTCATGCTTTGACCAAAACCGTCTGGAGGTGCTGTACGTGATGTACGAACAGACTCCAGCCAATGCTGTCCACCAGACCGGCGTCGACCGTCCCAGTTGGCTAGGTAACATTACCGAACTGTTTGTTATTTCAATTTTCACCATGCAAAACACGGTGATTTAAACTCTTAACTAGATATGAAAGATAAAAAGAGTTATGATATTAGTCTATTCTTTAGATATTAGTCTAGCTAGTTATAACATCGCATTTTAACTAAATATCTTTGACTAAATCTTCTTTGACTAATGTAGGTATTATCTTTCTTTATTATGATATTTGCTACAATCTTTGTGATTTGGTATGACCACGTATGACGTATAAAAATCACACTGATTTTAAATGTTAGATTGTATGGTATTTGTCTAATGGGCCTTTGATGCCCGAAATAATTGAATTATTATTACTATTCCTGTATGCCACACCCGCTCACGGGACAATAGTGTCCCGGACCTTTGGGAGGCGTGCACGGAGCCGAAGCCAACGCGTAGAGGCCCTATCGACAATTTAATGGAATGTACGGTGTATGTACATATTATTATTATTATTACAGCTGGCACCTGGTTCCCCGGTCTGGCCGTGAACACCGCGTACACCCAAGTCCAACAGAAGATCACCATCGCCAACATTGTTGGACAAGCACAGGCCGACAAATACGTAACCAGCGTCCAGTTCCTGAACCGCGGTCACTTGGCTGCCAAGTCTGACTACGTGTTCGCCACAGGCCAGCGCGCTACTTTCTGGTTCGTCAACGCCGCTCCTCAGTGGGCGCCGTTCAACGGAGGCAACTGGGACAGGCTCGAACAGGTGAGCTAACCTTACATAGTTACACATACTATTACTGTACCCTTGCCGTGAGTTAACGTGACCGCACTCGCTACCGACATCGTAAAGGATTTGTATGGAGAATTGTAGTTCTACAAAGTAACCGCCAGGGGCGCTGTACTATTCTCCATACAAATCGTTTACGATGTCGGTAGCGAGTGCGGTCACGTTAACTCATGGTAAAGGAACTGTTAAATAATATAAAACCGTGTGTTTTGAATCGAAATATATTTCACAGTAAAAGATTAAAAGGAACAAGTATTAGAATTAGAACCTCTTCTTGACAATTCCACGCGGACGAGTACCTACTCGTAACTGACTGGATGGGCTAACTGTTATCTACTAACTACGGCTAAGTAGATAGATCGTAACAGTCGAATTGAATTATATTTTCTGAGTTGAATTTAGTGTTGTACCTAGGTACATACATACGTACCAGAAGAACCAGTAACTGGTTGACAAACAATGAACAATATAACCAAAATGAATACATTATGTTCCCATATAGAAGAATGAAATTAAGTACTAATTAGAGTTTTAAACCTAGGTCGTACTTATCTGGATAAAAAATTACGTTTTGATAATTCATCTAGTGGAATTAAAAAGGCGATGAAATCTTGTATAAAAATCCCATCGAACAATTACGATCATACTAATACGTATACTGCAATTTAGACTCAGCGTGCTCGCATCGGCGTGGCCGGCTACAACACCGTCATTTACACCGGCACGTTCGGCGTGACCCAACTGCGCGACGGCAACAACGTGCTGCGCGACATCTACCTGCACCGCGACGCCAACAACAACCCGCAACTGCCAGTCCCTCTCTACTTCTACAAGGTACGTTCACTTACTACGTACAACATCACTCCTGAGGCGCGGAGATCCCATTAGCGGGTTATACTCCCGCACAAAGTCCGACTCACTGATAGTGAGGGCTAAACAGCCATGATACAGTTCAAGTCATGTTTAAAAAACTTACTACAACACCGTTTTCACGCACCCTCGATTGCGAATTGTCACGCACTGCTCCACTACAACTACATGTTTTGTTTTTTTTACAGGCGATGAAAATAGCCATAACTAAAAACTCCACTGTAAACTACAAAGTCAAGATCGAAATTATTAATTAAAAAGTGCTCAATCTGCCAGAAAAGTTTTCCATATTCTTCATAAACCATGCGTCCGCGTGCGTTGAAAAATCTAACTCTATTATTAAAAGCGTAGTCGGCGCGACGGTTGAGGAGACAATAACAATTAACGTACAATGTACATTTGAATACACAAAATTATATCTTTCTAACTAAAGGATACTACTAATATTTCAAGTTAGATGAGCTCGATTGATTATTTTCATCTAAGTAGGTAAGTAATAGGTAAGTCTCATAATACTTTGGTAAACGATTCATGTAAAATTTCTGTGCAGGTCGTCTACGATGAGGGCAGACGTCTGGGCACAGCCTACGTGAGCATCAACAACCCCTGGTACACGGAGGCGGAGTACCGCGCCCTGACCTTCTGCACGGATCGCTGCAGGAACAACGCCGCTTTCAGCTGGCTGACGTGGCAGCCTGATCGCGCTGATATTGGTTACAGCTTCTGCTGCGACGTCGACGACTTCAGGAGGACTGTGCCGCATCTACCCGCATTCCAAACGAACGGGCTCTTGGCTTAAGTTGCACGTGAATATCATTGTAAATAAACATGAACACGCAGCTTTTGTTTCTTTTTCACGTATTGTGTTAAACGTAATGTATTTAGCTACATATTAAATTCTTAATTACGTAACTAACTAGTTTTGACTAAACATTGATACAAAGCTCAAGGAAAAATTTAAATGCGTAACCTGGTGGAAGAGACCGGGAATCGAACCCGAATAAACAATGCAAAGATCGACACACGAAGCATAAGGAAAAAATCGAAAGGTTTCTTGGCGTAAGAGTAGCGAAGTGGTTAACGCGCTGGACCGGCAATCCAGAGGTACCGGGTTCGATTCCCGGTCCCTTCCACCAGGTTACGCATATACATTTTTCTTTGAGCTTTGATCTTTGTATCAATGGTTAATATAAAAATATTTGTGTATACCCACATTTAAAAAATGAGACATTACATGTTTCATAAATTTATAGTTTTAACATTACTAAAATTAACATGACGGTGCTACTGGCCACTGTGCTGGCTTCTAGGCCATTAGAAGGAAGAGAGTGGCGTCTTTGCTGGACAGAATACGCGGCAGCTCCAAATTCCCATCCTGAAAATGTTTGCTGTGCGCCTGAACTGCCCTATGACAAACCACTGGGTAACGATCATCACCGGCCAGAGAAAGTGATGGTCTCTACCTAATAAGTACATATCTAACTTAATTATAGAATGGCAACGTACTAAGTCGTATTCATTTGATAAATTAATGTATTAACTAGTCCAGTTATTTTTTTTATAGAATCTTTTATCGATTCTGTTTTTTAATGTACCACAATACCACATTTTTACTTTTATAAATATTGACACAAAGGTAAATTATGAAAGAAACACCGGCCAAGAGCGTGTCGGGCCACGCTCAGTGTAGGGTTCCGTAGTTGCTCATCCTTCACAAGAGACGGGCTTAAAACAGCGGTTTTAAGCCCGAGGTTTAAGTTACAAGAAAGATTTCAAGTTCTATACAAAGGTCGTAAACGCCAAAGTATCTGTAATTACTTATTACCTTCTGGAAGTCAACTTACGTCATTTTAAAGAAAATTATGAAATTTTGCGATAACTCAAATACGATTTTAATCAATATAGTTTTCATTAAAAGAACTTTTCATGAATTTTTCCATATTCTTTTGACCCGTGGTTGAAAAGTTAGAGAGGGGGGGACACTATTTGTTTTTATTTTCGGAGCAAATATTTACAAAACTGACTTTATCAAAAAATTATGTTTGGAGACCCCTATTATTTTTAAAAGATCTATTCAACGACACCCCATACAATAGTGTTGAAATGAAAAAAAAAATCACCCCCACATTAGGTGTTCGAGAGGTACCCGAAAAAAATTTTTTTATTAGTTTTTATTTTACCGTTTTGTCGGCGTGATACATACACATACTCATACCAAATTTCAGCTTTCTAGTACTAATGATCACGGAGCTAAGCTGCGGACGGACGGACAGACGGACAGACGGACATGGCGAAACTATAAGGGTTCCTAGTTGACTACGGATCCCTAATGAATGTGATGCAATGTAATGTTAGTCCAGTTATACCAAAAAAATAAACACCACTTTTTTTTGTTATGTGGTATCAACAATTGTCTACGATTTAGAGGCCTTATTCCTTTTAAAAAAAATTTTTTTCATATTATGACGAATATATTGATAATTTCAACCAAGTTTTTGAAGTAAATAATACTTTTTCCCAAGTGGGTGAATTGCAGAAAATATGCACCCTTTATGCTTATGAGTGTCCCATGAAAACACAATGAATTTAAACATATATTATGAGAATAAAACACAATGTTAATATGTTACTTTGATAATAAGAATTCTTTCAATTCAGATAAGATATTTTTATTTCAATTCCTTTTTTTATTTTATTTTTTAAGTATTTTTTTCCTAAGAGGTAAGCAGTTACTTTATATATTATGCTCATGTCCCAATTCTGAGTGTATTTTTATGTCGGAAATTTGTTACGATTGATATTATTTATTTTAAAGTTTAACTGTAAATTATCCAGTCCTTATTAGATCATCTTTAAATTCTGTATAAATATATTTACGTTTATTATAAGTAGTTGTGAAATTTTTATAATGATAAACTTGTCCCAACTTACTGGAGTTTCGTTACTCAGGGTTAGTTACGGAGCATTTAGGTAATCCCAAATAAATGTCTCAGTTCCTAGTAGAATATTTTTTTCTTATTCCGGCAGCACTTTGACATGTTCCAAAATGTTGAACACGGCGACAGCCACTTTATTTTCAACAAAGTGGCGCGTCGATCGATAGTCTTGAGTAAATGAGCTAAAACATCTCAGGTTGAGTAACGGCGATTTTCTCATATAAAATCTTTATTTTCGTACTCCAGTTTATTCATTGCCGATTGGTTTTACTCTGAATTTTACAAATTTACAGAGTTCGAGATGAATGCATTACACGTTTGAAGAAAAATATTGTTTTAGGTTGCGATTTCTCATATATCTTGTCTCAGTTTCGTTATTTTTCGTTATGTAACGAAACTGATAAAATGTAAGGGTTAGTTCATACTATAAAACCTTTTTTATAGGTCGATAAACCTATCTGAATATGGACTGTAATATTTTTTATCTCTGTTTCAATTCCCTAATTGATTTATTTTAGCATTTTCAGCATATTTTTAGAAATAAATTTACTATGTAAGAATATTTTTTACCTAGTATTTCAGTGCAAAAATAAAAACACTTTTTTACAGTAGACAAATGCTGAAAGGCAAAGGAAATATAGATAACGTTTAAAGCAAAATCCTACAAAATATGAAGTGTTAAGAGTGAAAAATTTAGACAGAGTAAAGAAATCAAGAAAACGTGGAATAAAAAGTCAAAATAAGGAACAAACAGAAATAACTAGCGATAATTGGAGACGATATTCCGCACGTTATTATACCAAAAAGAAAATAAATCTAATAGGCAGCAGAGTCCGGATCCAGAAATAATACTTAAGAAAGAATTAAGACTGGCTACTGTAGACATTAATTAATTATTTAGATCATATTTGTTATTATTATTCACACTGTGATTATGTAAACCAAAAATCATTAATCAATATTGCTAATTGAAATTAAAACGTTTTATTAAATAATTCTAACGCGAACGAAACCATAAAACATCACTAGTTTTATTTCATGAGTCCGACGCTTTATGTTATCAGTTTCGTTACAGCAATTATCAGTTTCGTTACTCTCAGTTTAGTTACGAAATTGCAAAAGTACATATTTTCTGCAATTCACCCAAGTTCTAGGTAGTAACGTAGCTATTTCATGCTTTCATTGCGTGCAGTCGAAAATAAGTTGAAAAAACGAATTTTCCACGTGAATTTTGTAAATTTCGAGTAGTTTTTCGAACAAAACTTATCAATGAAAAATTCAAACTGTAGGTTTCAAATATCTACCAATAAATCCCAATAGCCCTGTTCTAGGTAGTAACATCAATAATAATATGTTAAGAAACATGTTTGATCATAGAGAAAAATGTCTAAACAATCAGCATTTTAAAAGGAATAAGGCCTCTTAAACAATTTCGTAGGTGGGACCTCTATAAATAATTTTGATACTTTAAGGGCGATTCACACGTATTAAGTTGTCAAGTAGTTAACTAAATTTTAACTTAATTTTAAGCGACTTAAAGCGTGTAAACAATTAATTTAATTATAAGTTACAAGTTAAAATATAGCGTGCAAGTAAACAAGTAGATTAAAAAAAAACTATTTTCGGGTGGGCGTGAATTATAACTTGACTCGTTTGGACAGGCACCATTTAAAGCCTGACCAGAAATATATGAGGATGCGCCATATTGCGGAGTTTCACTGGAACTAATTTCTTACACTGGCAATGATTTTTTGATGGTTTGTCAACAGTGTCAATGTCATTCGTGGTGATTTCTTTATGAGACAAATATTTAAAAATATCCGAAGAAAATGCCGATAACCATTCACAGTCATGAACATAATATTACAAATAAAGTGTACAAGTGTTTACTACAAGAAAAGAAGTCAGGAAAAGAGTGCATTCTATTAAATTAAATTACGAGGTTAACATTGTGGAACTGACAGGTATTTAAACTAATGTCATTATAGTGTGGTTGCGATTGGTTGCAAAATTGTTGCTATATAAATCTTATAAATAGCGCCCTCTTGACAATCCTTATATATTTCTGGTCGGGCTTTAGTTAAATATTACTTAAGCGTATAATTTTGGCGGAGCAGTCGCATTCATCGTATTTCGTAAGCTTAAAGAACTTTTAGGAAATAAAAATGTCAAAGTGGGCGGAAGACACTACGGTTAAGTTTATTGAAGAGTACATAAAGCACGATTGACTGTAGAATATAAAAAGCCTTAATTATAGGAATAAGCAAGCAAAACAACTAGGGATTGCCGATATACTGTCGGCTAACCAAAGAGCTTAACTAATTCTAACGTGTAAACGTTTGCTTACAATTAAGTCACTTAAAATTAAGTAAAAATTTAGTTAACTACTTGACAACTTAATGCGTGTGAACCGCCCTTAAATTTCCACTACATTGAATTTTTCACCTTGACATGGTGAGAAAGTGTAAACATATGTAATTGTCGTTGACGCACCGTACATAGTGGTAGAAATGATGTGAGCTGACTATGAGTACACGTCAACATATTTGTATTTAACTTATTTCCTTAGGTGCCTTACGTGTGGATAGAAAATCAAAAATAATTTCTAGTATCAATACTATAATTCCTACTACACAAAATGTGACCAGCCACAGATTTTTTAAATTTCGGGCCAAAACTTAATGTAAGTAATATTTCATTAGCCAGACTATATTTTATAAGAGCCCTATTCCCGGAAATGGTTCCGGAATTATCACAGGTTGAAAAAATATATATAGTACATCCCATTTTGTTTTGTTTAGCCAATTTTTATTTCCGTCAGCCAGTCGTCATACGTATCGGACGTGTCAATTAATAAAATAAATAATCATATTAAATCGTGCGTGACCTAGCTCTGTACAAAACGCGGAAGCAAGTATCTATGTCACTGCATAGTGCTTGCTAGTGAGAATGTTTAGAGTATAATAATTTACACACTTTGAACTGAGTTTATGGAAAATGGACGCAAGCAGTCCATTTAACCGAAGTGGACTCACGCGCCGCAGCCCACCGCCCTCGCCCTTGCCGCCGCGCGACCAGCCCGCCCCACCCGAGCCCCGCCAACAGGATGAGCTCGAGCCCCTGGCCGTCGTCACCTCCACGGACCTTCAACACTGGATGAAGACCATTGAAAACTACCTCAATGAAGTATGCACCATCTCTACAGAAGGTAAACTTAACTCTGACCAAAAATCAAGGATTAGCACCCTATGCCGAAAAGTGGGCCATTGCTCATCACAAATGGCTGTCGAGTACTAGTCCCTGAAACAAAAAACAATTCAGGCCTATAGCTCCCATAAGGCACTTAAGGAGAAAGTGGACCTCTCCCGGCGCTTCCAGGAACTCAAGCAATGCATCCAGGAGTCCTCTATAGCTAATCCCGTCCAAGTTCCTTTTGCCGACGTACTCAAGAGTAATACTGCTAGTCGCATCCAGCCCTCTAACATCAGCTCGATAGCAATTTACCCGACTGACAAATCAAAGTCGAGCGAGGAAACAAAATCCCACGTTCTAAAAATCATTAGGCCCGATGATATCAAGTTGCACGTTCGCGTTAGGGGGTTGCGCAAAATCAAAAACGGCGGTGTTGTTATCAGCACCGACTCCAAGGATAACATCGTGAAACTGAAGAAGTTGCAGCAGCTTACGACGTCGGGCCTCACTGTGGATGAACAACAAAAACTAAAGTGCCCTCGGATATGCAAGAAGCCGAAGTCTTCAAGTGTATCTTTCAGCAAAACCTAGCCGACAAACTACAAGACCTGACCCTAGAAAAGTTTTTGTCCTCGTCAAGATTGAGCCATAAATCGGGCAGGAAGGAAGCCGAGACCTGCAATTATATTATTGAAGTTCCAGCTCTAATTCAAGGCACTAGTCACAAATGACAGGGTTTTCGTGAACTGGTCGTCGTGCCCTGTAAAAGATTTTATTCTGGTCACAAGGTGCTTTAAATGCCAGCAGTACGGCCATGCGGCCAAGACATGGAAGTTAACATCTGTGGACATTGCGGAGAGGTAGGGCACGCAATAAAGGACTGCACCAAGAATGCCGACCACCAATATGCGCGACATGCTTGCACTATAAGAAACCGTGTAATCACGAAACTGGCACTGCCGAATGCCCAGCAAGAAAACTAGCCGAAAAAGGTTCCAAAACTCGATAGATTAGGTATAAAGGCGCCTAAGAGTGCCTTTTTAGATTATAAGAAGTCCTTTTTCAGATTTAGTGTTACTCAAAACATACTTGACTCATTTAATCCATTATTCCATAGCCGCGTAATTTATAAAATATTGTTCTAATTTGTAATATACCTACACAAATTAAACAAGGTGACGATTCGTGCAATTCCGCCTGTCCTAGTTTCTTTCAATATGTGCTAACGGTGACAATGCAATGTCCTACATAGTTGAACATATCGATGGCAAAAAGCGAGAACGTAGTAACCGCCACCTGGCCAAAAAATTTTTTTTTGCATATTCGGAATCAGCGAATTTTTCTGCGTCGACTGGTCTGGGTCCCATGGCTCTACGACGCTTAGAAAAAACTGGACTACGTTGCAAAACGAATGTATTTTTTTGACGATGCCCACATCTAATTGCTGTAAACACCCAAATAGTAGCAATTTTCTAAACGAGTACATTTACGCTAATTTTGTTCTTTCATAAATCAAAGGGTGTGCCGGTTACAGCGTTGCCGAAATTTTGTTCCGTGGCGGTTGCAGCATTTATGCATGTAGTGGAAAAATTACGAACCAAGCTTACTGCAATTATCCTAAAATAAATTATCTATGATTGACGCTTACTACATTTAATTCGAAAATGAATTAACAGCAAGCTACAGTAACGACATTTGAAACACAACGTGAAGTGGGTAGTGCTTGAAGATACAGCAATAAAAATGTGCGCTCGCGGCGATGTGGCTCGTGAATACGACCTGTGATTTAGTCTATCGGCGATCGCCGGAGCGAGTGGGTGTGCGTAGTCTGTGTACATACCTTTTTTTGGATGTAAAATATGTTGCGGGTTTAATGGAAAATATGAATATTGGGATAAAACATAACTATCATATTTATTTGCTTTATTAATATTGAAAGGACAGCAAAAATGTTTTTATTTCATTTTGTTGGAAGAAAATAACGATGTTGGGGCGCGGGACGAGCTTTGAGAGTTCCGTGCCTCAATCGCCAAAAACTAAACTTAAATAGGATCACTTTTGTGCCTGTCTATCTATTTGTCGAGACCTTTTTCTCAGGAACGCGTGGAGGTATAAAGCTGGAATTAACATCAAATATCATCAAAGGTCTGCTTATCTTCATCTTAAAGGCAATCAAAAGATACGAGCAAACGCTCGCATGATGATTAAAAAAAATGCAAAAAATATTTACTTCTTCTCGACAGCGGCCTCCTCTTGTGAAATGCCGATAAATTCAGATTCAGACATGTAAAGTGGCCTACTTACAGAATAGGTATATTTTGATTTCGATTTAAAATAATGTTTTTTTTTTAATTAGTATAATATCTAGTTTACGGTTGTAATCGCTAGAAGAAAGTTTTGCTGTAATCTACTACGTTTCACTACAACCATTAAGAGTTAATTGGTCTAACCCCTAAAAAGCTGACTCAAGCCGGATCAAACTAGTTTGGGGTGTCACGTCCGCATCTTTATTGTCCAAGGGCTAGAATCAGATAAGCACTAAATTTGTTGAGCTGCGGTAGATAAACAACTGTACAGTATTTAAAATTTACCGGTTAACTGGTGCCTGATTCGATTAATATTTTCACAATAACCATACGCATGGCATATAAATGAATAAAAAAAATATATCGGGCAACCTCACAAAAATTAATCAAGTACCACAGTAAGCTCTAGGAGGCTTGTGTTCTGGACACAAGTGAACATACTGGTAAAGATAAATACATACTTAAATACAAATAACATCCATGACCCAGGCACAAATATATTATTCGACAAATATTCGAGTTCATCACACAAATATTTGCCCTTGCCGGGATTCGAACCCAGGACCGTCGGCTTAGTAGGCAGCTGCTTAAACCACTGCGACAACTGTCGTCATTCGTTTTATCACGGACATAATATACAGCTTTGCGGCTGCTCGAGCTACATCAGCTACCAGCGTTTTGGAACGCAGTACTGTGTTCTTAATTCTGTCAGTTAGTTTTACGCCCAGAATACTGCCAAACTTTGACAAACCTTGAGGGTGGACTTCTGAACTTTTGTCAAAGACCAAGTCTGCGCTCCGTAGGTCAGGATTGGAAGAATGCACATGTCCATCAGTCACTATTGCACTAATTTTCATTACTTTAGAGGGGCGATTTTTGAGTTAATTATGACAAACATTTTGAGGAGTGTTATTATAAAACAATGCATTTTAGAGTGGAATTTTTAGTATTTTTTTAAGAACAGTTATTTGAATTATGTTATTATGAAAACGAATTCCATTGGAATGCAATTTTTAGGTTCCTATTTTAATGTCAATTGATATTCTGCCTAAGAAAAATGACTCTCCGAGTTTTTATTTAAATAAATAATAACAATTTTAATTTGTACGGTACCATAGTGATATAACGTCTAGTTATTAAAGTTAAATATTAATGGTTCAGTGAGATTAGTTCAAAGAAATATTTTTATAATTGAGGTGATAGTTGTGTTCAAACAATTGTTTAAAAATTATGTTGAAAACTTATATAATAAGTAATACTTACATTCAAAACATCTTTTATAGTTAGTGGGTTTAATAGGTAGTGAGTTTTATGTCGATAAAAGTTACTAAAAAGACAATTTAATGCCAAAACTGAAGATAAAATGTAGAGAGTTTTAAAGTTTTCACGGGAATATTAAACCTCATTACCTATAATATTTAGTTTTAGCGGATAACAATATTATAGTCTGATTAACCCTAAGAATATTTATGTTTGTTTTTAGCACGATAAGTACAAGGTTGTGATTTTATAATATGAGAGATTTTATTAGCCTTTTGAAATGTTATAAGCAACGGAGGTTTTAAGTAACTTTCGTAATGTTTTTATACAGAGAAATTGAGACTAGATAGTATTTGATATGTTAAGACGGTAATTGTTGCTTCTGAGCTTTTAATTTGTAAGAAACCTGCATTTAAAATTTGGAAACATTTTTAAAAAGTATGTTGATAAAAGTTGATTGATACTTAAGTCGTTTTATTTTCACAGTTTCTTTTTGCCGGTGGACACTTACCACATTTCAGTTAGTCCTATAAAGAATGTAATGACATTTACGTCAAAATTATTGAATCTTAAAATAAATATGCATCTGGTTACAGCATTTATGCTTCATGGAAATAATACTCGTTTCACCATTTTAGTACATTTACTTCTGGCGTTTACAGCGTTTTCGCGTAACGAAAAAAAGAGTTCAATTGTCGTAACCGCCACTAAGTCGTAAACCAGTCTTTTTTGTTAAATATTAAATATGCCAGTTGAAAGAAAACCATAAGTTATGAATTAGATCCAAATATCAAGCATTTTCGTTCATAAATGAAAGAGTTATGATTTTTTTTCTCGAAATCGAAAAGTTTTTTGGCTCTGGTGTAAAGTTTGCATTTTGGCGGTTACTACGTTCTCGCTTTTTGCCATCGATATATTAATTAAGCAATATCACATTAAATAAGTTTCTGTCAAAAATGACATTTTAGTGGCAAGCTTTTATAGCCGACTGTACTTTTCTTTGGATATCCATCAAATGCTCACTGAGACGATTCTAAAGACCCCAACCTCGGTAGGATTGCTTTTTCTATTATAGAGTTCCTATGGCCACCTTCCGGCTCCATCATCAGATCAGCCCCATGGTACCTGTATTGTCATCAAAGCTAAGTAAGTATGCAAAATTTCAGCTCAATCGGTTGACGATATCTGCTTCAAAATTTAGTTGCAAGATTTCACCCGAACAAACATACTTAGATACATACATACATACATACATTGCAAGTTAAATAAAACCTTGTAATAAAGTATGTAGTTTAATAGTATTATTATATTATGAATTCAATAAGTAGTACCTATTGTATTAATCGTAAATGATTATTTAGGTACTTAGCGTATAATTTGAACATTTTGAACTCCCAAAGCCTGAGATACAGGATTCTCCTAGTTCAGGCACCAGTATTATGAATGCTCTGTATAGATGTAAGACTTTTTATGCTAATTGTTATTACATACTATGATTTTATGAATAAAGATTGTTATTATTATTTAAATTCTGTGTCGTAAGTATTCATATTTTAGATGTACTTAAGTAATTACTTAGTGTTGATTTATTTATATGCATGAATGTAATTTATGTGACTGGTAAGGCACTGGAGAATAAATGAAGCTTGCCCTATCCGGATATGAAGGATATAAGTATAAGGACAGTATTAATAAACATAAAAAGAGCCTAGGCAACAACATTATATGTAACATATAAAACAAGACGTAAAATAATAAAATCTACAATTAGACCTTTAAAAAAACCTTAAGTGAAAATTTTAAAACTAAAATAGATATCATAATAAAATTATGAAATCAAAACATAAAATAAAACAAAAAATACACGGAAAAGCGAATGAACGGATTAGCTGAATTTTAGGGTTGCCATATTTTAAAATAGCATTATTGGACAGAGATAAGCAGGAAACGCGAAAATAGTCTATCCATAGCTTTATACCAAGGAGCTTAGGAGTGCGAACTCAGAATAAGTGTTCACACAAAATTAAATCTTAGTGTAAATACATAAAGTATATTTTACGGGTGAAGGGGTCACGGTCAGACAGAGACAGCTCGCACATAGGTAGTGTGCCCCTTTCTAATATTGCCAGTCACAAAAAATAGTGATAATTAGTAGTTTTCAAATAAAATGGTAGTTATTAGTAGTTTATATTTTTCTTTAAATTAACACTATTCACTTCAAATAATTAAATACTTTATTCGCTATACTTTCTTACGCGTCACCAAAGAAACTAACGGAAAAAATTATGAACGTTATACAATAAAAATAATTTTATGTTAGGGCAGGATAAAACCTTTCAATTTGAAATCTTATTAATATAATTGAAAACTGTCAGCATTTTTGACAGTGCTTAATGGTATCTTTTCTGATTATTTAAAAAATTACATACTTATAATTGCATCATGGTACCTGGAATTAAAGGTTGCAAAAGGAAATCTTTTGGTGGCTGTAGTATATTTCTTCAGGTAATAATTATGGTATCGTATATTAATATGAAAGCATGTCAAACTTTGATAAAGTACTATTAGAGTGACAATGAATTTACAAAATTACCGGATAATTCCGATCTATGTTTTACTTCGAAAATATTATTCGTACTAAAAACAATCTGAAAGCATTGCACTATTGCAGTAATGCCGTTTTTAATATAAGTACTACGATAATCCTTCGCTATAAGGGTGGTTAATAGGCGTCAAAATTTCAAAATGGTCGTAGCGAGCTGAAATTTGGTATGTAGGGGGTTTTGGGCCCCCTGATTCCAAAAAACTTTTTATTCTAGCATAAAAAAAAAATATGGGGATTTTTTTAAGAGGCCCGTATCTCGTAAACGGTTGGCTCAGGTGGGAGGTGCTCGACCAAATGTCATAGGGGGCCTCCACCCGAGTACAGTCGTGAAAAAAAAATCTAAATTGAGACTTTTTTTTCTAAATTTCAAGTTGGTGCTAGGGGGCTGAAACTCGGTATCGGAGGGCATTTGGGGCTCACAAATATGAATCTGGAATCGGTGTCCGAAAATACTTTCGGAAAATATTAGAAAAACAAGATTTGTTAATAGAAAATTTCATATTAGTCTGAGGAGGCTGAAATTCGGTATCAGGCGGTTTTTTTGGGCCCCCGAGTCGGAATCTGAAATCGAATTAAAAAATTCGGTCAAATTCAGAAAATATCGGACAACAAACTTTAACATTTTAGTTTGACCGAGAGCCGCAGGCTTAAGGGCGAACGTCCCCCCACGAGGCCGCAGGCTGAGCTCCGTGTATAGTACGGCTCTTCCCAGGTGAATTTTTCGCTTCGAGACCTAATCTTTCAAACAAAGGCCATTGTCTCTATTACCGCAAAGCCGCTAGCTACTGCGTTAGCACGAGCCACTACAACATTCATATGAAAAACAAACGGTATCGTCATAGTATTAAGGTTCAAATTTAATGTCACTGATATTCTATATATTGCGTTTTGGTAGTGTAGGACAATAGACCACCCCGACGAAATACAGCATTCATATTATTTTAATTTGAACCTTAATACTATGACGATAACGTTTGTTTTTAATATGAATGTTATAGTGGTGCGTGGCAAACTTGAGCTTGCGGCTTTGCGATAATAGAGACAATGGCCTTTGTTTGAAAGATAAGGGCTCGAAGCGAAAAATTCACCTGGGAAGAGCCGTACTATAGCACCAAAGGTGCGGAGCGTCCCAGAGACGGCGTAGCGCGCGAGCCCAAGGGCCCGCAGGGTGAGCCCACCTAGAACATTGCTACCCGCCTAAGTAATCGTAGTAGTAGTAGCAATCGTAGAACCGAAGTTAGGAGATAACTCAAACGAGGTGTATGCCTTTAAGACCTCCCAGATCACCCCGCCATAAGTATTTTATATGAATCACTAAAAACAAAAAAATATACTTATATAATAAATGAGTGGTTTGGCATCGTCTTCAAGACGTGATTCAAACGTAATCTGTACTTAAATGGGTTATTTTTAGCTTTTTAGTTTTTTTGAAGTCGGTTTTTTTTTTCTTTTTATTTCGCCATCTACTTAGTAACCGTTAGTACAGTAATAAAACGTATTGCGTAGTCTTGGATTGGTAAAACAGAGTTACACAGGTAGTTTATAAAATAACGGTATACTTACAGTTTTACCTCCCTAATTAATTTATGGTACCCTACAAATAACCACTTTTTTTATATCCTCATAAATGTGTTCATGTCCACGTACATGATAATATGTTTTTTGTTTGTTTTGTTTTAAGTATGACTTAACGAAGTTTGTCATTTATCAAATCAAATTAACAGTTACGGGATTGCTGCGTTCTATTAAAATAACAGGAGCCAAAAGTGTGTTATTGCTGGCATAGTAGCTAACATTCACTATATTTATTTATGAGTTTCCATAGGTACCTATATAAAATAAATTCTAGCTACAGTGCCAGCCAATATATATTTTTAGACTATTTTTTTTTTCTTTTTTTTTATAAATATCGGACAAGCTCACACAAATCAATCTAGTCCCAAATTAAGGTCAAGAAGGCTTGTGTTATACTAGACGACGATATACGTACTTATATAGATAAATATATACTTAAATACATAGAACAACCATTACCCAAGCACAAATATTCGAGTTCATCATACAAATATTTGCCCCGGCCGGGATTCGAACCCGGGATCGCCGGCTCAGTAGGCAGATGCAGATGTCTACAAACCGAGCCAAACTTGTAATAAAATGGAGAAAGGATCCCTCTTTATTGCTAAATATTTAGTTACCCCAGCTGAGTGGGACAAACTGCCCCCTTGGCGGCTTTCTTACTTGGATCGTTCGAACGAAGCAATGAGCAGTCGGTATACTATAGTAATTACTAGGTCCATGCTTTATACAATTTTAACCCGTTCCAGACCTTCCGATCCTACCCGATCCGATCCTACTTATCGGAAAATGTGTAGCGTAATAGGCTAGTTGACTCATGTCAAATTGTAATAAACTAATGTTTATTCCGTATAGTATTTAGCAAAGGAAACCTAAATATATATTTTTCAATTCTTAAAAGTGAAAGATGGCTGAAAAAATTGAATTTGAAAATATGGTTTTTAATCTGTATTTTGAAATGCTTAAAACGCTGTCCGCCATTTTCGCTTATGATAGTGACGTCATCGGTCATGTAAACAAAACTGAAAGTCTACTTTGACGACTTCGAATAGTGCCGTCCCTCTCGATCTCCTGTCAAAGTATATTGGAGTGAGCGGGATGGCATTATACGACGGTCGAATTTCGAATATTTACAGGTAATAGGCTAGTAGACCCAGTTTTGAAATATATTTCAAATGGTGAATAATGATCTTATTAGCTCTAAAAAAAATGTCTTGTATTTTTTTGAAAGCTAAAAAGCTAAATTTTATCAATTGAAAATTAGAAATTTCATGAACAGTCAAAAACGCCGTCCGCCATTTCTGCCTTTTGCTAATCTGTGGCGTGTCGTAGAATTACCTGTAAATATTCGAAATTCGACCGTCGTATAGTGCCATTCCGCTCACTCCAATATACTTTGACAGGAGATCGAGAGGGACGGCACTATTCGAAGTCGTCAAAGTAGACTTTCAGTTTTGTTTACATGATCAATGACGTCACTATCATAAGCGAAAATGGCGGACAGCGTTTTAAGCATTTCAAAATACAGATTAAAAACCATATTTTCAAATTCAATTTTTTCGGCCATCTTTCACTTTTATAAATTGAAAAATATATATTTAGGTTTCCTTTGCTAAATATTATACGGAATAAACATTAGTTTATTACAATTTGACATGAGTCAACTAGCCTATTCTACGTCACGCCACAGATTAGCGAAAGGGAAAAATGGCGGGCGGCGTTTTTGACTGTTTATGAAATTTCAAATTTTCAATTGATAAAATTTAGCTTTCTAGCTTTCTGAAAAATACAAGACTTTTTTTTAGAGCTATTAAGATCATTATTAACCATTTCAGATATATTTCAAAACTGGGTCAACTAGCCTATTGTTAGGAAATCGGATAATGTGTCGTGCAATAGTTAAGACCTAAAACACTACACATTATCCGATTTATTCCGATAAATCGGATCGGATCGGAAGGTCTGGAGCGGGTTTTATATCTGCGGTGGTTCTACGTATCTGTGGTATTGACATTTGAATTTGACATTAATTTTATATTTTATATTACCTGTGGTGTGATGTGATGTGAATCTGAATACCTATGTTGTGACTGATAAGAGAATAAGTGTTTTCGTGTAACTATTTCATATTTATAACTTGTTTAGTAAAAGATATAAGAGGTGTATGCCCAATTTACTCATAGCAAAACATTTGTATATCTTCCTAAAACATGGCAGAGGAACCGAAACCTGTTAATGAAGAAGATTTGAAGCAGCTCAAGGAAAGGATGAATTTAATAGTTAGTGCTGATCCGACGCAGTATCACAACGATTTCTCTCTTCGGAGATATCTGCGCGCCTTTAAAACTGTTGATAACGCATTCCAGGTAATTTGCCGCTCTACCAAACTTGATAGGTGGTATTAATTTCAATCTATTGATTTTCACCAGTTCTTGTTTACCGGGTTAATTTGTACTTATCAGATTAGCATAAAAATTGTATGTATGCTATTTTTATGATACCTAAACATTTCAGGCTATTATAAAAACAAACAAATGGCGCGCAGAATATGGTGTGACGGAATTGAACAAGGACACAGAACTAATAGAGAAGTATTCAAGTAAAGCACGAGTTCTGAAGCACCGAGACATCGTTGGACGCCCCATCGTCTACATTCCTACTAAGAACCATAGTTCCAGTGATCGTAACATTGATGAACTTACTAAGTTTATTGTCTACTGCTTGGTAATTAAATAGTTATTAAGTAAATAGTTATTTTTTACCCAACTGCATGCTCAATAAATCGTCGGCGATAGTGCCATACCGCGTAAATAACAGCTGTCGATAAAGTTCTCATTTCAATAAAATGCTTACCATTTGTTTGACTATTGATTCATATCTACACTTGTTACTTACACAGTATAGCACTATCCCCGACGAAATGCCTTTATTTGTTTGAAATGTCCAAGTAGAATGGAGGGCACAGAAAGGTATTAGGTAGCGTTTATGTATGGGTAATATAAATAATGAACTCAATAGGTAACAAAAAATACCTTTCCCTGTAAATAAAATATCATTGGTAAGCTGTAATATGAAATATGGTTTTATACCAACCCAAATCAGATCTGTATAATTAATTGTTAATGAAACTGGAAATTTCATTACTTTCTATTTTAATTTCAGGAAGATGCAAGTAAAAGATGTTTTGAAGAAGTGGTTGATAATCTGTGCATAGTTTTCGACTTGAATGGATTCACTCTTTCGTGCATGGATTACCAAGTGTTGAAGAACTTGATCTGGCTGCTCAGCAGACACTACCCGGAGAGGCTGGGTGTTTGTCTCATCATCAACGCTCCCACATTCTTCTCAGGGTGCTGGGCAGTTATAAAAGGATGGTCAGTATTTTTATTATCACAAACAGTTTTTATGGTTTTATATTTCCCCAGCGGTTTTGGTTTTGCAAAAAGCACAATAAGCTGATAATTATGTTCTTAGATTATTTAATTTATGCATTATCCTTTATCCAAGTCAAATGTAAAATCTTAATTAGTATTGAAGCTGGGGGAACTGTCTACGTGTAATCAATGTCAGCTTTGCAAAGAGAGCATATCTAAATTGTTATTAGAAGTCTAAAGTGGGTAAATAACTCAGCTAACTAAGTGCATGTGCATGATTTTACTATTCAGGATTAATGTGAACACTAAATATGTAAATAACCTATTGTATATTGTTTCTCAATAAACACATTTCAAAACAAACTAACAATACCTGACGATCTTTTTGTGAATCCATTCTATTTTATCTGCGACATGTAAAATATTGTGTAATTTTCATAGAGAAATAAATATATCTAATCTAATCTAATCAATATATTTGTGAGCTATTTCTTCGCTCAATGAGCGATTTTTAAGCATAACATGTTCTACCTGTACCTGTGACTCAAATGACTGTACTTGAAATAGTTGAAATATAAACCTGTTTACTTTTTCTTTCAGGCTGGATGAGAACACTTCAAGCAAGGTTACATTTGTGAACTCAGAGATGGATCTATGTCAGTATTTGATACCAGATATCTTGCCAACTGATGTTTAACAGATACTTTAATGGTATCCAGGCCAACCATTTTGATAATAAATATAAATAACGACAAGGCAATATACAGGACATGATGACTTAGGTAAAAGGATACTTTATATTAGTGTAATATGTAAGAGCTAGGGTAAAGTGCTACTAAAATTATTTTGAAGTATATATTATTTCAATACTAACATCCAAATAATTACACAGGAGGTAGAGTAATATATCCGTGCATGGCGTGAAGAACTTGATAAGTCCAAAATGGCAATTGTTCAGGGCATCGATTTTAAAGTTTGACATTTTCTCCAAAATCCATTTTCATCTTTAACTCGTGTTTAAAGCTTGATTTATGGATAATTTTACGCGATCTTTTCATTTACCTTACGTATTCTAGTAAAATCCTTTTATTTTCTGTGATATAAGACTTATCAACATACGTACCAACGACTTATCAAGTTATTCCCCAAACATTAGCGCCCAAATTGGTGAAAATGTTTTTTAATTTAATCCCTAAAAATCAGTTTTTCTGTATAATTGAAATGTCTAAATTGATCTAAGGGTAATTTTATGCAAACTTTTCAATTATCTTACTTATTTTGGTAGAATCATTGTATTTTGTTAGATATTAGACTTATCAACATATTCACCATAGAATAGGTATCAATTAAACAATTCTATCGTTTCTATACAACTGTTTTGTTTATATAAGGCGATTTAAATGGATTGTATCACGTGTGTTCGTTGTTTGAGTCTCCTGACGTTTCGGCAACTATTTTTGACTGAGAAAAACTCAAAATTTCGGTGCCAAATACGTCAGAAAGGCACAGTTACAGTTTACAGTGAATAAATATGATACAATCCGTTTGAATTGTTTTATCATAGTCACGAAACCCGAAGAAAATAAAATTAAAAGTTATAAAATATTTAATAAATTGTAGTAAATGAATCGTCTTTAATTCAGTAATGCAAAAGCACTTATTCTACAGAGAAACTAGATGAATTTATTTTATTTTTAACTGGCAACATCTTTGTTTCTTATGCGTTTTTCTGAATGCACCAACTCTGAGCAGCTTGTGAGCTTGCAAGATCTGCGCTATTTTGTTTTTCTGATAGTCTTTATATAAGACGCCTCAAACTGCAGATCCTTAATTTCTCCTCACACTGGGTTTTCCAAAATCAGTTTTTAAATATTTTGACATGACAGTTCACCATTTATCTGCCTTCAATATCCAATAAATAAAACTGGTCGATGGTTGACAAGGTACGGTACCGGTAATGTGAATGATACATACGAAGACACTGTTAACTATACCCCATGGACCTTAACAAGTTGTACTAAGGTTTATATTAGTTCACAAATGTACAGTTATCAGTGTTTTCCTTTGTACCAGAGTACACCTCAGATGTGAGAACAACTTGACAAATCGAAATATACATTTCGATAAATTATGAATAATTAATTATGTCAACTTATTATTTGCTGTGTCCATCAACCTGAAAATGATAAATCGACATATGAATTTACGGTAGTTGTGTATAATGAGATAAAACGATATATTCATTTGTTATCCTTAAAGTGTGCTTATCGTCATTCTAATATCTTGTTTTGTCAAATTACGAACGCGTTTTTGTTTTTTGAGAATACGTTGATAAGTTGATATGCAATATTTTTTGTGCCTCATCGCGCTGATATCTCGTTTTGTTAAATAAAATCCGCTAAATATCGAGATAGCAATATCATGTCACAGGCCATATCTTCAAAAGTATCATAGATATCGAGTTGTCAATTTTTTTCCTACAAAACCTTGGCCGTAGAAAGCCATTACGCCAATAAAAAAAACGTATAAGTCGAGTTATCATGTTCTTCACGCCATGCACGGATATAACAGTTTAATTTTACACTTCTAAAAAATTGTGAACCTATGCTGTGTTATTGGATTCTAAAGTGTGTCCACAAATTAATCAACTTTACGCTTCAATACATTCTCAAAGATCAAATTAAAATGAAATAGAAGTGTAGGGCTAAGGGGAAGAAGGGCTAAAACACATTTGCAAAATTTTACAGTATGGACAATTGAAGTGTGAAATCACCTTATGGCTGTATATGACGTTCGTTAAAATAAAACATCAATATACGATCGGGACACAGCGAGTATTACCCCTGTTTTAGATAGTCATATGGTGATAATTTTATAGGCATAGACTAAAAAAAAATATTTGAAAATAAATTACTTACCCAGTTTTTTTCCTGCGCCCTTCGAAATATTCTGGTTTGATATTAGATCATCATACTTTTAAGTTTTACAGTAGTGTTTGTTTCTATATAATATACTAGTGATAAAACTATTTCTTTAGTTAAGGAGAGACTTACACCTTGCCTATTTAATTGTTATTTTTTTGTAACACTTAAGGACTTTATGACTAATTATAACAAAACAATTGTTAATGTTAAGTTTTCTTGTCATTTAATTTATAATTATAGTAAACCTGATGACACCAAATAGTCAATTTGTTACTCCTAACATATTTTATTTAAATATAAGAAGTATGTTAAAAAATTGTTTTCAAATAATATTAATTTATTACTTACTGTATTGTAATAATGTTTACTTATGACTTACTTTTATTATGTGTGATTTTTCAGCCGCCGAAATAGCTAGAACACCCTTTTTTTATTATGAAAATTTTGAGATATAACTTGATTACAAATATCGACCGTCTCTGATAAGAGGACTGAAAAACCACTTTTTACATATTTTTGTTAACTTATAGGATTAATTACTGAGTTAAGATAAATTGTCAATGTTCCCTCAATTATACCATATTTTTGCTACAAATATCCAATATGGTATCCAAATTTTTATTAAGTAGGTATATTATGTGGCAAGTTTGCCAAGAGAACGAAATTAACTTCAACTGAAAAGCTATTCGTTAGCTTCACGAATTCTTCAACCACTACCGTTACCTACCATTTAAGGTATTCTCAATTTACCGCTGTTGAACATCCAAATATACCACTTATACCTATCACCAGCGTAAACTGAGCTGCAAGACAATTATTAACTGCCTGCCGACTAATCATGTCATATTAGTTAAAATGCTGAAATATTGATATTGCCCTTCTTGCAGTGAATAGACGAAATATCTAAAAAAACAATTTTCTTTACTACTCACAAACACAAACAGGCTAATACGTACATAACGACACGCACGAGGTTGCAATAGGCACATTCTTTATGATTTTTTTGGTAGCCAATCACTTACTAAACGTTTCATAAATATTCATTTTACAAACAACGTTTGACAAATGAACGATTCCCAAATAAGACGTTACATAAAATATAGTTTTACAAATAGATCATGATACAAATTATTTATTGGACAAAACATCATATCACAAAACATTATTTCGCAAATTATTCATTTATTATTCTAGTCAATTAACAAAATAACGAATGATAAAACAACATTAATAAAATGCATTGTTTGGTGAACGTTTCGTTTAATAAATCACCGTGGTGTGAACGCCATTCATTATGTGTAGTTTTCTACGAGTAGGTACAAATATTAACATACTTAATTTTTAACAAAGTATAATTGTTCTGATGAGTCTTAGTGTTCAGGTTATTGAGGTTTTTTAGGTAACATGGCTCAAAAACCGAAAACTGTAGGTTAGGTTTGTTTTATGACCATGTATAGCGGAGCGAGCGAAGCGAGTGGAGCGTCAAAATACTTGCTTAATAAATGGAACATTACTCAATCTAATTTAGCCAAAAAATGGCAAATATTGAAAAAAAAAATTTTTTTTTTGAACCTCAATATCTTGGTAAATATCTCTGAGAGAAAAGTTTAAAGAACAAAGCATGCTTATTTTAGTGTAATCTTCAAGATTCAATCTAATTTAAGTCCAAAAACAGCAAAAAAAGTGTAAAAAAACCGTGACTGAAATAAGTACTTGCCTGTTTAATATTTGGCCCAAGTGTTTCGAGTATTAAACTTCGTACCGTCCTGCGTTTCGTTACATAGAGAGTTATTTTTAATATTTTTATGAAACAATAGTTTATCAATTAATGTTTTGCAAAATAACTGATTTTTAAAACGATTTATTCGTGAAGTGAACATTTTTTAAGTGAAACTTTGTCATTCAATATTTTTATAAAGCGTCTGAGTTACTAAATGTATATTTGTCGAGTAATTATTTGTAAAATGAGCATTTTAAGGAATGATAGGTTTGTGAAATGAATAGTTTGTAAATCGTTGTTTGTTAAGTGATTATTTGTCAAAGTCAAAGTCAAGTCAAAGTATTTATTTGCTGGAATTACGGTACATAATAGATCTTATAAATTAAACATAAGGATCAGCATAATTCACCAATTTAGTGGCATGCAAATATTTTATAAATACAGAATAATGCATTAACTCCGCAGCAACCAAAACCCCGGATTTCATGACTACAAATTAATTAAAATATTCATTTAATGAGTAAAAACATCTGTCTTTAAGCCAATGCCTAAGTTTTACCAGGAATAATTTGAGTGGCAAAGCTCTTAAATCTAAAGGGATCGTGTTATATATTTTTCCAGACATCATTAAACAGTTTTTGTTACACTGAGCTGTCTTAGCAATAGGCTGTTTAATCAGAAGTATTGTAAAAAGTTGTTTAGCAAATGAGGATAAACCGATTTTTTTACTTACACTAATCAAGTCGGAGATGGTAAAAGAAAGGAGTCCCGTCTTCCCAGATGGCTTCTGCTCTCGGGTTTATCCCAATATATTAGTCTTAAATTTAGTCATATTTATTTATGAATTGATTACATATTTAAACCTGATTATAGATTTCATCTATGAGAGTTTTAATGTTAATGTGTACAGATAGCGGATTTTACAATAGTTCTATCCTGTCCCGAAATGTAGGTATATTGTATTTCTAACCACAGGGTCTCAGCTAAGTAAAAAGTACAGAATAAGAGATTAAGGCGTGGTAGGTATACAAAAAATTGTTCGCATAGTCTCATACAATTTGTAAACGTGGGTAATATAAGTTTAGCCTTACTTACGCAGATAATATTTGTTTTGAATATGAAATTACATAATTGAGATATACCAAAAAATGAAGACCCTATTAATATGGTTGAATAAATGCTAATTTAAGATACTAATTAAATGTATTTTCCGAATAGATGCAAGTATTTTGCGATGACGTCACTTTTCTACATGGCTTGTATACTTACTGCAAGGACCAATAAAAAGTCGAAAAAAAAAAATTATAAGTTTTCACAGGTGTGATATTGACACAGTTTAATTGTTCATTGCGGTATAAGTTCCCAATTCCAAAAAAATGCTTTCTGAATTTTCATTGGTCATATAAAATTGGTATATCCCAATTGGTACGAACATAAACAACTGAGATGACATTCCATGACGTAAATACTTACGTAGAAGTAAACGGTTTTAGGTACTTTCAGCAGCAGAAGAAGCTAAGCATAGCAACACGCTTACAATGTACAACCCTTATTCTCTAGAATCTTTACATAGTAAGATCTTGAGTTAAGATAATAAAGTCCGTGTGCATATAATTTTGAGCACTTGGCATAGACTTCTGCTGCTGACTGTACCAAGCATTTATTATATTATTATGAGGCCACACTTCAAGCTCGCCTAGTTCAACGTAAGTTGCTGCTATTTCTGGAAGCGAACGATATTATTGTTATCAGGGTATCGAAGATCGTGCGAAAATATTTTGCGTGTAGGTATACCTAATTATGTACACGTAATATAACGTTGCTTGTTGTGTCAACTAATATCTGTCCCCCTGATCCACGTAATGTCTAAGTTTACCCACCCCTTAAACAAAATGACTTATATTTCTAACCATGTTTACGTTGTCAACCTGTATATTAATTTTTATTTATTAATTTTGTTTGTCAATTATCATACAAAACAGAATAATTCGCAGGTAGAGAAGGCCTACTCATCATCAAAAGTCGTAAATTATAATATAATTGATCGGTTATTTTCAGAAACGTTCATGTTCATAACATTGTAAATATGAACATACAATTTCAAGCATTGTTGCTTTTCAACGTTTAATTCCCAAAAAGGCGGAACCCTATTGCTAACTCTTCTGTGTCTTTCCGTCTGTCACAGAGCTCTAAGCACCTTTTGTTAGATCTGAAAAATAACCGTAAAATGTATGGCAGCATTGTTGCTTTTCAACGTTTAATTCCCAAAAAGGCGGAACCCTATTGCTAACTCTTCTGTGTCTTTCCGTCTGTCACAGAGCTCTAAGCACCTTTTGTTAGATCTGAAAAATAACCGTAAAATGTATGGGACACAAATTGTGTCGTTTCTCGGCGTTTATTGCGTACGAAACTGCTTTCATGTGAGTTGCGATTCGTAAGTTCGTATGAATAATATCAAAGAGTGAGAAAACAAGCATCTAGTGCTTGAAATTCCGAACAAGCAGCTATATGGGCAGAAATGCCATCACGTTCACTCAGATAACCGGAGAGCCAAAGTATTGGCTGCAGTGCCGCCTAGGTTTCGTAACTAGTTAATAATATTTCGTAACTGGTTGTTAGATACCTATCTACTATAATGAAATCGTAAAGAAACATCAAAGGAGTAGTTTATTAGAGAATTCCCACCGCTTCAGTCCTAAAAAAATATTCAAATTGATTGATTCCGGGCCTGGGCAAATATTTGTGCAAAATATTTGTTCTTGGGTCATGGATGTTATCTATATATGTATTTATATATTATGTATATCGTCGTCTAGTACCCATAGTACAAGCTTTGCTTAGTTTGGGACTAGGTCGATTTGTGTATGATTGTCCCTTAATATTTATTTATTTATTTTATTTTTATTATTAAAGGAAGTAATGAGAGTGCCATAAAAATGGGAACATCGACCGTAACGAATAGGGAATGGTCCCACCATCCACTTCCCTTTCGTCTGTAGGACTGACCGGGACAAAGCGACGAAATGGCCGAATGGAAACCGGACACCACTCTCATACCGGCACTCTTCTGCGGCATATCTTGTACCTACTTGCGGATTATTTTGGCGTGTACCTACTAAATTCTTATGTTAGTGCCATTTCATCTTTATATTTTGCCTTGAGATTATCTTATTCTAATTATGTATAAGTTAAAACAAGTAATGTATATTATTTTATTTATAGGTACCAATAAAGCAAATGAACTAAATTCAGTACTTATTGATTTGATACCACTGATCTGTGACTTGCATATTATGTACCCATTGCATTGATCTTTGAGCATTGAAAATTTGCCGCAAAATAAAAGACTGTCGCAATCTAGTTTGTTGTTTCTGATACTAGCTAGATTGCGACAGTCTTTCTTTTTCGGCTCTGACTAAGTAATAGGTACAATCCGTGCGATTCGGGCTTAGGTCAAAACTTGAGAGGTTCTTACCTGGATCGGGTAAGAGCGAGCGAGCCAGGTATAAAACGCGAATCGCATTCTGACAGCTCACGCACTGTATAATATTTGACATTGACAATGTCCTTACAGGCTGAGATTATTAAGATAATATGAGCATAACAGAACCTTAATCAAATAACATTGATATAAAATTACTGAACTTTATTAGAACTTAATTTTGTACAAACTTTGCATAGCCATACACAGTAGGCTAGGTACCTACCGAGTAGGCAACGGCACGGAATGGATATTTTGCCCTCAGAATATTAGTTTTTGGGTTCCGTAGTCAACTAGGAACCTTTATAGTTTCGCCATGTCCGTCTGTCCGTCCGTCCGCGGCTTAGCTCCGTGATCATTCGTACTAGAAAGCTGAAATTTGGTATGAGTATGTGTATGTATAACGCCGACAGAACGGTAAAATAAAAAAAAATTTTTTTAGGTTACCTCTCGAACACCTAAAGTGGGGGTGATTTTTTTTTCTTTTCAACACTAGTGTGTGGGATGTCGTTGAATAGGTCTTGTAAGAATAATAGAGGTCTTCTAACATTATTTTTTGAGAGTCAGCAGTTTTGTAAACATTCGCTCCGAAAACAAAAAAAATAGTGTCCCCCCCCCCCCCTCTAACTTTTCAACCACGGGTCAAAAAAATCGGAAAAATTCATGTAAATGAGGCCTTATAAGTACTTTCAATGAAAACTATATTGAACAAAATAGGTCGAGCCGTTTTTGAGTTATCGCCAAATTTCATATTTTTTCTTTTAAAGGACGTAAGTTGACTTCCAGAAGGTGATAAGTGATTACAGTTTCTAGGGCGTTTACGACCTTTTTATAGAGCTTAAAATCTTTCTTAACTTAAAACTCGGGCTTAAAACAGCAGTTTATTGTGAAGGATGAGCAACTACGGAACCCTACACTGAGCGTGGCCCGACATGCTCTTGGCCGGTTTTTTTTTGCTTAAGTGACTAAGAGCCTTATCACACTTGCGATTTGCGAGCGTATTTTGTATGAAGGCGATCGCGCAGCGTGTTCGCCGCGTCGCTTATTTGTATAGAAAATACGCTCGCAAATCGCAAGTGTGATAAGGCCCTTAAGTCTGAGTTTTTTTTTTTTTTTTAATCTTTATTGAAAAAAAGGCTTTGATCGCTTAGCGACCATGTCAGCCCCATAGTGACACATACAGAACACATGCTATTCTAATAGTTATCTGCGATTAAGTAATTTTATAATTAAATAGTACAATCTTATTGCTAATTTTGAAGTCGGTTCAGATAGTATAGCATTGCAAACACCAGTATCACTTAACTTAAGATTGGCCTGTGTTTCAAATGCCCTGCGGTCGGCTCCGATCCGAGCACATTCCACCAATGCGTGGTAGGTATCTTCTCTCACGCCACATGTGTTACAATTTGGAGAATCGACCACTCTCATCAAGTGCCCGAACACGTTAAGTGGCATGTGCCCGGAGTCTGAGTTAAGACTTAGGAAGTTTGGACACGCTTTAAGTATATCTGGTCGCTTTCAGCAATACGGTTTCGCCACTAGATGGCGTTTCTATCCTCAGTCACCTTGTAGGCATTTCCCGCAAAACAGGATCATCATCGTCATCGGGTATTTACTTTTTGGAAATAATAAAATATGTCCACTAGGTACACCCCTTACGACTGAGCAAGGCCTGTGGACACGCTGCTTAAATATTAGTTTCTCATATGTTACGTTTTCAGGGTATTTAATATCGGACTTCGTATCACTATACTATGATAACGTTAAAATTTCGTCAAAAATAAAAGGTAGGTATATTCAAATATTTTGATCCTCAAAAAAATTTTTGGGACCCCAAACCAGTCATCATCATCCTCCTAGCCTTTGTCCCATATCTTTTGTAGAGAATGAATTCTCAATCGGGGTCGGCTACACTACCTAAATCCCAAGATGTGGCGTAGACACTAGTTTTTACGCAAGCGACTGCCATCTGACCTTCCAACCCAGAGGGGAAGAAACTAGGCCTTATTGGGCTTAGGCTTAGGTGGTTTCCTCACGATGTTTTCCTTCACCGAAAAGCGAGTGGTAAATATCAAAATGACATTCCGTACATAAGATCCGAAAAACCCATTGGTACGGGCCGGGTTCGAACCCGCGCCCTCCGGATTGAAAGTCGCATGCCCTTACCACTAGGCTACCACCGCTTTTTTGGTTGGGACCCCAAACCAGTATCGCCTAAAAATCATAAATGAAACACCAAAAAAAAATGACTTACACCAAAATAAGACAGCCTAAAATTACAATGCTTCTACCTATTTTAGTCATGTCAGGACTTCTAATTGTATTCGAGCAACTAGTGAATGTGCACCGCGCGACCAAATTATTGCGATATTAAGATATGAGCACCTGAATGTAAGTCTCGGGTTCGGGTTCTCCCCGCTTCTCGGCTTCCCCGGACTACACCGCGCGTTCCGGGCGCACCCGACGCACTGTGGGACGAAAATAGGCTCTCCATAGAAATAGGGACTTATTTTTCTAAGCGTATGTTTTTTTTTTCAATCTAGTTATGATTTGGAGTTATTTCCTTGAAGTAGGATAGCAAGTTTCAATATTTATTGTTATAATTTTACATAAAATTGTTGTTCTAAATTTGATGCTCATTCACTATTTTTGGTCGCAAAAAGTGATTTTTTTGCCAATTAATTTTACTTTATCTGGTGATCAGTAATACAACTTTTGGTTATCGTTTTATTTTAATTTGGGAATCAATTTTGGTGCTCATTTGAGTCGTTTTTAAAATACATGTACATAGTTAAAGGCTTAATAATAACAAAATTACAATCGCGTCTTTTGTGTAACGAAAGTTAGTCATACAAAAGATACGGGTAACTGTCGTTACACAAAGAATATCAATTAAGTTTTGTTTTCATTATAGCCCTTAACTATACATGTAGGTACATGTTTTTTGAAAACGACTCATTTACTATTATTGATAGTAAAAAGAGATTTTTTGCCGTTACATTTTACTAGACCTGTTGCTCCATTAAACATAAGCCAAAATAAAACAGCCTTGTAATAACCAGCGATATACTAACAAAGATTATACGTAACAAGGATTGATCGTAGAAAGTTGTTGGCATATCAACCGAGGCCGATTCTAACCTTTTTTTTTTTGGAATTCCAAGGAGGACCCGCTGATCCAAACAATAGTTTGGATCTGCGGGTCCTTGGGGGCCCTTTGCATGATTTGGGACTGACATACGCTTCGTCAATTTGGACAATGCGCCGAGCCGATTCTAACCACGACAGTCTGACCAAAAAGAGTAAAAATTAAAAAGTGGCAATACTGTAGTGTCGAGTGTCGTCCCCTTTTTCTTAGATTGATTAGAAAGGGACGACACTACAGTATTGACACTTTCTAATTTCTACTCTTTTTGGTCGGTCAGTGTAAAGCGGCAATTACACTGCGTCGTTCACCTAATGCGGTCGCCGACTTCATTTTAAACTACTTAGGCCAACAAACGTCGTCTTCACATTAGTCTGTCCGCCTACTACGGCGACCGCATGACTCTGAATGGATTCGTTCAACGAACGTCTTTACACTAGTCTGTCCGCCTAATGCGGTGGCCGAATGCCGCCGAACTACAAAGTCATCCATCAGATCTCTGAGAGCTGTCGCGATGAAAGCTTGTGCTTAGGAAAGTTAGTTATTAGTTTGCTTAATAATACAGGAAATGTTATTAAAATCAATAAGAAAGAAACGAATATACTGGGTTCGGAAGAGTGCACAGCGTTACGCCTATAAAGCAACAGCAACTTTGTGTGACGACCTGTGCGATGTGCAATTAAAAAAAAAATCATAGGATGGATAATAAACAACATTTTGAGTACTTAAGTATTACGACGGGTTTGACCATTAATTGAGAAAAAACACACACCATTTCGCGAGACTAAGCTGTCGTATGAAACTACAAATAACACTACGTTATCTAGCCACGGGAGATTCATTTCAAAGCCTACAGTATTTGTGCAGAGTTTCCTAATTCTTCTAAGTAATCATCCTAAGTTTGCATAGAGGTTTTACTTTATCAAATGATCTGCGTTCGCCGCTGTCGGTGACCTAATAAGGCGGACAGATGTCGCATTTAAACTGCTTCGGTCACCTTATAAGTTCTACTACTAACGTGTTCTTTACACTTCGTCGTTCGCCGCATGCAGCATGCGGCGAACGACAAAGTGTAATTGCCGCTTAACGCAATTATGAAATAATTATTATCATATATTTTTTTAACTATAACAAAATAAAAATCTTATTTACTTTTATTATGATTAATTAAATATATAATTTATTCTACGTTTCGCACTGTTGCACCTGCGCGCGCATAACTAAATGCAAGGCACGCAAAAAAACAGTAAGTTAGTATTATTAAGACAGAAGGTCTAATCAGCGTTAACCTGCCTACCTATGAAAAGAACAATACCTAAGCATCATCGTATCGGTAATGTGTAAGCCGGTATTATCTAATGAGTTATATATTTGACGTAGCAGTCTATTTTATACAGAGGGAGAGGGGTATAGGTACCTGAATATGACATAAATAAAATACACCAATGTATGCTTACAATTATTTTACTTGATTTACTAATATTACAAAACAGTTATACAAATTAATCACTGTACAATCCGAAGCGTGTTACAACTAAATGGACTTATCCATGTTGCACAAGTATTCTTATCATATTGTACTGTAAAATTTGTTTTTGTATGTCCCATTGTAAAACCACAATCCTCATTTTTATGAATTAACCTCCTAAGACCCAATCTATTTTTAGGACATTTGTAATAGCGACCCAGTGACCTAATTTTAGGTTTTTTATTCTGTGTCGTAATTATATATTAACCTTGGGTGGATATTTGATTAATTCATACATGTCATTGGGCCGCAATTAGTACGATCTCTGGTCTTTAAAATAGGCCGTTGGGTCTTAGGAGGTTAACTAAAATTGACATTCTGCGATCTCTATTCGAAGATATAAATAAATCTACGAAGATTTCAAGTGATATGACTGACAGCTCGGTATCGCTCAGTTGTTACGGGATTACTTGCTTCAGTGCTTTTTAATAAGCGACATAATGTCTTTTTTATCAAATATTAAGTCTCACATTTACCTGTACTTTGTAAACTTTCCTAAACGTAATAAATGTCACAATAATGTTGGCACAATGTTTAGAATGGATTTAAAATGAGTAGCCTTTTGTCTTTAATTATAACTATAGTAATAGCTGAAGTAAAGTTGCTAGCGTTTAAATTTCAGAGACGATTTAGTTTCTTTGCCTCAATAAATGTTTACACACAAATTATCACACGTTATCTGCCCTTTATTTGCTCAATATGACTAGTTTATATTCTATAAGGAATTTACAAAAAATATATGTCTCAAATCTTTCAATACAACACACCTTGGAATGTTTTGTGACATCTTCTGATGCACCTAGGAATTATTTACAAAATGACAAAATCAGATAAAGGTTTCTAGATGTATTCTATGTTTGATATTGCTTTTTACGGGTGTGGAAGCACGCCTGAACGACTCGACCTCTACTACAATACAGTACTGTAGAAGGATCGTTACAAAACCTGGATTCTACGCTTTAAATAACAAGTATAGTTATCTAGTTTAGGAACGTAGTTCGCACGTAACATATACTAGATAAGTACACAAAAATAATACAGTTTTTCGTTATACTATTCATGGCCTTACAAGTTAAATGACGTATGGAACAAATATGACAACACTAAGATAATCATAAATACTGGTTTACGCGTAAAATAATGACTACATGTACAAAAATGTCACTATAATATCTATGACCTAACTTAAATACGTGTATAATAGTCTTTTTATATACAGTACAACATTAATGGGTAATGATATGATAACATTTATGAGAACGCAAATAAGTAACAACTAAAACAGCTGAGTTAGCGGGGGCGCCGGGGCTCTCGCATCGGCAGTGGACGGCGCTAGTAGTGAGCTTAATTTGTCGCAGCCTAGTAAACTTAAACAAATTCTCAATTCCATACTGAATCAATTCCTTTCCGTACCTTTCTGGTCGCGCGTTTATTGTCTATATTCGCTGTTAGATTTGCTCCAAACCTCTCTTTCTAATTCCTGTTTCTGGTTCTATCGGATGAGATCATAATTTTGTCGACTACATGTCGACAATATGAACCGCAAGGGCGGCGTAATTATATTAATCGAACGGCAATTTCGCTAAGGAACAGAATAGAAGCGTCGCGGTAAATACGGAGGTCGCGGACCGGTCATGAACTGGAACATTTTGACAGACTCATTTGACTGACAGCTTATCACGAATGTTACTACAATACTAGTGTTGAGATGTTATAATAATGTAGTAAAACATCGACAATAACGGCATTGCATTTTTTTCTATATTTGGCTCGATGCAATTAGGCGCGAAACTACAATATGGGAGCACCTTCATCGCAAGCATTCGCTTGTACCTAAAGTCATGTCATTTTTTTTTTTACATAACAGGCGGTTGCTCGCGGTGAGACCGCTCCCTAATCAATAAACTTATTCGGGGTCGGTTGTCGCGCTTCGTTTGCATTTGCTATTACATTTTTATTAAAAACGAGAAAGATGTACGTAAATTTACACTGAACAAATCCGATCGGTCTAATCTTCTCATACGTAAGCTTTGATTTAAAATCGCGGAGTAGTGATACGCCAAATTCAAATTACGCCACGGAAGTTTGACGTCTAATATCTGTTTATAGCAGTTCCTACGCGGAAATAAATATCAGGAGTTAAGGTAATGAAGTTCAACTTCAAACTCCAATTTCTATGTTTTCCGATGAAATTCAGGAGAGGAGTATTCACGCCAAACTCGTGGGACGTATTGACGGTTGTCGCGTCATCTCACTTGGGTGGATATGCAGGGTGGTTTCAACCTGTCCCTGATCTTTGACTTCCAAGTATGGTAAAACCTTATAGTATGGAAAATCTGCCGTCAATCGGTCAGTCACTTGTATATATCCTTATCCAAAGATAGTGCATCTGTGAAATGAGTCCGGGGCAGTATGTAATGTTCAGACGGGCTCCGGGGCGTGGACGCGGCGCGCGCGCGGCAGCGTGGCGTTGTGTGGCGGGGGCGGGGCGGGCCGCAGCAGAGAGAGCAGCAGACGCAGTCAGTCGGCCAGTCACTTGTATATATCCTTCGCCTACTGTCAAAGATAGCGCTGTGAAATGAGTCCGGGGCAGTATGTAATGTTCAGACGGGCTCCGGGGCGTGGACGCGGCGCGCGCGCGGCAGCGTGGCGTTGTGTGGCGGGGGCGGGGCGGGCCGCAGCAGAGAGAGCAGCAGACGCAGTCAGTCGGCCAGTCACTTGTATATATCCTTCGCCTACTGTCAAAGATAGCGCTGTGAAATGAGTCCGGGGCAGTACGTAATTTTCAGACGGGCTCCGGGGCGTGGACGCGGCGCGCGCGCGGCAGCGTGGCGTTGTGTGGCGGGGGCGGGGCGGGCCGCAGCAGAGAGAGCAGCAGACGCAGTCAGTCGGCCAGTCACTTGTATATATCCTTCGCCTACTGTCAAAGATAGCGCATCTGTGAAATGAGTCCGGGGCAGTACGTAATGTTCAGACGGGCTCCGGGGCGTGGACGCGGCGCGCGCGCGGCAGCGTGGCGTTGTGTGGCGGGGGCGGGGCGGGCCGCAGCAGAGAGAGCAGCAGACGCAGTCAGTCGGCCAGTCACTTGTATATATCCTTCGCCTACTGTCAAAGACAGCGCATCTGTGAAATGAGTCCGGGGCAGTACGTAATGTTCAGACGGGCTCCGGGGCGTGGACGCGGCGCGCGCGCGGCAGCGTGGCGTTGTGTGGCGGGGGCGGGGCGGGCCGCAGCAGAGAGAGCAGCAGACGCAGTCAGTCGGCCAGTCACTTGTATATATCCTTCGCCTACTGTCAAAGATAGCGCTGTGAAATGAGTCCGGGGCAGTACGTAATATTCAGACGGGCTCCGGGGCGTGGACGCGGCGCGCGCGCGGCAGCGTGGCGTTGTGTGGCGGGGGCGGGGCGGGCCGCAGCAGAGAGAGCAGCAGACGCAGTCAGTCGGCCAGTCACTTGTATATATCCTTCGCCTACTGTCAAAGATAGCGCTGTGAAATGAGTCCGGGGCAGTACGTAATATTCAGACGGGCTCCGGGGCGTGGACGCGGCGCGCGCGCGGCAGCGTGGCGTTGTGTGGCGGGGGCGGGGCGGGCCGCAGCAGAGAGAGCAGCAGACGCAGTCAGTCGGCCAGTCACTTGTATATATCCTTCGCCTACTGTCAAAGATAGCGCTGTGAAATGAGTCCGGGGCAGTACGTAATATTCAGACGGGCTCCGGGGCGTGGACGCGGCGCGCGCGCGGCAGCGTGGCGTTGTGTGGCGGGGGCGGGGCGGGCCGCAGCAGAGAGAGCAGCAGACGCAGTCAGTCGGCCAGTCACTTGTATATATCCTTCGCCTACTGTCAAAGATAGCGCTGTGAAATGAGTCCGGGGCAGTACGTAATTTTCAGACGGGCTCCGGGGCGTGGACGCGGCGCGCGCGCGGCAGCGTGGCGTTGTGTGGCGGGGGCGGGGCGGGCCGCAGCAGAGAGAGCAGCAGACGCAGTCAGTCGGCCAGTCACTTGTATATATCCTTCGCCTACTGTCAAAGATAGCGCTGTGAAATGAGTCCGGGGCAGTACGTAATATTCAGACGGGCTCCGGGGCGTGGACGCGGCGCGCGCGCGGCAGCGTGGCGTTGTGTGGCGGGGGCGGGGCGGGCCGCAGCAGAGAGAGCAGCAGACGCAGTCAGTCGGCCAGTCACTTGTATATATCCTTCGCCTACTGTCAAAGATAGCGCTGTGAAATGAGTCCGGGGCAGTACGTAATATTCAGACGGGCTCCGGGGCGTGGACGCGGCGCGCGCGCGGCAGCGTGGCGTTGTGTGGCGGGGGCGGGGCGGGCCGCAGCAGAGAGAGCAGCAGACGCAGTCAGTCGGCCAGCACGGCCTGCGCCACCCCCGCCAGCTCCTCCTTCAGCAGCCGGAACGACGGCCGCTCGTCCGGCGTCGGCCGCCAGCACGCGCGCATCACCTGCAATTTATTTATTTATTAAGGCTGATTTAGACGATGCCAATTTTGATCAACCGGGCAGGCGAGGCGGGTTAGCCCCGCCCCCAGCCATCTAAAGATTTACGGATGCAGCCTTTTAGGTTTCCGTCACGTCAAGGAGAGGAAAAAAAAAAAAGATGCCACTTTTGAGACGCCTAAATTACGGCGCCTCGAAAAGGCACCGTATAAACACTTTCCGCGCCATTTTTTCGCCGCATGCCAGCGCTGGCGCGGAATAGAACACGGGCCTATTTTTTGGCGCCAGTGACCCCCCCTCCGCGTCTCTCGCTGCCACTAATGACTGGTACTGAAAAAAAGCACCGTGTAAACACGACTGGCGGCGAGATTTAGGCGGCTGAACATAGTCATTGTCTAAACGGTCGGAGGTGTGCTGTGCGGTAATCACTGGCGCCGTAATTTAGGCGTCTCAAAATTGGCATCGTCTAAATCAGCCTTTATTATTTACTAGCGACCCGCCCCGGCTTCGCACGGGTGCAATGCTGATAAATTATGCATGTATTATACATATAAACCTTCCTCTTGAATCACTCTATCTATTAAAAAAAACCGCATCAAAATCCGTTGCGTAGTTTTAAAGATTTAAGCATACAAAGGGACATAGGGACAGAGAAAGCGACTTTGTTTTATACTATGTAGTGATAGTGATTAGACACACCAACAAAACACAGGCTTATACAATCAAAAAATAAAATTATAAAACACAGGAAACACGTCCAGCTTGTGCCTCAATTACAGGCGTGCAACAGCATTCTCAAGTAGACGGCTAGTTTACTGAACTACGGATATACAGTGGTGTCGATTTTAAAAATAAGATTTATATTACAAAATTTAAAACATAGAATAATAATAATAAAAACATAAAAGTTAAACTATGGATTATTTCAGCATAATAAATAAAAGAACTTACTAAACTATTTATTTATAACTACTTTGCTAGATGACAGCAACCTACGCCTCCAACTGGCCAGCTCATTAGAGTAAATGTCCAAATCATGTTATTTCTGGTATTTTATTTTTTTATTTTATTTTTCTTTATTGGCACACTAAACAGATTACATTCATTTCAAAAAATAAAGATACAAAGGACAGGCATTACAGATAAATGTCATCCAAAATAAGCATGCACATCATGATTTTAACAATATAAGTACATTGAAAAAATATCCTAAAATAAAAATGATTATAAATGTAATATTATTATAATGGCTAAACTGTTTAATTTAACATTTTATTTAAATATTTTATACATACTGAGCATATTGAGATAGAATAACATGGTATTGGTTGTACAGCGTCAGCGTTGTACAGCAATACGGTGAACACGCGTCAGCGCCGGAAACTTAGCAGCGTACTTATACGCCTTCTGAGCGCTAAATACGGCCAATTATGTCGCCGCAAATATCAAATTTGACTTAAGATATCAAAAAGCCAATTTTATTTACATGAAGAAATCTTGTTGAGAGACCCTTGCTAACCATCAAAATGGCAATATGAACTTAATTTTTTTTTTATGGATAATTAAGCTTCTCATCCTCCTAGCCTTTGTCCCATTTTTTGAGAATGAATTCTCAATCGGGGTCGGCTACCTAAATCCCAAGATGTGGCGTAGGCACTTAGTTTTTACGAAAGCGACTGCCATCTGACCTTCCAACCCAGAGGGGAAACTAGGCCTTATTGGGCTTAGGTGGTTTCCTCACGATGTTTTCCTTCACCGAAAAGCGAGTGGTAAATATCAAATGACATAATTATTGTCAAATAAAAATCAATAGGAATACTATAAATAGAAAAAACTAGATTACTCACATTATAAATTTCAGTTAAACAGCCAATAGGTTTTTCTAATAAATGTCCTCTCTGCACCATTTCTACTACTTCGCTGTTTTTCATTCGGCCGTACGGCACTTTGCCACATGTGAATACTTCCCACATCAGAACACCTGCAAAGAAACATTAAATAAATAAAATATAAATATTAAGGGACAATCATACACAAATCGACCTAGTCCCAAACTAAGCAAAGCTTGTACTATAGGTACTAGACGACAATATACATAATATATAAATACATATATAGATAAAATCCATGACCCAAGAACAAATATTTGCCCCGGCCGGGATTCGAACCCGGGACCGCCAACTCAGTAAGCAGGTGTCTACAAACCGAGCCAAACGCGTCGTCAAAAAAACATTAACTGTTCAAAAATAGAAGGTGCCCGCAATTTCGTTCGCGCAAAACTTTTTTTCTTTACCGGAGTCGGGTATAAAATGCCCTATAACCATCTTTGGACATCCAGCTATCCATGTACCAAAATGGGTTTCAACCCGTCCAGCCGTTTCGACGTGATGCTGATGAGCGGACAAAGAAATGTTTACCAACAGATGGCGCCACACGCCCCATACAAATTATGCATCGTGCTGTAAAACCGCTTCCCACACCAAATTAGGGCCAGATAATGCCTACCACTACCACCATAATAATAATACGACATTACCATACGATATTTTGCACATCACGACATTACGATATTTTGACGACGCGTTTGGCTCGGTTTGTAGACACCTGCCTACTGAGCCGGCGGTACCGGGTTCGAATCCCGGCTAGGGCAAGTATTTGTGTGATGAACTCGAATATTTGTGCTTGGGTCATGGTTGTTCCTATGTATTTAAGTATATATTTATCTATATAAGTACGTATATCGTCGTCTAGTACCCATAACACAAACCTTCTTGAGCTTAATTTGGGACTAGATTGATTTGTGTGAGGTTGTCCGATATTTATTTATTATTTATTTATTTATTTAATACATGACTACGATAACAGCTGACTGGCTAGTCATCAACCAGCTCAAAAAAAGAGCTGTTAAACCCCTCTGTCTATAGAAAACCGATTTTACCGAATGTTTAGCATCCACAATACTAACTAAAATCAACATTTATTGTGTTCATGTGGATCGACTCGGTTTCAAGTGAGGATCACTTCATTGTATCAAAACGGTACTAATAAGCATCTTGGCGTTAAAAACGCGAGGCTCAAGGTAAAATTTAATTTTTGTTCTCTCTCCCATATACAGAGCGCAGTAAAAGTTAAGAGGCCTTATTCCTTTTAAAATGCTGATTGTTTTAGACATTTTTCTCTATGTTCAAACCTGTTTCTTAACATATTATTGATGTTTCTACCTAGAACAGGGCTATTGGGATTTATTGGTATATATGTGAAACCTACAGTTTGAATTTTTCATTGATAATTGTTTCAAAAACTACTCGAAATTGTCAAAATTCACGCGGAAAATTAGTTTTTTCAACTTATTTTCGACTGCACGCAACGAAAGCATGAAATAGCTATGTTACTACCTAGATTTCGGGGAAAAGTATTATGCACTTCAAAAAGTTGGTTGAAATCCATACTAATATTATAAATGCGAAAGTGTGTCTGTCTGTCTGTCTGTTACCTCTTCACGCTTAAACCGCTGAACCGATTTGGATGAAATTTGGTATATAGATAGTTTCAGTCCCGGGGAAGGACATAGGATACTTTTCATCCCGCATAAATTTAGTGTTCCCGTGGGATGAGCGGGTATCACCGCGGGGCACAGCTAGTTATCAATATATTTGTTATAAAATGAATAACATAAATTTTAAAAGGAATAAGGCCTCTTTAGTATGGTACTAACCGAAGGCCCAGACGTCAGATTTGGAGGAGAACCTCGTGTAGTTGAGCACCTCGGGCGGCGCCCACTTGATGGGGAACTTGGTGCCGCCCGAGCTCGTGTACTGGTCGTCAAGCACGTACCGCGCCAGCCCGAAGTCTGCCACCTGCAACACCAAACACGACTGTTAAGGTGCGTACGCATTTGAGCGGCTTGGCCTGAGGCACGCTCACCCTGAGCGGCGAGCTGCTCGCGAGCAAAACTTTTGCACATTTTATGCTCGGGTGAGGCAACGCGCTCGCGGTGTGCCGACTGTGTGCGTTCCACAAAATGGCGTCGGACGCAATAACAGCTGCTGCTGCGTTTATAGTAATTCATCGAATAACTGTCCTCGGTAGTGGATGAAACAGTTATATAACGTATTAATTGTAAATTATAAGTAAATACCAGCAAACCTAGGTGGCGTACGCAATGACAATTGACAAGTCAAAACTTGTTCGCGCGCGCCGCTCGCGGGCACGCTCGGATACACGTCCACATTACACGAGGCACGCACACTGAGGCGCCTTTGAGCACGGTCAAAAGACCGCCGCCGGCCGGCTCGCCGCGAGCTGCTCGCGCGCGGCGCGTGAGGCGCGTACGCATTTGAGCAAATGGGCGAGCCGTACGTGCCTCAACCCGAGGCTGCCTCAAATGCGTACGCACCTTTAGATTCTCGCCACTGCGAGGCAAACTGGTGATCGATGTAAAGCCTGACCAGAAATATGTGAGGATTGTCAAGAGGGCGCTATTTATAAGATTTATATGGCAACAATTTTGAAACCAATCGCAACCGCACTATAATGACATATATTAGTTTAAATACCTGTCAGTTCCTATAGTAACCTCGTAAAATCATTTAATGGAATGCACTGTTTTCATGACTGTTTTTCGTTTAGTAAATACGTATACACATTATTTATAATATTACGTTCACGACTGTGAATGGTTTTAGGCATTTTATTTGGATATTTATAAATATTTGTCTCTTAAAGAAACCACCACGAATGACATTGACATTGTTGACAAACCATCAAAAATCATTGCCAGTGTAAGAAATTAGTTCCAGTGAAATTCCGCAATATGGCGCATCCTCATATATTTCTGGTCAGGCTTTACTTGAATATGCAAATCTTATTGTTGTTGTATGTATTTATGAATGAATTAATTCATAAATTGGCAGTGCATAGAATGTTTCATTTTATACACAAAGCATGAAATGACAGATTCTACAAGACATTTATCAGCGAAATGGATACCGTTTTTGGTCACCTCCTTAGCTACAGTGACTTATTATCTAAAGGTTTCTCCAATGTTGTAGGAAAAATATAAGTTATAATAAGATAACATGTGATTAAGATTCATTTTAACTTACTTTTACTACATTTTCATCTCCAACTAAACAATTTCTGGCGGCCAAATCTCTATGAATGTAATTATGCCTTTCTAAATACGCCATTCCTTTGCACACCTGAAAATTAACAATACATATAGTTTAAATTTCACGGAGTAAGTAAATCATTTTTTAAAAGACTTAAGCGTAAAACTATTTTCAATCATTTAAATGTCAGTTACATTTTCATTCGTTCTGAATAGAAAAATGTAAAGAAAAGCTTATTGATTTAGCGAGTGACGTCAGCAACATTTAACGAACCGATTAACGTCAAAAAGGGGACACGTGCCGCCATATGACGTATGCAGTCATAAATACAGGTGGTTAAGAGGCCTTATTCCTTTTAAAATTTATTTTTTTCATATTATGACGAATATATTGATAATTTCAACCAACTTTTTGAAGTGAATAATACTTTATCCCGAGTTCTAGGTAGTAACGTAGCTATTTCATGCTTTCATTGCGTGCAGTCGAAAATCAGTTGAAAAAACGAATTTTCCACGTGAATTTTGTCAATTTCGAGTAGTTTTTCGATCAAAAATTATCAATGAAAAATTCAAACTGTAGGTTTCAAATATATACCAATAAATCCCAATAGCCCTGTTCTAGGTAGTAACATCAATAATATGTTAAGAAACATGTTTGATCATAGAGAAAAATGTCTAAACAATCAGCATTTTAAAAGGAATAAGGCCTCTTAAGTAGTCTGTAATACTAGTATTTTTTCACCTGTAAGCACATGTCAAGCAGTACGGCGGGCGGCAACTGGTCGGGCGACGTGCGGCGAAGGTAGTTGAAAAGCGATCCGTGCCGCATGTACTCCGTCACGATGTAAATTGGCCGTCGCTTGGAGCACACGCCGTATAGTTGCACAAGGTTCTGGTGTTGGAGTTTGCTGTAAATAAATAACACTTTTATTAGTGTTACTACGTAAATACATTTATAGGCTACCTACATTAGTTTACTTGTTTGTAGAATGGTGTTGAAAAATAGAATACGGAACTTATCAGTTGTCTTTGGGAGGGCCTTATTCAATAGATGAATTATCCACTTTACAATGGTAATGCTCATATGTTTCATACATAGGACAATACTACTAGCCTAATGACTGAAGTCACGCGGTTTTCGTTTACAGATTAGTGTGAAATATTTTTTGTTGACTACAATCGGATCGTCAGATTAGAGATTGATCAGACGAATGTATGTGCCTAATAAGAATATCACTACATACTACAAAGTCGCTTCCTGCTGTCTGACCTTATGTATGCTTGGATCTTTAAAAATACGCAACGGATTTTGATGTTTTTAATTTTTAATAGATAAGTGACTCAAGAGGAAGATGATGGTTTATATGTATAATACATGTATAATATAGTAGAGAAACACTTTTCATTTAGTATCAGCATTGCACCCGTGCCACAGACAACCCCCACTAGACGGAGCATATAAGGCGACCCGCGCGCACCAACGATATGGTACGGCAGAACATTAAAGTATCAACACGGCGGCCACCGTTTAGTTGCGTCCATGTTTATGAGGTCTCTCTACACCGCTTAACACTACAATTTACCATGTTATTTATTTAATTTCTTTTTTCGTTGACGTACGCATGGATCATAAACAAGGACGCAACTAAACGGTGGCCGCCGTGTTGATACTTTAATGTTCTGCCGTACCATATCGTTGGTGCGCGCGGGTCGCCTTACATGCTCCGTCTAGTGGGGGTTGTCTGTGACCCGTGCGAAGCCGCTAGTTAGCAATAAACCAGTGGTGTGAGTGTACTGACGTCATGACTTTGGCCTCCTCGATGAAGTCGTCCTCGGACATGGTGCCCTCCTTCATCATCTTGACGGCGGTGTCGGTGCAGCCGCGCCAGCGCCCGCGCCGCACCACGCCGAACTGGCCCGCGCCCAACTCCTCCAGCAAAACCAGCTCTGATGGATCGATCTCCCATTTGTCTGAAATACACGGTTAGAAGCGTTCAATAACATGCATGTATTCGTGTTCATCGGTAGAACGTGTGTATGTGATTTTTTTTAACTATACTCGCCAGCTTTCTTAACAGCTTACTTCAATCGCTACTGATACGATTAAAAAAGTTAAGAAATAGTTTTTTTAACAGATTCATCGACATCACTAAAGCCAAATAACAGTCTGTTCTGCGCTGATAACCATTCCCGCGTGAAACACTCAAATAAACGATGAAGCATTTAATCATATAAAGCGCATCGTATCTTCTGGTGATATGTTGTTAGTTCCAGTGGAAGTCAATCAGTACTTATGCCATAACGAAGTAAGTAATAGTCTCTTCCTATGAGGGCTAGTTCAAATTAAATTTACGCGAGTAGCTTGTTAAGATTTTGAAAATTTTCGTAATTTCTCTTCGTTAGTTCATTCGCTACTAAGTGGTTTACAAAAAAAACTACATACATAGAATTTACAAAATCTAGAATAAAATGTTTTTTGAACGGGTTCATCGATATCACTAAAGCCAAATAACAGTCGGTTTACCTTTCCCGCGTGAAATACTCGACCAAACGATCAAGCCTTTAATCATATCAAGCGCATCGTATCTTCTGTTCTCTTATCATGAGTTAACGTGACCGTACTCGCTAGCGACTGCTTAAACGACTTGTATGGAGAAAAGTATGGGCTTGTGCACAAATCACGTGAGGTTTTTTCGGACACTTTTTGACCCCCCCCCCCTCCCCCCTGGTGATATTTGGTGAGGTTCTTTGCTAACCCCCCCCCCCCCCCCTCCCCCCACTACCTCACGTGTATTTTTTTTCCGCCATAATTTCGAAAAATAGACTCGCTATTTTGAAGCATTTAACAAGTGAAGATTTATTTTTTGAACAAAACCGAGAAAAAATATCGATTTTTTCTTAGTTCGTTCACTATAGAAAAATACACGTGAGGTCTCCTTATACCCCCCCTCCCCCCACGTGATATTTCGTGATTTTTTCGTGACCCCCCCCTCCCCCTATTGAACCTCACGTGATTTGTGCACAAGCCCTATAGAGCCCCTTGCAAGCGGTTACTTTGTGGAACTACAATTCTCCATACTGGTGATATGATTTTGTACCAGTGTAGGGCTACCGTCAATCACTTATGCCATAACAAAGTAAGATAGTCTCTTTCTATAATATAGATACAAATACATTTATTGAAAAACATAATGTACAGAGAGGTAACGGTTAAATTCTATACTTAAAAAACAAATAAATTCACAATTTGCATAATATGACGGCTCTTATGCCTTGATCACACGTACCGAGTAAACGGGCGAGACAGTAATATGTTTCTCGGCCGAGACAGTGATATAAGTGAGTAGCTGTTTACACATGTTTTGAAATTAGCACAGTCAGTTCAGTTCCATTGAGACTTTCGGACACAATGGATCGTAAAAAAATCGCCGAGTGGCAGACAGTGCACGTTCAGACCGGCCGAGTGAGCGAGCGAGACAGTGCGGGGAGGCGGGAGGGTGGACACTCGGCCTAGTAGATAGAACAGGAGCCGAGCTACTGTCTCGCCGCTTTGTTCGGCCGAGCGCTCGGCCGAGCACTCGGCGCTATGTTTATACGCACCGAGTACTCGGCCGAGAGCACTACGTGTGATCAAGGCATTAGGTGAAATGAACCTATGATCTGATATGATGGCTATGTCGCACAACTCACCGTGGCTGAGGCCGGCGGTAGGCGGCGCGGGCCGGTCGCAGGGCGTGGTCTTGAGCCGCGAGCACAGGCCGCCGCTGTTGTGCTTGTGGTAGTTGATGAGCTCCGGTATGGACGAGCAGCAGTGCTTGTCCGACAAATAGAACTCGCCGCGGCTGTTCTGCTTTATGTGGTAGTGTTTGGTTTGCGCGTGATTTCTGAAATGTAACATTTGAATATTAATACGTTGTTTAGTTTCAAACTCGAGAATGGCTGAATTCAATCAATGAGTAGGTACGATTAAAATATTAACGTTTGCAGTTTCATACTCGGGCAGTTTCAAAAGCAAAGAATATGTTTGGATTTTCAGTTGTCGATAAAATGAAACACGATTTCTATGTTTCTTAAAGGTGCTTCTAAACGGGCCATGTTTTGCTGCAATTTGTGGCCGGCCATTATTTGCATATTGCTCTAGCGTAGGGTGTCAGAGAGGGACGGCCATAGCTGCCGGCCACAAATTGCAGTAAAATATGGCCCGTTTAGAAACACCATAACGCCCTGCTTTCAAGAGTCGTTGGGCCCAGACGTCGATCAATAAACCGGTTGAATATTTAGCACAGCGCCGGCGAATTACTTCGCGATCCTTGCGTCTGGAGTGTAGTTTACCGTCAACATAAGTTGCCATTTCTGGCACTCGAGTAGTGACGCAAATATCACAAAGTGTACGATTTTTTTTTAGAAAGAGACATGAAGAACAATTCATTCATAATATAAGATGGTAAGCGAACCAAACATTGCCGTCTAGTTCCATCGATTCACAATATAAAACATGGTACCGTCATCACATATCCGCGACCTACGCGCGTGTCACGTGACAACGCCGCGTCATTGACATTGAGGTAATAAAAAAGTGTCGCGAATTTCACTGAATGTCCCCGTTAACTTGAACATGTCGAGACGTGACGCAACGTTTAACGGTTTAAGTAATGACGTTATCGAGACGTCAAACAGACGGCTTCATGTATCATAAAAAATATTTTTGTGATATCTAAAAATAAAAATATGTAAGTACAAAGCTGAAACAAGATGTCAATTGCATGTGAGGGTCGTTATTGAACGTAGTAATGATCAAGGAAGATAAAAGGTATGTATAATCCTTGGTAATGATTAAACGGGCAATGAATTTATGACTTTATACATATACCTATTTAACGAAATGTATTTGCACAGATGAATTTAGACAGAACGCGGTACTTTATCTGTGCTTCTGCGTATTGTTGGGATCGAATGGCACGTGCCGATACGCTCGCTTCTTTGTCCTATTGTATTCGAAAGAAGACTCGCCAAGTCGAATTGATGCAAATAATCTAGGTTACTGATCAAGTTTCGCCAAAAGGATATTATGTCCTCAAGTAAGAAAAGAGATGTTCTACTTCCGCAATAAAATCAAAAAGAAGCAAAGTTGAATCTTCTCTACTCATACCAGACCACTACTAAAATTGAGCAAAGTTGTATTCGATATGCATATAGCATCACATACAAAAGAGGTGCAAATTGTACCGGAATACACCTACGACTCGAAGACATTATGATGCCATTATGTTACCGGCGATACCGTCGGTTTGTATGACATTCTATGAGTCGACAGTGACACTGTCGTGTGTAGTCGTTTTTAGTACCTCGTTGACAGCTGTGTTGAGAGAGATTACTTACACTTTGGTGAAGAGGCTGAGCGTGTACATGCCCTTGGTGGATGAGTTCCGCACGACGAAGCAGCCCTCCTTGTCCTCCTGCTTCAGGAGCGACTCCGCGCGCTGCCGCGACATCTCGCCCACGTACCACCTGTGGGAAAAGGTTGATTTTCACTTCTCTCGCTCTAAAAGTTCGACTTTATGCTGTGCGTTGGCGACATAAAGTCGCTTTTTATGCTCTAGAGCATAAAGTAAAATCGTCGTCGAAGACCAAGGCGATCGGTCCAACAGCCACACGAAAAAGGTTCTTAATAAACAGTAAAAAAAAAAACATAAAACTTCATATAATAAAACCCGTTCCAGACCTTCCGATCCGATCCGATTTATCGGGAGAAATCGGATAATGTGTAGTGTATAAGATCCTAACAATTGCACTACACATTATCCGATTTCTTCCGATAAATCGGATCGGATCGGATCGGAAGGTCTGGAACGGGTTTTAACTCTTTATTTTATTTCGTTTTGTTAGTATTCTAAGACCAAGGCAAATATACCAACAGCCAAAGTACACAATAAAACTTCTTGAAATAAACTTGTAACTTTTATGTACTATCATTTATTTTATTACTTATTAAACTTTAAATATTTCTCATTGCTATTAGAGCAATGAGAAATATTTAAAGTAACTTTAAATTTTAATTAAATTTGTTTTTAAGTAGGTATACATATACATGATATGTGTATATATGTTATTTACATGATACAGTTTCATTTCCTCGCAATCGAAGTGAAAAGTAGAGTGTGCAACTCGTCCATAAAACGCATTTTACATTTGACTTTTCGCAAGCTCGCTCGGATGGATAAACGTCTCGTGTAAAATGATGCGTTTTATGCACTTGTCGTACAATCTACTATTTCACGTAATACCTTTACACGTATAGTCTAATTATTTTCACATAGTTTTGTGCGTGTGAGATGGCATCGACCATCTCAGTCAATTTAATTGAATTTAGGTTATAAAATACACTGAGATGACAAATATCATGCGTAAAAAGCTATATGAAATATACTATAGTTGGACTAAAGCGACTTAGTTTTAAGTATGGACCAATCACTCATGGAGACTGCCAAGGACTGCAATCGTCATAGTGTTAAGCTTGTACATCTAGCACAACTTTGACAACGCTACCTATCCTTTTCTGCACAGTATCGTGAGAGGGTGACGGGTGATGCTGTCGCGCGACATGAGTCGCGAACCACAGTAGTGGTAGACGGGCAGGTCTAAGCAAATTGGATATGTATGTAATAGAGACCTTGCTAAAGTGACGTCTACTACAGGCGCACTTACCACAGAACGCGACTTTGTACAGGGATTTAAGGTAGCGTGGCTAGCAAGTCTAGCTCCGATTTCACTTATCGTTCGACATAACATCACTTGTCTTCCTCTGACGGGATTGAAAGGAAAGAGACGAGAAAGAGTCGCGTGTCAAAATTGTGCTAAGGGTATTAGAATTATTGCTCTATACCTAATTAAAGTAGGTAACTAACTCAAGACGAGCTGAGACTGTAGAGCATAAAGCCAGTCTCAGCCGTAGACGAAAGAGAAAGAATACTTACTCATACTTTTGTAGTCCTAGAGTTTCTTTTTCTTTTACATAATTGCTAGGGATGAATCCAACGGATCTGGAATAAAATGATTACGTAATTATTCTTCTGATATATATAAAGTAAAACATACAGGATCCTTCCTGCACATGATTCTTCCTATATGTATTGTGGCGAGCATATGCGTTGCTGTGGATTTGATATTTAACAATTTGCAATGCAATTGGACCATCCAGTTAAATAATTAATTTAAACTACAAATATATTATAACATCAAAAACGGAACTTAGTCACGTGTATTTTTTCATTGTCAAAGATATTTTCTAAAGGGGCCATGGATATAACAAAACATCCTAAACTACTAACACAAGGTAGCCAAATAATTCCTATTTATAAGCGAATAAATCTTGCTGCTAATCCAATATATAACCTACATGATGAGACCCTCATTCAATGAGTGATATAGAAAATGCTACTAAAAACTGAACGCAAGTACAGTTACTTAAAATATAATATAATCGACGAAAAAGATGTGTCTTATACAAGTACAAACTTGCAAGTGATATGAGTAGGCACAATTACTATGAACGTTATTCAAGCGCCTAGCGAATGCGAATGCAATGCTTCCTCGATGTCGTTTTGGTGCTGGTTTCACAGGCGTCAAGCCTGAACATAAACTATAAAATTTTGAATTATAACTATTGGCTGAGATCTTGTCACTTGGTCCAATTAAAGCTGATTATCTTGTGAAACTACTGGTCCTATTTCCACCAAACATAGCTACAAACAATCTCGATGGACAAGTCTTTATATAAAAAAAAAAACTTTTTTTTGTCGGGGGTTATTGAAAATCACACAGGTGGTAGAAGAGTTCCTCATTTCAAGATCCACAATTTTTTGGGGCCGCAATTGTAACCTTAAATTCAACGCTAACTTACTGCTTCAATAAAAATCCCCTTCGGTGGTGTGTATTTTGAAATCTTGACCTAAGGAATATTGCCACTAGGCGTTTCAATTTTAGCTATTCTAAAATGTAAATATAATTATTACGGCTTGATACGGTTATCTTTATATTTTTGTTAATTTTCACTCACCCATTTTCGTCTTTCACTTTCCACCAATGTTCTTGAGAGTCATCAATTACCTCGTACTCGGCACCCTATAATCATGAAACATTCAAATAAATGTATGTTAATAATAATAAATAAATAAATATCAGACAACCTCACTCAAATCGATTTAGTCCCAAATTAAGCTCAAGCAGGCTTGTGTTATGGGTACTAGACGATGATATCCATACTTATATAGATAAATATACCTATACTTAATACATAGAACAACCATGAACCGAGCACAAATATTCTAGGTTCATAACACAAATATTTGCCCTGGCCGGGATACGAACCCGGGACCGCCGGCTCAGTAGGCAGATCTCCACAAACTGCGCCAACAGCGTCGTCAAAATATTAAGTACGTACGTAAAAAAATAATTAATATGTTAGAAAACCTATATAAGCTATTCATATAAATTATGTGACTATAAAAGGAATATTAAAATATACTGACCTTTTCTAATGAGAGGTCTCCACTTTCAATTGCCTTAAACGGGTATAGTGCTACCACAACTTTATTTCGTTGTTTTTCCTGAAACAGAAGAGAAATCTGGGTGACTAACATTGGAGTGTAAAGCGCACAAGTATACAATTAACCCTTTACCGCATATAGGAAAACAATAGTTGTTTGAATTTGAACCTTGACCTGTGCCAAGTTCATATCTGCCATATATGGCTTCGTATGCGGTAAAGGTTTAATTGGAAAATAACACGTTATCATAATGAAATGAAAAACTTTTTGTCAACTGATTAAATAGAGTCAGCGGAAATGTTACATATAAATCCTCCCTTGATAAAGGCGATTCAGTTATAGATAAAATATATGTAGTTGAGTGCATATTTTTACTGGTAACGAGCCGATTTACATTTGTTGCGGTTTTATATCGCGGTCATTTCGTCTATAACATTTAGATGAGTAACTCACCTTAAGTTTAGCAGATGGGGTACCGGGAGGCGCGCCGCCTCCCCCTGGCATCGTGACCGCCGCAGTGACCGCTGTAAACAAACACATTACCATCAATATTGTGCATTTTTATCCGAGCCTACTAGAACCATACATTTTTATACCGCCAAAACGGCGCCATGTTCAATAAAGCGAAATCGAATTGGACAAAGTATGATTTTACGACAGAATTCTGACAGCTTTCTTTCTTCACTTTTATAAAGAATATTAAGGATAAATGACGGACGACTACAGAATTTTACGGGGTTTGGTTACTAAACAAAAATATCTTTGAAAAGTTAGTGATAAGCGAGTGAGCGTGGTAAGCTCTGATGGGGTCCCGATCCCGACTTAGCCCTAATCAAGCATCGAATGAAAAGACATTTCCCCGAAAACCATGACCGTGGTTCTTCCAAACGTTTAGAAAAAGTGGCAAAGGTCGAAGATCAATACCGATCGGGATTAAGAATGATTTGGACTGTCTTATCCATATGTCCCACCTATTAGGAAACGCTGGTTCATTTGAGCCAGTGACATTAACGAGGGAGAGCAATTATGAAATACTTATAACAGTCATAAATTGATTTCGAAATACGTAAAAGTGCAACGAGGACAGACAACTATCAAAATGCAATAAGACGCACTGAACTAAACCGAATCGGACCGGTTCAGCGGCAAACTGTACGACAATTAATTTGACCACAAGATGGTAAGAGGTACCGCATGTCATTACGCAAAAGTATGTCGTATTTAGTAATAAACGTGACACGGGTAAGATGTGACGATTTAAATCCAACACATTTTTCACGGTCTTATAGAATTCAACGCAATGAATAGGACCCTGATTCGTTCTGCACATCTTATAACTGCGTAGCGATACTGTGCTACTGCTATTATTCTATGCTAGTACACACAAAATCATATGGTAATTTCTGTCTAAATAAAGAACAAAACCACATGTTGCTACAACTCGCAGACTATTATCTGGCGATGAAGTACATCGCAGTGCCGGCACTATGTATTTGTCAATAATTATACACACTTGCATATTCATGCTAACCTTGATTTGTGCACTTTATGGAAAGACACGAGATATTTTTTTTTATTTCACTGACTGGAATAGCATTAATGCAATATTAATTGGGCTTATTTTTTAAGTGGATTTAATATTTTTTGAACATAAGCTCAATAGAACACGTTAACACACGGTACTTGATTGCCTAACAGTGAATATTTTATAGACGAATTTTAATCACACCAAGCATTATGCCTCGTTAACTGTGACGCAAGAACACAATAACATTATTATAAGGCGATACAGGTTATCAACAAAAACAAATCATACATCACCGGTGGTAATGACGCAAGCACAAACGTAAATACAAAAAAATAGCACCAAGACACGAATATTTCATCACTGTGGAATTGAATTCTCGAGAAACCATCCAACACCGACTTTAAAATGAAAATCTTTAAAACGGATGAGATTACCAGACAATAATAAACCTTATGAATATACTTAGTAATGAATTCTAACCAAATCATAAATGAGGATATCATACACAAAACCAAAACCACTTTAGTTAAAACGAAACTGCACAGAAAATAACACTTTTGCTTGAATTACACAAACTTCGTTACATTACACCTGACCAACACAAGAAAGTGAGTGCAACGAGACGGGTGAACGCAACCGTCGGCGAGGACGTCGGATAGAGGTCACCCTAATGTCCGTACCCTCGAGCGCAGGCAGGAACGACGACAGCGACAGGCACGGGATCTTGGACTTCTTTTTGGTTACCATGGCTTCGGGCTCAGATTTGTTCTGCAGCATGGGAACGGGAACAGCCGGACGTCCGCGCGCGACACTCCGCTGCGACTGCCGACTAACGTGTCAATGTACCGTATCCGCGCTAAGGCGCAGCGCACACTGCGCCCAATCATGTCTGCCGCACGATTGTTTCATTACCAAGCGCTATATCTGTTTTTGTACCTACATCGTTTTTTAATTGGTATTCAAACAGCAATTAGGCGAGGCGGCTTGTTTGATAAATTTATTCACCCGAAATATACGAATATAGCTCTAATAATTTAAGAAACAACTAATTCTAACATGTACATTTTTTACTGGCCCAATATAAAAACTACGTTAAGTAGTAATCGGACGGCGGTTTGAAGTAAAAGCTTCCCAAAATAAAGCAAGTAAAAGTCATCAAAGTGAACACAAAGAGAGACGAGGCTTTACATTCGTCGAAGCTACGTAGCGAGGCTTCAAAGATGGTCGCGGCCTACATTCACCATTCGACTCGGGCGCAGGCGGCGTTCGATCTCGCTTTCACTTATTTACACTAGGCGCGATAGAAAGAGACGGATTAGATATCGTACGTCATCAAAGATTAATCGACTGGCTTGTAGTCTATAGTGCAGCCTCGTAATACAATATACATACAGCCTTCTGCAACAATATCAAAGACGCATCACAAATAAATCGCTGTACCAAACGTTTTCCTTGTCAGATCGGCAATTTAACAAATAACCTATAATGTATTACACGTTCGAATCTAACGAGGAAGGAAGTGCTCGATCACGGATACTAAATTGCCTTGGGTGCAAACTTCAATCAATGAAAACATCGTTATTAACTATTAAACGACCCCATTTACCGGGGTAGATAATTTACACATACAAATAAGTGTTAAAACGAACATGTTCCGTTTCATTCTTAAACCATTTTAAGTAATAAGATGGTGAAGAAGAAATGACAGAGTTTCTCTGTTTTGTGAATGGCTTTACTGACAGGCGAAAGCGGATAAATAGCCAACCGGTCAAAGGTCACGTCAATATTTTTCTTGCCCCCAAAAATGTAACTTTTTGGAAATACAGTATTTTTCCCATTCCGAAATTATATAAAAAATATCGGCCAAGTGCGAGCGGGACTCGCGCACGAAGGGTTCCGTATCATTGTCTGTAAGTTTGTTGTATGGGAGCCCCCCTTAAATATTTATTTTATTTTATTTTTAGTATTTGTTGTTATAGCGGCAATAGCAATACATCATCTGTGAAAATTCCAACTGTCTAGCTATTTCTCCGCCACCGTTCTTGAGATACAATACAGCCTGGTGACAGACGGACGGACGGACGGACAGCGAAGTCTCAGTAATAGGGTCCCGTTTTTACCCTTTGGGTACGAAACCCTAAAAAGTAATGTTTTCAGTATGTGTACGCTCTGTAGCGTCATGTGGTAAAATTGTATGGGGTGTCTTATTTTATTTTATTTGTCTTGCGTTCTTCTTCCGTAATGAATGATAATTGATACTATTTATAGGTATAATTCAACAACTATTCCTCCAAATATCACTATGTATACTAAACGTAAGAGCACTGAAATATATTCGCTCCGAATTCGAGAAGATTTACACGAAATTATTGCACACTACACAGATGTATACAGGTACACAGCTGTGTACAGGTACACTCAGCTGCAAATATATCCAAGACTTGAACCAGGTGTTCAGATATTTTGGTCGCTGACGGTATGAGTTTTGATATGAATTATATTTTTTCCGATTGGAAAACCGGTCATCGTGAATACTACGCGACGCGAGGAGTGCAGGGAAACGCACGATAGAACGCGCTGTTCGTATTTTTGGGAGTAATAAATGACAATTGGACTTAGCCTAAGATTTCTTAGCTTTCATTTCCTTTGCTTGAGATCAGTCGCTGTAGAGATGAAAATTCTACATTTCTATATCAAGTATAAAAAATTGTTACGAATACGAATAACACTATTCGCCAAATCCACACTAAGTACAGCAATATGACGTCAAGAGCTCCGGAATACATATGGCCGGCTCGGATTACCAACTGGAGGCAAGAAGAACTTCAGACGGCTTAACACGGATTAGTCGCGATATAAAGAACTCTGCCAACACCGACTTAACTCAGCGACAAGACTATACAGAACTGTACATAACCTGGAAACCTACTAAACCTAGAAAAATAGATTATGTTTGACTTTTATTTATGCCAATAGGCGGAAATTAATTGCCTCGTTGCTAGCTCGGGTGCGCGGCAGCAGCAACGGTATGCTGAGGATATTAGAAGAACGGCTAGACTGCCCACTAATGAAGTCCTAGGTTGAAGTGGCTATAGGCAGGAACACGTAGAACGCACCGCACCTCTCGCTATTAGGGCATATTTTTATTTTGTTGTCGTTTTTTTTTTCTCATATTTCAATAAAATTTGGTGAGTTGGTAAAGTTGCTTATTCTGAACAAGGTAAACCCAATTTCACGATATGTCCTACAAATTTTTCCATTGAGTTACAAAAAATTCATACATTTTTTGTAACACATTGGAAAATTTTCATATGAGAAAAAAAAAAAACAACAACAAAATAAAAATTTGCCCACTAACTACTCCGCGACCACGATATTATTTTGTTATCATGTTTTCTTTTAGAATATCTAAATTAGCGATAAAGTTTAAAATTGTTCTACTGACTTAATATCGATGACAACTGGTCTAAAATAAATGACTGTAATTTATTTATTATTACAGGTACCTACCTATAAAAGGTCATATAGGAGTCTGCTGCACGTGAAACCCGTCACAAGGTTGTTCTTTGAGTAATGCAACTAAGATAGATAGTGTCAGCACCGGCTCTAGGGTAGATCGAGTGAAGTGACTGCTCTAGGCGCCGGGAGGTGATGGGTGCTCTGGAGAGGCGCGCTGGAATGGACGCTCACTAGTAACGTGTTACAGCTGATTTATAAGGAAATACTCACGTTGTACGTTAATGTTCCTGTTCTCCTTCAGGTGCTGCAGTTCGAGCTCGGGCTCGGGCAGCGGCCAGACCGCGGCGAGCGCGCAGCCCGGCGCCGCGCGGCGCTCCGCGTCGCAGCACGACCAACAGCGCGCCCAGGCCGCCGGGTGGTAGCGCGCGCGCGCCCGTCCGTTCGATATGCACACTGGTAACAACACCAACAGTGGAATCACACTAATATTATAAAGGCGAAAGTTCTTGAGTGTTATGGGTATGTTTGTTACTTCTTCGCTCGTTACAGCTGGTCCAATCTTGATAAACTCTGGTATGAAGGTAGCTTGCACCCTGGATTAACACATTGGCTACTTTTTATCCCGAAAAAATGCGATGAGCGGGTAACATATGATGAGCGGGGATAGTAGCTCATAATTCATGAGTTTAAACCCCCTTCCGAATACACGGTACTGAACCGTAGGTAGAGTCCGTGAGCTCTCAGATTGCGATTCGAGTTTTGGTGAAAACTGAGAAGTTTTTATCTGGATCGCTTAAGAGTAGGGAATGCAATAACCGGAAAAATATCGTAACCGGGTTTCCTATCGGTTCTGATCGTAAAATAACCGATAACCGGTTATAACCGGTTATTTAAAAAAATATTAAAATCAGAAAATAATGACGCAACAGAAGATAGAAAATATTGGGAAAAAAGAGGATAATAAGCTTCTATCATTACCTAAATCAACAGTCAAAATAAAATCACGTCAGAACTCAGATATCTAACACAAAAAAGTTAAGTTTTATATTCATTACAAGCAACGATAAAATATCTCAAATTTTTAATATTCTCAATCACAAATGTTCAAGGCTTGTTTTGTTGTTATTTATGCTAAGGGAACAAAAAGGACGACACTTTTAACGTAATTTCTGCGTGTGTTGATGACTATTAGTCACTAGCTACGTAAGTTCATACAATGTAATTATTTTTACTTGACGAGGCACTATACCATACTATTCATACCATACACGTATTATTTAATTAAACATCCAGTTAACGTACTTCAGCATGTAATACAGTATTAAGTTTAGAGTTAAATATACGCTGAACGATAAATAAAGAGATCGTGTTTTTGTAAATTTTAAGTAAGTGTATGCTTATTTAGCATTAGAAGAAATAACCGTGAAATAACCGTAACCGGTTCTGGCACTCCCAAAACCCGGTTACACAATTAGACCAAAATAACCGGTTAAAACCGGTTTTTACGGTTTCGGTTATAACCGGGTTGCATTCCCTACTTAAGAGCGAACGAGACAGATATAAAAAACGAATTGCATTTTGACAGCACTGTAATATGTATTAGCAAATTACATCATCAGGAAAATAATTGTCACTTTAGATTAGAGAAAGAGTTAAGAGGTACAGTACTTCATAAGTTGATTCACTCAGGAATCCCTTTCGTCATATTGCGTAGCAGAAAAGGCAGGAAATATTCTTCCACAGTAACGAACTGCCAAATGAAAATGCATTTAAAATTTCGTAGCTGCCAACGTTCTCTATCTACAACGTAGAAATGCAAATTTGCCTGTGTGAAATGAAACCAAATACCACAAGCAAGCAGGCTTTTCATTCCTGTTCGGAAAGTCAGTGTTTGAATACAGTAGAGTCAACATTACTTTTTAATTCCAACGAGTAAGTATGATCAATGCATACCTAAAAGATGTACCTAAACCTTTCTAAACTTTATCTATATTTCCACTCAGTAGTGAAAATTCGGAACTCATTTCCAATTCAATATCAATTTTGGCTTCTAATTCAAATTTTTCTCCCACTGTGGCTCAAATTTGCAGCCAATGGCATAGTGAATGAATTCAACGCCCGACAATTGAATACACTCGAAGGGATTTGCGGGAATTACGTAAAACGTCGCTTCTAAAAAGGTTTTCTCGTTTATATCGTGATATACCAATTTATCTCCATTCGTTAAAATAAGCGGTAATTCCTCAATGCTAAGCCGTATGCGCGGGGTAGCTCATGAAACTCATATATTGATTGTGACCAATGTATAAACATTAATACATAATATAATGTACAGGTATTAATTTGATTAAACTTTATTGAACAGTCACCTGAGAAAAGTGAACCCTTTGCCTACATGTTTGTTGGCACAAAGTATTAAGGCAACCTAAGAAAAAATATATCCTCGTAGTCGAAATCGCAAATACATGTTTTCATAAAAAATATTCCTAAATTAAAATTACTCGGGGACTTGAAGATGTGCGAATTACTCACGCGCGTTATCGAGCGTCCCTCCCTAATCAACCCTACAGGAAACGATGCCGGTAGGGCGCTTGCACAAGGATTTAAATTTAATCTGTCATACCGTATGATTATTCCGAAAGACCCCACTATTATAAGCATATGTATTGATCAGTTTCCGAGTCGCGTTATAGTGACACACTTTTGCATTCGTACAACTATATCAATGAATGTTAAATATATGATTCAATTTTAAAGTTCGATGTTTGGAGTCGAGTGGATTTCGAAATTATGAAAATTCGGAATAATTATGCATTCGGATAAATGAGCTTCGAAGTAATGTACGGTACCCTTGAGAATGATCACGGGGTAGCTAACTCGTCAGCTCTATACATCTCTATATAGTACTAATAATTAAAGTAATTTTTATCAATATACTGAGACAGAGATGCGTCGATAAAATCATTCAGATGCCACGTTATTTGTTTTTTACAGGTGTAAAATGATTTACACAGTTGTTTTTTTATGTATTAAGAGTGTAAATATACGTATTATAATATCATTGATCAAGTCACGAGCTTTCCAAACTTCTTCAACTGAAGTCTGAAACTCATCGAGGGATCAGAAATAAACCGCAGAGAGCTTAAGGATTAACAACTTTGCTAAAATTCTACGGCGCACTGTGATTTGTGAACAATGGCAAAGCAAATTTTAATCTCGCTTAAAAGGACATATCATTTGCACCTGGTAACAATGGCTTCGGATGCAAATGCGGTCCCAACTTAACGTATTAATATTAAATACCTAACGCAATGTTTTATAGGACTTTGGCCTTAAACAAACGCCTAATAGGTACACACGTTTAATAATATAAACGCAAAAATGAAAACGGTCCGACACAGAACATTTCCTTTCCATCTATTTTCTTAAATTTTGTAACGATTAGTTAAGTTTTGGACGAAGAAACAGACGAGAACGAAACGTCGGTTTGTATGGAAAAATGAGCCGCCGGTATTTCCTCTTAATATACCTACTGTCAAAAGGGTCTTGCCGGTCCGAGACGCGGCCGGGCAATCAATATGGCGAGCTCATTCGCTAATGGAACATACGCTTTTTCCCGATGTAGACGCTGAGAACTGGCAATACTTTCATATACTATCTTTACTCTTAAGAGGAAAAACGGAGCTGGCCTTTTATCTGTACAAAACCTACGAATTCGAGCTCTGACTTTCGCCTACTTGCTTCGCCAAAGTTAAATGCTGCATGCAAAAGCTTTTTTGTAAATAATATAAAACTACGGAACCCTAAAAATACTTTTCATGTTATTTTCTTAGCCTACCAGAGTCCTAAAAAAGAGATATTGAGAGAAACGTGTGGTGATCGCGCGTGAAGCAAAGTAGCGACCATCCCGCAAGGGACAATAAAGCGAGATGCGACCTATGGTAATAACCCGTTTGCGGAAGCCGTAGTATGAAGGTTTCAATCCCCTTTCATTTTAAAGAGCGCTCCTGGAACTGTGAGTGATAATCATTACATTACTCATACGGTATTCCTTAATGTCAATCGTGCCTTTCACTCGTTTTGGAATAGTATTTTGACGGTTGGTGTCGTTACATGTCTTACTCATGAGTCTCATGACGCGCATAAAGGAAAACCACATCTATATCTAACGGATGCTCAAAATAATATTGAATTTATTCTACTCAGTGACGAGCGTCAAAAATATTCTTGGGCAAGCCAGAGCTGATTTGACATAGATTTCCTTCAACAATAATAACTAGTAAAAATATATCATGTTATTGAAGACACCACAGCCGAATGTGGTACCCGTGTTTTTTTGGCGCGTCTAGTAAGTATATTAAATAAAATGTATATTCTATAGACGCCACGCCACTGCTACTTATACAAAATGTTTACCTTGTCTGATAGCGTTGATCCACTGCAATCGCTCGGTGTGGCTGCCCGCGACCAGGTACAACGTGTAGTCCGTCCCTCGCTCCGTGTATCCCACCTGTGCACACTCTGCCATGTGAACACGCACATATAAAACAATGAGTCTGATGGAATGTCTCTATAGCCTCGTGGCTAACAAAGCGAAGGGTGGCTAAGGGTAGAGATATCGAACGTCGCGTCTATAAATCAGAGGACGGACCCATTTCACATCAAGCTTTGCGTCCGTCACCACCGCTGTCATGTCACTCTACTTGAACTGGCGGAAGATATCATAAAATATGTTCTACATCTTTGGATTCTACTCAAACTGATGGTTTTATCTCGTCCTTAGTCTGATTGTAGAGAGAAAATGAACTTTTTCCTGTAAGTCTTATATAGTGCTCGCAGATTAACACTTAATTTCTGTTAATCGAACTTTTTGCCCACACGAGCAGTTCAGCAGTTCGGTAAGTAATCATGTAAGGTCAGAGGTCAGAGGTCAGTCGAAGTAATTAGGAACAACTGAATTGGACAAACCAATTAGACAAGTTTTAACTTTTCGTCGAGTTTCCTCGTATTTAGTTACAGTTTGACCTCTGTTTGGTCACGAGAATCCTACCTAATGGTTCAGCAAAAATAAGCTATGTAAATCACATGCAATTATCGAATTTTTTATATATTATTTTCATCGCTTTTCTGAACTGCATTGATCCAATACATTGAAGTTCGTATGTTATAAAGTTAAAACTAATGCCCTATCCTACAAAATCGTGAAAACTTCGCATAAGTAAATTATATGATGTAGGTCGGTAGGTATAACTTTAATCGGCCTATTTTGGTGATTGCGTTTTTTTCTTATTAATAATCCATACGATTATTTACATCATAACATAAATAATAATAAATTACTCCCAACAAACACCTCGAGACTCGCTAGTTGCCTGGATCAAAGGTCAGATACAAGAGGCGAGCCTTCTAGAAACGCGCATCGTTAGGGTAAGGATGTTCTTCCCACTCTCGGCTTTAACATCCGACACCAGAAGCCCTGCCCTTTTGATTTTATATTTATTTTTCAATAGTCTAAGGAGGAAATCCAAAACAAGTGAAAACAAGCTTTAGGAGGGAAACTTGGGAACAATCATTCTGCCCAGTTAGGTTTTAAGTCAATTCAGTTTTACTGTTAAGTTACAAACGGCAGAGCAATCTTACTTCGCAAACCGTAATATGGGTCTGGTACGCCTAATCAGGGCTTATTCATGGCGTGCCCTATTATCCGTCACTCGGCGCGGCAGTCTCATCAATATCCCGTAGAATCAGCGTTTCAGTGATAATGATGCCGAGGCTTCACTAACATCTACTCAACCTAATTTCTGCGAGGACTCAGACATATGCCATATAAACTTGTCACCAAACAATGGAATAAAGCCTTTAAGGTTTCGAGATCACTGTCTTATTGAGCGAGCGACCGAAGTGTCTCCGTTTTCTTTCGTATGTTCGGATATTCGAATTTCCTTCCCGGCTGTTCTCGCCGTTTAGTTTTTTTTTTTTTACTGGCTGATATATGAGGTATGAAAACGTAAAAAAAATCAATTTAGCTATTTCAGAACAAACTCGCGAAATATATCACTCACAGAGCTACTAGTTTAATTCTGTTATAGATGTGATAGACCAAATTTAAAAACCAAACAAAATCGTCCAGGCGCTCCAGCCTTGAAACATAACGTAAACTCGAAAAGTCAACTCAACTAAACCGATGAAAATTCTACCCAACGTGATGCAATTAAGACCAGCCTTAAATGCCGAATACCGTAATAGCCAGTCGGTAGAGTGGATTTTGAAGTGACCCTCATAATTTGTTTGAAAATGTATTCCCAGGTGAATACGCGTTATAAGGATTATGATTAAGTCCCTTTGAGCGCCGAGCGGCAAAGCAATTCACCGTGCCACTGACGCCAAACCAAAAAAAAAAAAAAAAAAAAAAGTGCTCCAAAATCAACAGAGATTAAGAAACACAGATAGTGGTTTGAATTAGCATGTTTTTGACCACTGAAATTTTGACGTCAATAGACGTCGTTGGCGTCAGTGGCACGAATTCCCGATGACGTGATTTGCCGTCTTTGGCGGTCAAAGGGTTAAGCTTTAAAGAAATTACTTTCGTAATTGACTTTTGAAAGTCAACATTTCGATAATAATAATTTCTGCAAACTAAAACGAAATAAACAAGCAAACTAAGTACCTGCAACTTTTGGTATTTTGAAATGGTACATTATTTCACATTCATGGGTATATGGGTATATGGGTATGGGTATTCATATTTATATTAATAGAGTCTGGCTAGCCAAATAATGTTGACAGGTATTTCCTTGTGGTATCACCAATTGTCTATGATTTAAACAATTTGGTGGGTGAGTCCTCTATAAATAATTTTGATACTTTATGTACTTCTTCTAACATTCCGATCGAGAAGTAATTACCTGTGAGTCCAGTGATAACTTTACCCACAACTTAGGTATGATTTAATTATTCTGTAAAAATGTTTTAATCAGCAGAAAAATCTAAAGTCAGCAAGTCTAACCAAAGCTGGACAATCAGATTTTTCTGCTGAATCATTAAAATTTTCCGGACCGTTTAATAGTATTTTAAACAGAATGATGCCTTAACCACATTAAAAAAAATAGAAAGCCGCATACATTTGCGGTGGGAGCATTTTACCCTATATAGATATGAAGCTGATCAAATCATCTAAAGATTTTACGCAATACCAAAGAAGCAATTTATCTAAACAGTGTCAAGTTTAATATCAAACCATTGATACAAAGATCAAAGCTCAAAGAAAATTTTTAATGCGTAAACTGGTGGAAGAGACCAGGAATCGAACCCGGTACCTCTGCATTGCCGGTCCAGCGCGTTAACCTATCCGCCACCGTAACACGCAGACAACCTTTCGAATTTTTCCTTATGCTTTATGTGTCGATCTTTGCATTGTTTATTTGAAAGGCTTGACACCTCAGGCTCAAATTTAATGTGTTCAATTGAGTGTATGTTACCTGAAAGGGATACCTGAAGAGCGGGCTCTTGTCGCTGTCTCCCTCTGGGATTTGCTTGCTGAGTTCCCCCAGCTGCGCTTGCTCGACCGTGTGGATCGTGTCCGTCTCGATACGCCCGCGCTCCTTGCGCTTCTGCACAACAGATATCACATCGTGAACGTGCATTCATATATACGGTTGGCATTATGTTTATGATTAACAGATTTGTCTAGAATATAATGTTAGTAAACATAATTACAGAAATTATACAAAATATAGCCTGAGACGGCAAGACGACGAAGTCGAAACTACAGTCACCATCAAATAGTCTGGCATGCAAGATTTGTTACGATATATATTGAGCACTTTCGAGTTGGAAATGACAGTAAATGAAATATTATTTCCTTTTAAATTGATTCATAGGTAGGTATACATTATTTTTGAAGAGTTCCCTCGACTTTTCCAAGATCCCATTATCAGATTCTGACCGGAAGACAATGGGACCAACCAGAAACTGTACACCCTTACAAACAAATAAAACATTATAAATTAATAAAACATGTAATGTTAATGTCTCGTTTTTTTTATGTGGGTACACACCACAGCCACAATACACACCACAATTGTATCAATGGTTTAAACAAAACATTTTTCAAAATAACTAATCGGGTAACATAAATATAACATCCCGGCGAATTGAGAATCTCCTATTTTGAAGTCGGTTAATGAATGATAAACGCAGGCACTAGTGGTACTACTGGTGCCTGCGTTTATCATTAATTAACCGAACTGCTTTGCCATAACTAAATAGAATCAACAATGTCTATTTCAAAAATTAAGAGGTTCTGAACTTCTGTGGTTGATTGTATAGTCAAACACAAAGGAATATTATTTATCTTCCTTATATCTGCATCTTATTGTCTAATAGTCATAATGATCGTTATCATTAGTCGTCAAAGCTGCAAAGAACCCTACAAAAAGCTCACGCTACAAAAACCACTAATTGAATTCGATGAAACTGAAGTGCCGCGCTTCCCTTACGTTTTGGGGTTTTATACTGATCGAGGAATATTTCAATACAATCGAATAATTTAATTTCCAGTGAGAACGAAGCGATACGTCATCGACTTATTGTTGATTCAGATAATTAAACTTCTCAGTCAGGAGGAAACATAAAAGTCAAACTCAATCACATATATTTATCGATTTGACTCATTGCGCGTTGGATAGTCAAGGAATATTTCTAATTTAGTTTTAATATTTCTTTCGAATGTTTATATTTTACCTCTAATATTCCCTTGGAATTTCCTGTTTTACTATGTACAGTAAATGACTCTGAAACGCGTACGTTTTGTCCGTTAATATTGTCATTGGGACGAGCGAAAGCTTTTAATTTCCTTGTATGTATGACTGTATGTATACCTTTGCTCCTAACATGAACTGAAAAAATAATGGGCGCACATTACACCAAATGGAAAAAGTTACAGCGAAAAGCCAACCACTAAAAGAAATCTACTAAATCCTTAAATGAGCCGGGCGGGCGCTCGGGTGAAACATTCACGTTGCACCAACCTCACAATGCTGCCGCTAAATTGGTCGAGTTACGAAACTCGAATGCAAATTAAGTAGTTTCTTGAAAATTGTTGACGTATGTGGCCAGCCAGGCGCTGGGCTGATATTGTCGTGTCACTCGTGTGGCGAGGCGATAAGAGGTAACTGACGCTGGCGAAGTGCCAAAGGCTCTCACTCTAAGTAGCAGATGACGCCAATTATGGATGGAAAACGTAGTGGAATTCCCGTGTCACATTTTCGAGCCGACTACCTTTAGGCCGAGGTTTTGCCCATGTGTGAAATGTATCGTTCGAGACTTTCATTTTTGTGATAAAGAAGTAGGGTATTGAAAATTTCCGCCACACAAACTAAATCCGTTAGTATAAGGCAAATCACGTAGATCTATGGCCTTATTGCTACATGCAAAAAGCACTAATCAATAAATCACGTTTAAAATATTGGAAACGTTTAAAATATTTCATGAAAGTGTGTTATTCTCTCACTTTCCCGAAAGTTAAGAACATTAACTATCAAGCACACTATTTTGGTCTTGCAAAAGGAGAAAATGCAACTTCAGTCTAGGCGACCCGTATCAAAATTGTATAGTTTTTAGAAATGCAACAATTAACGGGTGATAACAAAAAAATGAGAATAACTTTCTATGGACCTCAAAACAAGACTATTCACTTAGACAAAAAACTTTGTTTATGAAGTTGTGTAGCATTACGCTACGGTTTAAGAGTTTATTTTTACCTATCCGTTGTTTATTTAAATTCATCACGGCACAGCGCCATCTGTTACAGACGAGTTGTACTCTTTTTCTAATGTCTTAGCTTGCATGAATTTTGGTTTCACTTGGTAGATTACATGCTTTCGGAAATGGTTCGCTCAGTTTCCTTTAGGTGTCGCTATTCTCAATTGTACGAGTTTCGTTCGTTAGTTCGTAGCCTTATTTACTTATAGATTTAGGTCTGGCAAACTGTCATTTTGGTATTTTTAAATTTAAATTTGAATTTCAAAAATTAGATTTCGTTCGTTCTTTGGTTTTCTTTCAAGGAAAGAATTGGTTGAAGGATTGTCATTGAGATTTTGAGTTTGAGACAAGAAGCATCTTATTAATAAAATTGCTTGAGTATTCAAGTATTTTGACCGGAGTTCTACAGTTTTTTGTCCACGTTTTGCGATCCGAGTAGTACAGTGTGTGTCCACGTTTTTGTGATCCCATAAGGAGCCCTTCCCTTATTTTTCTGAGGGTCTGTGCGGTGCAGTTCATGTACGGCTGCAAGCGGTGCGCCGAGTGCTTGGTTCTCTTGCCGGCCGGCGTGTGATCCTGTGTGTGCGTCTAGCACGATCTGATTGCGACTGGGAGCCACAGTCCTCCATCCAGTGCCCGTCAGACCTGAACGGGTTTGTTTATTTAACCTGCCGTCCAATGTACGAGTCCTGCCCTTGAGGGCTTACAGAAGGTTGGTGTCATCGACGCGCACGGCGCGACTGGTGCGCGCACATCTCCGAGCGGTTCGGTGCATTTAGGATAATTTAATTTTAGTGTAATATTCGGCCAAAACCAATTCAAAATTATTCGATATTTAATTGTTAGTTTTAATTAACAGTATCGAGTTGTGATCTTAATGCTTATTTGATTTTTAATGCGGACAAAGCTTTTTTTGTTCGTACTAACCCTCTAAATTCCGAAAGCCTCGTTCGTCGGGCACATATCTTCTTTTACTGCATTTTTTCGAATATAATCATAACATCCATCAGCCATACCTCACTCTTCACCAGCCTTTCAACAATTCATGCAACCGTTTTTAATCGCCAGCCCAGTCAAAATTCTCAGCCCAGCCAAAATCCTTTTACGTGAGTGAATTTTGACTGTTTTTTCGTCAAATTGCAGTATTATTCTTCTTAAATTTGTCGCGAGAAACTTAATCATTTTGATTCAACCCCTAGAAAAACCTAAAATATAAATTTAAGATTATTTGTTAATTTTAACCCATTAATATCTGTGTGTTTTGATTTCGGTGTTAAACGTGTGCTGAAGTGATCTCCAGTGTAAATTATCGACAAATTCGTAATTTTGTACCATTTAACAATAAATTATACGTGTGTCAGTGAATGTGTTGTTTTTTTCTTATTTATTTATATTTTCTATCAACTAAATTCACTGCAAATGGCGCCCGAACTCATGGTAAGTAATCCTGGAAATTTTTATTTATATTTGTTATTAAAATAATTTTTTTTCTTGTGTTGGAAGGACGGTGACCGATACCCGGTCGCGGATTAATAACCTATCGTCTTTGTTTCAGCCTACCACTACGAGGCGCTTTACGTAAATTTACTCAAGCGCTTTATTCTATTTTACTCAACTGCAGTTTTAGTCTGGCGACTTAACCTGTCATCTGCGTCGGTGTTCGAAGAAACTGCACGTTTTCGCAACACTGCAACTGATATATAATAATATTGATAATTGTTACGAAATATACGATTTGTGTTTTACTTTCTGAAACATACATAATAAAATTGTTGTTTAAACATTTTTTTTATTTGTCAATCCCACAGACATTTCCGAGTCTCGTCTGAGCCGCGGTACCGAGCGGTCGCATTTGTCCGAGCCATCCCAAACGACCCAAAAGACCACTTGAATTGAATCTCTGTCCCAAAACAATAGCCCCACGCGAAACAAAAACAGCGAGCCGGAGCGGCCCGGCCATCTGTTCCCCTAAACCCCCGTCATAAAGTTCAAAATCTACGCCGTGGTGCCTGGTAGCACACTAGAAAGTGAAAAATAATCGCGTCCCCCAAATATCTCCCAAAATGTTCGGTTTATATATAGTGCAGTGCATCTATTCAGCGTATGGCCTAAGTAGTGAGTGTAAACCTAGTGCGGGCAGCAGGTAGCAGCAATGAAGTGCCTACATACAACAAACCGTTTGGTAAAGGGCGATTGCACAGCACAGCGTCCCAAATCAGAACCCGGTGAGATCTTTCCATTATCACTGCTAACTATTAACCAAATCGAATCAGTAATTTTAAAATAATTTTGCATTGTATATCAAATTCATAAAGCCATAAAGAAGATTAGCTAAACACGTGCGTAGCGAGTGACAGACCTCAGGTTTGCGATTAATAGTAACATTACCTCCTAGATGCGCCCCACTTGTGTGTCACACATCTACAAAAGCCCCGCAATCTAGATGCACTGTTTTTACCCCAAAAACGCACAAATCCCATCGATAAACCAACAAAAACAATTAAAAAGAGACAAAATACATAAAGCTTAATTTAATCACTACAATGCAATGTCCAATGAATAGAGTCAAACATTACCTCTACTTAAATAAGTACCCCTCGGAACGATGAACTCCATGACAAAACCATTCCCCAAAATAGCAATAGTCGCGTCCTTACACCTAAAAACAACAGGACCTCCAATTGAAATGCAAACGCGTAGCCTCTTAAATTTGAAAGCTTGAGATATAAAACATAAACAAACAGAAATATAACACACAATTTACCTACAAAACAATACACTGTTATCCCTGTAAAAGCCCTGTCTTAATATCCAAGCAGTCCAGCCAAAAAAAAAGCTTTGTTAGAGCACCATGCAAGGGCTCATTCAAATCCAAAGGTTTCCGCTATCGTAGAAAGACTAGAAAGTCGCCACATCTGGCGTGCATACGGCTACGTTACAACACAAAGACAAGCTCGCCAATCCATAAAAAAATAACAAAAAAAAACAAAGTAGACGCAGAAAGGTTCACAAGTTATTACATCGATCGCAATAGAGAACTATACCCACACACAAAAAACCCCGAAACGCAATACAACATAGCCAGTGTCTATCAACGCATATTACAAAAAAAACCTAACAACACACAAAACCCCTTTGACAAACACTACTATTTATTTATTTATCGTATGGCGATATAATATGGCACACTGGTTTATGGGTTACACAATTTTCTATTAAAAATAAATTATCTAAAATCTAAAATTTACAATGCCGCAGGTATAAACGCGCTAATAATCTAGATCATAAGCTCTCTCAACAGGACGCCTCTAGACAACAGAGTTATAGGAATCAACCATAACTTAAAGGAAAAGATAAGATAACAAGGCGGCGGCGGCGATAACCAACATACCCTGAGATGGTGACTGCTTTTCCGAGCTGATGTCCATCAAACAAACGACTTATTCGGATCAACTTTTCATCGCCGAGACCTCACGCAATACGCTGACGAAAAACAACAAGAGAAAATCAAGCGACATGCGATCATAAGAATCTCGCGGATGATAACTTGGAGCAAAATTACCAAAGACTTGAAATAGCACCGCGCTGGGATATAGAGCAGAACTGATATATATTATATATATATATTTATATGAACAGCAGAATACTACGATTTATACGAATACGAATACCCTAAAAGTAACAGCACACGCTTCACCGCCAAGACATCAAGCGACGCGGTAGGCACCACAGGCCTCGTTTATAGCCGTAATTACTACAAGAAGAAATTAAAAATCGATGCGCCCCTAGAATAAAAACAAAGACACATCGCATAGACATGCAGAAGAAGAAATCCATCTAAAAGCGCAACTCAGGAATCTAATAAATAAATGGCGCCTAAGCGGAAATAACACCAATAGCCTGGCCATTCTTATTAGAATAACAGTGAGCGTAAGATAAATGAAAACAGAACAACCCATTCATCATCACAACGTTCTGGTTGAATGGATCTGGAATTACAAATTACCTGAAACGCTTTCTCCAACTCACAAAGCACAAGCTAAAAAATTTCACCCTTACCTCAAGACGATTTTAACGCGCACACATCGGGTATAAAGATGTAAGAACGCGACGTGGCCTTCACCAATTAGAGAAAACCACATTCCATCCAAACAACAACGGTAATAACGTGGAGATACAGACTTAATAAGAACAGAGGAATTCCAATTAGACATCATTACCGAAATATCGTCATAATAAAAACATCAGCGAAGAGAACTTCATCCGACAACAAGACCGACACAAACGAAACCGTGACGGCGAAAATACGTTTTAGAACATTTCAACCACAAGACCATGACATATGGCAAGATATAAGCACAAAAAAGATATACCGAAATATCGTCATAATGAAAATATCAGCGAAGAGAACTTCATCCAACAACAAGACCGAAACAAACAAAACCGTGACGGTGAAAATACGTTTCAGAACATTTCAACCACAAGACCATGACATATTGCAAGATATAAGCACAAAAAAGATATACCGAAATATCGTCATAAGGAAAACATCAGCGAAGAGAACTTCATGCAACACAAACAAAACCGCGACGATGTTAAGACGTTCCAGATATACCGAAATATCGTCATAATGAAAACATCAGCTAAGAGAACTTCATCCGACAACAAGACCGACACAAACAAAACCGTGACGGCGAAAATACGTTTCAGAATATTTCAACCACAAGACCATGACATATTGCAAGATATAACCACAAAAAAAAAATTGGGCAAGTGCGAGCCCGACTCGCGCATGAAGGGTTCCGTACCTATACATATATATATAATCTATAACAAGTTTGTTGTATGGGAGCCCCCCTTAAATATTTATTTTATTTTATTTTTAGTATTTGTTGTTATAGCGGCAATAGAAATACATCATCTGTGAAAATTTCAACTGTCTAGCTATCACCGTTGTTGAGATACAGCCTGGTGACAGACGGACGGACGGACGGACGGACGGACGGACGGACGGACGGACGGACGGACGGACGGACGGACGGCGAAGTCTCAGTAATAGGGTCCCGTTTTTACCCTTTGGGTACGGAACCCTAAAAAGATATATCGAAATTTAGTCATAATGAAAACTTCAGCAAAGAGAACTTCATCCAACAACGAGACCGACACAAACAAAATCGTGAGGGTGAAAAATACGTTTCAGAATATTTCAACCACAAGACCATGACATACTGCAAGATATAATTACAAAAAAGATCACTGAAATATCGTCATAAGGAAAACATCAGCAAGGAGAACTTCATCCAACACAAACAAAACCTCGACGACGAAAAGACGTATCAGAATATTACACTACACGCTGCAAGACAACCGACAACCACAAAGAAAAAAAAAAAAAAAAAAGAAATACAAAAATATCGTCAGAATGAAAACAAAAACACGATTTTAACGCGCACACATCGGGAGTAAAGATGCATGAACGCGACGTGGCCTTCACCAATTAGAGAAAACCACATTCCATCCAAACAACAACGGTAATAACGTGGAGATACAGACTTAATAAGAACAGAGGAATTCCAATTAGACAACAGCCGTAACAGTAGCAAAAGTCATAAATAAGCCAAATAATGATCATAAGCTACCTCATCCAACAAAAAGTCCAACACAAACAGAACCGCGATATCAGAGATATACCGAAATATCGTCATAATGAAAACATCAGCAGAATGAAAACATCAGCGAAGAGAACTTCACCCTAAATACCAAAAATAAAGCTGAGTAGCACGGAGAAAACCAGTACGGAACGAACAAATTAATCTCAAAGAACGCAAGTGCAATATGAAACTAATTAAACTAGCAGAAGGAATGCAGAATAACCTTTAGAAGACAGGAGAGGCAGAGACCCACCCGTCGAGAAAAATAAAAATCAACTCTGATTTCTACATAAGCTCAAGACAAGCTGACGAACATGAAACATGGTTATTGCAACGCCTAAATGGGAAGAAAATGTATCCAAGCATTGAGGAAGTAAGCGACGACGACCCGAGAGACCTAGGACCGGAGCCCACACACACGGATAAAACGCCTCCCTAGCCCATATTTATTGCGGCCTAAGGCATAAAGATAAAAAATTGGCCATCGAAGCTGCACTTGAAAAACCCCGCTGTACAAGGATATTCAGTATATAGATCAAGAACCTTTCAGAGTGGTTAGAACTTGCGTCAGATAAGAACAAAGAATTATATCACGACGGAAAACAAAAAAAATCAACTAGAAGATACCGGCAGGGAAACAAAAGATGAGAAATAGAACAATCCGGAAACGTTATCTCCTCCAACATGCCTAAGGTGAATACGAACACGACACGCAAAGACGCCAACGAGAGCACGCGACAACTCACCAACGCTCATCCCCGATGCTCTACCCCACCTCACCTAACTTCCAATATTGGCTCAAGGTTGCATAATCGGCTGATTGTGGTCGACCGGTTGCGGCTAGTCGGCCCTCCTATCCCATCCCAGAGCGTGTCACTCCTTATAAATCTGTGCCCCCTGGTGTATCCGGCTTGTCCGGGTCAGGCTACGACCTGGCTGGGTGTGGTGCCTATGTTCATGTTCATGTTCATGTCAATCCCACAGACATTTCCCGAGTTTTCTTCTAGTCTTAGTTCCCGTAGTTTGAACCCGTAACCGTTAGGGAATTTACGGTAAGTCAGACGTAGTTTTATCTTGTTACTTTGTTCGCTTACTTAGCCGTTGGCTAAGTATTCTTTTGGTTCCAGGCTTCCTTACTTTGGTGCATTTTTAATTTTCTTCGTCTTTTCTCAACGTGTGAGAAGTGTAATCTTGGTTGTAGTCGCTGTCCATAAATCCCTTGACCAGGACTTGACTAGGACTTCACCAGGGCGTGACTAGGACTTGACCAGGACTTGACCAGGACTTGACCAGGACTTGACCAGGACTTGACCAGGACTTGACCAGGACTTGACCAGGACTTGACCAGGACTTGACCAGGACTTGATCAGAACTTGACCAGGACTTACCTAATTTTTTTTTACTCTTTCCCCTTAAATATTTTTCCCCTAATTTTTTTTTTCCCCTAAATTTTTTTTTCTCCCCTAATTTTTTTTCTTTCCCTAATTTTTTTCTCCCCTAATTTTTTTTCCCTCCCCTAATTTTTTTTGTCCCCTAATTTTTTTTCTTTCCCTAATTTTTTTTCCCCTAATTTTTTTTTCTCTCCCCTTATTTTTTTTTTTCCCTAATTTTTTTTTTCCCCTAATTTTTTTTTTCTTCCCTAATTTTTTTTTCCCCTAATTTTTTTTTTTTCTCACTAATTTTTTTTTCTCCCCTAATTTTTTTTTTTCCCTAATTTTTTTTCCCTAATTTTTTTTTCCCTAATTTTTTTTTTCCCCTATTTTTTTTTTTTGCCCTAATTTTTTTTTTTTTTCTTCCTCGCCTAATTTTTTTTTATGATGTCGCATCTAAGTATGGAAGAGCCTATCGGTGATACACCCCGTGCTACCCCAATTCAGAACCCCTACCAACCACGAGTCTTAGACCCGATGGCTAGTGGCGAGGAGCAGTTTTTTGACACGGAACCTCGTTTCCAGGACCTGCTCACATCCGGATATACTCCGCCAACCCTTATTAAAGGCGAATCTCTTACCAAGTGGAATTTGAATTTTTCCGGTGAAACTTGTGTTCGCGAATTTTTTTCTCGTGTAGAGGAAGAAGGAATTGCGCGTTGTGTTGGTCCATCTTATGTGGTTAGGCGTTTTCATGAGTTGTTGTCGGGCAGTGCCTTGAAATATTTTAGGGCTATCAGGTATCCAGGACTTTCATACACAGAGCTCAAGTCTGCTTATTTTAAAACTTTCGATATAGCCGATTACGATTTCAAGGTCGAGAGTCAGCTCCGCGCTTTATCACAGTCGGCGAATCAATCCGTAGTCGATTTCGTTATTCAAGCACGCGATCTCAACGCTAAACTCCGCATTCCGGTATCCGAAGATAGTCTGTTTAATATTGTTAAATATGGCATGAATCCTAAATATCACCCTTGTCTTGCGACCAACGTAGTCAGGGATATCGATGGACTGTTAGAGGTCGCGAGAAATTTCGAAGCTTTCCAAACTTCGCGTCCCTCTCTTTTTTCAATAGCACCCATCAACGCGGTTAGTACTGACATCCCCGGGCCTGTGGTCTGTATGAAGTGTGATGCGACAGGGCACAACTACCGTAGCTGTCCTAACATTACTGGAGCAGTATGCTTCAAGTGCAAGCGCGTCGGTGTAATTACACGCGAATGTCCTCATTGCAATTCTGCTTCGTCAAAAAAACTAGTAAAGGGTGTGCTGAGAGGCCCAACAGTGGCACCCGTTGTTATTAATAAAATCCCGGATAATAGACTCTTTATTGAAGTTAGTGTTACGGATTCTCCGGTAATAGCGCTTTTAGACTCTGGCGCGCAGACTTCCCTAGTGGATGTTACTCTTCTATCAGGACTCGGTTTAGCTTTTTGTAAAGACGTTCGTCCTCATGTCGTTTCCGCTGACAACTCTCCTATCAACATTTTGGGCAGTTTGGATATCCCAATTTATTTTAGCGGTATCCGTGTTTTGCATCCCTGTCTCGTAAGCCGTGATCTCCCGACAGCTTTTATTTTGGGAATCGAATTTTGGAATTCTTGCGGTCTTACTGACATTCTAAAAAAGGCGTTCGCGGATGGTTTGTCTGGGAAGCTTTTTGTCCCGCCACCTCATGTTCCAAGTCTTAACCCTCCAGTTATAGGCGAGGTTCGTTATGTTCATCCACGCACGATCCTCACGGTTGATCAGGAAACTAAGCTTCAGTCAGTTATTAATGAGTTCGAGGAAATATCCTCAGATAAGGCGGGTTTAGGGTGTACTTCGTGGCTTTCTCACAAAATCGAGACTGTCGGTTCTCCAATTCGTCAGCGTTATTATCCTTTGTCTCCTGTCAAGCTTAAGGTCCTCAATGAAGAGATCGATAAAATGTTGGAGTTGGGGGTTATTCGTCCATCGCGGTCACCCTGGGCCTCCCCTGTTGTGATGGTTACCAAAAAGGATGGTAGTGTCAGGTTTTGTGTTGACAGTAGGAAATTAAACAGCGTCACCATACGCGATTCCTATCCTCTGCCACGGGTTCAGGATATTCTTGATAACCTACGCGGTGCTAAATTTTTGACATCGCTTGATTTTAGGAGTGCCTTTTGGCAGATTCCTTTGGCGGACAAGGCTAGTTGTGAGAAGACGGCTTTTATCGTGCCGCAAAGAGGGTTGTTCGAATTTGTGCGTCTTCCATTTGGATTGACAAACGCGGCGTCCGAAATGCAGAGGCTCACTGACATGATAGTCAATTTCGAATATACTCCTGATTCCGATGACTTTATTTTCGGTTACGTTGACGATCTAATTCTAGTTTCCCGTGATTTTCATAGTCATCTGCGACTTATTCGTAAGGTTCGTGATAGGTTGAAGGAAGCAGGTCTTACCGTCAATTTGAAGAAGTGCGAGTTCTGTAAATCCGAATTGAAATATCTTGGGTACATTGTCAATGAGCAAGGTCTTCAAACCGATCCAAAAAAACTCGAGGCAATTAAAGATTATCCTACCCCTTCAACTGCCAAGTCCCTGCGAGCTTTCATCGGCATGTGCTCCTACTATCGTCGATTCGTAGATGGTTTCTCTTCTATTATTGCTCCCCTTACGGCGCTCATCGGAAAGAAGAAAGGGCGCGATCCAATCGATTGGAATGACAGTGCTGGTGCAGCCTTCTCAAAATTGAAGGATGTCTTGATTAACTCTCCCTTAATGGCTTGTCCCGATTTTGAGAAGCCGTTCATCCTACAGTGTGATGCTAGTCAGGTTGGCTTAGGGTCGGTTTTGGCCCAAGAATTTGACGGTGTTGAACATCCAATCGCATATTATTCCCGTTTATTTAACAAGGCCGAACGCAATTATGGGACAACTGAACACGAACTTCTTGCTGTTGTCGATTCCATCAAGCATTTCCGCGGTTACCTCGATGGGATGAAATTTAAGATTGTGACAGATCATATTGCGCTTAAATGGTTAGTCACTCTCGATAATCCTACTGGTCGTTTGGCTCGTTGGGCAACTTTGATTTCCCAATATAACTTTGAAGTTGAACATAAGAAAGGCGTTTTGAATGTCGTTCCCGACGCCTTATCTCGCGCTCAAGTGGGTCTAGTCTCATATGCGCGTGGAATCGATCCATCTGGAGATCCTTGGTACGAACGTATTTATCAGGGTGTTGTAGCTAACCCGCAAATGTTTACGGCGTTTGCTCTTCGTGATGGTGTGTTGATGCGCGAGATGGCAGTTGAAAACCCGTTGGTTCCAAATCCTTGGCGTATTGTTCTTCCTGCTTCGAGGACCAGAGAGGCTATCGCTGAAATTCACAATGGGTTTCCTAATGTACACCCTGGGGTTATGAAAACGTACTTGAAAGCTCGGGATTTATACTATTGGCCGAACATGTATCGAGACGTTACTAGGTTTCTTTCTGAGTGTCAGGTTTGCAAGGCTTACAAAATCGCCAATTCGCAACCTCGCGGTCAAAGATTGTTTCCACGCCCTGTTACGGCTCCGTTGGATCTTCTCTCGATTGATTTAATTGGACCATTGCCTGATAGCCGCGGTGGGTTTCGGTATATTCTTACGATGGTTGATGTCTTTACCAAATTCGTGTGGTTATCTCCACTCAAGAGGGTTAACGCTACGTCGGTTTCGTCAGCTATTGAGTCGGAAGTTATCTTGCGTTATGGTGTACCGGTTAACATACTGTGTGATAACGCAACGGTTTTTCATAGCCGTCAATTCCTAAATTTCCTTGCGAGTTATGACATTCCCGGTCCTTGCTATACACCATACTACTCGCCACAAGCGAACGTCGTGGAAAGGTACAACCAGGTCGTAGTTACCACCCTGAGTATTCTAGCCGAGAACGATCAGCGTAGTTGGTCCGACCATTTACGTCGGGTGGCTCTTTATTTAAATTCATGTATAAATTTGGCTACGTGTTATACCCCGAATTTCTTGATGTACGGTCGTGAATTGCCAATGATTCGGCAGCGCGTTGAAGGCCAGGTTGTGGACCAAGAGGTGGGACTCAGCCGGGTGCAGCGTGCTTCGAATCTAGAAACGCTCCGCGAGGTGTATGATAGAGTTTCGGATTCGTTAGCTATGGCATTTTATCGTAATGCTCGGAAATTTAATGAAAACCGTAGATCGATCAGGTTCGTCGACGGTCAGGTCGTTTGGCGGAGAAATTTTCAGCGTGGCACTGCTGATGCGTTTAGAGGCGGGAAGTTTGCGCCACGTTTTGTCCAGTGTCGCGTAGTTAGGCGTATATCCCCACAGGTTTACGTTTTGGGCGATACTGATACCGATCATATTGGTACCTATCATGTGAAAGATATTCTCAAGTAATTTCAATGTAATTTTTTTTTGTATTTTTTTCCCTCTAAATTCAAGAAGCGCGTTTGTCCGCCTACTCCTTTTTGATGATTCTTTAGGCCGAAACTTTTTTTTGTATTTTCCCTCTAAATTCAAGAAGCGCGTTTGTCCGCCTACTCCTTTTTGATGATTCTTTAGGTCCGAAACTTTTTTTTTGTATTTTTACCCTCTAAATTCAAGAAGCGCGTTTGTCCGCCTACTCCTTTTTTAATGATTCTTTTGGCAGGGATCCTTTTCTTAGACGACTTTCTTAATGATGTCATGATGTTTGCCATGAGACGTATTTGATCACCTTTTTTTTTGGTGGAGATCTTTGTCCTTTTACTCTGTTTCGGCGTCCGAATTTCCATCGGATGTTACTTGCTGTTTGTATGGCTTGTAAGGGTATTCAATTGTCCTCCCTGTTGTGGGTGGTTTCTTTTTCCTCGCCTTTCGGTTCGTTTGTTCTAGATGCCCCGGCATATACCGGTCTTTATATTTTCTTAGGATTAGAAGTCTAGTTTACGAATTAGGTTAGTGTTTTAGTCGTAGGTTTCTTGGGGGCTAGGCCCACCAATTGTTTTCCGGACGTGACTTTTGGCCTTAGGGGCGTTATTATTGACTTCCGATGATGGGATTATCTCATCATCGACGTGCTTGAACGTGTGTATGAGAGGTTTCGTTTCGGCGCTTGACGCGAATCGGACCTCATCCCATCTCTCCCGTTTTCAAGGCGTGGGGATTTGGTTGGTATCGCGTTGCAAGTTAACTCTCGGATGTTATATCTTGGAGGCACGGTGTTAGGGATAACGGTCGGTAGCCAGGCGCAGGCTGGGTCCTATTTCGATAGTTGCGTGTGGGCTGCGCGATTAGTCGATTGGCACCGTGCTATCTTTTTCTCTCGCTCATGCGAGGCTGTGTTTTGCGTAAGTTAGGTTAGTGTTAGGTTAGGTTTATTTAATCTTTAGGTTTAGGTCGTATAGCTCGTGTACCGGTTGGGAGTCCGGCCGGGTCCCATCGACTGGTATTCGTGTTTTATTTGAGACGTAGTTTAGCTTAGCTTTTAATTTAGGATACCTGTCTGATTTGGTATCAGCATTTATGCCTGGGACCATCTAGTTCAATCGATTCCAATCAATTCCACCTTTTTTTTTTTTGGTAGTATGTCAATTGTTTGCCTTTAGCTGATTATCTTGACTCCATCCGTTAAGTCTGTTTGTTTTAGCCAGTAATTTTTCATTTGTGTAAATTCACAGATCTTTGTCGAATTTCATTTGTGATGTGGAAGTTGGGTCTGTTAGGGCTGTTTAGATTATCTTGTTCTTTTGGCATTTTCTTCGTTTGGTAGGGAGATGCTGTAGCATTACGCTACGGTTTAAGAGTTTATTTTTACCTATCCGTTGTTTATTTAAATTCATCACGGCACAGCGCCATCTGTTACAGACGAGTTGTACTCTTTTTCTAATGTCTTAGCTTGCATGAATTTTGGTTTCACTTGGTAGATTACATGCTTTCGGAAATGGTTCGCTCAGTTTCCTTTAGGTGTCGCTATTCTCAATTGTACGAGTTTCGTTCGTTAGTTCGTAGCCTTATTTACTTATAGATTTAGGTCTGGCAAACTGTCATTTTGGTATTTTTAAATTTAAATTTGAATTTCAAAAATTAGATTTCGTTCGTTCTTTGGTTTTCTTTCAAGGAAAGAATTGGTTGAAGGATTGTCATTGAGATTTTGAGTTTGAGACAAGAAGCATCTTATTAATAAAATTGCTTGAGTATTCAAGTATTTTGACCGGAGTTCTACAGTTTTTTGTCCACGTTTTGCGATCCGAGTAGTACAGTGTGTGTCCACGTTTTTGTGATCCCATAAGGAGCCCTTCCCTTATTTTTCTGAGGGTCTGTGCGGTGCAGTTCATGTACGGCTGCAAGCGGTGCGCCGAGTGCTTGGTTCTCTTGCCGGCCGGCGTGTGATCCTGTGTGTGCGTCTAGCACGATCTGATTGCGACTGGGAGCCACAGTCCTCCATCCAGTGCCCGTCAGACCTGAACGGGTTTGTTTATTTAACCTGCCGTCCAATGTACGAGTCCTGCCCTTGAGGGCTTACAGAAGGTTGGTGTCATCGACGCGCACGGCGCGACTGGTGCGCGCACATCTCCGAGCGGTTCGGTGCATTTAGGATAATTTAATTTTAGTGTAATATTCGGCCAAAACCAATTCAAAATTATTCGATATTTAATTGTTAGTTTTAATTAACAGTATCGAGTTGTGATCTTAATGCTTATTTGATTTTTAATGCGGACAAAGCTTTTTTTGTTCGTACTAACCCTCTAAATTCCGAAAGCCTCGTTCGTCGGGCACATATCTTCTTTTACTGCATTTTTTCGAATATAATCATAACATCCATCAGCCATACCTCACTCTTCACCAGCCTTTCAACAATTCATGCAACCGTTTTTAATCGCCAGCCCAGTCAAAATTCTCAGCCCAGCCAAAATCCTTTTACGTGAGTGAATTTTGACTGTTTTTTCGTCAAATTGCAGTATTATTCTTCTTAAATTTGTCGCGAGAAACTTAATCATTTTGATTCAACCCCTAGAAAAACCTAAAATATAAATTTAAGATTATTTGTTAATTTTAACCCATTAATATCTGTGTGTTTTGATTTCGGTGTTAAACGTGTGCTGAAGTGATCTCCAGTGTAAATTATCGACAAATTCGTAATTTTGTACCATTTAACAATAAATTATACGTGTGTCAGTGAATGTGTTGTTTTTTTCTTATTTATTTATATTTTCTATCAACTAAATTCACTGCAGTTGTTACTACTTCTTTTGAGGTTCTTAAACTTTATTTGATTTTGTTTTTCAAGCATTAATATTTGTCAAAATGGTGTCGAAACAAGAAACGCTGCGAAAACGGTTGAACATTTTTATAATTCAAACTATAACTGGGGGAAAAAGTCTACTGTAGATAATTTTAGTAAAGAATATGTACTTAGTCTCCACTATTTATAGAATTCTTGCATCCTTGACGATAGATCACAAAAGTGGTAGCCGGCGACCAGCGAAGATAATGACCAAGAGAAGGATGAACCTACACCATAGCACTTTTAACGATAATAATCCTATGAGCCAACGAGATGCCGCGAGAAAAAATAAAGTGTTCCCAACCGTGCACTTGTTCGTTCTTGAAAAAGATAGGTCTGAAATGCCGCAAGAAGGTGAGAGCACCGGAATACACTGAACAGCAAAAACTGACTATTATATCACAGTGTCGCTGGATGATCCGAAATTACAAAGGAAAATCATTCATTTTGGACGATAAAAGTTATTTTCCTTTGAGTAAAACACATATACCTGGAAATGACCGATACTACACCAGCAATAATTTTACAACACCAGACGATATAAAACACAAGTATAAGCACAAGTTTGAGCAGAAAGTTATGCTTTATGTGGCTATATCCGACAAAGGTCTTTCGAAACTGTCGTTCTAACCGAGTGGTTTAGCGGTCAACCAAAAAGTGTATGAGAGCGAATGCTTGAAAAAAATACTGATAGCATTTATTCGCAAACATCACTCAGATGGAGAATATGTTCTGGTCGGATAAAGCATCGTCGCATTATGCCAAAAAAACGACGCGTTTCCTAGACGCTAATAATATACCATTTGTACCGAAAATCCGAAACCCCATAAACCTTGCACAATGTCGGCCGATTGAAGATTTCTTAGGTTATTTGAGCAGTTTAGTATACAAAAATAATTGGAGAGCTGAAAATTGTACCCAACTGATATAAATAATTAAAACATGTGTGCGGAAAATGGACAAGAATTCCGTCCAAGAGTCTTGTTCCAACGTCATGTCTATACTGAGTGGAACAGCTGACCACGAGTCCTATTCTAATGTGCATTGATGATTTTGTAAATAGTTTCTATGTACATATTTTCCAATAATATCAAATTGTGCTAAAAAGATACACGAGTATTTTTTTACACCTCTGAACGAATTCTCATTTTTTTGTTATCACCCGTTAGGTGTGCATAAAAATTGACGCCATGCACTTAATTGTTGATAGTGCTATACTAATGTAAACAATAAATCTGTGCATGATTACGTATGCAATGTGGACAATGCCAAGGCTTTCATGTCAGTCGAACCACAGGACGGGGCAGCGACTGGCGCTGGCACCGTGCCAAATTGTAACAGATGACTCCATTAGCCTAAAAACTTCTAAGTAGAATTCTCCTACAATAAATTGATAAAATTCAATAAGAAGCCTGAATACGATAAAGGATTACTGGGTTACGCCAGGCATTATAGGTATCTAATGAAAATGGATCTGCTCTGTGTAAAATTTAAAACAATTAGACTGGATTTGGAATATCCATTTGCCTACTAAACTTGTTAGTTGGATACATTGAGGTACCTATGTAATTATTACGTCAATGGTTAGATACGAGAGAGAATGGAGAGACAATATCATCTGTATTGTACACATACTGGGAACTCAGGCGAAAAATGCGTGGTCTTCTCACGATGTAATATGAATTAATTTAGCATGTTCTATTTTTTTAGATAGATTTCAGGGTCTCGCCTTTACTTAGCGAATATGTAATATCGGGACTCGCGACCAGGCTACCAGCAAGTTCAGCCACTGACCAGTCACATTCACATCACCCATGACTGTCGCGAGAAAGATAAGGCCGCTACTACTGGCGGAGTGCCAACCGCGGGCACTCTCTCCACGTAACAGACGACATCAATTACTGTCTCCATACTGCTACTCAGCGGGATTCCCGTGTCGCAATCATGAATCAAATTAAATCTGAATTTATTTCAATTACGCCACTGAAAGAGAGCCGCGGTTTAACGTAATTTCGTCACCCATTCATCATGCTGCCAACGATATATGACATAATTTTTACGCGTTTATCGTCGAATGTGGTATTTTTATAAATAGATTTTAATCAAATAAGGGAAGTAAGAACCAATTATGATAAAACTGGACTTTACATTACAATATTAGCCGAATTGAGTGAGAGATTACTGCTGGTATGTAACAGAGAGGTATGGACATCATGATTAAAATGTACCTTCCCAGGATCAGAAGATGAGTACCTATGCTTAGTCTTTGGAGTTGTTTTTAATTTACTCCGGTAAACCCTTTACCTCCAAAATATATTAATTAGGAGTATTTTAAGGCTTTTTACAATTAAAATACACATCACAAACATTGTATGTTGTGCCTTTATGAAAAACTGGTCTAGGTACTTCTGGTCAATCAAACCAACTACGTTAATGCTAGTAACCAAGAACAATACCAACTAACATTTCAAAACTCTACATGTAGAGCTACATCGGTATGAAACATAATCTCCCTGGCTATCCAGCGATGTGATCGGAAAGGATATTAGCTCGCCGGTAATTGAGGTTGCCTGCTGAAACACCGACGGAACCGAGCAATAAAACCGCTAAGAGGATTTCCCTGCGAGAGGTGAGCCGTCTCTGTGACAGGAACTTGCTGAAGCAATGCCCGATACCGTTCCCAATAAGGGTCGATCGGTACTTCTCAAAATTTCTAGATAAAGTAAAATACTAATGGGATGATAGCAGACAAACATTTTCATAACGAAGTCAACTTAAATACTCAATAAAAAACACATTTATAACATAGGTAGGTAATCCTGATAAACAATGTACAAAAGACGTCGCAAGTTAAAACCAAGTATTAATCGGAGCTTCATAAACTTTCCAAAAATGAATTGAATGAGAAAGTTACGCATTGAAATAATCAGATTCTATAACTTTCTGAGCATTGTTAAGTATTTTCATTATCATCCCATTGTTTTCCGAGTTTAAGAACAACAAATGGAAGTTAATTAGGCTAACAACATCAGTTGAGTTCCTAAATACGTCATCAACAAACACAAATGTTTAAAGACTACTATTTATTTACGAGATATCAATATCATTTGACGAAGTGTTGTTCGAGGGCAGTATTAAAGTCGACCTACCTATTCATATTCATAAGAACCTATGTAAAAAGATAAAAATAAAATAAAAGAGGAAATTATGAGATGACTAACAAATCGGCAGTGAGTAAAAAAGATAAGCACAGGGCCGATCCAAGCGGCGTGAAAGTGAAGTGAACTTTACGCAACAGTGGGTGTATGTGGGCAGATTTGATTGATTTGGAATAGTTAATTAACCGAATCTATTCAAATCGATAACCATCATCCGCGAGTGCATGCCATAATTCAAAATGTGTACAGGGTTGGGCACATTAAGTGTCCTAGTCGTACATCTTATTTTTTTTCTAACGTAATGGACCTTTTTTTACCGTTGTTTGTAATGTTTGTGTTTATAAATGTTTTTAAATAAAGAATTTATTCGTTTTTATGATTTCTAGACTTTATCTTGATTTTTTTCGTTATTGTTTTGTTTTCAACAGTGGACGCGAAACGGGAGCTCGTTGTCGATTTGTACAAGAAAAAAATTCGCCCGTGCGAAATATTAAGGAAACTGAAACTGTTGAGAATTGATAGGTTTTTACCCACTGGCCACACAATCAGTTAGTTCATTTTTCTTTCACGGCGCTGCGAACGCGCGCGCTGTCGCCAGCGGACGCGAGCCGGCGCCATTGGTAATATTGGTACTATCGTAACGGCTCTTGAACATTATAACCTCCGTGGTTTGGGAGATATTTTGGAAGTTTTACGCTTTAACGGAAAGTGTTGAGATACGGCACAATTCCTTGTACGGTGGGCTGCTTCGGGCGCCCCAAGGATTGTTATTTAGAGTGATATAAGGACTACTACAGTGTAACTGTGTTTGGCGTGTTTGCTGACGAGATCGGGGCGGCGGCGGCGCAGACCGGGACGTCGTTTATTGGTGCAAGTAAACATACATACACTTTACACAAAACAGAAACACAACCTTGCAGCCGGGAAGATATTCGGCTGAACTCCAGGTTAGCAACATAGATTAAGTTAGGTTTAAGTACATAGGACGCGTATCGCGTTCCATTGTTTCGCGCTAGGCAAGATTGCTTTGATAATTTGTTCTTACATGGGCCCGGGATAAATTCAATTTGTGTCTGGCGCAAACAAATTTTGGTAGCAAAAGCGTGGTTCATATCCACAGAAAAGATATTTGTTTCATTTACGTTCGGATAAGTAATTTAGTTAGCATCAAAGTCATAATTGAAATTTGAGGGTGGATTGCGCTTGGTTCGCATTCCAATCTTTTACGTTAAGTTGCATTTGCGTAATTAAGACTAACTAAATTATAAGAATATTAGTTATTACTTTCAATTGAAATGTTAGTTGAGTGAATAAAGTAAATATAGTTGCGTTTCGATACGGAGAAACGTATTAATAAGTAATTAATAATTGGGGTTCCGCTGAACTATTATTCACTCAAAATACATTTAATTTAAAATAAATTTAGTGTTGTTTGCCGTTGCGTAATATATTGGTGTTGGGTGAATAACTTTGAAGTTGTCGCGTTTGGTACGAAAAATAAAAACGGATTGTTATTGTCTAAAATCGGGGTTCCACGGACAAAATTATTCAACCAAATTTATTAATTTATTTTTAAAAATTTATTTTATTGATCCGCGTTATCGAGGTTGGTACCATGGCTCCCTCAGTAGTTAAAACGGTCGCGTCAAGGGTCGAATCGGAATTAAGATGGTTTTCATTAGTCGTTACGTTAATTGGTCGTACGGATCGCGAGGACGCATTATTGTCACGCGCGCGACAGGTAGATGAAAGGTATGACGCGGTATTGAAATTGCATGCCGAATATTTGGCCCGTATTGACGAAGAGGAGACCGGGGAAAGTCGGACCCAGGCTGTTGAAGTGGTGCAACGCAATGTAGACCAGTGCGGTGATATGGTGATGAGTATCATCCAAGCGGCAGCGGATATCGAGCGCGCCCGAAAAGGGGATGTTGGGGTAAGGCGTGCACCCAGTGGTGTGGCACTAATGGCGCCGTTGCCACCAGTGAATGTCCCGGAATTTGGTGGTGAATATGCCGACTGGCCGAGGTTTCGCGACATTTTTAACAGCGTGGTGCACTCGCGCACGGATTTGACCCCCGCGTATAAAATGGCGCAGTTGATGGGGAGATTACGCGGTGAGCCTCACGATATTTTGACTCATTTGGAGATTACGGATTCCAGTTACGAGACGGCATGGGGCCTATTAATTGACCGATATGATAATCGGCGATTAATTATTGATGGGCTCATCGAAAAAATATTTAGTATATCGAAGGTCACTAATGCACACGAAATAAGGTCGAAAATCCTTAATCCCGTCACGGTGGCGGTGAATACGCTGGAGCGACTCAAGTTGTCACTAGGGGACAACAAGTACATTGTTGTGAACCGGGTTTTGCGCAAGTTACCTAGCGAGGTGGTGGCGCGGTTTGAGCAGTCACATGGGGGTGATTCATCGAGTCACCTCCCAACATTTGACGAATTGAGGGCGTTCCTGGAGGGTGAGTGCAGGCGGGCGGATTGCCAAGGGGCAACCACGCCGCAACCCCCCACGTCACCCCGGCGTACGGTTGGGCCCAAACCGGTGGAGCCCCGTCGGGGAGGACAGCGGTACAACGCTCTCCAATCGGAAGTGTGCCCCTTCTGCCGGAAGGGGGGACACGCGATCATCGCGTGCGCGGATTTTGGAGCACAGCGGGTGCAGAGGCGCAGGGGGGTGGTCAAGCAGCGAAACTTGTGCTTCCGCTGCCTAGGCGCACACTATGTGCGTGAATGCAGTAAGACCACCAACTGCCGAGTATGTGGAGGAGCCCATCATGAACTTCTCTGCCTGGCTGAGAGTGGGGAGCGGTACGGGGCCTCATCGGGAGGCCATCCTCCCTCTCCTAAGCCAGCCTTGGGCGGACGGTCGCCCCCCCACCGGGGAGGGGGGTCACCCAGAGACCAGCGGTCGCTCCCTCCTCGGGGAGGGGAGTCATCGAGGACTCCGGAGTACCGCCGGATGCCGCAGTCTCCCCCGCGGGGGGGGGATCTGCGCCGAGATTCGGGCGGGTGCCCGGAGATGACCCATGGGGGGTCGGGTTACGCGACTTACTCGGCCACGCTGGGGAGCAGGTTGCCGCCCCCGAGTAGTCGCTTCTCCCCACCCCTCGCAGAGCGCCCACGCTTGATGGCGCGTCCGCCGCAGATGGGACGGATGCCGATGGGCTATTACCAGCCGGCGCGCATGGCACCGATGGGTCGAGGGGTGTACTACCCGGGGTGGGACCCATACCTGGGCCAGGGGCCCTCTCCCCCTCCAGCAGAAGGGGAGGGAGGTGCCCCCTGCTAGCAATTAGCAGTCTGTTCATCCGTCGTGCCCACCCCACCAGTGACGGTATTATTACCGACGGCTAAGATTACCGTCAGGGGTACGGATGGACGGCCAGTGCCAGTGAGGTCACTCCTGGATTCGGGGGCACAAGGTTGTATCGTGTCCAGCCGCCTAGTGGCCAGGCTGGGCCTCAGGTTGGAGCCATCACGGGATGGCGCAATAGGTATAGGTGGCAATCAGGTGCCTCACATCAGGGGTCAGACGGACCTCCTGTTTGAGATGGGTGACTCGGCATCGATCACGCGGGTGAAGGCCACGGCTATTGTTTTAGATGAAGTGGTCGGGGTTCTTCCTTCGGTACGGTTACCGCCGGCGGTAACGAAGCTGGCCAAGGGATTGGAGTTGGCCGACCCTCACTTCGCAATTCCCGGACGGGTGGACGTCTTACTTGGAACTGACGTCCTCGGGAAGCTGCTGCGGAGCGGTAAGCGGGAGCTGCAACCAAACGGGTTGGTGGCCGTGAGTACCGCAGGTGGGTACGCATTATTGGGCCCAGTACGGGGACCACAGGACGCAACGGATTATAGCAACATATACTACGGCAGCGTGTTATCGGAGGTCCTGCAAAGGTTCTGGGCAACAGAAGAGCCACCCACAGCTCCCAGGACAAGCCCACTGGACGAGGAGTGCGAGACATTTTATCAGTGCAACACGGTGCGTCTCCCTTCGGGCAGATTTATGACACGGCTGCCGTTTCTATCGACGCGACCTCCGCTGGGGAGCTCCAGGGGCCTGGCTGAGAAACGGATGATGGCCATGGAAAGGCGCATGAAACGGGACTCCAACTTTCGGCGAAAGTATGTTGAGTTCATGCGTGAATATTTGGCTTTGGGTCACATGTCGGTATCCAGGGTAGACTGGCGTCGTGAGGAGCACTACGTATTGCCTCATCATGCAGTCCTGAAGACACCTGACTCCAAGATCAGGGTCGTGTTCGACGGGAGCGCGGCGACATCTAACGGGGTGTCTCTGAATCAATGCCTGCACGCTGGTCCTAAGTTGACCAGAGACATTGCAGACATTCTAACGGACTTCAGGAGACACCAAGTTGTCTTCGTTACGGATGTGAGGATGATGTTTCGCCAAACGGAGATCCATGCGGATGACCGTCGGTTCCAGCTGATATTGTGGCGAGAGAGCCCAGAAGAACCGATGATCACGTATGAGCTGAACACGAACACGTACGGATCAAAGCCCAGCCCGTATGTAGCGATGCGGACGCTACGAGAGCTGGCTGACCAGGAACGGCTGCGCTTCCCTCGCGCAGCTGCAGTCATCGACCGGGATGTCTACGTGGATGACATTTGTACGGGCACGGACAGCATTGAGCAAGCGCTCATCCTAAGGGATGAATTGGTGGCGCTCATGGCCTCCGGTGGCTATGAACTCAGGAAGTGGCTGTCAAACTGCCCAGAGGTGCTGGCAGGACTACCAGCTGAGCACCAACAAGACCCGCATTTGTTTGAGGACTCGGATAATCCTCATGCGTTGGCAATTTTGGGGGTCCAGTACCGACCGACTCAGGATGTCTTCACATACAATTGTGAGGCCGAATTGCTGTCGAAGACCTGGACCAAGCGATCAGTCCTTTCGACTATCGCACGAACGTTCGACCCAAATGGCTGGATCTCTCCGGTCACGTTCATGGCAAAGTTCTTCATGCAGAAGCTTTGGTTGGCCCAACTAGGCTGGGATGAGCAGCTCACGGACGAGCTGCTGCACGAGTGGACGGCATTCGTGACCACATTGCCGCATATTAAAGAAATTGAGATCCCGCGCAAACTGCTCCCTCAGGCGGGAGCCAGGGTGACCCTGCATGGGTTCTGCGATGCTTCTGAGAAAGGGTACGCGGCCGCGGTCTACCTGAGAACAGGTGAGACTGCTGGCGAGGGCGTTGTACGCTTGGTCATGGCCAAGAGCAAGGTTGCGCCTGTTCGGACCCGGTGGACGATTCCGAAGATGGAATTGGCGGGTGCCGCGCTCCTGACCCGCCTCCTAAACCATGTGGCGCAGAACCTGCGTGGCACGGTGGATCTGAATGACACGGTTTACGCATGGACGGACAGCCAGATCGTGTTGTGCTGGCTGCAGACTTCGGTCCATACGCTTGAGGTATTTGTGGCCAACCGAGTGTCACAGATAAATAACTCGGAGACTCCTCTGGTCTGGAGACATGTTCCAGGTGAAGTTAACCCGGCAGACTGCTCGAGTCGCGGCTGCCCGGCGCCTGCTCTGGTTGAGCATTCTCTTTGGTGGGGGCCTCAATGGCTGGAGTGGCCACATACGGAGTGGCCTTTCAATGACTGCGGACGCCAGCCACTACCCCCTGACCAGGGTCTGAGAGTCAATGTGACTACAGTGGAGTCTGTGGCAGTGGACCACACTCTTTTGGAACGGTATAGCTCACTAGGGAAGCTACTTCGAGTCACGGGATGGATAATGCGGTTTTTCCATAATTGTCGAAGCCCTGCGGCACAGCGCAACCTGTCACCTGTAATGGGACCTGAGGAGCAGCAAAGGGCTCTCTCACGTTGGGTGGGGGTCATTCAGGGGAATGAGTTCCAGGATGAACTTAGGATCTTGCGGACTGGCGTGGGCAGAATGAAGAAGAGCCTTGTCCGCCTCAACCCGTTTATTGATGAGCACGGAATGCTCCGGGTGGGAGGCCGACTACGGAATGCCGAATTGCCGTATTCAGCGCGGCATCCTTTAATTCTTCCCAAGAAGGGAGCTCTGGTGGAGCTGTTGGTTTGGGACCGTCACATCAGGAATTCACATGCAGGCTGCAACACACTGCTGGGCATTTTGCAGCGGGAGTTCTGGATTTTGTCGGCACGGAGAGTGATACGGAGCGTTGTGTTTCGTTGCTTGCCTTGTTATCGGCTCAAGGCAGCCACAATGCAGCCACAAATGGGAGATCTCCCGCCCGACCGAGTTACGGAAGCTCGGCCGTTTGCTGGTGTGGGGACAGACTTCGCGGGGCCTTTCATGGTCAAGACATCACGCCTTCGCAACGCGAAGTCGGTTAAGGCATATTTGTGCGTCTTCGTGTGTCTGGCGACCAAGGCCGTTCATTTGGAAATGGTAGCTGATCTCTCTACGGAGGCCTTTTTGGCAGCGCTGGACCGATTCGTTTCTCGACGAGGGATACCGGCCTTGATCCGGTCGGATTGTGGTACCAACTTCAAGGGCGCCGATCGTTGTCTAAAGGAAATTGTATTATTTTTAAGTCAAAATGAGCGAGAGATCGGCACGGCCATCGCCAGTCGGGGCATTTCGTGGTATTTCAGTCCACCTGGATGCCCCCACTGGGGTGGAATATTTGAGGCAGTGGTTAAGTCTGCCAAGACTCATTTGTATCGGGTCATCGGCTCAACGATCCTCTCCTTTGAGGAATTGTCAACGGTGTTCTGCAAAATTGAGGCAGTTTTAAATTCGCGCCCCTTGTGTCCGTTGAGCGCTGACCCGAATGACCTGGAGGCCATTACCCCAGGTCATTTTTTGATTGGCCAACCACTTAACGCCTTGCCGGAGTATCCGTATACGGATGTTAAGTTGTATAGGTTGTCACGGTATCAGATGTTGCAGCAAATGACTCAAAATTTTTGGAAACGATGGTCGCTTGAGTATTTGCACATTCTTCAGCAACGCGTTAAGTGGACGGACAGGACGACCCCACCGTGCGTTGGAGACCTCGTACTGGTTAAGGATGCTAACCTATCACCGTTGTGTTGGCGACGGGGGCGTATCGTTAACTTGATAGCGGGCAAGGATGGGTCTCCACGGATCGCTGATGTACAAGTGAGGGACTCGATCCTTAGACGGGCGGTTTCAACGCTATCCCGACTACCGGGAGTTTGAGCGGACCGACGACGGGTCGGTCCGGGGCGGGTGGTTGTTGAGAATTGATAGGTTTTTACCCACTGGCCACACAATCAGTTAGTTCATTTTTCTTTCACGGCGCTGCGAACGCGCGCGCTGTCGCCAGCGGACGCGAGCCGGCGCCATTGGTAATATTGGTACTATCGTAACGGCTCTTGAACATTATAACCTCCGTGGTTTGGGAGATATTTTGGAAGTTTTACGCTTTAACGGAAAGTGTTGAGATACGGCACAATTCCTTGTACGGTGGGCTGCTTCGGGCGCCCCAAGGATTGTTATTTAGAGTGATATAAGGACTACTACAGTGTAACTGTGTTTGGCGTGTTTGCTGACGAGATCGGGGCGGCGGCGGCGCAGACCGGGACGTCGTTTATTGGTGCAAGTAAACATACATACACTTTACACAAAACAGAAACACAACCTTGCAGCCGGGAAGATATTCGGCTGAACTCCAGGTTAGCAACATAGATTAAGTTAGGTTTAAGTACATAGGACGCGTATCGCGTTCCATTGTTTCGCGCTAGGCAAGATTGCTTTGATAATTTGTTCTTACATGGGCCCGGGATAAATTCAATTTGTGTCTGGCGCAAACAGAAACATTTAAATATCAATATAAGGTTCATATCGCGGACCATCAAGCGATTCAAGGAAACAGGTTTTTCACGAATCAGGCCCAAACCTGGACGTAAACCATCTGTTCGCGTCAAAAAAGTAATCAAAAATGTTCGTGAGCGTATTAGGCGTAATCCAGCCCAAAGTGCAAGTAAACTCGCGAAAGATATGAAAATATCCCGACGATCAATGAGTCGTATATTAAGACATGATCTTGGATTCACGGATTAACGGAAGCCCAGAAAAAAGGTAGAGTGAATAAATGTAAGTTGATACTAGCATGGCACGAGAGCGACGACATATTTTTTTCCGATGAAAAAAATGTTTCAATCACAGGATAGCCACAATCAACAGAATGATCGTGTGTATGGCGTATCGTTGAGGGACATACCAGTGGACAAATTAGCTGTACAACGATTTCAAAGTGCGTCTGCTGTCATGGTGTGGGCTGCGATATCGCCTAGAGGCAAGTTACCACTGCTGTTCATTGATCGAGGAGTCAAAATCAACCAAGAGTACTATATTCATAACGTATTGCAGGGTCATTTGCTGGAAAATGCCCGAAAGTTATATGGAAATGATTATTTTTGTTTCCAGCAAGACAGTGCCCCATCTCACAAAGCCAAACGCACTCAAGACTGGTGTCGAACGAATTTGACAGATTTTATACCTTGGCAAGAATGGCCCTCATCTTCACCCGACTTGAATCAGTTGGATTTTTCAATATGGGGATTTATGCTGAGTCAGATTGGGAGCACGCAGGGCATGAATTTAAATTCATTCAAGCATCGGTTGGAGAAGATATGGGACGATATTCCAGATGAGGTAGTGCGTGCCGCGTGTAATTCCTTCTATGGGAGAATGCGTAAGGTAATTAAAGCAAATGGAGAGAGATTTGAACTTATGAATTAATTTTATAATTTATGGTCTATGTTTAAACTAAATACATAAATACTTTTTTAATCTGGAGAGTTGTTTTAATTTTATGGATATTTTAAAGTAGGACACTTAATCTGCCCAACCCTGTACTTTATTCTGAAATGAGCTTACCTTACATACACACTGTACTGTACAGATTAATTGCCCGGCTCTCCCTAAGTTTACAACATACCTAAACTAGACAGGCATTCCCAGAAACACATGGCATGTCGCTGGAAACCGTAAGTCACATTCACAAAAGACCCGCAACAGAAAAACTCCGAAAGCTACAGAACAGAATGAGTCTTTTTGAAACAATTAGCGCGAGTCGCGGAGAGCTCTCCATTAAAATTGCTCGGATAACGAGGGGCCGCTCACGTGCGAGTGCAGCGCCGTGACTACACATACATTATACATTAGTGAGGGTAGTTCCCTCCATTGTGCGGGTGATTGCAGTGTACACTTCGCGGCCCACGAGTGCTTCGTAAAAGCCATCGAACAGAATGAAGCCGGGAACGAGAATACACCAACATTTTTAGGTGTTATGAAAACAATTTTGAGAAACGGGCAGATTTAGTTTAACACCGTAATTATTAGTTAAACCGTACTTGACAAATAACGATCTTTAAATTTATAAAATATTGTAAAGCATCCACATAGAGCTAAAATTATAAATACAAATTTCACATATCTACGTTTTATAAGGAACTGTCCAGTCACATATTAGATAAAACATATAAATATTGACTTCTAAGACCAGCAATACGGGATAAAAATTACTCGTGAATGACTTTTCTAGGATAATAGTTGGCGTAATCGACGCATCAATTAAATAAGACAAGTTACCTCTTCAAGTCGCATACAAAATTGGTTCTGCGTAGGCGGATACTCTAAAAGGAATGCGAACAAATCTGGAAATACGTCCGCTGTCTAAACGTGAATACTAAATTATAGAAGCGTTAATACATTCTAATGTTGATGCATGGGTTTGAGTGCACGTAGATATGGAGATATAAGTTTGTAGTTACCAGAATGTGGGGTGCAGTGGGTGCGTGGAGCAGAGCGGTGCTCTACCGAGGCCGGTGCGGAACTGGCGCCGGGCGCCGCGGGGCGGCGACACACCCAGCCGGCACATGCGCGGCTCAACTCACCCTCTACTACAACCCCCACATCGGCCCGCGGACTAGCCCGCTTAAGATACCACTAACATGTGGACATACTGCACAATATTTTATGATTTAATCAAACTTTCACCACATTAAATAAATGTTTGGGAATATTTTGAAAATATTCAGTTATCTATATCTCCTTATCATGTTGTCAGTTTACGTTATCGATTACCCCAAAGACGAGGGAAAATATGAATTTGTACATGTTCACACATAATATGTCAATTATCAATAAAAAGTAATTAGGTAGTACGTTGAGTCAGCGCCTAGGAATAAACGTTATGTTTCAAATACAGATTTTTAATCACTACATAGTAGGTATAAAACAGTCGCTTCTTGCTGTCTGTCTGTCCCTATGTACCTATGCTATGCTTAGATCTTTAAAAAAACTACGTACCGGGTTTTGATGCAGATGCGGTTGCGGTTTAATAGGTAGTGATTCAAGAGGAAGGTTTATAATATGTATAATACATGCATAATTTATCAGTATTGCGGGTCGTGCGAAGCCGGGGCGGGTCGCTAGTTTCACTATAATTCAAAATTTAGCTTAATGTTCGATTTTCATACTAACGGGTGATAACAAAAAAATGAGAATTCGTTCAGAGGTGTAAAAAAATACTCGTGTATCTTTTTAGCACAATTTGATATTATTGGAAAATATGTACCTACATAGAAACTATTTACAAAATCATCAATGCACATTAGAATAGGGCCCGTGGTCAGCTGTTCGACGCAGTTTAGATATGATGTTGGAACAAGACTCTTGGACGGCATTCTTGCCCATTTTCCGCACACATGTTTTAATTATTTTTATCAGTTGGGTACAATCTTTAGCTCTCCAATTATTTTTGTAAACTATTCTGCTGAAATAACTGAAAAAAAAAACATTCGGCGGATATTGTGCAAGGTTTATGGGGTTTCGGATTTTCGGTACAATTAGCGTCTAGGAATTGCTTCGTTTTTTTGGAGTAATGCGACGATGCTTTATCCGACCAGTACACATGTTCTCCATCCGAGTGATGTTTGTGAATTAATCGTATCAGTATTTTTTTCAAGCCGAGTGGTTTAGCGGTGACCCAAAAGTATATAAGAGCGAATTATATACTTTTGGGTCACCGCTAAACCACTCGGTTTGAGCCATCACAGTTTCGAAATACCTCTGTCGGATATAGCCACATAAAGCATAACTTTCTGCTCAAACTTGTGCTTATAGTTGTGTTTTATATCGTCTGGTGTTGTAGAACTATTGCTGGTGTAGTATCGGTCATTTCCAGATATATGGGTTTTACTCAAAGGAAAATAAATTTCATCGTCCAAAATTAATGATTTTCCTTTGTAATTTCGGGTCATCTAGCGACACTGTCACATAATAGTCAGTTTTTGCTGTCACCTTCTTGCGGCATTCCAGACCTATATTTTTCAAGAATCAACAAATGCACGGTTGAGAACACTTAAATTTTTTCGCGGCATCTCGTTGACTCATAGTATCATTATCGTTAAAAGTGCTATGGAGTAGGTTCATCCTTCTCTTGGTCATTATCTTCGCTGGTCGCCCGCTACCACTTTTGCGATTTATCGTCAAGGATACCAGAATTCTATAAATAGTAGAGACTGGTACATTTTCTTTACTAAAATGATCTACAGTATACTTTTTCCCCCAGCTATAGTTTAAATTATAAAAATGTACAATCTGTTTTCGCAGTTGTTGTTTCGTCACCATTTTGTCAAATATTAATTTTTATTTTTTATTTTATTTATTAATGCTTGGAAAACAAAATCAAATTAAGTTCAAGTACCTCAAAAGAAGTATAACAACTTCATGAACAAAGTTTTTTGTCCATGTGAATAGTCTTGTTTTGAGGTCCATAGAAAGTTATTCTCATTTTTTTGTTATCACCCGTTAGATATTTCATTTATAGTTTTTATGGCCCTCAGGGCCATCTGCCATCTGGGACATTCACTAATTCACCGCATGCCTAGGCATGTAATGTACTATGCTTCGAGTAATCGGGGAACATACAAAACAAAGACCACAATGAACCGAGACCCCTGTCCGTTTTATGTTAATAATAGAGAGGTAACACTGCGACGTCTGCGACCTGTTTAACACTGTCATTGCTATAGAACCTATTTTAAATATTTATTACATCATTACCTCCATTTCAAAAACTACATAGGTACCTTCCGACAAAATCGCTCAAAGGGTCAACCTGTTCATGAATCATGACTTCATGAGGTTACCGGATGCATTACTTAACTATAGTATAAGACGGGCTATAATAATAGGTAGGTATAAGGTCTTCCCCAAAACCGTCTCGCTTGGCTGACTCTTGTCTGCTTATTACCAACTATACACAGGTAACAGGTCCCGCCAGTTCAAACTAACGCTGACCCCACCGGATACATATTAAATAAAATTTCAATTTTTAACTTTATCGTAATCTGTTAAGGTGTCTTTCATACCAAACGCGTGGTTGGCACTAATTTAGACAATGATAGTTAAAGGGTAGAGTGCGTTCGGTTACCAGTAGGTATATACCCGGGGTAAATTTTCCACACAAGAGCGTTTGAATAAAAGCGAGTGAAACCGTCGTCAAATGATCCATCGCCCTGAAAATTGGACTGGTTCATCAATATAATATTCGTGTTTAGTGGTTCTTTAACTAAGGTAACGTTTTACCTGACATATGATAGTGACTGAAATTTGTCGGTCCGATGTTGTTTTCGCTAAACCGCCGTGGAATTCACTGGTCCCCGATGATAGAATTTTTGATAGATGATAGGTTTTGTTTTATAAGTTTAACATGTGTACTTGTGTATCTGTCCGTGGCATCGTAGCTCCCTGACTGCGGTTTTTTTTTTTACGAAAGCCTTGTCTGGCGAGATGGTTCTTAGCTTTGTTTGGTCGGATCAACGATATTTTAAATATTGTATTTAGGTTATCTCTACATTTAATAATTAAATCTTACCGAATGCAAATCAGTCTCCCCCCGATGAGGGATTCAATACCTAACATATCAATTATCCAAACAAAATAATGCAGATAATAAATTAGAAGGGGTGAGGGTTTAAAACACTATTAAGTGTGTGACAAACTGCAGTATAAGTCAAAGTAATGCAGTATAAATCGTAATTCGACGGAATGAAGGTTCGCCGAAAAAGTGGCCGACGTAAGCCATCTTAGGCTTCGAGATTGGTTTGGAAGGGACACGTGATATCTATTTAAAATTGTTACAATTTACAGCAACACCGGTTTGAAAAGAGTGATTCTTATTATATTAAGTTTTTTAAACTTTGCATAGAGCAATAACGAAATTTGGCTTTAGTGGGATCCCATTGTTGATTTTCATTTCCTCGACAATTATTATTTGAAAGTAGTGCAATGGATTAGGTTAGGTTTTTTTTATATTTTTTTATAACAAATATTTTACAGAGAAAAAATCATTCGATGCAATGATGATTGAAAGGTTGCAGGCTAGCACAATATTTGGGAACCCCTGTCCTAGCCGATGAATACGAGCATGAGGGAACGACGAAAATAACTGAATAGTGTCTATGAGTCTTTTAAGTTCATTTGGGCTGCTACAATATCTTGACTGCCACAGGTCGTACCTAGGGCACACAAATTCGGAATTTTCAATGTATGTATGTGATGTATGGCGCAATTCAATGCAGCCCTCCTATCATGACTATGACGGTTAAGAAGTTAACTATAGTCGATTCAATAAAATTGAATCCCCGCCAATAACCATAATTATTGTAAAGAAGTAAGACTTAGATTAAATCACTTACCTTAATACTACTACTTTATAATACTTTAGTGACACTCCTTAGCAGCATAAAAAAAAAGAAAAATAATTGTTGTTAGGTTGTGTTGCAATCAATAGTTTAATTATTGCGGCCCTTAAAGACAATGGCCTGTTAGCAGGGACAGATTTTCAGTATGAGGAAAAAAAAAAACCATTCAAAACTGTGTATATTTTCGTACTAATTGGTTAGCCAATTGCATTTCCTAGCTGGTACCTGGCACCAAACAGACATAAGTATAACGTAATATAATTATGTAACATTTTCAGACAAGAGGGACAGGCAGCAAAGAAATAGACACTAGAGAAATGAACTCTTTTAAGTCAAATGGGAAAGTGTTTAATGGAACACCTCTCAAACCATTCTAAGATGTTAGGCAGAAGTTAGAGAAGAAGTTAGAGGTGTTTCATTAAACACTCTCCCATTTTAAAAGAGTTTAATTCTCTAATGTATGTCTATTTCTCATCAAGGAGAGCCCATATAAAGAAGAGAAAAAAAAGCAAAGAATAGGTCTATCACTATTGAACCTTAATATTATACACATCAATAGAGTTGAAAAGTCTAACCAAATTAACATTTGTTGCATCTAAAAATTAAATATAAATATATGAAAAAACTCCTTTCATGCAGCATCAGGTTCTAATCAACCCAAGTTATATGTTTGACAAATAAAAATCTTTTTTAAGGGTTCCGTACACAACGGGTAAAAACGGGACCCTATACTCAGACTTCGATGTCCGTCCGTCCGTCTGTCACCAGGCTGTATCTCAAGAACAGTGATAGCTACAGTTGAAATTTTCACAGATGATGCATTTCTATTACCGCTATAACAACAAATACTAAAAATAAAATAAAATAATTATTTAAGGGGGGGCTCCCATACAACAAACGGGATTGGTTGCGTCTGTTTGCACCTCATTTGTATGGAGCGCTGTACATACCAGGTGCAAACTTAACTTAACCACTTAAGGATGGAAGGTGTTTGTACGGAACCCTCGGTGCGCGAGTCCGACTCGCACTTGACCGGTTTTTTTATTACTATTAAGAATATGGTTTATGATGTGCGCTTACTGCGCTTGAATTCGCCACTAGAGGCGCTAGTGTCGCGTGAGGTTATTCGAACTGTCAAATGGACCAAACTACTGATGTTTATAAACATCAGTGGACTTTTCCACCACAATTTCCATTGAATTTCTTGTGGTTATTGTAAATGTTGTGCTGTTCCTAGTTCCTAGTCCCATAGACATAGATAGATATTTATATGGTATACAAGCATTTAAATGCAGAACACACATTCTAATATGTATACATTGTCCATATTTGATCTGTTCTACTTGACCTCATGTTATTGGCACCTAACTGTTGAGCACAAAAACAGAAGCCCTCTGGCACTGTCCTTACTTACAATTTCTTGTACCATAAAATTAGACACCTGTCCAAAAGCTGACTATCCATCTATACAGTCCTCATAAATTGTAACCAAATCTCAGACTTTTTGGGCTAAAATCAAATAGAACATAGCAAGTTCATGTATTAATAAACTGACTGATTGATCCATTGTTTCTAGAGAAGTAATTAAATCCCTTTTCATATAAAATATTTTTTATCACAATAAGACCTATCGATTAATAAATTAACCACGAGTGGCTCTGTTAGCTGTAGGCCTTGCCAGTTTGTTTTGAAATTGCTAAAATTATCATTATTTTAAATCTCTGCCATACTGAAAAATTTAAGAAAAACGGAATATGCAAAAACAATAAATACTTATAAAACCTGATCACAAAATTCCACGAGAATCAGTTGAAAAATGTAGGCCGCATAGATGAGAAACAGCCAGAAATCAGAATAAAAAACAACAGGAAATAGCAAAGAAATTTTGGTGACGCTGAGCATGAGACGCTTTGCTAGCTCAGTCAATTTGGTTTAACAATGTGACAATATTCCCTACAATCCCCTATATGAGAAACTTTCCCTGTGTGATAAATAATCTTAGGTACAGCACATCACCAATTAGGCAGGAACATTTTTGCTTTGTCAATAAATTTAAGTTTATATCATATATATTTAGGCACAAGCGTTAAAGACTGCCATATTATATAGCTATTAATATTTTAATAATTTGTTTCCTTTTGGAAAACCCTTACCTAAAACTATGAGGTTAACAATTTGTGTGTATGATGCAGCTTAGCACAGCAAGGTATCCTTATTTATTTATTATAATTATTATGTTAAAGTTTGATTAAGATTATTTATTTACATACCTCATTGCCATTGTCATAATAAATAAGTGACCGACGAGTGAGGACTAGCCATCTCTCTTTGTAGTTGACTGGTGTAAAATATTTCTTATTTTGAGATCTCTTCACCATAAAAGTCTCACAAATAACTTCATCTTCATCCTTCTTCTCCATTGTTATCTGAAATATTAACATATTTGATTAATACTTCATAACATTCATTGAAATGTTTCCTTTATCATAGTTATATTCATCATAGGAGGCTAGCCTTTGTCCCATATCTTTGTAGAGAATGAATTCTCAATCGGGGTCGGCTACCTAAAGCCCAAGATGTGGCGTATGTTTATCATAGTTATATTATTACACTTAATTAAATTCATTGTGAATTGAATTCAAGTCAACACTAGTACCTACAATGTTTAAAATAGTGAGCTCTGAGGCCAGTGAGCTCTATAGTTATCTTCCCATTGTAAGTGTTCAATACACAATCAAGTACTAAAGCTATATCAATATCACACTTATAAGGACATGTCATACCTATTACCTACATCACATAGAATAGAGGGCAGGGTCAGCTTGACAAGATCACGATATTTTTCGCATTTTCTAAAACTAGTATATAAAATACAAACTAACTACACATGTAATCCGGTGTCGAGTCAATGCAGATAAATTAACAGAGAGAGCGACATTCCTTTGGAATGTCTGATTAGTGATTAACAGACAATCTACAAAACAATAATGAAAATGGATAAGGAAACGAACAGACTGATTTAATTAAGGGTATGTTTTAGGCATAACAAGTTTTTTACGCGGTCGTCCTTACCAAATAGGAATAACACTAAATATATAAACCGGCTATCCAAGATTTGTAAAACTGAACATGATAATAACAGGGCAAATGATAGTTAAAAACCTACCAAGATTAACGGAGGTCCATAACCAAGAAGTTACTGATGTAAGATTTAACAGTCAAGAGCACTTTCTTCACTAGAATTTCTAACAAATTCCACTAATACTAGTCATACAACACAAATCTCACACAACCACAACTCAGTTTGCTTTGGATTGGAACGAACGAACGAAGAGAGAGAAGAAAAGACAACAAGAAAATCATAGACAAAGCAAAACAAAACTTGTCAGAAAGTAAAGATACGAATCAAATAATATATATTCTCAAGAAACCTAGTTGATTTTATAGTATCTTAGATAAGTGTTTTTTTTCAAGCCATTTTATACACAAAGTGTGACAAAGTTAAAAGGTTACGTTATCAATGGTTCTCAATTTTAAGTTCAAGTCCTTTAAAAGCATAAACACTGTCAAGTTGGTAGCTTGTATATGATCTGTGACTGTGACGTCCGTCAGTCAGTCACTTATAAAACATTCAATCATGCTGTGGCAACACGGAACTATAAAAATCTTAAATTTTGAGCGCCACCTAATTAGCAGATATTGTACTACAAGCTAAGTTAATGGCAACACCGCTCACCGCAAACGTCAAGCTAACGCGTGGTAATTTCAAATGGTGTCCGTGTCATTTGCGTTATTTACAATTTGCTTCGTATAATTCGTATTAGTTTTGCTTTTTTCTAGTGAGCGTCCGCGTTGAGTTGAACATTCGTTCCTCCGAGGTGCTGTGCCGTGTTACAACACTTAGATCTATCGTAAATACGCGTAGTTGACAATAGTCCTCGTCGTATCGTAAGAAATACCAAGAACTTGTATTTTTGGTGAAGTTCCTGTGAGCATAGGCCAGTTTCTGCCGTGTTAAGGTAAAAGGCGACCTTTTGCTATGGAGCTCCATACGAAAAGGTCGCCTTTTAGCTTAGCACGGCAGCAGTTTGGACCCATAATTGTGAACAGTGAATTTCAATCATGTCACAAAAATCTTGCTGTGTACCTGGATGTCCAACGACTTCGGAAGACGGTAAGTAAAAAAGTATATTATTTTCATTTTTGAAATTATAATTTTAAAGCCAATGTTAGTCATTAAGTAATTAGAATCAGGACAGGGGCGTATTTTGAAATTTGGCGCCCCGGGCCTATTAGTTTCGCCGCCCCAGAAGTCAAGGAAATATTTAACGTTTTTTTTACATAATGGTAGTTGTGTCTATCAAGCACTTGGTTATAGCAAGTGTGTGGGTTGGGTCATAGGAAAAAAAAACATTATTGGCCATAACACAATGAGATGAAAGCGCGAGCCAAAGGCCTACCAAAGTACAGTCCATCAGTAGTATGGTATTTTTTAATTATCGTAAAGATTAAGCATTAAAAACCAATGACCGCAGCGTGGATCGATGACTCAAATAGCGCCTTTGATGATCGCGCAAAAACCCACTCGAGATGGATCACGGCCGATCCTCACCCCGTATCCTCACCGCGTATCATGAACGGAAGTGTGGACGTCACGCCGTCGCGATCATGCAACACTTTCCTGATCGCGAGTGTGCGGGGTACTGAAGATACGCGTATCAACATGGATTTCGCGCGAGCGTTGCATGATCGCGACGGCGCGACGTCCACACTACCGTTCATGATACGCGGTGAAGATACGCGACGGGGATCGGATCGGCGAAATGATACAAGTGTGGACGCAGCCTACAGACGCGCCCCGAAGATATTGACGAAACGAACTTACAAGCATGTTTTCGACCAAGACTAACTAGTTTAGTTTTTGATATTTTTCATGTTAGTTTTAAATTGTGGATTGACAAAAAAAAGGTGAGAAGTAATAGTTGGTTGAATAGCGCTAATACCAAAACAAAAGGAATCGGCCAGGGGCGCCTACGCCGCCCCTGTCGGTTTGGCGCCCCGGACTATAGCCCGGATCGCCCTTGGGTAAATCAAAATCAAAAATCAAAAATATTTATTAAGTTTAAAAGTTTGTGTTACAACATGAAGTGTTGGGACATTCCATTAAGCACAGTTTGCTTGTATCGGAACGACCCGCTCTTTTATTTTTTTAGTTTTTGATCATTGAAATTTGGACGGCTGTGGCCGACGTGGCGTCAGGGGCACGATTTTTTGTTGACGGCCACAGCCGACTGTGGCGGTCAAAAGGTTAATAAATTACCTTACGTGGTAAACAGGTGTAAACAGCAGCTGCACCTGGCCAGACCGATCAGGCCACTGTGACGTCACGACCTCTGTCGATAAATTGCCCTACCAGGGTTGGTGGGGATCATTCTTGCTTGCGGCCTGGTCGCGTGCACTTGTTGTCCAAACCATGGAGTAGTATTGTCGTTTAATTATTAGTTATTTAAGGAGATTACTGTTGTTTTAAAGTAAATGTAAATTACGTGTGGTAAAATAAAACGAGGTCACTAAGTAGACTGTTTTTCTATTTGACAAGGTAACCTTTTAACACCTTTATTGGACCATCCCCGACATATTTTAAGAAAAAAAATGTGTTATTTATTACTACTTCCTCCCGTTTTAGATTATCTCAGTGTTTAGGAGAGTGCTTTAGCAGAAACGTGTAAATGTAAACGCAACTCGCCTTAATACGGTTCTAGTTGCCTTTCAATTAGAATGAAAATAGAATTGGTTTCTATTTGCACTCTCCTAAAGCACTCCCCTAAACAATAAGATAATCTAAACCGGGCTTTAATGTGAACGTCTCGGTAGTGTTAGTGTGGGCCGATTTTGTTTGGCGTCTTTAGCCGGGTACAGCAGTCAAGCTGCCTCGTTTGTTTGCTGCGTCGTGCAGATATAATATACGGTGCGAAGCCATCCGTTCGACAAGGCTGGTCAAATGGGGCATAGAATAGTACATTACACACCTACGGCCGTGAATTCGTAAATTTCCCAGATCGCATATTTATGTCCATCGCCTTCGGCTCGGGCCACACCTGCGATCTGGGACATTTACGAATTCACCGCCCAAGGTCTGTAATGTACCTACTATCACTGTTCTAAATGGGTATAGGTATACATACATACTAGCTCTATATGGTATACATACATACTAGCTCCATATATATCTCAAGTTGTGGTAGCTACCAACTAGATGGCGCTCTATTCAAGGATTTTAAATATGGCTGAGTTGCCAGTCTATACCCTATGTTACATTGTAGTCTTTGCATTCAATATATATACTCTATGTCAGTCACACACAGTCAGTGTCAAGTAAAGAAAGGTTTATATTTTAGTAATTGTTATTTTTAATTTTAAGTATTCAGTTCATGAAGATTTTGATTATTTGGTGAAACATTTGTTGCACAAACCAATTTGTTGGTACCTGGTAGTTCTACTAACTATTCACCATGTCCTCGGAAACGACTCAAGTTAGCTCCTTGCCTCTACCCCCTATGCAGTATATAAATTTTTACACTGATGATAATGTAAGGCGAAATAGGGCTCCACTACCACCAAGGCCTATTCATGACTCGTATTCTATGTTTGGTCACCCGTTTAACGCCGACGATACCATCATAAGATCACTGGAAAGTCAGGTAAGTTTAGTTTTACGGTGGTCTTTAAATACTGTAGTATATAATTACTGATACGTTTACTTTTACCTTTTCTCAGGGTTTCAGAAGATTATATCCAATGCACTTTGACAGAAGAAGAGAATTAAAAAAATTGAATCATTCACTGCTGGTGAATTTCTTGGATTTGTTAGATCTGTTAGTACACTGCCCTGATTCACCGAAGAGGGCAGAGAAAGTGGAAGACTTGAGTTTATTGTTTATTCACATACATCACCTGCTTAATGAATTTAGACCCCACCAGGCCAGAGAAACATTAAGGGTTATGATGGAACTTCAAAAACGCCAAAGAGTGGAAACTACACTAAGGTAAATAACTGGGTTTATCTGTTTTACCTATTTGTTATTATCATACCATTTATCTGCTTGTCCAATTTTTAAACTGCCTCTCTTTTCCAGATTTCAGAAGCATTTAGATAAGGTTCAAGATATTTTACAAAATGCTCTACAAGGATTACCAAACCAAAATGAAGTAGACTCCAACTTCAAAGTCCCCATTGAAATACTCGATCACATAGCTGGTGGCTCAGGTGATGGTGCAAATGCAGACCCCTGTTATGAATTGGATCGCCTTATGTGTAATGTCGTGGATAATATGAGATAGGCTTTAAGTTAATATTATAAACATGAACAATAAATCGTGGAACTTTACTTCTGATACGTTTAGCCTTATTTTTTATTTTTGAGAGTTGCTACAACATCCTACTATAAGGCAAGACTACATTTATTTTGTCATTAAGAGTTAAGTGAAAGGACCATACCTGGGGGCAGGGCCGGCCTTAGCCATAGAGGTGCTCTGGGCGAGTTATTCATTATGTGGCATCCTAGTCCTAGTTAAAGAAAGGCCCTTTAGGAGCCAGCGCCCCGGGCGCCCTCCCCTGAAGCCGCCACTGCCCAGGGGTTTTGAGACCACAAATGTTTGACATTAGCCATTTGATATTCACTTGAAAAACAGAGAGTACTATAGAGATGAGAATTTTTAAGTAGTTACCTATATTACCCAACATAATAATTTAGCACTGATAGGTGTACCTTATCTGGCCTCTGGGTCAAAGTTATGCTAGACATGGTGGTAGCATGATCTTGTGCACCACCAATAAAAAAGGATCATGATAAGACCATTGAGTTTAAATTGGGCTAGTCAGCTCTTTAATAGCCTAGCCCTAGCTGACTAGCCCAATTTAAACCCAATGGTCTTATTATGATCCTGGGAGCTGACTAACCCAATTTAAACTCAATGGTCTTATTGTAAATAAAAACTTTTCAGAGAGGTAGTTGTCATCTAAGCACAATATGAATGTTCGGAGACTATCTATTTATCTCTTTGACTTAAAGTGCTCCCAAAACCCCCAGGTATGGAAATGACAACTGACTGACACCCTGCTGATGTGATTGTCTCCCATCTTCTAACTTGTTTTAATATATGGTGTGATTAAATTATTAACTAGTGTAGATATATGTATGATAATTAAGTCTCCTTTTGTTAAATTGCAATTATTTTTGCAGTAAATCTAGCAGTATCTCAGTCTGTATTCTTTTAGCATTTCAGATTACTTCAGTTTTAACTTACATACTCATTGATTTAATTTGTCTCTCTATTGGCGTGAGTGATTTGCCTGTTTATTTTGCATAAAAAAAATATTAAAGAAAATGTTGATGTTGGCGAAAAACTCAAGGAACTTAAAAAAGACTTATTTTAATATACATATTAAAATGCATGTTGTTTGCTAGACATAAGTACTTAACCCTTAAATGCATGGTGTAAGATGCAGCTTACATAAACAAAAATGAATTACTTACCTACTGGTTGAAAACTGGAAACATTTATTTGAAATAAAATAATATTTTATAATATTGTGTTTTTTTAATTCATGCATTTAAGGGTTAAGTAAGTACTTCTTTGGTGCATCAACCCAAAGTGAGTATTTGCCTCCAATGCAAGTGCCTGCTACTGGTCCTCGCCAGTTAAAGACAAAGGTGAGGCGTAAGAAGGATATTAGGTACACATCTTACACCAGATTCGCATTCATTCCTTAACTGTATCGAAGCTAACATTTATTTTTTGTGAAATTTTTGATTTAGGTATTACGTTTCTGTTTTTTTATCAGGACTTTGCTTAGAGCTCTGATCCAGGGCCTGAGTTAATCCATAATTTTCTTAAGTAGAAAGGACTCTAGGTATGCCACGAAGCCCCCGGAAGCGCATAGGCTGTTCCAGGAACAGTGTTCCTTACATTTTTATGGATAAGTAATATGATATGGCTCTGCTCTATGTTCTCCCTGTATGGTCAATCATTTAACTCTGTTGCTGCCAAAACCAAATCATCAACAATGGGTAACTGGCTTTATAACAACATGGCTGATATCATTACAATGTACATTCCCTATTTTTACAAATTCTACTGAAATAAATCTGTATATTAATTATGCAGCAGGACCAATTATCAAAATCAATTGTACTTGTTATGAAAAGGCACTATTCAGAGGTTGTATGATCGAAAGGAGACCATGTATATTTTTCTTACTAGCAGGACCATAGGGGATGTTCACGGTTTGATAAATAAAACATAAGAATAAGAAAAACGTGTTTATTATTTTAAAGTGACCCACCCATATAGAGCAGGACTTCTCCGTATCGAAAGAAGTTCTCCAAAATCTGTAGCAGGGCTTACTGCAAGGAGGGGCCTAGGATTAAGGCAAATGGTTTATATTCACAAAAATTTACAGCTGGAATTTGACTACTAACCTCTTCAAATAATATGTAGACTACATAACTCTGAATATCTAGTGTACTCTAAAATAATAATAATTCACTTTGTAACTACAAAATACAGTAAAATTCCAACTGATGAACAAATTATGTATGAACTACATACTCACAATTTTGTGAAATCACTGATGGCGAAGGCAAACCTCTAGTAGACCATAATATTAATGTGCTTATCAAGGTAATACTTACAAGTACAGATGCCGCTGTAACTCTGCCTGTCTGGATAGTATTCACAATAATTGATGAGCAGGAACAGCAACCAGCAAGGCATAACTAAAGAGGACAGGACTTAAACTTAGAAATCATACATACCCTTTTCAACAATAAATGCCTGCTTCTCCGCATACATGCTCTAGCAAACTGAAACAACGCGAAACTAACTCTAATATAAATAATAAACACGCTGGACATCTAAACCTCCTGTAACATTAAATATACTTCTGCCAACGATGCATCGTCACTTGATTGGCCAGTTGTGGAGACGAAACTGTCTGTTAGTAAGAAAGAGAATAACGAAGAACAACTACCAGAAAACGAAGCAGACACGCGACGAGAAATCTTAATCTCCTTCCTGTAGAACCAATAGAGTATATCTTTGTATCTTCAGCATTCAAGAAATCAACATCTGTGCCAAATTATCATGTATGATTTATGAATAGATGTCCAGGTCTTAAGAGTTTTGAGGCTACAAACTTTCTTTGTATATATATAGTTGTAATGAGTAGCACAACTCATATAATTATGTGAAATTTTTGTCATTAATTGGAAGGGAGTCATCATATCAATTTAGTAATTGCTGCGCCTTCTGAAAGGTGCGCCACTGCTTCTGAAATCACGTCTTCCGTAGCCCCCTCCCCTACCCCTGCCTGGATTTGGCCCCTGGAATCGCCCACTGTTGTTAAGCCTTGAGCTGTATTTGCCCGAAGGTGGTGTGTACATTTTTTGGTTACGATCACCACTACGTGCCCGTTTTTCGGGTGATGACTTTTCTTCACCATTGTCAAATGTAATAGGTCTATGTCTTTTAGGGGGTGATTGTTTATCATTATCTGCAGATGTCACAGACTGTTTTTCCTGAAACAAAACATACATATTTATATATATACATTAAGGATAGCTGTTTACATACATTTTTGCAAATTATGAGATTCAAATAATAAGACAGTACACAAATATAAATAACTAACTTCTTTTTCAGTCTTCTTAGACAAGAATGAAAGTTGAACTCTGCTCTTGAAACTTGGTGGAGAGCGGAATATGTCGCGAATCAGAGTATTGATGTTGGATGTTGTCTTCAGTGCTGCAATCTTGAGCTTATTTTCTTCAGAATTAGCATCATCTCCTTTCTTATCCTGAAACAGACAAATTATGTTAGTAAAAAAATGTATACAAATTGGTAGTTCAGTTGCAATATTTGCTGTGATATACCTAATAGTTACATTATAATTTTCAAGACGTTGAAAATGAGCGCATTAATTGCTGTGATATACCTTATTGCGTTCATAGATATCTGACCACTCACTCTCAAGTCTTGACAATGAGTCATGTTCAGATATTTATGAACACATTATTTGCTGCGATATATCTGATGGCGACTGTATCATCCACTTTATATCATTTCATAGTTGCTTACAATAAAGATTTTTTCAATGTGGTTACCTTAGTAACTTCCTTCAATTTTTTGATGTATCCTTGAGTTAAGCGTGCTGTGTACTGCAGACGTAAGCGAAGAGCTTTCAATCTTGCTGCATCAGTACCCAGTGCCTCTGGGGCTTTCCGACAAAGGGAGTGGAGAGCAAACAGAGCACACTCCACATGAGAGAACTGGAGAGATGGAGCCGACTTGCTTTCTTCTGGTTTAGGCTCATTATTTTCAGATTTTTCTGCATTTTCTTCTTCTCCAACTGGCGCTTCCGGTAAGTAGTTCTGTAAATTTATAAGTACACATAATTCAATTTGAATATTCATACAAAGTTCAGGAAAAGTTCATGCTTTATCACTATGATCTAAAAATTGGGCAAGTGCGAGTCCGACTCGCGCATGAAGGGTTCCGTACCATAAAACAAGTTTGTTGTATGGGAGCCCCCCTTAAATATTTATTTTATTTTATGTTTAGTATTTGTTGTTATAGCAGCAATAGAAATACATCATCTGTGAAAATTTCAACTGTCTAGCTATCACCGTTCTTGAGATAGCAAAGTCTCAGTAATAGGGTCCCGTTTTTAGCCTTTGGGTACGGAACCCTAAAAATAGGACCAAAATTTAAATTGTAATACATATTTCCATCGCAATTAGGTAGGATAAAAATATATCATTGAAGAAAATCTTTCACACCTCCATATAACAAAAAATAAATATTATTACAACATTGAAATTGGATAAGACACTATTATAGTTAAGATCTTGACAAAAAATGGAAGCACCCAAACAATTACTAGTAACGAAACATAAGACAACTGTCAATCAATGAATATCTTACAATAAGCAAATCATAGACAGTATCAATCTTCTCTTGAGGCTTTTCTAGTTCTCCGCAATGTTCAGTTACTTCAGCAAATATCTTCAAGAGTTCTAGCTTGTAGTCAGATCCCCCTTCAGGTGAAGATATATCATTCCACTTCGGCAGCACATGGTCACAAAAGAAGTTCACAAATTGTGTTGAGTCTACTTGAGTCTGTGAAGAAAATTGAGAATAATTGATCAATTAATTGCACAACTTAGTCTTAATAGCATTACATACTATAATAATTAATTCTTCCCAAAATGTAGTACAGAAAATATAAAACAATCACGTAACTTACCGAAAACAGGGGCAATGCATGCTGAGTACATTGTATGATTCGTTCAACATATTCTGAGTCTTCCGGGTGCCAGTCATCAGGTGAAAATGCTAAAGCTGCCACAATCTGTACCAGTTCCTTCTTGCCTGCTGGGGTCTTGCCAAGTCTTGACCATGTCAACAGATCCATGATGTGTTCAAACTCTTCCGCAACTACATCCTGAAATAGGATGACAGATTTAATAATACAAAAAACATTGTACGTAACCTTACATAACATAAAACCATAGCTTGAAAGTGAATAGTTAATTTAAATGAGAAGTGCACCGGCCACGTCAAGACATTAAATTTATCCCAACAAATAAAAAATGTTCCATTACTGCAAATATTTGCAGCAAGAATCCTTTTATGACAGCGCATACAAAATAAACTGAAGTAAATTAACCAAATTTAATTTAGTTTATTCTAACCCTAGCTCTACACTACTCGCGAAGTTGTCCATAGTTGGAAGACGCAAAGTTAGCCACAGTATGGGTTTCCGCAGCGAAGTGCCCATGTTAATAAACAGCATACATACCTCCAATATTTTTTTGCATTCAGTGATAATTAGTTCCTCAACTTCCTTGGTAATTATGTCTCTCCCAAGCTGCTTGACTTTTGTGGCTAAAAACTTAATGCACCTTTCTCTTACAATTTCATTTACCACCTCAGCATCAGTGTTTTGATGTATTTGAGAGAACAGGCCCACTAAGGCACCTTTCGGGTCACTCTTGACAATGGTTACCAGAGAGTTATGAACAATATTGATCTCTGTGGCATCATCTGACTGTAGTAGTTGTGCCAATATGTCAGCAATTCTTTGAGTGTGTTCTTTATTGTCTTTGCACAGGGTAGGCAAGTCTTTGATGGCTTGTTTGCGTATCTGTAAACATTTTTTATAGTTACCAATTTTGTAAATAAATATAGTTACATATAAGTATTGTTACCAGCAAAATTCATGGAAATATTTAAGGGTGATTCATAGAGATCATTATTGAGATGTTGCATGTGGTGATTTATTTAAGGATTGGTTGGAAACGGGGTAAAGATCGTCAGTATAGGGCAAATTTAATTTAAGACATTAGAACTATACCTTATATAGATATGTTTAGATTTAAAAGTTTATAAATTACTTACAGCCACATCATCGTCTTCACACAAGTCAAATTGAGCTTCAATTGCTTGCTCGGCTAGGTTAGGAAAGCTGTTGAAGAATTTTGCAATAAATTGTGACGCTAGGCGTTTCTCCTTATCTGACCCTTTTACAGCTGCTAGAATTTCGGTGTATTCTTTTTCATGCTGAAAATGTAACAGACATTAACTACCGTTTATCAACAACCACAAAAATAATATTTCATTAAAACGAGGGCTTACCTTGGAGATGTCGTCCTTAGCGTCGGCTAAAATACCATAATTTTGATACAATTTTTCGATGTTGTCGGAAGACATAGTTACCAATTTGATTGTAGCAAAAATACAATTTTACAACGCGCACTGAGAGATAACACCACTGATTTCTTAGAGCAATGAATTACAATTAAATTAACAGCAAAACTTGTAAATAGCGATTCGCATCAAATTAAGACCATGCGCCATTACAATCAGTGTTGCCAACAAAACAATTCACTATTAGCCAAAAATTCTCAAGAGAAGTAGCTAAAACACAGGTACCAAAACCAGTGACAAATATATTTAACAAAAGGTTTATGATAACAAAAAAGTATTATTTTCAGACATACTTTGACAGTAGTAGTTACAAGTTAAATTTTCTTTTCTTTGGCCAATTTGGTGAATAAACCAAGTTTAAACCATTGATACAAATATCAAAGCTTAAAGAAAAAATTAAAAATTAGTTACCTGGTGGAAGAAACCCTCCCTTTCAAAACCTTTCAAATAAACAATGCAAAGACCGACACACAAAGCATAAGGAAAAATTCGACAGGTTGCTTGGAGTTAGGGTAGCGGAGTGGTTAACGCGCTGGACCGGCAATCCAGAGGTACCGGGTTCGATTCCCGGTCTCTTCCACCAGGTAACTCTCTTTGTATCAATGGTTTAAATGAAAAAATTGTGGCGTGTACCCACATTAAAAAAATGAGACATTACATTCAGATGATTCCTTATCATTGGAATATTGAGTTCATGCTATGTTATGTTATGTTTCATAAATGTATAAAATAACAGCGCCCTCTCTCGCTTGCTCGTTCACTACTGTAAAGAGAGGTCGCTAAGGTGTAAAACCTTTCAAATAAACAATGCAAAGATCGACACACAGAGGATAAGGAAAAAATTGACAAGTTGCTTGGAGTTAGGGTAGCGAAGTGGTTAACGCGCTGGACCGGCAATCCAGACGCACCGGGTTCAATGCCCGGTCTCTTCCATCAGGTAACTCTTTTTTAGGGTTCCGTACCCAAAGGGTAAAAACGGGACCCTATTACTGAGACTTCGCTGTCCGTCCGTCCGTCCGTCCATCCGTCCGTCCGTCCGTCCGTCCGTCCGTCCGTCCGTCTGTCACCAGGCTGTATCTCAAGAACGGTGATAGCTAGACACTTGAAATTTTCACAGATGATGTATTTCTATTGCCGCTATAACAACAAATACTAAAAATGAAATAAAATAAATATTTAAGGGGGGCTCCCATACAACAAACTTGTTATACCTATATATACATATATATAGGTACGGAACCCTTCATGCGCGAGTCGGACTCGCACTTGCCCATTTTTTTTAATATTTCTTTAGGCTTAGGTCATTGTATCAATGGTTTAAATAAAAATATTGTGGTGTGTGTAGCCTGACCAAAAATATGAGGTTTGTCAAGAGGGCGCTATTTATGAGATTTATATGGCAACAATTTTGCAATCAATCGCAACCCACTATAATGACATTAGTTTAAATACCTGTCAGTTCCACTAGGGATAGTGGCACTAAAACCAGCTTTCATATGGTAACAATGAGCATACTATATAACTAGCATATGGCTTAAAGGTCTAGTTACCAGGCCATAAAATTCCCAAAAAAATAATAGCTAGCATATTATTAGTCAATTCATCAGTAATTAATGCTGGATTAGGAAATTTAAAACTGCTGTACAAATATAATATTTAATTAGAATTTATAATATTTTAATTAGCTAGTTGTCATATAATATTCAGTTAAGGGGCTACCCACTCTCAATGACCTTCGATCTGTTGCGATAGATTTTCCCATATTATAAATAGCTAATCATTATAACATAGTTTTTCCACAACAAAATACCGTACCTTTCACATGTCACTGACTTTGAGATACAGGCCGTCAAAGTTTACGATTTTTTCGGGGAAATAGTTGTGGAAACGGTTTTTTGCGTTTTTCTCGAAAAGTATTGAGAAAAATAGAAAAAGCTTCACAACAAATTTTGTGGAATATGGTTTAGAACAATAAAATGTAAGATATACACCGGGGATAAAAGTAGAAACGAGATTAGTGTATTTTTGGTCCTTCACCGAATATTTTTTTATAAAATACACAGTCGTTAAATCAAAATTCGGGTCACTACAAAGTGTTAAGCATAGACCATACTACAATATATATTAAATAGGACATTATAACTCTATAATCCACAAACTAGATACGATGTAAAAATCATCAAATTGGCTGATTTCCGCAGGGAGCCCCTTAAAAAAGAAATTGCTATCAAGGTCAATTAAAGATTTATTTGTCTTTTGTAATATGTTCATAAATTTACTTAAGTTGTATATTGCAAAATAGCGAATAGAGTACTAACTTTATAATTAAGTTCACAGATTACAAGTTTTATTTTGCCAAAATGATCTAATGTCATACATACAAGTGCCAAATTTGGCAGCAAATGTTTTAATTTGGCAACATTCAACATCATCCCACAGATTAAGAATAGCCATGTTTGCCAACATAACATTTTAGTTGCCAGCTCGAACCTGCCCGGTAAAACCCGTTCCAGACCTTCCGATCCGATCCGATTTATCCGATGAAATCGGATAATGTGTAGTGTAAAACCCGCTCCAGACCTTCCGATCCGATCCGATTTATCGGAAGAAATTTCCTAACAATAGCACTACACAGTCATTATCCGATTTCTTCCGATAAATCGGACAATTACACATTATCCGATTGCTTCCGATAAATCGGATCTGATCGGAAGGTCTGGAGCGGGTTTTATTGTTGGGATCTTTCTTTCGATAAATCGGATCGGATCGGAAGGTCTGGAACGGGTTTAAGATAAATAAATGCCATAAAAAATGCTTTCAGACGGTCAGATACATTTTTTGTATGTTTACTAATTTTATGAAATCGGCAAATCCTTCTTATTAATTATTTTTATTAAAGCAGTAACTTCTGCTAACGTAAACCAAATGTTTACAATAAAGCGAAAAAATCGTTTTTTTTTATGGTTCAGGCAGGGTTCAAACCTGCGTCTCCAACGGCTTTCCGGGCCAACACGGGCGTCCTACCAATTGGACCACCGAACCTGATACGAGAGCCATTGAATTTTTCAACCAGTTGCTTCTGCATGCCTTAGGGTGGCATCGTAGCGCCATCTACCGTAAATATTTAGACATGATTCGGCACCAAAGTCTCGAATTATGTTGAGAAATTTAGACCCATAGTTTACTGGGCTAAATTTATTACAAATGAGCTCTAGTATAACACCCTTCAAGATATAGGTCGAATTACCAATCAACTTGTTTGTCAATAGAGTTTTAGACAAAATGAACCGTTTCGAATTGAAAATTGTAGTGTTTTAGGCGACCAGAGCAATTCCTACTTAGTTCTTTTAAGCCAACACAAAAAATCGCATAAACGAACCGTTGCTTAGACCCGAACGTAGGTACGTCAGAATCCATACCAATCCATACATTCTGTCTAATATAAACCCGAATACAGGTTGCGGGTGGGCATGTCCAAATCACAATAATTTCGAATATTGGAGCTGATACGATGATGGAAACGGAAGGTGGCCAAAGAAATCCCTTGATTTATTTATTTATTTATTTACCATAAAGTTTACACGGCATTACAGCTATAGACCGATAAACTCAATTAACATAACAAATTAAAATATAGGTAGATATAAATTTAAAAGCCTATATCATCCATCATCTCGCAGAAACGCAGACATTCCCGGCATACAGCTGCCCATCTCCATGCATACAAATCACACTCAGGAGCTGATGCCAGGAGAGCATTGAGCATTACCACGCATTACCATGTAAAGGACCCTATTCAGAGCATTTTGTACATCCTTTTATACGAGTAGCCTGTGGGTGAACTACACGCAAAAACAGTTTAGCGCCCTGCGTGTCCAGTATAACAATGCGTTCAGGGTGCTGATGGGGTTGCCCCGCTACTGCAGTGCATCAACAATGCTTGCAGAGGCGCGCGTAGATAGCTTCTCGGCCATTATGCGCAAAAGGGCCTCATCTCTGCTGGGCAGGGTGCGGGCCAGTTCCATCAGCATCCTGACAATGTTTGCAAATAGGCTAAATGCAGCCTACCTGAGTCATTGCAGTGCCATCCACGTAATGCTAACAGCTAAAGTAAGGAGGTACTAACACATTAGCTTTTAATAATTTTATTAACCTTGACATGGTATCTTAATGTAATGTAATTGTAAAAATGAATCGTAGCTATTCGAAATAAATGTATTTATTATTATTATTACCAGCGCACGGAGCAGCGGGGAGTTCCTGCGCGACACCGTCCTCGCCGCCGGCACGGCCAGCAGAGGGCGCACCCGCGATCTGAGGTTTATCCTCGGAAAGTCAGCAACAAAAAGCCTCACTACTCGCTGCACGAGTTCTGGACAATCAGAATCACCTCGTAATATACGACATGCAGTGACCAGCAAAATGTTATTTCGCCTTACCTCTAGAGAATTTATAAATATCACAAAATAATTCCATCGTGTTTGGGTTCATTTGATTTGATTCGAGAGCACCTTTGTACTTCTTGTACAAGAAAGTTTCGTAACTACCTCTGCCGGGTTTTGCACTAGGCAGTTTTTGTCTTTTAATGTAGGTTCGTTCAGAAATGTTCTTTGAGACTGAAGCGAAGCGGAGAAAAGCCGGCTACGTCTTTTTTCACAGCCACAGTGGTGGACAGGCAGGCTAAAGGCGTTATTATACCACCGGCATAATGCCGGGCCCACAGATGCTTGCTAGATGAGATTATATTTATCATATAATTAAGAGCCTAGCTCTTGTTGGTGGAATAATTTCCAGATGATTCTATACATTCCGATTTTTCTTTCACTTATGATGAAGCATTTGTTTCTTTTAGTTGCAACATTATATATATGTCCTTCGTGGTCTTCCCCATTCCCTTTTACTTTTCGTTCTATTATAGCCCTAAATGTAATCGACCGAGCGAGCGAAGCGTCTCCGTTTCAGTTTGGCCACAAATTCTTTCGAATGTCCGGATTTCTGTTGGATTTCTGTGGCTGTTCTCGCCTACAGGTCACACTTATGAACAGGTTGTCATGAAATGTAATTAGGTTCGATAAGTAAGAATTTTAGGGGGTTCTAAAGGGGCTGGCGCCACGCTGGCGCTGCTGCGTTGCGGTGTTAAGGCTCCCTATCCCTACCTACCCGTTCGAAAATTCTGATTGTTTTAGACATTTTTCTCTATAAGTAATCAAACATGTTTCTTAACATATTATCATGTTATTCGTTAGGACAGGGCCATTGATATATTTTATTGGTATAAATGGTATAGTATATTTGAAACGTATACAGTTTGAATTCGTCATTAAATTTTTTTGTATTAAACTACTTAGGTACTCGAATGTGACAAAACACGCACAAAACTGATAGGAATTTTCAATTTATTTTCGACTGCACGCAATGAAAACATAAAAATAGCGGTTACTATTTAGAACCCAGAGAAAAGTAGGTACCTAATCTACAAATATTGAACTATATCCTGTATTTTTTTTTTTTTAGACTTACTATTTAAGGAAATAAGGGGTGTGTGGGGAAATCGTCAAGTTTTGCTCGTTTTCGTAAATAACTTCAAAACCGTTTAATTTTGAATTATTCAATATATATATTTGAGATATTCATAATGTACTCTTTCATTTGATATGTCACACGATATACTATGCCAGGCCTCCCCACCTTTGCCCAGCAGTGGGACACAGGCTATTTAATAAAAAAACTACACCCATCTTGTTATATTACCATAACAAGTTCAAATACTCTAGGTACCTACATTACTTGGCAGCAACCAATATCAGATACTTACCTACGTTATTTCATAGATAGATAAATCTTTATTGCTCTCATATAGTGTACAGAAGTCTATACCTAACACGACACCATGTACTATATCCCCCGCGTACCAACTCACCTTAACAGTATCAAATATAATAATACTGTTAAGGTGAGCACGCCCGCCGCGGCGCGAGGTCACCTTATGTAAGTACTTAGGTATATCAGGCGATACGTTTGCTCGTTTGCCCCCAATGACATAAAAAAAAATAAAAAAAAAAATATTTCTCTGCTCCGCGGACTGACTGGCAGGACTTTCAAACCTTCATAAAAGAAAGTGTATGATAATGATGATGAATATGTTTGTAGATAAAGTAGTGTATGCAAGATGCAACTGTACATAATTAGGTCTTAAAACAAGCGTGTGATCGTATTATTAAACCCGTCTTAGGCTCGTTTCATAAAACCAAACCACACTCGTGGCTTAAGTTAAGACCTCTCATTATGAAGCAGTTGCATAAACTACTATTATTTTTCTAGTAGGTAAGTATAAGTACTGTAAGGTACTGATTAATGATTATTAATCCACTTGACTTCCAATGTCAATTTTTTCTCTCTAACATAATATTTACCTACTATATTAAGTACTACCCTACCCAACCCAACCTAGGTAATACCTACCTATACCGACCTAAATCATCATTCATCACACAATTCACACATGCAATTAGGTAGGTAGGTATGAAGTTTTATAAAAAAAAAATGTTTGCGTAGTATGATCACTAATATATTGATTTAACAAAGATTAACACGCGCTTACTTTAATATTTATCCAGGCAGGTACTTACTGTGTGATGTTTATGTTATTATTTAACCAACGTTTCCAACAAATAAAATGAGGATCATCTATAAATATCAATATCATACTCAACATTTTTTCTCACCAAAGTGCTAATCTTCCTTCATTACTGGTTGCGGCCGACTTCATTGCCCTTGCTAGGGTTTCGGCGGCTTCATTATTTATTTTTGTTGTAATTAGGCAAATGAAAATAACAGCGTGCCGTCGGGGCGGGTCGTTCCGAAACGGAGGCGATCATTGGTCGAGCAAAGCCCGCCCTAAGCGCGCAGCAGCGCCCCTCCCGCTTCTGGCACCCGCTTTCGTTCGTTTCGCTCCGCTCCGCTCTTCAGTCGCGATTGTTATCGGGCGTGCGGTGGTTATTTTTTTATTCTCGCGCGCCGACCGAGTGTAGTGACAGCAGTGTATGTGCGATGCGCGGACGGTGATCGAAGCATGGTGAACTACGTTAACCCGCTCGCCATGTACCAAGGCAAGGGGCAGTACAGCGCGAGTGGCTGGTACGGCTGGCAACCACAGAACTTTGAGGAGCAGCAGTGGTGCGCGTGGAACGGGCCGCCGGCCGGTGGGGAATGGGTGCCGGACCCCCATCACTTCCCCAAGCGGGAACCGGGAGACAGGGAGATCGGAGAGATGCCGTCGCCGGCGAGAGGAGACCTCGCGAGCCCTGGAGAAGGCTCGCCGGGCTCCAGGCCGTCGCAGCCGCCGGCGGCGCCGCGGTCGCCGTACGAGTGGATGAAAAAACCTAACTATCAAACACAAACGACGCCAGGTTTGTTTATTTTATATTATCACAAACATCAAGTCTTCGGATTTTGGATTATGAAGAAATAATGCTTTATAATTCCTGAAACATACATCCATTCGTTATGAATTTGGAACCTACCCTACTACACCCGGCATATCAAATATATAGTTATTATGATGATGAAACAAACGTGCCGACTTGCCTTGTTGTTTGTTTCGCCCCTATCTTTTCACAATGAATGCCACCATTAGGTACAATACTATCGATATAAAATTATAATTCCGTTTGTTTTTATAATTGGTAACTTCTAAATTGACCAATTTTCCATTTGATAGAGGGTCTAAAGACAAAAGCTTTCAACTAGTTAAATCTTAACAAATATTCCCCTAAATTAGGTTATGTATGTTATTGTAAAATGCAAATTTAATTACCTTTGGCGTGTTACCGCCTTACAAGTATTTTGATTATTTAATAGGTACGGTATAATTAAAGTGTTCTACACATAATTATTATATCAGTATTAGTACTATCTACAATCATCTATTCACATAATTTAGTACACCGTACACCATCCCTTTTCAATTAAGTTTTTTTTTGTTTATGCAATGAAGACTCAATTAATTTTCTTTTATACTTATTTTGAAAACCTCTTTTGTGTCATTTTGTTAAACTCTGGCTAGTTCGTGTTAAAAACTTCCTCGAATGCCTTTTATCTAAATTAAAAAGTATTGCTTATTTATTTTTAATCATTATATTATGGTGATTACACATTGAGACTGCCAGTTACATTAAAAAAAAAGGTATAAAAATACAACGTTAAAAACGTTACCTCAAATAAGTTAAATAATTTTCGATGTCATTTTCTGTCAGCCATTATACAATTTATGTTTTGTTTGTAATTAATTTAATTAAGCATTTTTAACTAATTAAAAATTTAGGTACTTACGCAATGTTTAACTAAAATCTCAATCCTACGTGTTATGCTATTTTTAGCTTTAAGAAGGAAGAGTAATAAATTCGAGATTGCAGTGAGGTTTTATTTAACCCCCGAGGAAAAGAGACGGGTGTTGGGTGTACCTATTGTGTAATTACTAATTATCTAACAGAATGTTGCCCTCACGATGGTCTTAAAATTGAGGTAAGTGGGTAAGAATTTTTTTTTCTGTAGTAGTAAGAATTGTAGGTATAACTTATCCAAAATAGGAAATGTAGATCTTACCTAAGGCACCTAACCTTAACCTAACCACAAACATTTGTATGTGTATATTCTGTGTAGAAGTCGCACCGCACGCGCACAGCACACGTCATCTAAAATTTCCCTCCTAACGCGCGTTTCATGTAAATATTTCCTTATTTTGGTAATTGATTATATACATACCGAACGAAAATGGAAAATGTATTTAATGGTTTGTCTAAAGTTATACGTCTCGCCTTTGCCAGAAAGTGAGATTTTTTCTTCGCAGTAAATCCCACTTACCGCCTAGGTTGATGTAATAACAATTACACGCGCAAGTTTTTAGCTAGAAGCAAAGAATTCAAAATTTTGTTGTCTCATCTCATGATGACCAGCTACTTGAGTCAGGTGTGTTTTACATTTTTAATTTAGGTTATTACTGACAATATTTATTATGTAATATGCCTAGACCTACTTCTTGTTTAGTTTGTAGGTATGATAAATAAAACAAGCCTAAACTTGATGGGGTGGCTTCGTCTTATAACTGCAAAGATACTCAACATCATATATAACTATTCGATATTCATCATATATCACTATCGCAGTCATACGATTTACACGTCAGTAAAATTTCATATCGATCAAACATTGGAGACAGTCAAATATAACTTGAAAGACAAATGACAAATTCCTGGACAGACAATGCCCACAGGTTAAATTGATACCTACGAGAGGTTATTGCTTTTAGCAACGTTCTAATTCGATACATTCCCTTACAAAAACTTTATTACCAAAATTGTTACCTACCGAGCTTAAAATAAGAGTTTTATTATTCCTATTTTCCTGTAAATTTCGCTGTGCTTTTCTGCAAATTTAAATATTTAGGTGTACTTTTATGTGGAATGACTGGGTCCGTAATATTTAATTTAATAATTATTCGTCTAATGTAATAGTTGACATACTGTAAAGGTTTGATATAATATATGTAACATGTGTTCTAAAACTATTAAAGTTTCAAATCTAACACATTGTATTCTAACCAAACTCGTCAAAATAATTCATTGCTTCGAAAGTAAGTAAATAAACACGTTAAGTATATCAAACGTTACATTAGATCAATAAACGTTAACTCAAACCTCGGGCACAGTCTAAGAAACAATACAGTCGGTCGACGAAGGCGTCTAGACAGGGCAATCGTGCGGGGTGACAGAGGCGGCGGCGGGAGGGGCGTTCCCCATGTGTCATACGACGAAATTGTTAGTAATGAGGGAACTAACTTTGAGGGCTGACGCGTCTTGCAACTTACAATTTTATTGAAATGGTGCATACGACATGTGCTGTGCGACAATGCATGTCGACATCTTATAAAAATAAAGAACTACGATTCCATAGATTTCCTCGGTCAATAGAAAGGTAAATATTATATTTTTAATATTATTTTATAGTGCTTAAGTAATAAATTTTCTCATGTCATGCTAACGTAAACAAAATGGCGGATGTAAAAGCGTTACGCCTGCCAGTAAAAATTGAAATACCGCAGTAATATCGCTAATTGTTTGTTTCTGTGTACCTAAACAAAAATATATAATGATATGATATGTCACATGAATTTTTAAATTCAAAATGTCGGACATGATTTATAGGTTATTTTAAGTAATTACGAGTTTGACCTTTACTCCCCCACTGCCGTCGTCATCCATTTTTGTATATTTTCAATATTTTATTTTACTTCAACAAATTTTTATTACATTAAAAAAAAGTAATTACGAGTTACGTAAGGTTTAAGACTTTATTTAAAAAGTAAGAAATTGTTTGTTTATGAATCATCTGATTTTCAAATAAATTTGAGGGTCCGCGGGGTACCGATTACGAAAATGAAGTCCATTTTGATATCCAAGATGGCGGACATTATTTTTTCTTAAAAATCGATATGGGTGTCATCTCCGAGGTTCCTGGGGGTTCCAATTACGAAAATGACGTCCATTTTGAAATCCAAGATGGCGGACATTATTTTTTCTTAAAAATCGATATGGGTGTCTTCTCCGAGGTACCTCGGGGTGCCGATTACGAAAATGACGTCCATTTTGATATCCAAGATGGCGGACATTATTTTTTCTTAAAAATCGATATGGGTGTCATCTCCGAGGTTCCTGGGGGTTCCAATTACGAAAATGACGTCCATTTTGAAATCCAAGATGGCGGACATTATTTTTTCTTAAAAATCGATATGGGTGTCTTCTCCGAGGTACCTCGGGGTGCCGATTACGAAAATGACGTCCATTTTGATATCCAAGATGGCGGACGTCACTTTTTGAAATGGGTGTTGATGTCTGTAGCAGTGATATCAACCATCCCAAAATGGATTCCATTTTTGAAATCTACACCCCCAAAAACCTAGAAAACGACACCCATGTCGATTTTTTCAAAAAAGTGACGTCCGCCATCTTTATTTCAAAAATGGACGCCATATGTAAAATTAGTACACATACATGAAACCTAAAAACATTACCCTCCTTTTTTGGGCAGTTGTGTAAGTCTGTGACAACCCTAGGTAAGTACGGTAACCTTGAGCGGTGTCGGCATTTACGCAAACATCAAAGGCGTCGGCCCACTGTTACTTTTTACACTGTGCCTCGGGCATACCTAGAAAGCGCAATCGGCCAATTCTCACTGTGGAGAAAAAAAAATACACCTCTTTTCTGATTGTTTTCTCCGATTCTCCGTTTAATTGCTTATCGTCATCTGGATGACATAACACACCTGCTCGTGTACCGAAAGTAGGTACTTGAAATTTAATCGGCCCAGCCATATTGGTGTCATAAACCCGCAAAGATACCTACTTACGCATTTTTTGATTCAGAAACCTGCAAATGGCCTAGCCTATTATACAATTATTTTATTTTTATAATTTAATTATATATAACGAAAGGCGGAATACTGCGTCTAAGATATGTCATTATAAGTACGCTTTACTTAATGTTTTCATTCGCTGGCTCAATATTACATGGTTCTATGTTAGACTTTTGAAGAGTTAAAAATTTTACCCGGAAAATGTAACAGAACCCTGTAATATTGGGCCAGCGATTTATAGCATGACAAGTTGCGGTTTGGACCTGGATTAGTGGCGCTACAAATAGCTTTTATATGGCAATATGTGCATACGTCGTAGATATATTTGCATTATAAAATATCAGCAACTATTTGTCATCAACTAAATTCAAAACATTGTTTACCGGAATGCCGCGCAATCCTGCCTACTAATGAATACTGAATCGTACTGAAAAAACTTACTTTCATCACTGTAGATAGTTTTGGCTTTATTGTGCGAAAATTACTCGAAATTTGTTTACATCAGTTACATTCACTGACTTTAAACGTCAGTTACTTACCAAAAATATGTTGCCAGTAAAATACATTAGTACCACTAAAATCCGCACCATGGCTTGGGCTAAAAATTGGGTTATACAATGTAAACATTTCGTTTACGCTAGCAGACTGCTTTAATAAATATTTATTACACTGTCCCTACTTACTTCTTGATAATAGCTGAACATAGCTACATGTTCAGAACACCATTTTGATCTTTAGCGTGTGATTTATATGTTACAAATGCCACTATACGTAGTACCTGTTTCTGTTATTAACCTGGTACAGGTAGGTATATCAATTATCATAACAGTTGAATCTCACGCCTAATAAAGATATTAAATGCATGATGTCGCTAAATTTAACAACACTTAACTTACTACCTACCTACTTGTAATTTAGTCGAAGAGAATCCAATCAAAATCCTCCTCCTTGTCGCGTCGTGTTCCTCATTAGGGCTTGTGCACAAATCACGTGAGGTATTTTCGGCTACTTATTGACCCCCCCTCCCCCCTGGTGATATTTGGTGAGGTTCTTTGCTAACCCCCCCCCCTCCCCCATACTACCTCACGTGTATTTTTTTTTGCCAGAATTTCGTAAAATATACTCGCCAAATATTTTTAACGAAACCGAGAAAAAATATCGATTTTTCTTAGTCTTCGTTCATAGTAAAAAAATACACGTTAGGTCTCCTTATACCCCTCCCTCCCCCAACGTGATCTTTCGTGATTTTTTCGCGACCCCCGTTCCCCCCTATCGAACCTCACGTGATTTGTGCACAAGCCCTTACTGAGGGTCGTAATTCTCCGTATGCAAAAGTATTTTTTTCCCTGATAAGTTTCCGCCAGCTGTGGTGTGCTGCTCTGTGGCGGCGCCACCATAATGAGAATCAATGAATTATATGGTGAAATGATGTACAGTCGAGTTCATTTACATCTACACACTTACGAGAACAAAAATATCTGAACAAGATTTTATGCTCCTGACAATAAAGACTGTATCGTTAAGTATACAGACAACTTGACAGTGGTTTCATTCGATTAAAACATAGTTTTTTTTTTCATTCAAACTGATGTCAATCTAAACATTAAATGTTGGATTTGACTAGGATTGTTTCGTTTCCTCGTTAGTTATTGTAAACTAAAACTGTATGGACTTTCACCAGAAAAACGGAAATCGATTCTGGACAAATGGTGTAGTATAAAAGGAATCACTCTCAGGAAGCTAGCTAAACTCGAAAACGTTAAGTATTGGTGGAATCCAAAATGCGATTAAACAGTACGGCCAAGAGTATACTTTCGTTGACAAACCGAAATCCGGTCGAAAATCAGGTCCTTCAAACCCCAATTTGGATAAAAAGATAGTAAAGGCATACACAACCAACAAGGAGGTGTCTGTTCGGGATTTGGCTAAAAAGTTAGGTACATCTATTGGTATGGGCCAACGTCCAAAGCAGAGATACAATTTAAAGACCTTCAAGAAGCAAAGGCAGCCTAAACAAAGCAAAAAACAGCAAAGCTCAGTAAAATAAAGAGTTTCAAAAAATTTATGACTCTATTCTTTCAAGGAAAATCTGTGTCGTATAATGGACGATGAGACATATGTGAAATTCGATTATAAATCTCTGCCGGGACCGCAGTATTACACAGTTCAAGATCGATCTGTTATTAGTGAATCTGCGAGTGTGGCCTCAAATCGACTCCATTTATCACTACGTCTACAATGACAGCATATTTATATAAAGGAATGTCTTAATAAACGAATTTTTCCTATATGGTTAGAAAACACAAGTGTTCAGACTATATTTTGGCCCGATTTGGTATCTTGCCACTATGGGTCCAAGACTTTGTAGTGGTATGAAGAGAAAAATATCAATTTTGTACCTAAAGCTATGAACCCCCGAATTGCCCAAATCTTAGGCCTATCGAACGTTTTTGGGCTATAACTAAAGCTAAACTGCGGAAAAATGCCCGGTCTACAGATTCCGAAGAGCAATTTCGTCGAGACTAGAACAGGATGACAAAAAAATTTGACCAAGGCGCTGTCCGAACTCTGATTTCTACGTACAGACAGAAAGTCAAAAAATTAGCTAAATATGAATGATTTCATTGGGTTTAAAGACGTTTTTGTATTATTTAACGTCTAAAACGTAGAAGTTTTTTTTTTCTATTAATAAATATATGAAAGTTGTCAGTAATACTTTATTTTACTTGTCTTTATACTTAACGATACAGTCTTTAGGGTCGTGTTCAGATATTTTTGTTCTCCTAAGTGTGTAGATGTAAATGAAGTCGACTGTACCTTGAAGGTACACCATGTACATATCATGTTTTTGGCTGTACCTGCACCAGGGAACGAAATAATGGACATTGTTTGTGGCGCCGCTGGGGAGCATACTCTGCAGCGGCTCATAGATAGAAATGACATTAATTTAGCTATTATTTTCTTATGGAAATTGATGTACTAGTGCTATTTATTGTGTACGTATGTAAAATTGACATTATTAATTCGTGATTTATATAATTTAAATTATTTGACTTGGCTGTTCGTGTTATTTTCGTTGGATCAAAAAAAATAAACGTCAGAATGTTTAAAAGTTTATCGAAGTGGTAGGTTAGAACGCAGAATCATTAAAAATAAATAAAATTACTTATTAATAATGATTTTTATCAATACACAATACACAATAAATAACACTAGTACATCAATATCCATAAGAAAATAATAGCTAATGTCATTTCTATCTATGAGTTCTCTGTGGCACCGCTGCAGAGTATGCTCCCCAGCGGCGCCACAAACAATGTCCATTATTTCGTTCCCTGGTACAGGTACAGCCAAAAACATAATATGTATATGGTGTACCTTCACGGTAAATCATTTCACCATTTAATTCATTGATTTTCATTATGGTGGCGCCGCCACAGAGCAGCACACCACCTCTGCCCCTTGCATCATGGAGTGCATCGTGCAGTTTGGTGTTCAGCGATAAGCGGACCTGCAGGTCCGCTTATCAGACCATGGTCTGATCTGACCATCTTGTTGGGCTGCGGCCACTCGATAGATAGATAAAAACTTTATTTCATCCACAACAACATAAAAGCTAAACAATTTTGACGACGCGTTTGGCTCGGTTTGTAGACACCTGCCTACTGAGTCGGCGGCCCCGGGTTGGAATCCCGGCCGGGGCAAATATTTGTGCAAAATATTTGTTCTTGGGTCATGGATGTTATCTATATAATGTATTTATATATTATGTATGTATATCGTCGTCTAGTACCCATAGTACAAGCTTTGCTTAGTTTGGGACTAGGTCGATTTGTGTATGATTGTCCCTTAATATTTATTTATTTATAGCTTACCAGGAAAAAAAACAAAACACTAAAGAAAATAAGACTTAAAACCAAGTAGGTATCTTTAAGCTTGTTGAAAATTATGTGTGTGTTATGAAATAGGCGCTGACGCAGCGTAAGGCTGCGAAGAATGCAGCGCTGGTCTTCCGTCAGTGACTTTCTTAAAACTAATACCGGAACCGGACAATCAGAGCAGCAATGTCAGACTGTCAGTGTCTTATTGTAGTAAATGTAAAAAAAAAACGATCTTTTTCCTTCGATCTTGCCGGTGACCATTATTAGCGGCTCAAGTCTTGGGTTTTACATAAGTGCCCAATTCATGATTCTTAATATCCATATTGGATAAACATACCATTAAAGGACATCAAAATAAGTAAATGCTTATTGAAAAATAGGAAAAAAACATTAGGTAATAATAACATGTAAAACAAAACAATTTAGACCACATACGCTAATTTTACAACCAAAATCTCTCTTCCCTATAACATATGGATGGAGCGAAGAAACGCAAGTCTCATAGGTATATGTCAGTGTGTCATTTGTCTCATAGGTACTTATGTGTAATTTGGAACTATGAAAAAGAAAACTATAGACTACTAGATGCAGATAATTAAAAACAAACCAATAAATGTTTACAAATGAAGCGAAAATTGAAAAATTCAATGGCTCTGACATCTGATTCGGTGGTCCAATTGGGAGGACGCCAGTGTTGGCCCGGAAAGCCGTTGGAAACGCAGGTTCGAATCCTGTCCGAATCATTAAATTTTTAAATTTTCGCTTTATTTGTAAACATTTAGTTCACGTTAGCAGACGTTACTGCTTTAATAAAAATAAGTAATTCGGGTGTAGCACATCGTTACTATCGATTCTCAACAAATTTGAGACGATGGTGCCAACGATAAAGTCTAAATCTTTACGGTAGATGGCGCTACGATGCCACCCTAAGGCATGTCGAAGCAACTGGTTGAAAAATTCAATGGCTCTGACATCTGATTCGGGGGTCCAATTGGGAGGACGCCAGTGTTGGCCCGGAAAGCCGTTGGAAACGCAGGTTCGAATCCTGTCCGAATCATTAAATTTTTCAATTTTCGCTTCATTTGTAAACATTTAGTTTACGTTAGCAGACGTTACTGCTTTAATAAAAATAAACCAATAAATAGTACCTAGATTGTTTGAGCAGGGACGAGCGAACGAAGTGAGCGAGGACAATTATAACCTGAGTGTCAAAATGGCTATTAGCCACGTGTTAAACACTATGCTTTTCAGTTCGACTGAGAGAAAAAGAAAAACTTTTGGATTTTTTTTCTTACTGACATAGCAGGCATACACAATTTTAAGATCAGGAAAACGCCTAAGATCATTAGATCGTAAATATACGTCTCATCTCACTGCGCCTAACGTTTTCTTAGTAGTTTTTTTATTTTAGTTTTAACTGCTGTGTATGAATGAATGCAAATTTCCTTACAAATGATTTAATTTATTTTGTCATTCAATATTTTGACGACGCGTTTGGCTCGGTTTGTAGACACCTGCCTAACTGAGCCGGCGGTCCCGGGTTCGAATCCCGGCCAGGGCAAATATTTGTGTGATGAACTGGAATATTTGTGCTTGGGTCATGGTTGTTCTATGTATTTAAGGATATATTTATCTATATAAGTACGTATAATCGTCGTCTAGCTAGCTAGCTAGCTAGTACCCATAACACAAGCCTTCTTGAGCTTAATTTGGGACTAGATCGATTTGTCTGAGGTTGTCCGATATTTATTTATTATTATTATCATTATATTTTAAATCAGGATAAAATATTTGAGATTTTTTTATTGTACAAGTCAATGAAGACCACAGTATAATAAAGAGTACTAACGTACAGTATGGACACTCCCTGCCTCCCCCCGAAAGTGCCGCCCACCCGCGCTCGGTTACCTCGCAGTTACCGGCTGGCAGGGACGCGACGACGACGCGGTGCGCAGAGCGGAGGCCACGTATAATACTCAAATATTAAACAAATACTTTTGTAATGGGCGTGTGTTGTGCTGTGTACGGTTGTTTAAGCTCTATAAACAAAAAAATAAAAGAAAGTTCTACAGATTCCCATTGGATGAATCAAGGCAAGTACATACTTACCCAGTTATTTTTAAAGTGTTTTATGTTTTAGTAGAAAACCAACTTACAATAGGTACTTATGTATTTTTTTTGCCCTATCCGTTTTCGACCTAAACCTATCAGATCACACTGAAAACAACACAATATATGTATGAACAAAAAATCATGTTTTCAACTTACGTAATATTTTGGTGGCCTGAATTTCCTTACAAAAATTTAGTTACTTCGTTTATACTGATTCAAAATAGGAAACTATTTGTATAAATCGAGCTTAGATACCCACCTTACTGCGTAATATGATTCTTAATGTTCTTCCTAATTCGCGTAATGAGTTTTTAGTCATTGAGGTTATCGAATTTGAACGCGGGCGGAATAAGAAATCGTAGTTTAACATTAGTTTAATTATAAGCACACAAAATTAATTCGACGCCGCTATTACAAGGTCATCTCATATTGCTGCACATTGTGTTCCCGACTCGTGCGTTCAAAATGGCAGCAACCCTAGCATGTCTTATCTCACTCACACAAGCATGGTACGCGTTCACCTACACGAGCTTAGACTGTGTGCGTAGCAACGCGTTTCTTTCATACATTTGATCGCCATTGTCCGAGGTGTGATGAAGACCGACCTGTATCGTCTATTATTTTTTTTTATATAAAAACCTTTGCCTGTTATTTATTCGGAATACTCAAACTCCATTTCGTGTTTAAACCATTTTGAATTATTGATTTAAGCTAAATTCCATTACTATGTTGTATTAATTACTAGCGACTCGTCCCGGCGTCGCACGGATGCAATGCTGATACTAAATGAAAAGTAAAGTGTTTCTCTACTATATTATGCATGTATTATACATATAAATGTTGGAAAAGGAAGGCCTCAGATTGGAGACGTTCTAAAAAAGGGCAAGTAAAGAGTACTTTAATTAAACCGACGAGCATGCATGAGGAGATTAATGAATGTTGATGAAGCGAAAGATGTATGTTAGGACCGTAGCAGGTGGAAAGATGTGGTCTCTGCCTACCCCGTTAAGAAAAAAAGCGTGATTTTATGTATGTTATGTATACATATAAACCATCCCCTTGAATCACTCTAATTAAAAAACCGCATCAAAATCCGTTGCGTAGATTCAAAGATCTAATACATAGGGACAGACAGACGGGACAAAGCGATTTTAGCCCCGGTTCACGAAGCTAAAATAACGTACTTTTTGGGCAGGAGAAGTGAAAATTAAACGCCTAAACGGCTGGGCCGATTTCAAATTTTTGGCTATAGGATACCTTTGCCCGACTACGGGAAAGCAAAAAAGAGGGGTTATGCCTTTTTCTGCCACGCGGACGGATTGCGGGGATGTTTTTTTTAACAGACTTCAAAAAAGGAGGAGGTTCTCAATTCGAACTAATTTTTTTTTGTATGTACTTATGTTACTATATCTCCGAGAACCGTGAACCGATTTTAATTTTTTTTTTTTAATCGAAAGGGTATAACTCCGAGTTGGTCCCGTTGGCACTAAGTTGGGATCTGATGATGGAATCTTGGAGAAATCGAGGGAACTCTTCAAATGTTATAGGGACATGTACGGCGCTTTCGGTAATTTATTGATAAAGTCAAGAATTTACATTCAGTAAATAGGATTTGGTGTAAGGAAACTGATGATGAACACACATACGAATCACTAAAAAGGATTTGGTGTAAGGAAACTGATGATGAACACACATACGAATCACTAAAAAGCAAAAAAAAAAAAAACCGACTCAGTAAAACTAAAAAGCCAACAATAACCCGTTCAAGTACAGATTACATTTGACTCACCCTTCGAAGTCGGTGCCAAACCTCGCGTAAACTATAATATATACCTAAATATAAGAACTGAGTGGTTTGGGATCGACTTCGAAGGGTGAGTCAAATGTAATCTGTACTTGAACGGGTTATTGTTGGCTTTTTAGTTTTACTGAAGTCGGTTCTTTTTTTTGTTATCGTTTAGTGTAGTTTTACATTCAATTTCGGCTTGCAGTTGGCCCATGACCATGACAACTATTTGCTGAGTATTAGCTACCTAACTAAGCATTTCTCTCAGATAATAAATACATAATAAGGTTTACCTGCAATTTGCACAAACGTAAAGTACATTTTATGTGTCTGTATTTTGGATAGCTCTGAAACAAGCACGGGTTTGTAAAGTCAAAACAAACACCAAACTCACCTTCGCTTACAAATATTTGACAAAATGTGCCGCGGAAGACAAATTATGGACCCTTGGTTAGCAAGCAAATAACACAAACTAACAAATAAATTAAACATGTGGGTATATCAAATAAAACGGTCTTAGTTCTTCATCCACTCGTTACGTAGTCTTTATTTTTTATTACTTAACTGCATGTCTCGTTCTCATCAATTCATCATGTTGTTTTTTTTTTACTCCTGTTATAGGTAAGTACCAGTTGTGAATCATACTTTTATCTGGGGGCACGGTAGTGGCCCGACAAGACGAACAAAAAAGAAGCCGGGCACTATACCTACCTTTTCTCGAACCGTTTCGTCTCATTTTCAAACCCTTATGCCTTCGTCCCAGTTAACGCCAGAGCGCCCAAATTCACAGGTTAAGAACTTAAGATGCAGTTATGGAACATATGAAATGTAATAAATTTAATTGATCTAGCTTTTATACTTTAGGTTTTATTGGTACCTAAAATACGCCGATTTTGCAACTCACGTATCAAAACCTCTGGGGTACATTCCCGATGACCTAGAAATCTGAAATTTGGTATAATATATATAATATATGTATAATATAATATATATATAATATATGTAAGCTTGTATTAGTACACAAACAACAAAATAATTCTAAAACTTTTAACTTTTACCCCCCAACCCCTTAAACTAGGGGATGGAAGTTTGTATGAGACTTCTGCAAATTTTGATACTAGAGGTCTGAAAATTTATATAGGGACTTCTTGTTATAAATAAAATACATATTCTAGGATTTTTAGAAAATCACCCCCCACCCTTTAAATAAGGGGATGTAAGTTTGTATGGGTTTCCAATAATAGGGGGTAAAAGTACATATATGGGGCTAAACGTAAACAAGTATTTCTTAAATACACAATTATTACTACTTCCATATCTACTTAAGTCAAAAAGACTTCGTATTTTAAATATTTCTTTATATAACTACCAAAATGAAATACTAAATGCAGCGCAATTAACACGCGGAATTTTATATTTGTGATTGTTGAATGAATGATTTTTTATATGTGTCTTAAGGAGATTTAAGCGTAAGATGAATGCGTAAGAGGAAACACCGTTCAAAAATAAATGAGATCCCACCAAAAACATTTCATGATTTTCATGTAAAATTGGCGGCCAAGACTCACATGCTCATAGTCATGAAACGGCCCGGCCGTATCTTTGAAACCAAGGTGTAGCTGTAGAGTTAGTAAAGTCAGGGCTTCGGGGCTTGGCTTTTCCTGGGATCTGATAACTTTTTTACAGCAAAAGCGTTATGAGACTTATGAGCATGATGTGAGTCTTGGCCGCCAATTTTACATGAAATATTTTTGGTGGGATACAATTTAACCTTAATAAATACATACACTTTTCCATTCCATTACTCAGTCGTACTAAACAATACAATGCAATACAACAATACTTTATATCACACCAACAAGAAAAATATTACATGAGAAATCATAAATCAAATTATGGTAGACAATAGGCGGTCTTATCGCTAAAGAACGATCTCTTCTAGACAACCTTTGGGTAGCTGAGAAAACGAAATTAAACAGAAAATAGTAGGTGGTGAGATAAGAACTTTAATTAATTTGAGAAATAATAAATAAACGACAATCAAAATATTAAAGACAGATAGGTCATACACATACACAAATAATATTATAAACATACATAAACCTTACATACATGCAAAAAGAAAGAATAAAAAGAATATCACAGCTAACATTAGATTTATAATGAAAAACGACAGCATAGAATTATTAAAGGATTAGGCTACGGTAGAGACAAATAGTGATCTTTAAGTTTATATTTAAAAATTACTAAACGATGATAATTTGTTTTTTTTTTAACACTTCCAACCCTACGCACAAATTTGTTTGTTGTCACCCCCGCCCGACGAGCAATTTCGTCAAGCCGCGACAATTATCACAGAGTATAACATTAGATGTTATTTTGCGTTCAGCGAAACGGCTCCATGTTAACATTGTTAACGCGTGTCCTGGGAGCGAGTGTGCAATTAATTCCGGGAACGGGAGCAGCGCGACAATCACGCACAACGGCGCCCCGGGGACGGGAGCAAGTTAAATCTTTGCCAGCCAACTTCACTGGCCAATGTAATTGCACTTTATTTCAAGTTAGTGCAACTCGATGCGACAAAGTCTATTTAACTTGGAGGATGTCTTACTGGCACGTTGGTGAAATAAATTTGGTGCGATTGTAGTTCACTATTATTGCATATAGGATTTAGGTTGTACTTTACTACCTTATAACTATTAGGTATTGCATACAAAGTTTTCTTTAAGCACATTCGGGACCTTTAAAGAAGTGATCTAAAATATTCGTAAGGTTGAACTTACACTTGCATCACAATTTATAAACATCCACTTTCATGATTAATTTGATGAGTCAAACTTTGATTTCTTTTAAAATACTGAAGCCTTGTATTGTATTTTGTAATTATTATTTATTAGAATAGAATAGAACTTTATTGCTTTCATGCAGTCTTACCTTTAGCACAGAATAGATAATAGCCTTTAGCATATATTGCACCTTAAATGTTTTGCGGAAGTTAGTTGGTTTTGTAAGAACAATTCTGCACCTCCCATTGAGTCTAGGTGTGCCAGCTATCTAAAGGTCAATACATACAAGATAATCACTGGTAGGAACAGTTACTGAGTAAAGCATAAGTAGATGCAGGCAATACCAGCCAGACATCGCAAAACAATGTATATATTTACCTACACTATTTGTTCTCCACATTGTTATTCTTACGAAACCGGGTCTCCCCATCCTCGCATGTTTGCACAAACCTACCGAGTTTTTAGAAATAAATCTCCATTGTCGACGTTCACCAATCCTCGCGACGGGGGTGCCTATTTACTGTCCCATTTCACGCTTGAGATACGAAATCGCTCGATCAACGAACGCTTTTTCAAAACTGTCCGATGTGACAGTATGAATGGGGATTTAAGAAAAATGTCAGGAGAGTGTTGAAAGCTTTTACTTATGGCTGTCGCCGCTGCGGTTACGCCTCTTCGGGGAGTCTTGAAAAAATCAGAAGCGAACAGTAGGCGGATTATTGTTTATTATTGTTTGGTTCGGAACTAATCGTTTGAACGTCTTGTTAGTCACTCTCTTGTTGTTGATACCACGCTGGGTTCGGCTGGTTTCATTTCATCATTCGTTATTAGCATTAATGTTTCTATTATCACTAAGTCAGTTTGTGACTAATTGTCACACGTGGTACTGGCGTGTTGTAGACGCTATTGTGTCCGCTATCCATCAGTGTTGTTATATTTACCAATTTCGATCACACAGCAACGTTGTTCCAAAGTGCGATTGAATACCTCTCTGTTAATCATTGGGTTGTTCTGATTGAATCCGGTTGAAAGGCATCAGATATGCTCTGTTAGATCTTCCGCCGCGCCGCCTATGATTTCGATTTCGTACCTCTTTTACGTATAGGTATCATCAAGTATGTACATATATGTTTATTAGCGATTATAATAATACGTTTTCAGAAGATTTCAAAACGCACGTTACTTACCTATCAAGTACTTCATGTTCAATCTTCTGAGAAATCTCTTGACGTAGGTTAGTTGCCATTCATATCAATTAACACATTAAAACGTACGCAGGTACAAAACTGTCCTTGTCCGATTCGCATAATATTGTTTTCCTCTTATGTATTTTGTATTCTCGGACGGTTGAATCCTATCTCCAAAAGACCTAGGTATAACACACGGAAGCTTATTTAAATAAGCTTTCATCTTTCTTCACTTAATTACCAAATATTGATGTTTTATCTACAACTATTTCACGTTTATTAGCATAGATTATTTTTTTACTGATAGGTAATCCTCCTTTCCTCCTTCTTTCCACTTTCTTAATTTTGTCACTTTCACATTACTTTCCTTGCTGACACACCGAGGTGTAATTTATTGTATAGCTAGTCAATTCTGTGCCGCAAATAGCAAAGTAAAACGCGTCGATTCATGAGAATGTCCATCTCCGATCCACTGGTCCAGACATTCTGACTTGCCCACCATAATTGATTATCAAAAGTAAGCCTGATATGTGTTGCGTAAAAGACGCCATTTGCGTTAGGAAGACGACGCGGCGGAGCCAAGCGGGGTCCTAAGTAGACGTAAACCTCGCGTAAAGTTTGCGGACGGCCCTTTACGGCCCGCCCACCGCTCCCTACCCGACCCCTTCTACCCTACGGGAAGCCGGGGATAAGGTTCCTGTATTTCGGGACATGATCCTTTTTAAATAAAGTCATTGGATCTGTGTTCTATATCTTTGTACAGCCGAGTACGATTGAAACAAAGGTTGATATAATATTATATTACATAAATATTGCGTACTTAAATAAATAGTCAACTTATGAAACTTGTGCGAATTTTTAATAAATAGCGCTTAAAATTCTGCAAACAGGTTCTTTCCTTTGGTCGTAAGATTTTAGTGCTTATGTACGGAATTGTATACGATAGTCTAGGTATCTTAACTAAAGTTGTACTCATTATATTACATAAATATTGCGTAAATAAATAGTAAATTTATGAAACTTGTGCGAAATTTTAATAAATAGCGTGTACTGCAAACAGGTACTTTCCTTTGCTGATAAGATTTTAGTGCTTATGTACGGAATGCTATGTAGGTACCTAGATATGTGGAGTTATTCATTACCATGACGTATGTTTGTAAATAGGATGTAGGTACTCTGAATACTCGGATGTGAATATATTTTTAACTGACTATGATGCCTTTTGCTTGAATCACGGGTAAAACACTGTATAAGTATGTATGTGGAGACTTTTGACATGTAAGGAAGACATAAAGTCACGACATATGTATAAATTAATGAAATCGTACGTATCACCAACTATTCTGGTATCACACTGAAAGTATTTTTTTTTCTCATTTGCTACTAATTTCACTGCAACCCACAGAAGCAAGTAAGTAGCTAAGTAGTTTACTTAGTTATACACAATAGGTACAATACAAAAATTACGTAGAGGTGGTGGCGCTTTTTTTTCAAGACTGGGAATCATGAACCAGACTGAAACGTTTAAATACTTTGTATTCTTAGCTGGTAGGTGGATATATTTGTTGTGTTTTTATTTCTTTCAAATACAAAGTTCGTTACCTATTTCCTATTTCCCCAACAGAATCTTAACGTCATAAACTGCTAAACAAATAATAAACATAATATAACGTAACATACATCATTAAGATTTCCGATAGGTTCTTTTGATAACAATTTCATATCCATTCATGTTATTGCTAACTGCTTCTTTATGGCTCACCGCGCCATTCTACCAATCAACCTCGATCAAAAACTAATTGTGAAGCTAGATCAACGCTGTGATTAATGATTATGCACAGCAAAGCAATAACGATTACACGTGTATCACATGTCGAACATAAAATCGATTGTTTGCTAAACATGTTATACGCTAGTCTGGAAAGAAAACAATCAAATAATCGACAGTTTATCATAGCTTTGTCGCCATGCCGAAATTTAGCGCGATAAATGGCCAAGTACGCGATAATCACGACGTCGATAGCGGTGCCTTTGAGCTTGTTGACTCAAGGCTCGTATCGCCAGGTTACCTTCTTGTAAGCGCTTGTAATGCGGTTTTGATGAACGAGGGCGCGGCCGATAGGACAGCTATCGCTTCAAACACTTGCGTCGCGGTCCCGATTATTTCAGTGCAGTCTCATTTTGTGATGACTACGAGATGAGATTTGGTAATATTGATACTTTATCAGAAGTGGTCTTGTCATGTTTCTGATTAAATAGGAAAACAATTGAAGTGGTATTAAGCGGTCGTTTAAGTGGTTATGCATAATAAAATTAATAAAGCTGGATTAGGACGATGTGTGTTCATTATAAACATTACCGGAAGTAAGCAGAATGGACCTCGCCTCTCAACATAAACCTTGTTCACAATGATTAAATTCGCATAGTTTATCTACCGATTAGGCGCGTTTATTTTAATGTTACATGAATGCTCCATAAACTTGAATGAGTTCTCAAGGCAAAAATAATGAAAAACGCAAACCGATTTATTTCAATGATACTATCTATTTGATCTAATCCAATGTTCTATTTACGACTTAATTGAAAACAATATAACATAGCTTCAAATCTTGCTTGAAGAATAAAGAGTAATAGAACAGAATGAACTAGAACTTCTTCTAGCACTTCAAATATAGTGGTTCATAATATGATACTTAGGTTCAGATCTTGGACCAGGTTAATGTGATGAGACATCATATTTTAAGTTATAATAATCGTTAGGTAGACATTTACGTTTTATTGTCACGATATAAAAATAACTTACCAATTTTATACAATATAAGCATGTTAAAACGAACTTTTCCGGCAAAACTCCGGAAAAGCACTATGTTTGTAGTTTCTGCATGAAAACGTCACCATCTATTAAAGCCAGTCGTATATCTCGGGATGTGTATTGTGTTGAGAATTGAGGATTTATTTAGTCGCGAAAGAAAGTCGCGCTATCATTAACCTTTACAGAATCTTATGTAAGGTATACCTGCTAACCCAGTTATCGTGACATTGATGCATGGACGTCATTACGTCAACTATGAAAAGTTGGTAATAAATGTAATAATTGATTCAGTAAGTAGTACCTAATAACCGGCTGTTTTTTAAAATTACCTGGGGTCATGTAAGTCACTAAATACCAAAGGGCTTCGAACGCGTATTTCTCAAAAACTATTTATATCTAGGGTGTAGTGAAAAGTTATTTGGAAGTTAGAAATAAGAGGCTCCATGAATAGTTATTCATTTAGTCTGTAAACTTATAATTAACAAAGGACCCCGCTGGCACACAACAATTTTTTTTTCATTAATTTGCAAAGGCAGAAATTTTAAAGTACATAAATCGACAGGTAGAAATATATACCAACTCGATTATTTAGGAGTTTTAGGACCTAAACCATAATTACATGGGGTCCCGCTGCATATACGTATATCGGGCTTGGGCCTCCTGTATATCTGGCACAACTGTGGTCACGGTATTGATATGCAACTGTTTGTTACAGCAAAACGGGTGATGTTGACTAGCGGCGCACTGATGGGACGAAAATTGGCTTTACATAGGAATAGGGCCTTATTTTTCAAAGTGCAAGTTTTTTATTGGAATCAAATATATTCTACCTAGAGCCAATTTTTAGGTTTAAGCGTTATTTGCAAACTAAACACATAGTTTAAAAGTAATTTCCCAAAAAAAAAAAACAATTCTTTATGAAAAATACAAGCGTGTTTTCGATTAAAAAAAAGTGCACCCGTCCGGGAAATCTTATGTACGCAAAAAGTCATAAATTATTGGTACTAAGTAGGTATATTACGTTTTTCTTGCACTTTTAGAGTTATTCCGTTTTTCCGTATATGTTCAAGCTCCATACAAAATTTTCATTAATAGTACATTACTGCAGAGGCCGCGAAATAGGGAATTATTGGCCGAGTAGTAATAGATGGCCGAGTGATAACGAGGCCATCTAGAGATACGAGGCCGATAATCCCTGTTCGCGCCGAGGCTTGTATAGTGCTTTTCTCAAATAAATCCAAGGAAATAATACAAATGTTCAACTTATATATTCATATAAAAACAAATTTATTTCAAATTTAATAAAAAAAACTAATTTATTTTTTTAAGCTGTTCGGGTCAATGTTTTTGCCACCAAATGTTAAGATGATTCTATTTATTAAAAAATGACAACACCTTATTAATTAGATATTGTTATATTTTTAAACAATAAACGTGATTCCTTGTTTATTTTATTGAATATCTGATTTAATCGAATTGTATAATCTAGTTAAATATAAGAAATAAAACGTAAATATACATGCACAAACTAAGTTTTTTTTTATTGGCAGTATGCCATAGATTATCAATAAAAGAAATAAACCCCACTGAAACAAAAGACAATCTCTTTGTTGGCTACGGCCAATAATGTTGTATGAAATTCCTTTATATCGTTCTAATTTGAAATTAGAACGAATCTTCAACAATTGCTATACAAAGACGTATTTCGCGTTCTATTACCACGATCATAAGAACGACATTTCCTTGGATGTTTGAGAAATAGTACATTACTGCCGAGGCAAGGAAAAGTCAGTTCGTTGATGAGTATACGAATCTGCGAACTGACATTCCCGCCGAGGCTTGTTTGTATAGTGCTTTTCTCCAAATATGCTTGGAAATAACCACCAATCTAAATTTTTTATTTAATATATCAGTGCCATGAAGTTCATTTTGTACTTATTTTTTTTTAGGAATAGGAATAAAAATTCGGGTCCGGATTATATGTTTGATTTAAAACAAAATATATTAATAAGAACATACTAAGAATTAAAACTATATGAAAACACAATAATAAAAAATATGCACATATAGTCCATTGAATGAGTCCCTCCAAGGGGGGTCTAGAGTGCGTGAGTTAGTAACGTAAGATGTTTCTTCGGAAACATGTCAAGAGTCCCTAGGTAATAAACATACTAAAACCCCGGGACACTAGGAGGAGCTCCGGAGTGGGGGAGGGGGGGAAAGGGTCCATTTTTTCATTTTTCGCTTAAATCTCAAAAACGGTACATGTTAGAGAAAAACTTTCAAGGAAAAGTTGAAAGGCCATAAAATTATCTACAAGTTGTACCTAAATATTTTTTTTCTATTCGCAGCCGTTTTCGAGCTACATCCCATGAAAGGTGAAAAATTCGAAAACTTTTTAATTTACCAACTTAGGGTGCCCGCAGACGACCGTTTTTTTCTCCGTTTTTGTTGTGGATTGTAAGAAATGACGATGATGATGATGATGACTACTTTTTCATCCTTTTGGGTTGGGACGGTCCTGTTAAGAGTTCTTCTTCTATTATTTGTTCATCCTCAGATGTAGGTGATTCGTGGTGAAGCTCTTCGTCATCACCATCACCATCATCATCATCTTCCTGAATGGATACGCTGTTAAGGCATTTCCCTTGGCAATGAAGGCATGCCGCTGAACATTTGAGCATTGCTTTTCGGCATCCACATTTGCCGCTAGCACAATCTTTAGTGCAACGGCAAAATATGGTCTGTAGTAAGGCCTCTGGTGCTGGTGGATCTTCGGTTTTTATGGGCTCCAGGGTGTTTCCTTCAGACTGCCATCCCCACTCTTGTGGAGGCAGCTCATTCCCAAGCCACTGTTGTACTTGATAGTAAGTGTTTTTTCCTTGAATCTAGCTCCATTACGATGGTGTTTATTGTATAGAGGCATACATTTCCGAATAAATGGATAAATAACCGTGTCTAAAAGTCTTTTCTCCTCGCTGGGCGAGAGATCTTTGATTTGTTGACCTATTTTTCGCAATAGTATGGTCAACAATTCACAAGGTTTAAGATCAAAAGGCGACCCAATCCTTTTCTTATTTTTTTTACTTTCGGCGTAAAAGCTCATAAAAATATCAAATCGTGTACAATCTCCTTGTGTATTTGCGGTTACTTCCGGAGTTTGAGAAGTACCGGCTGTGGCGCAGTCCACAGCATCATCATTTGCCACTCGTGTACCAACATGAGGGTTGCGCCCTCATGCCCCCCTAGCATTAAGTCCTCCGGTCGGGGCCCGGATGGACATCCCTCAGCAGGTTGGGTAAGCCCCTGCTGAGACAAAGTGGCGCCATGGGTCTGTAGCGGCTCCATGGTGCCTCGCCCCCGTTTCTCTAGTTCACACGGATGAGCATGGGGTTTTAGCATAAGCTTAACGAGGGCGGACCCCTTCCCATGCTACGTGTGAACCTTCATCGAAAAAATCCGAACAACGGATAATGTTGGGACATTGATGTCATATGAGAGGCACTAGAGGAAAAAAAATAAAAAGTTCAAGTATCGTAACTACCCTAATAAAATTCAATTCCTCCTAAACGCCTCCATGGTGGAATCTGGTTTTTCAATGATAGACCTAATTATGAGCAATCTATCAGTACCGGTCACAAGTTGCACTTTTGAGCTTTTTGGAAGAAAAAAAATAAAAAGGTCAAGTTGCGTAACTACCCTAATATAATATTTTGACAATCAATTCCTCCTAAAGGCTTCCATGGAGGAATGTGTTTTTTTTACCAATGATAGACCTAATTAAGAGCAATCTATCAGTACCGGTCACAAGTTGCACTTTTGAGCTTTTTGGAAGAAAAAAAATAAAAAGTTCAAGTATCGTAACTACCCTAATAAAATTCAATTCCCCGTAAACGCCTCCGTGGTGGAATCTGGTATTTTTATCAATGATAGACCTAATTATGAGCAATCTATCTGTACCGGTCACAAGTTGCACTTTTGAGTTTTTTTGGAAGAAAAAATAAAAAGATCAAGTTCAGTAACTCAAACTACCCTAATATAATATTTTGACAATCGATTCCTCCTAAAGGCTTCCATGGAGGAATGTGTTTACTTTACCAATTATAGACCTAATTAAGAGCAATCTATCAGTACCGGTCACAAGTTGCACATTTGAGTTTTTTGGAAGAAAGAAATATTTTTTGATCGATTGATGTGATAAACATGGGTATGTAGTATGGGGAAATTGTTTGAGCCAAAATCATTTTTTACTGCGTGTAACTCAGAAACGGTAGGATATAGGAAAAAAATATTTAGGTACAACTTGTAGATAATTTTATGGCCTTTCAACTTTTCCTTGAAAGTTTTTCTCTAACATGTACCGTTTTTGAGATTTAAGCGAAAAATGAAAAAAATGACCCTTTCCCCCCCTCCCCCCACTCCGGGGCTCCTCCTAGTGTCCCGGGGTTTTAGTATGTTTATTACCTAGGGACTCTTGACATGTTTCCGAAGAAACATCTTACGTTACTAACTCACGCACTCTAGAACTTTTTATTCAATGGACTAATACCTAATTATTAATTTCAGTTAATGCAACAACTTCTAAACGCTCTGATTTTTTTAGAAACCATACCATATATTCGGAGAAGATCATAAGTTCAAAATAACTTTATACTGATTTGGACACAATCACTTCTGTTTTATTTTTTATTTGTTTACGTTTGGTACACTTATTAATTTTCAACTCACTCATTAAATAGGTACCATCATATTATTAAAATTATAACTTTCGTGAGAAATCTCTAATAAATAACTAAGAATCATGAAAATAAATTAACCGCATTATAAAATTATTATTTAAATTGTTTGTCCGTTATTCGAATTTGTCGACATTTAAAATACATTCACAGTAGCAGAGCAGAAAAAGGTCAGTGCAAGAACTAAACGCAGATAACAATTGAAAAGTTTATACTAGGTTTTATTTTTTAAATCTAGTGGACAATTTTATTGGCTGTATGGTGATTTATCAGTCTTTGAAAAATTTTAAAGTAAAAATGCAGTAACCGGCCAAATTAAGAGTACCCTCATTTGTATGAGAAGTCATAAACGGAAGGTGTGTTTTTAACTTAATCGTCTTATTTAAATAATATTGATTTCCCGGCCGAGGCCAATAGTATAATTATATTTTTTTAATTTGTATTAACGCCTGATTAAAATAACGAACGATTTCGCGGTCCAGTTTTACTACATTTATGGGAACATTTCCAAGCAAGTTGGAGAAAAATATATTAGTTACTTACTCATTGAATTTTTAACCAGATTGGTTCATAATCAAATTTGTATCTAAAAACGCATGCATTGGATTTGAATAAAATAAAAATACACTTGGAAAAATAAGTCCCTATTTCTATGGGAAGTCGATCGATTCTCATGGCACAATACGGCTACCTAATTATTTGGTTGCTTTAGCCCGACTAGTCCTTATAATACGGTAACTTGCGACGATGCAAGGTCCCTAGCTCACCCCGTCTCCCGGTTTATCTGCTGCATTATTTGTGCGAGATAAAGTCTGACTAAACACCGCCCTGGCCGCGCCCGCCCGCGATGTTTGTCCACCACAAACACCTATGATTTTAACAAAAACCCACCATGATAACACACACTTATGATCATTCCCATTAGTTATTAAATTACGTTATAACCTGACATGTCACGGATAGCAGCAGCTATAGCAGCAATAGCAATGGCAGATTTTGTTCTTTCTGGAAGCTGCATAAGACAATTTCAAGTAAGTACAAAGCAGCCTACTTAATGCGCAAAACAGAAGGTTACTTTCTTTATAGCTGGCTGATATTCAAATTTTAAACTTTCCTTCGAGGATAATAACGATAACGATGCTATCAATACACGAAATTAATGAACACACGAGTCATGAAATAGTCAGAATTAGAATTAACAATTATCAATTACAAGTCGGTGTCGTCATCAACGTATTTGCGCTTTATCAGTCTGTTATCGTTGAAATGCAATGTCAAGTCGCTTTTATACACACTCCCGACGAAGGTATATATCTGGGACGGGCCAGGCGCCCACCACGGCCCTGTTTGCCACGAGAATTAACGCCTCCTATCAAATCTCCCATCGCCTATACTATGCAGTTCATCTGTTTACCTTACTAGTTCTGGCATCTCTTTATGTTTGCTCCCCTAACAGGAAATTTATTTAAGTTATAATTTTCTGTCATTCAGCCACTCTAAAGAGTTATCTATAGTCTACACTTTTTGTAGTAGTGTAGGAAAACATGTCAGTGTGTTGACTTTTGACCCCTTCTCAAACTGGCGAAGCTTGTGTCAAACTCAAATCTACTTGATAACATACATACATTGATTTCTAAGATAATGTTTTCAATTAAATGTTTACGAGAAATTCAATGAGAGAAACCCTTTGAATACAATGGTAAAATATGAGATTTTAAAACAATTACATATCATGAGAGCAGATAGTTAAGTACTCACCTATCAAAAGATCAATAGTGATATCAAAATGAAAATAAAGATTGTTGAAACTGTTCTCGAGTATAAGAGCGTTACGTGACATGTCTAATTCTCCAGCAAGTGACAAACATAATTTATGAAGTTCTTAATACCGAGATAAGGGATATTTACACACTCCGAGTACACATGCAGACACCTCAGCTATGTCTTAGTGTTATGTAAACAGATCTACGTATCTTTGTAATTTTACTCGTTGAGAAATCTACAAGGCAGATAAAATTGTTGCGCTGAAATACGAAAATTGTGGTTAAAGACATTTAACCAGAAAATTAAATTCACTCCTTCGTTCGACATACGACGGAAATTTTCTTTAGTTATTTCCCGACTGTAATGAGCTTTCAATCTCGTGGAATAATTCTTTAGTAAGGTTTGTGTTGGTGGATTCGATTATCTGTCCATAACTGCTTATTAAATTAATGACCGACCTGAGTCATGTTAACAATAATGTGCAAAGGCAGTTTAATTACGATAATCTGTATTCAGTTTCATTGCTACAAAATTATAGCAATCTAGTTTAGACGAAGTCTAACTTGGCCAATAACATTTATTACAATTCCTTTTTTACAATCAGGAAGATGTTATAATATCCCTTTATTAATTTGGGCGCTGATGTTATTATTGAATGAATGAATATTTGAACGAACTCCTAATCGATTTTTCTAATATCCTAATAAGCAATCTTTTTCGAGCAATCTTGTAGGCTGCAATTTGTTAGACCTATAACTCGGAATCAACAATCACTCATTCACTTATGTGTAAACTCTTCTTGATATTTCCTCAAATAGATGTGTGAATCGTGCAGTGTGGTCTATCCCGTAACCCCTCGGTAAGCCGGCGCGGCGCGGTCTCTCTGAGCCTCGCCGCGAGGATTAGCTTATCGAGCCCGGGGGATTTGCCCGCTCCCGCCAGGACGACGACTCGTTACGAGAATGTAAAAGACTTTCCAAACGATAAACCCGCGAATAAACGAACATAAAGAGAATGTAGGCGGGTTTGTATTTGCGATTTCTTTTAAATTTGAAGTTTGGACAGCATTGCTAGTTTAATACCTTTTTATGCTCGATAAATATATCCTATTGATATTCTACTGATTATCAATACGTCTTTTAGCGTTTAATTCATCTAGATAAAGCTTAAACCACGTTTACAACAATGATTGTGGAAAATGTCACTGTAATTATTAGAAACGCAATCGCGTGGGAGGAAAAACCATTTTTTTTAATAAACACTTTTCAGATCATTTATACCTCTCCAAATTTCCAGTTAGATTTTCAACCTTATCTCCAATCTGTTCTAATCACAACGCCGCCGCTCTTATGTGATTGGCTGTTATTTACTAATTTTATTAACAAAATTTTGCTTTGTCCCCAGGTAAAACGCGAACGAAGGACAAATACCGGGTTGTGTACAGCGACCACCAGCGGCTAGAGCTCGAGAAAGAGTTCCACTACAGCCGGTATATCACGATCCGGCGGAAGGCCGAGCTCGCTGCCAGCCTTGGGCTCTCTGAACGACAGGTATGGAAACTCATCACTCATTAGTTAGTCACAATACATCTAGTTAAATAAAACAATTATAACTAAAAAAATACTTACCTACCTGATCTGTAAAACAGCCCGATAATGAAGAGAGTATACATCGGCGTACCATACAAAAGACCCAACTTGACACATGTCTTTCATACTTCCTGGGGGGTTAAATAGTGAAGATAGGTAGGTATAGAATACTCGAAATAAAGTCTACAAGCGACTCTTGATCCGATGTAGTTGCGAGTTATCTTTCCCCATGGTCATGAGTGTCTTGCTTACTATGGCAGCATAGACATCAGAGAGAAATTACCTCTCCCTTTATCATCATAAAGGGAGAGGTAGTTTCTCAGCTCGCCCAACCAAATTTCTTTCGTAACAACTATCCCAGAACTATATTTATTGTTACAGGTAAAAATCTGGTTCCAAAACCGTCGAGCCAAAGAGCGCAAACAGGTAAAGAAACGGGAGGAGGTCGTGATGAAAGAAAAGGGAGACCACGCGTCGCTGCAACACGCGCAGCTACACCACGCGACGATGCTCCATCACCAGCAGATGATGAACGGCATGATGCACCATCACCACTATCACCAAGGCGTCCTGCAGGAGCCGCTCATGCCCGGGGTGCCCCCAGTGCCGCTTCTGTGACCGCACGAAGAATACTGTGCTCACAATGACACCTACGGATAGTGACTTTCATGTGACAGTGACGGCTAGCTTTAGTTAGCCCAGTGTTGAGTGTGAATCACAATTTTCTCTTCGCCATGATCTTTGAATTTGTGATAAATTAAGTGCAATATTCTTGCGGGAATATTAATTATAGTACGTAATCGTGCGTTCCAAATGCCAGTTGGCATTTTTGTAAATCGTTAACGTCGAAATGCCTTTATAGATGTAAGTTTTCACGCAGCTGTAACATCCAGGAGGCGAAAAGTCTCCGTGAAGTGTATTTTAGCATTGGTTCTTTTCTCAGTGCGGAGGAACGAATTAAGTTTTAATGAATGAATAAAAAGTAATACATTTTATTAATATACCCAGTGGCTAAAGAATCAGTGATCAAATACCGAACTCTTTTGTTAGTAGGTACTTACCCTAATCCTAATCGTTCACGCCTCTAAGGCTTTTTTGGTCTGCCTGCCCGCGAGACGTAGGTCCGGATTATTCTAATAAAGAGTTGTAAATATAGATGCCTATATATTTTTTATAAATAGTAGTAAATACTATTAATTTTACAATTATTTCTCAAAGCCACAAGTGTACCGCGTAGTAATCGAGATTATTAGTTATGCTCATTGTTACGTAATTTCTTTAGTTAGAAATTAGGGTCAATTCATTAATTTTTGAGCGTTTATGTTGTATTGAATTTATTGTATTACCTAAGTGAAATTAAATTTCATCAAGAATCTCCTGTAAGCTAGGTCAGTAGGTAGACGTGTAAATATCTACCTACACAAAGCATCCTTACGGCATTTGTGGCCTTGAGAAGTATTCAGTTTTGTTCAATCCAATTCGTCTATGAGGTGTTCTAATCTTATCTGGGCCGGGGTCCGGGAACTTTCTGCATGTGAACAGGTGTTATTCCACAATTGTTTCAGACATCTTGTAGAAGAATTGGAGTGAACAAGGCTAAGTTTGCGGACTACTTTTTAAGTTGAATGAGATTATTCTTAGGCGTAAATTGTTCTGTAAATATAGTTTTATTGTAGGCTAACTGTATTCGTACGCTAATTTTCATAACTTATCAAATCATAAGAAAATCGTAAGGTAATGTAATAATTGATGGTAAATCGTTGGTAATTATTTCGTCAATTTTCAGTTATTACTTATATTCAAGTTATTTAATTGATCGATGATTGTTTAAGACTAATCAGACTCCATATTTTCCGTTTTGGTAATGGCGTTAGCGTGGTGCTTGTTTTGGACGGTTATACTCAAAAGTGAACAATTCTTAATTTATGTATATCCAATTTGTTTGAAGGACCCAGTGAAGAGCTTGTATAGTTTGTGATTGTTGTATTGGAGATGTTGTGTTGATGTTTGAGAATCGTTTGTGGACACAAGAATTGTTAGTATGTACGCACCACTATCACGGAACACGTTTGATAAGCTAAATAAATTCATGTTAATCTATATGTTACGTTTTTTTTTTGTCCTGACGCCCATTTTCTTCTCGTCTCACGTATCTGGGAAATCCCTTTTCAGCGCCTAAAGTTTTTATACATTAAGGTTGCCTGTGCAGCGGAGCGAAGGAAATGGGCCAATCAGCTCTGCTCCGCTCCGCTCAGATTAAAGGGAGAGACGGCCTCGTATCTCGAAAATTGCATCAAAAGCAGCGCCCACCAGCCCACCACTAATTCACACAAAGTAAAATTTGGTTAGTTACAATTTTACTCTCAATAGACAACTAAACTCAGCTGTCAATATTTGTAAACTAAGTGCAGGGTTATCACTCCAGATTTTTTTTAAGATAAATTTTGGATCGATTCGCTAACAGAAATCCGCAAAAGACCTTGACATTCTAAAGATTTTACTACACTTAACAGACATGAAAACGAAGAGACTAAACAATAAGAATGGGAAATATCCCAGAGACTACGAATCAATGTCCTGCGGCAATATTCACTTTGCGGGGAGTAAAAATAAGCCCTAACTCTAAATGTAGATATGTCATAAAATCAATTTAGCTAAAATCTGCCTCACATTTTTTTTACATATTAATTAAAACTTACCAGGGTTCCATGTTAGCTAAAAGAAAACAATAGATAGGAGCATATAAATTTTCCCGTAAAGCCATTTTCTTCATGATGTTATGCATCATACATAGTTGATCGGCTATGAGACTGAGATTGCACGATACATACATACACTTAACTAAGGGAACGCCAAAGCCATAATTAGAAAGAAACTAGAGAAGAAAATAGCATTTTTTTATGGACTGCAAGATATGTTCACATACCTATAACAAACTGTGTCTAGCAGTTTCGCGAGTTAACTTGAGTTACATTCAGATATAATGTACTATGAGCTGCAGAATTGCTCATAGTACACCCTATTACCGTACCCCAATCGTCTCGTCATCGTCATACAATAACCTGATTCAACTCATCCTCTCGGTTGTCTGACGGACACTTAAATATACAGTAAGTAAGTAAGTATAGATAGCGAAAAGTTAGGGTATATTTGCAAAAGTATATAGATGAAACGTTGCATGGTAGATTTGCACATGAAGTCGTAGTCTCGAGTGGTTCAAAGGCTCTGGAAGAACTCGTAGGTAAAGTACTCGTAATTTAACCTTCTAAGGCGTGTACAAGAGAAGAGGCCTGATGCAAAAAGAATTTATACCGCCTCGATTCGGTTCATCAATATTTTAATAATGTTCAGTGTATTTAGACATTAAGGTGTCTTAAGGTGTTTTAAATCTTTACTGGTGAAAACCTATTTCCATATTTCTTTATTATTCTCTAGTAAGTCATCTCAGCCCGTCTCCGTCTAGCACAACTACGCATTGCGACTCTTGTAGCGCGGCATAGTGTTGCCCGTCACTTTCTCACAGTACTTTACAGAAAGAGATAGATAAATATTTCGCGTGAAAAAGAGTCACGTGTCACAGTTGTGCTATAGGGGCTGGATTTGTATTGCTCTACACGTCAGTAAGCAAAAAAATCTTCACTTCATAAACTATGACTATACCTACTACGAGTTTTACAGAAATGTGTACCTATGAATGAAATGAATTTTTAATACTGAGTTGGATTGGATGTGAGTACAGCCCTATAAAGAGGTAGGTATTACCTGCATAGAGGCGTGAGGAGGAATGCTGCTAACCACATGGTAAACTGATGCTTATTGAGGGCATTTTGAGAGCCGCTTCAAAGGCGCCGGCGCACTCATCTCGCCGCTTCCGGTCATCCTGGTAGGAAATTATTAACTTAATAGGAAGCTTTATAGGACTTTAAATAGTAGACACATATCTGTACTGTGAATGATAAATAAATAAAATAAACTATTACGGGACAATCATAGACAAAACGATCTAGTCCCAAACTAAGCAAAGCTTGTACTATGGGTACTAGAGGACGATATACATAATATATATAAACGTGATAAATACATATATAGATAACATCCATGACCCAAGAACAAATATTCGAGTTCATCACACAAATATTTGCCCCGGCCGGGATTCGAACCCGGGACCGCCGGCTCAGTAGGCAGGTGTCTGCAAACTGCACCAACCGCGTCGTCAATATATATAGATACTTGTATGAAGTCCTTTGACAAGACATCACTAAGATATGCCAATCTTTGTACGAGCTTATGCGGCGCAATTTGAACAAATTAACTAGGTGGAAGAAATTATGGTCCGTAAAAAAAAACATGAGGCACAACATTGAATTTTTTGGCTCTACACTGAAACTCTGCAATGAGCTCGAGACCTTATAAACACTTATTCGTGGGTAAAGCCGAAATATCCAATAATAAAAAAGGAATAAAGCTGGGCCTTAGGAGCAGGAGCCTCATTCCCTCCCATCCCATCCCATTTTGGTTTTTTGCTAGGTAACTAGGTAATTTCTTTCCATATCTCAGAAGAATAAAACTATACTTCTAAATAAATAAACATTAAGGGACAATCTTACACAAATCGACCTAGTCCCAAACTCAAGCAAAGCTTGTACTATTATATATAAATAATATAGATCAAATGCATGATCCAGAAACAAACGTACCCAGGACCGCCTGCTCAGTAGGTAGGTGCACTACAAACTGTCTGTCCGTCCCTCCGTAAGACACTGAAAAAAAATCATGTATCTGCCTCTTGCGGTCTTAGGCGATGGCGTGCGAACTTCGAGCACTGTCATTCTTTCGACACATTAATTTTCCACATCCACAGATTCTCTTAGAATTCTGTTTTCTGTGCCTACATATTTCCATTCCATGGGAATTCTTAAACCACCGCCGGCCACAAAACTATACGACATTGCTGACACAGAGGCCCGACTCGTGCAAACAAGCATGCTGTCATGTTTGCTCGCCCTTGTTTGCCCTTTGACAGCAGTCTCACAGGTCGTTAACATAGCCCGCCTAACTGGACGACTGCGTCACATTAAATCATCAGACTAGTCATTAGACTAGCCAAACAGAGATGACACAGACGTGACGATACCGGAAAGGGATTCTTTGATTAGCCGAGTAAACGAATGATACTCAGCTTTATTGAAGCACAAAGAACGTAATGATTTAATAAATTCAATTTGGTATCTTCTCAATAGAAAGAAAAAAGCGAGTCTTGTTTTTTATAATAACCAATTTAGGTGTCCTGTCCCCGATGATTAATTTCCTCCTTTCAGCCATATTGACAGCATAATCCTGGCATTTTTCCGGGTTGCGACCTATGCTTGCTCTTCGGTGCCCACTTAGCAGGAACACGGGAACTATTTTGGTGTACCTTTCTGATTGGGTGCTATTGTCATGCATAGCAGTCCTTTTTCAATTCCAGAGCGATTTGTGCTATAAATCATAATGTGAACTTGAATGTATTTGTGGCGAAAGTGCCAACTAACTGTAGGCCGTCCCTGGCCGAAGAGAACCGTGAGCACCAGCGAACGAAGATTCATTACATTTCCCCTTGGAGTTAGGGTGACCAGATGTCAGGAATTTTCCTGACATGTCAGGAATTATAGACATTATGTCAGGAATGCGGCCGGAAAAGGGAAATGTCAGGAATTTTCGGCAAATAAATGAAATCATAAAATTGTATACACTGTAAACTTTTATTTTTGATCACAATAACAAAAAGGGTAAAGCTAGTTAAGTACTTAGAGTTTCATAAATTGCAACTTATAAATAATTGCAATTATCTTTTTACAATATAAACATAAATCAATCAAAATTTACCAATAAAATAATTTCAGGACTCGTGTCAGGAATTTTGGCCGAAAATCAGGAATTTTGTCAGGACTTTTGAAATTCGTATCTCTGGTAACCCTATGGAGTAGCCCGGCACCTCTTCTAGCACAAGTAGCACAACTGTCACACGCGACTATTTCTCGCGCGAGATAATTGCCTGTCTCTCTCTGTGCAGTAATGTGAAAGAGTGATGGGTAGCGCTATGTCGCTGGTGGAAGAACGACAATACTGTTGCCGACTGCCCAACCGCCGACATACATAGATGAAATGTAACAGACGACTTCTCGACGGCTCGACTGTAGGATGCCCTACTCCGGCGTTTTCGCGGGCGGTTTGTCACCCGTATGTTGCGTCACAGATCGCCGATGTAACGTGCTATTATATATTTTATATTTAGAATTTACGAGTACCTACAGGTATTTTAATTTGTATTCATGGGTCACTGAATTTAGAATTAACCGTCCAAAATTCAACATTTTAGAAATTTCTGTCTTGAACTATTGACCCTATCACTTTTCTGGAGCGGAGCACCCAAAAATATCTCGGCTGAAACGGGTAGCTTTCAATACACCCCTTGGTTAGCAATCTGCTACTCTTTCAATTTTGCTACGGGTAGGTGTTTACGAATATTTTTTTAAGTAAGTTCTAATATTTACTCGTAAAATGAAGACTATCTGAGAGTATTTTTGTTCCGTATTAGATTGTTTTTCATTCTGTACAGCGTGAGAGACGAATGGCGTTATTTCATATCATGTGATAAGCCAGGTTGGGCCGCATATCCAGGAGAATAAGAACTGGAGGAAGCGATAATAATAATAAGACTAAATAGTAGATAAATTAAAAGATTTCTTAAATCATATTCACAAAATTGTAGCCAATTTAGCCATTTCAATGTTCGCAAAATTGCTACTTGAAAAAAAAACCAAATACTTGAGAATATTTATGGCCCGGCCACGACTTTGGTCTTAGCGGTGAGCGGCAGCGGTGCGCGGTAGGTGTGTCTCGCTCACTCGTATGGTCGCCACGCTCTGATCTCTCGCTCAACCGCTCACCGGGACGCTTGCCGCCGAAAGTCGTGGCATGGATATGCCACGACTTTATAACATAACACCATACAGCAACGACAAAAGACTTACCTATTATGAAAAATTTATATACAGCACTGCAATGGTGGGGACCATTGCAGTGCTGCACTACAAGTCTCAACTATTAACATATCAACAAAACGTTTCAAGAATGTTAAATTATGAAACATTTCCGTTTTATAAATAATGACACAAAGGTAAATTAAGAAAGAAAAATTGAATGCGATCTACTACAATCGAAGCGGGGCTTGAACCCGCGACCTCTGCGTTTCCGGCGCATTGCTCTCCCAACTGAGCTATTCGACCGCTACGTCAGTCACACCAAATCTTTCATCCCTTAATCCTTTACGCTACTGGAGCGCCCTCTGTGTCATATGTTTTTTGAAAATGCTTATTGCGATTGTAGTAGATCGCATTCAATTTTTCTTTCTTAATTTACCTTTGTGTCATTATTTATAAAAATAAAAAATGTGGTATTACCACATAAAAATATGAATCGATAAAAAGATTCTATACAAATATTTCCGTTTTAGTTATTTAATAAGCAGGGAAGCTAAGTTTTAGAAACTAAATAAAAACCATTCAGTGTTTAAACATGCTTCTTTATAACAAAGGTAGCGCCATCCTAATTCCTTATGCAGGTACCTACCTACTTTTGGTTCACCGAAATTTAGTTCGATGTCATATTTATAAGTACTAACGTACCTACCTACTCAAAATTCAATTTCTTGAAACAGCTATAACTAAAAGACTGGTCGACACCACGGGGGACCGAGGAAGAGCCTAAAGCAGCTTCTTCACTCAATGTCTTCGGGACCATGCCAAAGGGGTCCGATTTCTTAAGTCTGTGGTCTGTTTTAATATGACAAATACGAATTTTTCAAATATGTTATAAAGTATCGACATTGCGTTCCATAAAATAAGCTTGGAAGACTCAAGTTTCGGGTGCGACTATTTTTGACCATTTCAGGCGCCTCGCCCGGAAAACAACCTTCTTTTGTTTCAATATCTATGTTTAACAAGACATCATACCGTTCAAACTCAAAGTCAAAAGTCAAAGTCAAAGTATTTATTTGCTGGAATTACGGTACATAATAGACCTTATAAATTAAAAAACATAAGCGATAAAAAAACATAAAAACAATAAGCGCTGTTTGCAGTTTTTATAAAAGAAATACCTACAGTCTTAAATACTTTTAATACGCATACTTATATTTTAAGATACATAATTTTAATATTTATTTCAAACAGTTCAAACAAATTTTAAGCGAAACTACAGGTATATATATTTTTTTGTCTGATTTGATTACATTGGACAAATCGAGACCTGGAAGTCTTAGAAAAATCGCACGTAAAAAAAATGTTTGGTGTTAAATTAGATCATTCATTTTCATGCTATAAGTTATAATAATTATTCGATGTTTATTATTTTGTTACCGTTGCATATTTGAGAACTAAGCATTAAGTATACACATACATCGACGTGAAAAAGGATTGCCAGCCTCGTATCCCTAGCACCGGCAGGCAATCCTAATCTTCCCGGTCTCTGCAATTTTTCACCTCACCTATGATGAGTTCTGTGACACTTGAAAATTTTCCGAATTACGCATAATTAATATTTTTTTTAAATAATTTATATTTTGAAGCAAAATAACAAAAAAAATAATTAAACCGTACCTGTCTACTTTTTTACATTCTTTATCAGTGTCCATTAAATAGACTCCATCGAATACGATAGAAAAATATTTATTTTATTGTAATGACGCAATGTGTGAAACAGAACAGAGTTAGTGACGTGACACTACATTATCGGCCATTGCCGAAATATTATACTATAGAACTGTCAAGGCTCCTCTACACAATGGGTCATCATGGGCCATGATAAGGGACGCAGCTATACGTTAGAGGAGACAAGCGATATTGCTGTCTTGTCCTGTCGTATAGCTGCGTCCCTTATCATGGCCCATGATGGCCCATTGTGTAGAGGAGCCTTGAGCGTTTCGTTCGGATAGATAGGTTGCAAGATGAATGTCGCCGATGATTCAGATAGGTACCACAGATTCTGACAGTAGTAATGAGGGTGCAATTTCTTCTGAAACTGGCGGTTAAAGAAATATTTGTATCTTTTGTTTTATTTTAACATTTTGATTAGCACAATACAATACTTTCTATTCTATAGGTATTATGGTAGGTAGGTTTATATTTTATTTGTTTGCCGACCATACTTTGCTATGAAACTGCACGTTGATAACGATCTTTAGCTGATGTAAGTAACCATGACTTTACATGTTCCACGCGAATGAAGCCGTGGGCGGAAAACTGGACAAAACAAATATTAATAATACAACTTCTCCAAAAATAGGTACTAATACTCCTAAGAGTATTAGTACCTAAAAAAAAAAAGAAAAATCGATAGTTCACTCGATAAATGTTACATCCCTAAAACTGTCAAACTCGAAACGTCATGAAAACCACAGTAGTAATGTAGGTACCTATATTACTTACATAGTTTTAGCGTTTAGGTATTTTATTGAGTTTAGTTTAGTTTAGGTATAGAATTAATTATAAATAAAAAAATTATGTCTCATCCATTATTCATGTAATTAAGATCTAAAAAACACTATTAGTTCGTAATTTCCTATAGATAGAAATAAGAGGGTTGCCGAGCTATAATTACTCGTACCAACACAAATACTCATAGATTTTTCTTTATTTATGTCATGGCTATAAATTAGGAAAAACCAGCTGAAAAACTGTGAAGTCAACAAGACTTTCACTATGATAACAGGTTATTCGTTACGTTGTTGGTTTTTCCGAGTTTCACGAAGCTTTGGTTATCTTTGACGTACTTTTACAGTCGAATCTTACTATCTAAGTAAACTATTGAAATTAATTACGTTTCCTGCATATTAACTTGCTTTTTAAAATACCCTCGAAGAGATTTTTGAGGTTTTTGTCAGGAAAGATTTGTGATGATTTGCTTGAGTGTTGGCAAGAAACAAATATTAATTCGTTTGTTTGTTTATATAATGACATTAATGACACATGTGATGGGTGCGTTCAGAAAGTAACACTTAAAATGTTGTTAGGGAAATTGTGAATGGATATGATACAAATAAATATTCTACCGAGAAAAAGACGTTGTCACGTAAAATCTTCCTTCGCCCGTAAAACCGACTTTACAGGCAACCATTTTTTTTTTAGAGCAAGTTACATAACTACTTTTACCGCTGATACCTACACTACACACATATATAGACAGTCTAGTTTGTTTCATTTGTTTATACCTACCTCTGTCTCTGTGTAGCAGATTAACCAAGCTTGTTATGGTCATGAGTTGAATATTGAGTTCTGTCACGTTTTTATCATGGAACAGTATTAGTAGTAGTAGTAGTATTAGCAGTAATTTAATACGTAGGATTCCTAAAGAATAAGTAAAATGCGATGTCATCGCATACGGATTAATGGATGCCATTATGGTGAATATGGTGATCCCATACGGGTTAATAAATTTAAAATGTACAATGCTGCAGGTATTAGTTAGCAGGTGTTCTTTGTCAAGTGTTTGAAGACTTTGAAGTTCTCGGCTGGTACGTGGTATCTGGTGATAGGGCACTCGAACGGATATGGTGAATTGTTTGTTTCGGGTCTCCACCCCTATTTCTGCCAAACTTACGCGCAGTTTCCGATACCAGTCCTCAGGCGATTCATTCATATCTGTCGGCTTTGATTAAACCCTTTGGGCCGCTATTATAGGTATTGAGCTCAAAGAGATTGTTTCCGACAGTGTGTTGCTGATAGGTTTCCCATTTTGTTATCAACACTTCAATTTCCTTCTATGTTGGTTCACTTGGTAGGCTTCAGTTGGTGGGTTTCGCGATTCAACCGTGGTGGGTGTCACTGAGAATGCTGAGGCTTTGCAGGTCTTCATGGACGGGCAGTTGAGAGCATTTGGATATTTTGCCGAATTCCCGTGATAGGCATTTGTCTGCGGATGTTGCTTAGAACTGGTAACCAGTGTGTTGGTGTTGGCATGATGCAGCCCGAGATGAACCTCATGTCGTCGTTTAGCTCAACATCTACCTAGTGCACAATTCATCCAAACTAAGTATGTCTAACTGATTGTTGTAATTTATTGAGCACTTAAACATAAACAGATAAATTTATGGGTAATAGGAAAGGAATTTCGATAGGTAGCTTTCTCCACCTCCACCGGCTTTATGCTTTGTATTCTTACTGCATCATGAAAAACTATTCACGAAGTGGCCAAAATGACATGATCACGATCATAAGAAAAAATAAACTTCAAACATTCTACAACCCACATAATCGCCGGAAACTCTACACTTTTAAAAACACCCAGAAAGAAAATGATAAAATTACGTTATCTACGTTTGAAATTAATTTACCGGTCGCGTTACTTTCATCGTGCCGTCGTGTTGAACCAGGCAACTGCCCGAGACTACAATATTTTGAACCATTCACCACACTATGTTAAAATTTAACTCTTTCACGGCCCGACCGGCCAGTACGTCGAGAGACGGATATTAAGACCCTCGTGATACGGAACCGCATCTGTGGAAGGACTTTTTGTCTTCGCAAAACTGCCACTCCGTCTACAGACGAACATTTCTTATAGTTTTTTTTCATAACTTTTTTGTCTAGAGATTTTTTGCATAAGTGTTGTCTGTGCCGTAGTGCCGCAGCATACATATGTAAATGGTCCTGTGACTGTGACAAGGAGATTAACTGCTTTTATTTCCATAATGTGGTAAGTAGGTATAATTTTCAAACGGCTGGACAGTTTTTCGTCAAACAAGCTAAGTCCCCCGCAGGAAAACACGCTTTCAAATAATAAATACTGAAAAACCGCGTCAAAATCAGTCCACACGTTTAAGAACTACGATGACAAACAGACACACAGATATGGTCTTTATTTTACACCCCTCTTAATTTTTTTGTTGGGGGTTAAAACCGGTAATACCGCGTTTCGGTATGCTTATTGAATATTTCGAATCATCTCAACTAAAACGTTGCATTTGCGTTCTAGTCATTACGATGTCTTTAAAACACCTCTCAATAACGAATGTAGGCACTCGAGTCGAGTATTAACAGATAAACACGCGTTATCAAGTGTAAGTATACTATTTAACTGGGCAGGTTTAATCCCTTGGATTGATATCTTGATAAAGTCCGGATTATCGGTGAACATGAAAGCGCTTTAATGAATTTTTAATCCCAATTTCTCGTCGTCACTGTTCATATCGCGCTACGTAACTACAAGTCCTTGATTAGGTAAGTTAAAATCTGCAGATAGGTAATTATGAAGTACGCCGCCCCGCCATAAAATGAGGTGTCTACCTGCGTTTGCTTTGTAACGTAAGTTATAACAACCTTCTTTTGTTTCAAAATGAGGCTTAAAATGCCGAAATTGCCGACAAAGAAATGTTTGTAGTTAATAAAGGTAATCATTTCAATGGAGGATGTTATCGTAGAACAAATTTAAACGCGCTGTACAGTGTCCAGCCAGCAGGAAAATCCGTATGGAAATTTTGGGATGGTTTCAGTTTGTGGCCTAGTAGCATGATACCAATCAACTTAAACTTTTGAAGACCGGTGTGAGTTACCGGTCCGGCGACATATTTGTTACAAACTTTATATTGAAGGAAATAAAATTATGTATGTAGGTATGAGTATAGGTATGTAAGTATGTGCCTATATTTCGGGTGTTAACGATCGATATTTTAAAAACTATTCATATTATTTTCACTTGATATAACGATTAAAGGATTTAATGCACTTTTGATATAACAACATTTGATATATTCTCATGTAAGTAGGTACTTACCTAATATAATTATCAACAGATATAATGAACTTGTAATATAACAACTATTAATCTAACAGTCATAACGTAAGTATAACATACATGGGATATAACTTTGTTCGATATAAAGCTCAGTTGGTATAATGTACTATTGGCATAATCTGGAATACTTATTGAACAGCTCGCAGACATAGGTAGGTAAGGGTTTTTTTTATGACCCCAAAAAAGAAATTGCTCGCAGACATCGGTAGGTTAGGGTTTTTTTTATGACCCCAAAAAAGAAATGGCTCTCAGACATCGATAGGTTAGGGTTATTTTTTTTTATGACCCCACAAAAGAAATGGCTCGCAGACATAGGTAGGTTAGGGTTATTTTTTTTTATGATCCCAAAAAACGAAACGGCTCGCAGACATAGGTAGGTTAGGGTTTTTTTTATGACCCCAAAAAAGAAATGGCTCGCCGACATCGGTAGGTTAGGGTTTTTTTTTTATGACCCCAAACCCTATATTTCAAATATAAATACGTGATAAATACTTAAACAATTTAACGCGGTAGCGTGTCCAGCCAAGTTCACCCCAGGAACTGGCGAGCAGCAGCCGTGTGTTATATTATATTACACGAACCGTTTGTAGCCACTTTTGACACCTTAATAACTCCAAATCTATTTAACAAAAACATGAAATTTGGCTTATTTATTTAGATCCTTTAGAATGACTAGAACCCCAAATTTCATAAATATAGGTGAAATAATTATGATATTAAAGTCCAAAAAACGGTATTTTTATCACTGGCTGACTGACTAGTAATCAAAAATCTAACCCACTTCCAGGTGACCTAGAAAGGTAAAATTTGGCATTCAGCTTGGTAATTGTGTGTGTACACATAAAAAAATCGAAAAGTGTTTTTTTTTTTTACTTTAATAATAATAATTATTATTATTTATGCTTCTTGCCCCAGAACTCCGTCATTTACCTACTAACCGATTTGGAAAATTCTTTCTTTGTTTTAAAGATGTAGGTAGGTACTAGCATAATAGCACATACACGCTCTCTCTCACACACACACGCACACACACACAAGAATCCAACACGTACTAACCGATTTGGAAAATTCTGTATTTGTTTAAAAGATGTACTAGAATAGCACACACACAAGTAATTAACAATTAATAATTAAGTAATTTACACATCATAGTAATTTTTGTACAAAAAGTAATGATATCCCATCAAAAACATAAATGTTAAATGAGAGCCAAGTTCAATATCGCGTGCACTTCGCCGACAAAAGAATTGAGATCTATATGGGCGCCAAGTTCTTTGCCATAAAATTTTTAGATACAAGGACATGCGACATACCTACTCAATGCATTTATTTTAAAAACTAGCCAAGTCAAGTCTTGATATTGAATTACACCCCAAGTAAAATAAATGCATTGAGCATGTCGCATGTCCTTGTATCTAAAAATGTTAGGGCAAAGAACTTGGCGCCCATATAGATCTCAATTCTTTTGTCGGCGAAGTGCACGCGATATTGAACTTGGCTCTCATTTAACGTTTATGTTTTTGATGGGATTATTATTGATGTATTTAAAGAGCTTTGTCACTCGGGTGACGATGACGCTCTGTAGGTGTTAAGGTACGTAATTCTTAGATCCAAACTAATACGTATTAGTTACGGTAACGTCTATTTACATATGCTTATTTAACTACTCTTAAAAGTTAATAAACAAGTTTTGTTGTCTGACAGAGGAAGACCTAGTAAATGGTTTCACCAACCAGGGGGGGTATTCGACCAATTTTAGAGATATAATGGAGATCTCTCCTTTTCATCGCCATCCGTCACTTTTGAAGTGTGCCTACTTGACAAGTGGCGATATCCCTAGAACATCGCAACTTCGTCAATTCGGGCGCGCAAAATTTTCGTTTCCTTTGTATGTGACGGCATAAATAACAGGCGCATACTCTAAATTGACCGCGTAGTACGTGAAATTAGTCCGTTACGTTTCGTTCAAAACAGAAATTTATATACATGAATAACATTTTTGACAATCATTATCGCCTTCGTATTTCCAAAATTGAGATGAGATATGTCACTTTTAAGCTCATCGCATTTAAATGACAGTTCAATGGCCATATAACTGTTATCTAATGGAGATTTGACGTTTGGCGATATCTCAAACGGCATTCTCGAATTGGGCCCCAGTTTAAAAAAAACCCATCGGTGATCTCACTTCGCACCAATTCGTTGCGGACACATTTCATCAAAATGGGGTACTTACTCATCTTTTTCAACATCACACTCGGTACAAAATATCAATATGCAATTGTTTATTTACTGCATCTAGAGAAGTAGTGGTACCTTTAGCAGTACGCATAGTCCTATTGAAAAAAACCTGATAAGTAGACTTTGTTCAGAATAAGTAAGGAAAAGTCGTAGCACATTTTATTATTTCATAAATCTAAGCAATTAAGCAATATTACTTACATTACAGCTCAAGTAAACTACCTATTAACTTTTGTTGCAAAAAATAAGCAATAATTTTGCACTTGCATCTGAAGCGTTACTAATTGCAATTTGCAATGGTTATTTCATACATAATACAATGGAAGATTGGCACCATTCGTACACTTTTTACATTCCGGTTTTTGTAATTTTTATTTTTAAAGATTGATTCGTCCATCGGCTTCTATAATATAGCAGATACATTTAGCTTCCTAATTAAAAAGTTAGAAGTCGCCTACTTTTACATCAAACGAGTAGATCGACTTTTAGTAGAAGCTGTCAAATGTCCGAATCTACCCCACTCAACGGGGCACATTCGTACATGGGTCGGGGAACATTCAGACAGTGTGAGATAACTTCGTACATGTTCAATAAAACAGCAATTATAATATCAAAAATAGTTAAAATGATCTTTAAAAACAAGTCAATACCCGCCAATCCCATTGGCGGATATTTCCGATTCAATTCTTTGGCATAATCATATGACAGCTTTCTGACTTTTGAGCCCGCAATGCATTTTCGAAAATTTTCAATATATTCGATCAATTGTGACTCTATTTCGTTCGAAAACTCTTTTTCGTATAATTCTGAACTATTTTTGCTAATTTTTTGAAATAAAAAGAAACATGTTAATAGGAGGTACATGCATGACGTATATGAATGTGCCCCAGGTGTAGGCGTACGAACCTGCCCCGAAGGTCAGAAATTAAATAATGGTAACTACACAAAATTCATGAAGAGAAATACACAAAATATGTACTTTATCATGGAAATGATAGTATTTACTTACTGTTGATCAACAAAGTTTTCAGATTTACCGCTTCATTTAAGCACGATACATCCGAGAACATCGACGATAAATTTATTTAAAGGGTGCGAAAACAAATAACGCCCTCTCGTGTCGCTCTTGGTAACCGCACTGACAGCTAACTTCGTGGTCCACCGGGCGCCGTCAGCGCCTACCCACACACACAAACCCGTAATAAATATATTGTCCTGATAAGCTGTAATAGTGACTGTATGAAGCTGCCCCGTGTACGAATGGTGCCAATCTTCCCCTAAGTGATAACTTACGTCCCACAATTGCGGCGTTGAATTTTTTAGTGTTGTCCATTCCATATACCTACGTAAATACAGGGAAGCATTCATTTCAGATCTCACCAATAGTAGTGTAGTGATGTTACAGAATGCTGACGTATGTAGTTGTTTAAATTGTTGTAAATGAAATATGAAGAAGCAAAATAAATATAGAAGACTAGCTGTGCCCCGCGGTGTTACCCGCTCATCCCACGAGAACACTAAATTTATTCGGGATGAAAAGTATCCTATGTCCTTTCCCGGGTCTCAAACTATCTCCATACCAATTTTCATCTAAATCGGTTCAGCGGTTTAAGCGTGAAGAGGTAACAGACAGACAGACACACTTTCGCATTTATAATATTAGTAATGGATAGGTACTAGCCCCCGGCTCCCTCTCCCTTAAGAATTTTCAAAACCACATTAACTATGTGAGCATTTATTGGGATATGTTATTTATCTTTCTCTTTTATAAGTTGTATACATTGTACAGACACACTAAGTATATAGTGACTTAGTAGTAGTCTGCTTTGTTCATAAACCTAAAGCACACCACTTTGACCAGTCTAGCCGATTGTCGATCACACGATATGGCAAAACAAGAAATACAAAATCTACCAGGTTTTAACTTGTTTTAAAGTCTTAAGTTTGTATCTGCGCGCCTGGCGCGATCAATACCATTAACACTGAATTCTAAAAAGGTCAGATGATAAACCGAGACCAAACGTGGGCGTCATAAACATATCTCTGCCACACAAACAAATTTCCATTAATGTTCCGCGGATTTCATTGAATCCGGCATCTCGGTACGTATCATTTCGAAGTCCAATCTTAAAAATTGATACAATAAAAACACCGCTTGCATGGGTGTAACGATTTTTAGGTACAGTTTTTATTATGTAAACTTGAAACCGTTTTTAAGTGGGATCGACGCTAGTTTATGTTTTTAACATGGAACTCGGGGCATGAATATGTGATGCGATTTGACGTGGAGTAAGATTTATATTTATAACCCCTCTAATTTATTGTGGGTAATAAAATACGTCGAAACCGAGTTTGATATCGTTTATACCTGGCGCTGGTTGCCAAGGTTTAGCTAAGTAAGTGTACACGCGGATAAAAACCGACTAGTTTAATTAAATTGTGATAAAATTAGACTAATTAACGACAGTTGTGTCTGGGATTATGATAAGTAAGTATAAGTTACGAACAGTGGATTATATGTAAGTTTGTTGACTAATTAATATCGCGTCAAATGAAACAAACAATTTTGTTAATAATTTAGTCATGTAACGGTATAATTTTCCTCCTAGTTCATTGAAAGATGCAAAATTGTTACGCCGGCTGCCGACGGCACCGTTAAGGGCTGCTCTGTTTTAGCACGTGATAATTTTGCGAAAGGCAAAAAGGCGGTGTACCTCAAAGCGGCCGCACTCCGAAAAGGGCGTCCGCCCGTCAAAATATGTACAAACTGTGGCCGTAATGGGATAAAGACTAAACAATAAAAAAATGGACATCTTATTTAAAATTATTAACAATAAGCGGCCGGCATTCGTGCGAGGTTGCCGGCACAATGACGGATTTTATGACGTCGTAAAGCAACGTCTTTGTCCGGCACGGTCGATACTCGCGATCGCGGCTAAACGGGGCACGCCGACAAAAACGATTTACTAAAATGCTTCTTGGGAAAATCATAGCCTGTTTTATATAAGAGATGGCGTAGATAACTAAGAAAATTGGATTCAAGTTTTTTAAACAACGCCGGTTTCTGATGTTTATGTAAATGGTTTGATGCCAATCTCCACACCTAAACAAAGGGTTTATTTCGAATTAAGTATGAGAACGCCTACAATTTCTCATAGCATGTGTGTTACAAAAATGCACATACAAAACTACGTGGTTATTAAATTTGTTATCACCTGTCGTTGTAACTCCTGTGGCTGCGGCAAAGGCAAAAGGTAGATAGTAGACCTTTATTTTGTACACATTTGTGAAGTTAAACCCCTAAGCTCATTGTCTAAATGGCTGCGAACTACGGGAAACTCCTAAAGTACGTTAAGTCCATTGTACTAATTTTTCAAAGGATGCCGAAACAAAAGGAATCGGGGAATCTTTTTAACTCACTTATCGATGCAAAAAACCGACAAAATGGTTTTTCAACAAAAGTAGAGATCATTTGCATATTTTGGTTGTATCTACCTAACTTTAGAAGCTCATGAACGTACGTAATGAATATAAAAACTGCCATCAAAATATGCACATTCTTTTTATGGAAATCGCTTGGGAAATAAGAACATTTAGTCACTATAATTAACATTTGTGAAGTTGAAAAAACCGTAAATACGTCATCAATGAAAGTATAACTCTGTAGGAATAAACCCAAAACAGAAACATTGATTAAATTCTTGTAAAGTAAAAACCTTTAATCTACACCCATATTGTTAAATTACTAAAACAAGTACTATACTACTATATGTGGGTAAGGACTACATTACTTGGCAGCGACCAAAATCAGATATGTTATTTCATAACATTACAATATCTCCGGCGTGGTCTTTTAAGATGATCAATATGATATTATGTAGATGCTTAAAACGACCACGCCGTCGGCTCGTTTCATAAAACCTCACTTGTATATTAAGACCTCTTGTAACAGTTGCATAAGCTATCATTATATCATCGGAAACCTTCCCCAATTTGCACATCTATTTTCTGGAGGTGAAGTTTTGTTGTAAGAATGAAAATTCTTAAATTTTGAGGGTGGAATGGCGGAACATTGGTAAACTGGCTAAGAGAAAAATCAAATCTAAATTGTTATAATGATAGGATATGATCAATCAATCAATATTCGCAATAAAACGTACTCAAATGCGTACAAATCACTACATAGTATAAAACAAAGTCGCTTCCTGATGTCTATCTGTCTGTCCCTATGTGCTTATATCTTTAAAACTATACAACGGATTTTGAAGCGGTTTTTTAATAGATAAAGTGATTCAAGAGGAAGGTTTATATGATGCATAATTTATCAGCATTGCACCCGCCGTGCGAAGCCGGGGCGGGTCGCTATTACAAGTAGAACATATTTAGAGGTCAAATTAACAATGAAGGTGGCCGTAGCGTAGGTCTATAATACGAATTCCAAGCGGACAAAGCTTTTGTGACTCAATAACACAGAAAATGTCCAAAGTATTTATGTACATGAAATTTAGCACACAGATAATAAATGTAGGTGTATATAAATCAGGCCATGGACCAAATCATAGAATACTTAATTGTCAGTAACGTAGGCCGCGGGTAAACTCTAATCCCACTCATAAGGAACATCACATCACACTAATATTTAGGCTTGGGACTTTTGGCTGCTAGCCGTGGTTGTCCAATCCATGGAGTCGTCATGTGATAAAAATATATATTCAGTCAAAGTCTAAAAATTAAATGTTTTATTAAATGTCATAATTTATGTTGTAACATTTTTAATGGGCACGTTATAATAGTTTGCAATTAATTTTATCATAAATCTATCGGTAATTTCATATTATACCTTAGTGGTCACATTTTATGCATCCTTTTTGATAGGTACTTGTGTTGTGACAGACTACCCGTACTGACAACTATTCGCAACTTAAAATTAGGAAACATTTTAACCACTGAGGAGGGAGGAGGGAGGAGGGAGGAGGGAGGAGGGAAGAGGGAAGAGGGAACGATCGTATCCATATCATATCGTATCATACAAAGGTATCCGAACCAAAAAAAAATCTAAATGTACATTTTCCTATTGTGCAATTTAATAATATTCATATCAATAAATATTCTACCGAGAAAAGGATGTTGTCACGTAAAATCTTCCTTCGCCCGTAAAACCGACTTTACAGGCAACCATTTTTTTTATCATATGACGAATCCATGGACCACGGCGAGCAGCCAAAAGTCCCAAGCCTACTAATATTATAAAGGACAAAGTTTGTGAGTGTGATTGCATGTTTGTTACTTCTTCACGCTAAAACAGCGGGACCAATCTTGATACAAGTCGGTACGGAGGTAGCTGTTGTGTTCCCGTGGGATTTGCGGGAAACACCGCAAGGCGCAGCTAGTTTAATGAAGTGTATGTTTGTTACTTCTTCACGCCGACGCTATACGGATTTGCATGAAATTTGGAACAAAGATACCTGGTCTAGTTTACAGTTTTCAACCCCATCTTAACACATAGGCTACTTTTAATCCCGAAAAAATTGCATGTTTCAACGCGAGCGAGTCCGCGGGCAAAAGCTAGTTATAAATAATTTCTGCCATACTATATTTGCACGTTTCAACAGAACCATTGCCACATACATTGCAAAAATACATAGATAGCACAAGGTAGGTTGTGTACATGTATTTACGTAACCCCTCGTTACAGCCTCGAACCCGAACGCAGACTTATAAACCCGGGCTACCTCAGGAAAGGAAAACACTTATATTTTAATAAGAGCCGCGATTATGCCCCATAAAAAGCCGTAAATATGTAGTTAGTTCCCTGACGATAAGCAATTTGCGAGACCTGTGCGTGCGAGCCATACCTTCTACTGTTTATTACATCTGCAAATCACTTCTAACCTAACGTCAGCGCTAGTTACTACTACACAAGTTACCTACCTATATATAAAGTGCTAGTTCGGTTACTTGGGTTTCGGGTTACTTTGATCATCTATTTCTCTTCGCTTTAGTTGACAAAAAGGTACCATAGCTTAGGAGTAGTGTTGTGCCGTTGGGCAATTCCCAAAAGCTTTTACAAGGCTGGGTAGCTCTACGATTTTTGTTAGGGCTCCTATCCTACTCGAAAGGCCACTCTTCCTACTCTACGGTACTCTATTAATATGAATCCGCTGTCTATCTACACTATAAGTACTTACTATCACTGAACACTAAAATTAAAACAAATTCAATAATGAAAGGGGGTCCCCATTCCCCGTATCCCCAATACATAAAACGTGTTTCCACGTTTTTTGCTTTAATGGCTGAATGGTAATGGTAAATGTGTAGAGTATAGACACAAACTTAGCACTGCTCTATTTCGTCAGGGTTAAAAAAGAGAGCATTGATAGCAGAAAATATATACCTAAGGAGAATTAGTTTTTTGAGTTATGTATGTATACTATCGTATCCTGCAATTATCCCAACCAAATAGTAATTGTCCCCACTGATACATGTTTGCGGAACTGTTCTTAGAGTATCTAGCGCATTGCAAGTAGGTACATCAGTGAGCAAATGCTGGGAGACAACAGCTTGGTGTCAGGTTACAGTGATTTACCTAATAATAGAAAACGTGTTTGGAGCCGCGCAGCCCGCTCTGCAGAGAAATCACTAATTGTTGTCCTGTCCAGCGTGTCATATACTCCAACCAACGAAGACTACTTATGTTTTTATAGCGCATTGAAAGACGGACCGACCTACATAGCTGGGTTAGGCCTTACAGTTTAGGCTTCCTTTCGGTAGGCTATAGCCCTATCCCCTATAGGGTATTTTATTTAGAGGTAGGCTAGGGTATTTTATGTATGATTCACATTTGTTAGAAGTTATTTATCGTGTTCATATTCCATGTGTTATAAAAAACGTCAATCATTTCCGTTTATTTCCTAAGACAAGGACGAACCAACCAACATACTTGGAAGTATGGAAGTCTTGAATTAAAGAATAAAATAAAGTAATTATTGCACAGATCGAGTGCGATCTGACCCGTTCAATGCTGATAAATTATGCATGTATTATACATATAAACCTTCTTATAGAATCACTCTATCTATTAAAAAAAACCGCATCAAAATCCGTTTTTTTAAAGATCTAAGCATACATAGGGACAGACAGACAGGAAGCGACTTTGTTTTATACTATGTAGTTTAACATCCTTAACCATACAATTCGAAAGTGTGTTGGTTTGGTTATCCTTGTTTTAGGGAATAAAGCAGCAAGATCACCTGCTCATCGTTATATAAATCAAATAAAATTTCACTTAGAGCATTTTGCGAGGATCAACATCCTTGCTGATTTGACTATATTTGCATCCTATTGAATATTCAAAGTTATTAAACAAATTAAATTTCTCTTGTGACTGTCATTTTGATTGTGATTTGTATGCAATTTGTGCCAGTGCCACAAGTTTAGCCATGGTTAGCATTTAATTAAACAATTGATGTTTTAGTCTTTTGTTTTAACTCCAAAAAAGTTAGAAAATACTTAGCTTTAAAAGCACTTAATGTTCAAATCAATGCAAATTTGGTAAATTTTAATGATCTTGAAACCGGTATATTTTTTGGTCAAACACTTTTTAAGATATGTGCAAACAGTACAAATTATTTTTATTGAAATAATTCTAACATAAAACTGTTATCCAATCCTAACAAAAATATCGTAGCCGAATTATGTACGATTTTTATGACATACTGTCATTATGGCCAACAGTGAGGTCCCAATAAAATAACACAATTTCGAAAATAGACCAACAACGAAGCTCCGCTGTGTAGGTATGTACTGGTCCGTACCTACACGATGTCCACGCGGTGCGGTGGTTGATATAGAGGATAACGCGCGGACGCAAACAATAAGGCGCGATAAGTAGATTCGTCGGCGCGTTTCATGTGCGCCTTTGATGGGTAATCCGCCGCCGCCTACCGCCTACGCTTCCACATGCCGTAGCCCTACATACATGTGGAACAAGGGAGGAAAATTATACATTTACAACTTATACGGCTTAGATCGGAGAGCCGTTTCGTAGGAGGACAGTATAGGATTGAGCGAAACCCGTGTTATTGAGATGATAATCTTCAAATCAACAGGTTTTTGCCATATGGATCTATCTACCTACTGCTTTAAAACCGCCTAAAAATGTTATATATTCCGCTGCTGTGGTTGAAATAATTTTAGGAAATTACAGAATTAATGAGAAAAAGTACTTTACACAATTTTCTAGATCGAGACATAATAATTAAGGAAACCAAATAAACTGTCTGCAAATAGCATTAGGCTACAGTATTTAAATTACTTACCAAGTTTTGAAGAACAAGATGCGACTTACAATGTTATTCTAAATCAAAGGTTTATTGGCCTCTACCTTTATTACGCACTTGAAAAGAAAATCACCACGACGTGTCAAATATAGAGACTGTCCCTATTTAGAATGAATGTATATAATCACATACACAACCGTTGCCGTAACTAAAAATGTCCTACTAATATAAATGATGTACTTATTTATTAATTGATAGTATGAATGATTTGTTTGAGTAGGATAGGTAATGCTGTAAATATTGCGACACCAATAAAATCACGCATGTAAACAATTAAGTAATTCAAACAACTGCCATAATAGCCAAATTATATTTAAAGAACTACTAAAATATAAAAAACCGTAAAAAGGATTGACTTAGCTTGGTATATTGTTTTATGAACTTAGAGCAATAACAAGTTTTATTGAGTGACTCGGGAAGATTATAAAAATCATTGTTATAGTACATCAGAAACGCTGGTAGTAGGTAAACGATATACATAGCGTTATTCAGCTATCTGCTGTATCGGTCACTTTAATGAATCTTTTATTGCGGTTTAATTAGCATCGGCACGGCAGACCTATCTGGACTGGATCCGACCCAAACGCGTCATCCGTGTCAAGGCGACTAACTCGTTGTTTACCTCACTAAGCCAGCTCTGCTCAATGCATCGCTAAATGCCAATAAACCTGGTCATTCACCAATTTTACGGTAATTATTGTTGTCGCGGGCGATTGTTCTACAACTAGACGTTAGAACAATGACCACGCTTAGTCGTTTAGTGGCCGTTTGGTGCGTAGTCCATAAAGTGGGGTGACGCCATTTTGTTCCGCGTTGTCTTTTTATTGAGCACTGTATAAATTTATGGAATCATCATCGAGTTGTATGGACTCCTATTCGTGCGGAGTCGGGTCCATAACCATTTGGAATGTATTCGATGCAAATTTGTTTACACTCGTTTAAGGCTTCGTTTGCAGCAAATTTTTAATGATTCGTTCAATTTGAGTTAGGTAGGTGGTAAATGTATGTAAATAATAATGTGTAGAATCATTATTATTTAATCAAAATAACTTTTGGCTAAATTAAATAGTCAGTTTATTATAGCGGAATTGGGATTTAGCAAAAATTATACGACCTTCAGAATTGATTTCTGGAAATAGGGCTCTTCTATTTACATTGCATTAAACACACAATATATTTTCTGTCACGTAAGTTTACATGTGGCACTAATCTGCAATACCCTAATTGTAATAGGTAACTATCCCCAAGGAATATATTAGTCATCAATGTCATCATATTTATAATATCAAATCTGTCTCTATTACCATGTATCCAATAGATGCATTTTCAGTGACCTAATACTTAATATTTGTTCTTAAAATAGTCGATATATATATATATGTTACCGAAATTGAATCACCAAATAATATTAAAAAGGTTCCTTAATGTGTATATGATATATTAGGCTGCGAAAGTCCGAACCTAGGGCTCTCGCTGGTTAGGACACGTGTCGACACAGGGCACCCTAGAGTGTTTTTGTAAAGCCGGAGGCAGCTATTTCGCTTTTACGCGACAAAGTATGGTCGCCCGTACTCTGTTCCGCAGCTTCGGCTTGTTGATCGCCTTCGGCGACGGGCGATATACTTTAAAAATGAATTAAATTGTGATTTTGTTATGTTTCCGACACGATTGTAAAATTGTTATGGAATAAACTTCTTATCTAGATTCTGCATCTTACACAAAAACAAGTTAAAATATATATGCGTGAATTTAAACGTAAGCTATTGTTTCAATACTCGTAATTGTAGACATAATTTTACGTTGTTTCCCTTTATGGTTATGATTTGTTTATGAGAGGCTGAGAGCTTTGCCTGTTTCACACGCGGAGAGCAAACGATTGTCTACTTAATGTCATAAATTAAAATAAATAAATATATATATATTAATACCACTAAAATACCAGCAATTTGCCCTAGGTGCAAGCAAGTCCTGGTTAGGTTCAAAGGGTTACAGGATCGGCGGGAGATTGTTGGTGACTTTGAGATTGCGTGGCGTAAATTGTACCTTTCTACCTAAGAGCAGGGAAGACCAATTAATTACTTCATCCGAGGTTCTTCGCCTTCCTACTTACTGCCATTCAGATGAAGCGCTTAAAATCTCAAAGTTGTACTGAGCATAATTAAGAATCTACGTAACATGATGTGCGAAAACGTGGAGATTATTAGAGTAGAGAAATTTACGTCTTAAATTAAACATAATTTTCGCATCGGGTATTTCGTACCTATTTATTTGCATTATTATAATTGCTACCAGCTGTAAAAGTTAATTAGCTGAAATAACGAATTAAAATAAGTCGTTGGGCGCGGCAGCTGTATATAGCGGGGATGTGGCACATAATGGAGGCGAGGGCTCGTTATTTTCTGGTCAATTGCCGGTTTACTGCGCCCGCGCATCCCGCTTCCAATTACGGCCCAGCCGCCAACGCTATAAACCGGATAACCGACGTGATAAACCTTATATCAAGCGCCCTAGTGCACAAAAACACACTTTACTTCATATCAACAAGATACAATTTTAAATCGTGAACGCGACGGCGGACACGACGCAACTCCAGAGCAGATGCAAATTACGCTTAGGTAAAACGTGTCTGTCCGTCCTGAACTTTTTTTTTATAATTATACCGGCCCGGTTACTTGGAAATGCATTCACGAGAAATCTGAGGTTTCTTGATGTTTAATAGGCTTAGATTAAAGTTAAAAGCCGGGGCCGGCATATTAAATGGTTCTCAGGACCACGGGTAGATACGAGTATGTAATGTAGTAGGTACATGGCTTAGCTCTCATTAGGAAAAGGGTCGAGCGAGAAGCAAAAAATATCCGTAGACTCGAAATCGTCTACATTTTACCGATTAAAGGGTTCGTTGATATTCTTTTTTAACCTATTTCAAACGGAAAGATAATAAAATTTTACGTTCGTATTTTTAAAAAGGTTTCGGCTACCTTTCTAAATAAGATATCAGTGTTACTGGTAATCCCTTTACATAACAATAGGCGAAACCTTCCGACGTCTAATTAAGCGAACCAAAATAAGGAAAACAAACAGCTTAAACGAACAATAGACGAAGAGATAAGAAACAATGTTTTTCGGCAAAACTTATCCAGTTTTTGGTCCCGTAGACTATATTGCAGATAATCATAGAATATTGTTAATTTTTTTAACGAAGCGGTAGGTAGGTTGTAACTTAAAAGTTTGACCTTTCCGAGTAACTGGGGGTGCAAAATTTTGGGCTTTCTGGGCAAATTTTACGAAGTTCATTTTAACTATTGCCGTAGAATGTAGCTAGAATCATATTGTTACTTTTTTTTATGAAGCGGTAGGTTGAAAGACAAAAGATTGACCTTTCGGGATACCTGGGGATCCAAAAACTTTGGCGTCCTGGGCAAAATTTCTAAAGTCCATTTCAACTACTACCGCAATATTCATTAAGTTTTGCGAGAACAATGAAATCGTCGCCGACAGAGGGAGCTTTTTGAAGTCGCCGCAGCATCCGCTTTCTCTGAGATAGCTCCGGATGTGACGTGGCCTTGCCGGAGAGAGCTTTTCACGATTACTCGATAAATTCCTACCCTAATGTAAGCATTTTAATGTCTTCGTCTGGAGATATACGTGACTCACGTAATATGCACAATTAAGAGATAACTGTCTAAAGACTATTTTTACAATGAATTGTGCTGCATTGAGAAATATCCTTGTTCCTATATAGTCCGTAAGCCCGCTCCAAGATTGCCTACGTAACATGACATCACGATAAAATGCATGGCACACGGTCGAAAAAGTTGTGCTGAGCGAGAATCAAACGATTATCGCACAGAAAATTGGCCGGAAGTTTGAGAAAATCCTTCACTTCCGGTCAAAATTTTAGGGGTGTACTTACGTCATGTGACATCATTACGTGACAGATGGCATCATGTAGCCCTTTAATCGTCGAGAGTGTGAACATAAGTCTGCCAGTTCTAAAATGGCCGGAAGTGCTTGGCAGACGAGGTCAAAGATGGTCATCGGGTACGTTTTCCTACGTTTTGTGGTATCTTGACGAAATTGATTATAAATGTTTTAAAGTAATAGTGTGTCTAAAAATAAAAAAGTCTGCCAAGACATATCTGGCCGGAAGTCCTTCAAAAGTGATTTTTATTAGGGTTCCGTAGTCAAACTAGGAACCCTTATATATTTGCCATGTCCGTCGGTTCGTCTCTCCGTCCGCGGCTTAGCTCCGTGGCCATTAGTACTAGAAAGCTAAAATTTGGTATAAGTATGTGTATGTATCACGACGATAAAACGGTAAAATGAAAACTAATTTTTTTTTTCGGATAGGTACCTCTTGTATCGTAGGTACACCTAAAGTGGGGGTGAATTTATTTTTCTTTCCAACACTAGTGTGTGGGGTGGCATTGAATCGGTATTTTGAAGATAATAGGGGTCTCCAAACATTATTTTTTATAAAGTCAGCAGTTTTATAAATATTCGCTCCGAAAATCCAAAAACTTGCGTCCCCTCCCCTCTCTAACTTTTTAACATTGAGTCAAAAAAATATAGATAAATTCATGAAAATATGACCGATAAGTAATTTCAATAATAACTATATTTAATAAAATCGGTTGTTGTTTTTGAGTTACCGCAAAATTTCATAATTTTCTTTAAAATGACGTAAGTTCCGCGCGGTTTCCTTATACTTCGAACATTACACATATTAGTTAAGTGCCATACTGCATTAAAACATTCCGCCCAATCTGGCGCGTATAATCGATAACTTCCAGAAGGTAATAAGTAATTACAGTGACTAATAAATAAATAAATAAAATAAATAAATATTAAGGGACAATCATACACAAATCGACCTAGTCCCAAACTAAGCAAAGCTTGTACTATGGGTACTAGACGACGATATACATAATATATAAATACATATATAGATAACATCCATGACCCAAGAACAAATTTTTGCACAAATATTTGCCCCGGCCGGGATTCGAACCCGGGACCGCCGACTCAGTAGGCAGGTGTCTACAAACCGAGCCAAACGCGTCGTCGACTATAGCGTTTACGACCTTTTTATATAACTTGAAATCTTTCTCGTAATTTAAACCTCGGGATTTAAGCCCGTCTATTGTGAAGGATGGGTCCCTACATAATGGCAGTATTTGCAAAGTAGTGCACGACCAAGTTCTAGGGGAACCAATTCCAATGAGTGCAGGAGTCAAACAGGGTTGCCTCCTGTCACCGCTGCTCTTCATAGTCCTGCTCAACGACGTCATGCGGAAAGTAACAGAAACACCGAGGGGCATAACATGGAATAAAAGCTTACATCTGGAGGACCTCGACTACGCAGACGACATAGTGTTGGTTTCGTCTTCACTGCCCGATCTTCAAATGAAGCTGGATTCGTTACGAGAGGAAGCTCAAGTTTAGGGATTACGAATAAACGCTAGGAAGACCGTCGAAATGCAAGTTCAGTCGTACGAAACCCGACCCATAAGACTCAATAGGACACCGCTGGAATCTGTCGCAAAGTTCACATATCTCGGCAGCACCGTGACCAACAGCGGTGGTTCCGATGACGACGTTGACGCGAGGATTAGGAAAGCTAAAGGCGCCTTTGCCCAGCTGAAACAGGTCTGGGATTCGAACGTGCTCACCCGGCGGATCAAGATTTCCATCTTCGATTCCATAGTGAAGTCTGTTTTGCTCTTCGGCTGCGAGACTTGGAAAGAGACAAGGGTCTGACGAGCAATTTACAAGTGTTCGTCAACAAATGCCTTAAATCCATCCTGCGCATATTCTGGTCGAAAACTATCAGCAACGAAGATCTTTGCAATCGATGCCACCAAATCCCGATCAAGCGAGAAATCGCTCAACGGGAGTAGGGCACACCCTCCGAAGACTAGAGGACAACATCGGCAAGGTTGCGTTCACGTGGAGGCCGACCGGCGCATATGTGGCAGCGCACCGTCGACACCGAGCTGCGGGCGGCCGGGCTGAGTTGGAGTGACGCGGAGCGCGAGGCACAGGACAGGAGCGGATGGCGACGTCTCACGAAGGCCCAATGTACCACTGGGGTACCATAACTAGGACAGCAACAACATTGTGAAGGATGGGCAAGAAGGAGGGACCCTACACTGAGCGTGGCCCGACAACCTATTCAACGCCACCCCACACACTAGTGTTGGAAAGAAAAATAAATTCACCCCCACTTTAGGTGTACGATACGAGACCGGTACCTATCCGCAAAAAAATTTTTTTAGTCTTTATTTTACCGTTTTGTTGTCGTGATACATACACATACTTATACCAAATTTTAGCTTTCTAGTACTAATGGCCACGGAGCTAAGCCGCGGACGGAGAGACGAACCGACGGACATGGCAAATATATAAGGGTTCCTAGTTTGACTACGGAACCCTAATAAAAATCACTTTTGAAGGACTTCCGGCCAGATATGTCTTGGCAGACTTTTTTATTTTTAGACACACTATTACTTTAAAACATTTATAATCAAGTTCGTCAAGATACCACAAAACGTAGAAAAACGTACCCGATGACCATCTTTGACCCCGTCTGCCAAGCGCTTCCGGCCATTTTAGAACTGGCAGACTTATGTTCACACTCTCTATGATTAAAGGGCTACATGATGCCATCTGTCACGTAATGATGTCACATGACGTAAGTACACCCCTAAAATTTTGACCGGAAGTGAAGGATTTTCTCAAACTTCCGGCCAAATTTCTGTGCGATAATCGTTTGATTCTCGCTCAGCACAACTTTTTCGACCGTGTGCCATGCATTTTATCGTGATGTCATGTTACGTAGGCAATCTTGGAGCGGGCTTACGGACTAATAGTAACATGGGAAATTGGTTGATAAACAATTGAATTAGCATTGAAGAGACCACAACAGTTGAGTATTTATAAAATAAAAATTTAGGACATGCCCGTTGCTCTACCTATTGAGAATAAAAATGAAATAAAAATTGAAAAATAAATTACGAGTAAGTGAAGAAATATTATCTTGATATCAAGCTTTTTAAGTTCCGTACCATAATTGGTAAAAACGGAACCCTCCTAATTTAAGATTGATCGAAAAAGATCGAGTTGTAACTGAAAACCCAAGTTCTTTCAAAGCTTCTTAAATGACAGCTCCCTTAATGCTTACGAATACAAAACCTTTTAAATTGTTTAAAATATTGTCATACAAAGGGACTTGGAAAGTTTTATATTTTTAAAATTTATCTACTTGATTCCTTAACATCCATTGCAGTTGAATTTTAAAGTAAAGTCACACAGTCCCGCTCAAACAGTAACTCTCATCATTAGACTAAATATCATCAATTCGCGTACCTACCTACAATCAAATCGATCTTGCATTCCGGGGAGCAACGCCATAGCGAAGGCGGGCAATGCAGCGTGCATTTCACTCAGTTTCTTAGCAACTGTAACAAAAGGAGGGAAGTAGGAGGAGGGCGGGGGCGTTCGTAGCGGGCCAATAAAGGCTCACAGTAAATCCACGTAATTTAGAGCGGTCGTAAATTATAGTTCCGCTATAAACGCGGGCCGCGTACCTGCCGCGCCCGCTGGCCCGGCGTCACGCCACCAGAGAATAAATCAACAGACGCGGCTGGGCGTGCTCCGGTAAATGCTGCCAAAACCAACCAGGCTAGAGTCAAATCATACAAAGCAAATGAACTGTCAAACCATACAAAGTGAGTCAGTTAAGTATGGTTTGACAGTTCATTTGCTTGGAAGAGTGTGCGTGGTTAGACTCTAGTAGGAAGTGTCAAGTGCACATGTATTAATCTAACCTCCTAGCTACGCATGTATAAGCACATTTCTTTACACTGGCTGTAGATTTAGAGACCTCAAGGTCAGTTATCTGTTTATTTATTGCTTTCATAGGTTCCATAAGATGGAAGATACAAAACAAACGCTCGACAAACATACCTGTATTAGATCGACAACTAGTAGTCATATGGCAAATGTCCAAGAGAGACTGAGCTGAGGGAGCTGTTAGAATGTGAGCTAATTCTATTCTATGTCACTCTAACAGGCATGTTTTTCCGTGGAGTACTGAAGGGTCAGTGTGATGTAAACGCAGTCTGGCACCAACACCATAAAATAAATAAATGGACGTGGAGGAGTATGCTCAGCTATACACTGCAAATAAATTACCTACGTCCTACGACAGAGAATAATTAGATATAAGCGAGGCAAAATAAAAAATCTGTTGGATAAGTGACATACGTTGTTTAACTAGTAAAGTAACCTACCGTAACTTTCCGGGGTCTAAAAAAATTAACGAGGGCCGGCCGAACTAAATTGTGTCATAATCATGATGATTTTTTTCATTTCAAAAATCGTTCACATTACATTTTTTATTATTATTTTAGGACTCACAAGTCCATTTCGGAATAAGGCTCGCTTGCTATCATAGCAAGTTGCGAGTTGAACTTTGCCTGCAACTGCTTTCGATGCTAGCGGTACAAAACATATATCTATATCTATAATTCATAATGCTTTGAATAATGGTTAGCATGAAACTATATTAATGATTTGTTATGTTATGACAAATCATACAATTCCTTAAGGTGGTTCCTCTCTAAGAGCCTTTGCCTACTCGTATAATAACTTACGTAGCAAGCCGAGATTCCAGCATTACGTTTCAAAATGATAATGGTGATGACGCGGCGGTGGGCGCAGTGGTTGAGCAGCTGTCTACTGAGACGACGGTGCTAGGTTCGAATCCCGGCAAGGGCAAATGTTTTTGTGATGACCTCGAATATTTGTTTAACTGGATGTTCTATGTATCATTCTAGTACATATATATTTCTGTAAGTATGGATATGGGCCTAGGTCGATTTGTGAGAGATACCGTTAGGTATTTATTATATTACTACATTATTAAAATCTGCCTCACTGACTGACGACAATTCATCCAAGTAAGGAAACATTATACTAAGTACGCTACCAGTGAAGGTATTTTTATAGGTTATCTACGCTCTGTAATTCTCGGTTCCCCACTCACTGATGTATTGCACAAATCTAAATTGTTATATTATATATTCCACGTGAAACCTGCGAAGGAGTACTTTACTTATTGGAATTGAAAAGTTTACTTGTTCTTTGTTGATGTTTAAATTTGTATAATATTAGAAGGCATCATCAGGGAAGAATAAAGTCATATTTATAATCATAACCCTTATTATTTTTCGCTTTCTCATCTACATCATAGTCGGCCAAAAGGTATCATATACGATATACGCATAGCTAAGCAAAAAAGTTGAAATTAATCCAGCCGCAGACAGATATGTTGTATTTGTACACTACACATCTTTTATATGTAGGTATTAGTACACGAAACATCGTCATTTAGGTATTTGATGTAAAATTCATGGCCCATAACCTGGAATGGAATGATATTATAGAATGTATAGGTACATTAAATTCTAAACGTAGTATTATGCTTCAAGTTTCATCTACCGACAGACTCGACAGTAATCAACACTCTGAGCAACAATAAAGTTTTAATTGACGGCGCGTACATGGATAGAAGCTACTAATTAACGAACTATAAAAAAACTACTACGGTGTAAATATTCAAAATGGAACAGAAGTAATTTAGGATAACAATTTGTAGTCACCTACGTACCATTAAGTATAATCTGTACTTAAGTATTTAGGTATTTATCTACTTATATGTTCAGATACTAAAGACGTAAATTGCAGTAGCAGATTCATTCTCTATTTTATTAGACTTAGGGTGAGGTAATTCTACAATTTTCAACACACCAATGGACTTATGAAAAAAAAAATAAGCATAACCTTTAGTTAATAAGGAAAAAATTATAATTTGGGATTTTTAAATTACGTAGTTTTCATTCACTGATTATGTCTAGTCGTAAATGTTCCATTTCATTGCTATTCAAAAAATTATAAATATGAAAATGACAAAGAAAAGTCTGCACAATTCAAGTAGCCCTTATTTTCTTTTGTGCAGTTTAAATATATGATAATGTGCATTTCTAGAATTTGCTTCTGTTTTAATACTAGGCTTAGAGTCTAGTTTTTTTCAGTTGTTAAACTTAGTTGTAGTTGAGAACATCGCTTGCAAGAACCATTTAATGGTGGAGTGCTCAGACGCTCTAAAAACGCAAGTTGTCGAGATCGGGACCTAATATTGGATTTCTTTACACACTGAATCTATTTGTTAGTTCGAGTTTTGGTTTTCATCGAACATGAGAAAAACCTTAGGTCCCATCTATGGCATCACCACAGCCACATGCAAAAGGTGCACTGCTTATAAAAGATGTGGCCACGGTTCGATTATCAGCCTTCAACCCTTTAGTAGGTTACCTACCTGCACTAAACGCCATGACGCCGTCTTTACGATTACGGGCACATTATCTGTTTTATCTGACCTAAACCCAACAAAGAGATAAAGGTTCCACATTTACGCCGTCAAATGTAAATAAATTATCCAGGCTATTGTGCGCCGCTCCCCGGATTGTCTAAGTAAACTTAGGATACGTCGTGTGTCGTAAATCTTCGGGGTTGCATCGTGCCACGGCACGTTAAAGGGTTATTTTATAGGCGACGTCTACGATGCAGCGATAAGTGAAATGTTACTTTTATTTAACTTTTCAGATTAGTCGTTTTATGTTAGGATAGAGAGGGTCGACCACATACTTATACATATCTAATCTACTGCTATATACACAGAACAGTTTTTTTCTATTCTGTGGTTATATACGTTAAGCTTTTGTTAAAAAAGCCTACAGTCCACACATACCTACTCGATACACGAATACATACTTAAGTTGTCATGTACCTACTTAAGTTCCTATTTTTTTCCAACTGATAGGGTGAAGTGATACGACAAGATGATGACGACTAATAGGGTAAAGGGAGGAAGAACATTAGCAAGACGAAAATTATGACTGATAAAATTGTAAATTGGACCCAAGTCATATTCATTATACAAGATCAGGGAGACAGAGTACGTTCAGAACTTACATAGGTATATGTAGCTTAGAACATGTTTGCCTTAGATATATCTAAGGCAAACATTACACTAATTACATATTAGACTACTTATTTATATTAACTGTTAAAACATTTTTTGAAACGGTTTTTTATTTCATTTTATTAAATAGGAAATAATGAAGGAAGAAAACATGCTGCGCCGATGTATCTTTATTTATAAATCCATATAACTTCGGTATGTGTTGCTAAGATAAGATAAGATAATGTTTATTGCAGAAAAATGGTTCGTTATGAAAAGCTTTTTGAAGAAGTTCTATCACTATCAATCACGGGATCTTGATGGCTAAAATATGCCTGAAAGTCAAGTAAACTGTTTGAGAAATTAACGTTACAAAATATGGAACTCCAGTTAAAAGTGAAAAGTGTATTGGGTCTCTAGATATTTTTATAGATTGTATCACTCTGGTATATGGACTTTAGCATTGTGTACCTATTGTAAAGGTTCGTAAAAGGCTGATTATTTGATAGAACTCTCAAATAATTAATTAGTCTCTAGACTCTAGATATTTTTATCAATTAAGTATATCACACCACACTAAGGATATGAACTTCAGCATTGTGTATTGTAAAGGTTCGCAAAAAGGCTGATATTTGAGAGTTTTAAATTGGTCTACATAATATTATGTAAATACATATATAAATTTTATCACACTAAAATATGGACTTATAGCATTGTGTATTGTAAAGGTTCGTAAAAGGCTGATTATGTGAGAGTTTTAAATTGGTCTCTACATAATATTCTGTAAATTTATCAATTTTATCACACTAGAATATGGACTTATAGCATTGTGTATTGTAAAGGTTCGTAAAAGGCTGATTATTTGAGAGTTTTAAATTGGTCTCTACATAATATTCTGTAAATTTATCAATTTTATCACACTAGAATATGGACTTATAGCATTGTGTATTGTAAATGTTCGTAAAAGGCTGATTATTTGAGAGTTTTAAATTGGTCTCTACATATTATGTTTTCAATTTTATCGTTTATCACATTAAGCTATGGACTTTAGCATTGTGTATTGTAAAGGTTCGTAAAAGGCTGATTATTTGAGTTTTAAATTGGTCTCTACATAATATTATATAAATTTATCAATTTTATCACACTAGAATATGGAGTTATAGGATTGTGTAGGTATTGTAAAGGTTCGTAAAAGGCTGATTATTTGAGAGTTTTAAATTAGTCTCTACATATTACGTCTATAAATTTTATCACATTAGGATATAGATTTTACCATTGTGTATTGTAAAATTTTGGAAAAGTTATTTGAGCATTTTAACCGTCTTATTAGTCTGGCCCCAATATTGGCGACTTCTTGTAGAAATCACGGCTTTTTACAATTGTTATCAATATGATGTTGATCGCTTTTATGGTTGGTTTTTATGGGTCAATATTGCGGACAGAGAAATAAGACCATCAAAAGTCACAAGTAATCACTAATCACCCAAACAACAATCGATTTTTTTGATTTTAATATTATTGATATCATCAGAAATTTAAGAGCTAAGCTCTTGTCGGTGGAGCAACTTCCATGTTTCTCTATCTTCAACTTTCTTTTTGATGTCCTGATACGACACGCCTTCTACTTTCTCCATGATTTGGTCTATACAAGATCTTCTAGGCCTTCCTCTCTTCCTCCTTCCCTCAATCTTTCCTTCAATAATGGTTTTTATGTAATCGTCGTGTCTCTAGCAGGTGTCCAAACATCTTTCCCCTTCTGTTTTCAATGGTTTCTAACAACGACCTTTTCTCTTCTATTCTTATAAGCACTTCCTTATTCGTAACTTTTTCCGTCCAGCTTATCCTTTCCTTTCGTCTCCAGCACCACATCTCGAATGCTTCCAACCGTTCTCTATCACGCTGTGTCATTTCATTGTCCACGTTTCGCTTCCATATATTAGGGCTATACTCCATATGCACACTTTTATAAGCCTTTTACGAATTTGGCCCGATATTCTGGCTTTGAATAAACTTTTTTTAGCATTAAAAGCTTTCTTGGCTATGGCTATTCTAGCGATGATATCCGGTGTACATCTGGAGTCATTAGTGATTATGCTTCACAGGTATTTAAATTATTGATATATACCTACATAAATGTTACGATAAAAAAAAACTAAGTAATAACCTAGTTAGGGTTCCGTAGCCAAATGGCAAAAAACGGAACCCTTATAGATTCGTCATGTCTGTCTGTCCGTCTGTCCGTCCGTATGTCACAGCCATTTTTTTCCGAAACTATAAGAGCTATAGGTACTGTTGAAACTTGGTAGGTAGATGTATTCTGTGAACCGCATTAAGATTTTGATGCAAAAATAAAAAATAATAATAAATATTGGGGGCTCCCCATACTTAGAACTGAAACTAAATTTTTTTTTTTCATCAAACACGTACGTGTGGGGTATATGGATAGGTCTTCAAAAACGATATCGAGGTTTCTAAAATATTTTTTTTCTAAACCGAATAGTTTGCGTGACAGACGCTTCCAAAGTGGAAAAAAGTTGGTCCCCCCTCTAACTTCTAAAATAAGAAAATGAAAGCTCTAAAATACGAAAATGAAAGCTCTAAAAAAAAACATATGATGTACATTACTATAAAAACTACCAACGAAAATTGTTTTGAACGAGATCTAGTAAGTAGTTTTTTTTAATACCTAATTTTGCACCTAATTTATATGGGGCGCTATATACATACCAGGTGCAAACTTAACCACTTAGGGATGGAAAGTGTTTGTACGGAACCCTCGGTGCGCGAGTCCGACTCGCACTTGGCCAGTTTTTTTTTAATTTCAAGTGATTCCTTTTATATCATCAGTATTCTTTAGCTACTATTACTACCTACCCTATATAAACGCATCACACGTATAGAAGAAACACCATGGTTTCAAGGTTTCGGTAGTAGGTAGTGGGAAGGGAAAGGCGTCCCGTCAATGCACGTTTGGCATGTGGTGTGTGCCCGAGCTTTGTTATCTGCGATCGCCCGACGCCCCGCCCAGGCGGCCGAACATGGCGGCCGGCCGCGCCATTTATTATATCCCTAATGAAAACCACTCTTATAATTAATTCACAGCAATCACACGAGCTCGGCACAGCTTTTATGTTTATTGTTTCCATATCATTTTAAAGCACACATTTTGATTTCTCCAGAGTGTCACTGTCATAATACTTTATTTGGTAAATGTTTGTTTAGGCATTATCTGGTGTTATGATTATTGTTGAATTGTTACGCAACTTTTCACTTAATAATTATGATATGGTCCAGTAAAGTGGCATATTTGATGACATTAGGTTACGTCTATTTGGTTTATTATTGTTTAGTGTAGGGATACACGATACACTAGGGTAATATTGCAGGTTTGTCCCTTAAGAAAATACGCATATCCATAATGAATTATTTTACAAGTTCAATATTAATGAAATATTTTAATTAAAACCATTATTCCTTTGGGAGTTCATTAAAGTTAAATATTCCACACTAATATTATATGTGCGTGCGTGGTGGACGTATACCTACTTAATCACTATAGTATTAGATTAGGTAATGTATGAAAATGCTAGCTAAGTAGCGTGTTGTTGTATCTCTAATTAGGTATAGTTTACTTTAATTACCTATATCTACAGGATTCGGTCCTCAGATGAGTCTGTGAGGTCTGCAGCCATTGCGTGTGATGGTGGCACCAGTCTTCGGCATATTTGCCGCAATAGCGAAATACGTACTGATTCGTCCTTCGCTTGACATAGAAAACAAAAGAGATATAAATGATACTTACTAATAGGTGACAGATACATAGGTAGGTACATTAGTCCCTCACTAATCCGCCACAATAAAAACTACGGGGTGCCGGATGATTGGAATGTTCGGATTACTGGATTGTCTTGAAAACATCATAATAACGAATATAAAAGAATAACCTAGGACCTAGGAGTAGACAAAGGTAGGAAAGTGCGGATGGAGAGTGCCGTAGGTTTATACCATTAGGTATAAATTTTGGATTATTTGTTAAAATAAAAGTCCGTCCACGTCCACAAATAATCCAAAATTATTTACTGATCGGTCTTTTTTAACAACCTCAAGAAACTTTCAACGCAAACCTATGAACTAATTTAAACGTTACCTTGTACTATTTTTAACCGACTTCAAAAAAGGAGGGGGTTCTCAATTCGGTTGTATTTTTTTAGGTTCCATATTGGGTTGCATAAATTTTTAAGCCATAATGTCGGTGTGCATAACCACTTTTGTCATAAAAATCTTCCCGCATAAGTGTGTTACGCATTAATTGATCCGCATACATTTTATGACCATAATGTCTGTATGCATAAGTAAGGAATGCCATATACTTTTGGAGCATATGAACCTAAATCATAATCTTTTAACGCCATAATGTTTTTATGCATATCATATTTTGACGCATAATACTGAACAACATACAGTGAGTACCTACTAATTATAACATTTTACATGTGAGTAGTGTTATCACTTCTATTTTACGATGCGTATGTATATGTCATTTATAAATAAAGCATGTTGATTAATTGTTTTTTCCCTGATCAATCTACATATCATGCGCTTTTTTAACCTAACCTAACCTAACCTACTTTTCTGGCCGATGTTCGTATTCATAGGTTCACAGTTCTAACCTAACCTAACCTACAACTAACCTAACCTAACCTACTTTTCTGGCCGATGTTCGTATTTATAGGTTCACAATTCTAACCTAACCTAACCTACAACTAACCTACTTTTCTGGCCGATGTTCGTATTTATAGGTTCACAATTCTAACCTAACCTAACCTACAACTAAGAGGTCAGTGTGGAGAAGGATTTCTTAATGCGGGGGGCTTCGCCCCCCGAGCCCCCCTTGTGGGGGGCTTCGCCCCCCCGTCCCCCCTTTTTGTTTTTCTGCTTGTGTAAGTTTTGTATCATTATTTCAAATGTTATATTTTTGGTACATGTGATATAACTTATACTATATAATGTCTATTTCCATTAATAATTATGAAAGCCATAATTTATGCGTTGCTCTTCTTCGGCTATCAATTATTATGACATTCAATAATATGATTTGAAATTTTGTGCCATACTAAATTATGCTTATGAACAGCCTGCCGAACAACAATTATGAGGTAAAATTTTTATGCAATTAACAATTTATGACAAATAACATGTATGAGGAAAGCCATTATGCGAAATGAGTTATGACAATCGAATTTATGACAAGAATTTTTATTCCACTAGAGGTGATCCCATTTTTTTATCTCTTCTGTGACGTTACCTACCATTGGTATCATCAAGGACCATTGGTATCATCGAGGGATCCCATCGATCATCTATGATGTTCACGATGCTTTGCTCTGTGGAAGCAAAATACATATTTTTTTAGTACAACTTAATACCTACACAAAAACATGTTGTCCACTTGAGTTGAGCACCTCCTTTTTTAGGGTTCCGTAGTCAACTAAGGAACCCTTATAGTTTCGCCATGTCCGTCCGTCCGTCCGTCTGTCTGTCTGTCTGTCCGTCCGCGGCTTATAGTACTAGAAAGATGAAATTTGGTATGAGTGTGGGTATGTATCACGCCGACAAAACGGTAAAATAATAAGTAAAAAAAATTTTTTTTTTCGGGTACCTCTCGGACACCTAAAGTGGGGGTGATGTTTTATTCGTTTCAACACTAGTGTGTCGTTGAATAGGTGTTTTAAAAATAATAGGGGTCTTCAAACATTATTTTTAGATAAAGTCAGCAGTTTTGTAAATATTCGCTCCGAAAATAAAAAACATAGCGTCCCCCCCTCCCTCTAATTTTTCAACCACGGGTCAAAAAATTATGGCAAAATTCATGAACACGAGGTTTTATAAGTACTTTCAATGAAAACTATATTGAACAAAATCGGTTGAGCCATTTTTGAGTTACCTATCGCAAAATTTCATAATTTGCTTAAAAGGACGTAAGTTGACTTCCAGAAGGTAATAAGTAATTACAGTTTTTTTGGCGTTTACGACCTTTTTATAGAGCTTGAAATCTTTTTCGTAACTTTAGTCTATTGTGAAGGATGAGCAACTACGGAACCCTACACTGAGCGTAGCCCGACATGCTCTTGGCCGCTTTTTTTAAATTTCGTGTGTCCGGTGTGTCTATTCCTCATTCTCACGTGCTAAGAGACTGGCTGTATCCTGTTCAAGTCAAATCAATATCAGTTAAGTTACAAGCATTAAAAAGTGGCTTCTATTTTAATCAAAACCACTTACCTACACAGATTCGCGTCGCAAATAAATCATCCAGTCGGCTATTAGCGACCGCGCGACAACGCAATTAGCGACTAGCGTCGATCCAGCGATAGCCACAACCACCTCAAGGCACTATGTCGTCTTAATTAGCTTGCGTCATTACAAACTGAAAGTGTAGGAAAACTTGTAAATAGTTTGGATTGTATTTTAACGAAAGAGGGTCGAGGACGCGTTATTCAACTGCATATTTTGCACCATGGAAGTTTGGGGCTCTGAAGATGCGCCCGTTTCCCGATGAAAACCTTCGGTCCTGTTCAGCGCGACACGGGTAACCTACATCTAGGGCTGCCATCTCTAAATTTGCCGAACCCGGACAGACTTTAAAAAACCCGGAAATATGGCGTAAATCGCATTTTTTCACCGGACGTGTCCGAAAATAATATTATTAAAAAAAACAAACGCTTTGTTTTACATTTACATAAAATCTGTCCGGGTTTACCCCGGACACTTTTTGAAAACCCCCATGGACAGCCCCCGGACGGCCTCTAAACTAGGACAAATTCGGGGACACCCGGACGGATGGCAGCCCTACCTAAGTCCTACGCGGATTTCCGTGATGAACAATAAATTGCATTAGCCTATTCAGTCCGTGTCGCATTGTATATGCTTAATAGTCTTGATACGTTTTTAATTACATATTGGTCGGACTTGCAGACCTGTCGTATCGACGGTGTTTGACATCAGCTACATACAATACAATCTGCAGATTTAGGTACCTACCCAGTATGCAGAGAAATGTAATCCCTTGCTGTACATGTTTAGGTATTATGGCAAGTTACGGCAGGTGACAGAGTGTAAGTATATACGTAAGTACATTTATTCACCTAAAGCGCCTATGAATCACAAATGGCCGAATAGGATTTGTTCGTTTCCAAGAATGAAAAAAAAACTACATACGCGTTGTATTAAAACCCTTATTTTTTGTGGCTCTTCGGTCATGTGCGGTGTCCGACGCAGGTAGATGTGACCGTGACATGGGTGACGCCACTCCCGAAGTTTAACTTCGACATCTGATGACATTATACATTAGGTATTACCTATATTTTTAATGAAATACTGTAAAAATAAGAAGACAAAACCTTATTTGTTGTTTCAGCGTAATAATATTTCCATCCCTAGATCACCTCTGTATCAAAATTTATAAAAATCTGTTCAGCCATCATTTTGGCGTGCTGATGCAACAGTAATGGCGTTATGGTGGCAATCATGCAATAAAGAAGGCAAATGGATTATTTAAAAAAATATATAATATAGTCCTCCGTCCTCTTCATCAATTTCGACGACGGCGACCCAATGCAAGAATTATGGACTTCGTCTATTGTGGGCTCTGATATGACTAGCTAAGCAAATTTATAGTTTTAAACTCTCTTTCTTAAAATAGTAGAGATAGGGATATGACGCATGAGTATAACTCGTATAAGAAGCTATAGCGACAAAAGTATATTCTGAAGAGTGTTTGACCTATTTTAGAAGAGATGGAGCGATAAAAAAAAAAAAAAAAAAATAAATAAACACATTTTGATTAACTTAATTAATAATGAGAAGACTATTATGGTCATCAGTGAATGTCCGTGGCTGATAGAATATTTTCCAGTTATCTTCAACTTTTTACTGAAAACTGAGAATAAGAAGAATATTTATTATTCGTACCTACCTAAATAGAAATATGATCAATTGATCATATTTCACAATTGTGATTGTGATTATAAGTTCTGCTGTAAACTACCTACATACGATAGCCAATTAACATCTGTCTGATATTAAAATTAAGGGCTACGTTAAACCCTAAACAAGTTATTAAACATTTTCAGTTAGATATTTACTTTTACATTTACCTTATTTAAATGAAATCAAGCAAGTTCATTTTAAAATGAATAAATTTTCAAATATTCTTATGCTTAACTTAAGATTTTTATAGGCTGATTTAATTGCTGGGCTAGTAAGTAGGTACTTTAGGTAGGCCCCTACAAGAGTAATCAACTTTTCAAGGATTTTTTTTTTTACTGGCCTATAATTGTGTCCTACTGCTGGGCAAAGGTCCCCTCTCTTGCGCCACTCGTCTCTACTGACTGCATGCTCCCTCCACTCGTTACTAAATGCGTCCAGGTCATCCCGCCATCTTCTTTTCGGTCTGCCTCTGCTCCGGTAACCTTGCGGTGGCCAGTCGGTCATAATTCTGGCCCATCGTTCCGGATGCATACGGCAGACATGTCCTGCCCAGTCCCACTTCAGCTTTGCGGTCTTGGCACCCACGTCTACAACGTGTGTTTTGGAACGCAGTTCGGTGTTTCTTATACGATCTTGTCTACGAACACCGAATATGCTGCGTTCCATCGCTCTCTGGCAAACTTTGAGCCTGGTCTTTTGAGCTTCAGTCAATGACCAAACTTGTGCCCCCCGTAGGTTAGAACGGGAAGAATACACATATCGACGAGTTTTCGTTTTAGCGAGAGACGAAGGTTGCCCTAAGGTTGCCCTTCATTAGTGCTTTCATGGACCAAAAGCTCTTCCAGGCGTAGTCGATAGGTCTATCGATTTCCTTGCACTGCCTGTTTTCGAAGAAAGCTATGTGGCCCAAGTAGTCGACATACCTATTGTATTTCTTGCCTATCCACCTCGACCCTACGTTATGCTCTGTTGGTTATCAACTGTGTCTTTGTTAAGTAAAATTATTTCTATTATTTTTAAATTCAAATGTAGGTATGCTAATTTGCAAGACGTAGGTATAGTAAAAGCCACACACAGTATATTTTATTACAAGTTGATATTTTATAACTTGTGTATGAGTAGATCCCTCACTTTTACTATTTTTCTCTAAAAGTAAGGGTTATTTATTTAATCGTATGGTATATACTCGTACATGTCGCATGAAACAAAAATGTGAAACTATAATTAACATCTAGGTCCTTCACCCATCGGGCTGCGTTCACACTAGGTTTAAACTAATATAATAGAAGACACAACATCTCGAATAGTTTCCAAAGTTCTAATATCCTATTACTCGTAATTCACGTTCATCTATCTGTATCATACCTACTATTATAATTCCGACCTGAAACTGTTCACAAATCTCTCGATAGTTTTCATTTACACTCAATTCTACAGAGTTTTTTTACCAACTTTTAATTGCCAACCGCTTAATTTCGACACAAGATACTTAACCAAACATGCCCAATCAAATGCGAAATTGCTATTAAAACAGTTTGCATTTGTAATACCTATTTCGCGAGCGGGCCCCCCGGGCCCATTTGTCGCGCTGCGCCCCCGAGGGGCCCGTTAGCGCTCCTCTGATTTATCCCTGCTTCGCTCCCGCAATACATCTGACACATAAATGTCTCTTTGCTTCCTTTAACGCGGAGTGGATTTGTTAGGTACGGGTATATTCGGGGTGGAAATTGTGGAATGGAGCTCGATTGCTACTTTCCTGTTATAAGAAATGTGGTTAGATATAATTTTGTGTTTAACGTTACGATTAGATACATTGGCAATTGGCAGTCTTCTAATATTATAGGCCCAATGTTTATATGAAACTCTTAAGCTCACTGTAGATTACATAATAGGCAGCCTTCTAAAATAATTGGTTCATTATTGATAATATGTTTTTCTACTCCAGTACTTTTTTCTGTCATTTATTTATTTCGATTTGCGAGCGTATTTTGTATGAAGGCGATCGCGCAGCGTGTTCGCCGCGTCGCTTATTTGTATAGAAAATACACTCGCAAATCGCAAGTGTGATAAGGCCCTTAGGCTGTCTGTCCAGTGAAGCGGACCGGAGAAGATGAACCAATAAGGCTGCGTCTTTGAGAAGCCCAACAGAAGTGAATTTAAATCTGATCGTTTCTGCAACTTCTCGATGCCTGCACGGAAATGCGTTTCTTCAAGGCCATCGGAATATGTGTTTACCTCCTGTTCGTTGGAGATAAATTTTAACCCTGACAAAAAGTGAGCTACAGGAATAGGTGATATTTATTTATTTATTATTTATTTATTTTATTATAGCCCGAAGGTGCCAAATTCGGCGAATAAGCGGGGTGAGGAAGCAGTTCAAATCGTTATTCCGTCAATTTGTGTGCAGCGACACCACTTGAATGCACCGGAGCGTTGTCATGGTGAAACATCACTTTTTCTTTGCCATACCTACCTGGCCGTTTCTCGGCTATCGCCGCCTGTAATTGGTCTAAAAGTGATGCATAGCAAGCCTCGGTAGGTAATGGTTTTCCCATCGCAAGGTAGTCAATTCAGAGGATTCCCTAGGCGTCCCAAAAGAGAGACGCCATCACCTTTCCAGCAGACGGAATGACCTAGGCTTTCTTTGGAGCTGGCTCACCACGACTAACCCATTGTCTGGTCTGGACTGTTGTTTCGTCTCCGGTTAGCTATAGTGATGAATCCAGGTTTCATCTATTGTAACGATCGATTTCGGGTAAAACCGCCGTTTTTGGGGCTCCAGGACGAAGTGCATATTCAATGCTGGTCCTGCCTCGCTTAAATTAATTTACCCAAAGCCGAACTGTTTCGTAGGAAGGACACGAGCTACCCAACGTAGGTAACCTTTCATGGATTTCTTTCGCAGTTTTACCACGAATTCCAATTTTCTCCATTTTGCTACGTTACTCCGATCACGGTTTCAACTATAGTCAAATATAAAATACCGCCGAAATTGACATGGCGCCACAGATAAATTATATTGAGTAATTAAACTTTTTTAATAGGTGCACTGATGACACTAACGCCATCTATTCGTAAGTGAAACAAGTTACTTCTCAAACCGCCCCCCTCGTATGTCTTTATTATTGATAACTAGAGGGCAAAATTATATATTATTATTTTTATATTTTAATAGTTTTTCTTAAATCTCGCATTTTCCTCGCGGCTGTGAGGTGAAAAGTTGTGTTCCGCACGACTGCAAAATTATTTGGCTTCTCATGTCTTAAAGCCCCAGAATCTATGTTTGAACCATTCAATCTTATACAACGTGTCCTCGGCTTCTGGACAAAGACCGAAATCCCGAGTATAATCACTATTATCTATTCTGTGGTATAGTTATGTTTCAGGAATGCTCTAATAATATATATTACTAGCTTTTGCCCGCGACAACGTCCGCGCGTGGAACTTGGAAGTATGGAAGCAACCTCGTACAACACGATAGATATCCACCTCATCACCTCAATTAATAAAAGGGATTATTAAAAGCGCCTAGGCAAATGTAAGAGCAATTGTGCTTTTGGTCTAATCATTACATTTCCTACAGGCTCATCAATGTCATCATGAATTACTTACTCACTTTATAATCTTTTTAGGGATAATTTCTAGGATGAAAACTATCCTATGCCCTTCCTCGGATCTTAAACTATCTCCATGCCAAATTTCATCAAAATCGATTCGGCGGTTTAAGCGTGAAGAGGTAACAGATAGACAGACACACTTTCGCATTTATAAAATTAGTATGGATAGTATATTATGGATTTGATTAGATAAAAAGAAAAAAAAATATATTGAGGCAAATCCATACTAATATTATAAATGCGAAAGTGTGTCTGTCTGTCTGTCTGTTACCTCTTCACGCTTAAACCGCTGAACCGATTTAGATGAAATTTGGTATATAGATAGTTTCAGTCCCGGGGAAGGACATTGGATACTTTTCATCCCGAATAAATTTAGTGTTCCCGTGGGATGAGCGGGTAACACCGCGGGGCACAGCTAGTCAACAATAAATAGTAACATACTGTATCAGTTGTTTGGCATCAATAACGCTGAGATTAAAGTGACACTAATGACATGATATATGAACTACAATCAAGGGTCTGACACGCTTTGATAGAGAAAGATAGCCTTATTCAGATTCCTAAAAGAAGAAATAGAAAAGTGTGCCATGTTTTGTCTTTATCAGCGACCGAGCATTTTTTCATGGTCGGGTTATTGGCACAATTCAAATTCGAAGCAAAACAATCAGCTAGTGTCAAAACTGCTAAAGAAATAGAAGGTTTTCTGTATTAAATTATTATAATTACCACATAATTTACATACTAACGGATGTGGAGTGTTTACGCGTAGCATCAAAAATGGTGGGATGTTCAGTGCTTGGCTGTAAAAGCAACAGCTTACGAAAAGAAGCGAATGTTACATTTCATGCGTAAGTACAAGTTTTTTAGTGTTTTGATCACCTATTTCTTTCTCAAATCTCACAAGAATCAAGTTACAAAGTTAAATCATTAGTTATATCATGAAAAAACTTGATAAAATAGGAAAAATCTGTAATTTATTTTCAAAATAACTCGGAGCATTTTGACATGTAAATATTGCAAATCGGTCAAATTGCGTAGCATAAATCTACGATAGAAGCCAGCTAACATAGACGTCTAAATAAATCAGTCGGTTTATAATCCAATTTGGGGATGCCTAGATATAAAATAAAAATTACCCCCATATTTGGGAAATCTATAGCAAATTGATATTTTCAGTTCTCCGATTCCGACAGAGAAAGAACCGAGTAAAAAAATAATAGCAAGGCCAGAGAAAAATTAGATTTTCGCAACTAGTATTGGTGATATCCTATCTAGGTACTTATGTCATTTACAATTTTACTATTTAATTTTGCTTTGTTACAGAATGTCCCAATAAGGCGGTGCGTCCATGAACGTGGACTGTCACGATGGATTTAAAGTATCCTGAGTAGAATAGAAGAAAAAGAAGAAAGAAGAAGTTTGATCCTATTTTTTTAGTACTGGCCAGAGAAATTCTACAGTATTCAAGAGCAAATCAAAAATTTTGCTTAGAAATTGTTGTAAATACATATTATTTAAAGTTTAAACTAATTTCATTATGTTTATTATCAGAGCACCCAAAGTATATTATTTTTATTTGATTATACGGACTAGTTTTGAAAATACTAAAGATAAAGGTGAAAGCAGCGTCGTCTAAGACTCAAATCAATCAGCACTCAAATGACGACACCTTGTAGAAAATTGACAGTCGTAGCCTATAAAAGAACAGCGCTACAATTTTCATACTAAACCCGCCTTAGTGATAGTCCGACTTTACTGCTCTGTGATCACCTTTCGCCTATGGTCTTTAAAAATGAGGAACAAATAGATTTTTAATCGTTCATTGGAATATTTTCAAAAATATAAAAAAGGGAATACATAATTTTTTTATCCTTTAATCTTTATTTGATGTTATTGGAAAATGAGTAAAAAATAAATAAATGTGAATTCGAGTACTTGGAACGTTTCTCTCTAACCACTTTTTATGGGGTTTTTTTTTGCGACCATGGCAACCCCACATTTTGACGTCATTATATGTCTTTCTCTTACGCCTGGTCGCTCTGTGGCAAATCTATAACTACTATACTATATCTATGACTACAATGAACCTGTATGTAAACAGGCTGTTCCAAAGTAATCGTAAATCCGTAAATACTGTGCCGTTCGCATGGGATTTTGTAAATCGGTTAGAAATACAACACGTACCTTTCATGTTTGTCCAGAGGCCAGGGACACGTTGTATACATTCGCTCGCTCAGCTTTCAATTTCAACATTCGCGCCAAATAACAACTTTGCAGCCGTATATAACAAATAACTACATATTACCTATGACAGAGCTTTGCTTTCTCTCTCTCGGTTGCTAGTGCCGTGCCTTACTTAGCTGTTACCAGTGGAGAAATAGATTTTTCAATGATACTTAAATAAAATACAATCTCCCATGGCATTAGCAAGTCTAGACACTTGGTTATTAATTTAAGCAAAGATAAGCCTAAGCATTTACAAAACTTCTTAACTATTTGTTTATTCATTTGAACTCTTAATGACCTTATAACTGCGTTCGATAATGTTCAGATAAGAACAGTCTGTCGTTCGCAGTGATACTAATATGTTGATCTGTAACAAGTTACTAAATATAACTCATTAATAAATACTCGTCTCTCCGGACCTGCCTGTTTCTATCCGTCCATACCTCCAAGCTATCTGGTGACGGATAGTAGAAGTGTAGTGAACAATGTCTCACTTAATATCCATTTCTGCGGTAAACGAATTGGCCGGTGATCAGTTCGAGTGGATGTTTGGGAATGTGATAGAGCTGTGTACCGATGCAGCTGTTAAGGTGAAGGCGGAGCGGCCGTTTGCGAGTGTAGAAAAGCTTTGCAATGCGTTTGCGAAGTATTTGGATGGTCTTCCGGAAAAAGGTAAGTGAATTTTCAGTCCGGTAGCTCTTGCTAGGTACCCGGTGAAAGAGGGAGGAAATCTGGACTGAAACGATGAGTCAAATATAAACTTGGAGTGATAATAGTTCACGGACTGTACCAGCCAGTGCCAGAGACTGCGAAACATAGTTTAGTTAGGTACCTGTAACGCGGAGGGATTATTTTTTTGCATCTTGGATATCGTACCCCGCGACAGTGAAAAATAGTAGGTAGGTATGAAGTCCATGTTGGTACTAGGATAAGCATATCCTCAGTTTACGCTACATTTATAACTAAGTTTGTTAGTTACTTAGTAAGCTACTGAGTTTGTAACAAACAATGTAATCAAACATTGCACGTCATTTTTAACCTACTCCTAATAACCTAGGTACTTCTAATTTGTCGCTCCAGCGCTGTGATCATTCAACCTCTGGACACTCCTGTTATATTGTGATCTGTGGCTAATTGGGCCATTCAAACTATGACGGTGTACATTTAAAGTTAATCCATTATTTACATGAACTATAATGGTTTCAGAGAAGGTGGTGGTTCTGCAACTCCACCCCGATCTAGCCGGGCGGTTGGCAGCGCAGGGCGAGCTGACTGCCGAGTCCACTGCGGAACAACGTAGTGCGGGGCTCGATCACCTCACCGCGGAGCAGAAAACTCTCATGGACTATAATAATGACAAGTAAGAAATTGATACGAGATAAAGTTTGTCGCTATCCGATACCTGTTGTATCATTGTCTCTTTCGTAATTGGCCATTAAGACAAAGATAGGTCTTATTGGTCGCGCCTTGGAGTTATTGGTCAAGCTGACGCGAGAGCCCACAGAGCGGAACAACGCATTGGTTCGACCATCTCACTGCAGAATGGAAGACCTTCATGGATTCAGATAATGAAAACAAAACTAAATTACTGTGGTAAAAGTAGAAGTACTGCGTCATGCAGTAACTCAGTGGGGGGTTCCACCACCTGCCTCTCATACTGCAAAACACAAAACAGAGCATTCTGCTCAGAGGTAGGCTGAAGCCTTGGTGAAGCTAACAACTTAAAGGGAAATCTATATATTTGCGGCTGATTTATAAAACGGTTAATACAAACTGTGCAAGGACGACGATGGCGAAGTTTTTAGATCTGAGGACTATGTCTTATTTGATACCAACTGATTGATGCAGATATATAAAAAAAAATTACTAGCACTCTCATTCATGGTGCACTTACCGCCTCGACTATCAGTGCCGGCCTTAGCTGTTGATCAGAGAAGAGTCACATTGTCACCCGGTACCGTTTAGTTGCACTTCTCAAAGGCATCATCAAAATGTTATATTTCAGTTGCTTTTTCGTCCTTGACATTAATTTATCGACTATCACCACCTGGCTGCTCCTAGAGCGAACAATCCACTCGGTCTACTTCAGCGCTGGACTATCTACTATGGCTATCTTATTAGCGAACTACCACACAAATGCAAATAAAATAACTGGTTACAGAAATAAAGAAATAGGTAGTTATACCTATTTCTTGATTGTTTTTTTTTAACAATAGCCTCAACAAGACACCAAGATTATACGAACTTTAAACAGAGGTAACTGGCGCCACCTATCCTCGTTTATTTACAACATTAAGTCAGTAGCGAAGAGTGAAGAATCGCGTCTATTGTAGTTCCACAAAATTTCGCTAGGATCACCCTAATCTCAACATATTTCGGTGTCTTTAAACCACAGACAACCCCCACTAGACGGAGCATGTAAGGCGACCCGCGCGCACCAACGATATGGTACGGCAGAACATTAAGGTCTTCGCACATTATAACAACTCAACGGCGACTCGATTGTATGCCAAATACTGAAATTTAAGCCCTATGTCATATTAACTAGGTTTAATTTCGACGATGCACCGACGCGTCGTCCACTCGTCGTCCACTACTAATATCATTTTTTGAAATTAAACCTAGTAAATATGACATAGGGCTTAAATTTCAATATTTGGCATAGAATCGAGTCGCCGTTGAGTTGTTATAATGTGCGAAGACCTTAAAGTATCAACACGGCGGCCACCGTTTAGTTGCGTCCTTGTTTATGATCCATGCGTACGTCAACGAAAAAAGAAATTAAATAAATAACATGGTAAATTGTAGTGTTAAGTGGTGTAGAGAGACCCCATAAACATGGAGGCAACTAAACGGTGGCCGCCGTGTTGATACTTTAATGTTCTGCCGTACCATATCGTTGGTGCGCGCGGGTCGCCTACGGGTCGCCTTACCTTACATGCTCCGTCTAGTGGGGGTGGTCTGTGCTTTAAACTCTCCATAGAAGATTATAAGGGTTTTCATAAAAAGAAATGAGCCGAATCGTTTGTAGTGCGTCACGTATTCATAGAAATAAAATAAAAAACCAAACAAGTGCGAGTTGGACTCGCCTACCGAGGGTTCCAAATTCAAATTATTTATTTGCTGAAATTGTGGTACATGTTACATTTAGTTCTTCCGTACAAATGTATACGTTTGCTTAACCTCATTCATTGATTACGTACTTTAAATAAATACTATATTATTTTGTTTGACGACACGGTTGGTGCAGTTTGCAGACACCTGCCTACTGAGCCAGTGGTCCCGGGTTCGAATCCCGGCCGGCCGGGGCAAATATTCGAATATTTGTTCTTGGGTCATGGATGTTATCTATATATGTATTTATATATTATGTATATCGTCGTCTAGTACCCATAGTACAAGCTTTGCTTAGTTTGGGACTAGGTCGATTTGTGTATGATTGTCCCATGATATTTATTTTTAATATTTATATTTTATATTTGATTTAATAACAAATGAATAGTTTCCAGATTGTTCTTTATACTAGTTTAAGACGGTATTATAGCAAGCGTCGGTCCGTACCAGGGATAGTGGCGCTACAAACAGCTTTCATATGGCAATAATGTGCATACGTCATTTGCATTATTAAACGTCAGTCAAGGATTTGTCATTCTCAAAATTCAAAACATTGTTTACCGGAATGCTGCACAACCCTTCGTTATTCTTGCGAAATAAAAATTGAATCCTATTGAAAAAACTTGACTTTCATCACTGTGGATAGTTTTGGCTTTATTATGCAAAACATTACTTGAAATTTGCGGATTATTTAGTCCCTTTCCTTCTTTGTTTACATCAGTGACATTCACCGACTTTCATACCAAAAATTTGTCGTTGCTATAGTAAAATAATTTAGTACCACTGAAAATCCGCAATATGGCGTGGGTTGTACATAGGGTTGCCACCTTTTTTTTGAAGAAATATAGTATTATTCTCAGAACCTTGCCAAAATATAGTACTTTTGGGAAATTTTGGAAAAAAAAATAGTACACATTCATTCATTTATCTATGTTAGAATCCTGAGTGTAGCGAGGGACGCAACAGCACGAGATGCGAAAAACTTTGCTCTCGTGTAGCACACACTACTTTTCACCTCATCAGCGAGAACATACATTATATACAAATTACAATCCTATATCACTTTATTGCACACCAGTTTAAGTAGGTACAAAAGAAACACACAAATACAGAATTACATTATTTATTTTTCCAAGTATATTTATTGTTACTCTGCGCTTTGGATATTAACAGCAGTTTATTGTTTTTAAAATAATTATACGAATCACAGCAATTTACTTCCATATTAATAAAAATCAGCAATTCATTTTTAATGAGCTTAATTAAACTTCTGTTTCTTTCTTCCCTCCATTTATTATTCATCACTGAGACGACTCTCTCGGTGAAAGCAGAAGTTGCTGGGATTGACAGGAAAAAGCCAATGACATTTAACATATTTGTTAAATTTGAATCACTTTTATGCAGTTGTTTTTGATTTAAAGGCCTGGTCATTAGTTTAAGGTTATCTTTAAAATCATTTCATTTATTTGAATTAATTCTGAATATAAATTATTCACATTAATGCCCAGTCCAATGCCCAGTTTTGCAATTAAATTTAAAGAATCCAGTAAAGTCTCAATTTGATTAAATTCAATGTTCTTGTTCAAATCTAGAAACTGACACTGGTTAAGAAGTTGGATGGATTGAAATCAAACCACTTGTTTAAATAAATTAAACTTTTTTCTATAAATAGCTGTAGGTTTCTAATAATTTTCCTAGACAGCTCTGGAGATTTTCCAATTTAGTCGATGTTTATACAAAAAAGTGCAGCAGTGGAGTTAGCAATGAAAATATAGTATTTTTCGTACTATATTATATTTCTATAATATATAGTACAATTGACCGCAATATAGTACGATACTATATAATATAGTACAGGTGGCAACCCTAGTTGTACAACCCCTTGCAGGGCAGGGCTATAACTTGCCAAATTTTATAAATCTATGTCAACGGAAAACACCCTATACATTTTGATTCCCTCGGGAGTGTCGAAATATACGTTTTTTGCGGCATAAACGGAGTTTGATTTTTTGACAGCTTTAAGGGACTGTAGACTGAGTATGTGGTTTTAATTTCAACTCTTTACCTCCACGCATTCCTGAGATAAAGGGCCCTGATAGACAGACGGACTGACGGACAACAAATTGATCCTACAAGGGTTCCGTATTTTCCATTTGAGGTACGGAACCCTAAAACACTCATACAAAAACGTGACTATCTGGAGTGGACATTTTGGGGCACTTTTTCTTGTATGACTTTCAATTTACAAACGATTCTGAGTAGTTCGGATGAGCCTGAAAATCTATTTTCAACAATTGTAGTTCATATCCTCACTTTTTTTAAAACGCTCAAGTATGTTTCTAACATTTACGTTTTTTTACAGATATATAGCGAAGTTTGGGTTCCCTTTCATAATCTGCGCGCGAGAGAACAAGGTACACTCGATCATAGAAGGTTTGCAACAGCGCTACAACAACACTCGAGAACAAGAGATATTGACAGGAATCAATGAAGTTAAGAAAATCAGCAAGCTGAGGATTTTGGATATTGTCCAAGAATGAAGAATCTCCATTGGTATCTGAGAAGAAACAAATGAATTGTAGCATTATATTCAAGTACTGATAAATAAATAATATATTGCATGTAAAAGTTCATTGTTTTGTATTCAGTTACTATGACGAATGATGACTGCTGTTTTCAATGTTTATTGATTCGATTGACTGTAAACACTTTATAACTCATACAGATACTTTCAGAGCACTTTGAGCATGTAGGTAACTAATAGTTAAAATGGGCCAAGAAAAGATGTTGTTGGAGAGAAACAAATACCAACAAAAATAGTGCTTCTAAGATCATGTTCATATTAGTAAGGATCCAGTGGTTGGTATACATATGCCTCAATTATTTCACCCCATATTTGCCGCTGATTGCACATACTAAAATCTTATGTAAAATAAGTTATTTGTACTATTTATAGACTATAAATAAAAGCATTTCATTAAAAATACATACCATACCATTTATTACATTAGATGCATAATTAAGTATACATATTAAATATCTCACAGAAGTCCTAATGATCTTTCAATAACAGCATGGGGCTGGCCGGCCACTTCGCACATGTCTGGGGTGTTGAGGATGTCTTCGAAGCCCATTTCGATGTTCCGGCCGGTTAAAACATCGCGTTGGAAGTTTGAGCTCGGCAGGAAGGGTAGGCGGCCAATCTGAAACATAAAATTGAAAATGAAAATCACGAATTTTGTAAATAAGTCGTCAAAGCACCCATAGAATAGACATGACTCAAAATAAATTATTTTGACATGGGCAGAAATATTTCACCACTAGAGCTATTGCAGCAAGCTATTTTGAACTTAAGGTATAAGGGCATTTAAATGACTTCATTCTTTATGATTCACTTTTTAATAATAGTTTATTTTATGGGTCATTGTCAGTTCAAAAAAAAATCCTCCCAATGGTGAAAGTTAAGAGCTTGTATGCCAGATTATGTTTGTCATTAAATCAGATTATAGAAGAGGGAATATTCTTTATTATCATATGAGTTTTATCAGAATATTAGGCCCTGGAATCCTTAAGTTTGCATATGTCCACCGGAAAGATTTGAGAATAGGAGTGTGTTAAAGCCTACTTCTGTACTCTTTGGCATAGATTTTCTTTTATGTAGATATGAACATATGAAGTAGTCAGTCAGTACTTCCAGTAACTCCCATAGGGCAGAGGAATGAATAAAAGTCATCTGCCATTGCTGCTAAGTAGAAGGCGCCAGCTATCACATTTTCTCAATTTACTTGGAATGTTAAAAAATTCATTATCACCATTTTGCATTGGACGTTTTGATGCAAACAGAAACCAACAGCATAAAATTTTCTTTGGTAAAATATTTTTCCTTTATGCTATAGTTAGAGGCTTAAGAGGGTTTATTATTAAGAGGTTTTATATCTAGATTGGTTTCTGTTCATGTAGAGATACGTCCAATAATGAGTTAAAAGCGATTTCACCCTACCTTATTTACAAAGTTAATTTCCATGTTGAGCTTCATGGGTGCGTGAAGACCTTGGACATTTCTGAGCATTGCCATGTTCATTTTCCCTTCATTCAGGTGGTACTGGAAATAAAAACAAAAGAATTAAAATATACCATTATGATCAAGTATCAAATGTGAAGAGAAATGATAAACTAGTTTCTTTCTGTCCCTTGTAAGATTTATCTTAGCATCATGTGCATTTCTTCTACATATGTACTTCCGTTACTATTGTTTCCAAATAATTGATCTTTGGAACTGTTTCATTTCTCAACTCACATTTTTTCCAAATAGTTTGTTTCATAGAAATTTGGTTATTCACCAATAAATGCCATATTTACTTTATTCATGAACCATCTGTTAGTTAAAAAAATAACCAGTCATCCTCCACACTAGTTATAACTTCAAGCAAATCATGTTTATTCCCAGCATTGTGTTAGAGTACAAAAAATCGATATTAGACCGTTTTAAGCGAATATATAAGTCTAAAAAAATTGGGTTGCTGGCAACTTACTAGTTACTACTTACTAGTGACAAATACATGACAAGAATTAATGGAATTTTGTAATTATTAGGATATGGCTGATTTAGTGTGTAACATTTAATGCTAAATTCCCAGAGCAATACATTTTTGAGCATACTTACGTTCCGTTCAGAGAACTCCAAAGGATGTGCGATGCCGACATTAGCTTTTGTAGCTCCCAAACCTGCTGTGAAGGGGTCTGGAACTCCGAACGGGCCCTCCTGCACTTTGATGTTGCCTCCCAGCTCTGTCTTCACTTTCAATGATGGTAGACCAAAACTCTGCGAAAATCCACAACATTTTTAATGAAAGAAGGAGACCATGATGTTGATGAGTTCAAATATTCACAAACTTAGAATATATCCATAGGTAAGAATGATTTGCCAACTAACCATTTTGAAATTTACTTGATAATTCAATTAGGTTGACGTAAAAGTAAATTCAGAATCACACTGAAAAGAAAATTGTTTAAGTTTGGTTTGGTTTAGCAAAGCAAAGCAAAATCTGTCAATTCACCGCTAGCGCTAGCCTCGTTTTTTTTTCGAAGGCTCGAAATGAGTTTGCCACATTAAATAAATATTTTATTGTAAGGGATAAGGTAGACGATCATTTGCGATTGTTATTTTTTTTTGAATTGGGAAATACGTTATAAATAATAAGTCAATGTCGACGTATTGACCAATATACTGTTGTCTCGTTTCTTCTTGCAGAAACTTGACGTGACTTACAGAGATAGCAATACAGTCGTCGAGGTTTCTACTAAGTAACACGACTTCTATTGAATTTTCCTTACTCTTAAGCCCGCTCCAGACCTTCCGATCCGATCCGATTTATCGAAGCAATCGGATAATGTGTAGTGCAAAATTGTCCGATTTATCGAAGAAATCGGAATGTGTAGTGCAATAGGCTAGTAGACCCAGTTTTGAAATATATTTCAAATGGTTAATAATGATCTTATTAGCTCTAAAAATAATGTCTTGTATTTTTGTGAAAGCTAGAAAGCTAAATTTTATCAATTGAAAATTACAAATTTCATGAACAGTCAAAAACGCCGTCCGCCATTTTTCCCTTTTGCTAATCTGTGGCGTAACGTAGAATTACCTGTAAATATCTCTCACTCCGATATACTTTGACAGGAGATCGAGAGGGACGGCAATATTCGAAGTCGTCAAAGTAGACTTTCAGTTTTGTTTACATGACCGATGACGTCACTATCATAAGCGAAAATGGCGGACAGCGTTATAAGCATTTCAAAATACAGATTAAAAACCATATTTTCAAATTCAATTTTTTCAGCCATCTTTCACTTTTATGAATTGAAAAATATATATTTAGGTTTCCTTTGCTAAATACTATACGAAATAAACATTAGTTTATTACAATTTGACATGAGTCAACTAGCCTATTGTTAGGAAATTTCTTCTGATAAATCGGATCGGATCGGAACGTCTGGAGCGGGTTTTATTGACATTGATATAAATATAATAATATATGTATATATTATTTTTTAATTATCATCAAAACCTTTAAAAAAGCTAGGTATAATAAAATATACCTCGCTGCTTATTAAAATGTCAGAAATATTTTACTACATTTCAGTGTCAACTTTGTTTTATTGTATGTTGCATGATTATTGGATTATTGATCATTTTGTTGTAATATTAAATATTATTTTAAGAATTCTTTTTAGACCTAAAAATGCCACCGAAAAAGAAGGAGCTGGTATGTTTTGTTCTACCCAATTTAACTTCATTTGCCTATTAATTTTATTATGACTATTTTGCATTTACTATGTTTAATTCTACTATTCCTAGGGCCATCTTTAAGCAGTAAGATGAATACGAATATCGAACAATTTTACTGCTACCACAAAACCAAAACTAGTGTACTAATCTGCAAATATATCGCAGGAAAAGGAAGAATTATTGCGGAACTTTTTACGCGGAGTTTAAAATTCTCTAATGTTACCAACACCTAATCACTGAATATTTATTTGATAATTCTTGAATACCTACCTATTTTCCAGAAATTTCCGAGAACTTCCCAACTTTTCGCTAAGGCCGACCTTGTATATTATATACGGATAATAAGATTTTAATGCTTGGGACAGGATGTCACGGAGCGTGCCCTCCCTCTTTATTCGCCATTTACGACAGGCACAATGTATCATATCTAGAGATATCTGCGAAGAATCAGCGCCCTTTTTACCACTCTAGGCACATGCCCATGGCCCGATATAGGTATGTCACGTGGAGGGTCTCCCAACAACTCCCGGAATTGTTCCCTAAACTTCCCTAACATTTTAGAAGTACTAAGTTAAAAACGATCTGTCTCAACAGGATCCCGAGGAGCAAATGCGCAAAAAATTTCACGCGAAATGCCTGTTCCGAGCGCTTGGTCGGCTTGTACTACATAATAGGTACTGGCTCATAGAGGGCATTGATGAATACCAGGGCGTGGACGACGTGAAGCGGCGCGTGGAGCAAGCCGTCAGAACGAAACATAAAAAGAAACAGTTGCTGACGATAAACGTTAGATGGCGCTTTAATTATTATTTTTCTCCCCTGGGCTCCCAAACTTTGGTCTACATGTCCCCTTTAGTAGATGAAAATTAAAAATATGTAGGTACATATTACACCCCCATCGTGTCCTAATTGAGTTAATACTTTAATGAGTAAGAACCGGACACCCGAACATCCGGAATTCGAACTTTTGGACAAGCTGAAACCCAGACGTTTGCTCGCTCCATCAATTAGATATAGAAAATGGGCCTGATAGTCATTTGTAATCGCTGGAAAATTTGCAGTTTTAGAAGGGCAAACACATGGACAAAAACATGCTTTCACAATTAATTGATTTCAGGATAAAGCTCTGCTGAACAAGAATGCTGAAGAGCGAACATACCAAGAACAGCAATATCTCTATCGCATTTTAGGCGGCTTGAAGTGTTTCAAACGATATCCTAACGTACGTAATTTCTCTGTGTGGTTGTAACTACCGTTGTTTATTTAATTGGGTACAATATAAGGACACCGAGGCCGACTAGTTTTTCAACTTACTATAACAGTAATACAAGTTCCTCATAATGGTTAGACTTAGCAGCTTTAAGTTGAATGTTAAGCACGAAGCGTAGGTAGACGATCTGATGGCGGTTGTGAGAAGCTAACGCAAGCTGAGAGGTTAACGCAAAGTTGCCTGGTTGTGCTTGCCTGGTTAGGCGTTTGGAGATAATATTGGCGGTGAAATAATTTGATGAAAAATAATATTTCACCGCTGTGTCCCCATAAATTATGTATCGCTGAACTACTAATTGTTAGTCTCTTCACGGCTAGCGGCAAACATAGTGCCGTCTTAGATCTCGTGAACCTCAGGGATAATAAAAGAAATCTCACCTTTAAAATCATTAAAAAAATAAATTGAACCGTACGTTACTACCAGAATTGTAATAGAAAAAAATAATAATGGTCAAGCAGTCTGAGTCTATCGGCTGAGATATATATGATGATCCTCCTTGGTTTTCCAAGATGCGAGAACATAGCAAAGTAGAAAGTTACGGATCCCTGACACTCATGATAACCACCAGACCTGAGGAGGTTTAAATATTATGCTTTAGATGTTTTAAACCATACCTACTCGCTGCATCTTTATATCATCTGAGCTGCATCTTTATTTACATTATTACGTGCTTTACATGCCTCACAATGCCCTTCTTTATACGTATTAGGGGGTGAACAGGCACCCCGCTATAAATAAATAACTATTCTGTCTCCTAATACAGAATGTGAAGAAAAAGCTGGCAGCAGCAACATACTTCAAATACTACGGTCCCAACCGGGTCATCGTGCGACAGCACCAAGAAGCGCACGCGATGTACTTCATAGTGACCGGTGACGTGACGGTTAGCCAGTTGGTCTACGACGAGCTACTGCAGCAGTACGTTTCTGTGGACGTCGGCATGATGACCGCAGGAGGCATGTTTGGCGAAGTTTCGCTGCTTCATGACATACCGAGAACTGCTACCTGCACGACTAATGGTTAGATGTTAACTGCTATATCTGCCACAACAGGTCAAAATCATATTAGTGAATATCGGTGATTCACAATTTATTCAGGGTAGATGAAATTTTACTCCGTGTCACCCTGATAAAATAACGTTTTTTTAAGATATAGAACATAAATAAAAAGGCCCAAATTAAGCTACCAAAATTTATTTGTAATTTTGGTAAGGCCAGTTATGTCAAATGTTAACGAATTTCAATACAAGATACAATACTGAAAATGAAATTAAGATACATAACATAACTTACATACAGAACGTCCTTTTCATCGTAGTTAGATACCTAGTAGCAACGCCTCAGTAGTCAATATTTGTTTGTCGTAGCTAAGTTACCAACTGCGATCGTAGCGGGAACGTTGGCTACATCTTATAACTAGTTGGATACAGCATAATTATTAGACACGTCTCAAGACCGTGTGTACCTACGAGTACATTCATATTCAGTGCAAGTGAAGTGGGTGAACAGTCCGTGAACTTATACATAGAATAGCCTTCGAGTTACATTCAACGGCATAAGAGAGAACGAGCATAAGGCTGCGTTTCCACCAGAATTGTTATTTCTGTTAACCAATGGAATAACTTCATTTAGTCATCATCGCTCAGCGCAGCTGATTCTATTGGTTAACAAAAACACATCCCTCGCTACGCTATCGCTACACGTCACTGGTGGAAACGCAGCCTAAACGTAAACCAGAAGGGTATTTTAGCCTTCAGATTTATGCCTGTAATAAGTCACGAAATGCATTTGTATTATGCTATAAGTTTCACAAAAACTACAAGTTCCTTAACGACAAACTAAAATATTACATATTCAGCATAGGTACCTACATAATGTTTTGCATGAATCGGTAGGTCATTGCGAATTGTTGGCGTTGATGAAGGAGGACTTCAAGAATGTGCTGCAGGCATCGGTGCAAAAGCAATGGGACGAGGTCAAGTTGGCGATGTCCGCGTTCACGTACTTTGATGCACTCGACGAGGTACGGTTTATTGACAAATGGCTTGATTTTAAACTATGAATACAAAGATCAAAGCTTAAAGAAAAATTGAAAACCTTTTCAATAAACAATGCAAAGATCGACACACAAAGCATAAGGAAAAATTCGTCAGGTCTACGTGGAGCGAGGGTAGCGAAGTGGCTATCGCGCTGGACCGGTAACCCAGAGGTACCGGGTTCGATTCCCGGTCCCTTCCACCAGGTAGCTCCGTTTTCAATTTTTCTTTAAGCTTTGATCTTTGTATTCATGGTATAAAATAAAAATTGTGGTGTACCCACATTAAACAAAAATGAGACATTACATGTTTCATAAATTTATAAATGGCTTGATGTTTCCAGATTTAATTTTTCTTCGTGAATTTGGAGTCTCACTTTTAAAGTCATGACTTTACTCATGAACTTTCATAAAAAAAAGTACCAGGTTAAAAAAATATCATAGGTACCATGTGGAAATATGCTTCCAGAGAAAAACGTCAGAAACTGAACTCTTGTGGCATAATATGTACCTGCATTTTGTTAACATCGGGACGGGAGAGTAAGGGTGCACCAACCTCCCCCATCTCTTCCTGTTTTAACACTTATTAACGTTTGAACGAAAATAAAAAAATTAGTGGAAGGTAGATAAGCCCAAACCATCTGGTAGCCCTCTAAGAAACAGTCGAATGCGCTTTTAACTTGTGTTTTTCGACAACAGGTGGCCAGACGCGAAGGTTGTATAGTAGCCAAGATGAAGTCGTTTGCTTCGAACGAGACGGTGCTGGGAGACGGCGTGGGGGTGGCGAACTTCGTCTACTTCGTCCTGTCGGGTCGCTGTCAGATGATAGAGTCTTTGCAAGTCATCGTGACTAAGCGCCCTGGAACTGGGCGTACGTCATACACCTTGTATGACCCTTATGTATGTACCTAATTTTCGTGGCTAGTTTAATTTTTTCAAAGACGTTACAGGTAATCCAAGCTTGTATTCACTGCTATCCCAAGCGCACGCGTAGGGTCCCAAGGCTTTGTTGTGGCAAGCCTATGGTCACATCACATGGCGATGATTACAACTTAACCCACAAAAAAAAACAAAGTACCTTGGTGCGAAAGAGAGGATGGGTTATCATGTCCATTTTAAGATTTGCCAGTCAAATGCTAAGACTCCATAAAAACATGGCGAATGTGGTGCACTGTCTGCTGCAGTCAGAGCTAGGTCTACTACGTCACTGAATCATGTTAAAGCAATTAAGCAGTCTACATTGCATCTGATAGAATTAAAAATGTTTTAAATTTTCTGCTACTAAAATCTCAGGGGCAATGCCCCTGCCAAGTCAAAGTATAGAGCATAAAAGCACATCCGTAGGTACCACTCCTTTCTCGGAGCCAAAAGAAAAAAAAAATTGGCTTATTATTGTTTCAGGTGCCCGAAGAGGAAAGTGAACAAGACTTCGACAAAAAATGGTTCGCTGCGTATAAAGACAAATTTAGTCATGAAATGAAGTCTGACGATCAAGGTCCGTCACATTCAGCGGGGTTCAAGCTCACCGGTGTATTAAAACGCAGCCAAACGCCGAAGTTTGAGGGCGAGGGGAAACAGGAGCGACATTCGGTCACAGTCACGGGTAGTTCTCCGGACGATGGTTCGCGAGTTTTGCTGCATCCTGCCAGCGAACCGTCTACAAGGCACTCCGTCAGGTGACTTTTTTTTAATTGAAAATGCTTACCTAATCAATTCGTAGATAGTGTCTTTTACAATCCCTTCCTTATTTAGGGTTCCGTACCCAAAGAGCAAAAAGACGGGATCCTATTACTAAGACTCCGCTGTCCGTCTGTCATCAGGCTGTATCTCGTGAACCGTGAAAGGTAGGCAGAAAAAAAAAACTTATACTAAAAACAGAATAAAAAAAATATTTAAGTGGGGCTCCTCCCATATACAACAACCGTGACCGGTTGCGTTAACTTTGCACCTCATTTATATCCGGCGCCATACATATCAGGTGCAAACTTAACTTAATCCGGCCAGTTAAATGGAAAGTGTTTGTACGGAAGCCTCGGTGCGCGAGTCCGACTCGCACTTGTCCGGTTTTTTTCGTCTCGGTCGTTAATTCAGTGAATAAAGGATTTTGACCTTACAAACGGTCCGGTAGTTTTGAATTTTTGATATGTTGTCTAGGATGGTTAGTCAGTGTTTAAAATGCAAAATGCACAATTCCCCCCCCTCCGCGCCCGCCGCCATATTGAAAAAACCAGCACTCTCTTCATATTTTTGCTCATATCTTCCTTTAGGAGCATTTTAGCTAGAAGAAAGCTTCGACAATGTTATAGAGAGTTAAATTTACTACATTTTCCATTTTATATTTTGTTTCTAGGACAGAAAGTTACGGAGATATGCACATTTAAAAAAACTTAAGAAATTGCAATTTCCAACTCAAAAACAAACTTCTGGATTATATCTTCGTTTAGGAGCATTTTAGCTAGAACAGTGCTTGGGTAATTTTGTAGAGAATTAAATTTACTATAATTTACATTTAAAATTTTGTTTCTAGGACAGATAATTACGGAGATATGTAAAAAATAAAGTCACATTTTCCGAAAATGTATGTAAAAATGGACATGAGTTTTATAAGCAAGCAATAAGCTACATGTTTTAATTTGTCCTAGACTAGTCCGTAACTGAATGACAGCGTTCTAAACCAAGAATTTTGAGAAATTTTCGGAAAATTCGACTTTTCCTGTTTTTTAAATGTGCATATCTCCGTAACTAACCGTCCTTGAAACAAAATTTGAAATGTAAATTATAGTAAATTTAATTCTCTACAACATTTCCCAAGCTTTGTTGTAGCTAAAATGATCCTAAACGAAGATATAATCCAGAAGTTTGTTTTTCAGTAGGAAATTGCGATTTTTTACGTTTTTTTAAATGTGGATATCTCCGTAACTATCTGTCCTAGAAAAAAAATATAAAATGGAGAATGTAGTAAATTTAACTCTCTATAACATTGTGGAAGCTTTTTTCTAGCTAAAATGCTCCTAAAGGAAGATATGAGCAAAAATATGAAGAGAGTGCCGGTTTTTTCAATATGGCGGCGGGCGCGGAGGGGGGGGGGGAATTGTGCATTTTGCATTTTAAAACTGACTAAACATCCTATACAACATATCAAAAATTCAAAACTACCGGACCGTTTGTAAGGTCACACATAGTACTTTAGTCTCTATTCACCGTGTTACGTCTCTGGCACTATAGGGGACATACGCGATTAATTTTCAAATGATCTAGAATTCTAGTATCATTCTATTGTTGATATTTCAGACTGAGTGTGATCCCTATCGGGACGCTGAGTTCACAGGAAGAAGTCCCCGAAGAACAGACGCCTGCTAACTTACAAACTTACTTCATGCAGGTTTATAAATATTTTACGTTTTACTCGTATTATACATTCACATCTGTTTCTACTCATCAATTCATCATATAATTATAATAATTAACTGTCTGTATCTGTATGTTGAAGATGATATAAAATAACCTAAAGGCCATGCCAGGATAAGCTAAGTGAATCTGCCCCCAGCGAGTTTTGGCTTGTAATTTTTTTTATTAATTTGTCTTTTTATTAGTGTCGTTTATGCCAAATTTCAGCTACCCAAACCTTACCGTTTTTCTTAAAAAAAAAAAACGAAATCTGATCTTTCTTCGATATTTTTTTTTCTAGCCAGCCGATTTTGACGTGAGTCACGTATATTGTGCTTATAATAAAGACAATTATATGGTATTAATTTTAATACATATTGCCATACAAAAACTTGAAAAAAAGATTAGAATTTATTTTTAATAAACATTTTTTAGCATTATCTCGATAGCGACACCTCCAGATTTTTCACCAAAACTAGCCTCTTTAATAAGCTACAAAATGAATGTATTAACTTAATTTTATTTGTGGTATAACGGGTTGTTTTTTTTAATTGAATTCATCACCATACATTTTCTTTACCCGCTCATTATTAAAATTAATCGATTAAAGACACGTGTATGTTTATAATGAACACTGGCCACTTACAAAAAAAAAGTATTGATTCCTTCGGCGCCGGTTATTCACATAAACTTCGAATATTTATCGAAAAAACTTTTAGTTAAAAATGGATTGCAGGAAAATAATAAAGAAGTGCTTTAAAAAAAACGTTAAATAGCTATACAATATAGCAATGGAGTCTGTGCAGGGACGTATTTACCCTAGGGCCATCCGGGCTATAGCCCGGGGCGCCAAACCGACATTTGCATTGCATTGCATTTTGTTTTGGTATTGGCGCCATTCAACCAACTATTACTTGTCACCTTTTTTTTGTCAATCCACAATTTTAAAATTAACATGAAAAATAACAAGAACAAGTTAGTCTTGGTCGAAAACAGTAAGTTCGTCAAATATCTTCGGGGCGCGTCTGTAAGTAAGAACATGCTCCAAAACATAGGACGCGCGCGGGGCGCGGGCGCCGAGCGAGGTCGGGGCGGCACGGCGAGAGGGGCAAGGGCAATAGGCCATACATTTCATTAGCGTTGCCAGATCGGATCTTTTTACAATACTTTTTCAATACGAAGGAATCAATACTTTTTTTTTTTGTAAGTGGCCAGTGTTCATTATAAACATACACGTTTCTTTAAACAGTTTTTAATCGATTAATTTTAATAATGAGCGGGTAAAGAAAATGTATGGTCATGGTCTAATAAAACAAGGTCTTCCATTCCCAGAGTGACACAAGCCTACGTCACAATAACATTGCCACTTTATTTCAACATAACATGTTATATGGGTACATTATAACTATGGTTAATTAGTTAAAAAAATATATTTATTATTCTATAATTTTCATTTATATGTATTTCATCTTAAATTTTACAACAACACGTCATTTTTAATTATTCGTTAGCAATATCTTCCGATGCACGAAATAAACTTCAGACGTTCGGGTAATTCTAATGACACTACTGGCATCACAGAATAGTGCTGTCACATTTGACAATCCGTTATTTTGTCCCTGAACGACATCCTTGTCTAACGCGTGTTAATTGTTATTTCCTTCTCGCTTACTTTCAGCAATCGCAGCGTTTTCCAAACTGTTCACATCGTAAACTTGGTAATTAATGTTTGTTACGAAAATGGTTGGCTGTTCTATTCGGAACTGTAAGAGTAGGAGTGAAATGGGCATAATAAGATTTTATACGTTTCCTAAAAAAGAATCCGTAGCCAATGAATGGCTCCGCTATTGTGGGCTGAAAACATATAAAAATGGTATGTATCTTATCGACAATAATTACTATTAATTATAAAATCTTAAGTTCTACGTTTGCTTGTTGACTAAAATACATTGCCGGCTATGTCGCTTCAAGATTTATGGGAAAGTACCCACATCTTGGGAACCTAACTCGGAACCTGACTTAGAACCTGGAAGTGGTTCCTGTGAGTGGATTAACTTTATATCGAGGGGCAAATTGATTTATCCATGTGAAGAGCTCATAAAAGTCGCTCAAACAGTGGAAAATGAGTTTGAGAAATACCATGGCCGGACACTATGCAAAGATAAATATGCTGGTGCGTTGTGTGTAACAAAGCTGCGTTAGTGCTAAGGATCGTCATTATTTTTGTAGGGTTTGATGAGATAAAACTAAGTAAAGTAGGACGAAAATCGTAAAATTTATCTTTAAAAGCCTAGCTGATATAATAATAATAATAGATAAATATTAAGGGACAATCTTACACAAATCGACCTAGTACCAAACTAAGCAAAGCTTGTACTATGGGTACTTGACGTCGATAGACATAATATATAAATACATATATAGATAACATCCATGACTCAAGCACAAATATTCGAGTTAATCACACACATATGTGCCCTGGCCGGGATTTCAACCCAGGACCGCCGGCTCAGTAGGCAAGTGCTTACAAAGTGAGCCAACCGCGGCGGAATATTGTACACAAGCACGTCAAAAACAATACCCTCAAATAGAAATGCTTATTAGAAATTCGCTGTAATACTTTGCTTAGTCAGAACGAGGCGAGGACATAGTTACATAAGACTAAAATAATTAAATAAAAAAAATCGTTAGTAATCATCTCCAGAAGAAATTAAAACGAAAATTGCTTAAAGTGTCGAACACCGTTTATTGATTTGATGTGGATTCGTTTTTCAAAAGTTTCTCTTGTATAGATAAATAAAATTTTGATTTAATACATTAGATTTGTTTTATTGTACTACCTATGTTTCTACATGAATAACTTAAAATTAATGCCATTTAAATATTTATCACCGTTGGTTAAAATTCTCCCACATTTTAAAGTTTGAGAATCTGTGAACAGCATGATGACGTAGGCTTGTGTCAGTCACGTGGTTCGCGAGTCTCGGAATGGAATACCTGGCGGAGTATATTATTATACCATGTGTATGGTGATGAATTCAATTAAAAAAAACAACCCGTTATACCACAAATAAAATTAAGTTAATACATTCATTTTGTAGCTTATTAAAGAGGCTAGTTTTGGTGAAAAATCTGGAGGTGTCGCTATCGAGATAATGCAAAAAAAAATGTATTAAAAATAAATTCTAATCTTTTTTTCAAGTTTTTGTATAGCAATATGTATTAAAATTAATACCATATAATTGTCTTTATTATAAGCACAATATACGTGACTCACGTCAAAATCGGCCGGCTAGAAAAAAAAATATCGAAGAAAGATCAGATTTCGTTTTTTTTTTTTTTAAAGAAAAACGGTAAGGTTTGGGGAGCTGTAATTTGGCATAAACGACACTAATAAAAAGACAAATCAACAAAAAAAATTACAAGCCAAAACTCGCTGGGGGCAGATTCACTTAGCTTATCCTGGCATGGCCTTTAAAATTTAATATATGCTAGTAGCTGGTCATCATGAACCCTCATTTAAAGAGTGGGAAAAAAATGATACTAAACCTGAACATAACAACCAAATTTTTAATTCTTAACTTCAATATTGTCTGAGATCTTGTCACTCGTTCCAATTAACGCTAAATATTTCGGAACCGGTTACAGGTATTTTTACCAAACATAGCTAAGAACCATTTCACCAGATAAGGCTTTCCGTTTAAGAAAATCGGCTACGAATCGGTCCTTCCGTTTGGGAGATACGATGCCACAGACAGACACACAGATATGCACATGTTAAACTTATAAGTTTAACATATAAGACTTCTTTTTTCATCGGGGGTTAAAAATAAATGGAACATGATTTTTGCAGGTCACTGCATCGAAGATTTTTATATCTCATCTCGCTATAATTCAGTGAATAAAGGATTTTGACCTTACAAACGGTCCGGTAGTTTTGAATTTTTGATATGTTGTCTAGGATGGTTAGTCAGTGTTTAAAATGCAAAATGCACAATTCCCCCTCTTCCGCGCCCGCCGCCATATTGAAAAAAACCGGCACTCTCTTTTTTTTTGCTCATATCTTCCTTTAGGAGTATTTTAGCTAGAAGAAAGCTTCGACAATGTTATAGAGAGTTAAATTTACTACATTTTCCATTTTATATTTTGTTTCTAGGACAGATGGTTACGGAGATATGCACATTTAAAAAAACTTAAGAAATTGCAATTTCCAACTCAAAAACAAACTTCTGGATTATATCTTCGTTTAGGAGCATTTTAGCTAGTACAGTGCGTGGGAAATTTTGTAGAGAATTAAATTTACTATAATTTACATTTCAAATTTTGTTTCTAGGACAGATAATTACGGAGATATGTAAAAAATTAAGTCACATTTTCCGACAATGTATGTAAAAATGGACATGAGTTTTATAAGCAATTATATTTCCTACATGTTTTAATTTGTCCTAGACTAGTCCGTAACTGAATGACAGCGTTCTAAACCAAGCATTTTGAGAAATTTTCGGAAAATCCAACTTTTCCTGTTTTTTAAATGTGCATATCTCGGTAACTAACCGTCCTTGAAACAAAATTTGAAGTGTAAATTATAGTAAATTTAATTCTCTACAACATTGCCCAAGCTTTGTTGTAGCTAAAATGCTCCTAAACGAAGATATAATCCAGAAGTTTGTTTTTCAGTAGGAAATTGCGATTTTTTACGTTTTTTTAAATGTGGATATCTCCGTAACTATCTGTCCTAGAAAAAAAATATAAAATGGAAAATGTAGTAAATTTAACTCTCTATAACATTGTGGAAGCTTTTTTCTAGCTAAAATACTCCTAAAGGAAGATATGAGCAAAAATATGAAGAGAGTGCCGGTTTTTTCAATATGGCGGCGGGCGCGGAGGGGGAGGAATTGTGAATTTTGCATTTTAAGCACTGACTAACCATCCTAGACAACATATCAAAAATTCAAAACTACCGGACCGTTTGTAAGGTCACACATAGTACTTTAGTCTCTATTCACCATATTACTAGGCGTTTGATCATGGCTGGACAGATTTACCTAACTATTTGCAATGCACGGCACTACGACAAAGAAATAAGTTTCCGTCAAAAATGTCATTTTTGTGACAAGCTTTTATAGCCTTCCAGCTCCATCATCAGACCAGCTCCATTGTACCATTATTGTATTGTCATCACTCATGAAAGTTAAGTAGGTATGAAAAAATCCGCTCAATCGGTTGAAAATATCTGCTTCAAAATTGAGTTGCAAGATTCCACCCGAACAAACATACATAGTTACATACATACATTGCAAGTTAAATAAAGGCTCGTAAAAAGATGGCCTACTTATTTCCCTTATGTTTTGTTAAATATCTACAATAGATTAAATTATAGATGACAAATATTTTTTAATGTACGGCTTTGGATATCTATGTTTTTCTTGGTAGGTGGTGATTTTCAATCCCGGGTCAACCTTTGGTTTCGGCGAGAACATGCGTGACCGTCGCATCGTGGCTCTCACGCCTGTCGACTGTATGCTGTTGCCGAAGATCTGGCTGCTGCAGCGGAACACGGCCAACATCTGGTCTCGCATACAGCACTACCTCGAGAAGAAGGCGAGTTACTTCACCTTTTCTATTGCTCACACCTGTCACTTGCATGCTGCTACCAAACATCCGGCGTCTTTTTTTTTTTTTTTTTTATAACGGCACAACATAGTGGCTCCACTTCGCCTGATGGTAAGCAAAAAGGGGAGCCCAAGTCGCAATGGCAACTGACGAGAAACCAACGGTGCCAAGTCAGTTGACACTGCCATGCTGGCCCGAGAGATGCTTCTTCACGCTTCGTTTGAAGGGTCCCAAGTTATAAGAAGGAGGAAACACATGAGCCGGCAAGGAGTTCCATACTTTAATAGTTCGGCAGATGAAGGAATTGCCAAACTTCTTGGTACGGGTGGGAATATTCTCCACGGTGAGGCGATGACATCGCAAGCTGGCACGTGTGGTTCTATGACGGAAAGGGGAGGGTGGGATAAGAGAAAATAACTCTTCAGAACACTCGCCATGGTATAGGCGATAGAAAACGCTCAGCGACCCAATGTCCCTACCTATGTCTGCAGTGGAACACGGCGAACATCTGGCTGCGCATAGGTACAGCAAGAAGGTGAGTAAATTCAGCTTTTATGGCGCTCATGCCCGTCGATTGTTTGCTACTGCCGAAGATCTACTGGCTTCTGCAACATCTAGTCGCGTATACAGCATTACAACGTAGTGATTACATACTCTTTGGCATTACCTCGAGAAGCGAGAAAAAGGTGAAGTTACTTGAATTTTTGTGGCGTGCACATCTATCACATACACGATTCTAAAGAGCAAGCTTTGTTGTAGGATTGCATCGTCTTATTAAGTTATTATAGCGTTCCTATGACCACCTTCCGGCTCCATCATCAGACCAGCTTCATGGTATCATATTAGGACTGTCATCGAAGTTACGTCGGTACACCAAATTTCAGCTCACCGGGAAGTGGTTCAAATCTTACTTAAAAGATTTGATTACAGACCGGGACCGGTGAAAGCAAATAAAAACTTGCAAAATAAGGCCACTGACTTCTCCCTCTTTTTCTTTTGTCGTACCGTAGTTTACATTTGAAGTTAATGATCCTCTTCCATTGTGTCCCTAACGGCTGAGTTATTTATTTATAATATTTATTTTGTAGAATATTCTCGATATTAGAATATGTCTCACCGCGCGACGAAATCCAGAAAAAATGTGTCATGGCGATTTGTAATGTGCGGGACGATAGCTGTGTGCCCTTATTTAAAACACTGCGCTTACTCCGAGGTAACATTATGCACCAGGGAAACCAGGAAAAAAGTTATGAGCTTGATGTATAAACCACGAGCAACCAAAGCTGTGTACCGCAATAATGCTTTTAACATGTGCATAACTTTAAATAGCCTTTCTTAGGAGATCAAGCTATTTGAAAGAAATAGTTTTAAAAACAAACTCACCGTTTGGCTTCTAGAGAAATGCTTTTATAGTGTGAATAGCTATATAGACCGTACCTGACTTTTAAAATTGAATTCTATCGTTATTTTGGTTTATTTATTATTTTTTAAATTTTCTGACATTGTGTTTATATTGTGCAAAAATATTTTATTTTAAATTTAGTTTTACTTTTCATTATAATTATTATTTAATTTAATTTAAAGTAATGGAGCGCGCTCAAATGTTTGCACGCCAGGCAGAATACAAATGTCGAAGGAACGTTATCTGTTATGTAAAAACTGTATTCATGCAAATCAACAATTTTGAATATGAATTTTGAATTTGACGTGACTTGACCGCGTAAACACCATTCACCCGATAACAAATCTCCACAGATCCCCACGAAGAAGCAGCTGTTCAAAGAGTTCTTGTCATCGCGGAAATGGCAGGAGTTCCGCGAACAGCTGGTTGAAGACGTGGTGGCTCGCTCCAACACCGTCAACTTCACGTCGGTACACGACGTGCCTTACTCTATACGCATGGAGGAAATGCTCGATCTTTAGATATGGATTTTTAGTTTGTAATAAATATTACTAAGACACAGTTGCTTTGTTTCATTTCGTTGAATCGTTTTTGCTTGATCTAAAAGTATACTATTGTTCTAAAAGTATTTGTGTTGGTCAACACATACTTTTAGAACAATACTACTTAGGATAAAATATAAAAAAATAATTGATTTCTTGATGAAGATACAATATCCATACTAATATTATAAATGCGAAAGTGTGTCTGTCTGTCTGTCTGTCTGTCTGTCTGTCTGTCTGTTACCTCTTCACGCTTAAACCGCTGAACCGATTTTGATGAAATTTGGTATCTAGATAGTGTCAGTCCCGGGGAAGGACATAGGATACTTTTCATCCCGAATAAATTTAGTGTTCCCGTGGGATGAGCGGGTAACACCGCGGGGCACAGCTAATAGTTCATTCATAATTATAATGCTATAATAACGACCGGGAAACATGTGGCAAAATTAGGTGTCGTGCCGTAGCTTACGGCACCTGTAACACTCAATTACACTATACAATAATTACATGAAATGTCCAAGCCTTGTTTTTACTAAGATGTAAAGGTGTGAAGAGTTTGGGCTGAAGGTAATTACTCCATTATGTACTCCTATGAAATGATGCTACAGGGGGTTTTACAACCCACGCCATATTGCGGATTTTCCCTGGTACTAATTTATTTTACTGGCAACGGCAAATTTTTGGTAACTGACGTTGAAAGTCGGTGAATGTCACTGATGTACACAAAGAGGACACAGGACTAAATATTCCGAAAATTTCAAGTAATTTTTGCCAAAAGTTACAAAAGGTAAAGCCAAAACTATCCACAGTGATGATTTTCAATAGGATTCAGTATTTATTTCGCAAGAATAACAAAGGTTTGAGCAGCATTCCGGTAAACAATGTTTTGAAGTTGGTTAAGGACAAATAGCTTGACGTTTAATACAGCAAATATATGACGTATGTACATTATTGCTAATGAAAGCTGTTTGTAGACTATCCCTGGGTCAGACCGACTCTTGCTAATAGGCTATAGTTAGTCAAGTCTAGCGAATTTCATAGCTTGTATCTCATTGAGAGAATTTCTCATCTCTGGTATTCTTCAGCTAAGGTGCTTAGCTTAACCTAAGACCTAAGCTATAGCTAACGGCGAAATTCGACGCTACGACGAGTTCGACAGTAATTGAGGTTTCGGAGGTTGCAGTAGATGCTGGGACATGCAACACATTTAAGCTGGGCGTTCTAACGAATTGTCTCTGTTCTAACAATATTATTAATACAATATTTAAAACAATGGTCGGAAGAATACAATCAGTTATAGGTACAGTTCAATAGGAGATTAATGAATTGATTCGAACAAATTGATCGCCCATTTATTTCATAAATATTTTTTATCGCATTCTATCAGTTACAATAGGCTAGTTGACCCAGTTTTGAAATATATTGGAAATGGTTAATAATGATCTTACTAGCTCTAAAAAAAATGTCTTGTATTTTTCTGAAAGCTAGAAAGCTAAATTTTATCAATTGAAAATTAGAAATTTCATAAACAGTCAAAAACGCCGTCCGCCATTTTTCCCTTTCGCTAATCTGTGGCGTGACGTAGAATTACCTGTAAATATTCGAAATTCGACCGTCGTATAATGCCATTCCGCTCACTCCAATATACTTTGACAGGAGATCGAGAGGGACGGCGCTATTCGAAGTCGTCAAAGTAGACTTTCAGTTTTGTTTACATGACCGATGACGTCACTATCATAAGCGAAAATGGCGGGCAGCGTTTTAAGCATTTCAAAATACAGATTAAAAACCATATTTTCAAATTCAATTTTTTCAGTCATTTTTCACTTTTATGAATTGAAAAATATATATTTAGGTTTCCTTTGCTAAATACTATACGGAATAAACATTAGTTTATTAGAATTTGACATGAGTCAACTAGCCTATTTGCGTCTCTGTTTTACCTGTGTAGTAAAGAGTATTTGAACTTGATTTGAATATACTTATTTTTTAAATCTTCTTATTTTTTTAACATCAATCATCATATCCATAAAAAAAAAGTTTTATATGTCAAAGGCATGATACATTTCTTTTGATACGTGTTTTATTATATATTGATTTAATTTATATTTTTATAGTATTGTATTTCTTTTGTAAACAAATATTATAGCAAAATGCCCCCGAAACAAGATGTGGTATGTAATTTAAATATATTGGTACTAAATAGATAGGAGTTCAATGTGGAGATTGCGTGAGCAGTAATATCCCAAAAGAATATTTTTTTAGATACTATTATTTACGCCTAAAAACTAAAACCCCAAGAGTCCCAAGCCTAGTCCTATTCTTGGCTAGCCTAACCTAACCTAAACCTATTGAAATCCCATTGATGACTGTTAACTTTTTAATCCTTCATACTATCAAGACCCAGGAAGAAAATGTTGTGAAAACGTGCTCATTACACGAATAGCCCTAAGTACCTGTGTTTGTCGGAGTTCGATTCGCACCCGGGAGTCTTACGGATTGAGCAACTTAGCTAAACATGTCGTTTAAATCTGCGTAGTGTGTGACTCGCTTTATTACCCTTACAAAAAATCCGACAGGATCCCGATGAATTGTTACGCCGAAAATTTCGCGCCAAATGTCTGTTCCGAGCGCTCGGTCGGCTTGTGATAGAGAACACCTACTGGCTCATAGAGGGCATTGATACGTACACGGGCATGGATGTGAAGCGGCGCGTGGAGCAAGCTGTTAGGACGAAGCAAAAGAAGAAACAGTTGCTGACTATAAACGTTAGATGGCTCTATTTTTAATTGCATTTTTGAACATTATGTATATCTCAATATCTGCTGCGCTGCACAAAATGTGAACGCTGGCGCCTACTCGTTTTACTTATAGGCAATTGTTTATTTATTTAATCTTTATTGCACAAAAGAAAACATATCGCACAAAAAGAGAGCTTAATGTCATGAAGCATTCTCGACCTTAGGGCAAATCAGAAAAAATATTTTGGTTTCCAAAAATTTCTCTCTATTGCCAGCAGTATATAATATCGTCTTCCTTGACATGTTCGTCAATTGCGAACCTGGTTCCTCAACCTTCACGAGCGTCGGTCATGTGCGCGAATGTAGCTTGCAAAACCAAATTTGGTTTTGAAGGTTCTGTTGCAGTGCAGGACGCGCAGTGCAACTCACCTTTGTTATATATATATACATACGTATATGTATAGGAAGGCATTGGGCGGGTCTTTCTGTCAACCGAGATTTGCAAGTAGTATAATATGTAGGGTAGAATTAGAGGGTTTAAAAATGGTCAAGAACTAAATTTTTAAGGTACTAATTGACCACTGCGAAAAGATGATCAGTAAGTGATTTTCGGGCCGATATAGTTCGCTGGATCTGTATAAGCTTATTTGCTCTTGCTTAATTTTTCCTCATCTTAATCATAACCTGGGGTTTTCGGTGCAAAATTGATTTGATACTAGGCCGACAGTAAGCGTCAAATCGTGCACCGAAAACCACGGGGTCTGATCAGTGACCACAATGAACAATTTCAGGACAAAGCGTTGCTGAATAAGGCTGCCGCAGAGCGGACCCACCAAGAACAACAATACCTCTATCGCATTTTGGGCGACTTGAAGTGCTTCAAGCGGTATCCTAACGTATGTGACCTCCTATCTACACTAATTGTAGAGGCTAGTGTGTAGCTTGTGTATGCGACTTGAGGAGAAATCAGAGTTTATGGCTCTTGTATAGTTATCTCTTGTTTGTTGTCGGCTATACATTTGGTAATATTGAATAATATCGTACCTAAGGCAAATTATCGTATACAATTCTACGCCTACTGAATTGAATGCTATATTACAATTTTGTGCCGTTTCCTATAATTTTCGGAAACGTGTCATTTTATATGAGGAATGTTCTGACTCCATATAAATCAGCACACGTTCTCAAGAACGAACGGTACATTTATACAACTACATGTTTTTGTTACATTTACTCTTTATCATCCAACAGAATGTGAAAAGAAGGCTTGCAGCAGCAACCTACTTCCAATACTACGGTCCGAACCGGGTCGTCATACGTCAGGACCATGTGGCGCAGGCCATGTACTTCATCGTGACAGGAGTTGTGACCGTCAGCCACCTGGTCTACGACGAGTTCTTGAAGGAGGATGTGTCCGTGGATATTTGCACGTTGACAGCCGGAGATGTGTTTGGTGAAGTGGCGCTGCTTCACGACATTAAGAGAGCGGCTACCGTCACTACTAACAGTTAGTTGTTAGGGTTGAAATAGTTATTTGTTATGCAAGGCTGCAAAGTTGTTATTTGTCGCGAGTGTTGAAATTGAAAGCTGAGCGTAGCGAGGCTTTCAAGACACGAGAAGCTAAATAATTTTGCAGCCATGCGGAACACACAACTTTTCACCTCACTCCAGCGAGGAAAATGCAAGATTCAAGAAAAACAATCAAAACATAAAAATAATCATATTTAATTTTGCCTTCTATTTAACACATCAAATTTAAAACATAACACACACAAATCCAAACCAAATAAATACGAGAGAAGCACACATATTAAAAATTAAAAGTAATATGGCCGTAATTTGTATTATCGTCGTGTATATTTTATCGTAGAGTTTTTCTTAAGCATTGTTATATTATATTTGTATTTAAAACTACTTGACATATTCGTTGTGATTTTTGAATGCGGGAGAATGGCATTCTGGGAAGGATTAGTTGATCACTCGGAAGTATTTTCCATAACACTTGCTTTGGAAGTTATTACAACAAGATTATTTCTGTAAATTACTTATCGTCTCCAGATATTTATAACAAATCCTATTTCGTTTTAATGCAGGCTTTTAGCATGTACACAGTTTTGCAATAAATCATTCTTATTCTTATAATAAATACCTACTCCAAATTGGGCTTAACTTTCTTGTTTTCGATATTTCAATAAAGTAAGACAACAGTAATGTATTCTCCACGGAACAAATTTTCGTTGTTTACGTGAATTGTGAAAACTTCCAACTTTTTAATTATTATTTTTTTCTCGGGTGCGTTCAGAAATTACACTCTTATGTTCCAACTTTTATAACAAATAAATATTAAAATTTGTGTTGTAATTAATATATTTACTAGTCAAAATATCTATATGAAACTGAAATACTTACTATTAATATATATAAACATATTCAACATAAAATAAAGTATAGAAAAAATAAAAACTTAAAAATCTGTAACCACAAACCAGCTTTCTGGACGTGATATTGTAGGTGTATTTTTTTTTAAAGAAGTTATCAAACGTACATATGATTTTAGCCGGCCTGACCAGATCGCCCTTTATTAGCGTGCGTTGATTGGTTATTCGAAGATTTATCGACTGATGAAATCAGTCACGGGTTGAAGGAGTCTTAAATATAAAAAAGTTACATGCACCACAGAGAATCAAAATCGTCGTGTTCGAAATTCAAATGACTTTTGCACGCTAGCGGATAAAATAGACTTTTGCACGCAGATTTCGCCCTATAAACAGAGGTTTTCCGAGCGAGTGAGGTGAAAATGAAATTTTACAATCCCTTCGACTTTGGTCCTGTTGGACTTTTGTTTTAGAAGTGCTGTCAATAAAAATCTTGTATTAAAAGGCAATGCAACTGCATTTTTTGTCGTACTATACGAAAATTGGCCGCAATTAGACGCCTAGTACACACATTTTATAATAACAAGCGCATATAAATTGAAACGGTGCGACATAGAACATTTCCTTCCAATTCAGTTTCCAAATATTCGTTACGACGATTGGTTTAGTTTTGGAGGATGATACATTTGAGAACGAAACCTTGATTTGTATAGGAAATTTAGCAGTGTTTTTTTCTCGTCACTGGAACAGAAACATTTTAGTAGCAGAAAGATGGTTTAAATAAATGTCTGTTCGTTTCCGAAGGTCACTGCGAGCTATTGACTTTGCTGAAGGCGGATTTCAAGTACGTACTACGTACGTTGATGCAGAGACAATGGGATGAGGTTAAACAGGCCATGTCTTCGTTCACGTATTTTGAAAGGCTTGATGAGGTTCGTAGTATTCAGATAAAATTGTATTTCTTAAAAATATATTGAAATCCGTTGCGACTTCATTTGGTGGTGGGTAACCCAGATTTAATGAGTATATACTGTATATAGCTTCAAAGACCTGAACAGCAGACTATACTCGCCCATCATAGGGTATTTTAGACTCTACAATAAAATAATAACAGTTGCACAGCTTAAATAGATTTACTTTATTAATTTTAAAAGTTGCGTAACAGTAAGCTACTTTCTGAATTTCTGATAAATATACGTGGCGTTCCAAAACGCACACGCATGACTGATTGAATGATAGAAGGGTACGTTTCAAATCTGTTAAATAAGAGTTGTGTTCAAAGTTTAATCGTACAAACGGGGTTTTGGGGGGGGCCGTGAAGGAATTTTGATGATCATTAAGGGCCGAGACACCAAAAAGTTTAAAAACACAGTTTTAGAGGGTAAATCTTCTGGCTTGAATTATGTTTTGGAGAATTTCTCTCAGGGAATGAACTTTTGAAAGAAAGAAAGAAATTTAATCGCATCAATATGTAACAACAACGAATGGCTCTGAAACTGCTGAAAGATGTTTAGTATTTATTCTGCCACAGCAAGTACGTAATTCAAATTTTAGTAATGCTTTGTTTTCTGTTTTCTTTATTCTCATCGTGTGTTTGATAACCAAGATAATCTGTACCCTTTTCAAAGATAACCACGCGTGATGGTTGTATAGTGGCCAAGATGAAGTCGTACCAGCCAAATGAGACGCTGCTGGGTGACGGTGAGGGAGTGCCGAATTTCGTCTACTTCACCCTGTCGGGCCGATGTCAGATGATCGAGTCGCTACAGATATACGTTACTACGCACCTAGGACGCGAGTACTACTCGCTGTACGACCCTTATGTACGTATCGAAACTATCGAAGTTCATTTCATTTTGGTACGTCCCATATATAATATTATTATTGCCATGAACAATGTTTCATCGCAATAACGTGTCATCAAGCGATGCATTTATTTATTTTATTTATTTATTAATTATACAACAAAGATTACATATAATCTAAAGCCCTGCGAAATTGTCTGCAGGAAGATTTTTCAATACCTAACTAACTAAAAAAAGTACAATTTATAAAAATCGGTATCAATTTTTTAAAGATTACGGCAGTGTATCTTGTAAATGCTTTTTCAATTTTCTTTTAAATATCCGTATATTTTGTTCGAGACGGATGTCCTCGGGTAAGCTGTTAAAAATGTATGGCAGGCGTTTTTTTTAGAATAGAATAGAAGAGAATAGAATAGAATAGAAATGTTTTATTTGCTAGAATACTACAACACATGTGGTACAAGATCTAATAGTACATAGGTTAGTAAAGTATTCTGTCGTTGAACGACATGCAAAATTGTGTTTATTTTATACAACATAAGTAGGTACAGTCATGGGAACAGCATGCAAAAAGATTATTATGTTATTATTTATACACTAAAAGTTAATCATTTTAGGGCTAATATAATCATTAAATTAATTAATAAATAAAGTCAATCATTCAGTCTATATTCTAAAAATTCTTTTAAGCTATAGAAACAATGTTCTGCGAGCCATCTGTTTATTTCTCTTAAATATTTATTATACTCCATTTGCCTGATATATTCTGGGATATTGTTGTATATGATTATGCACATATTATAAGCATTTTTACTATAAATAGCAGAACGACACGGAGGTTGATACAGTAAACTCTTGTACTGCGATCTCTGTTTGCCTACAAAAACATCCGACCTATTTTTAAAGAAATCTGGGTGTTCCTTGACAAATAAGCATACTTTCTTAATGTACATACAAGGTAGTGGCAGAATCTTCAGTTGTTTAAAGATTGGCCTGCAGCTATCAGTGGGCGAGATATTAGCTATTGCACGAACACATTTTTTTTGTCTTACAAAAGCCCTGTCTATGTCAACTGAATTACCCCAAAGCAAGAGTCCATAGTTCAGCAGTGAGGATGCATACCCATGATACGCCGTGATGGCAGCTTCAACTGAGACGGTCATTCTAAGTTTTCTTATGGCAAACACAAAACTGTCCAACTTGATACAAATAAAATCAACATGTTGTTTCCAATTCAGATGTTTATCGATATGTATACCTAAAAATTTAAGTTCATCACAACTAGCTATTTCAGTATTATTAAAATTAACACTCAATTGCCTAGTTTGAGTATTATATGATTGAAATTGCATATAATGAGTCTTGCTGAGATTAATATTAAGGTTATTTCTATCTGTCCATAAGCATATGTCAGCTAAGGCTTTATTTATGTCATCTTCGTATCTAGAAGCCTCATTGCCTTTCACCATCACGGTTGTGTCATCCGCAAATAATATGCACTTTTGACTAGTTGCTTGAGGCAAGTCATTAATGTATACTATAAAAAGCAATGGACCCAGGTTACTCCCTTGAGGAACTCCTCGCTTATTTACACGATAATCAGAAAGAAAATTCTGTTTTTCATAACGTTTTCCAACTTTTACAATTTTTGAAATCTCTGTACTTTGCCTTCTACCATCCAAGTAAGATTTAAACCAAGCAAGTGGAGGACCTCTGACCCCATAGATTTCCAGTTTCCTTAAAAGTATGTTATGATTGACACAATCAAATGCCTTGCTTAGGTCTAAAAATATTGACATGATTGGTGATTTACTGTTGATGGCATCTGTGACAAACCGGATAAAATTAAAACACGCGAGTTCGGTCGACCGACCCTTCCTGAAACCAAACTGATCAGGCTGAAGTATATTTTGCCTGTCAAGAAAATCTGTGAACCTAACGTACATGGCCTTTTCGAAGATCTTAGAAATAACGGAAACTAATGTTATGGGCCTGTAATTATTGAGGTTGCTACGGTCGCCTTTTTTGTACAGAGGTTTAACTTTTGACAGTTTGAGTTGCTCTGGAAATATACCTTGTTGATTTGAAAGATTTATAATGTGTGTCAAAGGATAACTCAAGTAGGCAGCGTTCAACTTTAATAAGTTAGTTGTTATGTTATCATAACCACAGGATTTACTATTGTTTAGTGACATGATTATCTTGTATACCTCCCCTTCATCTACAGGTTTTAGAAACATAGAAAATGGATTATTATGACTACAAGTTAAATTAGGAGAACTTAGTGTCCTGTCTCCGTAATAGTTTTTAACTCTAGGCACATCAAACTTACCCGCGGACACCGACCTCGTGCCATGTTCGTGGGTAGTTCTGTACAGGTTATGCTCACGACTGTCATAGTTGTTAATAGCCAGGAGGTATTTGTGCTTTAAGGTGACGGGAAGTATTTTACAAATTTTGTACAATTTTCGGTAATAATTTTTACAGTTGTTTTTAATCTTTTGTGGGACGAGAAATTTTGAAAATCGTAATTGCAGGGATTCTAATTTATCTAAGTAAGTTTTAAATGTGAGACCATAACAGTCAAGCGCATACCCTAGTACAGAATCTACCAACGTAAAGTATAAACATTTTAATGTGCCAATAGGAACTCTATAACTGAGATGGTAAAATTTACCTAACAACACTCTTAACTTATCACAGATGTAATCTATATGTTGAGACCAGGAAAAACTAGTATCTATTTTTACTCCTAAATATGTTACACAGTCTACTTTATCTATTGGATTACATCGGCAATTGACTAGATTACTATGCAGGCACTGATAACAATGGGCAACTAGGTGGAAAGTCAGATCTGGTATTTTCAGATATGGCGAATGTATTACAAGTAGGTTGGTTTTCTCCGCGTTTAACATAATACCGTTGTCATGGGACCATTGCACAATTGCATCTATATCAAGTTGTATAGAGCGAGTCATTTCAACGAGGTTGGTCCCGGCACTCACAGTGCACAAGTCGTCAGCGAACATGTAAGGTGTGCCGTATGACTCGACCTATACTGTTAACGTGCATCAGATAGCACACTGGACCACATCCCGACCCCTGCGGAACCCCACAATCGACTGCCACCTCATCGCTGAGCACTTCGCCTACCTTTACACGATAAGTTCGAGACATCAGGTAGTCGCGGAACCAGCCGTTCAGAGGCTGCCTTATGCCACGTTCAAAGTTTGTTTTTACGGTATAGGGTCGCGGTTCTACCTAACACTCCACCTCGCTTTGCTCATCGTCGTACATAACCGATACGTGCCTAAGATACAGCTACAAATGTTTTGAAAAATAGAATTATGGTTATCAAAATTCAACCATAACCATGTTACACTGACATTCGGATGATTGTGCTGAGATGCAGAATAGAATGTATCGATAAAATGTATCGTCGATGTCGTTGTAAACCGTATCATCAAGTATACTGGCGAATGAAACAATTTTCTATGTAATAAGAATTTGGGAACTCAAACTTACGTCAAACCAAAATTATAGTACAGGCGATTCGGTGAATGACTGTGTCGATGGACAAAGAAAATAACGAAGTAAAATTTGATGAACCATAAATACAAAAAATAAAAATTGATGAGTTTGATTCTAGTGGAAATTTAGCAAATGTATGAGCGATCTAACCTAGTTCGATGAATAATTCTTAAGTGATAATAAAATTCTGCGAATAGTATTATAGGAAACGAGAATCGATGAAACGATTTTCGGTAAAATGATGGATTCCCTATCATTAAAGGAATGTGATGGGGAAGGGTGTCCCTTGTTTTGCCAACAAACTTTGCATCGAATATCATTTCACCGAATACGTTTCATGGAACATTTAGTTCTCGTATTATCGTTTGGTGTAATTTTGTTTCGTGACCAGTTAATTTTTATTATTCCATCTATTTATTTTATTATTATTTCATAAAAAACTTCTGTAATATTTTTGTTTATCATTGAATATAATCATAATTGGTTTATTTGATTTCATAAAAAATGTTTGCTTTGTTATTTAATTACCTACCGTCTTATTTTAGACACCAAAAGAAGAAAGTGAGGAAGATATCGACAAAAAATTTAAAGCGTACAATGTCAGTAGTACCAAAGATGTTATGTTAGACGAAACTCATTCTCCTGAAGATACATCACAGCCTACAATGCATGGAGCTTTAAAGTCTAGTCGTTCAACGAGAATTGACCTCTCTGGTGTAGATCCGAAGACAGCTATCACCAGGGATGGATCCGAGTGGCAACAACTGATGCATCCAAGCGACGCACCTAACAGATTATCGGTTAGGTTAGACTATATACACTATGTATGGTAATGTCCCTACGGAAACTGGAACAATGGACCCTTTTCCTAAACACTATCACATATATTTTCTCCGTTCGATAAAGTTTGATTGGATCGATTTAATTGCTAATTTTGCCAGGGTTCCGGTACTTCCGGCAAACAGGGACGCGGGTTCTTGTCCTGTTTTAACTGCAGTGGAACACCTTCACGATTTAACGTTGTATCAATATTTTAACATCTAGGATGACTGTTTTTTTTAGAATGAGCACCAACCCAGAGGAAATGCCCTCGACGTCGCAGAAGAAAACTGCTAAAAAGGAGAATGTGGTCTTACGTGCTTACTTTATGCAGGTTTGGTATATTTTGCTGATTTTTAGGCATTGATTTAATATCTTATTAAACTTGACTTATCATTAAGTAATTTTCCATTGATTATACATAGCCATTACCGCCAGTTGCTATATTTTGCTATTTAAACGTTAAATAAAATTGGTTCGGTTTGTCTTCTACAGTGAACATTTGACGATTCCGGAAAATGTTTAGATAGGGAAAAATATAAAAATTGCTTAAATTGATCGCTTATATTAGTAGACCTTGTCAAAATGTTACTCATTGAAATAATGTATTTATTAATTATATGGTTTGGTAGGTGGTTATCTTCAACCCAGGATCCACTTTCGGTTTTGGCGAGAACATGCGAGACCGGCGTATTATCGCTCTCACACCCGTCAACTGCTTGCTGCTGCCCAAGGTCTGGCTGCTCCAGCATAACAGTGCTAACATCTGGTCGCGGATACAGCATTTTCTTGAGAAATCGGTGGGTGCTAAGTATACTTTCCATCCCCGATGGGTTCGTGCTTTTTAGGTTCAGAGTACCAATATCTGGTCGCCTATACAGCGCTATCCTGAGAAGACTGCGGCTAGTAACAATTTATATATTAATTTCCAATTCACGTCTGCGTTGGCTGCTCGTTGATGTAGGAAATTAGTAGCTGCAGCAGATCATGGCCAGCACCTGGTCTCATTATATAAAGAAGACGGCGAAGATCCACAAGCTGACGTATTATAAAGTATAATAAAGCATCTAACAATAACACATAATTTTAAAACGGTCAACCAACTCGAATGCTTAACAGTGTTCTGTTGGAACTGGGATCACGGACTCGTACCCAAATGAGGTGTCCGTTCTGTTGCACTTCTTACCAAAGAAAATTAAAGGTTCCGTAGTAGGTGAAGCACGCCTAAGTCTGTATGCCAAACTTTATAGTTTTAGTTGCGTATTCGTTACCTTTTGTTATTTCCTAACCGTAATTGTTAATGAATGTTGATATCGGTGCAAAGGTTTTTCCAATACAGCTGAAACATTACAGTACAGACAGTATTTCAAATTGTTTTTCCAAGCTGGATTTCACATTCGACGTGAATAAAATAGTCCGTAAACATGCGGACAATACTGAGTTTGTGTATAAATTTCACAGATCCCCACAAAGAAAAAGCTGTTCAAAGAGTTCGTGTCGGCACAAAGGTGGAAGGAATTCCGTGAAGAAATGGTTTCGGACGTTGTGGCTCGCACTAATACAGTGAACTTCACCTCGATACACGATGTACCCTATTCCATACGACTGGAAGAAATGCTGGACATTTAGATACGTCACTTTAATATGTATCTAAATAAATTATTAAGTATAAATATTCTTAATAAATTACTACAACTCATATTTTGAATGTTTCCTGATATAGTAGTAGTAGTCATAATCATCAAATTATCATCATGACCAGAGAAGTATGTCCGGCCATGTTTCTCTTCAGGTCTGTCGAAGAACTTCAAGTTATAGTTATAGTCTAACTGGAAATACGGTTTCCAGTGGGTGCAGCTTACGACGACGCGGTTGGCTCGGTTTGTAGTGCAGCTGCCTACTGAGTCGGTGGTTATGGGTTCGAATCCCGGCCAGGGCAAATATTTGTGTGATGAACTCGAATATTTGTTCCTGGGTCATGGATGTGATCTATATATTATGTATATCGTCGTCTAGTACCCTTAATTAGTACAAGCTTAGCTTAGTTTGGGACTAGGTCGATTTGTGTAAGATTGTCCCTTAATATATATTTATTTACTTATTCCGATGACTCAGTGACGACAGTCAAGTGACCCAAAGCGAATAAGCTTCCGATAAGAGGTACTTCTGGCGATTTAGCTTTGCCAGCTAGTTTTCGGCGCTGCACTGTACCTCTCCAGCGATACCTATAACTAACTAACTAACTAACTGAGCGCAACGACCTAAAGTGGATCTTGGCCTCCGACACCAGATCACGCCACGCTCCACGATCCTGAGCCAGCTCTCGCCAGTTAAGGATGCCTAGGTCCCTGAGATCTTTTTGCCAGCGATACCTATGCATGAGCGAATGTTAGGCTGAACTCGTAATGCGAATTTTAATAAAAACAGATGGTTTATTGATAGAAAGCCAATCGGCGTTTTTGCCAACTGTCGTATTGTGCCATACAAGGATGTGCCTGTACATGTATACAGCTAGTCGCGGAGGCGGCGCGGGGGAGCGAGGCTGGGCTGCAAATCGACTGGTTCCGGATTTGCCTACGTTATCGTTTAGAATCAAGGTTCAATAGCATTACCGTGCCAAATCTAAAAGGCGGTATAGTGTTGATACGACTGATATTTACCACCATGTTACCACCCCTTTCGTACGCGTACGCAGTTCGAGGTTTAAAAAATGCAATTGCGCCGATCCGATTATAGGTAGGCGCTGAGCGATGCAAAAATGTTATGCGTTATATCCGTTTTTGTGCACAAAATGCGGCAGTAGTAGGTATTCAATATGAATGTAACACTAAAGCTAACTTATAGTGCAAAATATGTTCTATCTTACATATAATCCTCATGGAAATATGCTGATGGGTGCATATGATGAATTGATAACACTGATGGCATCTGACTACACTCCATTGACTACTACTAGAAAATGGACGCAGATGGTGTTTGTTCACTAGGGGTGGAAGAATAGAAATAAAAGTTTACTACATGAGGGTTAAAGAAAACGAACTGCAAGTTGAATGGAAACTGCAAGCCAACTGCAGCACGATTGCGCAGTCTGCGTGCAGTTGTAGTTAAATTTCTTCACATAAGTTAAATACTATAAGAGTAACTATGATTGATTATGCACCGTCATTATTTATGACACTTACGTACAAGTAATTGTTACACACACTACACGGCACATCGTAAAACCAATATGTAAGTTACCTACTCAGTTCAAGTGGTAATTCATTTTGTTTTTCATTATTGGTTAGTTATGTGACATAGCTTATGTCACTGAACGAGACTTACTACGGATAAATATTTTAAACCTTGTTTACCTTCAATGCACTGCTCATACAAAAATCAAGTCCTGTGTGCCTTGTCTTACCAATCTTACCATGTATAGACAATCCGCCAAACGAGTATAGTCTACTTACTATATTCCATTTTGGAGTATTATCTACACGTACCTATACTTATTGTTCTTATAATTAATTAGTAGCTCAGTATTGAAGTGCATGTCGGATTAGGCTGTCCTAAAATTGATGGTGCAACGTGCCACGTAGTAGTTATATTTTCACTTTTAGTTTATAATATCTGGTTTTAGTTTATATCTCAGAAGGAAAAACTTTTCCCATCTGTCGGTCAAGACAACCTAGGAACCTCGGTTGAAGTTTAGGACATACCATCTATTTTAGGAACCTAGGTTCTTGGTAATTTTGACCTAGAACCATGAATTATGACAAGAAGCAATATACCTAAACACCATAGTGTCAAACTCATTGCACAGACAGACTGTAGTCATTTATACCTACTGCGCAATTACTTTGACACCGTTCTTTTTACGTGAGATTAAGTTTAGGACAAGTAGAGGAAAACAATTAAAAAGCGTAAATTTGTAGTTACATATTACAAAAAAAAGTTTTGTATTGCAGACGCTGGTTTTTTAGGAACAGTCATATTATTAGTAAGTACTTACCTATATTTATATGAATAATTTCGCATTCGGATATTTATGTTTATGTACGCGTATATATATGTCTAGTAAATGCTGCTACCAGCAGCCAGCAAGAAAGGTCGCATACCTATATCGATTTATTTTGACCTAGAACCATGAAATTTGGCAAGAAGCAATCTACCTAAATATAGGCAACTAACCTAGCGTATAGGATTTACCAGAAAGTTCGACTGATACTTGTTCGGCTACATCTCTTAAAAAACCGGACAAGAGCATGTCGGGCTACGCTCACTGCTCAGTGTAGGGTTCCGTAGTTGCCCATCCTTCAAAATAGACAGGTTTAAAACAGCGGTTGTAAGCCCGAGGTTTAAATTACGAAAAAGATTTCAAGCTCTATAAAAAGGTCGTATACGCGAAAGTAACTGTAATTACTTATTACCTTCTGGCAGTTATCGATTATACGCGCCAGATTGAGGCGGAGTGTTAATGCGGTATGGCACTTAACTAACATGTGTAACGTTCGAAGTATAATAGCAGAGTTGCTAAGCCGCGAAATTGTGCGCATCGGGTTACAAGCATGAAATTTTTACCACACATAGAGCGTTCCACGGTGATTATTTTCAGATGTGGAGGGAAGTCAGATTCGCCCCCTGTGTGGTGGGAGAGCGGGGTGAAGAGGACCAAGTACTGCTCTTTTTCTTTTTTTTATTACTGATCAGTTAAGGCTATTAGGGCTTGTGCGACATCGTTTTCGTGTAAATAAGATATCAGCTATTATTTTTTTATGTTATTTAAGAATAGTTTCTTATTAAAATTTGGGTTTATTGCTGAAAAGGTAGAAATCACAACAAGTTTTTTTTATTCAGAACGATAAATTAGTTATCTATCCTGAATATTTACAATTTAAAAAAATATTACTAAACAGCAAATTTAATCTTGTTTTTAAAAATGTATACATATTGGGCACATCTGATACAAAAAATACCTTGAAAAAAATGTTGATGTTAAGCTTAGCCTGCGTGTTCTAGTACATTTTGCTAAGTCGCGAAATTGTGTACATCGGGATACAACCACGAAATTTCTACCACAGATAGAGTATTCTGCGGTGATTATTTTCAGATGTAGAGGGAAGTCAAATTCGTCCCCTGTGCGGCGGGAAAGCGGGGTGAATGGGACAAAGGAGTCCTCTTTTTCTTTTTATATTACTGATCAGATAACGCTACTAGGACTTGTGTGGTATCGTTTTCGTGTAAAACAGATATCAGCAATTTATTTTTCATGTTATTTATTCATAGTACCATATAAAAATATGGTTGTATTTCTGAAATTGTAAAAATCACAACAAGTTTTTTTTATTCAGGGAGATAAATTAGTTATATTTCCTGAATATTTACAACAAACAAAAATATTGCAAAATAGCAAATTTAATCTAGTTTTTAAAAACATATAAATATTGGGCACTTTTCATACAAACAGTAACGTAAATAAATTGTTGATGTTGAGATTAGCCCGTGTGCTCGAGAGATACATTAGCAAATTTTTTTTTTTAATTGCATTCATTAGTTTTTCTAGGACGTATACAGTAAATATTATATGTAAAAGCATGTTAATAATCATTATTTAATGTATTTAATGAAGCGAAATAGGATGCGTTCGGAGATTTACGTTGGTTACGCCGACGTAAAGATATATTTTAAGCTACTGTTTGTATGAGAAGTGCCCAATATGCATATATTTTTAGAAACTAGATTAAATGAGCTTTTTAAAATAATAATAATAATTTGAAAATGTTTACGAAATTGAACTAATTTACCTCACTGAATAAAAAAACTTGTTGTGATTTTTACCTTTTCGGCCATACACCCATATTTTTATATAGAACTATACAAAAATAGCATAAAAAATTAATTTCTGATATTTGTTTTACACGGAAACGATACCAAACACGTCCTGGTAGACTTAACTGACCAGCAATAAAGAAAGAAAAGAGGGATACTTGGCCCTATTCACTCCACTCTCCCGCCTCACAGGGGACGAATCTGACTTCCCTCCACATCTGAAAATAATCACCGTGGAACACTCTATCTATGGTAGAAATTTCATGCTTGTAACCCGATGCGCACAATTATGTTAGAAAACAGCGGACTAACAACTCTACTATAAGGACAACGCGCGGCACTTACTTACGTAATTTTTTCCTTATTTCTTGATCCGTGGTTGTCAAGTTAGGGGGGACGCTATTTTTTGGTTTTCTGGAGCGAATATTTACAAAACTGCTGACTTTATAAAAAAAATGAAATGTTTGGAGACCCGTATTATTTTCAAAAGACCTATTCAAGGACAGTACACACGCAAGTGCAGTGAAGGAACGAAAAAAAAAATCACCCCACTTTAGGTATACGAGAGGTACCTACCCGAAAATAGTTTATTTTTTTAGTTTTTATTTTACCGTTTCGTCGGCGTGATACATACACATACTCATACCAAATTTCAGTTTTCTAGTACTGATCACGGAGCTAAGCCGCGGACGGACGGACAGACGGACAGATGGACATGGCGAAACTATAAGGGTTCCTAGTTGACTACGGAACCCTAAAAAGGAGTGAAGACAAGTCACCTCCCACGATTGGGGTATGACGTCAGCTTGTATCAGTAAAATAGCAGTTCGTTGTGGCATTTAGGTTTGCAGGTCCTTTGAAATAGCAATGAAACAAAAAAAATATATAAGTTGGCGTTAGTAGTATAACATGATATAACATCTGTATGTACTTTTTGATATTTCCTTATGTTATGGTAGGTGCGTTTGGCTCGCTGGCGTACTTGTTCCAATTGGCCGTGTATTTTGACCTCTACTATCTAACATGTATCAAACCAAATGTCCTTTTGCACTTAGTTTACTTTTTTGATGGTGAGTTGTGTAGATATATTTTTGGAATGTTGAAATCCGTATTTGTTTAGCGGTTCATGACTTTTGTGAAATGAAATGAAATAATTTATTCAGTAAGTAGGCCACAAGGGCACTTTCACAAGTCAGATTGTGAGTCTACCGGCATTTCGCAAGAGGAGACCGCAGTTGAGAAGAAAGCCGAAAGAAACTCAACAGTAAGTCATTTTTTCGTGAATTATACTTAAAAACTAATACAATTATATATTATAGCTAGGTAATTGATACATATATGTTAGAGGAGATGTGAATTACGAATTCATTTATCGACCTATGTGGAATATTGGCACAATGAAATAGGTTTATAGAGAGAAACCTAGATATCTGTGGATGTGTTTGGTGTGTGTAGAATTGCAATCAAAATGTGTTATTTCCGCATAAGTAATCAAAAGTATTTTCATATGAAATTTTAGTTTTGTATACTCGTAGTATGTATGTAGTTAGGTATGCATATAGTATACCTCTATTGATGTACGTAATATAAGTGTATTGCGTTCCAAAACGCATCAGTCTTTTCAGCCGTAGTAACCTAAGCGACCGGTTTGCCGCGGGCCTACGCAGCAGCGGAGTAGAGTCTCCGATACCGAACCATTCGACCGCAGTGCACCGCGACGACCGCGCGACTCGACGACAGCGAACGCTGATCGAATTCACGAACAGTTAATGTAAATAAATACTTCGAATAGTCAAATTTAAACACTAAAATCATAAACGTAACAACAACTTCTTCAAGTCATCACGGATTTGGAGCCCCGTTTGTGATTTGCAGCGGTGAGTATTTTCATTGTTTTGGTGTTTTGGATTGACTTCAAAAAAGAGGAAGTGCTCTACATTGTTTTTTTTATTTTTATTTTTTATATGTATATGTACTTAGTGTGCTCTAGGGCTTTAATGTATATTTAATATAAAATACAGTTAATTGACAACGTATACAGAACTTTTCATTGTTATATATATTTTTGGTGCGTGTTTGTCTTTTGTGCAGGATTTAAAAGCACCCCCGCCATGTCGAAAAAACATCACCTGGGTTAGGTTACCGTACTATGCCCGTACGAGGCGTTATTTTTTAAATCTTCTTAATACTAGAGTAATCTGTATTTATTTTTCTAGGAATGAGGGAGATTATTCCTACCTGTAAACCAAAACTCAAGATTTTTAAAATTTCATCCGTTCCCCGACAGTGAGCAGCAGAAGTAGCTAAGTACGCACGCCATTCGTGCTAAAAATTATATGCACACGGACTCTATTATCAAGAAAATAAGGGTTGTACAGATCAATGTAAGTGTGTTATTCTGGGGATCTTCTTCTTATATAGAAAAACACTTCACCGAATGCTTCATTTCATAGCATTTTCATTTCATTTACATTTTTTCCTCAGAAGTCATACATTTTTCAGAAATTTTGATAATGCCAACCTATAAATTCGGTTAGGTTTGTGTTATAACATTCCAAAATACTCAATGGTTTCAGAACAAAAATCCTTTTGATAAAATGAAATTTCTATGAAGTGAAAATTCGATGAAACGTTTGGCTAAATAAAAAACAAGGGTAAACTGTTACTTCTGCGGCTGACTGTACAAGAATGTTAAAATACGAATGATTAACAATAACTTAGATAGATTTTATTACTTAATTCAGAAGACTTAAACAATACGTATCAATACGCCAAATCATATCGATTCCTGGATTATTCTATTGTACATTATTTCAAAACTTTAGAAATTTCGTTTCATCCGGCAAACATAAACATTGGGTACCGTGTAAAAACTTTTTTTTCACTTTTTCACAGTACACATGTAGCTGCTCCATACTCTCTTTTATTTAGGACCGTATTTCATTCTGTCTCCACAGTGGTTACGAACGTAAGTCGTGTTGTGAACCGAGCTCAACATTTTGCCGACTCGTTTGTATTTGCATACTCGTGTAAATCAGTTCGCGGACTGCCATTTATTTATGTATCCATCAATTAACGTTTGCTAACAAATTCGCCAATAAGCTCAGAAGGTCTTTCCGTGTACAGTGCTGCAAGATTAGCATTGATTATGATAATGCGAGTAAAAATCACAACAAGTTTTTTTTATTCAGGGAGATAAATTAGTTATATTTCCTGAATATTTACAACAAACAAAAATATTGCAAAATAGCAAATTTAATCTAGTTTTTAAAAACATATAAATATTGGGCACTTTTCATACAAACAGTAACGTAAATAAATTGTTGATGTTGAGATTAGCCCGTGTGCTCGAGAGATACATTAGCAAATTTTTTTTTTTAATTGCATTCATTAGTTTTTCTAGGACGTATACAGTAAATATTATATGTAAAAGCATGTTAATAATCATTATTTAATGTATTTAATGAAGCGAAATAGGATGCGTTCGGAGATTTACGTTGGTTACGCCGACGTAAAGATATATTTTAAGCTACTGTTTGTATGAGAAGTGCCCAATACGCATATATTTTTAGAAACTAGATTAAATGAGCTTTTTAAAATAATAATAATAATTTGAAAATGTTTACGAAATTGAACTAATTTACCTCACTGAATAAAAAAACTTGTTGTGATTTTTACCTTTTCGGCCATACACCCATATTTTTATATAGAACTATACAAAAATAGCATAAAAAATTAATTTCTGATATTTGTTTTACACGGAAACGATACCAAACACGTCCTGGTAGACTTAACTGACCAGCAATAAAGAAAGAAAAGAGGGATACTTGGCCCTATTCACTCCACTCTCCCGCCTCACAGGGGACGAAATTCGTTTCATCCGGCAAACATAAACATTGGGTACCGTGTAAAAACTTTTTTTTCACTTTTTCACAGTACACATGTAGCTGCTCCATACTCTCTTTTATTTAGGACCGTATTTCATTCTGTCTCCACAGTGGTTACGAACGTAAGTCGTGTTGTGAACCGAGCTCAACATTTTGCCGACTCGTTTGTATTTGCATACTCGTGTAAATCAGTTCGCGGACTGCCATTTATTTATGTATCCATCAATTAACGTTTGCTAACAAATTCGCCAATAAGCTCAGAAGGTCTTTCCGTGTACAGTGCTGCAAGATTAGCATTGATTATGATAATGCGAGTAGTAGTAATATTGTTTATTCTGCACCACATGCAAAAAAAAGAACAATATAAGGAACTACCGCCTTATCGCTAAGGAGCGATCTCTTCACAGATAATCTTTGGGTAGCGGAAAAAGTCAAAGGATACATTTTAGGTAGTGAAAGTATTATTTGGGTGAATCAAGTTTTTTGTGTAGTTGATTCACCCATTTGCGAGTCAGAAGATAATTTTACAAAATGGTGATAGTTATATACTAATTGAGTAGATCCCTGGGTAAAAAAATGTTATTATAATTAGACCGTCATTTAATCAAAACATGTTGGACACGTATTTTTTCTTTTGCCAATCAAACGAAAAATAACGATACTAAAGCGCACGAAAGTTCGGGAGGGGGGTTCGTGACGTCACATGTTGCTGGAAAATCGCACGGCGTGACGTCATGCGGAACTTTGCGTACTAAGTACCTATATCGTCGTTTTTTTTGACATATCTACGTGTTTAATTTTTCTTGATAATCAAACTCACGGTCTATTCATATAATTTTAGGAAACCTATTCGTTCTTGCATGTAGTTGTATGAGGGGACAATATTGCACGCAGTCAAAATGGATGATGACGGCATGGCCGACCGGCAGGTTATCGGTAACGAGCTCAATTGAGACACTTGTTCAGATAACCGCCGAGTTATCGCATCACCTAGACAAATCCATAATCTAGAGCCCAAGGTCGGACTGGTCATAAACAAATGAAGCATCTCTGTGTTCAACAACAACTATTTACATCCTTAGTATTTCAAAACAAGACTCACTCAAGTCGGAATATTCCTGGGTATAGAGGTATATGCACCAGCGTTCGAGGTCGGGCAGATAAACCCATCTTATGCATGTATTGACAACGTCATTTAGAAATTAATAATGTTTAATTTTATATACCGACGCAATATTATAATCTGAGTAAGAGAGAATATCTGGTATACTTACATATAGGTACGTACGGACAACCAAAAATGTGGTCTACCACTTTTCGACTCTATTTTACATATTATACAGTTCAAAAGTGGTAGACCACTTTCTTTGCTGACTGTACCTACCATCTTTGTTTTTTACTACTTACCTACCTAGTCTACATACTCTTTGAAAATTTATGAAATGCAATTAGAAGTTTACTTAAAGCACAACCATTGATCACAACTTATTCATTCACTTTTAAATAAAACAAAATAATTAATATACGCGATCCGTTTCATTTGTTTTATTTAAATGTGTGACAGTTGCGGAAACCGAAGAAAAATTATTCATTCACTGTTTAGTTTTTAAAACTTCAAAAAGGGTAGAGGTTTTCAATTCAGAGGTTTTCAACTCTAGTGCCGATAGCGGTACGATTACCTTAGCTGGAAATACCGTGTATTCGCGAAGGTTCTATAGGACAGCGGCCCAGAAACAATTTTATTCATTTTTCACGGCGACAGTGACTCGCACGTCCTGGCACTGAAGTTTTCTTTCAGCTTTCAGCGACCTGCGGCAGTCTCGTAATTTGCCGTCGATAAATATTTATTGGCTTTTTACATTAGCTTCTGCAAAAGAAACGTGCAGAACAAGGTAAACGTTTGTTAGGTAACCATGCCGCTTATTTATTTCATTTGGCTTCGTAGAACACAGACAGATTAACGTCGGTTCATTGATCAATTAAGTATGTATGTGCAAAATTTGTTTATAATTTAAATATTTTTTTCCAAATAGACTATTCATCGGATTGAAAGAACAAATACGGAAATGCAGTAATCTTATAGGTATAAAATATTTACCCATTAATTATAACTTTAAGACAGAATTAATGTGTCTAACTGTTACTTTTTAAATGGATTTAATCGTCAGTAGGCAGGTCAGTCAGACGTTTAAAGCGGTTAAAGCTGACACGTTTATTAACGAAATCGATAATAAGTATCTAGTAAAGCAAAAATATCTAAATACTTTGTGCAAGATATGATCCTAGGAGTCCTACGACGTCTTTAACAACTCTCTCAACATCGTATTGGCATTTTTTTCATGTACGGTAGTGTAGCATTTTGCCTCGATTGAAATTATGCGATAATAAGGCCTAAGATGGAGCAGAGAATAATAATTTCATCCGTTTACCATATTAGATACGTTTCATTGTTTTTCTCCTTCCTTAGAAACTTTCTAGTAAGTATTTAGTGATGACGTCACTATTGCCTTGAGCTTGACTAGTACCTACTAAAACGCGACAAGGACAAGTGAAAGTCGTAAATTTCAATAAGAATAACTTTTCACACGTTACATCGTCACAACCTAATTGTTTATTGCGATATTAAGAGCCCCATTCCAAGAAATGGTTCCTGGATTACCATAGGCAGTAAAACATTAGTCTACGTATATCCCAATTGGGCTATCAATTCTATCACAGAATTCTGCAATTTACCTATACGAGTTACTAGAAGTATTTGAATAACGTAGTACCTACATATTTACGAGTATTTTAGACAATTCACATGCAACCTTTAGACTCTTCAGAAGGTTTCACGAACAATTTCACACAGAAGGTATGCGTTGTCCTTGCCTATAGAAGTAAGGATAAGCATTGTGGTAAAGCAATGACGAGGGGAAAGGCTAAGTACATGATAAATCATAGTTTCCGTCATTTGTCGGTGTGGGCAGACAACGACGCGCCATCAGCTGTGGGTGGCGAAGGTGTTTAGCGAGTCTTGTTATTAAACTAACTTTGTAGCTATTTATTATGGCGTATCAAATGCCTCATCTTTATGGACTACTTGCTAGCATTTATTGCTGAAACCTAACACGGTGCGATTAGAGTGAGTGTAGCAGTACCAGTGATAATTGATAAACCAAATGAGATATATAGCTAAAAACTACGAGGAAACGGAAGAATTTATGTACTGACCCTTTATATACCCTCACACACTCACACACACACACACGCGCACACACGCATATTCACACACACACACACACACACACACACACATTTATTAACGTATGTATATATATATATATATATATTTAATTAATCTTAATTTAATCTTAAGAAGAAAAGAAAACCATAGTACGAAAGAGCGGATCCTCCTAATACAAGTAGTAACTTAAAAGGAGGATTCGTCAATATTTGTATAACCTTTTTGTAAAATAAATGATTTTGATTTTTGATTTTGATTTTTGAAGATTGTTAATATATGCGGTAATATAATAGGTGTAGAAACAAAAAGTGAGGACATACCTTAACTTAATATTGTCTATTTAAAACGTTGTTGTTGACCAGCACAGTAGGTACTGCATTTATTAGCATTACAGTGTATATAAAAAAAATTGCCTATTAAAATGACTTTCTTTCAACAAAAACTTAGCAATGACCAATGAGCAATGATTTGTTACAAGTATTTCGCGAACATGTAATTAAGCAACTACACTTATTGTTGCTCATTTGAAGGACTTGGAAGGCTGCCAGAATCGAGTTTGCACTGCTACTGCGACGTCTAAGGGTGCATCTCCACTGAAGCGGAGACTTGCGGAGACTTGCGGAGACTTGCGGAGACTTGCGGAGACTTGCGGAATCGACCAATCGCCTGAGTGGAAATCAGTATCTCTGCCCCGCTTCACTTTTGTGGTAGGACGATTTCGCACGTCTCCACTCCGCTCTGCTAAAGTGGAGACGCTCCCTTAGACCGGCTCTTTCAAGTTGGCTCCTTTTTAGGGTTCCGTAGCTAAATGGCAAAAAACGGAACCCTTATAGATTCGTCATGTCTGTCTGTCCGTCTGTCCGTCTGTCCGTCCGTATGTCACAGCCATTTTTTTCCGAAACTATAAGAGCTATACTGTTGAAACTTGGTAGGTAGATGTATTCTGTGAACCGCATTAAGATTTTGATGCAAAAATAAAAAAATATAATAAATATTGGGGGCTCCCCATACTTAGAACTGAAACTCAAAAATTTTTTTTTCATCAAACACATACGTGTGGGGTATCTATGGATAGGTCTTCAAAAATGATATCGAGGTTTCTAAAATACTTTTTTTCTAAACCGAATAGTTTGCGTTACAGACGCTTCCAACGTGGAAAAAAGTTGGTCCCTCCCCCTCTAACTTCTAAAATAAGAAAATGAAAAATCTAAAAAAAACATATGATGTACATTAGTATAAAAACTACCAACGAAAGTTGTTTTGAACGAGATCTAGTAAGTAGTTTTTTTAATACCTAACTTTGCACCTAATTTATGTGGGGCGGGGCGCTATACATACCAGGTGCAAACTTAACTTAACCACTTAGGGATGGAAACTGTTTGTACGGAACCCTCGGTGCGCGAGTCCGACTCGCACTTGGCCGGTTTTTTTTAGGATAAGTACTGGTTTTTGTTTGTTCAATCGGCGTCATACTACTTAATGAAAACATTGGACTAAAGTAGAAGAAGTGGTCATTGCACCACGTCCAGTTGTCACTGGCAAGTATTGCCACAAGACGTTCATTCAAAAGAAAAATGTGATAAAGCTACACCAGTTTGATGTGGTGAACCAGCATTACTCCTTTAGATAGAAGCGTATGTTGTGCTACATTAACCGTAAAAGGGTAGAACGGCTTTCTAAAGATCGAGAATCTTTGTTTTTGTGAAACGATTACGAAATAATCGAGAAGTTTCTTTTCTAATAAACTGTGTGATGGATAACACTTCCGCATGCACCTATTTATCTTATACTTGCTTCGATAGATAGATAAATATTTTCTGCAAAGTTTATTCTGAAATTGGGCATCAACGGACCTTTTGTGGGGCTCGCTTCGTAGTAACGTGTTAAGAGGCCTTATTCCTTTAAAAAAAATTTTTTTTCATATTATGTCATATATTGATAATTTCAACCAACTTTTTGAAGTGAATAATACTTTTCCCCGAGTTCTAGGTAGTAACATAGCTATTTCATGCTTTCACTGCGTACCAGTCAAAAATAAGTTGAAAAAACCAATTTTCCGAGTGAATTTTGTCAATTTCGAGTAGTTTTTGAAACAAAAATTATCAATGAAAAATTCAAACTGTAGGTTTCAAATATATACTAATAAATCCCAATAGCCCTGTTCTAGGTAGTAACATCAATAATATGTTAAGAAACATGTTTGATCATAGAGAAAAATGTCTAAACAATCTGCATTTTAAAAGGAATAAGGCCTCTTAACGCTTTATAGCTATGACACCATTATGAAATAATAATATATATTTATTGCATCCAAGTACTTATAACTAGGTACAAGGACCCTGTCAGGGTGTAGCAAATAGTTAACATTTTATGTAGTCTGGTTTATCAAACTTAATAGGTACTGCTTAATAAAAACTTAAAATACTACTTATAACACTCATAATAACTTACAGTGTTTACGTTTTAAAATTTAAACAAGCATCATTGCATTTTTTACACGGCCTATTTCTGGAAATTGGGCTCTTATACCGCCGTAAACAATCAGATTGTGACATTATGACACCCGTGATAAAATATTCTTATTATTGTTTCTGTATTTTACTTTGTCCTCACTCTTGCAGTACAAGTAAAGTCGATAGCGACGTCATTACAAATTACTAAGGAGAAAGACTATGAAGCGTATCTAATTGGCAAACGGATGAAATTATTATCTTATATTTGACTATATCTTACGATTTTTTAAATATAGGGGCTTTATTTTTTTGATATATCCCAATTTCGGCAAGAAACCAGCATCATTTTCTTACCTTTGTTGAGGTGCTAAATGTCTTAAAGCTCTCCATCCTTAACGTGTTTTTTATGTTTACAAATCGATTAGTAATGTCATAAGTAGATGTAACATAATTCTAGATGGAATAAGATCTCGAAACCTATTAGTACTATATCTAGTGTGTATTATAATTATCAATATTAATTAATGGCTATTAGTGAGTTAAGGATGACCTACTATTTATTTTTAGTGCCAAGGTCGTCATTATTTCATAAGCTATAACGTCATACTTACCTATGTAGTTAATTACAGTTTCGACAGTCCAGAATCAATTTCAAATAGATTTGAATGAATAATACTGTACCATCTGATAACACGGTCTAAAAAACAAAATTAACACGAATTCTCAAAATTGGACTAAACTGGAAATGAGTCGTCTCACAAAAAAATACAGTTGCATAAATGACCTAAATAAGGCATGACGCCACCTCAGTGCACGATAAAAATACTTCCTAAAGTATGTCCTCAGATAGGGTATTTTTAATTTAGAGATTGAGTCCAGAAAAACGCGACTCTATGTCGCGCGACAAATACTACCTGTCACTTTCCTTCCAGTACTGTGCGAGTAAGGCAGGTAACGCTGGGTTGCGGGAAGATATGCTAGCTCTGCTGAATATCTTGGAGTTGGAGTTTTCGCGACTGTGGACACACATTTAAATAAAACAGTTTAAACGGATTATATCGCGTATATTTTTTCACGGTTTTTTCTCCCCGATAGGCCTTATAGTGAACCGCTAGTAAATCATCATCATCCTCCTAGCCTTTGTCCCATTTTTTGAGAATTAATTCTCAATTGGGGTCGGCTACCTAAATCCCAAGATGTGGCGTAGTGAACCGCTAGTAAATAAAGTTTTTAAATAAAATAAACGCGATACAATCCGTTTGAATTGTTTTATTTAAATAGCTACGAACCATTTCTACTCTACAGACAAGACTTTCAATTAAAAAACGCATTGGTTTACGTTTCGAATCATCCATTTGGGTGCTATATGATGCCACAGCCACACACACGACAATTTTCCTCTTTATCGTCAGGGGTTACTAAAAAAAACACTTCAAATCACCTAAACGCACCATAACCAAATACAGCGTGTATATTTGATATAACCGCAAACTTTACGGGGTCTTAGTATATGCACTTATTAATGTACCATGTGGGTCCTGTAACAGGAGCAAAAAATTAAAACATAGATTTAACTCGTCAAACTGAACAACATCTGTTCAGAAACTTTTTTTATAAATACTGTTTTCATATGTTCATTATTTCAAACAAAGTAAATAGCATTTTCAATGTACGCCGTCCAACATTGACATCGCCTTAGCATTGACATACATTGACAATACATTACATTATAAATGAGTTATTTTTAAAAGTTGTTTAATAAATGTTGTTCAGTTTGAGGGGTAGAATCTATGTTTTAATTTATTGCTCCTGTTACAGGGCCAACCTAGTATTGATCCGTACCTAACTTATTAAAAAAAAAAGTTTTTTCCCATATAAAATAATTCAGCACGCAATGTATTGTTTTGTTGTTATTTGTTGATACTTAACATCGTGATGTCACAACTGTCACTAGTAATAACTCAAATAAGTGTACGCCACACATTGCTACGCTATGGCAGTTAACCCTAAATTAATAATTGTTATAAATATCAGATTATAGCACTAAAATCTACGTCTGGCTGCAATTTGCGGTTATATCAAATATACACGCTGTATACAAATATCCGGTATAAATTTCAAGATAACCTCATTGATGATTAAAATACGATTTGATTTATAAAACATATTTTGACACATCGTCATTTAATTGTCATAAGTAGTAATGCGCATAAGATAAAACTATTTAAATCACGTATTTTACATATTTTCTACCTTTTACGGCTTTTTGTTTTGTCATTTTATATCACGCAATAAATACTTCGAATATTTATTGGAGAGAAATACGTGAATAAATAAACATTAGGAAAATATCAACTTAAATAAAGATGTCAAAATCTGTTGTTACCGCAAGCAACACCCCGAGTCAGATCCAAAAGGTTAGTACATATTTATTTTTCTGCGCTTTTGTCCGCGTGGATTCTGCAGTATTTCATATATGAAATACTTAGGTACTTACTCCAAAGTCCACCGAGAATGTTTACCTATTTATAGGTACTTATATGTAAAGATTCTTAAGTTCTCAATTAAAAAAATTCACTTCGTACATAAAGTTATAAGAATGTAGAGGTACACCTGCTGTCCTTTTTGACGTCACCAGTTGAAAGTCCAAGGGAGGATAACCACCTTTAATATAATTGTTAATTAGTTGAAACTTTTTCCCTCGTAATATGATCTGGATCAAAATTCAAGAATGGTCTATAGAGTCGGACCACAATAACTCTTCCAAGCAAATGAACTGCCAAATACATTAAAACTAAGTATGGGAATATTATCCAAAGAGTAACCAACAATCTTAGTACTTGCTTTTTTTTATTTCAATACCCCATACAAACTTTTATCTCCTTAGAGCCCTTAGAGTCTTATTCTTCTTTGTCGTTACACTCTTGGCAGAGTGGTCGTGGTTGTCATTCCTTGTGTGGCAAGCCTAACCACACGGCGCCATTCTTCTCTCACACCCGCGCGTCTGGTGCTCTCGTTCAAGGGACAATTTGTGGCCGATTTGATTTGGTCAGTCCACCTCATGGGAGATCTACCGCGTGGTCTAGTACCGTCTACTTTGCCCTGGACCACCAGGCGCTCAATGGACAAAGCTCCACGTCTTGACACGTGCCCGAAAAAGGTGAGGATTCGGGACTTCACTAATGACGACAGACGCTGTTCTATGTTCAGCTCTTGAAGAATGGACTGGTTGGTGCGAAATTCTGTCCATGATATGCCAAGCATCTTTCTCCAGCACCACATTTCTAGCGCATCTATCTTACGTTTCTCCTGCCCTTAGAGTAATAAGAATGTTAATAAACGCTGAAGTAACTGTTTTGAATTACAGTATGTAAACTCAATAAATACAAGGCAAAAGTCCACCGAAATAATTTATATATCTTTTGTAAATATTTTTATAAGTAGGTACAATACTGATCAATGCATTACTTACCAAGATGTTTTTTTTATGTTAAATAAAATTTACTAGAATGTGTTACTCGTTTAAGAGCATTTCTCAAAAAATTGCCTACAATTAAGACAGTAATTAAGGTCCAATATAATTTTCCTAGTTTGTTACCAATTTTCTTTGTGATTTCCAATACATTGATATCAGATTATGTATAATTAAAAAAGTAAACGCATGACAGAACCTTAATTATCGAACATAGCCATAACATTTATATAAAATTACTAAAATAATCGGTACCAAAATAGGAAAATTATATTGGACCTTAATTTCTGTCTTAATTGTAGGCAAATTTAAAAAAAAATGGTCTTAAAGGTTATAAGACCATTAATAGTACACGAGTATCAAGACTAATTAGCGCCCTATCTTTAGTGTTGTCACATGTACCGATTTACAGATAAAAAACTAAAATTGCTAGGGCAAAGATATTTAAGCCAGACTATAGGTAAGAGTGAACACGCACTACGAGGCAAGCTTGCTCCGAGTCCATCGTTGGATTCATCGTCAATTACCAACAGTTCAGAACGAGGCCATATTGCATTTAAAAATCCGGGTGGTATACTCTTAAAAGGGATTACTTACTCTAGGTAAATTGCTCTATTAATATGCTTGGGAAATCTTGCAGAAATTGTTTTAATTTTCCAAGATTTTTACGATAACTATGTGGTAAATGACTTGATCGAGCTCCAATTTTGCCTACTGGCTCAGCATTCCCTTAACTACATAGTACTCGTAGGTATTTAATAGCTTTTTCCTTAAGTCTTTGGAGGTTTTTATGTGCAGTATAATAATTTAAAATTACAAAACAGTCTTTGGGAAAACACTTTCTGTCTGTCTATCCATTTAAGTCATCGCAATCAAACTATCGAGCGTTTATGCTGTATTTGTTGACGCTGGCAAGGGAATCAATAGCATATTTAAATAAATAAAAATCCGAAACCCGTTTTGTAGTTAGGTACACTACAAATATTTTTTTGATTACAAGCCTATTAGCAGTTGGTAAGACCGCGACCTGTCTTATACACACAGTACTGAAAGTAAAGAGGGAGGTAAGATTTGTCGCGCGACAAAGTCGCGTATCACGTGCTGATTGAAATCAATACAGTAGGACAGTATAGTACGTACCTATAGGTATACGTAATATGGTTGTCTATACTTGTGAGTGATTATAGATAACTGCACAGATGTGGATAACTGGAACTATTTAATTTAATAGGTTTATGTTTATATTTATAAGTACCTACGTTTAATGATGTAATGAGCTTAATTACACCTAACCTAATGTCGCGTAAAAACGGCGTCAAACTCATTGCGCGGTAGTCATGTTTACTGCGCAAACACTTTGACATCGTTCTTTTTAGGTACTCGTAACTCTAGCCGCAAGAAAATCGTTACTAACAATGACATGCAATGTGCTTCAAATACAAATGTATAATAAAACATTTATTTAAATTTGAATAAGCACGATAAGTTGCAAGATTAGTTTCAAGCTGATTAAATCAGAAATACTATTAAGACACTAAGTAAGAGTTATAGCTACAATCTGGTTATTACTTATTTTATTTTAATAAAACCAGTTAAATATTCACGTCACTGCTTCGTAAACAGACGTTCTCACGTGGCGACTTAATTAAATTACTATAAACTGTAAAATCATTTACATAAACCTAGAACACGAGACAGCTTCGTTTAGCGTGTTAGGAGGAAATTTAAGTTGATTTATTTTGTTGACATATCCAAATGGCAAACATATCAGAAAATTATACAGTGACCGTGAAGAATATAATAACGAGAAGGTGCGCGTAACTTCGCTCGCATATCACTTTTTTCTTTACCGTATTATATTCGCGTAAAAAGTATCTGTAACCAACTTTGGCTGTTTAGATATTCCTATACCAAAATTGGTTGAAGTTCGTGATGAGAGGACAAATATTTTTTTGTATCGCGATACGACAACTCTCCATAGAAAACTTATTTTCAATATAAATATTTTTAGAATTTTATAATAGTAGTGATATAAAATTGTCTGTCCTACAAGAACAGGGGATTTATTACACGTTACTTAATAAATCCTCAGTTTCTTTCTCTTTTGCCAATATCCTTCTTGTTTCTTCTTCATTTTTCTTTGGACGTGTGGGATGCTCTTTACATAGAACCATATGCATTCCTTATAGCAAAAGAGCTACAAATACGTTGCCGAAGTTAAAGTAATTAACTATTCTGTTTACATGCCACTTGAAAACCTCCATGTTATAGCGTTCAGGATAGAGTTCAGAGAAAAGCTCATTCCAAAACTAGTGACATTAATGAGCTTTGTATTGAACTTGTATTAATATGCCATTAACTGATAAAATTAGGTCAACGTAAAGTCCCGAGGGTCGCTGTACCGTACGTCGTCAACGTGGAAGTCGGCACCCTGTGAGGATCCCATGGGCGTGCGCCAGAACCCCTGGACGCCGACCAAGCGGCGAGGACCTATCGCGGCTGAGAGCGCCAGCCCAGGCCCAGCTGTGGTCTCTCTACCGTCGCTTATTGGTAACTTTTAGAAGGCCTTAGGATTTAGCACGTCGGTCGACTTGAAGTAGTGTAATTCAATTAGAGTTACTTAGTAGAACCAGTGCTCAGAATTAACTGCACACTTTTATTATATAGAATATGAGGCTTGTACAGATCCTGTTTTGCTGCTGACATGTTTTATTGCTAGTTTATTTATAGAAGTTGTTTTTGTTGCTTGCACTATTTCTTCAGAGTATAAGTATTGACATTTTGGTTGGAATAGTCATAGAATTGAATTGTGTTTTTGTATAACGTGTCACTTGACGAATTGGTTGTTCGTTAGTACGACCGGCGGCGCTTTGGTTTACTTTGTTCGTCACTTTATGTACCTAAAAATAATATTTGTAGTATACATGTAATGTAGTTCGTGTTTCATTTTGCTCTTATAAATCTGAAGTATTTAGACTACGTAGAGCACATTATTGTTTTTACTCGTATAAAAAAAGATCTTAGCGATGCTTTTTTTTTTCATTGATATATCTGTACTTTGGTTGATATATCTGTACTCTTTTGCTTATTGGTGTCTTACCAGTTATTACCTAATAAAACTACTAATAAATTTCATACTTATTTATAAAACAATATTATGTATGTCAAACGTTCAAACATAACCAATTCACAGCAATACGCTCATACGCTGACAAACATTGAGACACATCCGCACTCTTGGCCGTTCAAGTTTACGTACATTATGCTTACGGTCATTTCTTTTGTGTACACGCCAGTTTGGCCGTATTGTTCGCGGGCCCTCGCTGACATCACCGACGAGGCTGTCGAGATTATCGCAGCAAACAGTACGGCCTCGCTCTCGCATATTGAAAACATCGTGATCGTGACATCATCACAGCGCCAATGTTCGCGCGTCTTTCCTTTCGAAAAAATTGACCTTTGCTGTAATAATTTATCAATCGATTCGATAATGTATGCGTATAACGCGTTTGTTTATATTGATGATGTCGTAGAGTTTAATCGGTTTTCGATAGTTTGGCCGGTTAGTGTGTGGAGTTAAGGTACTTAAGTAATTGGTGCTATTTGGAGCGGCCGTGGGCGAGATACATTGACCCTGGCCAAGGTGAGCTCACAGAGCGAGATCGAGATAGGTACAATCGTCGTCTAATCTATGGCGATAGTCTAAATTGGACACATTCGAGTGACATTATTTGAATCTAAATTTATACTCACATCGATTTTTGCTGACTTGTTTTGAATAACGATGTTTACTGCGAAAATTTATTTTTCATGAGCATTTTTTTCTACCTGCACAGCTATATTCTACAACAGTTGACCACTTTGTAGTATTAGATAAGTAGTTAGTTAAGTACATCAATTTAAAGATGAACACGTCACCAATGTGTTGATATGATTAAAATAAGTCTGATGTTTCTAAGTGAAGGTACTAAGAGGAAGGAGTAAGAGAAGGAGTGATAAATACTTTTTTAAGGACTGAAACACATTAGAGACACTTTTATTGGTTAAAGAGACACTTTTATATCACCTCTTGTAGTTGCTGATAAGATTTATGTTTGCCATGATTTTTCGAAACTGAAATTACAAAAATATTACATTACAGGTAAACCGCCCCAAGAATCTCGGAAGGCGCGAGCACCCGCGTTCACCTTCGGGCATAAGTTGGAGCCTCCAGGCATGAGCGCCACCAAGACTTGCCCCGGCCCGGCCTCATACAACACAGAAGGCATGACAGCCAAAGGTAAACCTAACTAATCAACGCTTAACATGTAAATAACCGTACCATTATGGTGATGATGGACGCTCAAGTGCGAGTTAGGCTAGGTGTACATGAACGCGCGATGAGCTCAGTGACGCGGTACAACATTCTGGGAAAGGAGTGGTAGCGGGGATATTATACATTATAATATTGTAAAAATTATCTGTCTGTACATTTAAATATTCCAAAACGGGACTTAATCGTGTTCAAAAAGTGTTTATTACATCGATTACGTTCACAGTCTCGAAGGGACTCAAGGGGGAATTCTAATAATGTGAGAAAATCGATATTGTACCTATGTACATTCATGAATGATGAATTGATGATACTATTTGGGGATTATCGAATGCATTTTTTTTGTATGTCGGTATTCATGTATTGACTTAATACATGGAAGAAAGAACCTCTTTCTTCCATGACTTAATGTGCCTTTGCGGCTTCGTACAATGGTGGGTTTTACACGTTACGAAGAAACAAAAATGAGAGCTATGAATTTTTCTCCCACGCAAACGAGGTTGCACATGTTTTGGGAACTTTCTATCTATACGCAACAAAACTATATTTTGATAGAATTTCGTATCGGGCGAGCCAACAGCGCGTAGTCGCTTCATGCGAACATAACCTTATACATAGTTCGAAGACTCGATTCGTTTACGTTCAAGTATGAGTACTTAGGCATACCTACTTAAAGTGACTCAGCAGCGAAAAAAGCTGTCGAGCCATAGACGTGTACTTCCATCCGTCTTCCTCGTCGATTGACTTGTAAGGTCTTGTCGTGATTTATCGGCTTAGGTTAGGATTGACCGGTGGTATTATTCTGAGATCGGCAGTGACAATGAACCTGTCATGACTATGTTTATATTGATCTCATTGTATGTTTACAAGGCGCAAGGCAATCATGTTTAATTATAAATTATAATAATTGTCTTGGAATGGAGAGCAACGAGAGTGAACTCTAAGCTCAATATCACAGGGTACTATGTTAAATATTCAGGGTATTTAAATTAAAATAAGACGTGTCACTATTATTATTGTAGTTGCTTTGGGTCTTAGTGTTGATCTATTGTGGCAGCCCTTCTTTATAGTTCACTGCTGAGTCCCGTTGAGTCCAGGAACTCCCAGACTGTAGACAGTGAGTTGTTGTATCTCTTCTGGGGGCACAAAATGCCCTAAGTGGATACTTCTTTTGTGCATAAGTGGTCCACAATTCGTGTCACTATGGCAGTGTGAACCCTGTAATATTGATTCAGTGAAATGTGATGTGAGACACTTGAAAATATTAAGTTCTTCGGAGACCCTCAGAATTTACGGTTGGTTTAGTTTATTAATATTGTTTTTTTGATAAATTATTGAAATCCTCAATGTGACATGTGTTCTCCACTCGAATACTACACATATAAATATAACTTCGCTGACCGCTTCGCTTGTCTGGAGAACTTTGTCTCAGTGGACGAGATCAACGACGGGCTAGTGGAAACTGTCCACACGGTAGGGTCTAAGTTTTTCAGACCCCGCCGTAAAGATAGACCTCAGAAATTGTCTGATCGAACCTTAAACCTCATGGCTGAACGACGCTCGCTACAGTTGCAGTCTCCCGATGACGCGAGGTCATATAGGCAGCTTAATAGTCGTATATCGAAGTCCTTGCGACATGATCTGCGGCTCTTTAATACAAACCGTGTTAAAGAGACCATTGAGCAGAACAAAGGCTCCAAAGTGTTCGCAAAGGACAAGTCTATTGGACAAAGCCAGCTGACCAAGCTGAAACGGGAAGATGGCAGCATAGCGTCGACCAAAGCAGAAGTTCTAGGCGAGATCGAGAGGTTCTATGGTCAGTTATACACTTCAGTCGCAAAGCCCGTTGACAGCTTGGTAGGCGATCCAAGAGCCAAGCTGTCCCGACATTATACCGAAGACATCCCGGACATCAGTCTGTACGAGATTAGGATGGCCCTGAAGCAGCTTAAGAACAACAAGGCGCCGGGCGAAGACGGAATCACCTCAGAGCTTCTGAGAGCGGGTGGAACACCGGTACTTAAGGTCCTCCAGAAGCTCTTTAATTCCGTCTTGTCCGAGGGCAAAACGCCTGAAGCATGGAATAGAGGCGAGGTGGTACTGTTCTTCAAGAAAGGTGATAATAGCCTATTGAAGAACTACAGGCCCATCACGCTTCTAAGCCATGTTTATAAGTTGTTTTCAAGGGTCATCACGAACTGTCTCGAACATAGACTTGATGACTTCCAGCCTCCCGACAAGCCGGTTTCCGAAGAAGCTATAGTACTATAGACCACATACATACGCTGCGGCAAGTTATACAGAAGACTGAAGAGTATAACTTGCCATTATGCTTAGCGTTTGTGGACTATGAGAAAGCCTTCGATTCGGTGGAAACATGGGCGGTGCTCGAGTCACTTCAGCGATGCCATATTGACTATCGGTACATTGAAGTGTTGAAGTGTTTGTATAGTAACGCCACCATGTCGGTCCGAGTTCAGGAGCAGAGCACAAAGGCCATTCCATTGAGAAGAGGCGTAAGACAGGGGGATGTTATATCCCCGAAACTGTTTACGGCCGTTATGGAAGACGCCTTCAAGCTCCTGGAATGGCAAGGACTTGGCATCAACATCAATGGCGAATACATCACTCACCTTCGGTTTGCCGACGACATCGTAGTCATGGCAAAGTCGATGGAGGAACTCAGCGTGATGCTCGATGACCTCAATCGAGTTTCTCAACGGGTGGGCCTAAAAATGAACATGGACAAGACGAAACTCATGTCAAATGCCAAGGTTGTGCCCATCCCAGTCTCTGTTGAAAACTCGGTACTCGAAGTTGTTGACTCATACATCTACCTAGGACAAGTGGTCCAATTAGGTAGGTCCAACTTCGAGAAAGAGGTCAACCGCCGAATCCAACTCGGCTGGGCAGCGTTCGGGAAACTACGCAATGTCTTTTCGTCCGACATACCTCAGTGCCTCAAGACGAAAGTCTTCAACCAATGTGTGTTACCAGTGATGACTTACGGCACCGAAACGTGGTCTTTCACTATCGGCCTCATCTCAAAGCTCAAAGTCGCTCAACGTGCAATGGAGAGGGCTATGCTCGGGGTGTCTCTACGTGATCGAATCAGAAATGAGGAAATCCGTAGACGAACTAAAGTGACCGATATAACTCACCGGATAAGTAAGTTGAAGTGGCAATGGGCAGGCCACATAGCACGCAGAGCAGATGGCCGATGGGGCCGAAAAGTGCTCGAGTGGAGACCTCGGACCAGCAAGCGCAGCGTAGGACGTCCACCTACAAGATGGACAGATGACCTTATAAAGGTCGCCGGAAGGCGCTGGATGCAGGTCGCTTCCAACCGGTATATATGGAAGTCCAAAGGGGAGGCCTATGTTCAGCAGTGGACGTCCTATGGCTGAGATGATGATGATGAAATATAACTTTGGTGTACGGTAGTAAGTAAGACCTAAAAGAATAAAATAAAATAACTGTCACGATTATAAGTACTTCTTAGTTTTATTGCGGAGCTAAAGTTAACAAATGCCCACATAACGTATACTCTCGAGAAAAAATGTCAAATGAACACCTCTGGAAAACTTAATTTCCCCATTTAACATCATTTGATGTAATGATATACTTTGATGAGTGACAATTTCATGGGTTAGGTTCGTAAGGACTAGATTGCATAACGACTCTATAAGCAAAACGTCTTAGTTGCATAAGGTCTTGGTAAGCACAATGTCTTTTTTGCAGAATGCCCTAGTGAGTAGAATGTCTTAGTTGTTCGATCGACAACTATAGCATAACGCCTGAACTTGCAAAATGACTAATAGAGTTTACGTCCAAGTTATTAATAAGTCTTGATTGTAAAACGACGCATAAGGAAAAGTGTCTAGATAGCATATGTTCTTGGTAGCAAAACGTCATGATTGCATATCGGCTTCAACTCGACTTTGAAGTTTCTTTATCAAAGAGTTCCTTCACAAACTACGTTTGAGTTTTTCTTGTCATTCAACCATCTAGTCGTTATGCCATTTAGACGTTATTAATGTTTGACGATATGCCTACCTAGTCGTTTTGCTATTACAACATTTTGATATTAGGGCGTTATACAAACAAGACGTAATAGAACTAAGTCCAATCTTAAACCCGGGCATTCTACTATTAAGACGTTTGTACAATTAGACATTTAGCTACCAAGACCTTATGCAACTAAGACGTTTTGCTTATAGAGTCGTTATGTAATCTAGTCCTTACGAACCTAACCCAATTTCATATAGTGATGCAGTATTGCAGTGGTTGTTGATTCGAATCCGTATGGTAACCGCGCCCGTGGAGCCAGGAATTGTCAGCGACTCACTGAAGCGTGGATAAATTCCACACTGACGGTTGTTGATATATTGAGCAATCATCTTGGGAATTACAGCTCGGTAAACGTGACTGTTCTGTGCATTCCTGTGTTAATACATCGTCGCCTCGCGAAAACAGGGTTCTATCTGACAATTTTTAAGAAACCTGTGTTTTTGTATTGAACGAACTTCCTTCACATTACGGGTATTTTGCTATATTTAATTTTCGAATATCAATAATGGGTCATGAGAAATCTAGAGGTATACTAAGTTCTATCTGCAAATGTTGAATTTTCGGAGCATGAAACAAGGTTCCATCTGGAATTCTGTATTGATGATATGATATACCTAATACAGGACGCTTCAACATGTTAATCAGCAATTCGTCATCCACTATCAAAACTTAATGACTTTTGATAATATGATAATCCTAATTTAAATACTAAAATGATCATTCAGACATTATAAGATTAAAATGTTTAAATAATGTAATGTTTTAATTTATTGTGCTATATGGAACGAAACATTTGCAGGCGAATCTGGATGTGCAAGAAGATTAATTAAAATATTGAAGACAATCCTCAGTAAATATTAATATTAAAAAACTCACCTGTGGACTGATTGATTCTCGCATGCCTCAGAATCGTAATTTGTTGAATGTCATTTTCGATATGAATTTTTTTGAAGGAACATGACTACATTGAATCTATAGAGCTTAAATATTCAACCCCCGGACATTCTGCTGTGCAGGAAGTAGATGCTGCTCATTCATGCATTGACAGATCTAGGTCTGCTGCTGAATTTTATTCACCGCTTCTTCTTCGCTTGCTAACGAAAGTTGATTTGAAAAAGCCTTCCAATGTTAACCAAATGCAGAGGGATGACATTTTTGATTACAGTAACTGCACAAAAGATATCTGAATTATGGTACAATTCTCTACACAAAAGTAGTTGCACGGAAGTTCACACAGTGTTATTTCACTGTGTCTTACAAAACCAGTTGGCATGAAACAGAATATGCTAGCATTTTGAAGACTCTTAGTCGCCCTCGCCGACATACATGCACATTCTGATGAGTAAAAAGATTACTATAATTAATACAATATGAAGATGATTATTTTATTTAATTTTTTTATATGCCTATATTTTTTTTATTTTCTGTAATTTGTATTAATTCTATTACCTGCAATTTGACGGTTGAAGTCTCAAAGTTCTAATCGCAATGAACATAAGGGTTCCAAGGTTCCAGCTCACATAGCACCTTGTTGTTTTACAACCCCGCAGCAGTACTTACTAATTTCAGATAGAACCTTATAAATACGAATTTAACAAATAAACTTATTTGCCGTTAGCTACAAACACATTTTTGTATTTTAATCGATAAAGTTGCATATCATCGTCTTTCTTCAATCACTGTTGCTTACAAAAAAGTAAAAATAAGTATATTTATATTTAAAATGCAAAATTTCATTTCTCTGTTCTTGAAAACCTGTGTAAGTATCACATGGAACCCTGTTTTCGCGAGGCGACGACATGTTAGTATCTGGGTCATTATTTTTTTCCGATGGTCCAGTCGCCTCTATTATTTAGTTATTCACTTTTTTTCAATGTAAAGTTATCCGTACCATCGCTACATTCATTAAGTGAAGCGAGCAAAGTGTGCTCGTTTCAACTTGGCTAAGAAAATCTTACTTTTATATGTATGGTCGGATGTACAGTGGTCTAGATTTCCAGCTGTTCTCGCCTATCCATACTAATCCATACTAATATTAAAAATGCGAAAGTGTGTCTGTCTGTCTGTTACCTCTTCACGCTTAAACCGCTGAACCGACTTAGATGAAATTTGGTATGGAGATAGTTTGAGACCCGGGAAAGGACATAGGATACTTTTCATCCCGAATAAATTGAGTGTTCCCGTGGGATGAGCGGGTAACACCGCGGGGCACACCTAGTAGTAAATAAATACCTAATAAATAAATTTCGAACAACCTAACTCAAATGATCGAGTCCCACAGTAAACTCTAGTAGGCCTAAACGTCATATTTATGAACCGTAATAAGTGATTGATAAGTATATGTATAGAAAAATATTGTCGGTTCACAATGACATCAGAATGTCTTGAAAACGGAAGGGGTTGAAAAAGCAAAAAACAATTTCAACTACTTATTTCGAAACAAAAACGCGAGGTCTACGGCTCACAGAGCCACGAGCCACTGTAAAACTATCAAAATATCATATAATCTTAATTTCTGCCTAATTTCGAGAGCCGTATTTCTACGTTAACGTATTGATTCCACTTCTAATCTCTCAAGTTCGTAAAGTTAAACATCAAATTATCCAATCACATCTTGCGGCGTTTTCTCACGTCCCATAGCTGCACACATAGTAGCGCAGGTTGACAATTATTAAGCAATTATCATGTTATCATTCCTAGATAAGATCTTGCTATTAAGGTGCTTCCTCACCGCAAGCATTCGTTTGTAATGTAAAATTGATTAGATTTTGAGCAGTTGCAGCATTACGTTACAATTACAATGGCTCTCTGGCCATTCAATCGATGGGGTCTGCACGGGAATGCTCTTTGTGGCAAGTCATGGGGGAGGCCTATGTTCAGCAGTGGACGTCCGTCGCTGATAGACAGATAGATAGCTCCCTGACCATCAATCATTCGCCTCTGTAATGCAGGTAACATTAACGTACCCGATAGGCATAATATAAGTGCCGCCGAGTATTCGCCACTGAGTAGACGCCATAACCATAACAGTGTTTGTTCATGTACATAAATATTACGTCTGCCCCACTTCCTGGCCAAGGCAAAATATAAACCTTTAGATAAACCACGGGCGGTAATTCATAAAGCCTTAGATCGCATATTTATGGCCTTCACCCTCGGTTCGGGCCACAAGCACCTGTGAACTGGGATATTCACGAATTCATGGCCCGAGGTATGTAATGTACTATAACATAGCACTTACAGTGTTCTGCTTCTCAAGTGCAGGTTTATGATTCGATTTCGAGCATTGAGTTACAATACTACTTCCCTTGCTTGTTTCCTTGCTTGCTCGGTTCTCCTACTTCACTGATGTAATGCTTGGATCTGTAACGTTACATTACAGGCGAATGCTAGCGGTGAGGTAGCACCTTAAGACGTAGGATGCAGTCGGCACAGAAGCAATTACAATTATACCGTCTGCCGCCCACAGTATGTTCCTCTCCAGTGCAATCGCCAGAGGCAATTTAAGGTGTATTTGCTCGTATCCGGGTTTCCTTAACAATGGATGTGCGTTATCTAAGTTTTTGAAAAATGTTTTGACTAAGCTTGCCGGTTTCCGTAGTAAAAAATAGCTTAGGTCACACACCGGCTCATAAGTTACCTCCAAGTCGCAAAAGGAAATTTCAATTTTAAAGTCAATCTGTTGCTCTTCTGTAGCGTAGCATAGAAAATGGGATATAGATAACTAATAAATTAGCTAAAGGATTGTTTACGTATAATATTATCATGTTACAGAAATAGCAATGCATCAACATAAGACGATGATTCGTCGACTGAATGAATTCATACAATGCAAGCTGATAATAGCATTCAATGGAACTATTGTAATTGAAATAGCTAATATGTACAGCTTAAAAGAACGTAAGAGCCACCTGAATTTCACAAAGTTTCTATACTATGGTGTGATTTTTATATCCAAAATTTTAAACACACTGGTGTTTAGGGAACTGGTGTTCCGGTGCAAAGGGAGCATTACAATAGTGGGGTAAAACTACGTAATTTCAAATCACACATTCATCTCTTTCCTTATTTGTCATAGTTTACTTAAGGAGTTTAAAATCAGCATCAAAAGTTACTTGGCCCTTTATAATTTCTTGAGCAGTATATATTAGTGTTTTCGTTGTACAAAGTCTCGAAGTGTGTATAATAAGTTTCTGTCAAAAATGACATTTTAGTGGCAAGCTTTTATAGCCGACTGTACTTTTCTTTGGATATCCATCAAATGCTCACTGAGACGATTCTAAAGAGCCCAAGCTCGGTAGGATTGCTTTTTTCTATTATAGAGCTCCTATGGCCACCTTCCGGCTCCATCATCAGATCAGCCCCATGGTACCATATTATTGTATTGTCATCAAAAGTTAAGTAAGTATGCAAAATTTCAGCTCAATCGGTTGACGATATCTGCTTCAAAATTGAGTTGCAAGATTTCACCCGAACATACATACTTTAAACATACCATGCAAGTTAAATAAAAGCTTTAAAAAAAGAACAGTTATTGTGTAAAGGGCAGTTATGTATTTACACCTGTCCCATTCCTATTTAATAACCTTGCTAAACTATTTTCACGGCGATTATTTATGGATTTCGCGTTAACTTGTGATTCATTCAGCGACACACATCCACCCCGATAAGTGGGTCATAACTGCAGTCTTATTAGCATAAACGACATCGTCTGCAGTGTTTACATTCGTCCCTTTGAATACATTTAAATAACCTTGCGCCCCGTCCGCGCTGCGTCGCCATTTCCGTGGTAATTCGGCTTGTTTGATTATGCTTTACATGCGAAATGGGAATTAACTGTAGCTTTTTCTTTATGGCTTTATTTCACTTATGTAGATAATTTGTATTACGCGATATGTTTCATAGTCTTACGCGTTTCATATTATATGTCTACTTACTCATTGATGTTACTCTGATCGTTATTCAGGTTACAGATTAGGGTGAAGCCAGACAAGCGTAATTTTTTGAACAAAAAGAGACAAAACGCGATGTCAAAACTTTATTCATTACCATCTGTATCATGCTTAAAAAAATATTCGATGTATTTAAATAGGTATGTAAACTTAAATATTGTCAGTCTTATTTGAGTGGCCAAATCACACCTTCGGTTATGACGTACGATCGCATCGCTCGCCGTCGCTGTGTCAAACGATGATCACATCAATATTTTCAAGCCGTTCGGGGAAATTACTCATCTTACTGCCAACATATTTTCATTAGGTGAATAACAGAAAAGGCCTTCATATTCCAGATGACACTATTCATAATAGTCGTGCATTTATTTCCAGTAGGTAGGCAAACTTAATAACTTGCGTGGGCTCAACAATTGGTATTCATTGAGTCAACATTCAGGTCTGTTTTGAATTGATATCTGTATTTGCGTTGAATAGAACATAAATTTGTTACATTATGTTTCATCCACGCTTGTAATTGATTATTCATGGGTACTGAAAACACCAAATCCAATTCGGCACCTGGACGTGTTTGCTTTGAAATATATTTAGCCGTGTCAATCGATTCACACTTGAATTTATTGCTACGATTTATTCAAATCAAATCAGCTCTAACTAAATAGAATTGCAGCAGACGGTACAAAAGTATGTACCAAAAACTTCCTGCTTATTAACATTAATAAATAAAAATATATCCCGGTTCACTTCAAATGTCAAAGACATGCATGTCCCGTGGCATTAATTTCAGTTACTTCAGTTGAGATTGTGGCCGTGTAGGTTAAAACTTCTTTAAAGCCAATACCCATTAAAATATTATTGACTATTCTCGGAGATTAAAAGGTCGCTTTCGTGATCATAACGGCAAGTTTCATTGCATTGGGCCGATGTCGCCAAATAAGTCCGTATGGACGAAGGTGATCGGCAGTGAGTCAGAGGCACTCGTCTGCGTAGGCGCATGTAAAGCCTTCGGTTCGGTTCATTCGGAATCTGCAGTACCGCCTCTGTCGGTCGCGTCATCTCGATAAACTGCGCACTACATCGCGCTACGCCGGTCGTGTTAATTCGATTCCGTGGGGGAGATTATTCGTGTGAGTGTTTGTGTATTGCTAATTCTGTTGACAAGCTTGCTAGGTTGGTTTAGTTAGTTTAACACTACTGGTTTAGTCAAATGACAGTTTATAGGGTAGGTAGAGGTAGGAATTGTGTTTCGGTTTTTCAATAAACTACTGTTGACTGAATAGTTTTGTAAATATTGTCTTTTATAAAAGTTCACTTGCACTTATAAATTGGAAATATTATATTAAGCATTGATTGAAACATTTAACATATGAGAAGGCATCAAGTTTTTTTTACAGGTCTCTGAATTTCGGAGTCTGAAAGTAAGTCTCTGTAGCATCTGGTGAGTGGTTATACCGCACGGAACTCATTAAGTTTATCCTCTTTAATAATAATGTACCAACGTATTTACGTAGCCCGGCTTCGCACGGGTGCAATGCTGATTATTTAATCAGAATTGCACCCGTGCGAAGCCAGGGCGGGCCATACAAACACAGCACATCACAAACATACAGAAGCTAAAAATCATGCGAGTTAAGAGGCATTATTCCTTAAAAAAAAATGACAAATATGTATTCATAATTTCAACCAACTTTTTAAAGTGAATAATACTTTTACCCGAGTTCTAGTTAGTAACATAGCTATTTCATGCTATCATTGCGTGCAGTAGAAAATAAATTGAAAAAAAAAAACTAATTTTCTGCGTGAATTTTGTCAAATGTAGGTTTCAAATATATACCAATAACTCCCAATAGCCGGTGTTCTTGGTAGTAACATCAATAATAATATGTTAAGAAACATGTTTGGTCATAGAGAAAATGTCTAAAACAATCAGCATTTTAAAAGGAATAAGGCCTCTTAAAATAAAATAACTAGTAGAGGAATTAAAACAATCGGCCCTATCGCTAAATAGCGAAACTCATCCGGATAAATTTTATAGGTAGCGGAAAATATATTTTTTTTTAATTCCTAAAGAGCTTGACGAGTATGTAGTAATTTTTTAACTGAAAACCAACAACTATCCTCGCGGTGTAATATCTAAACAAATATCGACTTCAATCTACACACGAGTACCTCCTGTTATTACAAACAATTGAACGTCAACTGATCGACAATTGATCGACAAACGACCGCGCGGCGGCAGCGTCGCGTGTCGCGTGGGTGTGGTGAGAACTGACATTGGAATTATGGACTTGCTTCTAGAATCTGACTTTGTCTTTAAACTGTTTACTTACCTTATTTAAGTAGTAAGCTAGAATTTACTCGTAACTTCATCCACGATAAATATTTAACGCAGTGAACTTCGTAAAATTATCAAAAATCACTTGCCAGTCAGTTACCCGTCATGAGCAAGCATATTTAAGTCGGAGATATGTCAGAATGCTCTGCTATTAGTGTTAAGGGAACGTCAATATCGTCATCATCATCAACTTGTAAGGACGGTATAACTATCTGGTACCAATTGGCTCGATTGAGCGACCTTCCTTCAGCCGCTCTCAACTAACCCAGTAGTGGATGCCAGGTCGGTCGGTGGGCCCAGCGGTCTCGCTGCACGGGCGCTGGCCTCCTCCACGCACGGCTCCGACTCCAGCACCCTGCGATTATGAGCCTCTGCGCGCTTCTCGCGCGGTCCTCGATCATGCTCCAGCGTTCTCTATCGGCCTGCGAGTCAGCCTACCGCAAGCGCAATCGAAGACACCAGGTCCATCGGGGAATCTTACTTAAATGACACAATAGTTTTTGGATCGCTCTTTAGACTTTTTCATTTGTTTTGGTTACCTATAACACTATCTTATAATTTTGTGTAGCAATATGTGGTTAGAGCAAGCTAAATCGAGGTTTTATCGCCAAGTCTTACTTAGATGGCACAGTTGTTTTTGCATTCGTATATTGAACATTTTTAGAGCAATTTTGTTATGTTGTGTAGTGTGTAGTAGCCGTAGGAGGTATATCTTTGTTTTGTGCAAGCTCTATCAAAAACACCAAGTCCACATGGGATCAATCGGTATAATAAAATATAAGGCACTATCGTTTTTGGATAACATTTACTATTCATTTATTCATTCTTATCTTTCTAATATACTTATCCCTAAGCTTTAGTTAGTTGTTCAATAAATATTCTACCATTCTACAGAAAAAAATTGCATGGGATCTAAACATCGCACATAAATTTTCGTTTGCGTTAGTAACTCTTGCGATCGGGTACGTACGGCTGCCATTGATGCTTGGTTAAACAGAGAGAATGCGAGTTGCCTAGTCGTACACATTGACGGATTTTTACATCCTAAATCCTGAATTTAATTCCAAGAATCTAGTTAGAATATAGAAAACATAATCGGGCCGACCTAAATTAAAGTTTATCAAATCTCATTCGAATATGATAAGGGATGCCCTTTTTTGCTTTTGGTGCGTATGGTGTATCTGTATACATTGATGTTTGTAAGCAGTATAGAATTTTTTTTTTATAACTTGCTACATAGTAGCTCGAAAATAACTTCATGCACCACCCGTTCGCGAGCGTGTCATTGAATTCAGGACTGATTTGTGAGCAGTGCGGATGCTGCATTATCACGTAGTTGTTGACGGCCTTTTGTAGTATTTCTTTACTGTGCGTAGTTATGCACACCAATTAGTGAGCATTGTTTTAGATACGCTTCAGTTTTGTTCCAATAAATATTAGCCATTAGTATTATATATTTTCGTATAGCGTAGTTATGCGTATTGTACTCCTATTGGGTATTCGAAATACAAGCTATTTCATATACATAATATTCACAACCTTATTTCTCATATTCCAGCACCAAACATCTACTCCATGCCGCCAGTACTCGGCGAGGCGAAGGAAGGTAGCAAGCAAGCAGCCCCGGCTTTCAGCATCTGCGGCCGCCCGAAGAACATCGATTCCAAGTCCCCGATGCCTGGACCAGGCACTTACACCACCGACAAGGCAGTGAACGTGCTCGCTAAGCGACCACCAGCTTACACCATGGCGCCTAGACGTGAGCTAAGGCATCCGTCTGAAGCGATACCGGGCCCTGGAGTCTACTGTCCAGAGAAGGTAACTTATCAAATACTACTCTATCAATCATTAACTCATACATGTACGACTCTGCGTTCTTCTGGTACTAACTGCATGATAGGACAAGTGGTCGCATGTTAGCGCTCGCGTGTCTTGCTACAGATACGATCTATACACTTCACTCTAATCAGATTAAAGAGAGATGGATGTCACGTTCCCAGTTAAATAATAGAGGAAGGTGGCTAACCATTTAGAATCCTTCGATTGCGGACTTCCTTGCGTCCGCTTACAATCAGGTGGTTAGCATTCTGTTCTCCATCTTAGTGAAGTCATTTTAATTAATGACATAAAATTGTAATCATAAATACAATAGCTCTTTATCTTTATGATTATAACATAAAAAGAAAAAAAAAACAAGTTAACAGGAAAGGGTTTGTAACGTTTCTAAGCTCTATTATTTATTACTACTATGTGCTTCAGGGGCATTTACGATCGCTTAGCTTCAATTCGTTTGCGAGTTTACCAATCGTGTCTGTCCACGGATATCTATCTAACTGTCCGATCGGTTTAATCCGTAGTAAAAACTCAATCCTTTTTTCAAATTTACTCGGTCAATTTAAACACAGTTTGCCCTTGAACAACGTGTTTACCCTATCGATTTGCCACTAACCATCAACTAAGTACACTGGAAATTGCGTACCTATTATATAAGTACCTAGTATATTTAATTGAATTCCATTTTTGACCATTTTTATTTCTTTTTTCGGAGTATTAAAGCTCACTTATGTCGGGATAGTATTCATTATTGGCATCAGTAAGTGAATGCACTCATGTTTAGCTCGTTCAGTTGAGTTCTTAAATTTATGACCAAATATTATTGCTCGTATACATATTTATGAACTCGACTTTACCCCAAGACGATCTTATAACGCTATCTCCAGTGTATATATAGTACAGGCTTCTTGCTAACTCTTTAACATTGGGTGGGTGCAGGTGTGCGTGAACCTTCCCTGGGCGCCGGCGCATACGTTTGGGATCCGACATTCGCAGTACATTGGCCAGGCCGTCCACTACCCTGCTCCTGAAGAGATCTCCGTCATCTAACCTGTCCGTAACCTGCATGTCACCACAATTATTATCATTTTCCATATTCGCTTTAACGCTTTACAATCTCTTTAACGTGTTTTTTTAAACCATTGCTTATGTTTCAATCATGTTTATACGTAATAAGAAAATTTTCTATGTATATTGACAGATCTATAGTACTTAAACATTATATAAATTTAACCCAAGGAAACTACTTAGGTAAACATAAATGGTTAAAGTTTTTTAAATATGATATAATTCTAGGCGCTTTTGTTTATTTCCAAGTCTGAGTCGATATTGATCCCCTGAATGCTATTAAAGGTACAGTTATTACTTATTATATTTAAACGCATAACATTGTGTAGTTTGAATACGGTAGACATTTGTATTATATAGTAGCTAGCACTTAAATTTGAGTAGACGATTAGAACCAATAAGTATTAATTTTCTTACTGAGGTAAAAGTTACATAAATCTGTTAAATTTTTCAGGATGCTGCAATACAACAAACGAAAACGTATAAACATACTTTTTCGAGTAGATGCAAGATTAAAAACGGCGATCAAGTTCCTGCACCTAACGCATACTCGCCTGAAAAGGCAGACAGGTTGTTGAGAGCAAAATCACCTGCCTTCTCATTTCGGACTAAAACAGAAGTCACTGTTTCACACGACGCGCCTGCTCCTAATGTCTACTCCCCGGAAAAGGCTCTCAATTCCTTGAAGAGCGGACCAAAATACACATTGGCAGGAAAAGGCGTTGCCGAAAAGCACGATTCGACACCAGCTCCTAACTCCTATAACCCCCAAAAAGCTGATAAAATCCTACATGAAAAATCTCCGTCCTACACAATGCGCTCAAAAGACGTTGTAGATAAAATTGAACTAACCCCAGGTCCTAATGTTTACGCTCCAGAAAATTCTATCCATATGCTTAATGGAGGACCTAAATTTACAATGTCTGGTAAAGGGACTAATGTAAAAATATCAGAAACACCAGCTCCTAACTGCTACGCTCCAGAAAAAGCAGACAAGGTCCTACATGAGAGCTCACCAGCTTATTCATTTAGGATTAAAGAAGAAACTATCATTCGAAGTGAATCTCCTGCACCTAACGTATATGCTCCAGAAAAATCTATGCATATGTTGAACGGCACACCTAAGTTTACGATAAGTGGGAAAGGAACGGTAAGCAAAATCGAAGATACCCCGGGCCCCACAGCATATTGCCCGGACAAGGCGGATAAATTGCTTCACGAATCGTCTCCTGCATATACGTTTAGAGTAAAAGATGAGACGAGAATAACCGATAATGTTCCTGCCCCAAACGCTTATGCTCCCGAAAAATCTATTCATATGTTGGATTCTTCTCCGAAATATACTATGGCGGGGAAAGGTGCTAACCCAAAACACGACAACATACCGGCACCAAATACCTATAATCCTGATAAAGCCGATAAACTTCTACATGATTCATCACCAGCTTACACATTCAGACCTAAGCATACTATGGACAGACCTAGTGATACACCGGCGCCAAATATGTATGATCCTCATTTATTAGACGGCACACCTAAGTATAGTTTATATGGTAAAGGCCCTGATAGCAAATGTCCTGATACACCCGGTCCTAACGTATATAACCCACATTTAATTGATGGAACTCCGAAATACACGATGGCTGGAAAAGGGCATACAGGAAAACCATTTGATGGCCCAGCACCTAATTCATATGACCCTCATTTACCTTCTGATACTCCGAAATTCAGTTTGGCTGGTAGAAGTCCAGATGGAAAGCCATCAGATACGCCAGGTCCGAATTGTTATGACCCTCATTTACCGAGTAATTCACCAAGATATACTATTTCGGGCAAGGGTCCGGATGGAAAAGTGTCCGACACACCTGGCCCTAATAATTACCATCCACATTTACCTAGTAACGGTCCGAAATATACTATATCTGGTAAGGGTATGGACGGAAAAGTTCCAGACACACCTGGTCCCAATAATTATAACCCACATTTGCCAAGCAATTCTCCGAGGTACACTATCTCTGGTAAGGGTCCGGATGGAAAGAATTCGGATACACCTGCTCCGAATAATTATGACCCACATTTACCTAACAACGCTCCCAGTTATACAATTTCCGGAAAGGGACCGGATGGGAAAATTTCAAACACACCTGGTCCAAATGCTTATGATCCTAACTTGCCACATAATTCGCCTAAGTTTACAATGTCGGGAAAGGGCCATGACCCGAAGACTTTCGATGTTCCAGCCCCAAATGCGTACGATCCTTTGATACTAAACGGAACTCCTGTATATACAATGGCTCCTAAAGGGAAACCAGGAAAAATTGTAAACACTCCAGGTCCTAATACGTATCACCCCGAAAAGGCCAACAATATGTTATATGAAAGCTCACCAGCATACAGTTTTAGAGAGAAACAGCTCCTTCATAAACCAGATAATACGCCTGCACCGAATTCTTACGATCCCAGTAAATATCACTACATGTTAGATGGAGTTCCAAAGTACACATTTGGTACTAAAGGTCCTGCAGAAAAACATGACGATGTCCCGGCCCCGAATACTTATAATCCGGATAAGGCTGATAAAATATTGCACGAATCATCACCGGCTTATACGTTCAGGCCTAAAGTTGAAGCTGGGAAAATAGTAGACACACCCGGTCCAGCAGCTTATAACCCAGAGAAGGCTGACAAAGTTTTACTGGATAATGCGCCTAGGTACTCTTTCCGTATTAAGACGAATCCACACAAACCAGACAGTGTTCCCGCACCTAATTCATATAACCCTGATAAAGCTGCCAATCTATTGAAGCCTAGTGCACCCCAGTATACATTTAGGATTAAATCTGATACCTTGAAAATTCCTGACACACCAGGTATATATAACTTTCTTTTAGTCGGTAATGATGTTCTTATATAAATATATTAAAATAAACTAAAAATGTGTTAATTGTTGCAGCACCAAATGTTTATACAATTCCCACGCCGGTCAAAACGCCGCTGTACACCATATCAGGCAGGCACAAGGAGCCTATTGATGAGCGTCTAAAGGTCCCTGCCCCCGGCACTTACAGTCCAGAGAAAGCGGGCAAATTTGTACTGACTTACTCCCCGCAATACACGTTTGGAGTCAAAATTCAGACGACAAAGTTCGCCGAAACCCCTGGTAAGTTCCAAGTGCCATATCAACGGAACTTGTTTTTAATAAACTTGTGCTTAATTTCCACACAAACTTATCTGTAGTATGTATAGAGTGCAGCTTGCATGAGCCATGAATAGCCAGAGTCCAAGACCCATTATTGGCGTTTCTATTAAAAACTTTTAGATCATAAATTTTAGTGGTTCGTGTCTTTATTTTCAGCTCCAAATACCTACCGGATACCGTCCGTGCTCGACACTCCCGTGTACACGATATCTGGTCGTCACAAGGTTCCGGTCGACGACCGAGTCCGCGTACCCGCGCCTGGCACCTACTCACCGGAAAAGGTATAAATCACAACTCCTACTTACATATCACTTGCGGCATTTGTAAAACACCTACCGAATACCATCCGTGGTCAACACTCCTGTGTATACGATGGGTCTATATCAGATGGCATACAATTATTAGTCCTATCGTTGTGTCGCATAACGTCTTTTGTCCTAATAACGTATGGCATACACTTTGTTCCGCATATTTTTGATTGTCCAAAATTGTTGCTCCTATTATCGATTGTCCTAAATATTATTTGTCCTATCGTTTGATGTGGCTAAGATTCAACTATCGAATGATTGATGTGCATAATTGTAATGTTCCTAATATTTAATGTGCTAAAAATCTTTTGAATACATTTCATTATGACCCAAATCTCGAAGATTTTTAAGCAAGCATTCTGACGCTCCGCTATCCATGGTCATAAAACAAACCTAACCTAACCTACAGTTTTCGGTCTTTAACCTAACCTACTAACTGCTTAATTTTAATATACCTCCATGCAAGCAAGCATTCTGCCGCTCCGCTCGCTTCGCTCGCTCCGCTATCCATGGTCATAAAACAAACCTAACCTAACCTACAGTTTTCGGTTTACAATATTAGGATAGTGTAATCTTGATAATTTTTAGCTAGCAGAGTTTTTAAAGGGTCACAGTTCTACCTAACACTCCTCCTCGCTTCGCTCGTCGTCGTACCTAACCTAACCAAAATCTGACCTGCCTGAAGGTAGAATACGTAACGATTCTGACTTCACGCCTACCATAGTTTAGTTTAGGTGCTGTAATTTTAGCCAATTTAATAATAGGCAAAATAATTCTTAGGGCAATTCATGTTAGGAATATTATGCTTTAGGTAATTAGATTTTAGAGTTATCAATATTAGGACAAACTTGCTTTAGGACTAAATGAGTATGCGCAAAAATTATTAGGACAAACGAGTAGTATGCCATTCAAAAATATGCCAAACATTCTCGGCCAAACATTTTTAGGACAAAAAACGTTATGCGATACGACAGGCACCCGTATAGGGTATCGGTTTGTCACAAGTTTCTTGTTGACGACGTAGTCCCCTTACCTGCTTAAATTGTAATAGTAATTTTGCCTTCCACGGGACATAGATGGCGTTAGGTGTTGCATTTCGTTTGAGTGTTCTAATAAACTATTCAACTCACATCCAGGTGCTATCAATATTATATTTCATTTTAAGTGACCATTTTTCTCTTTTAGGTGCAATTGAGCAGAACACCGCAAATAACGTTCGGAATAAAACATTCGCCATTATTGGGGCAACTGAAACCGCTTCAGACAATACATGACACAAAAGAAACACAGAACCTACAGCAGACTACTAGAACAGTAGAAGTCAAGACCTCAACTGTACAGAATAATATGGTCAGTACAAATAACGATACACAGAGGACAAGCAATATCATAGAACGTGTATCAGACGATAATTCAACACAAAACATTGTTAACGGAACGCACGAAGTGAATACAATTATTCAAAGAACTCGAGCCCCCATTACACAAATCAGAGCGGAAAGCGAAATAAGGAGTTCAACGGTCACCCCTGAACCGGTTGTGGAAACTTTGACGCAGGAAATTGTGTGGGTACCGGAGAAACCAATTCGGCGAAACTCGTACACAATCGACAAATCAGATGGATCGGGATTTTTGGAGCATTATCAGCATAGTGATGTTATTCCTGTAGAAAATGGTGTACGGAAAGTAGCCGCTAGTGGAGAGCGAGGAGCCTCTTGCAGCCAGGAGGTAAGCGAAGCGGTAATTAAGAGCAATGGCTTCGAAAAAAGCATGCAAAAGAACGTGAAGAACGAAAGCGCGCATGAGAAGAGTCAATCAGCTACCGAGGAAGTCCGACAGGGCACTGAGGTGAAGCAGCTGGCGAATGGAGGTATTGCAAAGACCACTACTACGACTACTATTAGAAAAGTGGGTTCAGCTGCGAAGACGGCGAAAGCAACCACCACGGTCACACGCACTGCTACCGCAGTGACGTCTCGTGACGTTGGCGCTAAGTAATCTGTTGCTTGCTGCTTTTGAGTCCTATTTTTCACAGTTAAGTTTGCACTGGACGCCTCTGACCAATCGAGGTGCAAATTCAAGTACATAGTATAACTGCTTCGTTTCTCCCTTTATCAAAATGCTTACTTTGTCAATTGATGCGATGCGATCCTATTTATATTACATAAACTGTCCTAAAAAATAACTAGCATCAATTAAAAGTGCTTGAATGTTTAAAACTAAGATATTTTAACATAGGATTATTTTGAAGTAAAATAAATAATTGTGTCCACCCTTATCAACGATTAAATTATGTACCTAAATATTTTCTTTCATATCTATAAAATAATGATAATCCTGGCAACGTAAATATACAGTATCATCTTGCCTAGTTCTCGTAAGGACACAAATATATCTAATGTGATTAATTTATACTCACTCATTGTTACTAATGTTATTACTTTACACTATTATTATTTTACAAATTTAATTTTAATAAAGTTTTTAAATAATAAATATCGTGATGTATTATTTTAGACTTAACGAAATACGAAACATCATTCACTGGGTCTAGATCAAAATATATATATTGTCTCACCCGCATTGGAACGAATTGAGTAATTTTGAAGTGGAATAGGTATATGGAACATGAAATGGTTTTATATGGTGAAAACCCTAGAAAAACCTAAATGGTTCGATGGAACTATATTTTATTTTTATTTTATTTATTTTATTTTATTTATTTGGAGAACAAACAGAGATAGATATACATAAGAAACAACTTAATTATAAAACTATATACTAAACATGTATCTAGCTCCTCAACAGTTCTCACTAAGACATACATTCTTATATTTATTGCTCTCTACGTATTTATATATTTACTAACTACACTTATTTAATGATGTTAATAAGAAGTAGGTATGTTGCAGAGAAAAGAAAAAAAAAAATGATGAAGCGGCATGCTTATAAGGTACGAATAAGGTAAAACTTTACATACCTACAGATAAAAGTCATGGAATTTGAAAGTTAGTAATAACATTGAGTAATTGTTTTTTAAACCGGTTTCGTGATGTGTTAAAAATATCAACGAGGGACTTGTTGTAAGCGTGACAAATGCGACGTAAAGGCGCGCGCACCCCGGCGTTGCCGGCGCTCGTGGGCACGGCGAACAGGGCCTCGGCGCGCGCGGCGTGTCGGCACCCTAAACTGCACGAGCTCCAGCAGTTCACTGTTGTCATACTCTGACCGACAGATATTGTATAACGCTACCGCATCGGATATTTTACGCCGCACTAGTAGTGATGAGATTTTGTAATGTTTCAGTAAATCTGTATATGTCATTTTTTTCTTGTCAATCTTATGCATAATTCTTAAAAATTTCTTTTGCACCATCTCAATACAGTTAGAATATTTGGCATATAACGGGTTCCATATCACTGTAGCGATTCACATGATCTCGTCATGTGCTCGCCATCATATAATCATATATCACCATCGTAAGACTCACATCATCATTGTCATCGTCAAATTCCTGACACATTGACATCATATTTCGCCAAGCTAATACTAAGGTCATCATTCAATAGGTATATGCAATACAAATGCCTAATAGGAGTAACAGTATGAATGGTTACGAAAGCAAGTAAAAAAGCATTCCAATAACTAAACAGCCTACCATTTTAAAATAGCAAACTGCTATTCACAGGATTTGCCAGCGGAAGAATTGAGCTTTATAAGCTGCATAAGGATTAAAATAGTGTGAGTGTCCAGAGTGTCCAGAGTATTCACCGAGTCCAGGGTGTCTAAATTGTCTAGCGTATCTGGCGTGTCTAGCATATCTAGAGTATCCAGGGTGTCTAAATTGTCTAGCATATCTAGAGTATCCAGGGTGTCTAACTTGTCGGGAGATATTGGTTATTATTATTATTATTATTATTTTTATGTCATAGGGGGCAAACGAGCAAACGAATCGCCTGATGGAAAGCGATTACCGTCGCCCATAGACACCTGCAACACCAGAGGAGTCACAAGTGCGTTGCCGGTTATAAATAGGCAAGGGCTTAGTAGGAGGGGATTCATTCTGTTTGGAACTTCGACTGAGTAACATTGTTCTCTGGCAATTAAGGTACTAAATATAATACAAAGGGAAATTTCTGTTGAGGTTTAAAATTATCTTTCTGGAATATAATTATTTATTAAAATTTAGTGGGCATTTGTTGTTTGAAGGCTATTAAGCTTAATTACATGCCAGAAATAGTGTTTTGGTACATGGTTGCCAGGTGAAAGATATTTAACCTTGCGGCTGTTAAACGAATATCTTTCACTCTTCTAATTTTATCCGGGTTAGACGTCCCGGACACTAGCCATATACAAGTGCAGTGATCAGTCTACAAGTGTGGAGTGTTCTGTCTGGTGAATGCAAGGACCACACGTGATGGACATGCGGGATAATCCGCGCTTGCTGAAACCAGATGGCCCTCCAGGCTTGGTCTCATATAAATAAATAAATATTAAGGGACAATCATACACAAATCGACCTAGTCCCAAACTAAGCAAAGCTTGTACTATGGGTACTAGACGACGATATACATAATATATAAATACACATATAGATAACATCCATGACCCAAGAACAAATATTTTGTACAAATATTTGCCCCGGCCGGGATTCGAACCCGGGACCGCCGACTCAGTAGGCAGGTGTCTACAAACCGAGCCAAACGCGTCGTCAAGATATATAATTATATACTTATATAATTATATATCTGCATTATATACACATATTAGGGTGAGCCGATTTTAGGTCCAACCTCGGGCTAATCACCCGAATTTATAGCTTAGCTTAGCTAGGTCCCATACACGTTTAAATGTAAATATGAGGTTTAGGCCTCTAGTATTTGTGTGCTAGCTAGGCGAACAAGGGTATAGTGTTAGGTACACTTCAGTAGGAATATTAGAACGGGGTTCTTTACCTACCGAGCAATCGGCCAATCGTCATTAACTAACATAACATCTATTCAAATTATTTTAATCTCGTCAGGTATAGTAGATGCTGAGGTTGCCCTACTGTTTCCTTAAGTGTTTATGACCCGGGATGTCAGTAGTGAAGAACAAAATCTTGTAACAGTTTGTAAATAATGGAATAGATGAACCTGTTATTTAGACTAATCAGATATCTAGAACCTTTATTTTGACATTAATATTTATAGAAATAATTAGTTAAACTTTACCGATCATGGTTTAAGGTTTGGTAAATTAATTAATATACACATGTTATAGCCTTAATAGAGATGTGCCTTTTCCGAAAATTTCCGGAAACTTTCAAAATTTTGTATGGGAAATGAGGAAAGTTTCCGGAAATTTTCGGAAACGGCACATCTGTAAGCCTTAATATCAGAATAGCATCACTAAAGTAAAGTCGGATCAGCTGGCAGATGACATTCGCTCTTTCAATGAACAGAAATAATTTTAACCTTTGTTATAATTCCGATAAAGAAATTGTGGGTTGTTGTGTAGTATGGAAAATAAAGCATTCCTATTGTTGGATTTGGTGTGTCTGAAGTGTAAATTGCTAAGAAAAGCCGGGGACTTGTGAATAACAATAATGAAAGTTATTCGTTCCCGTATTTACACCACAGATCTCAGAACTGAATTAATTTATATCACAGAGGCGTAGAAGAATTTCCTTATCAGAATAAGTCAGTCGAGAGTTGAAAGATACTACGAACGGACACAATAGTTTTCATAATTTCAAGGATGTATGACATTTACGAGTATGGTCAAACGAAAACCAAGTTCTAGAACTTATTAGAAGGGTTCTTACCTACTAGGAAAGAGTAGTGTACTAAACTTCTTATAGATACAATTATAACTTAATTTTCCTGAATTGACATAAACTTTACAACCATCTATCTATATATATATTACGCGAGGCCAATTTTTGTACATCCTTCATCAGATCTACAGTTATGGTCTGATTTTGATAAATAATATGTTATTAGATTCGTCTCATGCTGGAAAGGTGCATAAAACTCTTGGTTTTCTTATTTTTTCCTGAAAAAGTACTGAAAAATGGATTTGAAAAAACTACTGTGCGCTAACCACGTGACTTTGACAACGTGACCTGTGATCCCTATTTTGACATAAGATGACCAAATAATAATAAGCATGATTACGTAACACACCTGTAGTAAGTTGTTCAGCATGATGAAATATTATTTTTGAGTCGGCAACATAATATCCGCAACACTTAAAACATGTACGAATATGCAAAAATAATTTTGCAGTTTGTTGACAATGAATGACAGTAACCATATTCTGAAAACTTTTAATGTCTTTTTTATTGGGGGCTATTATGTCAATGCTCTAAATTGCCAGGTTGTTTTTCTTTTTAAAATGTTGATATGGAAACTTTTTCGCATACCTGTTAAAAATGTGGAGAAAAAAGCCGGTTAAGTGCGAGTTGGACTGGTGGTCGAAAGACTAGAAAAAACTGACCGTCATTCAAGAATAGATTGTTTTTATAGGCGAGTTTTACAATAAATCAAAGCAGAAAAAAATTAGTAAAACTAATTTAAACGTCATTCAAATAAGTAAATTTATGATAGATTATTATAAATATGTTTATATAAGTCCATCAAAACAATAATTTCAAGGAAAATGGCATGAGTCATGGTAAATTAAATGGTATTTTACAAGAAAAAACTTAGTCCTTCCGCTTGCATATCGACGGGATGGGAAATGTGGTCGAGTTGAGAATATGGACGACTTGACAATGTTGCTAAGTTGGGAATGTATCTACATTGGTAATATGGATGAGTTGGTATTGGTAAAATGGACGAGTTGGAAATGTGGACGAGTTGGGAATATGGACGAGTTGGGAATGTGGATGAGTTGTTAATTGGACGAATTGTCAATGTAGACGTGTTGGTAATATGGACGAGTTAGGAATGTGGATGAGTTGACAAAATGAACAAGTTGGGAACACGGACGAGTGGGCAATGTGGACGAGTTGAGAATACAGACGAGTTGGTGATATGGAAGATTTGGCAATAAAGACGAGCTGATAATAAGGATAAGTTGGTATTGTAGACGAGTTGGGTGTATCTTCGAGTTGGGAATATGGACGAGTTGGAAATGCGGATGAGTTGGCAATGTAAATGAGTTGGTAAAATTGACAAGTTGGGAACATGGATAAGGGGGCAATGTGTGTAAATTTCAATGAGTTCGTATTATGGACGAGTTGGCAATGAAGACGAGTTGGTAATACGGACAAGTTGGTAATATGGACGAGTTGTCAATGTGGACGAGTTGGGAATATAGACGAGTTGGAAATGTGGATGAGTTGGCAAAATGAACAAGTTGGGAATGTGGACGAGTTGGCAATAAAGACGAGCTGATAATAAGGACGAGTTTGTATTGTAGACGAGTTGGGTGTATCGTCGAGTTGGGACTGGACGAGTTAGAAATGTGGATGAGTTGCCAATGTGGACGACTTGGAATTGTGGACGAGTTGGGCATATGGACAAGTTGGAAATGTGGACGAGTTGTATTTGTGGACGAGTTAGCAATATGGACGAGTTGACATTGTTGATGAGTTGGAAAGGAAGACGAGTTGGCAATGTAGATGAGTTTGGTGTATGGACGAGTTGGTAATGTGGACGACTTGGCATTGTGGACGAGGTGGGAATATGGACGAGTTGTAAATGTGGACGAGTTGTATTTGTGGACGAGTTGGCATTGTGGACGAGCAAGTAATATGGACACGTTGGCATTGTGGATGAGTTGGGAATATAAACGAGTTGGCAATGAAGACGCGTTGGTAATACGGACGAGTTGATAATATGGACGAGATTGGCAATAAAGACGAGTTAATAATAAGGACGAGTTGGTATTGTAGACGAAATGGGTGTATGGACGAGTAGGAAATGTGGACGAGTTGGGAATATGGATGAGTTGGCAATAAAGACGAGTTGGTAATATGAACGAGTTGGCAATGTAGATGAGTTGGGTGTATGGACGAGTGGGCAATGTGGATGATTTGGCATTGTGTACGAGTTGGGAATGTGGACAAGTTGGGAATATGGACGAGTTGGAAATGTGGACGAGTTGTATTTGTGGACGAGTGGGCATTGTGGTCGAGTAAGCAATATGGACGCGTTGGAATTGTGGACGAGTTGGGAATATGGACGAGTTAGCGATATGGTTGGTCGAGTTGGCATTGTGGACGAATTGGGAATATGGACGAGTTGCCAATGGAGACGAATTGGTAATATAGACGAGTTGGCAATGCAGATGAGTTGGGTATATGAACGAGTTGGCAATGTGGACGTGTTGGGTGTGTGGACAAGAGGGCATTGTGACCCAGATGGGAATATATTCGAGCTGACATTGTGGACGAGTTGGCAATGTGGAATAATTAGCATGTTACCCTAACATGCGAATCTTGATGGTAGAAATAACCTACATATGATGCAAATTTCAAAAAATCGACGTGCTCAAGAATAAATCATATTTGAATTAATGACGTCTGGCTGATCATTCTTATTCTCATTCAAAATTAAATTTGACAAATTCTGCTGTCAACAAAACAAATTGATTTTATAAGGCTTCCGTTTTTACCGACTATGGTAAGCAACCATAAAATTCGGTTTATATCATAGACTTGGGAGTATAGATAGCATCTCCCTCACTCTTCTGTCAGACACTATTTCAATGAGAGGAAAGACACGAAAGTTTGAATTTGGAATTCGGGTATTAGGCCTTCAGCTCTAAATTTATTAAAAAAATATATATCTTATATTCTGTTTTCAAACATATTTAGCTGTTTTATATATTGGATTTTTATTACACGTACAGTCGAGTTCATTTACATCTACACACTTACGAGAACAAAAATATCTGAACACGACTTTATGCTCCTGACAATAGGGTCGTGTTCAGATATTTATGTTCTCGTAAGTGTGTAGATGTAAATGAACTCGACTGTACATGTTTGACATATTCTTTTTTTTTAATGGTGGAGTATTGTTGGTCAGTAATTTATTTAGATTAGTAAGTAGGGTTTGATTAAGTGTAACTAGCGTAAGAATTTTAAACACAATGTTTAATTGTTATTGAATAAATGATTGATGATGATGACATGGCAGCACCCATTTTAAGAAAATTTGCACGATCTATTGAATTTCATAAAAAAACAAGCATTGATAATAGTGGGTTTTCGTGTATCTATAAACGTTTTTACTCTCTATTTCATACAATTGAGTTTATGTAACATTTTTTATTATCAATATTTTGAAGTATTTACGATTATAAATGAATACATAAACAGTAACGCACTCCATGATTTCCTTTTTAAAACCTGCGTAGTGAGTGACCAAATCTTTCGTTTCGACTCATGTGCTATTTCTGGAAATTGATAGAAATCGATCATTCGATAAATGTATGTCCTGAAGAAAGAACAACAAATTAAAATTCTCCCAATCTTATGTTCGGTCCTATGAAAATATGTCAATTATTTTTTTAAGATATGGGACTATTATTGTCATGAATTATATTTTTCCATAAATCGAATAATATGCATTTTATTTGTGAAACAGATCAGCAGATCACAGAATCTAATGAAGAATCACATGTCATTAATGCACAAGTTATTGTTACAAAAGAGTTGAAAAAGTTGTCACAATGAAGCTGGCAGTTGGCTATCAGGCCTGGCTCTAGCCCAGCATGTTTTAAAGTTTTTAAAACATCATTTTAACGTGTTTTTTTTACAGTACTTATTCTTCGTTCCCCAAAAACTTCTTATCGATAAAGTAGTTATTTTCTGTAACACTACCGGATTTCCATATTCTAGCGGCGGTTCGACGCCGCAACGGGTCTCTAGTTACATATATTTAACTAGTTAAATAGGTAGGTGATTCAATTCTTAGAGTAGGCCTTGTGTAGTTAACTTTAAAGATGCCTGAGCAAAGAGGCTTCCTAAAAGATGGACCTCCTGACACCTTGCCGTAGTCTAGACATCATGCAAGGTTGCAGTGTGGTCCCACCGTGGTTGGTTCAGCTTAGACTAGGTGCGGAGTTCCCCATCCTCTAGCTGAACGCTTTAATTCGATTAGCTTCTCAGGAATAGATAGGTAAAGCGTTCAGTGACATTCTCCGTGCACTTAGCGAGGTAGGGGTTTTTCCAACAACAAATTTATATTTTTAGGGTTCCGTACCCAAAGGGTAAAAACGGGACCCTATTACTGAGACTTCGCCGTCCGTCCGTCCGTCCGTCCGTCCGTCCGTCCGTCCGTCCGTCTGTCACCAGGCTGTATCTCAACAACGGTGATAGCTAGACAGTCGAAATTTTCACAGATGATGTATTTCTATTGCCGCTATAACAACAAATACTATAAACACACTACAAATAAAATAAAATAAAATAAATATTTAAGGGGGGCTCCCATACAACAAACTTGTTATAGATTATATATATGTATAGGTACGGAACCCTTCATGCGCGAGTCGGGCTCGCACTTGCCCAATTTTTTTTATATACCTACACCATAAGATACCTTCTCCATTATACTATAGTCTGGTCTTTACTAGTTCTTAATTGCGATGACTATAACAACTTCCTACTTATTGAATAGGTCTAGAATCCATTTCGAATTGTTCTACTATAACTTATTTAAGGGATGTATACCCTTTTTTCCAGGATAAGTTATAATAACAAAATTATTTAATTTTGTCAAAAATGAAAACTTAAGATTAATTAAATTTGTAATAAAATCTTATAGGTTCTGTAACTTCAATCTATTTATAGATTAGTAATGAAGTATAGTTTCATATTGTACATAAGCACTTGACTACTAAACAATCTGGAGTAAGGACATGCAATTGCAAAAGCTAAATTATCTTTCATCACAGAATTTGGATAGATTCACATACTGATCTTTATTGTTACATAGAGTAATCTAGTAAAACTATACCTTACTATGGACTGGATGAATTTTATATCTCATATAAAATTAAATAAATTTTAATAAGAGTAAAATATCCCATATTTAATCATGCTATAGGAACTGAAGATATTTTTGAAGGCTAGACTACATAGGAAGTAATAATTTTATATTTTGAGGATAGATAACATTAAATTAAGTTAGAAATTTAAATTAGTACAAAGAACCAAGGTAGCAGCAGGATAGGAGAATCTTGCATTAAATAAGTAAGAGAATACACATTTATTTGGTAATACATAGTAGCTTATCACAGTATATAGGTACGGAGGCACTTAGCGACACATCATGGTTAAATATCTCTTAAAAGAGTCTGAGTTACTACTTCAACGTTGGGTCCTATACAATCTAGACTTTCACACGGTTATACCGATCACATTTTTGGCCATTAGTTATTAAGAAATGTTCAAGTTCAATTGTTATGAAGATCCTTTCATATCTAGGTTTGTTTAGTTGTAGGAGGTGGTAGACTAGGAGTTGCTGTTAAGATATTCTTAGGTAATTGTTGTAGGGTTTTCTTAGGGCTTCGTTGTAGGAGTAGAGTTTAGTGACGAGGGTGACGCAGGCGGAAGACCAGGAGGTTTATTTAATAGGTAGCTCGTATACATTACATCACTGATGCATATTCTAAATGTGGTCTTGCTAACGCTTTATATAGTAATAGGTATGTGTCTGGTTTTTTAAATACCTTAGATGACCTGATCACGAATCCTAACATCTGATGTGCCTTCCGAACGATTTTTTCAACATGTTCATTAAAGTGCAACTTTTCATCGAATATTATACCGAGATCCCGAACTCTTTGAACCTTTTTTATTTCAGTACTTCCTATACTGTATTTATTGTTGATTACTCTTTTATTATTCTTTGTAAATGTTATTTGCATGCATTTATTAACCGCTAGCCGTAGCTTATTACATTCACAGTATTCATAAAAGTTATCTAAGTCATTTTGAATCAATCTACAATCATTTTGGTCTCGTGCTATTCTATAGATTTTTAAGTCGTCAGCAAACTTAATATCATTAATAAAAATAATATATAGCAAAGGCCCTAAAATTGAGCCTTGAATCACACCGGAAGTCACGTTGGCTTCCATTGATCTAAAACCGTTGATAATTACTACTTGTGTCCTATTTGCCAGATATGACGCAAACCAGCGCAAAAGATTACCACGAATTCCATTGAATGCTAGCTTCCGAAGTAGGTATAAGTGATCTACCTTATCGAATGCCTTTTGAAAATCAGTGAATATGACATCCACCTGCTCCCTTTTATCCATAGATTTAAACAGGAAATTTGTATATAACATGAGGTTGGTTACAGTAAATTTCTTTTTCATGAACCCATGTTGCTCCGGTAGTAGAGTTTTTTGCACCAGGGGGAAAACAACATCATGGATAAGACCTTCAAAAACTTTAGGTATTATCGATTGGACTGATACTGGTCTGTAATTTGTAACTTGGGATTTTGAACCTGATTTGTGTAAAGGTGTAACATGAGAGATTTTCCAACGTTTTGGGAAAGTTCCTGCACTGAGACATTTATTGAAAATAATAAATAATGGGGCGGCTAGGGCGATGGCAGTATTTTTTATAAAAAATGGGCTAATTCTATCTGGACCGGCACCTTTATTAATATCTACATTTATAATTTTTTTTTAATATTTGACTGTGATTTAAATGAATATTAGCTATATTATTCGCATGATCTGACTCTTGTATAGACGTCAGAGCACTGCAATTATTAGTATCGCTGCCTGGCTCAAATACTGACTGAAAAAAATCCGAGAATAGTTCCGCTGCGTCCTCGGGTGTGTTTGAAACTCTATCCCCATAAGACATTGTCGCTGGGTACCCTGTAGTATTACTTTTTAATGATGACACATATGACCAAAATACTTTCATGTTCTTTTGTAACGCTAACTCAGTGTTTTTGGTATAACTGCTAATATTTTACATCTTTTCCTTAATAAAGAAAATTCAGCATAATCTGCTAATGAATTATATGTTTTCCAACGGCGCCAGATTTTAGTTTTTCTTGTGAGCGTTTTTTTTAGGGCTGGGCTAAACCATTTTGGTATATTGTTATTACGAATTTTTTTTAGAGGTACTAGACTATCTATAATGTTATACACTAAGTCGTAAAACCTATCAACTGCCGCATCAGGGTCCAAATATTGAAGTTCCAAATTCCAGTCAATTCCACTTAAATTATTAGAAATTTCTAAATAATTGGCTTTATGAAAATTGTACTTAGGTATTGGGTTTTTAGCGATTAGATTTGTGATAAATAAATCTATGGCTAATTGGAAGGGAGGGTGATGCCTGTCAATATTTGAAATTACGAGTTCTGAATCTGTGACAACGCAATTTTTATTACAAAATATTAAGTCTAAAGTATATGTATTTGTTCAATTACTGTATTGATACCAAAATCGGGACTTTAGCATCCATAACTGGCTCAGATTCCGTCTCTCGGCAAAATAACGTAACCTTCAGTAACAGTTATTTGGAGAAAAAGCTGTTTATGTTTTTGCTGTCTTTTGTTATTTCATATTGCTGCTGAAATAAACCAAAATATTTGTAAGGTTACGTACGTTGTTTCTAAAAACGTAAATAAAATGGAAATAAATATTTGTGATGGTCTATATGGTCGATGCCATTACTGGTAATAGATTAAACTTAGTTATGACACAATAACGTAACATGCGGGCCTATGATGGTTGCTTTTATCACGCGATAAATAAGTGACATAGCATCCGTCACGTTTTGGCAAGTTGCGAGTGTGAGTGACAGATGCTATGTCACTTATTTATCACGTGATAAATGCAACCATCATAGGGCCCCAGGATTACACGATTTTACCATGAGAGGGCAGTGGTGTTGGAGGCTAAGATCCACTTTGGGTCGTTATGCTCAAATTAATCTAGTTTAGTTTATAAAGTTTTAAAGCAACCTATATTCGTATTCAACACTATTGAATAGTGTAGGGAATAGTTACTATTCCCTCATAAGACTGTTCATAGAAAAAACGTATGGCAAGCTATGAGGATAAAGTTGCAACTATATATTAAACACTTATGTATTTAATGAATGGAGCCCACGTAGAAGTATTATGCGATGACTAACAAAGTACTTGTTCGCCAATTCATTTCCGATTACAAAAAACCCGGTGCAATATTTTATTGTAACATGAAGTAGCAAATATTGCGTAATTTCCTCAAGTCTTTTTTGTAAAGGAGACAAACAGGCTCTTTCATATTTTTTTTTTAATGTTTGGGACCTTGTTTTACTCTGTCTAAGCAACAGATGAAATTGTTTTTTTATTTTAGTCCTGTTTATTATTAAATATTATTTAATATTCTTACCAGAATTTATTACAACTTTATAGTAGCTAGGACAGTTTTTTGATTCGGTCTTAATGAATGAAATCGAACGAGAACATCGGGCCTGTAATGGTTGCTTTTATCACGCGATAAATAAGTGACAAAGCATCCGTCACATTTTGCTAAAATGCGAGTGTGGGTGACAGATGCTTCGTCACTCACACTCGACTTATATATCCCGTGATAAACGCAACCAGCATAGGCCCCCAGGGCCCAATATACACATGTGACACCTCTCATTGAACGATACTTAAAAAATACACTTCTCCTCCTACCAAACCGAGGTCCGATCGGTAGACAGGGGAAGATCCGACAAACATAACTAATACGTAATGAATTAACCAAACTGAACAAATATTAGTAGTTTATGCAACAATAATGAGAGGTCTTAAAATACGAGCTAAAGCCTGACCAGAAATATATGAGGATTGTCAAGAGGGCGCTATTTATAAGATATATATGGCAACAATTTTGCAACCAATCGCAACCAACTATAATGACATTAGTTTAAACACATGTCAGTTCCACTATGTTAACCTCGTAATATCATTTAATGGAATTTACTCTTTTCCTAACTGTTTTTCGTGTAGTAAACACATGAACACTTTATTTATATTCTGACGTTCACGATTGTGAATGGTTTTCGGCATTTTCGTTAGATAATTTTAAATATTTGTCTTTTAAAGATACCGCCGCCACGAATGACATTGATATTGTTGACAAACCATCATAAAATCATTGCCAGTGCAAGAAATTAGTTCCAGTGAAATTCCGCAATATGGCGCATCCTCATATATTTCTGGTCAGGCTTTAATTTTGGTCGCTGCCGAGTAATGTAGGTCCTTACCTATAATATCTGAACTTGTTATAGGAATTTAACAAGATGGGTGTAGATTAAATATGTTATTTGTATGATCTCAACTTAATTTTTCATTGCGTGATGAGCTTTGGAGCTGTGTAGATTTTTTTGGTGACCGTGTAGTTCGACGCGAGATCAGCATAGTCGCCTATAACAGATCGGCATAACGTGGCTTTGCATAGTTGTTGGCGTTTTTCATGAATTATCGGTCGATTTTAAGAGATAGTAAACAACAAAATATGTGACGCGGGGACGAAGTTTTGACGCGCGGAGCGTGCGTCTTTTCAGTCGTGGGCGGGCACAAGTACTCGAATAGTCTGCTTTTATAGAGTTTGAGTCGTACAAATATCATATAAAATAGGTATGAAGCCAAGTATTGCTAGACATGTTTCGAATCGGTTCGCGATTCATCATTAGGGTTTCCGATCAGTCGCAGCGGCAGCTAATCAAACTAACGTTGCGAAACGATTTGAAACATGACGAGCAATATTTGACTTAAACGACGTGAGTAAACCCGTTTCCTCTGTATCTCGATATTTAGATCGACTTAGTTATTTTATTAACCGAAGCGAAGAGGAAAACCCTTCTAACAAAATTATACCAGTCTGTGTCTAGATATAGCGGCCGGAGGGGAGAATAGTGTAAAGTAGGTAAGTGTAATAGTAGAGGATCCCTTTAAGAACGACCTTCACCGAGATGTTTATTTGATTAAATGTATGTTATATTTAATTTAATATGTCAATAAATATATTGCATATGGGTTGCCTAACAAATTTTAGTCCAGGGTATGTTTAATTAATGATTAAAAAAATTTTTTTTTTAAACATTTGATTATTAGATAAATTCTATACCAATCGAAAGTTTGAAGCCCATAGAATATGCAAACGTTAGGTTGCCTATTCTTTTCCCGTCACAACTATCGGGTAGCCAGGTTTAAACTGGTAAATCTATACTAGCATTTTGCAACGGTCTGATTATTGAATTGAAATTAAATAACATTAAAGATTATTTTATCATGAACACGGTGGTATAGGGTTGCCTGCGAAAAATCAGTCCTGAATTCCGGTTGTCGAATTTTGAAAAGTAAAATATTGCAGCGAGTGAATGTGTGCGACTGAGAGGTCCCAACCAAAACCATCCCATACGATAGAAGAGGACACAGCATAGCAGCTGTTTGAAGTCCGCCCATTTAAAAAAAGAGAGTGCGCATGCTATTTGTGCTTGAAAATGAAAAGGATAGCGATAGACTCGTATATGCTGTGCATTATTTTGGAGTAGATTGTCGCTATAGATACAATAAAATGCATGGTATAATAATATACTCCGCCTGGTACTCTCTTCCGAGACTCGCGAACCACGTGACTGACACAAGCCTACGTCATCATGGTGTTCAGAGATTCTCATACTTTTAAACGTTGGAGAATTTTAACCAACGGTGAAAAGTGTTTAAACGGCATTAATTTTAAGTGATTCAAGTAGAAACATAGGTAGTAGAATAAAACAAATGTAATGTATCTAATCTTTCGGAGTTTCTTCTCAACAGTGGTCACCTCTTGTGAAATGTCGATAGACTCAGACATGTAAAAGTGCCCTTGTGGCCTACTTGCAGAATAAAGTTCATTATTTCATTAATTAATTGATTAAAAAAAAAGTTAAATAACTATTTCTCTATTTTAATAATAAACTACTCCAAAATAATGTACAGCATATACGAGTCTATCGCTATCCTTTTCATTTTCAAGCACAAATAGCATGCGCACTCTCTTTTTTTAAATGGGCGGACTTCAAACAGCTGCTATGCTGTGTCCTCTTCTATCGTATGGGATGGTTTTGGTTGGGACCTCTCAGTCGCACACATTCACTCGCTGCAATATTTTACTTTTCAAAATTCGACAACCGGAATTCTGGACTGATTTTTCGCAAGCAACCCTATACCACCGTGTTCATAATAAAATAATATTTAATGTTATTTAATTTCAATTTAATAATCAGACCGTTGCAAAATGCTAGTATAGATTTACCAGTTTAAACCTGGCTACCCGATAGTTGTGACGGGAAAAGAATAGGCAACCTAACGTTTGCATATTCTATGGGCTTCATACTTTCGATTGGTATAGAATTTATCTAATAATCAAATGTTTAAAAAAATATTTTTTTTAATCATTAATTAAACATACCCTGGACTAAAATTTGTTAGGCAACCCATATGCAATATATTTATTGACATATTAAATTAAATATAAAATACATTTCATCAAATAAACATCTCGGTGAAGGTCGTTCTTAAAGGGATCTTAGACTATAAGTGAAATCTTCATTCTTAACTACCTATAAATAAATGGATCACGTTGTATGTACACGGAAAATCCTTTCGGTAAATAAAATACAAGGGAATATTTAGTTAACTCATAACTTATTAATTTATTTTACTATCGTTGTACATTTTTTTATCACCGAGCGAGCGAGCGGATGTTTTTAAAGTGATAATTTGAGCAGTTTACAATGAAACGGAAGCTCGTACGGAATGTCCAGGATAAGTGGACAGTGAACTGTTTCTGTCTCGCTTGTACAAGGGGTGTTGTCTCTGTCGATTGATAAAGGCAGGGATAACGAATAAACAAAACATTGTTTGTGTTATGTGTTGTGAGTTGAGTCAAGTGTGGATATGGACAATGGTCAGCGGAAGGAGTCATTATAAATACCACATACGAGTAGTTGGACAACTATGCGGACTACCTACGCTGATTACAATATGTCACATTTTTCTTCCATAGTTAACAATGGCTTGAATTTCAATTAAGCTACAACAGAAAAATAAAGTAGTTGTTTACACGCTTTAATTTAATTAAATGCTATTATTTAACTTCACATTTGTATGTCTGTTTGTTAACATAGCATGGCGTCGTTGCGCTTACCAAATCTGATATGGTCTTAGTAATTGCACATTTTAAGGTGTCATATTTCTATTAATTAAAATCTAACACATCAGTTTTGGTAAACGCAACGAAGATGGAAAATTTGAGCCGACTGTTGCAGCTGATTGATCTGATATTTGGTATATGTAAAGTACCAGCGTAACGTAGTACGAACAATTAAACTATACCGGCGAACAAACTTAACTTTGCCGTTCGATAACTGTTGTCCATATATACATCGACGTAGGTGCGGGTTAGTTTATCAACTGCAGTTTGTAATGACAAGAAGATATATTTATTGCAAGTGCTCACTATTTATATCTTCTGAAAATTATTATTATTAAACTTTCAACTCTAGCCTCAATAGTCAACGTGCGAGTGTCCAGCGAGGTGTCCCGTATTTTAATATGCGACACACTTAAACTTCTCGCAGCTTCGCAGCCGTTGTTTACCGGCTGAAACGTTTGTCAACATCATGAATGGCCTCCGTGATTTACACACCGGTTCAAATCGAGGAAATATTGAACCGGGATCGAATGCATTCGAACGTGATGGGGATATAACTTATGATTTTTAGGCTTTCGTGACTCTAAAGGGAAAACGGAACCCGTATAGGATCACTTCGTTGCCTGCCCTTGAGTCTACCTGGACCTCTAGCACCACTGTCACAAGCGATTATTTCTCGCGCGAGATGATTGCCTGTCTTTTTCTGTGCAGTAATGTGAGAGGGTGACAGGTGATGCTATGTCGCGTGACAAGAGTCGCAAAGCATAGTTGTGTTGTGTTAGACGGGTTGGCCCTACGTCTGTCTATTCGTTAACAAGGGAGTTAACAAGACACCGCCTCTGACAAAGCACCGTTGGTTTCTTGTCAGTTGCCATTGCGACTTTTTGCTTATCGCCTGGCGAAGCGGAGCCATGTTGTGCCAATATAAAAAAAAGTTAAAAACTGCCCAGCAAGGTGCCACGGATTTTAATATGCGACACGATTTAAACTCTCTGAATGACGCAGCCGTTGTTTACCGCTTACCGGCTGAAACGTTTATCAACATTTGAATGGGGCCATGTGAGCGCTTACATACTGCAACCGGTTATAATTATAATTCGAGGAAATATGGGACCTAGAAGACTGAATGAATGAACGTAACTGGGATATACCTACGGATTTTTTAGATTCATGTGCTTATATGAGGTTTTTAATTATAGCTCGGTCACGCTACTTGATTGCATTTGGTTTCTAAGACTCCGAGTAGCATGAAGTGAAACAGGCACGTCTTTAAATTTCTTCACCACAGTGAAAAAAATATTTAGATAAAATATTTTATTAGAAGCAAAATGGTTTTTTTTTACTAAATTAAAAATGTATAGTTTTCAGATTTTTTCCTATACTTGCAGTATGAGACAGTATTAGTTGCCAAATTTCATCGTTCTAGGTCAACGGAAAACACCCTATAAATTTTGATTCCCTTGAGAATGTTGAAATATACGCTTTTTTGCGGCAGAAGTTTGGTTTTTTCACAGTTTCAGCTGTAGACTTGAGATGGTTTTAATTTCAACTCCATACCTCCAAGTGTTCCCGAGATAAAGGGTCTTGACAGATAGATGGACGAACGGACAACAGAGTGGTCCTATAAGGGTTGCGTTTTTACCCTTTTTAGGTACGGAACCCTAATTATGCATATTACATATTTTTTATATTTTTTCACTCGTGTTAATTTTGGTGCGTATTAATATAATTTTTTTCACTATATAGTCCTATCTTGATTTCGGATAGGGGACAGTGGGGACACAATGCGTTTGGGCTTATTGGACCATTTCCACCGGACGGGCTTGTCAAGTCTCCCGATTAGAGTACATTTGCACTTAACTGAGTCATACAAGTGAATCTTTTGTGGGCGAGAGTTGGTTTAAAAATGTGTTGTTACACAAAAATGATTATTAGGTGGGTATGGGTACCTACATAAAAGAGCCATTGCCTTACAAAAGGTGGATTAAAAGCGATTTTGATGTTATGGGGTTTGGGTATAAAGGCATTATAAAAACCCAAGTCTTGACCTTGGGGGATGCTCCATTTTAAATTTGTTTTTTTTATAAAGCCGCATTTGGTTGATTCGTGACTAGCGTGTCCATGAGAAAATAATATATTTACCTATAACCTATCTAATTATTCATTTGCAATAAAAACCATGATATGGTGGAGCTATCCCCATCCCCGTCTAAACCCATCAATAAAACCCATGTTTATAAAATTATAATTTAAAATCTGTAACATAAGTTGTTCCTGACACAAAACACTGTGACATACAGTATTTTTAATTTTTTAAATACTGAACGCTAAAATTCAAATAGATGTACGCAAGTCTATTCTATTCTACTACAATTAAATTATAAATAAATGCTGATGTTATTTTGCGGTAATTTACAGGCATGAGACAATGGCGGGGGCGACCAGATGTTGTCAAGTCCAATTAATTAATGTTACTCTAGTTCTTTACCCACGCTATATTTTTTAAGGAATATGGTATAAGAGAACAATTTGAATTATAATAATAATAGGGCAGACCATGTTTTTAAGATTATAACTAGAATTTTCCTGTGGATTTACTCACGACGCTAACGTAGATATTTTGATTTACTGTAAAAGATTCCAGAATAGAAAGTAAAAATAGAGTAGATATAGTAGGAATCCTTTTTTTGAGGCCAAATTCATTTCGTTTTGTTTCAATAAACAATGGGACCCGATGGATATTGTGTGCATTATGAACTGCGGCAACAAACTGCACTTTTTATGATATTAGCTTTCATTTAGTTTGTGAACTCAGATAATAAAGCAAACAATACCGTCTCGCGTCTATTGCCCTCTTTCCCCCCTTAAATATTTATTTTATTTTATTTTTAGTATTTGTTGTTATAGCGGCAATAGAAATACATCATCTGTGAAAATTTCAACTGTCTAGCTATCACCGTTCTTGAGATACAGCCTGGTGACAGACGGACGGATGGACGAACGGACAGCGAAGTCTCAGTAATAGGGTCCCGTTTTTACCCTTTGGGTACGGAACCCTAAAAAGCATGTAAGTAAAGGAAACTGAATCGCGTATACCTTTTTAACCCTTATTGTCATTGTGACAAGAGCCAAAATGGTACGTGTTTCAATTTCCTTCACTGTACGTCAATGTTCACTGTACAAATATTCAGTCCAGTTCTCTCTACTTCTATTTTTGATTATTCCAATAGTACGTATCCTATAATATAAACAGTAAAAGTGAAAATCGACTTTTTTAGTCCGTCTCATATTTTTAAAGCTTGGTCCACTAAAACATTTACCGTGTCCTAACACTTGGTTAAGTTGCTGCCATTTTAGGTACTACATCGATCGCATTTATATATGTACAAAATTACGTCACAACCCCACCCTGTGACGTAAATTGAAAGAAGCATGATCCCTCTGACGTAATGAACACCATTAGATTAGGTGGCGAGGCACCGTTCTCAGAACTGACCTGAATTTTAACAATTCATTTATACTAGAACATTAATTCGCTGCCTACTAACATAATCAAAACGGATACGGATTGAGAGGCTTTCTATCTGCGGTGTTGAAAAACGAATTTGTGGTGAAAATAGATCGGAAACATTAATATGTAATGAATCTGAAATTTTATTCATGACTAGTTGTGATGTTTTTGCTGCTTTGTTTTCGTGGGTTGGAACGACGCGAACTTGCTAGTTATGTGACACTTGACTTATAAATGTACTAAACTGTTTACATTTACGTAAATTGTTAGAAACGGCTGACATGTTTCTGACTTGTACTATATTTTTAAACATAAAATTTAAGTCCATTAGTTTAGTTGTCACATGAAGAAAGTAAGTACAAGAAATGCACGTTCGCATTTATAAATGTAAGGTTAGCGTTGCGTTGCAACGTGGTATGCGTACCAAATTAGTTGCTTCCAGTTTTAGGGCAGAAATATTGCCGTTTCTTTGTAGAGATGGGTGTTAAGAGGACATATCACTGTTACTTTTCCCATAGTATCAGTTTACGTTAAGTTTGAGCCCGGTAATGGACGGAGGAAATGTTCTGTGTCGAACTGATTTCTTTACGAAATTTAAGGAAATGAAGGGGGAAGAAAATGTTCTGTGTCGGACTGTTTACATTTTTGCGCTTATTAAGAAATGTATTAGAGCGGTTTGCAATGCCCACTTTTTGGACTCATGTAGGCCGTTATTTCAAGAGACTCGTGTGTTACCTCTTCTATATTGTATGTATATAGGGCAGATGGCCATATTTGTTCATGAACATCCAAGCTTGTTTACTACTCATGCCGATGCTTTTCCAAGGTCTACACGACACAGAAATAGGCTGTACCTGCCAAGTGCAAAATTAAAAATCCATAGCAGTAACTCATTCTACATGGCAATAAAAATTTATAATAATGTACCAAGCGTTCTTAAAGATTGTCCGCTACCTCAATTTAAAAAACAACTAACAAAATGGTTACTTAGTGAATGTTTTTATTCAATTAATGATTTTTAGGAAGTAAATGTAAATGAATTATGTTTATTATGATATTGCATAAGGATTTATTCTAATAATTGTAATGTATTGTAATGTAATGAGTTGTATGTGTACTAGTAATTATTAATTATTGAAAATTTTTGCATGCCTCTATACTGGCAAATTGGTTGTTCTGTTATATGTAATTTCGATCTCAACTCTGTACCGCAATTTATGCAAATAAACGACTTGATTTCATTTGATTTCATTTGATTTAGTATTTGTGTACTAGGCGTCCATTTGTGGCGGAATTTTGGCGAAAAATAGACGCCTAGTACACAAATACTTTCTTCTTCTTTCGACACAGACCATTTTCTTCACCTTCATTTCCTCAAATTTCGTAGAGATTGGTTTTGTTTTGGAGGAGGAAATAGACGAGAATGAAACCTCAATTTGTATGAAAAAGTAAGCAGTGGTATTTCCTCTTAAGTAGCGTCACGATGAAAAAAATCAACCTCGCGATTGTTTTGCGAAATGGCTAAAATATGATAAATTTTACGGTTTAAATCACCACTCATTTTAAATACATTTATTTAATCTACTTACATAATTTCATGAGAATCGGTTGAGAAATTAATCTCTAAGCGAACAGTCGGAAAGCGTCTCGATATCTAAACATACCAAAGAATTTTGGGCCAAGCTGAAACGGAGACACTTCGCTCGCTCGGTCTTGAACTTCTCACGAAGGAGCCAAGTTACGACATCACTTGCGAAGTTGGTATGTATCCGCGCTATAAGTGATCTGTTCTGTTTGCCGTGGTACTGCTGTCACTACATATTTAGTGTACTTTGAGGTAAAAGTCACAAGCAATTACACCCGGAACGCATTTAATAAAACAATTTACAATAACGGTTAGTAAAAATCGGTCATTACAGTTACTAAAGTAAAACGTGCTGCAGAAATCAGCCAATTTGATGATTTTTACATCGTATCTAGTTTGTGGATTATAGAGTTATAATGTCCTATTTAAAATATATTGTAGTATGGTCTATGCTTAACACTTTGTAGTGACCCGAATTTTGATTTAACGACTGTGTATTTTATAAAAAAATATTCGGTGAAGGACCAAAAATACACTAATCTCATTTCTACTTTTATCCCCGGTGTATATGTAGAAAATAACTTACATTTTATTGTTCTAAACCATATTCCACAAAATTTGTTGTGAAGCTTTTTCTATTTTTCTCAATACTTTTCGAGAAAAACGCAAAAAACCGTTTCCACAACTTTTTCCCCGAAAAAATCGTAAACTTTGACGGCCTGTATCTCAAAGTCAGTGACATGTGAAAGGTACTTGATACGGTATTTTGTTGTGGAAAAACTATGTTATTATGATTAGCTATTTATAATATGGGAAAATCTATCGCAACAGATCGAAGGTCATTGAGAGCGGGTAGCCCCTTAACGTTAACGTCGGTGATATTTTACAGTGATTTGTTTGGAACGACTGTCACGTTAACTGATACGAGTATGTATCAGTTTTCCCCATCTCTATGCAATCTCGTTTATGATGCCATTCATTACCATAACTTCTTTCTATCTAAGGCAAAGGCAGCCGAGAATAGCGGTGACAAACTCAACATCTATAAATAGCCACTTTACTAGTCGACCTCATTCAGCTCTTGGTACCTATTTTGGTGGTATTACAAGAAGTTTATGCCATGTTACTCTTGTTCTATTTAGAATTTATTTGGAGTTCTATTGAGAATTTACGTACTTAATAAAAAAAGATTATCATTTTTGTTATAAATTAAACAACCAAACATCATTAGAACTTCCTTTACAAAAAGACAATTTAATGCATTATCCATCCATCTATACAACAAGGTAAACAGAACAACCAATATCTACACTAAAACTTTCGGCGAGTTTAAAAGGCAAATTACTGTATGGCTAAAAGGCTTAGATTACCACGAAACCGAGTCTCTCATGTATTAACTCATTCTGCACTTTCAAAGTCGCGTCCATGGTATAATAATGTCGCGTCACAGTAACTCAAACTACAAAATATACACTCACACACACATTCGAGGACGCTGATAACCGAACATTAACCTTAATGCAACAAGTAAAAGTCTATGGTTGTATAGTTGACTGTGTAGTCGTTTGTACCTATTTGCACAACATTTAATTTAATTTGTAAATTCTACCTATATTAAACTAAAGATTACTTCCTACCTTCTGTATGTTCCACTGATTTCTTTGTAGCTATGCTCAACATTGTTTTAATCTTTTAGATGATAAGAAATTTACATTATAAGATGTTATAAGATGTTTATTTATTGTTAACTTCAAAACCTTGTACGAAAGAGCGAATGCCTCCTAACACAAGTGTCAAACTTAAAAGGAGGATTCGACAGATTTTTGTAATTGACGTGTAGTTGCAAATAAATAATTTTGAATTTTGATTTTTTTTGAATTATTAAATACATTAACAAATACAAATAAAAAATACAAGATGTGAAGGAATAGCATTTTTGAGAATCATAATCGCCTTCGTATTTCCAAACTTGAGATTAAATATGTCATTTGCAGCTTATCGCGTTTAAAAAACAGTTCTATTCTATTCTATTTTTTTTAAAATGGCAACCGGTCACAGTTAGGCGACCATTACTGCCAATGTCTCGTTGCCAATCGCACTCGGCGACTAGATAGAGGATTGATACCACGTTGTACGGTGAGTTGATAAAATCGTGCTTTTTGCCCAACTAGCAAAGTAGTGATGAACATGAACATGAACATAGGCACCACACCCAGCCAGGTCGTAGCCTGACCCGGACAAGCCGGATACACCAGGGGGCACAGATTTATAAGGAGTGACACGCTCTGGGATGGGATAGGAAGGCCGACTAGCCGCAACCGGTCGACCACAATCAGCCGATTATGCAACCTTGAGCCAATATTGGAAGTTAGGTGAGGTGGGGTAGAGCATCGGGGATGAGCGTTGGTGAGTTGTCGCGTGCTCTCGTTGGCGTCTTTGCGTGTCGTGTTCGTATTCACCGTAGGCATGTTGGAGGAGATAACGTTTCCGGATTGTTCTATTTCTCATCTTTTGTTTCCCTGCCGGTATCTTCTAGTTGATTTTTTTTGTTTTCCGTCGTGATATAATTCTTTGTTCTTATCTGACGCAAGTTCTAACCACTCTGAAAGGTTCTTGATCTATATACTGAATATCCTTGTACAGCGGGGTTTTTCAAGTGCAGCTTCGATGGCCAATTTTTTATCTTTATGCCTTAGGCTGCAATAAATATGGGCTAGGGAGGCGTTTTATCCGTGTGTGTGGGCTCCGGTCCTAGGTCTCTCGGGTCGTCGTCGCTTACTTCCTCAATGCTTGGATAAATTTTCTTCCCATTTAGGCGTTGCAATAACCATGTTTCATGTTCGTCAGCTTGTCTTGAGCTTATGTAGAAATCAGAGTTGATTTTTATTTTTCTCGACGGGTGGGTCTCTGCCTCTCCTGTCTTCTAAAGGTTATTCTGCATTCCTTCTGCTAGTTTAATTAGTTTCATATTGCACTTGCGTTCTTTGTGATTAATTTGTTCGTTCCGTACTGGTTTTCTCTGTGCTACTCAGCTTTATTTTAGGTATTTAGGGTGAAGTTCTCTTCGCTGATGTTTTCATTCTGCTGATGTTTTCATTATGACGATATTTCGGTATATCTCTGATATCGCGGTTCTGTTTGTGTTGGACTTTTTGTTGGATGAGGTTGCTTATGATCATTATTTGGCTTATTTATGACTTTTTCTACTGTTACGGCTGTTGTCTAATTGGAATTCCTCTGTTCTTATTAAGTCTGTATCTCCACGTTATTACCGTTGTTGTTTGGATGGAATGTGGTTTTCTCTAATTGGTGAAGGCCACGTCGCGTTCATGCATCTTTACTCCCGATGTGTGCGCGTTAAAATCGTGTTTTTGTTTTCATTCTGACGATATTTTTGTATTTCTTTTTTTTTTTCTTTGTGGTTGTCGGTTGTCTTGCAGCGTGTAGTGTAATATTCTGATACGTCTTTTCGTCGTCGAGGTTTTGTTTGTGTTGGATGAAGTTCTCCTTGCTGATGTTTTCCTGATGACGATATTTCAGTAATCTTTTTTGTAATTATATCTTGCAGTATGTCATGGTCTTGTGGTTGAAATATTCTGAAACGTATTTTTCACCCTCACGATTTTGTTTGTGTCGGTCTCGTTGTTGGATGAAGTTCTCTTTGCTGAAGTTTTCATTATGACGAAATTTCGATATATCTTTTTTGTGGTTATATCTTGCAATATGTCATGGTCTTGTGGTTGAAATATTCTGAAACGTATTTTCGCCGTCACGGTTTTGTTTGTGTCGGTCTTGTTGTCGGATGAAGTTCTCTTAGCTGATGTTTTCATTATGACGATATTTCGGTATATCTGGAACGTCTTAACATCGTCGCGGTTTTGTTTGTGTTGCATGAAGTTCTCTTCGCTGATGTTTTCCTTATGACGATATTTCGGTATATCTTTTTTGTGCTTATATCTTGCAATATGTTATGGTCTTGTGGTTGAAATGTTCTGAAACGTATTTTCGCCGTCACGGTTTTGTTTGTTTCGGTCTTGTTGTTGGATGAAGTTCTCTTCGCTGATATTTTCATTATGACGATATTTCGGTATATCTTTTTTGTGCTTATATCTTGCCATATGTCATGGTCTTGTGGTTGAAATGTTCTGAAACGTATTTTCGCCGTCACGGTTTCGTTTGTGTCGGTCTTGTTGTCGGATGAAGTTCTCTTCGCTGATGTTTTCATTATGACGATATTTCGGTAATGATGTCTAATTGGAATTCCTCTGTTCTTATTAAGTCTGTATCTCCACGTTATTACCGTTGTTGTTTGGATGGAATGTGGTTTTCTCTAATTGGTGAAGGCCACGTCGCGTTCTTACATCTTTATACCCGATGTGTGCGCGTTAAAATCGTCTTGAGGTAAGGGTGAGATTTTTTAGCTTGTGCTTTGTGAGTTGGAGAAAGCGTTTCAGGTAATTTGTAATTCCAGATCCATTCAACCAGAACGTTGTGATGATGAATGGGTTGTTCTGTTTTCATTTATCTTACGCTCACTGTTATTCTAATAAGAATGGCCAGGCTATTGGTGTTATTTCCGCTTAGGCGCCATTTATTTATTAGATTCCTGAGTTGCGCTTTTAAATGGATTTCTTCTTCTGCATGTCTATGCGATGTGTCTTTGTTTTTATTCTAGGGGCGCATCGATTTTTAATTTCTTCTTGTAGTAATTACGGCTATAAACGAGGCCTGTGGTGCCTACCGCGTCGCTTGATGTCTTGGCGGTGAAGCGTGTGCTGTTACTTTTAGGGTATTCGTATTCGTATATATCGTAGTATTCTGCTGTTCATATAAATATATATATATAATATATATCAGTTCTGCTCTATATCCCAGCGCGGTGCGATTTCAAGTCTTTGGTAATTTTGCTCCAAGTTATCATCCGCGAGATTCTTATGATCGCATGTCGCTTGATTTTCTCTTGTTGTTTTTCGTCAGCGTATTGCGTGAGGTCTCGGCGATGAAAAGTTAATCCGAATAAGTCGTTTGTTTGATGGACATCAGCTCGGAAAAGCAGAAACCATCTCAGGGTATGTTGGTTATCGCCGCCGCCGCCTTGTTATCTTATCTTTTCCTTTAAGTTATGGTTGATTCCTATAACTCTGTTGTCTAGAGGCGTCCTGTTGAGAGAGCTTATGATCTAGATTATTAGCGCGTTTATACCTGCGGCATTGTAAATTTTAGATTTTAGATAATTTATTTTTAATAGAAAATTGTGTAACCCATAAACCAGTGTGCCATATTATATCGCCATACGATAAATAAATAAATAGTAGTGTTTGTCAAAGGGGTTTTGTGTGTTGTTAGGTTTTTTTGTAATATGCGTTGATAGACACTGGCTATGTTGTATTGCGTTTCGGGGTTTTTTGTGTGTGGGTATAGTTCTCTATTGCGATCGATGTAATAACTTGTGAACCTTTCTGCGTCTACTTTGTTTTTTTTGTTATTTTTTTATGGATTGGCGAGCTTGTCTTTGTGTTGTAACGTAGCCGTATGCACGCCAGATGTGGCGACTTTCTAGTCTTTCTAAATACGATAGCGGAAACCTTTGGATTTGAATGAGCCCTTGCATGGTGCTCTAACAAAGCTTTTTTTTTTGGCTGGACTGCTTGGATATTAATACAGGGCTTTTACAGGGATAACAGTGTATTGTTTTGTAGGTAAATTGTGTGTTATATTTCTGTTTGTTTATGTTTTATATCTCAAGCTTTCAAATTTAAGAGGCTACGCGTTTGCATTTCAATTGGAGGTCCTGTTGTTTTTAGGTGTAAGGACGCGACTATTGCTATTTTGGGGAATGGTTTTGTCATGGAGTTCATCGTTCCGAGGGGTACTTATTTAAGTAGAGGTAATGTTTGACCCTATTCATTGGACATTGCATTGTAGTGATTAAATTAAGCTTTATGTATTTTGTCTCTTTTTAATTGTTTTTGTTGGTTTATCGATGGGATTTGTGCGTTTTTGGGGTAAAAACAGTGCATCTACATTGCGGGGCTTTTGTAGATGTGTGACACACAAGTGGGGCGCATCTAGGAGGTAATGTTACTATTAATCGCAAACCTGAGGTCTGTCACTCGCTACGCACGTGTTTAGCTAATCTTCTTTATGGCTTTATGAATTTGATATACAATGCAAAATTATTTTAAAATTACTGACTCGATTTGGTTAATAGTTAGCAGTGATAATGGGAAGATCTCACCGGGTTCTGATTTGGGACGCTGTGCTGTGCAATCGCCCTTTACCAAACGGTTTGTTGTATGTAGGCACTTCATTGCTGCTACCTGCTGCCCGTACTAGGTTTACACTCACTACTTAGGCCATACGCTGAATAGATGCACTGCACTATATATAAACCGAACATTTTGGGAGATATTTGGGGGACGCGATTATTTTTCACTTTCTAGTGTGCTACCAGGCACCACGGCGTAGATTTTGAACTTTATGACGGGGGTTTAGGGGAACAGATGGCCGGGCCGCTCCGGCTCGCTGTTTTTGTTTCGCGTGGGGCTATTGTTTTGGGACAGAGATTCAAGTGGTCTTTTGGGTCGTTTGGGATGGCTCGGACAAATGCGACCGCTCGGTACCGCGGCTCAGACGAGACTCCTCGCCCAACTAGCAAAGTAGTGATAAAATAAAATGTTTTAACACTAAATAATGATACAAAAGTCATAAAATAGCAACTCGGAGCTGCTATGTTGTATATTGGCGACTTGTATCATCATCTAGCTGTATAATTTTATACAGCTATATTGTGATAAGAATTGATGACATAAACGTTTACTGGACTTCTTAATACAGCACATATAACACAGCTGCACAACAGTATCCCTAACTGTGATTTAGAGCAATTTCGTTGCATATCAGATATATACAGTGCCTGTATACAGCTAAGTAACTCTATTGTGGCTTTTAATGCGCTGCAATATCGCTGGTGATATATCAGTGCACTAATGGAGCTAACTCGAGATATATAAGAACATAACGCAGCTGATATGCGTCTAAAGTATCATATAATGGCGTTTCCTTAACACCAGCAGCATAAAGTTGTTTAAAGATCTACATTAACACTAAACAGTTGCAAATACACTTTTTAAGACCTTTTATATCATCAGTGACATATAAACATTATTGTTACTAATATATAGCTAAATAAATGTATATCAGCTGTTGTAACCTCATTTATAGGATCTTTATGATAGTCAAACCAGCGTCGAGAATTCGGAAGTTGGTTCCGTAGATACAAAAAATGAAATCTTAACAGAACCTTGTTCAGGATATCAAGATGACTGTTTGCGACTGACAATTTTGATGACAATGGAGAAGATGAAAAGATATTCTTCCACAGCCATTCAAATCTGTTGAGTTTTATGAAATTACTTCTGCTTGAAAAACAGTAATTGACCAAAAATATAATCACTTTCATTTCACGCAAATGAGTTGAACAATATTGACGATACTTTATTTATTACCTAAAGGTAGGTACAGTAGGGGGTTTTACTAGTTTTATTAAGGAACCCGAAAGGGATTGGTAATGGCGGTGAGAAACTGTAAATTTGTGATATATCGGTAACCAGAACACATTTTAGATACATATTGGTGACTTTAAATAATTTGCTATTTTAAATATTTTTTATTTAATTAAATATTCAATATTTAAAAGGGGCATGAAAAAAACACAAATAATATGCTATTATTTCATCAATAAAATTTTGAGCGCATGATAAATTACCCGTTATGCACGTACCTAAAAGCAACTTGACACTACTTACTAACACAAAAATAGTTTCCTATTTTATTATACTTACAAAACTGTTAATTGTAAGGTCATTTTTTTTTTCATACAACTTTATTTACACATAACACTCAGTATTTAGCACTAGGTAACGATATGCGACATAAAAGAATCGCTAATAACAATATAACAACAAACAGCTCTATATCAGCATTGCTGTTACTTTCTTATCATATTTTAGTGATATAGTGACTCAAGCACCATTGGTGTAACGCTAAAGAGATTCATAAAACATTGTAGTATCATGGATATACATCAAAGTAGTGACGTGCGGTGCCAAAATACACATGATATATCATCAAATAGCTGTAAAACTGGGGCCACTTCCCAGTGATAGAGATGTTTCTATCACGGATATAAAACTGCGTCTGTCACTGATTTACAGCTAAATTTGGTTCAGTTTTGCTAGTTGGGTGTAAAGTGATAGCGATTTACAAAAAACCACACGGACTATCGGGCCTTGACCCAGGAAGGGCTATGTACGCTTCAAGTTGAATTCTTCATTAGCTATTCACACATTCGTTTGATCACTGCACAATACGCTATCAATACTACACATTGAACGACAAAAATGAATAAATAACGAACAACAAAACTCAAACGCATGCGGTCATCTTAAGTCACGGACCGGAAGCCAAAAAAAAAAAAAACAGTTCAAAGGCGAGATCTAATAGCGATGACGTCTCAAATGAGAATAACCGCACTGTGTTTGTTGATTGTCTGATGTGCAACTATATATTGCATCTCGTTTGTTGTCTATGTTAAAATGGCAACATCAAAATTTGTAAAATACGGAAATCAGGACTGGTGGGTTCAGACATTCTGTAAATGTCCTTGAGGCATGCATACTTGCAGGATAAAGAGTATTGAATTTCGCGGCATATCATACAAGCCCGTTTTATCAAAATAATAGATTATGTTTAACAAGGGACTAGAATAAGCCATTATGATACGAAATAATATATCTGAGTGCATAATGGCTTTTAGCCACTTTAAACACTTCGACTGCGAGAAAATAAAAAGTTATTAAAAAGTTATAATTGTTATGTCACCATGCGTGAAAACTATGACATAGCAGGCATAGACAATGGTAAGATCAGGAAAACACCTAAGAACAATAAAATTAGAGTCTCATTGCACCCATCGTTTTCTTAGGCATTTTTCAATGTTTAATATGAAAGTTACCAGACGATCAGAAATGGTTTCGGAATGGATCAGGTTGGTTTGTATTTAATTATCCGTGTCTAGAATATAGCCGGCCGCTAACAAGTTTTCTTTTTCAAATCTTTAAACTCTAGAGGCTAAAACGGCCACTTTAGCCCGCTTAGCTAAACTAAAATAACCCAGGTACTTTTTCGGTAGGAGATGTGAAAAGCATTAATTGCATTAGTTCAGGATTGAAACCCCAAGTTTCGGCTTTATTGAAAGGCGAGGTAATGAAGCGCGGGCGACACCGACAGATTGACACAGCCTCGGCCTCGATTAACCGAACGAGTATTTGTCTCCCATGAACCGCTGTCACTAATCAGGCTTAGGTATTATGGGAACGTGCATGGGAATTCATAGGTAGTTATTTTAGTTATACTAGTTTATAAACACTAAATTAACTTGAAAATAAATCCTCACAATGCAGTCTACGTCCAAAACGTACTTAAAAAAACATTATATTTATTTTTTCCAGTACAACTAATGATACTATTACATTCTTCACACGAAACGAACTAATAATAGATGTATGACTATAATTATACTTAAAGGTGTTAGTATTTAAGAACTACATTGTAAAATGCATGTTTTTAAAACAAATATATGCGCTCAAATTGTGACTTAACGTCGCGTAAGCTTTTTTAGAGCGTTTTTTATGTTCAGCAGACATGTCTCACATTGACTTCCATTCCTGAAGTTCTTAATCTTCATATCAAAATCACAATGTTCGGTACGAGATGTGACACATGATTCTTATGGGAATCTCATTAAATTGGTACAATGTATTTTTTTGTTGCATGTTCCCTACGTTCGTTGCTTGAAAGATTATGATAGTTAAGAGGCCTTATTCCTTTTAAAATGCTGATTGTTTAGACATTTTTCTCTATGATCAAACATGTTTTTTAACATATTATTGATGTTACTACCTAGAACAGGGCTATTGGGATTTATTGGTATATATTTGAAAGCTACAGTTTGAATTTTTCATTGATAATTTTTGTTTCAAAAACTACTCGAAATTGACAAAATTCACTCTGAAAATTAGTTTTTTCAACTTATTTTTGACTGTACGCAATGAAAGCATGAAATAGCTATGTTACTACCTAGAACTCGGAGAAAAATATTATTCGTTTAAAAAAGTTGGTTGAAATATATTTGTCATAATATGAAGAAAAAATTTTTTTTAAAGGAATATGGCCTCTTAATTAGTGGAGAGTAGAAACACGCTAATTACATTTACAAGTAGCACAAGAATTCATAAAAAAAACGAAAACGAATATTGCGTGAATATTGCGGTGGTGCAACTTTTTGAACTACACTGAGACGGTGATGACGGTAATGGGACTTTTGGGACAAAAATATTAATGCCACTTATTCCATGGGACTGCTGGGACGAAATCGCCTCAGTTGTCCCACTAGGACAACTCAATGGGGCGATAGACGGCAATCTAATAGGACTGACGAGGTGCGTGCAATGGAATAATAAAATTACAAAACTACTTCGATCGTAATATTAATATGCTTAATTGCTCAGTATAGCTATGCATTTTATTTTGCTTTGAGTATATTCATGTGTATTCGTATGTGTGTGCACTGTGCGTGTCGTCGTGTGTGTATTACTCGGTACTGTGACAGACAATACGTGACATTATTATTGTGGTTAAATATGAGCCGTCGGTCTGGTTTCCGTGGACACGTATTATGAAGCTCAGATCACAGTGTGCTCCAAAATAAATAACCTGTGTAAAATTAACATAAACGGCTATATTATGTACCTATGTAAATTCGATAAAATTAGGAGCCTGACCTAAAATATCTGAGACCCTAGTCGAAAGCATAGCCTGAAAAGAAATTGATAAGAAAGAAAGAAAGAAATACATTTATTCGTGACGAGACACAAAACATAATTACATAAAAGGTGTGACAGAAATTAGAAGAAAATAAGATAAAACAATAAGCAATTAGCAATTATTTTTATGGCTGTGCCACGAAAAGGTCCCACCTCAGCAAGATGCTAGCTCGAGAGCCAGCGCTGATCTTCCGGTGGGAACATAAGTGCTTATATAAGGCATTTTATTACATCAATTCTGGCTGGAAATCATTGCTTCTTAAGTGAAATTATTGATTCCGAGAATATTAATGAAAAGCGGCATAAAAAACCTATTTTTAGGTTAGTTTCAGTTTTATACCTGCAACATCCAAATAGAGAAAAACTAAAAACGCGTACATATTTTTAAAGGTAACGTCGATGATTTTATTTGCAAAAAGTGAAATGGCAGGTTAGTATTTTGTGATTGTAATAAATAGTGTAGCATTTTTCATACACAATACACAGATATGATAGTTTTTTTTCCGTTACCTATAAAGTTATCAATTAGGATAGAAGTAGATGACTAATACTTATATTATATATCTTAGGACTTTAATTAACTGATTATGTGTGTGTATCATCCTAAATGACACGAATAAGCTGGAATAATACGGAGCAGGTAAGTTTGCATTTCCGGATAATGACAGAGTAATTTTCAAAAGGGTTCGGGTAAAGGGGGCGCTACTGCGGAGGGAATTAAAACTAACTTTAGAGACAAACTTACTTGATGCGAATTATTATAATTTTACATTCCGTCAATACACTTGCGCGCGATAATACACCTAACTTGTTAATATGGTCAAAGATGTATCCCGAAATCAAATTGATAAAGCACACAAAATTACACCAAATATCTTCATTAATACAGTATTTTTTCAAATAGATATATTCTATTCTATTTGATTTGGGATTTATGATTAACTCCTGTAGTCGGAATACTTTGCTTCTTAACTAAAATTATAGATGTCGGGGTAATGAAAGACTCGGGTGTAATGAAGTCGACTCCCGAGTCCCGGCTGATTGACGCGGCCCTCCCCGGCTCGTCACGACGAGGCTAATCAGGTTTCTACTGAAATGCAATCTATATCTATCGCTCAACTGATATAGATCTATCATTTACTTAATTTAGACGTCGGTACGTATGGAAAGTTACAGACGTGTAAATATGAGTGTTTATTAAAATGAGGGGCAAAACAAGTCTTCTACAAGAATGTTAACTATCAAACTGTTACTCTCTCTGTTTAAAAGATCATATTTTCATAACCGGAGCTCCAGATGCTGGCGTGAACGTGACATTGGCTCGTATATCAAAGTTTTCAGCAGCATCCTCTTACTTTAGGGCCAAAACACAATTACAAGACACGACATCGCATCATCGTACGACGTGACATCGTGCCACGATGCGAAGTCGTGAGATTGTAAAATGAATTTTAATTTTGCATCTTGTCACATGAAGGTAAAGTTCATTTTGGATTTATGCATTTCCACGACACGACGTCGCATCGTGGCACGATGTCGCGTCGTACGACGATGCAGTGTCGTATCTTGTAATTGTGTTTTGGCCCTTATACAGTGTTTGGTCTCACCTACTATTAGTTTAGCTAGTCTAATTATTTAACAATCACGGTAGAATATAGAATAGAACACTGGCGCACTCCTTACGGTCACAGAAACTAAATAACAGTGCGCGTAAGTTATAATACAAGCTTTTAACTGCAGCCCATAAACGTGATATAAACGCTGCACGAGAAACGTTAAAATGCAATCATGCGTTAGAGAGAATACAATTAGTTTCCCATTAACATGTTTTCTGCTACGAAATAATTATCTTTTCACCTGGGTAAAACGAATTCATGCACTACTATTAAACTCTCAGCATGGCACTCAATTTTAATTTGAGTAGGCACAGACACAGTTTCTATGAAGCATCATTTTGAGAACTGTACACACTAAAATAGAAACTAAACTTAAATACAGATGTAGTGAATAACAGTTTTCCATCGCATTTTAATATTTCCATCTCAAATTTTTCACCGAAGTTGATAGAGAAATCATGCTAAAACGAACTTTTCTTACAAAATACGATAGAAAATTACTATCTACTACATCAGTGCTTAAAAATTAGGACCCTTCGGTAATAATTCCCACGTTGAATGTCTATGGAAAGCCTTTGCAGGAGAAAGCTCTGGGCCCGCGCGTGGGCCCTTTCCCATTTATAAATTAGTTAGATTTACTTTAATGCGGGTAAAGTAAATCTAACGTAGTATTGCCAATAAATATAACTAGAAGGTCTAGAAGTAGTAATTGCAATTAACCTAAGTTGAACATTTTCGGAATACAGACGTTCTCGGTGTAATTATCGGGTACCTAATTAGTTCAAGCAAAAAAGAGAACGTCGCTGGTTAGGAAATTAGTTTTCGGCAAAGCTGGTTTTTCTGGACATAAGCGATGTTTACCTATACTATAAAAGCCTGTCTTACAAACTTATGAGATCTCCCGATAAGTAAGAAACGTGCTTGAGGACGTATTTGCTAATCATAAATAGATGCGATTATGAGATTGGCGACACATGAGAAGCGCTTTTAAGCGGAAGGCTATTACGTCATTCATTATCATACATATGTAGTTGCTCTAATATTCCGCTGTTAAGTGTTTGATGAAATCGCAAAAATGCTGTAGAGGAATATATAGCGCCGGTGACATCATTGCCATCTGGCGTATAGTAGTTGTATTTCACAATCGAAAAATATATGGTCGAGAACTGTGCGGTTCCAGAGGAATTTCCAACCGCGAACGCTCCGCATGTGAAATGAGGTCCCCTGCCGAGGTTTTTCCCGGGGGCTACAGTATGCGGTTCTTCAAGAGGGGAGTAAGTAGTTTCTTAAAGGGGCGGCAACGCGACTTTTCATTTTTAATATAATAGCAAAGTTAAAATTGTATTCAAAATCTTCATAATTTAACAAAACAATATATCAACCATGTATTTATACGCAATTTTTCACAGCCATAATGGCAAATTAGCTGTTTGACGATGTCGGGACATACTTAGTGCAGGGTTCCGTAAGATAAGATTTGTTCATTCCATAACAATTTTACAATCGTGTACTAGATATTTTTATAAATGATGATTTCATCGTTTTTTAATGTTTCGTATCCAGTAAGGTAGTTTACCCTTGATATCTTTTATATTGACTTCGTTATAGGTGCTTTCAGTTAACCCATTGAGTGCCGAAGGTGAGCATATTATTGAAATCGGTGGCCACCATATAAATGGTCTTGTACGTATTATTGCGTAGCTGGCACCAAATAGAAAAAATACTCCATGGATGCCAATCCACGCAATACTACGTATACGCAAAATTGCGTAGTTTGGCACCAACTACAAACATTTAGTTAATGATGCCATTTTACGTTATATAACGTATACGTGATTTTGCGTAGGTTGGCGCCACTGTCTAACATATCCTTCCTGTATTGCTAAATGATGACCTCCCCGCCACCCCTGTACTTCTTTAATAAAGAATATTGCATCATGTTGGTACCGCACCACCCGCGCAGTGAGATTGACACTGAAATTTATCACGATGCCGCGCTGGCGCAGTGCAACTCCTCGTATTCTGCGCGGGCGCCGTTCTTTACAGCCTTCACGAGCGTTTCAACCATCTTTCACTCAAAGCCAAGTTGCTACAGCTTTAGAAGAAGAATCTTCAGACGACGGGGATTTTTCTACGGGATCAGATGACGACTACGTTCCTGAGCTGGGTATTCGTCTGAATCGGAAAGTAGTGATACTACTTCTCTCTTTGACGAAGGAGCGCCACAGTAATCAATCAGACAGAGTCGATGGACCTTCATGCGATCCAGAACATCAATGGACATCTTTCGTTCGTATGTGCTACTTGCCCTGAAAGGCCCGCATTATGCCTAGTAAATTGTTTCGAAACTTACCATAATGATCCTCGTTTTGCACAGTTTTTTTTCTGAGTTTATTGCAAGACTCGTTTTTTATTTACTTAAAAAAGGATATTTTTATATTTATTTTGTAAGAGATAATAATTACTATTGTTAATTATTTTTATTTCATTAGTTAATAGTACCCGGATCTCGTTAGAAAATTACCATTTTTTGCTAAAGTTGCCTAAGAAAACTTGTGATTTTTAGCAACTAAAAAATAATAAAGTAACTTTTTTCTATGCTATGTTTTATTTAGGAGGCCAAAGAACATAACAATGTCCAATGCAAGGTGCCAAGTAACACAGATTACCATTTAAAAGGTATGAAAGTCCTACGGAATATTTCGTAGTTGGCCTCGGCCATTATCTATGACCTACGCAATATTACGTATTGGCACTCAATGGGTTAAAATACTTATATCGCAGATTTTTGTATGTTTACTTCAAGCAACATCAACAGAAGAGTAGGCCATTCGACTTTAATAAAAATTGCATATTTATGAACAAACCCTGAGTCAAAAAATTGTTATAACTCACTCTCTTTGATCATGAAACATTAACCTTTCCAACGACTTATTTGAACTTGACTGGACGTACTCTCATGCCTATTCATAAATACTTGCAAATAGCTATAATTACGCATTAAATGACTACACCACGTGCATCTTACGCATACATAATACGCCCTTATCTTCGCGTAGCGTAGAGTAACATTCGATAAATTGGTTCGTAGAACGCATCATATCATTAATCATCTGTTAACAAATATTGTATCACTTCTACCCTTGCCTCAGTCAATACATTTTCTTTATGAATGAAAACATTTCTTGGTAAACGTTTTATTGATACCTTACTAAAATACATTGGATGTTTTTTTTTTTCATTTATTATTTGAACATTAAAACAATGAGCATATTATTAATTACAATAATATACATTACTTACAACTATAAATATAATCAATGCAATTACTATCTAAATTTAAACTACAATAACAAAAAAAATACCTAAAATCAGACACAAAATTCCAAATAATAATAAAAAGAATTATTTTTATTTTGTAATTACTTTATTGTATTTTACTTAGTATATAAATTTGTTGTAAAAAACCTTTCCTAAGACTCTATTTAAATACGTGAATATTAATCATTATTAGGTTTCCGAGTTTAATCTAATCAAATTCACACGAGATTGTATATTTACTCAACTTATTCGTTGAGTCAATATACAAACTCGTGTGAATTGATTTGTCAAATCTACAAGTTAATAATGTTTTAGGTAACTAATTATACATAATGTAAAGTCCAAGATTTAGATGGATTCATTAGTTTAATATTTTTATTAGAATATAGAGTAGGTATGCAAAATACATAACCGTCAAATACCTACTTAAAACAAAACTCGCATCTCAGTATCAATCTTGTACTGTAGGGAACCCAGATGCCTTCAGGATAGCGGGATAACATTAAAATACGTGCTTACTATCAAAGATGTATTCAAGACTGAGGGCCGCGTTTTGACACACGTCAAACCAAAGTTTACATGTACCTACATACATAATAATACATACAACACACCCTCACACTTATTAACAACATACTGCGTCCAGAAAACTAATAGGTAATAACAATATCGCTTAAAATAGGTACACATTACTTAACAAAACTGTTCTAATCAATTTCCGGCATAGGATAATATCTGACGGGCTTTATAGGTCGACCATAACTACTAACAGCCACCTGGGGCAACGGCGAGGTTACCGCTTGATCAGCAGCGGCCGATTCGGGCCCCTGCTCATGCGCGGCCGCGACTGGTGCGCCCTCTGTGACGGCCGGCCCAGCCGTTGGCAGTGATGGCACCACTCCACCGTCTGTCGAAGTATCCCCACAAGGCCACACCAATTGATTACCATTTAAAAACCTGTGCTTTATTTGATCAACATGTTTCTTTACTACCGTCCCATCTAATCTTTCCACCATGTAATTCCTAGACCCTACTTCTTCCCTAATCCTACCCTTCACCCACCTATTTGGATCCGCCTGCTCACGCATATGAACTAGATCGCTGACTTGAAATTGTCGATTCTGACCTCCTGCCGCTCGAACTTGTCGCTCCTGTACACGCTGTACGGTACGCTCACGCTCCTCGCCTCCTGGAAGTAAATCTAGTCGGCAGCGCAGCCTCCGTTTCTGAAGCAATAGCGCCGGGGATTCGCCCGTAGTGCCATGAATCGCATTCCTGTATGACATCAGATATGCCTGTAGAGCTATATCGATGTCAACACCCTCTCTTTTTGCTTTCTTGATCGCTTTTTTACAAAGCTTTACAGCGTTTTCTGCTGCTCCGTTTGATGAGGGGTGGTAAGTCGGTGTAAGTATTTTTTCAATGCCGTTCGACTGCAAAAAATTATCATATTGTATGCTACAAAATTGGGGACCGTTATCTGAAACCAGTGACCTAGGCAACCCAAATCTAGAAAAAGTTTCACACAAAACTTTAATAACCGCTGCCGAAGTCGTTTTTGTCATTCAAAATATTTCGATCCACTTCGTGGTGGAATCCACTATAACAAAAAACATTTCATTTTCGATGGGACCCAGGAAGTCAACATGCAGTCGCGTCCATGGCTCTGTAATATACGGCCACGGCTTGGGCGGCGCCCGCGGGGGCGCGCTGCTCTCGGCGACGCACGCGGCGCACTCGCGGCACGTGCGCTCCACGTCCGCATCGATGCCGGGCCACCACACGTAGCTGCGGGCCGTACTCTTCATTTTTACCATGCCGACATGTCCTACATGTAACTCCTGTAAAATCTTATCTTGAAACGCAGTTGGCACTATCACCCTATATCCCCATAGTATACATCCGGCCTCCATATACAACTCGTTCCTGCGGATATAATACGGCTTAAGATTCTCATCATCACAGTACGTAGGCCATCCCGAAGCAATATACATCAAGACTTTAACTAAAATCGGATCTTTACTAGTTGCTTTTTTAATATCCGTGCTTGTTATAGGTAAAAAATTTTGAACGTAGTTAATTAAGATAAGTTACTTCCGATCGTACCTTTTTCTCAGGCCCGGATATCAGTCGCGATAAAGCATCCGCCCCATTGTCTTCACTCCGCACATATTCTATGTCATAACTATACCCGGACATGATGACCGCCCATCTCTGTAGCCGACTCGCCGCCATAGGAGGTATGCCAACTTTGTCTCCAAAAATGGTTACCAGGGGTTTGTGATCCGTTTTTAAAAGAAACTTCCTGCCATATAAGTAGTGGTGGAATTTCTGGACAGCGTAAATTATGGCAAGTCCCTCCTTCTCAATCTGCGAGTAGTGTTTCTCAGCGGAGCTGAGCACTCGACTCGCATACGCGACTGGCCGCTCACCGGCACCATTGGACAACATTTCATTTTTTTGAAGTCACTATATTTTAATCCCTATTCGAAGAAATTGGTTTCCTTAGCACTATAAAATATTTTTTAGAATTTTCAGACCACCATTTTTTGAGAAAAATGGATATTAATAGCAAAAGATTATTCCCAGGCTGAAGAAAGTTAATTTCAAATCACTACGATTACGTGCGATATAAAAAAAATGTCTAGGTATGTGTGCGTGGAAGTAGACAAATGTCATTGATGTCATTGTCAGAATAAAATTATTTAATATTTTCACTGCTTTTTACCTTCGGTTCCAATTAAATTTTCAGAATAAAACGAATATATTATGAAATATACGCTAAAGAGGAGCGGCACACTGCCGGCAAGCCGATTATATACTTACATTATGACAAACAAAGTTTTATGCAATAGAATTTGGGGAAACCAAAATCCAGATATCTTCCCGATATTTTTCAGCCGTGTCCTACAATAAAGGGGAAATACAAAACTAAGAAGAAAGACCAGGGGCCTTCTGTCTACTTTGTGAGATGAAGAGTTAATAAATACTCATATTCTGTGCTTGCAACCGAACCGGAAGATACCTATAGTTTAAGAAGAGCAGTTTGATGCTTGTACCAATAATGAAGCAGAATGGATATCTGTGGTGTATCAAATGCAGTGATTACGAATTTGCCATCAGTGAAATGAAACGAGGACTAGACCGAGATTAACATTTTGCAAAAGACGTGTGTAACTTCGTAAAAAAAGTTATTTAATTAAACAAATACTAATTAGTAGCGTTATTTTTATTTATTACTTTGATTTCAAGATACGTGAAACTTGATACGTTATTTTATTTATAAGTGGAAGTATTATGATTTTGAACATACATCAAAATCCAGGGAGCATTTCGACAATACGACAGTTTTGGTTGGTAAGGTTTACGAAAAAATATTCTAAAATGATATATTATTAATTTAATCTTGTTTAAAAATAACAAGTATATACTAGTAAATACGAATGTTTTTTTTGTAAACCTTACCAAAGTTATGAACAATAATCCTAATGGGAATGTTTACGATTTTTTCACATGAAAAGCCAGTTTATCCAGATGTTTTTTTATTATCTTTCAATTCTACTGGATCTTGTTGTATTTTTCGATATATGCTTATTGCAGTGTAAAAAAATAACAACTACTACTAGGTACGGAATAAAAACAATAATGGTAATACACATTTCATTTCAATATCTGAAGCCATTTTTATTCACAGTTAGTCGTTTGAGTTGAACTGCATTGGTATTTAGACACAAAAGATGCCTTCGATTTCTTTAGTGTTTTACTTGATGATCCTCCCAACACTAGGTAATTCATAGATTTGTACATTTTCTTCTAACTGAAAAAAATAACATAATATTACCCACTGAAACATTTGTATTAACTAATTGTATAATCATAACATAGAGATTCCTAGTACTTACATTACATTACATTTATAAATTATGATCTTCATAAACAGTGAACCTTTTAGGATATTGACTTTGTACAAAGAAGAAATATTATTTATCGAGGGACACCATGATGAATGCGTTTATAATTTCGTCCTGTGCCGAAACATTCTATGATAACACGGCCTTTCAATTATTATTAGAAAAAAACAGCCAAATCAAGATAAAAATTGCTGAAAGCTGAGAATAAAAACAAGCATCTAATATGTTACCATGACAACACGGACCTCTTAGTTTATGGACGTCGCATGACAAGTTTGTATATTGCACCTATTTTCGAGTAACAAAACTCGGGAAGTCACAGTTATCGACTTTATTCATTATTCGATATCGACAATTTTCGTTTCTGTTGGTCAAAGCTTGTATATAAATCTGTGGTCAAAGTAAGTAGGTAGAAATAGAGGTTACTGGGATTTTTTCCAGGAGTTTTGAAAATGGTAGAAAATATTCTCTAGATTAATAATTTCCATATAAATGTTTTTACTGTAAAATGAGTAAGGAAGGATATATTGACAAAAAAAATCAGACCCTTTTTATATCGTGGCGTGAGCAGCAGACCAGAGGTGGCCAAGTTGAAATTCGAAAAGAGCACATTAATATCACCAATTTTCGAAACTTTCTGAAATTTTTCCAAGTTAGCTCTATATTTCGAACCAAATGACTGGATCACTAGTTTTCACGCTTAGTATAACTTCAAAATCGATGCAAAATATACTCAGTTACACGAACACGCAACACAATAATTGTTTCGAAAAGCTACGAAATATGTTGACACACATTAGGCAGAATTATCACTAGTCACTTTCATTCTTTAAAAGCTAGTACATTATATTTATTATTATTATCTATCGATATATTTGCTTCCGAGCGATGTACCACACTATTTCAAAGTGTGACAGGAATAGCAAAATTCGTAATCAATGTAGTAAGAGCGAGATAGCGGGCCAGCTAAGGAAGGTCTATTTATTTCTATATTTGTTGAAAAATAACAGTTCAATACTTTTTTGCTAATATTTGACAATGCAGTGTCTCTGAAATAACGCGTCTTTTTCCAGGAGGCTTTGTGAAAAAGTTTGTTAGGAATCGTAATCCATAGGCTAGTTAATCCGTGCATGACAGTAATAACGCCTGTCACATTGAGTCCACAGATGCACTACATTTTTTACTTATAAATGCACAGGCGGTATCCATTCCCGCCTGGAAATTGCGTTACGCCTCTTTGGAATAAAGTACTTTTATTTTTACAAAAAAAGTGTCTTAAACTAAAAAAAGAATTAAAAGAAAAAAAAGTGTCGAGTAATTTTGCAAATACTATTAGATAAATCAATAAAAGGTAGGGGTAAAAAAAATGAAATGTTGTCCGACGGTTGTCGTTAAGACCAGCGGTAGCTCGCTCGAGTAGTGAGCCAACACTTCACTCGACTGGAGCAGTATTTTAATTTTCTCGAATGCAACCTGGCACTCATCACTCCATACAAACTTGGCGTCTTTTTTCAGCAATTTATACATCGGAGATAATATTGCGCTTATGTTTTTAACAAATTTCGCATAATACATGATCATTCCAAGAAATGATCGCAACTCTGAAACGTTTTGTGGACTAGACATTTTATTAATGACTTCTATTTTACTTGAGCACGCGGATACCCCTTCTCTTGAAATAACGAACCCTAAGTAGGTGACTGACTCAGCAAAAAACGTGCATTTCTCTTTTTTTATTTTCAGACCGTACTTAAGTAATCTGTCAAACACCTGACAAAGAATATTTAAATGTTCATCATCGTTTTTCGCCGTAATAATCACATCGTCTAAGTAGACTCCAACCGTGGGTAAGTCCGCAAACATTTGTTCCATCCTACGTTGGAAGACACCAGGACTTGACGCCAGGCCATAGACCAGGCGATTGTATTGGAACAGACCCTTGTGGGTATTAATTGTGGTCACTTTCCTTGTGTCATCCAACGGAAACTGTGCATAAGCCTGACTCAAATCGATTTTTGTAAATTTGTCTCCCCCATTCAATTTTACTAACAAATCATCGATCCGCGGAACGGGATATCTATCTATTTCTAGCCATTTATTGAGTGTAAGTTTATAATCAGCACAGATACGAATTGAGCCGTCCGATTTAACGACTGGTACAATTAGTGTGGCCCAGTCTGAATACTCAACTGGGGTTATAATGCCATCACTCACCATCTGGTCCAGTGCGCTCTCGACAGGTGCGCGCAAAGCGAACGCAAGGGGGCGCGCGCGCATGAACACGGGCACCGCGTCGGCGCGCAGCCGTAGGCCCACCGGCTCGCCCGTATAACACCCCAGCCCGTCCTCAAAAACCTGCGCGTATCTGGAACTGAACGATTGCAAATTGAATTTCCCTCCCGTGACTAAATTATGACATGGGAAAGTATTGGGGTGCACAATACTTAGCTCTTCTAACCATTTCCGACCGATTAAAGACGTCCTTCCACCCCTCACAATATACAAATTCAATTCCCGGACCGTATCTTTATATTTAACGAGAGATCTTATTTTGCCTACAATTGATACAGTTGGCCCGGTGTAATACCGCATTACAAAATTAGATTTTATTAAATTACAATCCATAAACATTTTGCGGTAGCAATCAAGGCTAATACACGATATGCCACAACCGGTGTCAATCTCCATTTCCAATTCCTTATTATTAACGAGCAATGTTAATTTATATGGTTCACTGGTATCCTTTTGTATGCCACTTAAATTAAACATTGGGATAATTACCTCGAGACTATCATCAGTATCCGAATTATTTATTTCTTCCAAGTAATTGCCGTCTGCGTAACTCGCGCCCGCCGCCGCGCCGAGTTTAGGGCACATTCTTTTGAGGTGACCTTCTCGATTACATATACGACACACGTATACACGAAATCTGCATCCCGCTGAATCATGTTGTCCGCCGCAAGCCCGACACCCCGAGCCGCTCACGACGCCGCGCCCACGAGCTGCTCCGCCAGCCCGACCCGCACGCCATTGGCCCGCACCCGAAGCTCCCGCCGCGCCCGGCGTCCCGCTCCCGCCAGCTGCGCTGTAGCCGTAGCGCCCGCGCGCCCGGTCGCCGCTCCGGCCGGCCGGCCGGCTCCGCGGTTGGTCGTCGCCGCGTCGAGTTTCCTTTGTGATAACATGACACGCCACAGCACCGTCATCTTTCGACTGTTTACTATTCACTACAGCCGCATTCGTCTCCGCCGCTTCCAAGGCCAATGCTACTCTGTACGCCTTTGCAAAACTAATGTCGTCTTCGGTAAATAGTCTTTGTCTGATGAGTTCACTAAATAATCCACAGACAAACTGGTCCCTTAAATTTTCCTCCAAATTCGTGTTAAAGTCGCACGTTCTAGCCAATTCCTTTAAAGCTGCCACATATTCCGCTGTAGACTCACTTTTATTTTGTATTCTGTGACGAAACTTATACCTCTCAGCAAGTATGCTAGGCGTTGGTTGCAGATGTTGTAACATAACCTTATTAATTTCACTATATTTAAGTTCGTGTGGTTTCTTTGGTGAACATAGGGTCACTAACAGTTCATAGGTGGGGCCCCCGATAAATGTAATTAGCGTGGCCACTTTCTTCGCCTCATCAACACTATTAATAATAAAATATTGTTCCAGACGGTCCACATATGACGACCACTTATCATTGTTCGCGTCGAACGGTTCAATTTTACCGACCGCCATTGCGCCGCCCCGCAACGAAACACAACACACTAATTAATAAGTTCTTAATGGCCACCGCGCCGGGCACTCGAGCTAAATTCACCGCCACTTCAAACGTAAACACTACGCGAGTCCAGATCGTCGCCAATGTACTGTAGGGAACCCAGATGCCTTCAGGATAGCGGGATAACATTAAAATACGTGCTTACTATCAAAGATGTATTCAAGACTGAGGGCCGCGTTTTGACACACGTCAAACCAAAGTTTACATGTACCTACATACATAATAATACATACAACACAAATCTACAGTCGCCATCAGACATATCGTAGCATGTAAGGTATTCATAAATATCTGAACACGACTCTTATTGACTGGGCGTTACAGTACATGTTCACATATTTATGAACGCCTTATATGCTGCGATATATCTGATGGCGACTGTACAATCAAGGTACAAGGTTTTGAAGAGTAGATAGTGAGTTTTGGTTGTCACTAGACGATATAATATGTTACAACTAAGACATTTATGTGTCGCGCTTGCATCACTCCGCCGTGGCTGACGATGTGGTGGAGTACGTCCGCCGGAAGACTGGCTTCTCGCTGAGGGTGCACCAGCTGCAGTACCGCCGGGTGCCCGACGTTTCATATAACTTCACTTAATCTATTTTGGTTTGATATACCATTGCTTTCTATAATGTAACGAATGGTATATTGTTTTAGATAATTTTCAAATGATCTAATGTAACAATTGATATAATGGTTTATAGGTATAATGACTTTTAGTATAATGTACATTTACTATATTTATTACTTGGTATAAAACGTATTTATCATAATGACTTATGTACGGGAATCTTCGATAGCTAATATGAGCGAGGATAAAAACACAGCAGCTAGACACAAGAATATATTGACAACTGGTTTAAAACAACAGTTCTTAAAAAAATAGACAAATAAACATAGACAATATAAAAACTAATATAAAACTCCTTAACAACTTACTTGATATAATTCGTCAATGCTATAAACTACAGCAGATATATGTTGATTTTACTATAACCAAAAAAGGTGGTTCCAACTAGATATATTAGGCTGTCACCCCCTATATCACCTTAAGGCAGGTCCGACTTGGCTTAGGTTAGGTACGACGACGAGCGAAGCGAGGAGGAGTGTTAGGTTGAACTGCGACCCTAACGAGCGAGCGAAGCGAGCGAGCCGCGCAGGTCGGACTTGGTTTATGATTCCTAACATTACTTATTACACCATAAGGCAGGTCCGACTTGGCTTAGGTTAGGTGCGACGACGAGCGAAGCGAGGAGGAGTGTTAGGTTGAACTGCGACCCTAACGAGCGAGCGAAGCGAGCGAGCCGCGCAGGTCCGACTTGTTTTATGATTCCTAACATTACCTATTACACCATAAGGCAGGTCCGACTTGGCATAGGTTAGGTACGACGACGAGCGAAGCGAGGAGGAGTGTTTGGTTGAACTGCGACCCTAACGAGCGAGCGAAGCGAGCGAGCCGCGCAGATCCGACTTGGCTTACGATTCCTAACATTAACTATTTCACCTTAAGGCAGTATTTATATGAAAACGCTATTATTCTAAATAGTATGTATGTTAAACAAATTTATGTGATAAATATGTTATACGAAAGTATAATTATGCATATTATTGATATCGATAATTAGAGAAAAGCAAAATATAGGAAAAAACCATTATATGAAACGTTACATTATATGAAACAACTTTATATCAATCGATTGTATATCAAGTGTATGTTAGTTTATCTGACATTATATGAAACATTACGGACCCGTCTCGCCACTACGTGCACTTCAGCTCGTTTGTGGTGCGCGTGCCGCGGCCGCTGCAGGGCACCATCGCAAGTGCAGACTTCTGGGCGAAGGGTGTTGTGTTTCGGCAGTTCCGGGGCAATCTGCCGAATCCTGCACCAGATCAGACGACGCAACGGAGCCACGCTGTTACGTCGCCTAATCAAATTAGATTTAAGTTTTTTTGTTTCGTAATGTAATTTTGTAGTTCACAGTGCCTTGGTTTATTTACTGTTAAGCTGTGTAACTAATTTAAATAAATAAATAAATAATTTAGGTTAATATCACTGACATTAATCAGTTTTTTAGAAAATGTTTTAAAAAATATATATAGCAAAAACGTTGGTCGTTATAGTCAGCATATAATTGCATATACCTATATGTACTCGTATTTCTATTTCCGTAATGTATCATTACCATTGATCTACATACCAATAATAATAGATACCTAGTTATTCATATTTTATAGTCTCTATTTTCCTGTTTGTGTGTTACAACTGTTTTGAACAAATAGTATCTTTGATTGCGATCAAACGAACAACTAATACGTAAAAACTTCTTACATAGTTATTAGTGTACTATAGGGCATTATACTATACTAGGTATATCGCCACTTCGGAGATCTCTCCGAGATATCAGAGGGATATATATGGAATTGGGGCTAGGAACTTTTTATCGCTGCGTAACTGACAGTTTCTATTACTTCTCTGGTCAGTACCAGAACCTCTAGCATAAAGCGGCTGTTCCACAAGGATAGTTTCTCGCACGCGAGCGGCGATTTCTTCCAGGCAATAATATGGTCGCCTAGTGTAAACAAATGCTGCGAGTTTTGCCTCTCGAATACGATTCTCGCTATTTAAGCTCTCCTGGGCCGCGAGCCCGTGTAAACAAACCATACGAGTTTCTCTTACGAGTTTCGCCATTCGAAAACACGACTTTTTTGTTCAGTCAGTAGTGTTCAGTGGTGGTGCTATAATGTCTTCGGAGGTGGCACAAGCTGTACTTGTAATTGCAGCTCTAATGAGATTCCACATTTTGAATAGCAAGAAAAAGAAAAGGACATGTTGGGTTAGGAAATGGATCAAATGCGTACCAAACTTAACAATAGTTTTTGATAAATATAGACAAAGGTAAATTATGAAAGAAAAAAAAAATTAATGTGAACACACATGACAGGGCGCTCCTGTAGCGTAGAATTATGGAATCAAAGATTTGGTGTGATTGACGTAACGATGTGATAGCTCAGTTGGTAGAGCACTACGCCGGAAACGAAGGGTCGCAGGTTCGAGTCCTGCTTAAATTGCAGTGGATCACATTAAATTTTTCTTTCATAATTTACCTTTGTGTCAATATTTATAAAAGTAAAAATATTGTGGTATTTCCACATTAAAACAGAATCGATAACAGATTCTATAAAAAAATAGTTTTTGACATTTTTAAAGACTTCCTGCTTATAAAAAATTTAGGTCACGAATAGCGAGTCTCGTGTCAAAATCAGTACGGAGTGATTTGCGCGAGTCTCGCATCGGCACTTGCGATTCTCGCCCGTGCATTGTTTATACAAGTCGAGACACGTATGCGTCTTTAGATCTACAATTACTCGCGTGTAGTGTAAACATATTAAGAGAAGCGAGTCTCGCCTGCGATACTCGCATTCGAGAATCGCTTGAATAATACGAGTTTTTGTCAAAATGTAAACAGCCGCAGGCGAGAATCGAAAGGCGAGTTTTGCCATGGGATAATCGCATACGATTATTCGCCGCTCGCGTGCGAGAAACTATCCTTGTGGAACAGCCGCTTTACGCGACTATTTCTCGCGCGAGATAATTGCCTGTCTCTTTCTGTGCAATAATGTGAAAAAGTGACGGGTAGCTCTATGTCGCGCGACAAGAGTGGCGAAGCATAGTTGTGCAGACGGGCAGGCGCGGATCAAGCCTTCGAAAAAGGTTGTGGGCAGCCATACAAAATAAATCGGTCAAGTGCGAGTCGGGCTACAAAGACAATATAATATTATCAGCTGATACAATGTGGGCATGCCCACAACCTGAAATTACAATTTGTGTGGACATGCCTACATTGCTCACAATCACAACGGTTGCTCCGCGACTATCACCTACGCGTTTAAAAACAGTCAAGATGTTATTACGCGTGAAATGTTTGCTGTTAGCGTTTTGGGGTGTATTACCATATAAATTCTTACAAAGGGTGATTAAAATTATCGATGTTGTCGCTGTAGGCGAGTTACCGAGCTTTTGTAAAGGAATAGCTACAGCGACATTTAAAATAACGTCACGCGACAGGTCAAGGTTGGGTTTGGGCAGGCGGCTCCGCTATCGTCCCGATCTGAAAGGTAATGACGATTTATGAAACTCTAATCCACTTACTACCTTTTTCAGCTAAACAGCAACTAGAGCCTACGGTGCCCTTGTGTATGGCAATTGTCATTAAGACCAATTTGTAGAATTAATGTAACGTTGCCAACTTCGCTACTTGGCTTAATTAAAAAATATTGTATTATAGGAAATATGAGTTTTGGGAAAGTTCTGACACGTACTAAATCGAAGTCCCCTATCAATATTTCTTGCTTATCCCCGCTCGTTTATATAATATGGCAATTGCATTTAGTAAACATGAGTTGTGATAAAAAAATATAATTACGGTCTTGGGTTCAAATTCCGACAAAGGCTAATATTTGAGTGATGAACTCGAATATTTGCTCCTGGGTCATGAACGTTTTCTATGTATTTATATTTTATGACGACGCGGTTGGCTCAGTGCTTAAGCAACTGCCTACTGAGCCGACGGTCCCGGGTTCGAATCCCAGCAAGGGCCAATATTTGTGGGATGAACACGAATATTTGTGCCTGGGTCATGGATTTTCTATGCATTTAATTATTTATTTATCTATATAAGTATATATATCGTCGCCTAGTACCCATTATACAAGCCTTTTTGAGCTTAATTTGGGACTAGGTTGATTTGTGTGAGGTTGTCTGATATTTTATTTCTTTAAGTATGTTTTCATCTATATAAGTATGAATGAATAATATCATCGTTAAGCGCCCATAACATACGCCTATTAGAGTGTAATGTGGAACTAGATCTATTAGTGTGAGGTTGACCAATATATTTTTATATATTATATATTATAAAATAACGGGTACATTATCTTTTAGTAATCAATAAGTAATTACAGCTAATATTTTATGAAACAGGGTGGTTGAAAAAACTGACTACTTTACACAAGGAAAAACAAGTCACCTTATCAAAATACTTACAAAAAACCCAGAGCACAATTGATCAATGTACCTGAGCAAAAAATCTGCGACGCCAATCAGTAAGCATGACAATCAGGACGGGGGCTATTTTGGGAGAACAGTCTAGCTCCTTGCATGACAATGAGTAGACATGTATGTACAATACTTAGGGTTCGGCACCCATAGGGTGCTAACCGTGACCCTATTACTAAGCCTTCGCTATTTGTCTGTCCGTTTGTCACAGGACTGCATCTTTCCAACGACAATAGGTAGAGACTTGAAATTTAATGTATGGCCGATATAATACAAATATTGAACATAACAGATGTATACAAATATATAAAACAAAAGGGATTTTTAGGGTTGTCTACGGTTTTTTCTAACGGTTAGATGGTAAAAGGAAGACATTTGAAATTTTCATAACGTATGTACTACTATGGCCAGCTCTACAGACCTACTCATCCAAAAACAAGGAAAAGAAAATTGATACAAAGATCAAACGCCATAATGATTTAATATAAAAAATGTGGTGTATGGGTGCATTAATAATAATGAGACATCACATGTTTCATAAATTTATTTAAAGGAACGTGCTATTTTTTTACTGATATGCGAACCTAACTCGCACTTGGCCGGTTTTAAGTTATTTATGACAGTTCCAATTCATCATGTTAATCTGCAATTGGGACATCCTCGAACAATAAAATAAGTTACCTCATTCGTCGAACTCACTTGAACACAGTTTGATAATCTCTGTGTGTCTTTGTAAATATCAATGAAATGCTAGCAACAAGTTATTTAGCCTCGTAATACATCGGAGATATGTATTATTTTTAAACTAGGTATCGTTTCACCTGCTCCAGCATCTGTCAGTCTGTGTGTAATCAAACCTAGCAAGTTAAATTTGACCCACTTCCAGCAGGCCTATGATGGTTGCTCTTATCTCGCGATAAATAAGTAACAAAGCATCCGTCACGTTTGAACGCGTCTAAATGGTCCATACCCCAAATTATCAATTTTAATAAAAATATGGGGGTCTTTATCTTGTAGGTATATCCAAATTGCACTTGAATTGTACAGTAGGCATACATTACACAAGTGCAACAGCGAGAACTACTTAGTCCCACTTAAGATGGATACTGTTACACAAGTGAACTAGGCCAATACCATTTTGTACCTAGCGACATTGATAGCCTTCCAGTTATTATACCCAACTAGTGATGAACTCTAATATTTATTACTGGGTCATGGATGTTATTGATAAAAATATATGTCCTTCTTGACGTCGTCAACGCCGACACCTGCGGGCCTATGGTGACTGCGTTTATCACGTGATAAATAAATGATAAAAGATCAGTCACTCACACTCGCAGTTTGTCAAAAAGTGACAGATGCTTTGTCACTTTTTCATCGCGTGTAGTGCAAGCATTGCTTAGTTTGGGACTAAGTCGCTTTGTGTTGGATTGTCCCTTAAGTGATATTATTTATTATGTAAAAAAAGTATTCAAATACCTCCAAATAGACGAATTTACGTTATTGATAAGTATTTTAAAAATAATGTTTTGTAGTAATTGATAGATATTATAATTATTATATTAGAGGCATTAAGAGAATCGCAAGATATCAATAACTACATACGTGCCTACCATGAATATTGAAAGCACATAATTTCGCATTCCATTTAGATAATTTGCAAGATAAATAAAAACCGCTTACCTACCGCTTTTTCTCGAACAAATAAATAAACATTAGTTCAAAGAGAACAAACGTTTTCGAACTATTCGTTTGGCATCGATTATAATATCATAGGTAGATAAAATGTATGTGCGAAATTAATCTTGGCCGATAAATATCTTCGGCAATGTGGTTAATGTCAAAGTTTAATTTAGTATCTTTAGTTACTTTAACGTGTGCTGTACTCTGGCTTGAGCTCAAAATATCTCGTCTCAATTGTGATCTACAATTGCGTGGTCATTGACCCGTCGTTTCCAAGGTGAAGGGCTTCAATACTCTTATCTATTTTAAGAGAAACATTGCACGCTACTTCGATATTAGAAAGTTTTAAAAGTGAATAGAATATATTTCGTTCCTATACTTTGAATGTATTTTAGTGAAAATGACTGAAACGTATAATATGCCTTTTCGATCCGATTCGATTCGACTTTCGTTTGAAATATACTTTTCGATTCTTTGGGTCTTCTAGGACGAATCTCCGAGCGCTTAAACCACGCAGTTTTATCGTAATTCTGGTCTCGTGATTATTATTACTATGTTATAACCGCAATGGAAGATCAAGACGCTGTGATCAAACTGGAGTGTCTTTCAGGTTCATAAGAAAATCAAAACTTTAACATGACTTTAACCACTACTTGAACCAACATTTGTTGAGATAAGAATAACGAAAAAAAAAAGACAACGGCATAAAAACCCTGCCACATCACATAATTTAGTAGCGGAAAATAATTTCTATATTATTTAATTTCGGTACTAAGTAGAAGGATATTATTGTACTGAATAGGAATTTGTTGTTAATCAATAGTTGGTAATCAATATTTTCCATCTTTAACATTTAATAATTTCAACTAACGTAGATTGCTTACCATAAGGGGCCATTAAAGTAGTTATACATTATTGATATCCTCGTAAAACTATACTTTCCCAAAATAAAACAAGGCACCATTGTCGTTCAAGGGTATTAAGTAGCAGTGTTACACACGGATCGATAAATGCGACACAATGAGCTTTATCTTACGCTAAATAAGGAAGAGTACTCCTTTTTTGAAGGATCTTTATATAGTACATACATTCTGATTTATTGGTATAAAAACTCATAATCATGTACTTCACACACGTTTATGATTAAGATTATTCAGTATGAAGTTTGCCTTTGGGTTTATATATGAGATTCCTTACTTGACTTTTAATACTCAGGTCCGATACGCCACAAATATATCTCATCCTACGTACGTAAGTAACTATCAGCAACACGAAGAAAATAATACACTATGAAAATTGCGTGTAGCGTTGCTAATAATGTAATGAATTCCATTAATTTTACTTACGTGGTAGTTTGCTAGGCTACTTTATTAAAACCATGAAAGTGAATATCCATAATTTAAAATAAAGGGAAGGCACGTTAGGTAGGGAGTTTGGAGCATTTATGAACGCGTTAAGCCTAGTGTAGTTAGGTATTTGATAATTTTCTTTTTATTCATTAGAACCTTCTGATTACTAATATAAATAAAGAAACCGGCCAAGAGCATGTCGGGCCACGCTCAGTGTAGGGTTCCGTAGTTGCCCATCCTTCACAATAGACGAAAATTACGAGAAAGATTTAAATAACGAGAAAGATTTCAAGCTCTATAAAAAGGTCGTAAACGCCAAAGTAAATGTAACTACTTATTAACTTCTGGAAGTTATCGATTATACACGCTAGATTGAGCGAAATGTTGTAATACAGTATGGCACTTAACAAATATGTGTAACATTTGAAGTATAAGGACACCGCGCGGCACTTAACTCATTTTAAAGAAAATTATGAATTTTTGCGATAACTCAAAAATGGCTCGCCCGATTTTCTTTAATATAGTTTTCATTGAAAGTACTCATAAGGTCTCATTTTCAGGAATTTTCTCATAATTTTTTGACCCGTGGTTGAAAAGTTAGAGGGGGGGGGACGCTATTTTTTTTATTTTCGGAGCGAATATTTACAAAACTGCTGACCCCTATTATTTTTAAAAGACCTATTCAACGACACCCCACACACTAGTGTTGGAACGAAAAAAAAAATCACCCCCACTTTAGGTGTACGGGAGTTACCCGAGAAAAAGTTTTTTTTTAGTTTTTATTTTAACGTTATGTCGGCGTGATACATATACATACTCATACCAAATTTCAGCTTTCTAGTACTAATGATCACGGAGCTAAGCCGCGGACGGACAGACAGACAGACAGACGGACAGATGGACATGGCGAAACTATAAGGGTTCCTAGTTGACTACGGAACCCTAAAAATGCCTTCTCATTTGGCTCCAACGCAACGCAAAAAGGCGAAATTAATTATTATTTGTTTCAAAATAGTTACAAGTCATTATGAATCTTAGGATTATGTCGTATTCTCACTTGGCGCCGTGAAATGTACCGTGTAGCTATCTTGTGTACAGTTTACATTGTAAATATAAAACGTATTAAAAACAACAGGCTACGTGCTCATAATTTCATTTAGTAAACGTTCTTTCATTTTGAATAAGAATTTTAAGGAGGAAAAGAAGAAGAGGAAATACCAATAAGAATATATAAATCTTTCATTATTATTATAAAGAAGCTCAAAATAAGGAATAAACAGGTTATTTCCCTCAGTTATTTCCTTACTAAAAATAATTATAAATCCAGGCCATTATCACCTATCGCAATTATTATCGAAAAGTAAACATAAATGGAGATAACAGCATTTTGGGAAAACTCGATACGAGATCCGCAAAATGTATTTTGTTTTTGATTGTGCTATCTACAGCAGATAATACCCGAACTACACGCAGTTTTATTGTAGATATTATGATCGAACGCCAATTTAATGCTAATGTAGTAATGCTTGACGTATGAATGGTGTCACAGAAGTTGACATAGTAAGACTTTTTACAAGTAATACAGAATATTTTACAAATCAATTTTATTTGGCCATATAAGGTGGATTTTTGAGAATAGGAAGTTATTAATGATACAAATAAAGTACCTAAGTAGCTTTATAATTTCGACAATGATTATATTTGAAAGTAATTAATATTTTCTTAAATTAATCTGACGGTCTTTATTTAATATTTAGGCATATTACCAAACATAAAGGTGTCATGAAAACAAATAATAAGAAGCGTAAAGTCAAAGTCCAGCCACAAAGCGCGCTTAGTTCATCACAATTTGCGGCAAAATAGTCACTGCAAGTAATAAGTATCACACTTTCTCAATGCTGTGTTATACCAGGAAACTTGTAATTAAATAAAGTGCGCAAACAACGAAACATGTGCAGACATAAGCGCTTCTGCGTGTGTTTACAATATTTCACCCAGCACGGTGCTGCAGAGATCTTAAAATAGAAATACTTTCTAGCACGATGGACTCCTATAAATTACTAATGGTTCTGTAAAATCTCTGTACATTATCTATAGATAAGGTTCGCGAAGATATTTTTATCGCAGGAAAAAACTTTCGAAACGGTCTATTGAAATGTCGATAGGATTGGATTGAGAGTTTTTGCAAGACCAATGCTGGTCTGATAACAACATTTATGAAAGAAGACTTGATTTCAATTGTATAAAACCGGCCAAGTGCGAGTTGGACTCGCACACGAAGGGTTCCATTATCGAACCAAAAACACGTTATTTGTATGGTCCCCCCGTTCATTTTTATTATATTTCATTTTTATTATTTGTAATAGCGGTAACAGAAATGTATATTCTGGAATAATTTCAATTGTCTACCTATTATGGTTCATGAGGAAATGCCTGTCGAACGAAATATCATGCAAAAATACCCAATTTTTATATAGGAGCCCTCGTTAATTATTATTATTTTATCAATAGGTACTAGTATTTTTTGCTGTAGAGATATATGTAAGATTGATTGTAAACAAATGACTAATATTATTTTATATTCATTGAATCTTTAGTAAACATGTTTACAACATTTTTTTGAAGTAGTTACGTAACTCACTGAAGGCGTGTTGCATCTTTACAAATACATACACGAATCTGTATTCAGACTCGCTCAACATGCATATGCATAAGAAAAATTATGAAAAAAATCTACCCGTATTTCTATTATTAACTGCGAATAATTATCCTCATATTAGTTAGAATAAAGTTAACACTTAGTACGAGTTAATAGTTGGAAATACTATTAATAAACGTCGATGCTACCAAATCAAAGTTTAATGGTAATCGTTTAACCATTTTTGATTATTGACCGATTTACTAATTTTGACTACCGCCTACTCAGCAGATATATGTGATTGCCTCGGAGTCGTTTGATCAACGTTAACTTATCAAACATGCAGTACCTGATTTTAGCAATTTTACGGCACATAATGTCGTTATCTCGATTTATTCCCGTGTATGATAAAGTAATTTTTTCGTCGGTTTGTTATCTCGTATGATATGCAGTGTAGACTGGTTGCGTCGATCGCGTTCGGTGTATGGCGAGAACGCCACAACACACAACCATGCAGCATTTCGTTACTGGCTCGGCGCGGGCCGGTCGCGTCACCCATTTAACCTTATCACGTGGCTCGTAACAATACTTCCAACTTGACCTTTTGTATTGTACAACAAAGTTTACGCTTGAATAATATTTAATTAGTTACACATGATGTGAATTGGAATTTTAAAGTTTTTCGGTTAAATCAAGGTGACTTAGTGAAACATAGTGTTTATAATAGTGCTCTGTTCTCAATCTTGACTTTACTGAGTATAAAGTCTGTGGAATTTGTGATTCTATAAATAGATGTCTACGTTAGCGTACAACTGTGCTATGTGATTATCGACGTTTGGATGCAAGTTGGATCAATTACGATGTAAACACAGGACTGGATTGATAAGTTTGGCAACTCGGTTGACACTCTTGTTAAGAGGACCCGTCGGTTGCTTCACGATGACCGCCTTTTGGGCCTGGTGCTTGCTAGCCCTCCTAGAGGTCACATCAGGTTTGATCTCCATTATTACACTCGCAACGCCGAATTTAACTCCATGTTTAATACACGCAACTTCTATCCCTCGATCTTTTTGAGTTATCACTCGTAAAACCTGTTTATAATTAACACACTTTCTTGAAATCTTGATGCACCTTGTTCTCGTACCAGTGTTAATCCCAAAGCCTTTTCTTAAGGTGATTTTTAATAACATAATATTTAGCACGGTATGTGTCTACACTTTACTAACTTTGTAGCTAACACGTCCAGTCATTCGTAATGTTCGCGAGATTAGTAGGAAATTATGTGCGTCAATTGGAATCCTCAGTAGCAGGTACTGTCAGAGGAAGTGTATCCATTACTGGAGCTAATTATTTAATACAAATAGGTAAGATAATGGTAAGAACCTACTTTGCTGTGAGTAGCTAAGTATAGGGTACGGCAGCCAGGATATTGAAGAAAATTTTCCTTAAGTTATATTTTTATAAATACCTGTGAAATCAAACGTAGCTGTGTTATGAATTAGTTATTTGTGTTAACCTATTGACCGCCAAGCGGTCTAGCAATTTACCGTGCCACTGACGCCAGAGTAAAAAAAATTGGGCAAGTGCGAGCCCGACTCGCGCATGAAGGGTTCCGTACCTATACATATATATATATATTATATAATCTATAACAAGTTTGTTGTATGGGAGCCCCCCTTAAATTTTAATTTTATAACATTTTTAGTATTTGTTGTTATAGCGGCAATAGAAATACATCATCTGTGAAAATTTCAACTGTCTAGCTATCACCGTTGTTGAGATACAGCCTGGTGACAGACGGACGGACGGACGGACGGACGGACGGACGGACGGACGGACGGACAGCGAAGTCTCAGTAATAGGGTCCCGTTTTTACCCTTTGGGTACGGAACCCTAAAAAATGATGTGCCCCAAAATCAACAGGGATTGAAAAAATACTTGTAGCGGTTAGAATTACAAAGTTTTTGATCATTGAAATTTGGACGGCTGTGGCCGACGTGGCGTCAGGGGCACGATTTTTTGTTGACGGCCACAGCCGACTGTGGCGGTCAAAAGGTTAACCAACTTTTACCTTGGGTTGAACTGTTGAACAGATATCAGCTTAAACGCTTATTAAGCTAATCACATAAACGTAAACAACGGATAATAGAAAGAAGTACCTAAACAATCATAACGTTCAGCCATACTCGTATTAATTAGTGAGAAGGGTGAGACGATAAGCGGATCGTGAAATGATGTTGACAAATGCTGTATTACGTATTACATCGTACTTACGTCTAGGTATAGTCTAGTACAGCGCCTAGGTTAACTAAATGTGCTCGTACTTTGTTAATGATAGTAAGTGAGATGTGGAGTAAGGTAATCCGCTCAGTAAATACTAGAAGTTATGGGGAAATATCACCAGAATGTTTACTTTGACGGGCACTTGACGGCTATGACAGCTGCCTTAAAAACATACAGAAAGTCTAGGAATTGAAATCGCTATCAATACAAAAGATTAAATATACAATGGCGGTCCCGGGTTCGAATCCCGGCCAGGGCAAATATTTGTGTGATGAACTCGAATATTTGTGCTTGGGTCATGATTTTTTTTTTTTTTTTTAATTTATTTAAAACAAGGAACTTATGACCTATTACATAATATACGGTGGGCGAAAACCGCGCACGGTTTATCTGCCACCGCGTTATCTCTCAAACCTCAACCTTTGGAACCAGCGATGAAAAAATTTACTTAATATAGAGTAAGTGCTGCAGAATGCAAAGGGAACACTTAATTAGATAAACAGAAAACAACCGAATTAACACTTCGCAATTCAACTGGGAGCGAGTTCCATAACAAAACGACTTGCTGGACAGTAAAGGAATTAGAATAACATTTAGAATACAGTTAAAAGGACATTTTTAGCGCACATTGCAGATGAAAAATAACTGCAACGCTTTTTAATAAGGTTTTGAGGAGTTGCAGAGTTGAAGAGTATACCAAATAGAAAATTTAGAATGTGAGAGTTACGCCTATGACGAATAGGGAGCCACTTGAGTTGAGACCGGAAACTAGAGATTTGATCATATTTTATAATAAGTTATAAAATATTGACATTTTATTTCCGACTTCTGTCTCAGTATGAAAGCAATATATAGCGTCACGTGCCTGACATTTGGTGGAAATGGGCTATTCATCGAGTGTTTAGAAAATAAATATTTAGTCGTCTACAGGCATTTATCAACTATCAAGTACAAGTTACTAGGTATAACTACATAACAAACCGTCATAAAAATATTTTCCATGACATTTGCTATTCAACCGTTTCATCCTTTTCAAATATTTCATTTGATGTGCCAGTAAAAAGGATTACCTACCGCATTATCACAATAGGTATTTCTTTACAGACGGTGGGGCTTAACAATAGCAATGAAATTTACATTAAGTCTTCATCCATTCATAAGACTATTCATAGCCTTAACCTCATTTAACTTTATAAAAGTCGGAAACAAACAATGATTGAAAACGAATAAAAGTTTTACAATGCATGTGCTCGAAAAGAGCGTATTCTAGGCATTCAAACTGTGCGGTGAGTACTACTTTTGCGCACTAGTGCTTTTTACATTTCAATTTTTTTTTATTTCTAGCCGTATCTGACAGCCTGACGCAAAGAGTTTTTATTATTTACAAAAAGTTTGATAAATAAGTCAAATACCGATTATCATCACGTATAAAAGTACAATAAAACCAATATTTCATTAATTAATTCATTTAACACGTCATAAATTACATTAGATATAAAATTTGATTAATAAACGAACTTTAAATCGTTATTCATTAAATAAATTTGGCTGAATGTACACGCGCTTGTGCCATAAGACGAATATTAAAAAAATACTTTTGCACATGCGCAGTAGTAGATATGTCGAGCGCGGTTTACAAATAACTCCGCCATTTTTTATTGATGTCTAGTTTATTTAGAAGTTGTTTTGTGCAAATCATGAATTTAAACCCGTAAAATGTTATTGAAGAAGTAAAACATGTGAACGACGGCTTCTTGTTGGATAAATCAAATCAAAACACATTTTTTCCAATGTAAACAGTCTTTGTGAGTATTAAAGTATTTTCTATTTTCTCGTAAATGCATAGTAAAGTTTTGTACGGAACTCGTGTGTAAGATGATTTCCGACTCGTGTTTGTTTAATCACTCGCTCGTACCTCGCTCGTGACTAAAAATCACACTCTTCTGAAATAACCTACCTTCCACACTTGTATCGTAAATAACTATTACGTGTAGGTAATTAAGGTTAGAATTTACCACCTAAACAACATGAATGTAATCTATTTGCATTCTTAACTTACTTATAAAATGAAATAACCTTCATACGCTTTTTTCTTGAAGGTACCTATGCTGCTTCATATTTATAAAGTCAGGTTAATTTAACAGGAAAAAAAAAATATTTCGTTTCGGGTAACAAAATGAATGTTGAGGTTAGAACGTTGTTTATATGTATACTTATAGACAAGTAAGTCTGGATACACTACAGGTGTTTGGAGTTAAGCGTACCTACCTACACTCAATTACTTATATAGGTAATCTTTACTGTTTCATGGAATTCATACAAATTGATGACGAGCGTATGTATTTATCTAGTAATACTGACTAGTTATTTATATAATTCGATTTTATCTATCTGTAAAGGTTATTTACTTACCTATATTTGATAAACAATCAACCTTAATAAGTAAGTAGATACAATAAGAACATTGATAAGCTGTTTTACTGTGTAACCACATGTACGAGTGCATTGTGATTATATAAATATCATAAATCATAAAATAAGTAACCGTTATTATTATTAATACCTACAAGATTAGTAAATGATAACTAACCGTGTGGGTATTATTGAACAAATAACAATTTTGAAAAGAAATAAATTCAGATACCTACAGATACATTCACATCGTCATTTGAAAAGGTTTTGGTATTACACTGATATTCTTGTAACGGACTTTGCCCGCATCTACAACACAACGGTCTATTGTAATGCCCCTATGATCGTGAAATAGAATTTGAGCTTCTTGTGATAATTGAAGGGTTAGTTACTAATAAGTAAGCTTGCTGCTGACGGAATTTTGATAGTATCGTGGGAGTATTGGTATGTCTACACTGTTGCATTTTCGCATTCGTCTTGCGGTTTCCTTTATGGCTGTCTCACGTGTATAAACACAAAGGAGCGAGATAGAGATAGACAAAAGCGTAAGATCACCTTGAAAGCGCGCCAGTTTAGACGTAGAGTACCTACTGCCGGTATATGAGTGATGTGCCACCGGGCTAGCCCAAAGATAGTCATTTGTCACGCGACAAAGAGACGCTTTTCACAGACTCACAGTAGTACTTACCATGAGTTTACAGTGACCGTTCTCGCTAGTGACTGCGTAAACGATTTGTATGGAGAATATACAAGTCCTTTACGCAATCGCTAGCGAGTACGGTCACGTTATCTCATGGTAAGGGTACAAAAAGATGCTGAGCGGTGTCAGAGGATGACTCTGCTTTAAGTTTCCTCCTGAACAAATGTTACATTTTTACTAGTTTTCTGAATTACTTATATCACCCATCGAACGTTGTAACTTAATGCAATGAATGTGTAAATAACATCAATGGAGATTTTTTAAACGAGAATGAACGTTATGGGAATGGTCGTAAACGAACGAAACGAAACTGCGTGCGGTGTCACTAGAGCCCACCATAATGTGAGCCACGAAACTGACTTTTTAATGTAATTATCTCTTACTTTACATATTTACAAACACAATGAGTAAACAGTTTCGGAGAGTTAAAGTCCGATGGTTTCACAGTAAAAAAAAACTTTTTAAATAAAATCCGCACTGTTGTTGTTGAATTGATAAGTTGTTATCATGATCAGTTTGCGATACAATTAAGAGTATTTATAAAAAATGCGATATCAGCTCAGGAGGAATCAATCGCCTAAATTTTGCTACCTATAGGTTTTGGATTTGTTGGTCGGCTTCATCGGAATGCTTTTGCGAGTGCTAATATATTGTGCTCCGTGGTTTGTTATGAAATTTATTATTAGTAGTTATTTATATGAAAATGGTAAATAAATAATTCAGTAGCAACGGATAGGAAGTAAATCTATCGAGTTATATTATCTTACAAAATAAATGTACCTAGTGATCGTACAAAAAGTACAGTCGAATGTTGAAACTAAATGATTGGTGGACTCAAGCCACGGATAGTGAATACTATAGGCGATGATGTCCCACGAAACGTCGCCAGCGATGTCGAGCGAGGTCCGGCAACGTCGCTGGATAATTTTATTTCGGAAAATTTCATGTAGCGATGTCCTGCAACGTTGTGCCACTTCCCTCGACGTCGCTGATACGTCCCGCTTGACTTGTGTAATGTATCAACGGCTTCATTCTTCTAATAAATGCGGCCCATCGCGCCTAAGTTAAAAAAGTAAAGTTTTTCTAAATTTCCGACAGGATTAATACGATATATATGTTCGCACTTGACTGTACACATGTTATACTAAGGTATTCACAAATTTCACAAATGTTGTTAAAATGGTTATATTGATTTAGAACGAATGCCAGAATTATGACATTTCTCTAAAGTTACCTACCTTTGCCCCGGTCGGCTAATAATTATGGGACACTTCATTTGACATTTCAAAAATTTATATTTTTGTGAATCTGATGAAAATATATATTTGATACATTATTTTGTATACAAAATATGTATTTTTTTTGCATTCAAGCAATATTATTATTAAAAAAATTATCAAATTTTGTGAAGTGCCCCAGGGACGATCATTCGCCGACAGTTTATTTGCGTAAAAATAGTCGGGTTGTTGCACCGTATCTCCGTAAAAGCGTGAACAAAATTTTCAACTCATTTAAAGTTTCCTAAACACAATATATGATGACTAACATTTTTGTTTATGTATACTGTGACTACTCAGCATCGCAGACGACGTTATGGCGTCTTCTAGGGATGACTCACCTATGGTTTCTCGTAAATATCACGTATTTACTCTTAAGGGCATCTTAACATCGTGCATCGTATGACTCATTACACATTTTACGTCATAATTACACATTATTGGGAACATGTGGCATTACGTTGGAAACTACTGCATCCTATGGGAAGTATGACAAGATGATTCACGATAACATATTGTATGTAAGCTAAATTATCTAGATTTGATGCGTGAAATAAATATGACTTATAATTATGATTATTTTAGGTCCCTGTGGTGAGCTTAATTATTATATAAATCTTATTAATAAAATAATACCTATATAAATAAATGAAAAAAAATCAGACAACCGAATGTAAAAAAAAGAAACACCGAAACCGCCTTTAATATTTGAGGAGTTCCTTCGACTCCTTAATATGATCTTCGTCATCAGATCTTCACCAAAATTTTATGTAAAGAGCTTACAGATCCTCAAGAAAAAAAAAACAACAAAATTTCGTACGCGGTTTATAAATGAAGAGTTCTGTGATACCAAACAACCAAACATAAAAAAAAATATAACCAAAGAAAATGAGATCCTCGTCTTCTGGGCAGTGGGATGGGACACGTAACCAATCGGTAATTAGCTTCACAGGAACTTATAATTATAACTATTTTTTATGCATTTTTATTGATTTAGTCATAGTCATAGCACATTGTATAATTAATATAATAATATCATTTTAGTCATCAACGAGATTAGTCATTGCAACCAGATTTCCGATCGATAAATCAAAGCTAAGAACCGTTTCTTAACTTTTGCGTCACATTTTGCAATATTTTTGTGTACTTACATACTTTAAAAAGGGGGTTGTAAATTCGATCTGTAAATATATACGTTTGTATAGCATTAGAACTTCACTGCACTGAAGTAATAATATGATCTTTTAGTCTACGGCGTGCTCGACCGTGTGTTTTAATTAACATTATTGATGGGTTTAACCTTTGATTTCTATAGGTCTCACGTGCTTATACAGGTGTAGATATCAAGATATCATTGCCGCTAGTATTTATAAAACGAATTATAAATGTTATATTATACATCCTGAAACAAATCGATCCAGTCCCACATTAAGCTCAAAAAGGCTTGTGTTATGGGTACTAGACGACGATATACATATGTACTTTATATGGATATATAATATCCATAAGACAAAATACCATCTTCCTTCAAAAATTAACCAATAGTTATGAAATTTGAGGAACTGAATGGGAAGGAAATTTTCAGCGTTCAGCGTAAAACGAATGGACCGGACCATTTCGATTTTTGCGCTCATTATTGTAAAATGTGTGGCGACCTACTAGGCGTCTATTTTTTGGCCATCATTCCGCCGCAAATATATATTTGAGTTTATTACGCGAATATTTCGAAGCCGCCGGCTCAGTAGGTAGCACTACTAATAGGTACTGGGCCCACCGCGTCGTCAAACAGGGATTCATGGAGACATAATAAAATAACAAAGTAAAAACTCGTCATAGACCCGTCATTTATCTCCCATTCTCGTTTTGTCAGAGCTACGCAATTTGATGGATTCAGCGAAACGTAGTAACGTAAAAAGAGAACGCTTATTTTTTGTTAACAATAGATGAAAAGGGATATTAATGTACCACATCACGTTTTCTGCTTAATTTCAGAAACTATTTGGAATTGTTACCTTAGCAAAAATCGATAATACGGAAGCCAGATAGTAAGAGTATTGTCCCAAAAAAATATTATAAGTATAACAGTAACGCCTGCGGGTCTATGATGGTTTGTTTTTATCACGCGATAAATAAGTGACAAAGCATCTGTCACTCACACTCGCATTTTGTCAAAACGTGACGTGACGTGACGTCATTTTGTATTGCCTATGATGCCAGCGTAAACCAAATTGTTCGTATTATTTAATTTAAGAAGGCATGGTCCAATTATTTATAATAAAAGTGCTTACACAATCTTATCATCGTTTTAAATGTGATAAATTTTATGAAATACCTATCCTCTTATTACTTAAGTTGACAGTTAATCTTCAAATAATAATCTATTGAAAATCATTATCAGAATCTTGTTTTATCGTGTCCAAAGCGTGTCCGGCTATAAACAAATGACAGGTGCCCACTCTACGGTTCTTATCACTAGGGTAGCCACATGATAAATTTAAAGAGTATAAGCTGATAAATAGTTATTAATAAATTTATCAATGTAAAATAAGTTCAGTTATAAAAAACCGACCAATATGTTTTTTTAGGGTTTTCATGAAAATTTTATGTTAAAAAAAACTTTGAAATCCCTATAAAACATATTTTTCGTAGTATTTGTTGTTATAGCGGCCTTACTATAATTACATTATTGGAAAATTCAAGTCTCTACCTATTACAATAGTAAAGATACAGCCCTGTGACAGACGGCGAGACAGACAGCGGAGGCTTATAGTTAGTAATAGGGTTCCGTTAGCACCCTTTGGGAATGGAACCCTAAAAAGTACCTAAGATGCGGTTGAAAAAACAAAAGTCATGTTTCTCGTGATTAAACTTAACTTGGCGTATTTTATTCACATCGTATACTTATTATTACTTCTACACCACAAACAAAAGGTTTGAAGGTATGCATGCCTACTAGGTATATTACACAATAGCTCCTTAGATGCAGTTAACTACACTTAGGTCATGTAGCTACCGTCGTCCCGTACGTGAGCACTGAGGTCCTTATTAAAATTTAATTGCATATTAAGGTAAAAATAAAAAGAAATTTCAACAAGCAAAAACAATTTTTAACGATGTATATGTTTTGACCGAGCGAGCTAATATAAGCATCTCCGTTTCAGCTTGGCCCAAAATTCTTTCGTATGTCCGGATGTTTGGATGTCCAGATGCTTTCTTGTTGTTCTTGCCTAGAGGTCGTAATTCTCAATCGATAAGAATACATTTTTTTTTCTCGATCAAGTTTTCAAAATGGCGGTGATATGGGAATTTTTCAACCAAAAACATAAAAAATTACAAATATCACCAATTTTTAAACAAACTCGCGAATTATACAGCTCACAGGCCCACTAGTAATTATTATAATTTTTTAATCATAAATGAATACCTAATACTTAATTAAAACGAAATCTATTTGTTTATTATTATTTTTGATAATATTAAACATCTCCACACAAATGAATTATTTGGTAACGGTGCTTATCACTATTATCACAGCGCTATTAAAAAAAAATCTCGATACTCAACTCAGGTGTTGTATCGCGATACAGTGCAGGCCGTCGTCTTAAATTGAGACAAACAATGTATTGTCACGTGATTTAATGGAATCTTGAAACTTTATGATGCTGTTCTCGTTTTTATTGCATAGCTGAAGCGTTAATTATCGCTTGATTCACACTTTTTATAGTCATGGTTCCACACTATAGAACCATACTATTATGACTATAATGTAAGGAGGGCGCTAAAATTCATATTGCATCGAAGTCATTTTAGGTAAGCTTTAAGTTCCACAATGGATGTAATAGAATTAAATAAATAAATATTGGATAATCTGACATACGATCTAGTCAGTACAGTAAGCTCTAGTAGGTATGGGCTCTAGACGACAGTAAACATACTTATATAGATAAATATAAATTATACTACAACATGATGGCAAACTAAATTAGGATATTTTTTGATGCCCAAATCCTGGACGACAATGACTAATTGATTAAAAAAAAGCTAAGTATATCATTCTGAAGCGATAAAAAGTTTTTGTGTAGCAGGAATATAAAATATTACAATAATATTCTGGGCCCCTAAAAACCGCTACCGTTATTCGTAATCGCACAATTAGATACTTTTATTATTAATTTATGTAGTGACAATGGGTGGTCCCTCACCCTCAGCCTCAGGAGTATAGTATACTTTAACAAATAAAAAAATAATCGGTCCACAATTGATCGCATAACATACATTCACTAAAATAAAAAAAACAACACATACAGTCGAATTGAGAACCTCCTTCTTTTTGAAGTCGGTTGAAAATATATCAGAAAGTGTCATGAAGCGTAAAAATAAAATCCAAAAAATTTACAGGGTTTTGGATAGGTGAAACTTAATATTTACCTACGCAATCTCAATGATATTTTGTAGTCCAAAAGCAATCCGTGATCTGTTCTTATTTTCACAAAAATCGCAAATAAAGCCTGGCCAGAAATATATGAGGATTGTCAAGAGGGCGCTATTTATAAGATTTATATGGCAACAATTTTGCAATCAAGCAAACCCACTATTCTGACATTACTTTTAAATACCTGTCAGTTCCACTATGTGAACCCGTAATGTCATTTAATGGAATACACTCTTTTCCTGACTGTTTTTCGTGTAGTAAACACATGTCAATTTTATTTATAATCTTACGTTCATGACTGTGAATGATTTTCGGCATTTCTTTGGATAATTTTAAATATTTGTCTGTTAAAGAAATCACCACGAATGACATTGACATTGTTGACAAACCATCATAAAAATCATTGCCAGTGTAAGAAATTAGTTCCAGTAAAATTCCGCAATATGGCGCATCCTCATATATTTCTGGTCAGGCTTTAGTTTCGTTTCGTTTCGTTTCGTTTCGGTGACTACACCCAGCCAGCAGTTCTGCTGCAAGGACGCGGAGGCGTTGATCATGCAAGGGAAGGAGGGACAGAGAAGCTCTGCGAGAAGGCTCAGAAGCGCATACTGACACCGTACCAAAGGTCGTTCAGGGTAGTATAGAAACCTTAACATTCCCTGGCCGGAGCCTTCGGTTCAGTGGCAGGGTACGCATCCGGGTCATCCCGAGTTTCCCTCCGTCTTCTGCCGCTCCGGCAAGATCAACTGGCCCTCCTATCCGAGGCACCGGGGAGCCAGAAGTTACAGGTTGGGAGTGTGGGTTCCTTTGCAGTCGGGATGAGGACCGATGGGAGAGATCCGACAAGAATACTAGCATCGAGCCAGAAAGGAAGATAGACAGATACGTGTGTAAATAAATATAGAAAGGATGTTTGACTGCGATTACAGTGTCCTGTCGGCACGATGAATATTTTCTTGTAGAGGCTGGTCTTATTGAGCCGTTATTTCTTGTACGCTGGTTCTTTCTTCTTCTGATTCTCGGTGGGCACTTCATCCTTCTAGCCTGTGCATGTTTCAGGTAGTTTGCCTTCGCTTTTTTCAACTCTCTTACCCAGTTTGACATTGGGATGTAATGTTTTGGTGAAGATGTTTGTGCAGGTGCAGTTTTGAATCTTCTTAGGTACCTGTAAGTGATCTTCATTCTCATTGCCCGGTGTGCTTTACTGAGATTACGAAAGAAGAGCGTATACTCTTTATGGGAGTCCTGTTCTTGGGCGTCAAGGAGTCTCTTGCGCGCTGTTTTGACCCTGGTATCGTAGTTCGGGTTTCCTGGAAATTTATTCTTCAAAAACAGTGATTGTTGAAGGAAGGCGAGCGCTAATCTACTGTCCCGTGACCGCACTATGGCCTTTGTTGGAATCGTATGAGATGCCTGTCTGAGAATCTCATTAAGTTCGCTCCACGTGGGATTCTTATCAGACTCACGCTGACCTTGTGATTTCATGTCCCAGGTAGTTAGAAGACGATTCACTTCCTTTTGAAACTCTTCTACTACGGCTGAACTTTGTAGAGCTTCGTAATTAATTGCTTTGGCGTTAAACGGTCGTTTATTCTTGGGTCCTTCTCTCGGGACATGGCTATTGGATCTGCGGGTGATGGGGTGGTCCCAACTGGAATTTCGGACGACGCCCCATACTAGCTTGTGGTCAGTGCTAACGGACTGAGTGAGGATTCCTTGGAAAAATAGAGGGCGATGAAGACTGGTTAAAATGTGATCTATTTGAGATATTCGGTTACCAACTTGGTATGTCGCTTTGCACGAAGGGCGGCCCCAGGTATTTTTTGCGCAGAGGTTGTGTTCTTGTAAGAAATGGATAAGCAAGCTATACCATTAATGTTGGACTCGGTATGTAGCAGATTTTTCGGAGATAAATGCTTGGTTATATTGTTTACGTCTTTGATCCCGATATGCGCATTGAAGTCTCCTAGAATTATGGGGAAGGCCTTTTTGGGGGCTTGGCGTACCTACTAGCGTGCCTATTTTGGCAAGACAGGTTGCGGCTCCGGTTGGGACGTGGGTATTGACAATAAAAAGCTCAATGGGACCATTCTTATTAGCTATTGGGAGTTTTAGGTGCGTACCGATTATGTTTTTATCTTTTCGGATAGTGCTGACTATTTCAAATTGAGCATCTTTTCTTATTAGAATGGCTACCCCTCTTTTCTCTTTTGCGTTCCGGCCCCCGTTTAAAAGCCAGCGATAGTTGTTGGTGGTGAGCTCTCCGCTTATTAGATGGGTTTCTTGTAAGCCCGCTATTGTGATATTCCGCTTCGAGAGTTCGCTGTCAATTTTTGTTTTGTCTTGTAGCGGGGCGCAGCCTCTTACGTTCCAAGTAGCTACTGAGACTTCCGTGCAGGGTTGTGGGGTCAGCGTTTGGGGAGCAGTAGGGGTGGCTCTTAGTAATCGTGAGCCGGCCATGTCGACATAGTCGTTTTGATCGTAGGAGGGGTTCAGCGCGATTATTGGTGAGGACTCTTTTGAATTATGTGCCTGGCTGGAGGATGAAGAGGCGTCAGTTGGTTGTATGAAGTCTTCGTTTATACTCCGTTGGGAGTTGGATAAGGGGTAGCTGGTTTTATCATCCGTCGTGGTTTGTTCAGCGATGGATTGTTGGATGAATGATGTTTCGATGTCAGGGCTCTTGAAGTGGACGGAGTCATAGTGATGGTTTCCGTAGAAGAGGTGAAGATTTGCCATTTTGTAGTATTCGTATAGGGGGCCCTATATTGTAGTGGTCGCTGATGATTCATGTGTACATAGATGTTTACCGTGAAGCAACTGGTAGCGGCTAAGATTATTTCTTCTCCTCCCCAAAAACCGTCTCTGAACTGGTTCCTAATATATTCATCAATTTGTTCCGCGGAGGGAGGTGTATTGTGACCGGGAGACCTGACGTCTAAGACACTGCCATTGAGCGCCATTTGGATTTGGCTGTTATTTCTCTCCGCGGACAGGTGATTAGCGAGCAATTCTCGTAACTCTCGATGATCGAAATCGGTATTACGCACGGAGTTCAATTGGTTCGCTATCGCCCTATACAGACAATTGCTGTCTTTGGGAATCGGTAAAATTTCCATCGTGCGAAGTTAAAACCGTCGACTTTAGTGTCGCAGATGGGCAATGCACTTGTAAACCCATTTTTTTATTGGCAATGGCTAGGCTATTTGTTGGAGTAGGTAGCTCGCGATGTCTGCACGTGTTCGGTGCAAAGTGACCTGGCCTATAATGGCGTTGGAAAAAAAAGGGACTTCTTTGTTCTTGGAAGTAAAAGCGTTGCAAGATGTTGCACTTCTTCCTTGCTTAGTCACTAACAAAATAATAATTGTCAAACAGTTAACATTTACCAGTTACCCAAACTATGCTATAGGTTTCCTACAGTAGCAGGTAAAGATAAGTATCATGTGTGTACTTCAGCACGCTATTCGTTGATTTAAAGCAGGACTTTTAGTATAGTTTCGGTATTATAATAATCTTATAATATAATAATCTTGCGAGCGTAACAGAGTGAGATAAAGAGACCAACGCGTCACTTATTACTAAGTCAAGAATTTAACAATATTGTGCCTTAGTGACTTCAGCACACGATTGTTACGGCACCTTAGTTAAGATTAGTACATATGTATCTAATATCTTAATTTATTTTTACGGTGAGAGATGAAGTATTATATTTTGGTATTATAATATATACATAAAGGAGGTGCGTTATATACCTACTGTGGTTAAGTAATGGTGGTAAGAATTACAGGGAAAACAATCTAAAATTACTTAACTTTAATACAAACTATTAGACTAGGTTAAGCCTTAATTAATATAAAACTAATATAATTATTATTAGTGTTTTGTGGACTATTTTCAAGCGACTCGCGATATGTTTGCTGTGTGTGGTGCCTAGATGCGAATTCATATAAAAATTAAAATAGGATTATCCTGCTGCTTTCCAAATTCGGCGGTTGGGTTTGCTGGTGTTCAGTGAGTCTTGTATTACGTTCGTCTATATGTGGAGGTCCATGAAGTGTGGTCGGGTTTCAACCGAAGAGATTAAAGGAAGGAAAGAAAAGTAAGAGAAAACCGTGCGTGATTACCGTTGGGTTTTACCTCCGTGCAAAAAACTTACAGAGCGTTACTGTATGGCCGTGCCTATACCGATTTTGTCTTGGTACGGGCTTTGCCTAAAGTCGTATGATCGTATCTCTTGGCCTCATCAAGACTTCTTGTAGGGGCTGCGGTAATTATCGAAAATAAGGAGTAAATAATTGCAATTGGCAGCAAAAAGTGAAATGGAACGTTCTCACCAAATTAGGCTCCTAGGCGGGCCCAGCAAGGATGCTGGACGTGTGAGGAGTCACACCTCAGATTCGCACCGCACGAAGGGGCACTGCGGACTCTCATTCACACACACTTGATCAACACTCACTGAAAGACCGCGTAATATAGACGCACCAAACACTAGAACTTCTACTTAGTAGTTGCTAAGTATTATAGAGAAACCGAAGCAGTGAAACCGCGGCGAATTCTTTGACACGCGGCTAAACTTTAACAGGCTGCCATGCGAACATCTGGTCGAGCCTTTGTCTTTGTCTTGTGACTCTCATATATTTCTGGTCAGGCTTTAGTTATTTTTTTCTTTAGAGCACTCTAAGTGCAGTTAATGTACGGACATGTAATGTATGCTATACGAAAAATAACAGTTATATTACATGTATCTTAAAACTTCGTTGTTATTCAGACAATTCGCTTCACTGTCCAGTTATGAAAGGAAATATCTCATTCTGTAATAATTTTAGCATCTGCAGGATGCAAGCTTGGTCTCGTATCGGTACATCCGGCTGCCACTTGCCGGTAACTAGCTCGTTTAGCTTTATGAAACACGATTCCAAATCTGTAACATACATAAATAAATAAATATGCATACTTACATCTGTACCTTACTATTATAAAATTCTAGATTTGTATTGATCATTCGTTTTCTATGGAGAGGGGTCATGATCATGATAACAGGAAAAATCTTAATAGCGTTATGCAGGATCGTTTCTGTTTTGTATGGGCGCACGGCGCCATGACAGTCTGGCCATCTGTTGTGCCTAATTTCCATTGTCCTCTCATCACGCCTAAACGGCTGGACAAATAACCAATTTTGGTACAGGGATAGCTGGACATCTAAAGATGGTTATATGATACCTTTAATTTAAAGATGGTTATATATATTTAAATACATAGTAATTCATGACCCAGCCACAAATATTCGAGTTCATCACACAGATATTTGCCTTTGCCGGGATTAAAGCCCGAAGATACACAAACAGAAAGCTAGATAGAGAAAGGAATATACAGATAGAGAAAGATTGAGATAGAAGGAGACAGTGAGGGACAGCCAGAGCTACGGAAAAATCCGTAGATCTACGGAATTTAGGCTTTGTGCCCAGACCTACGGAAATTATTAGGGAACCTACGGAATTTCAGACTACTTTTATTTATCACCATACCATCACATAATAAACGAAACGGAATGTACTTTTTCTGCGAAAAATTAATTGTAATCCTGGCTGAAACACTCGCGGACTATATCATACACTTTCACTCAGTGGTCCGTGTTTTAAATTTCATTTTCTTACCAACTCAAAACAATGAATAGACTATGAACAAGGTGTTCAAAAATATTAGATTTTTGTTTTTCAATCTACGTTTTTTGCAAAAGTTACTAACTTTTAATAACATTTTAAGCTTCAGTATAGTCAAATGAAGCATTGGAACATAATCTGTAGAACTACGGATTTTTCAAATGACAATCTACGGAATTCTACAGACTTTTTTGTCTCACCCTACGGATTTTCATAAATGTCATCTGGCAACACTGGTGAGGGATATAGATAGAAAGAGATAGATATAGATAAATAGAGACCATAAAAATAAATGCAAGAGGGATGAAAACAGGGAGAGAGGTGAGGACAAATTGTAGCAGAGAGAGATGAGGATAAAACATATCCTATAATCTGCTTTGCCAGAAAGTGCCAGCTTAGCTATATTTCCATAATATCTTGGTCCAGCTTGATTTTTGCTTTTCATGAATAGCCGAGTTAACCGATCAGAATTATCCTTATAATATGCATCTACATATAATAGAAGATTATAGATGGAATCGTGTGATTGAAGGATTTTCACCGAAATGGTTACCTACTTCTATTCAACTCCCTGCGAAAATATATTATTCTAGAACTATTCTGTGATCATCATGTTACTAATGGCATGGCTACATTAACTTAATGGCAAATCATCAATAATATTCAAACATTTAATTTCAATATTTATAGGATCAAAGTATAGAATCTAAATGAAAATTATTATTATATTAGGACTTCGAAATAGTTCTGAAAGTAGCATAAAAAGGCGTATCTTTATAAAGCGTTGAATGTTGACGACTGATTTAAATACCTTTGGATAGATGATATAGATGTTTTATTTGCTAAAAGTGAATGGGCAGGTTAGTATTTTGTTGGATTTTATTTATTGCAATGGTAAAAGCGTGGTATCTTTCATACACAATATCCAGATATGATAGATTTTTGGCAGCTACTGTACCATTACCAATTACAACTAAAACCGTGTCTAGGTAAACGGCATGTCAGCTAGCAAAGACGTCACGTTGTCACTTAATATGATGACCTTTAATCATCGATTAGCAGAACCGCGGGAACCTAATCACTTAATTGGGGATTGTTTTCGGAGGTTGATGTGGCCAATAATTGTTGTAGTTGTTTGTTCGTTTGTTGAACCTGTAGGATTAATTTGCCGAATGTTGACCGCGCCTGTGGCGCACCCTATGAGGATCGCTAATTAATAGCTTCGATAGGATGGGACGAGCCACCGGCTCATGTTACAACTGCCATTAGTATTATAAGCTCACCACGTCGCTACTTACACCTACCGGTTAGGTTGCTCCATATCGATAGATACTTGTAGTTAACAATGATTAAATATTTAAATAAAACAATTTAAACGGATTATATCGCGTATATTAATAATAAAACCCTCCCTGACGTTTCGGTAGCTTTACAGTTACTGTTGTCAAAGATTGAGAAACACAATTTTACTCTGTCAAAATTACATTTGTGCAAACTACCCATTGTATAAATATGAAATTAAGTAAGATCACAAAAGTAAGATGAAAATATGCATGTTAGCTCTTAATTAGGTTAATAGAATGTTGCTATGTATGTACGTTCATAGTGGCTTATTAAAATAATACCTATACCATCTTTGTTGTTACATTCTATTGACATTGTCCCTACATTATTGAATAATTCCTAATTTACGACTATTCTTTTCATTTAACAATAGAGAATATGTAATTGATCCCTGCATTAATTTATTTTCGGAGTAGGAACATATAAATATGAGATTAGAATTTAGGTAGCAAATACAGTACATTATTAGAACGTTAGAACTTGGCGAGTCTCGGCTTATAAATTAATTGGTAAAATGTTCCGTGTACGAGGGTGATTATCATTTTCAGATGCACAACAATTAGACGGTCCTATTATTATGTCACCTAAAGAAATACTATTACAAAAAGGAGATAACTACACTATACACTGTAAAGGGAGAATGCCGTTAGGATTTAAGGTCCAAGAAGGGGGAGAGGAAGAGGACGGATTTTTTGAAAAGATACCAAGAAAGGTGGCTCCTTCTGACAACGACTACCCGTATGAAGTAGCGTTAGATCTGTACAACGTCGATCGGTTCGCTGTTGGCTTCTACGCCTGCCATGATGGTCAGATCGACGAATCGCAGATCTTTAACGAGATGCTGGCAGAACCGACCGATTCCGAACACATTTCCTATACATACGTCTACGTCAATGGTGAGACCTTCTTTTGCACGAGTCTCATTTTAAATACACCAGATACACATATTCGTAAATAGGTTAACTTTATTTCGTGATTTTAGATTCGGCAAATTTAATAGCGCCTATGAGAGAAATTGTTTTTGTGACGAAACTTGGTTCCAAGACAGTTATTGAATGTAAACCAACATTTCCTGACATACAAGTAAATTTGAGCATGGTACGTATACACCTTAGACATAATGAAATTGTTGTATTTAATCAGGAGCCTTACCACGATCTCTTAATGCGACTCACTTTAGGCCCTAAACTGAACTGTATCGCTATTTCATACCATGACATTGTATTTACGACTCAGTTCAGATGACAGTTCAGTAAGAGCGTCTCAACTATTTCATTCTCTCATTTCAAGTACTTTTCGTACCACGATGTGTCACTTGAGACGAAACTGAATCGCACGAGTGTCAAATTTTGCGACTCATAAAAAGTTCCTCATTGAATGTATCGTTCTGGATAGTTTTGTGTAGAATATTTATTAGTTCTTAGCTTTTGTTCGCGACTTGTCTCGCACAGGTCTGGAAACGTGTCTGTGTAACTTCCTACCGTTTTATTCAGGGACGTATTTACCCTAGGGCGATCCGGGCTATAGCCCGGGGCGCCAAACCGACAGGGGCGGCGTAGGCGCCCCTGGCCGTTTGCATTTTGTTTTGGTATTGGCGCCTTTCAACCAACTATTACTTTTCACCTTTTTTTGTCAATCCAAAATTTAAAATGAACATGAAAAATAACAAGAACAAATAGTTTTGGTCGAAAACATGCTTGTAAGTTTGTCAATATCTTCGGGGCGCGTCTGTAAGTAAGAACATGAACATACTTCAAATATAGGGCGCGGGCGCCGAGTGAGGTCGCGGGCCGGCAAGAGGGGCGGTGGCAATAGGTCATACATATATCAGCGTTGCCAGATCGGATCTTTTTACACTATATCGGTCAATTTTGTTACTACGTACCCCCGCGCCGAACAATTTCGCTCTCGCTGCGCTCGCGTTTTCATCTGATCGTGTTACTACGCACCCCCGCGCCGAAAAATTTCGGTCTCGCTGCGCTCGCGTTATTATCTATTTCTGTTACAATATACACGCACTACTACGTACGTACGCACCCCATCGCCGAAAAATTTAGGGTAGCGAAGTGTTTGACAGGTTTTTCAGAATACTGACGAGTTAATTTCTTTTGAGTTATTATAATACGATCTCTTGGATAATGCAACGGGGAAAAAAAAGATGCACAATGCTCATAGATAAGAGTGCATTACTGGTAATAAGTAGATAGAACTTCGTGCTTTTCGGTTCCATATGACTACTGCAATACTACGGTAAAGAGCTCGTAGCTTTGTATGGATTTCATAGTAAGATACGTTTTTTTTCCGTAGCATTGCAGACTGTAGTAACTAAATTAGCCGCTCGAGGGTGCTTTACATCATGCTTCTTTATTTGGTTACTATTTAAGTTCTTAAACCACAATATGATTTTTAATAGATTGAATTATAAAAACAAGTAAACTATTTTGTAAAACAAAGAACTGGAGTTCAAACATTTGCACTGAACCTAAAATAGGCAACTATAATTGAACATATCTTTAAGCAGTTGATAATTTATTTATTATTCAAAAAAGTTACACAGCATTACAGTAATAAAACCAATAAGGCACTGAACTACAAAAATACATATAAACAAGACTTAAAACTAGTTAATTTAGGCGACACAACCGCGTGGGTCCTTTGCGTCGTCTGATCTGGTGTATAATTCGGCAAATTACCGCGGAACTGCCGAAACACAACACCCTTCCGCCAGAAGTCTGCACTTGCGATGGTGTCCTGCAGCGGCCGCGGCACGCACACCACAAATGAGCACACCAGAAATATAAGCCCGATTTCAAAGGTCTCTATCTCGGCGGGAGACAGCTGGCGATAAAAACGGAGCTTTTAACATTGTCATTGACACACTTGATATTATATGGGTGATAAAATCACTTCACCGCATTTCCTGGTCACAATTTCTTTCCCCTGAACGAATACACTAAATCCGCGGAGGATTAAACTGAATTCGAAGATTGGCATACCACGTAAAATTCATTTGAAATTTAACAAATTTACATGTCAATGATTGACATGACATTATCACAGGCGGAAGGCGGCACACGTTCCGAGTCTTAATTACAATTCTTTTGAAATACAGACATTTTAAACTTTATTTCATTCAATAAAGCATTTGGTATGGCAAATAATGTCTTTAAATTAAAAAAAGAACATAAGTCCGCTATGAAATATATGTCTTTTCTTTTCAAAATTACCAATTAGTTTTAAACAAAGTGTGCTGCGAAATTAATTTGTAATATTTTAGTTACCGAACGGATAGAAGCCAGAAAGAGATAAACATATACGAAACTCACATAGCGGCGTCCCTTTCGCGCCGTAGCGTTTCAATTGCGGACCAGAGACAAATATCGGTCTTTCATTCACTTTATGCGATCGAGAATCAGCGCTGCTTTAAAGTTGTTATGGTACGAAATTCAGCGTTTCAATTTAGGTGCCTAAACTGAACTGCACTGCGTTTGGATAGTTTTTATAAAGATCGTGGTAAGGCTCCAGGTTTATTATTACACATTATCATCTAAAATTTCTATTGTCTTACCTAATTCTGACTCGTATGTAAATCAAGTGGTTAATCTAATAGATATGAAGATGATTTCATTATAGCATTTGCATGTTAGGTATTAAATATTAACAGGGAATGTAAAGCCTTTGCTGTCCGTAAAAATCAATAACCACTATAATTTTGTATCAAATCATCATATTTTGCATATTTGGTACATAATTAGTTTGCATGAAAAAAATACCTAAATAAAGTATTTTTAGCCTTTTGACAATATCAATCAGCTTTTAGCTAAGATGGATTAATCTAAATAGCATGGTAATCATTTTCACAAAAGCTCATTACATCTTTAATATGCAGGAGTTCATTATGAGTGAATATAATTCTAAAATTGGATACATCTTAGACAGTACAGACTCTTTGGAGATAGAACCCATGACGGAATTGATTTGTGAGTTTGGGAGGAACGGGTTACGAAACGAAACCAAAATATATTTGGACATATGTAGGTGTTAAGACAAAGTGCTAATTTTGTTTAACTTACAACAATACTCTTACACGAAAATAAATAGTAAATTACGATGTGTTCAATTACGAATACGAGTATAGAGTGGGCGTATCAGTTCGAAATCAGATATTGTTGACCATATGAACTGATCAACAATTGGCGCCTACCATGGTCTGTTACATGTATACATACTAATTTATGTTAGTTGCAGAAAAACATATTACGGTTAACACCTGTTTGAACCACGCTACATTTAAAAACAGTTAAATGTGTAGAACTTAACTGACGGAAATATGTAGAAGAAATAATGAGTAATTTATTTCCAATTACTTAAACGATTAAATGGAGTAATATTTTCGTGAAAGTGGTATGATATGTTTTTCCATTTTAACATTACTAATTGTTCACCATATAAATATTTTAAAATATTTTGTGCAAATTGACAAAATAAATTGTTGAAAATTGAAAAACATACTGATTCTGTAAATAGTATAATTATTATAAACGTTGATACTAACCATACACAATTTATCTGACAATGCACGAATGTGATACAGCTGGAGAAATCAAATCAAAGCAAGAAATCTGACCTAGTAAAAGTAAACAAGATTGGCTTTATAGTAAACAAGGTGCGTAAGGCATATACGTTCAAGTGCGAAGCGCGCCGGGGAACAGACATGGCTTCGAAAAAATTCCGCATAAATTTACGTCCTAGTAAGTCGTACCCAAATTGATTGTAAGGTAGTGATGACTTTGTCACTTGAGGTAGCATGGTATGGTGGTTGTACTGTCAAGTTTTCGTACTAATATTTGTTTGTAGATTTGACAATCTGTTTCTTGTTGCCTGCTTCTTGCTTTCTCCAATTTCGTTCTGTCCTTCTTTGGTGTGTTTTGTGTTATTCGTTATTTTATTTGTATATGCACATAAAACGCCTTAATAATCTTTTAACTTGAGTCATATGTTATAAATTTTTGTACATGTATATATGTTTTAAGGGTAACGTAAGATGGAAAACTTTGAAGATAATCCATGAAGAGTTTTGCTAGCACCTGCTGAAGTTTTATAGACTCTGAAACGTGTTTTTTAGATTATGTTTACACCTTAGATGATATTTTAGCAAATAATATGGTCTATTATAATGTCTGAGTAAAATGCATGTACGATATACCTACATACGTTATGAAACATAAACATTTTTTCACCAAATTCCAGAGTAATACGAAAAATTGCATACAGCTTATGTGTTTAAAATTAGATTGTTCAGAATATAATCCCGCGTTTAATAGTAATGAAAAAAAAAACTAAATTCCTTTTGACATACTTAATGTATTATTACATACTTTTTTCCTTTTTATACATTAATTGATACTACTTCCTAAAGAAGGGTCAACAAGATAAAAGAAACGTCTGCGATAAGAATGTAAATTAATCTGACAGCTAAACCAGACACATGACACAGTTGGATTTCTTAAATTAGCTATTTTATAAAACGCTAGTCGACTTTTTGGTTTTAACGTATAGCAGTTATTCATTATTAAGGTAAATATCCTAATGTTTCAAGCATAATTTTCCATTATTGACGCCTTGTAGTTCATCTCTAAATCGCTCACCGCCTCACCGGTAATATTTACCTTATTAACAAACTAGCAAGGGTCTGGTGGTGTAAGCCATCGTCTTCTATAATAGCCTATGTCATATAGCTGTGTGCATGTGGCATCTGTCATCTCGGTATGTTTCAAATTACAGACGTAGAAATATTTTTAATTTGTAGCTTATAATTTTGCTTGATGGCCCTTTTTTAGTAAAATATAAGGTAACATAATATTTAGTTAAATGTATCCTTTTTAGTAAAATGTATCTTTCATCTCTCTTTAGTGTAGGTAAATGTTACGTTAATTTGTTTTAATGGTTATTGTCTTATGAATCTTATTTTTTTTGACATCATTACTTATTTTTGCAGCTACTTCAGGTGATACGGAACGACCAACAATATTTCCTAAGCGAAGATATTTTCTCCGTAATGAACAAATAATTCTGAACTGTACAGTGCCATATACTGCTAATATTGCTATCACACTAGATTGGAAAATTCCACGTGATCTATCTGAGGTAAGGATTATTTTTTATTTGTATATATTATATTTTTGTATGTTATCTTCTGCTGGGCGACGTGATGATGTTCCCCAGCAAAAGATAACTGAAAATTCAGTTTTTTTTGTTTCTAGAAATGAGGGGGTTATTCGTACCTATTGACAAACATTCAAGATTTTTAAATTTCATCCTTTACCCATTATTTAACCAAGTAATATAATTTTACGTAATAATTCTAGGTTGAAGTGATCTCCAACGAAAATGAAATTCAGAATGCCGTCCCACTTTATAAAACTATTATAATTAATAATGCGAGCATTACTGATAATGGAACTTACACATGCCAAGCAAGAAAGGGCAAAAGTGAACCATCGAGTGCCAGCATTGATATTAAGTATTTGGGTAAATATATTAGTTATTACTCCACTGTTACAAATCGCTTCCAACCCTTTTTATAAAAAAAACTTAATCATTTTGTCTGCAATCGTAGTGTTTTAATCATTATCTTATGTTGCTAATTAGTCCAAATTTCTTTCTGATTATACTTTAGATTTAAAATAGCTACTTTATTACAGAAAAATCGTTTTTGAATCTCGCACACTGGGGCCGCGAGGAAGGGACTGCCAAATCTTCCGTATTTAGATTTGCTTTTGACCTAGAAGCCTATCCGCCTGCGACATACAAATAGTGAGTACGATTTTAATTAAAATCGAATAGGGGCCTTATTATGGCCATAGGTACTGTATTGTATTTAGATAATCCAAATTTCCTTTACCTACTTAGGTATACCAATAAGTATTTGATATGTGTAGCCAGATATAGATATAATGTAGCTTATATTAATATCATGGTCAGAGATCTGACGGTTGGGTGTCATGGCACGCATAAACTTAATAATGCATTACGATGCAAGGTGAATTTGCATTAATTAGATAACTTTAATTTGTTACATTTGTAGTGCTTGCTCTATATTTTTTTACAAAGTAACTACGAATATTAAATTAAAATCTTTATACAGATTGGGTGCCCTTCGCTTGGTCTAAAATTTCATGTTCTAAAATTGTTTGGCCGAAAATGTTTGGTATAATATTTAATGGTATACTTATTCCTTAGCATCAAGATTTTCTTGCATAATACATATTTTTTGTCCTAAAACATGTTTGACCTAAAATTGTTTAGTATATTCTTTTATGACTAAAAGGCTAAAAGTATAATATTGTTAGCTATAATTATTCTTTAGCCTAACATAAAACCTCCTAAAAAACATATGCTGAAGCGAGGTTAGGTTAGTAATATCGGGCAAAAAATTTTAGACCAACAGATATAGACCCATTAAAACCTCATGCTCGAAGTAAATTGCATTTTGCCCACTTCATGTCACAAAACCAGCCTGTTTGGTCGCTGAATTTAATATAATCATATTGCTCTCTCGTTTCATTTATTATTTTTATCCAGATTTGATATTTTTGTCGCAGAATTTGAACAGCCAAATAAATATTACCGTTATTGCAGTTTCAAGAATGGCGATATACCTATTACTAATAGCACCAAGTACGTTTTGAATACTATCGGTACAGGATCGTATCCCCAATTGGAGATCCATGATGTGAATATCTACGACATGGGGAATTACACTATCGAGGCAACGAACGCCAACGGAACAAAACGGATCACAAAGCGCGTAAAAGTGGAAGGTATGAAGTTTGCTATTATATATCGATACCTCCGAGCACAATCATCCTAACTTCTCCGAAAAAGTAGTTGCTATCAGAACATTAGTTCCCAACTATTTGTTTAAATATCTTTGGCTAAATTATTGTAATTAGTACGAGTGTGGACTATGGTCTCGATATATCGATACTAAAACACCTTCATTCGTTGGGGAAGTGAAAGCTATCCTATTAATTATCCTGTAGATACCCTGCCACGTACTTAATGAACATAGTTGAAATCTGGACAGATATAATAATTTTGACTACTTTATTGTCCATATTATTCATAATTCATAATTCATAATTATTTATTTCCAAGAATATGGTACATTTGGTTATTATAAAGTGTCTTAGTGCTACATATTCGGCCAGTATTGGCGTAGAAATGTTATTATAGTATTGCTAGTAAACATGTCAATTAAATTATAAAATTAAATTATTATTAAATTAAATTAAAGTTAATATTGCACGTGTCAATTAATAGATTCCGAAAATTATGTCAATTTCTATCAATTAAAGAACCATTGCGATTAATATGTCAATTAATATTAAAAATAATTAAAATTAAGTACCTTACAAAAATAACATGCACCCTTATAAAACATGTATACATTTGAAATTTATTTACCATAGTCAGAGTTGTCATAGTTTAAAAAATCTGTTACAGTATAAAAACATTCACTTAAAAGCAATTTAAACATTTTTTTTTCGAATTCACGTGTGTGTAAAAATAAGGATATGGAAAGTCTCATTATATCATGGCCTCAATGGGTCTAAATGAGTGCATTCAAGATTTTAGAGCATGTGCTTGTTAATGGACCGAAGAGCTGTAATGAAATTATCTTATGTTCAGTTTGTTTGGTAAGTAGTAAATAGTATGTCCTCGGTGAAAATCCCGGTATATTATCGTCCGCAGATTAGTTCTGCTTTCTTAATTTTTCACAACCGGTATCTGCAAATTTGCGCCGTCAACTTTATAATCGTCGACTTTATTCGACATTTATAAGTAGTATGCCGAAGTTACTTAGTCATTCTGATAAAAATGTTGCTAGTGTCAGTTAGGTTGCAGTTCATTATTTATTTTAGACATTCCTCGCATCACGTTTGATCTGAGTCAAGGAAGAAAATTAAAAGGCCAAATAGTTACACTAATCTGTAAAGTAACTGGATATCCGTTACCAGATGTAATGTGGACTTTTATAGACGATGAAACAAATACTGAAGTCAATCATCCCGTAAGTACATTTTATTATATATGTTTTTGTGTGCACAGCGCAAAAATTGATTTCTTTATAACAGTTTTGTTTTTTCAGGGTAAAATAGGAGTAGAATCTGAATACAAAGTAAATTCCACACTTAATATGAAAGTAGAGAAGTCTGGAACAATCTTCTGCAAAGCATCGAATAAATTAAAAAATGGGTCAAATCAACATCAGCCAAGACATTTCCTCGTAAACGAAATAGATGGCGGCTTCGGGATTGAAAATTTAGAAAATACATTAATGGAGGTTTCTGAGGGAAAGTCTTTAACTTTGAGGTGTTTGGCGTCCATATACGATTTTACCGATGTCTATTGGGTGACACCAAGCTATGATGAGATATCAGAAACAGGTTGGACCTTGTTATATTTTACAATCATTACAATTTCTATGTAATACTTACTTAAGATATCGTATTGTTTGACATCCCAAATTTATAAATCATAGCCTATTTCTCACCGCTATTTACAATAATACATTGGTGTTAAAAATAAAAACTTTAGATTACTGCCTGTCATGTCTTCTTTTATGTGTTACTTTGAGTTATAATTTCCCACCATTCATTCTTTATTTATTTTTCATGTGAACATTGGAACAGAAATTAAAAGTAATACTTCTATGTCTCTTATTGCAACATTGCAAATAGACGACTTGTCGGTAACCCAGACCGGCAATTACACATGCATTGGAAAGAGCAAAAATGGAACACAACAAGAAAACACAATTTTCCTTGAAGTGTCAGGTAAAGTAAAACATACGCAACTATTTATAGTGCTTCGTAAAATAACACGCGTTGAGTTCAAACAAATGTACTTACTTAGTTGCACAATTTGTACGAGTTTCTTCTAAAGGCTTAAATTTTTTTAATATACATAAACTGCTAAAATTTTAACTTAAAACCCTTCATTTTAGTCTAGTCATAGTTCCGTAAAAAAGGAGCAAAGAGCAATATTACTATTTCAACCTTTATCATTTTTTAAACGAATTTGTTATTACTAAATATTTTATTCGTTGTTTTAATAGGCAAACGACCACCACAAATAAAAGTCCCCGATCAACACGTCGAACAAGAAGTGATTCCATTTCAAGAAGTCGTCACACTTGTTTGTGTGGCTGAGGCTATCCCTCCGCCGGAAATCACTTGGTATAAGGTTAAGGTGAGTTCACTTAGAATGAAAGATAAAGTAATAAAGAGAACATTTCATTAGCGCAAATTCAAAGCAAAATCACCAAGAACATTTTGCGCTAAAAGGAACCCTCACTCAGCAATTCTTAACGTTCCTAGTTTTTAGTGAATCTTTTGAGATAATAATCTATATTTCTTTTGAGTGGATCTAGGAGGATTGTTTTCATACTGATATTTCAATCGAGGCTAGAGAATAAAACAATACTATTTCAAAGTAAAATGGATAATACTACAAAATGCGAGTATAATATTATATAAAGTGTGCTTGATTTTGTTGTACGTCAAAAAATATCCGTTAATCCTTATGGTTGACTATCAAGAAAATATCGTATCGTATTAAAGTCTGCGATATGGAATCATGGAATAAAATACATTTTCAATAAATAAATAAGAACAGAAACCATACATTTGGCAGATTCATTGTCATAAATAATCATCCTCCTAGCCTTTGTCCCATTTTTTGAGAATGAATTCTCAATCGGGGTCGGCTACCTAAATCCCAAGATGTGGCGTAGGCACTAGTTTTTACGCAAGCGACTGCCATCTGACCTTCCAACCCAGAAGGGAAACTAGGCCTTATTGTCATAAATAATGTTCCTACAAACGACATCGTTATCACTTCGTGGAGACTGAGTAAGAACTGGAGACGTGTATTATTTTGTAACAAGCTTCATTAATAATGTCATAAAAATTAATTAATATACTTCATTTCTTCACGATTCATAAAACTTTTCATTCTTTTTCTACTCCAGTACTTTATTATGTCATTTATATAGCATTTATATATGCGCAAAAAACACTGCTGAAGGATTTTATAATAGTGCCAAAAAAGCATTCTTTGGCACTACAGATTACAAAATTAAAGTTAAATAGTCTATATGTAATGTGTTCTAAATGAACGGTAAATGAAATACTTCGTGTTACCAACTAAACTTAAAGAACTGCTGCAGTCACACAGTTTTTAATAAAATAAACTTATTGCACTAAACGCATTGCTGCTAATTTATAAAATATATTTTGTTATTTCCATTATTGTTTCCAGGGTGACTACATGGTAGAAAGCAATAAAGTTAAAACGCTTTCCTTGAATTATAGCACAGTCAATTCCACGTATACGTTCAAGCAAAATGCTACTGAGGTAATTGACTATGAATGCGTGGCTAGAAGCGATGGTTATGAGGACAGGAGGACCTATCGGGTGACTGTAAGTAAGTATTACTGTGTTTTTTAATAATTTTCAATGGGGTAAGTATCATACTTTTGTCGTAGCCAAGGGTTATAACTTCACCTAACAAAAAATATCTTGCGACGGCTTCAGTCTAATTAGTCTGTTGTATTGACGCGCATCGTGTGTACCCACAGACAACCCCCACTAGACGGAGCATGTAAAGCGACCCGCGCGCACCAACGATATGGTACGGCAGAACATTAAAGTATCAACACGGCGACCACCGTTTAGTTGCGTCCTTGTTTATGATCCATGCGTACGTCAACGAAAAAAGAAATCAAATAAATAACATGGTAAATTGTAGTGTTAAGTGGTGTAGAGAGACCTCATAAACATGAACGCAACTAAACGGTGGCCGCCGTGTTGATACTTTAATGTTCTGCCGTACCATATCGTTGGTGCGCGCGGGTCGCCTACGGGTCGCGTTACATGCTCCGTCTAGTGGGGGTGGTCTGTGTGTGTACCTCATACAAAAACATTCACTTTGCAAGGGTCGCGGCGCAAGCCATTGCCAAGCTCTGCAACGATAACGACATTTTAAATACAAACGAAACGGAATATCGCTCGACATGTTCGACATGTGGTCAATTGGCCGCCGCCGCGTCTGATCGGCTCTCCTGATGATGAATTGCGAACCGATTCGAAACATGTGGAGCGATATTCGACTTCTACATCGTGAGTAAACCCGTAATCGGTGCGATATTATTGTCGTATCTGTTATAAATCTTCGTATTAGACAAGCTAATTTACGACGTTTTTTGCACAAATATCAATTCATCTAGCCCAAACTTGTTGGGCGTTGCTTGCTGGTTGACCACGCTATACACCAAGACCACCTTCCGGTTTCATCACTAGATCTGCTCTATGATTTAAATATTATATTATTTAGCATTTCTATCCGTATGATTTATGCAGAATTTGAAATTTATCGGAATCCTGTCGAATTTAATTTCCGAGATTTGGATAAGTTAATCTAAATAAAAGCTTGGCAAGTAAAGTCTAGCAATAAAATCGAAAAGATTCATTTGTTACCACATATTTGTTTTTGGCTATTCACAAGAAAGACCCTTTTATTATGTATGTACCTACTGATTATTTTCTGACTCACTGACATACCTACTGTTGTGTTTCTAGATAGAACTCTCTAGTGTCCATTGGGAATGGTGGCATGTGTTTGTGTGCATTCAACTTAATTATCTTGAATGGACTTCCTAATTAGTTAGCCGACTATTTGCTGTTACACTTACTATATTTTGGATAACTTATTTCTGGAGTTATGTACTTAATGATAATGCATGTACAGATAATCAGTATTTACTAAGATAACTTCAATATACTTCATGATTGCCGAGGTTTTCCCCGGGGGCTACAGTATGCGGTTCTTCAAGAGGGGAGTAAATAGGTTCTTAAAGGGTCGGCAACGCGCGTGTGATGCTCCTGGCGTTGCAAGCGTTCATAGGCGGCGGTAACTGCTTAACATCAGGCGGGCCGCATGCTTGTTAGCCACCGTCGTAGTATAAAAAAAAAAATGATTCTTGCACAGCAATTTCAAAACACATTTTGATGATTATATCAAGTGTTTCCAATTTTGAACAAACTTTCGTTACGTTTTGACAGGGTTATCCTCCTGAAGCCCAATGTCCTACACATAGTAGGTACATACACTTCAATTAATAGTTAACTGTCAATTTATTTGTCACAAGGCTTAAATTAAACTGACAAATTATGAAGCCTAGCAAGCGTCGGTCCGGCCCAGGGATAGTGGCGCTACAAACAGCTTTCATATGGCAATAATGTGCATACGTCATATTTAAATTATTAAACGTCAGTCAAGGATTTGTCATTATCAAAATTCAAAACATTGTTTACCGAAATGCTGCTCAATCCCTCGTTCTTCTTGCAAAATAAATACTAAATACTATTGAAAAATCTTGACTTTCATCACTGTGGATAGTTTTGGCTTTATTATGCAAAAAATACTTGAAATTTGCGGAATATTTAATCTTGTTTTCTCTTTGTTTACATCGGTGACATTCACCGACTTTAAAACGTCAGTTACCAAAAATTTGTCGTTGCCAGTAAAATAATTTAGTACCACTGAAAATCCGCAATATGGCGTGGGTTGTAAAACCCCTTGCAGGGCTATAATTTCGGTGGCAGTCATAATATATGTTATGCTGATGGAGTAATAATAAGATATCAAGTACATAAAGTATGTGATTTAGGACGCAACAAAATTGATTATGAAATGTTTATTTTATATTCAGAATGGGATAAACATTACTTCTAAAATATGTCGACCGTATTTATTATGTGAGCAGTTGATACCAACATAACTTTAATCAATATAAATTTAATAACGCCTCGATACAATAAATAAAAATAGGTACTAATATATATGTATGTTACTTACTTGTTCTCAACGCTAATTTTGTTTTATTAAACAGAAATGCTCAAGGAGGCATTGGAAGCAAAATACATCGGCATCATAGGAGTTATAATATTCGCACTAATACTGCTTATATTATATTTGACTTGGAAGATAAAGAAAGAAAAGCAGTTCCGAAAAGAGTTGGCGGCTGCTGGGCTACTGTACTTCAAAGAGGGAGCTCCCAAATCCCTGAACCCAGAATTAGGAATTGATGAGCAAGCTGAACTGTTGCCATATGATGACAAGTTCGAGTTCCCACCGGAGAAATTGATCTTAGGTAAGAATAAGGGTGAAGACAGACTAGCGTAAGAGCAGTCCAGCCCAGTTTCGAATTCCATGCATTTAAATACCCTAATGATGACTAGGATTTCAGAATGTTGGACTCGTAAATGTATACTAATTAAAATTGTTGTTTTGTCGTTGAGCTAATTTTTTCTCTGTAGGCCCTCAGTTAGGTGCAGGTGCATTCGGTGTCGTGTACAAAGCGGAGGCACGTGGTATCATCAACGCTGAAGACAACACTACTGTCGCGGTGAAGATGGTCAAAAAGACTGCTGATAACATCTACATCAAAGCCCTCGCTTCTGAACTCAAGATCATGGTGCATCTCGGGAAACACATCAACATTGTCAATTTGTTAGGCGCATGCACAAAAAATGTTGGCAAACGTAAGTTTTTATTTCCTCGTTTTCACTCTTTGACTTAGTTAATGGTCTCAGAAATTGATGATAATTTAATATGGTACAATAGTGCCATTTCGCCTCGGTTTGCGTATTTCTACTCACGTTATGCTGCTGAACTATTTAAAGTTTACTAGTTAATAATATTTAATTGTTAACCACTAGATTGCTTTTGGTAACTACGGCTACCTGTCACCGCTCTTATTTTATTATATAAATAGAGTCCAACTCAAAATTCGAAGCAATTGAGTGGTTAAGTATTAGACCGTCAGTTACCGTGATTGACTAAGGAGGACCATAGATTTTCAGATTACCTGTTTCCGTTCTATATCTTCCAATAAGTATACTTCTTCGAATTGGGTAAAAAACAGACTTCCTTTTTATTAGGTGAACTGATCGTGATCGTTGAATTTTGCAAGTTCGGCAATATCCACAATTACATGCAGCGACACCGCGATGTGTTCATCGACCAGTTGACCGACAACAAGGAGAAGAGCCAGGGAAACGTCAACCGGGGCTTCTCGTGCAGTGGCGGGGACAGCGGGTATGCCACCTTACTTTTTTTGTGATAATATATCTACCTACCCACCTTTCTATATAACTGGTAAAGTCCCAGTAGCCCGAAGAAAGGAATTTCAAGGCAATATCAAACCGGGTTTACTCGTGCGTCTTGCAGATATGATACCATGATGGTTGCGTTTATCTCGTGATAAATAAGTGACAAAGCGTATGTCACTCACACTCGCCTTTTGTCAAAACATGACGGATGCTTTGTCACTTACTTATCGCGTGATAAAAGCAACCACCATAGGTCCGCTGATAGAGGACAATAATGAACAGGTTGAAATGTCAACTTGCGCAGTTATGGAAACAGCGAATAAATATTCAGTAGGGACCAACTCCTTTTTATTTTACAACCCGACCGGCAGTAATACATTGCGATTGTAATATCCTTATAGGTTAAAATATTGGGAATATAACCAGTGAATGCTTACACAATATGAGTCGTTAAGCACGAGTTTGTATAGTTTAATTACCAGTACTTATTCGATAAGAGGCACAAATGCGGACAAAGGAAGGAAGTTGCCTGCAGTTACAAATCACACCGAGTTACAAATCAGCTATAAATTACTCTCTCTCACAAAAAATTACTCTGGAATTTACTGGTAATTTTCATTGATAGATAATTCAACCTAATTTCCTAGCAATTTTGTGTTACGTGTTTTTCTGTTTCAGTATGACTTCAGATTGCTTAAACACCAATCAGACTCAACAAACCGACCATACGTTCCTCAACACCGTTGCTAGCAGCCGCTCAGGGAGATTAGGTAATTTAATATGTATTTATTTCTTGTTATTTAAGCACAAATAATAAAAGTAAACAACTGTTCAAATAAAAACAGTGCGGAAATATAATATCATTACCAAATGCTAATGGTAAGTTGAATGTTGATTGGTTGAATCCCCGAATTGGGAATTCAGAATATAGACTTCGTTTCTCGAGTTGGTCACATTTTAAATTTTTTTGATGTAACGTTACAAGATTTTCACACATTATAACAAAATGGAATAATCTACCTACCTAATTAGTGATAAATATAGTCTATCCAAAACCATAACAACAAAATTATGTCAATGTGGCACAAGTTACAGACGATTGTATGGTAGGTAGTAAAATAAACGTCGTTTTTCACTTGTGCTTTAAAATGCGTTTATTAAATAATAATTATGTAATTTTTTTATCCTATTTCCGAATTATTTATCCTCATTATGACCTAATATATTTCTTATCAGCCAAAACAAAACCACAATTGGAATCGGAGAAAGGTAAATGGGCAAAAATCATTTTATCCTGTTTTGCACTAAAATCATATTAGAGCACAATTTGTTTTAATTAGCACTTCTAGGCTGTGTTGTTCTTATTAGGAGTTATTGATTGGCAAGTAGTTATTTATTTATTAAGTAGTTATAGCTGCAATATCGAAAGATAAAATGTACGTATACATAATTGGGTGTTCTCGTTTTTGTGATACCTACGCCTAACATGATGTAACATACCTTCTAATATATTTTTGTTTATGTAATAGTATTATTACTAAAATACTACTTGTTTGTACTACTAAATAGATAAGATTGTTGAGTGTTTTGATGACTACACTAAACTTTAAATTTAATTTTATTGTGTATGAAAATCAAGTACATAGGTACCTACTGGTAATTTTATTCTAGAATCTAGAACTGTGTGTGTGTGTGTGTGTGTACTTAACTGTAATACAACTCCGAATGGGACTCCTCCCATACGCGGTATAATACACGTATTTCCACAATATTATGTATCAATTTAAGTATATAATACCAATAAATATTTTTGATGTTTGAATGTTTTATATTCAGTATCGGAATCGGGGTACGTGCAACCGAACTGGCGGTCGAACTATGAAACCGACTACGTGTACGAGGATCGCAAGCCGCGGCCGCTGAGTTCGCGCGATCTCCTGGCTTGGGCCTTCCAGATCGCGCGGGGCATGGAGTACCTCTCTAGCATGAAAGTGAGTCTTTGTAACTTATATGCCTTCATTAGTATGGAAGGATAGGAGTAACTGGACTGGCGGTCGAACGCGTGGTGTATGAGGGTCGCAAACTATGACCGGTGATTTCGCGCGATCTCCTCGCTTGGACCTTCAAGATCGCGCGGGGCATGGAGTACCTCTCTAGTATGACCTTTACCGGAAAGGGTTATGGGAAACTGGACTGGTGGTCGGACCACGAAAGTGACTACGTGTATGGAGTTGACCTTGGACCTTTCAAATCCCGCAGGGTATGGAGTACCTCGCTATTATGAAAATAAGTCAAATTTCACTTTGGTCACACTGTGTAATATAAAAGACTAAGCAGACGGGCCCGTGATCAAACGACCAAAGCAGTTCTTTCGGGTAATTAATGGGGTTTAGGTTAAGGGTAAGTCCTCTTCAACTTCCACAGTTTTGGTTTCGACTTTTATTTCGTATACCTATAGAAGCATCAACTATTTGCTTTCCCAAAATCATTTCAAAAGCAATTAAACCCGTCGGCAATTAAACCAAATGTTAATCGAAATGTTATTTAACGAGCCCATTCTACTTGACAGTATCGTCTGTCGTAAAACTCTCTAGAACGAGTATAAATGTTTTATTCAGTAGTTAAAGCCATTGGACCATCGTAAACGAATTATTAGCACTTCTAAAAATTATTGTCAAATATATACATGGGATAAATATTTACAGACAGATAACATTTACGTGGAGTATGTACCTATACTTTATTTGCTATTCCCGTCTAGCGTCATGTCCACGTTGTTATACGAATTACATGCTCGTCGAAGTGTGTTACATATATCCGATAGGTATCTATTGCGAGTGGGTGTGGGATTGGAGATTACTTGTTACCTATATGAATGTAGGTAGACATGTACAGTATATTGCAGAGCCGTAAATGGACAGCACACCAGACCTGTTTACATTATATAATTAAAGCTGATATTATGAGTGATTATGTTGCTGTTGCTGACATACCGCTGTTATGTGTTCACAGATTCTTCATGGCGACTTAGCTGCCAGAAATATCTTACTAGCTGAAGATAACGTCATCAAAATATGCGATTTTGGCTTAGCCAGAAGCATTTACAAGAACGATGAATATCAGAAGAAAGAAAATGTAAGTATATATTACCATTTTTGGCGGTCTGATCGTTGTTTCGGTTCCTAGAAAAATCCTACATATTCTTAGAATTTCTTTAATAAAGCAACAGATAAAGGAGTTGGAAACGCAGACATGCTCCAGTATATCTCGTTTTTACTGTTGTCATGGCGACAAATGGTGTTTGTTTTGCGTTCGTCGTAAATAAAAGCCATAACGTTTTAGTATATTTGTGTATCGGTTAATTTGATCGTGTCTAGCAAGCAATAGAGCTATTTATTGCTCGACCACTAGTATAGTGGGTCGTGTCCCGTGGTGGAGGCGTGATTCGTTTTTATTGTGCAGCTTGTTTATTAAGGGAGTTACGATCTGCTATAACATGAGCAATATTTCAAGATCACTTCTTTAATGAGGACAAATAGAATTTTATCAGCTGTAGCTTTGAATTGGAGGTGAATAAACGACACAAACGTCTTGAGAAACCCATATTTCTAGACGCTATCTACGATAAGTATTAGCGCTTGACACAACGAGCAGAATAATCACACCTAGTAGTAGTAACTAAATTGTTTAAAACATTTAACCGGTAAAATACCGGTATTTTCCATACAACAAATACTGATGTGTATTCCCTAATCACACCGCTTACGCTTGTGCTTTCTTTACAAATACTGTTTTCAGTGGTTTATCCTTAAAACTGACCAAATGCGACAATGCACTATTTATATTAAAAAAAAAACACGCAATATGCCATGGCGTGAGTTCAGTGACTGTAAATTGTGTTTTAAACCGACTTAAAAAAAAATAACGAGTTTCATTCGTGAAGTGTGTGCTTTGCATGAGAATCTACTTTTACATTTTCACATTCCCTCAAAAGTTACTCGAATATTGTTACGAGATTGATTTTACCAAGTAAAATACATGAGTTTTTAGAACATATTTTAGATGCCTACCAGCTGTATTTTGTTCTTATCACGACACACCGGAATCAGGGACAAGAGGAAACTCATTTAGGTTGAAATAACCTATTTACAGTAGAGGGCGTATCTAAATTTAATACTCGTAGTTATAAAATGATAATAGCAATTTGGGAACTTTTGCGCTGTAAGTGTTAAATGGTTCCTGTACTTGCTGTCTTACACAATCGGAAATATTAGTTCTCAAATCTAGAGAATAAATCTGGTATATATGTATACAGAAATCAGTATGAACTAATTTATATAATGTAGCATGTTACCACGCGAAGTTTAAAGTTTAACCGTGCTGCTACGAGTACACAGCAGGTATTAAATGTTTTATGGCGTTAAATTACGTTTGGACACGACAACATTTTCTATTAATTCTTTTTGTGCAATTACTTACAGAAATTGTTAACTGTAGACTCTACTTGCTTGCCTTATTAGTTACTAACAACATTATGCCGTTCTGATCAAAAATAGAATGAGCATTGGTTAACCGCTATCAATGAGTATCTGAGAATCAAGTAGAAGTAGGGCTCAGTCACTTTTGTTTACCAATCAATATAAGGCAAATGTTTTTAAATATTGCTACGGAATATGAATATCATTTGCTTTGTAGTAAGTTTGACACATCGTTACCAGGAAAGTACCTACTTACTCATATTCTCTGCGTTTGTTACCGAGTTGAAATTCTAACACGTTCTTTTGATACATTTCAGAGCCCGCTGCCAGTGAAATGGCTGGCCATAGAATGCATGACGGACCGCATATTCTCTACGCAGTCAGACGTTTGGTCGTTCGGGATCGTGCTGTGGGAGCTGTTCTCACTGGCGAAGACCCCTTACCCTGAGATCAGTCCACAGGACTTGTTGCTACGACTACAGGCCGGGTAAGTCACGATCTCTAATCAAAGTAGCTATCCAGTACAAATGAACACGACATTTTTCTTTATGGGGACAATTGCTTGATTTAATAGAAGTAACTTCTGATGATATTACACGCATCACTTTAAAACTATTGAAACCATCCTTTTTGCATAAAGTTTTGGCACTATACATGTAAAAAGGGAGACTAGGGGTAGTTTTCTCGGGTTACGTGTCTATGACACCATCAATTCCGTAACTGCCCCAGGAGACGCAATTGTCCTAACTAACCTTCCTTTGCTTTAACCTTGCTTGTCGAACCAAAGAGGATCTTGGCTTCTACACAAGATAACGTCATTCTTTAACCTCACCTAAGGTCATGTTATTGTTGTTAGTCAAAAGAGAGAGGGTTAAGAGGATAAAGAAAAAAATGTGCATTCAAAATTACACTTATATATACGTAGAAATAGTTTTGTGGTTTTTCCTTAAGCCTACTGCCTACCACTTGGGAATCCAAAACCGCTGATATACTTGTCCCTTACTCTGAATTATAACTAACCGGATAGATTCAAAAGTAAGAATAAGAGCTAATGAGTTATTACTACGAATTTAGTCTAAATCACTACATAGTATAAAACAAAGTCGCTTCCTGCTGTCAGTCTGTGCCTATGTTATGCTTAGATCTTTAAAACTACGCAACGGATTCTGATGCGGTTTTTTTTAATAGATAGTGATTCAAGAGTATGGTTTATATGTATAATACATGCATAATTTATCAGCATTGTACCCGTGCGAAGCCGGGGCGGGTCGTTAGTTAAATATAAATTACCGATCATGCTCTGGCCTCATCCAATAGTTTTGGATCGATCTTCGATCCACCTTATTGGTGACCTTCAGTCGCTGCGGCGTCCATTAATGGTCGTCACTCAAGATCAAAAATCTCGATGTTCAAGCCATTATAGGTACATCGCGCCATCTGCTAACTGCTTTTTAGGTTCTGCTTAACCCCATGCGGAAAGCTGTTTCCAAGATTTGACGGCGTTCTTTGCCGCTATAGAACGCTGAACATTTGATTTATTGCTTGGAACCTGGCCACAAATTTTCGTAAACTCAATATTATTTATTGTTTAATTTGCAGCCATCGCCTCAGTAAACCGATGTACGCGGACGACCGCCTGTACGACGTAATGAGGTCCTGCTGGGAGGCCAGACCCCCCAAGAGACCCTCCTTTACTGAGCTGCAGAAGATTCTCGGCTCATTCTTAGAGGATAATGTGCGCAATGTAAGTTTTATCAAATTATTATAAATAAGTTTTAATTCAAGAAAACAGGAGTTCATAAATTGTTAGAATTTACTTCAAAATAGGTTAGTCGACTAATATACTTAATTGCATTAAGCGGTTTACATTCACGTGAAATTGTCAGTAATGACATGTTTCAACCTCGTATGGAGCTCTTCATCAGGGACTGATACCCGTACAGCGGCGCGGTAACTTCGTCACTATGACGAAGTACAGGTATAGACCGGAATGGAGCGTGACACGATAATTCTCGAAAACTGACACCGGTGCGCACTGGTAAGGCACTTCAGACTCCACAAGACCGCCGTATAGAAGAGCAAGTTGCTGGCGAATGTTCTTGACTACTTGGCTATGTCTGTGCAACTAATCGCCGTTAGCAAGATGAGAACCACCGGAGATTATGCCTGGGTGACTAACCGGTGCATGAGGTTTTGTCGTTATTTTTTATCTCCACCTTTACTCTCGACTAAAATCAATCAGCCTTTGCTCAATTCAAGCTTGTATTTTTCAGCACTACGTAGAGTTGAACCAGCCATGCGCCGAGAAGAACGCAGACCGGGTTGGGGAGAATTATTTGGTGCAAGTATGCGCCCCTGACTACAACCATCAGATCACACCCAGCCCGCACCACTACGCCAATGACGCGACCGGCTTCTTCTTCGGTGTCAACCCTACGCCGGCTACGATACAATTACAACATGGTAAGACTAATTTATTATTATATAAATTGAAATGCCGCTGGTAACTTTTCTTGACGGTTTAGGCCGTTCTTCGTTTACTTTTTACCTAAAACAAACATTCCTCGTAGATCAAGTCATCATAAACATAAAAATCGATATGTCAAGTTATCCAAATAAATGTTTTTCATATCACATCATTATCGTCACTTAATTTTATGTTAAAATGTATAGGAGGATTGAATTTCTATTTGAATACATAATCTTCTTTTTTGTAGGGTTCCGTAGTCAACTAGGAACCCTTATAGTTTCGCCATGTCCGTCTGTCCGTCTGTTTATTGTTTATTAAATTACACACACAAGCTCACAGTTGGGCCATTTTTTCTAAAGTTGTACACCCCACTTTTTTTTTTAATCTTCGATATTTTGGGTATTTTCTACTCAGAATCACGAGCTCTTTCGATCTAATTAGGAGAAAAAAACTGTCCCAAAATATTCATACATTTTTTGTTTTTCCATTTACGTTACCGCTGTAGTAGGTTATATGGAAATGGTAACGGAATGGAACGAAAAAACTTGGGTCAGTTTTTTTTCTCCTAATTAGATCGAAAGAGCTCGTGATTCTGAGTAGAAAAAACCCAAAATATCGAAAATTAAAAAAAAAGTGGGGTGTACAACTTTAGAAAAAATGGCCCAGTTACACACCAAAACGTTCTGTCTGTCTGTATGTCCGTCCGCGGCTTAGCTCCGTGATCATTAGTACTAGAAAGCTGAAATTTGGTATGAGTATGTGTATGTATCACGCCGACAAAACGGTAAAATAAAAACTAAAACAAAAACTTTTTTTCGGGTGCCTCCCACCTTGATTATTTTTTTTGTTTCAACACTAGTGTGTGGGGTGTCGTTGAATAGGTCTTTTAAAAATAATAGGGGTCTTCGAACATTATTTTTAATAAAGTCAGCAGTTTTGTAAATATTCGCTCCGAAAATAAAAAAAATAGTGTCGCCCCCTCTAACTTCTCAACCACGGATCAAAAAATTATGGAAAAATTCATGAAAATGAGGCCTTATACGTACTTTCAATGAAAACTATATTGAATAAAATCGGTCGAGCCGTTTTTGAGTTACCGCAAAAATTCTTAATTTTCTTTAAAATGACGTAAGTGCCGCGCGGTGTCCTTATACATCGAATGTTACACATATTAGTTAAGTGCCATACTGTATTAAAACATTTCGCTCAATCTGGTGCGTTTAATCGATAACTTCCAGAAGGTAATAAGTAATTACTGATACTTTGGCGTTTACGACCTTTTTATAGAGCTTGAAATCTTTCTCGTAATTTTCGTTTATTGTGAAAGATGGGCAACTACGGAACCCTACACTGAGCGTGTCCCGACATGCTCTTGGCCGGTTTTTATTTGTTATGCATCCTTAGTAGCCATTGCAGTATCACTTTGTTATGTTTAGGTTAGGTATTGTATGTATGTATGTATTTAGGTATGTTCAGTTTAAAATGGTTGCCTAATTGTTTGACCGAAATTTATATGCAATAATATTGATTTGCTCGAATTTCACTTACCCGAATTGCATTTGCCCGAATGTTTCGTTTACTCGAAAAGTCATTTGACATACTCTTGTATTCCCGAATTTTATATGCCATAATGGTACGAATGCCATAAGTATTGTTTTCCATAGTATTAAGTGCCATACATAATATTGTTTGCTAGAATACTTAAGCGCCGTACTAAATATTGTTTCTTTGCGAATCCATCCTGGCTATGCATTTGTGTTTGTTAATACAAACCTCACCTAAAGTAAAGTTTTCGGTTTTGGTCCAATGTTCCCTTTTATCGTTCTTCGTATCGTTTCTTCTAAAACTGTAAATTAGGTTACGATTTGTATTTTGAAGCAAGCATTCTGACCACATTCTGACGCTCCGCTCGCTTCGCTCGCTCCGCTATACGGGTCACAACACAAACCTAACCTAACCTATAGTTTTCGGTTTTGGATCTTTGTTCTATTTGGTCGCAGTTCATCTAAAACCGTAGGTAAGATTATGTTTCTATTTTGACGCTCCGCTATACGGGGTCATAAAACAAACCTAACCTAACCTACAGATTTCGGTTTCCGACCAATGTTCCATTTGGATTGCATATCACATTATAGTAGGTATGTGATAGTTATGGAATACAATCATTATGAATTTTTTTATTATTGGAATTAATATTATGGGAAACAAAGTTTCTGGCATAGGATTAATATGGTAAACATAATTATAAGAAACAAGATTCAGACAATTGAATAGTATGGCAGACGAACTTCGGGGATATGAAATTCTGGCAAGTGAAGGTAGGTATACGTTTAGAATACATTTCTCCCTGTCTATTTATAACATAATATACTATAATTCTCCTGCTCTATAAATATAAATAAGGTTAACGAGGGAAACTAATGCTAAACACAATGGAATATTTCAATGTTATATTTCCCGTCAATTGATAATAAGTTTGAGTCATAGGTACGTGCGTCAAACTTCCACAGAGGACGTAACTAAATGGTCACGGTAGGTATTCTCATGTAAATTGATACTTCAAGATTGTTCCATAAACACATGGAAATATGTATTTGAACAGATGTATCGAATACCTGTACAAATACATTGCTCATTTTGCTGTAAAATTGTTAGGTACCTAATTTAAAATGATGCTCTGATGATGTTGATGTTTACCATTTTACAGAAGGACTTAAAAGAATATTCTGCTATGCTATGAGATCTAACACTTTTATTGTCTCAATAGTTACTCATAGGTAGCCATCGAATGCAATTGAATAGAATTCTCGATCCTAGCGGCTATTATGTCCAGTTCAATTATGATTTCTGAAAGTCTAATTTAATTTTCTTCGTATGTTTAGAAAACACCGAAAATACCAAGTTTTGATCAAGCAACATCTCGGATTGGTAAATGCTGTAATGTGTGAAGCATGGTTATTGTTATTGTGACTTGATTTGACGATATCACAGATTAATTTAACTCATTTGATCATCACTAACCTAAATTACCAGCAAGTTTATGCCTTTATTTTGTGTTGAATTCTTACGACATTATGGTAACAATTTCACTGCTTAACTACCGAATTTAATAAATATTATTTAATGAAAAGTAGTAACTTCGAATCTACCATAGATGTATCTTACATTATACATTTCTGAATTCTTGGATTTGAATAAGTACCATTAACGTTTAGTTACAAAGACACACTCACGCTTTTTTCTAATGTACCAAGATACCAGCAGACGTGTGTGCAACTGGGCATAGTAAAATAATGTAATTCCTCTTTACGTTGAATTTCATTGATTGCTTTAATTAAAACATTTCAGATGACGAGGGCTACTTAGCGATGACCCCAGCGTCCAACCAGAACATATTTAGTCCGCGGACCGGCACTGCGTTCGACTTCGATGCACGAAACCTCAACGGCCGTGGGTCCGCTGCTAGCCAGGGTTCCGAGCTCACCCCCATGCTGACTCTCAACCATCTTCCAGCGCGCAGCGGCTCCGAATCTGACCACGAAGGCAACGCGCCCTACCTCAACATGCAGCCCCGCATCGAGGAGGAAACAGACGAGGTATTTGAATTAGAAACTAAAAAGAATAATCTCAAAAACACACAGAACGCCGTAACCAATCCGACGTACATCACCTTTCCATCGATAGACGAAAAAAAACCAATCACTAACAGTTATGTAAACATCAATGGAAACGGCCTAGTCAAGTGAAGTTGAACAATTCAATTCGGAAACAACGATATATTTTTGTCATAATGTAATTGATATGTGACGTGATGTGTGAACTAAATAGCAGCTAAACATACTGATGTTTAAGAAGTAAGCCGGATTTGCTCCAATTTAAGTGGCATATATTTCAAGCCACGCCACGGATTTATAATCATGTATTTTGGTGGCGCGTATTTCTGTCACATTTCCAATGTTGTAATTTTGGCCACTCGCTTGTGCCGAAGTCAATGACAAATATACACAAGTGTGTGACCGTATTTAGAAGCGCTATAATATTGCATGTAACTTCCTCTTTCTATTTTCATGTACTACGTAATTATGTACCTACTTTTTTTCTAGTGCCTTGCACCTTTTTCTTTTTAACTAGTGCTATTAAAATTGTATTAAAATTATTTGGCTGTACTGTTATGGGCTTCTCGTACTTAGTTTACTAAGAACCAAAGGTAATTGTAACTAATCCAGTTTACGCTGCAAAGATGATGTGATATTGATAGAAGCATAGGTTTTTAAACAAAATAGTGAAAAGATTGGAATGGATTCGAGTGAAGAGTTGCATAGCATCGGATGGGACATATTGACATTCAATTGTGGACTATATTATAATTTCGTAATTTTATAAGTAAGTCAAGTAACATCTGCCTTAGCTTATTATAACTTCAGTGGAACACAAGTAAGACAATTCAACAAACTAAGAAATGCAGTTCAGCTTGCTGAGGTGTATTTCAAACCCGCTTGATGTTATCTTAAATACATAATTTTAAGTAAGATTCTACAATTTAGTTATGAATACAATATTCCTCATCCACTGATGGACACAAGTACATCTCAAAATCTAAGAATAATATATAACGTTTTATGTTATTTTCGTTACAGATTTTTATAATATTATTCGGAATAAGTTGTTATTGATATTGATAGTTTTATAAGCACTCTTGTTATTTTTAAGGACAACGTCTAGTCGTTACAGTAAAGTTAGTCATAAATAAATGGCTACGTTAATTTAGTATAAATTTAATCATGCCATACGACATGTATTAAGTACTCTAACGTTAACATATACACAACATAGCTCATGGAGTCATGGTCCTCTTATCGTTCGATAGATAAATGACGGGTGCTTTACCGTGATTTTCTGGTACCTTTCTGGGTATGAGTGTAACGCATACTTTATTATTTGTTTATCTGTCAATGAACGAGACCATTATCGGCCCTGATCTCAGAATTTTTGGAATGAAACCAGGCAGATGTATATCATTATTATTTTATATCAACTAATTTGATTAGATTTGTGTATTACTATTTACAAAAAAGAAAATGACATATCGGAAGAAATAAATAAAAAACAAATAATTAAGTCAGAGAGAGAGTCGGAAATGCGCACATAATATATTTGGCTTTAGAAAGCGTTATGACACTGCGGCTACTGATGTTTACTGTACCTATGTCACAACCCAGTTTTATACGACACAAAATGTCTCTTTCATTTATAAACTTTGTATTCTTTCTCTGAAAATTGCGAGGTCAGAGGTTCTGTGGATGGTTCCCTCATTGGGTTTGACTAACGCGATTCAATGGAATGTGCTTGTCATCTGAACGTGTATTGTTTGTTCACGTTGTTAACATTTTCACGTGGACTCCATGAATGTAGCACTTATTTGAGACAATTGGAAGAATTGTCCATGTGCCATTACACTTGTGTGGTCTTCGTATTATATTCGTACCAATTGCGCCCACATTTTCATTTATTGTAACCGTACAGAGTGCTACTACAATTTCTATTGTTAGGGTGCATGCTCACCGTGAGCATTCGCCTTTATAGTAACAGTAAACATTTACAAACTTCAAATGACTTTTTGTTACATTTTCAGGCGAATGCTTGCGGTGAGGAAGCACCCTTACATTTAATTTTTAATTTTCACCCACCTATATGGGCCTGTATTTTAGCTACTAAAATAAATGTGGCATAAGTGAAGGTTTAATTAATAAGAACGTACATAATTTGTGTACTAATGTATTCTTATATATAATATTGGATCAAATTGTCCGAGTGAAAATGAATGCATTGCATATTGATTTTACAAAACTCAAATAAATTGAATGCGATATTATGTACAGTTTTATATTTTGCCTTCAAATGACTAACCTGCAATTAAACTAGTAATTTATTTCAGATGATTTTTAAATGTGCATTTTAACGCACATATCTAAAATATAATCCTGATTATGATGTGCGTAGTTGTACAGGAAAAACATGGTATCTTCATTTGCCTTTTAACTCGTTAGACTGCCATCGAACCACTGAAAAACAAAAGTTTGGTAAGTATAATTATTCTATATGATTTGATAGCAGGTTCAATAACACTCACTTTAGTAATCGCACTTATTATACTCGATCCCACCTGTAAAAAATATATATATATACCGTTAGCCAATAAAATTATTCAAATGTTTTTGGAAGTATAAGAATCAATAGCTTTACTAGCCTCTATGACTCCCGATATAATTTGTTTTGCACCGTCCGTGACCGCATGTAGACCCTAAAAAAGTTAATTATTTAAAAAATATTAGTATAAAAAAAATATTATTTAAATGATAAAAAGACAATAATATTCATAATATTTCGCTAACATACCTCACTCACTGATTCGACGTTTGTATTACTAATTGGCTTTATTGGGCTTGGCGTTGTAACGTTCGTTTTCACTGTAGTTTTCACATCAGCATCTATGGTAACATTTTTCTCATTTACCGTATCATCGCAGAAAACGAAAACAAATAAAAGAACGAAAGTCAAAGTGTTGAACATAATAGCACAATCCTAGTTCGACTCCGTGGCGATGGCGAATCGGACTGACGAATGTTGATTTGCAGCTGTTTTGACAACTCGTTTGTTATTATAATTTCGGCCTTACTTTGTTAACTTACATTTGCATAAAAAAGTATTCTCTTCTGGTATTTATTTCTGTTTTATTGTAACAAGTATTGTCCTGCCGGGTGACCAAATGAAATGCCATGCTTGTCGTGTCAGTAATTTATTTGTGTTTATCTTTTATCCTCAGGTAAGTATATTTCTAAAGTATTCCTCTCACGATGGCAAGAAAGGTCTTTTCCAATGCAGCGACTCCCTGAAAATGTTTATAATGTTTTCAATCACATAGGTCTGTGATAAACTAGTGTAGTAATAAAATATACCAAAAACCATATTTACATCTTTGCATGCTTCCACGAAACCCAGTGGTATGTCAAGTAACATTTTTCCAAAACTGGCGAGTGCCTAAGAAAATAAAAGTTATCATTAAGAATAAAAATGTACACTCATAATTATTTATTACGCGTAGGTATGCTTGTTACGATAACAATTACGGAACATATACAAATGCATGGCCCATTTATTCATAAATCCAATTGCAATGCAATTTTGCAGCTCATTGTACAATTTGTTATGCAGCATGAAACTTCTCAGTAGGTGAGTATACTACTAACATTTTCCATTTTCACATTAACATCTAAAATATTCATTGATCAAACAAAGTGAACAGTTAAAGTCCCATACAACGCGCCGAATTTAAATGCAATTTAGTGAAGGACATGAAATTTATTTAATTCTTATAGTTGAGTCGTAGTCAGCTTTACAGACTAGGCCTGGAATTTTGAGAAAAGTCTTTAGTAATTTGAGTTTTGACCCGACGCGTTAGGTGGGAGTTATCTAGGGATGAACTGCACTATATAATGCTTGTATTATTTATTTAAATTTTATCGCACAAAAAAGTCTTGAGGCATTCTCTACCAGTCAGCCATATTCATTTCAGTTTTCTTTGTGATTAAACAATCATTTTAAATAAGGATTGGACTGAGGTAGGTATGCAACTACTATTTATTACAGCCGACCGACCCAGTTATACAAAGATAAAACAATATATGTTACTTTTCTTTTACTAAGGAGAGCTAGCCCATCAACAAAGATATCCAAGCATTTTAGCGCAGTTCATCCCTAGGGAATTGTGCCGAAGAGTTATTCGGTTGCAAAAAATTTACGGGTACTGTAACTGTATGATACTGACTCCTGGTTCGTGTTTGATTGTTGCCGGTGGCGGTCTTGTAGCGACGACGGGCGCGGCAGCGGTGGCGTTACCGGCACACCTGACCACCGTCACCATCGTCAGCAGCATGACCAGTACCTTCAAGTCTAAATACATAGCTATAAACTGCCACACACAACGAATTACCAATCCTTATATGGCCGAACTGACACCCGTGAACGATTGAGACGCGTTGACCAACCGTGACGATGAGAACTCAGACATCTACAAAGTGTAATTCGTTTTGGTGATCCAAAAGGCCGTATTTCTCGATAATGAATATTCAATGACTAGTCAAAAGGATCTTTTGAGAGCCGAGGGCCTCGTGATATTTGACTTTTCTACGTGGTAAGTAGCAGTTTGTTTTAAAACACTGACTGCTTAGTTTTAGATTTAGCGCTTTGTTGTTAGCAATCCGAGTTGTTTTTTAAATAAATGTTATGGTGAATAAATGAGCAGTGTTTGTTTTTTTAATGATAAAAACATACAATAAAGAGACAGAATAAAATTTGTTTAAAAACTCCACACCGAGCAGTGTCGAATTTTAAGAGAACACATAATAACACACTACAAAGGGTTATGGTATTCTTTTTCATTTGCAAAAGCATGTTTGCGTTAAATGCGCAATTGCCCGTGAATGTAGTGACGCAATTGAGTATTCAATGGAATTCGCAGTGTCGAGTGGCTATATAAACGCACGCCAGAAACGCACAAACGTGGCGGAGGAGCCAAGCACCATGGTGCGCCCCGGTGCTCGCATAAGTTATTAAGCTTGCGGTTGGCGATGGATCATGAGCCCGTTTTAGGCTGCCTGTCCACAGATGCGGAGCAAATAAATTAACCAATCAGGCGGCCTCTTTGTGAAGCCCAAAAGCTGCGGTGAACAAGCGGCCTCATTCTGATACATATATCGGTTGAGTTTATGCAACGATGAATTTTATAGGTTTTTATTGGTGAAAAACGTTTTCAAAACCACTGGTAGGTACGTGTTTTTGTTTTGGAATGGGTTCACACTTAACTGACTTAACTTTGGTTCTAATGATCGATTTCTTTAATTACCAATATCACGATTGGTTTGTCTGGTACAAGTGCTTAGTATCATACCGGAGCAAGTATTATTTGTTGATTTAAATCCCTAAACAAGGAATATTTGTATGTCAAACCTTTGTGTCATAGTGTTATTGTCGACTGTACTTTTTACAGAAAAACGTCTGATGGGTAAGCCAGTTTTTAATGAAATATTAACTAAAACGTTAAATAATAAACTAAATATATGTACTGAACCAAGCTGTTTATTATTTGACGCTCACAATAAATTGAAGTTGAACTACATAATGCATAAGTATAATAAGTTACTCTAAAACTAACCTTGGATATTTTCTCTAACCATAGGAGTACCTAGCCCCCCAATCACTGCGGCACCCACCCATGATGCCGGCTATATTCTACCGCTGAATGGCAAATAGCAATAATAATAATCCTTTATCCGGGGAATGAACCGGCTCTGTGAATATGATTTCATTGTTGACTGTACTTTTTATATAAAAGTGTTTTGCTTGTCAAGGGAAATGAAATGAGTTCAAACACGATGGGTAGGTAATGTAGGTATATCTGGTATAGTTTAGAAGTTCTTATGGCTACTTTCTGACTCCATCATCCGACTACGCCTATAATGGTTGCGTTTGTCGCGCGATACATAACACACTCAGTGACAAAACACCCGTCATGTTTTGACAAGTAGGTATGCAAGTGTGACAGTGAGTTTTAGTCATAAAGCGTTTAAGAAAAAGGGACCTTGATGAAACCAGAGTTTAATGGATCAAGAGATAGATTGCCAGCTGTTTTAAGGGTGTGTGCGTTTTTATAGACTATACCAAGAGGGATTCACTCCAGGTCGCGTGTCACGAAATATATACCTACAAGTTTCGGGTCATAATTGTGACCCGGTCCGCCCATCGCTCAAACTTTATTCGGCTAGGGTCGGCACGTTCGAAACGGAGCTAACACATCCATTTTATTTTGCTTATTTACATATATTTATGATTATTTATTACTTTTAATAATAATTCAGTGAATAAAGGATTTTGACCTTACAAACGGTCCGGTAGTTTTGAATTTTTGATATGTTGTATAGGATGGTTAGTCAGTTTTAAAATGCAAAATGCACAATTCCCCCCCCTCCGCGCCCGCCGCCATATTGAAAAAACCGGCACTCTCTTCATATTTTTGCTCATATCTTCCTTTAGGAGCATTTTAGCTAGAAGAAAGCTTCGACAATGTTATAGAGAGTTAAATTTACTACATTTTCCATTTTATATTTTGTATCTAGGACAGATAGTTACGGAGATATGCACATTTAAAAAAACTTTAGAAATTGCAATTTCCAGCTCAAAAACAAACTTCTGGATTATATCTTCGTTTAGGAGCATTTTAGCTAGAACAGTGCTTGGGCAATTTTGTAGAGAATTAAATTTACTATAATTTACATTTAAAATTTTGTTTCTAGGACAGATAATTACGGAGATATGTAAAAAATAAAGTCACATTTTCCGAAAATGTATGTAAAAATGGAAATGAGTTTTATAAGCAATTATATTTCCTACATGTTTTAATTTGTCCTAGACTAGTCCCTAACTGAATGACAGCGTTCTAAACCAAGAATTTTGAGATATTTTCGGAAAATTCGACTTTTCCTGTTTTTTAAATGTGCATATCTCCGTAACTAACCGTCCTTGAAACAAAATTTGAAATGTAAATTATAGTAAATTTAATTCTCTACAACATTGCCCCAGCTTTGTTGTAGCTAAAATGCTCCTAAACGAAGATATAATCCAGAAGTTGGTTTTTGAGCTGGAAATTGCAATTTCTAAAGTTTTTTTAAATGTGCATATCTCCGTAACTATCTGTCCTAGATACAAAATATAAAATGGAAAATGTAGTAAATTTAACTCTCTATAACATTGTCGAAGCTTTCTTCTAGCTAAAATGCTCCTAAAGGAAGATATGAGCAAAAATATGAAGAGAGTGCCGGTTTTTTCAATATGGCGGCGGGCGCGGAGGGGGGGGAATTGTGCATTTTGCATTTTAAAACTGACTAACCATCCTATACAACATATCAAAAATTCAAAACTACCGGACCGTTTGTAAGGTCACGCATAGTACTTTAGTCTCTATTCACCGTGTTATAAACTTCAAGGAAGAGTCAGTGTTCGTCTGTATTGAATCTTTTTGTACGTATGTTTACTGAATTTATCCGTGAAATGTAAACCGATTTTTAATTCTTTAAAAGAATTTACAACTACGGTTTTCCCATTGTCATTAAGTCAGGATCTGATGATGCGACACTTACCTACTCGATCTCAGGATTGGTTCAACGCAGACATGTGTGGCTTTCGTTTTCTTACTCACCTAAATAAACATCTAGCTAGAGCCCTGGTGGCATCATAAAGTATCGTAAAATTTACCTGACGTTAGATTATGGATTTTCAAACCACACATGTCCGCGTTGAATAAATCTTGAGATGCAGTAGGCATTTCCAGGGTCCATCATCATAAAGATCGGGTCAGGTTATCTTATTTATGACATATTGAATATTTAATAAAAGTAGCGTTTAAAACAAGTACAATTACCGAGACGTGGTTTCCGTTTTGTTGTTGTAGGAGTATGACACAGCCACAACGTGCTACAACCAAGGACATTGCACGTCATTCAAAATTACCAATCAGATACTAGTAGGCTAATTCTTTTGAAAAAGCGGCAAATAACATAGCAGCGCGGTTTTCCGTGACTATACTAAATTCGTAGAAAGTAGGTATATATCTTTTACATAGACTTCTTTAATTGTGAGTAGGTTGATGCCAAGTCAACCGATGTTTTCGCCTAGAATCTTATGGAATGGAATGACTAATTCACAGAGCAAAGATGCTCTTTATCCATATACATTTTCAAAGGACAGTCAATATTTAGACATCCTACTGCGGACGCAGTAAGTTTTTTACCTCTACAATCTGCCATCTTCATTTTGTAAACAGGACCAAAATAGTTATAGACCGGACTCTCAGTGGAGTTCCGTTTGCAAAAATTGCGGACCTCAATCTGACTTCTGATATATATTGTATAGATCCCAGACATCCTACAAACAAATGTTGCCAACCAGTTTTGTGGTCCGGGAGGGGGACCACAAAACTTAACGGTTTAAAGTTAACTCGAAAATGGATCATTTTAGTAAAATTTCATAAAAATCTTAGAGAAAGTGTAAGAAATGTTATACTTAGTGTGCTATATATTCGTGATCTACTTAATAAGCCCTTCCATTTGATAACCCACACGGCATGGCTTGATGACTTTTTTTTTTAATTTGTATGCCATTTTTAATTGCCGGGGTGGGGGGAGGGGGACCACAAAACTGGTTGGCAACATTTGTTTGTAGGATGTCTGGGATCTATACAATATATATCAGAAGTCAGATTGAGGTGCGCTATTTTTGCAAACGAACATCTCCTTGTAGCCTGCACTATTAGGTAAAAGGAATACATAAGTAGGTTGTAGAGAAGTTTGATTAGGACCTGGTTAGGTTATGCCCGATTTGACATTCGGAATCGCATGAGTAGCTACTGCTTACACGGTCGTCTGGCACAGGCACAGAGGTCCAATTAGATATTCGATTCGATGGAGACGGAAGAATATTAATGTCACTTTCAGGTATTCCGTATCTAATCTCGAATGCATGATCGGGGGACAGTAGTGTCCTCGTCACGAAGAGCAAAAATAGCAGGATATTAATTACCAGCATCCATCTTTTGAATGCTAAAGTGGCCAATTAACAACTATGACAGGAATGTTTTTTTTTTAAACGCCAAGTTTAATTTGCCTAGCTAACAAAATAAACCTTGGAATTGTTAAGAGGCCTTATTCCTTTTAAAATGCTGATTGTTTAGACATTTTTCTCTATTATCAAACATGTTTCTTAATATACTATTGATGTTACTTTCTAGAACAGGGCTATTGGGGTTTATTGGTATATATTTGAAACCTACAGTTTGTATTTTTCATTGATAATTTCTGTTTCAAAAACTACTCGAAATTGACAAAATTCACGCGGAAAATTAGTTTTTTTAACTTATTTTCGACTGTACGTAATGAAGGCGTGAAATAACTATGTTACTACCTAGAACTCGGGGAAAAGTATTATTCACTTCAAAAAGTTGGTTGAAATTATCAATATATTTGTCATAATATGAAAAAAATAAATTTTAAAAGGAATAAGGCCTCTTAATACGTCGAAATACGTCGATTTTGCCATTGAGTGCCATTGACTAGACTTGCTCTAAGAAGAAACAAATTGGTTATAATTAAAAAATGTGTTTATTTTCACCTCACAAAGGACAATTTTACAAACTAAATTATCAAATTTATTTACAGTAACCTTTGTGAGAGACTGGAGTCTGAACTAACTAGGCTTAACCTAGGTATAAATTATGTTTATATTGATTTAAACTTACACGATTTTACGTAATCGCGTTCAAGAAGTGTTTATTTTATTACCTCGATGTTTCGAACGTGATGTTACGTTGTAGTTTCGGGAGCCCTTTGTTTCCTAGAAACTTATTTCGTCGAATGTTTTATTTCACCGAAAATTTATTTCGTAAATTATTGTTCCTCTGTTATCATACATTTTTTATGATTCATGCAAATATAATCCTATTGATTAGGTTAGGTGAGGTTTGTTTATTAGTTTACGGTTGCGAAGAAAAATGCATTCTACGAAATGATCTTTCGGCGAAATGTAACATTAGTATATAATAAATAATTGTAGGGGTTAATATAGAACCTGTTGTTTCTTATTAGGACAGGAACTCTCTTCCTAAGTTCCTATGCACCTTTTCCATTTACTCGTTAAACAGAGTCCGATCTCATAAAGTCGAGAGTAAATAGGAATCTTTCAGACAAGCATGCTTTATCTTAGGTCTTATTGTCACTTAACATCAGGTGCGATAGGTCTAATGCTTGGCTAACTTGAATAAAAAAAGATAAGGTTTCGTTGAAATCGTTTTTATGTTAAAAATATTGTTTTAAGGTCAAAGGTATTCAAAATAAAAATACAAGAAAGATTAAATTTTTGTAAGTTATCCAAAAATAGAGGTGAATAAATCTTCCACTGCTTCAGTTCCCTGTGAAAAAAAAAAATATTACTTTTAGGAATTAAATAGCGAAATCGATTTGCACCGGATAGTGCTGGCGGAAAGATAAGGAGCGGACTGTGTTTGAGCAATCTTGGTGTTCGAAATATCACTGGAAAAACATACTTTAAGCGTGTCGGTGAGGGTAAGCTGTGATCCAGATGCTAGGCCTCTGTATCAAATGAATATTGATACAGAGTTTAAATATAAATACCAAAATTTAACGCGATCTACTACATTGCAGGAGGATCAACCACAACCTCCGGACCGGAATAGTGCTGTGATCCCTGAGCATTTTATACCGCGAAAGCACCCCTTGGTGCACTTTTTGTATTTTAAATGCCATGCGCATTCATCATAGTGCTAGGACGGTGCTTTTACATAAATATAACGTGTGACACGTTATAGCGGCAAAAGTCTGTCTGTCTGTCTGTCTGTCACCAGGCTGTATCTCATGAATCGTGATAGAAGATAGATGAAATTATTACAGATTTCTGTTCCCGCTATAGTTAACAACAAATAAACAACGTGAAAAACGTGATCGGTGGCGTTAACTTTGCACCTTATTTGTATCCGTTGCCATACATACAGGTGCAAACTTAACCCGGCCAGTTAAGATGGATAAGTGTTTTTAAGGAACCCGAGTCCAGCTCGCACTTAACCGGTTTTTAGATTTTGGTGTTCAGAGACTTGGAACAGTTTATCGAACACAAAAGACATACTTACATCATATGAAAGGTGACAACATCTCGTAAAATGTTTTAGTGGTTTGTTGGGGAAAAAATCATTTTTTAGAATCATATAAGTATAGTGTTAAAAAAGTAAGAAGAACTTTATTCAGATTCAATAGAGTGGTGCTCCTAAGGGAGGTCGCAAGCGACTTTTTGTAGGGATGCAGTCTCGCAATACGTGAACGCCCTGTTTTCATCGCGACATGTGACCCTTTGATTCAGCATCAAGACGCGTTTAGACGCGCGACTTGAACCAGCATTGCTAATTTGTTACCGCGAGACATCGACATTCTGCATTCGCGACTTTATGAGGCTGTATCGATGCTGAATAAAATTGCACCTGTACCGCGATAGTAGGTAATGATGCAAAATCGTGTTTACGTGTGCACACCGACAGCATCACGACTAGACAGCATCATATTGCGATTGAATCGCTGCAAAAAGGCTTTGTATACTACCTGCCTGAGAAAGAATAGCCAGGGGGGTAAAAAAAACAAAAGATAGTATATCTAGTGATGGTATGCGACTCTTGTTGTATTGAAGCTTACTAATAATAATGTACATAGTAACCTCCTCCCAGTTGGCACATAATACTATTTAAAAGGTGGTAATCATTGAAAAAGCCGGTGAGATTGGGTTGTTATTGTTACTTCCTTTTAACTAAAACACTATGGCGAATACGAATTCTGTAAATGACGAAAGCTACTTTGTTTGTTGTTTTTTTATTCAAGGGCTTCGTAAATGACCTTATGATTAAAATATAAGTAATGTAGGAACTTACAAATTTAACCGCTTCTACTATCCCAAATGGTATGGCAAACAAACTCTCCCTTATCTTCTTTAGTGCCTGTGAAAGAGAACAAAAATATATGTGTAATTTTATCATTAAATGAAAATATTCTAAAAGAAACTATTTTCTAAGCCATAAACGCCTTGAACTCAATGGATGAAGGTGTTATGTACAAAAAAATAGTCAATCCTTTGTGTCAGTCAAAGAAGGTGTTAAAAGTTACTAAAGCGAAGAAATTGTAATGGAAGGAAGTGTTATGTCTTATGTACCCTCATAGCACCTTTATCCATGTTAAAAGTCGCAAACATGTAATCTTTTGACTTGGAAGAAGGTGTTTTGTTGCAATAAAAACACTTTAATTTGTTTTATAACGTTTGTTTATGCGGCTATCTGTGTTAAACTGAGTGTAATGTTTTGGTGAAAAAAGTGACTAAATCGTTGATATTACTAAATTTGAGGTACATGCAAACTTTCACAGTTAACTAGGGCTTTATTTACTTTTACTTGTTAAAAATATGTTTCAAATAATTGTCCTTTATAAAATAATATAACAATATACTAAAAATTTTAATTTTCATGTATTTTTCAATATCCTATCGATTCAGTTACAGCTTCTACAAGTTAAATGCCTTTCACTGCGATTTACTCGACATTTTATTTATGTGACATGACACCTTCATCCACCCGTGTTTAATTATTACTATTAGTTTTATGGATTATAGGTACAGGTACCTACCCGCTTCGGGCTATACCGCTACAGAAAGGGCAGCTATAGAATTTAAATTTCACAATGGGAAATAAACCTCTTTCAAGGCTTCAATTTAAATAAACCGTTGTCATGTTTGGCAGTTTGTTCAATTGACCAGTAATACGCGGCGCCAAAATACATACTTATATAGATAAATACAAATAACATCCATGACCCAGGCACAAATATTCGAGTTCATTACACAAATATTTGCCCTTGCCGGGATTCGAACCCAGGACCGCCGGCTCTGTAGGCAGCTGCTTTTCCACTGCGCCAACCGCGTCGGCAGTAATAATAATATTATGATGTGATTCTTGAATAATTTAGTATGTTTGGAAATGGAGAAACTTTATGGTGACTTACAACGCAATATATAAATGATAAACCATCTGCCACTCTCACATAATATGTCCTAAAGTGACAGATGGTTTATCAATTATGCATTGCGCAATAAATGTGATCATCGTAAGTATTATAAGCAAAGTTTATTACAGGATGGAATATTTTGAAACTAGTTAATTGGCTAAACGTAAATAGTTAATACGTACACACGGTTCGTCTGAATCTGAGTCGGATTTAGGTGGCGCGGTCGTGGTTGCGCGGGTGGTAACGGTGGCGGCAGTGGTGGCATTATCCGCACATGACACTACCACGAGAACGGCCAGTAGAACAACCAAAATTTTCAGGTCTACAAACATGATTATATTTTTCTCGTCTGGCCTCGAGATTTCCAAACATCCTTTCTTATAGACTTTCCTGAAAACCGTGACGCTTCTCTAAACGCGCATGACGAGCAATGAGTGTATCAATGCTTGGGCATAAAATGATGTTTGCTGTGGTATCAAAGAGCGTGTTTTCGTCATTGAGTGATGAATATTCAGTAGGTTAAGACAAAAGCTGTATTATTAAAGAAAAAACATACATGTCTGTTTTTTTTCTTTTACATTAAATGCATTGAAATCGAGCGCATATGTTTTATTGTTATGGTGTTGACTTAGTAACATGTTAGGTCAATATACTTCTCTGATAGGTCTCAAGAATTAAATTATCTAATAAACATTGCTTAGGTATGTATGGTAGGTATAGGTAAAAAACGGGAAATTGTAATAAAAATACAAAAATTTGTAAGAAAAAGTTTATTTAACAAATTTATCATCCAAGGATGCCGCGGAAAAGGATTTCGAATGCTTCTGCTCCCTGTAACAGATAAAATAAAAAAGTGCATAAATTACAAGGAAAGTATTGAAATATGCATATACTTACTTTGTGGTATCGATAAATTTTCTTTTGGGCAGTAATGATTCAATAAATAATAAACAAAAATAATCCTTATTTACAAATAATAAGGCCCTTTCATTAAATGCATAATTATAACTTAACACTGAGCGAAAAATAAAAAAAACTAGTGCCTACGCCACATCTAGGGATTTAGGTAGCCGACCCCGATTGAGAATTCATTCTCAAAAAATGGGACAAAGGCTAGGAGGATGACTGAGCGATTGAGTACACTCATTTCATTGGCGTAGCTCAGTGGTTTCAGCACTGGCTATGCAATGATGGATGACTACTCGGGTCCGTGCCCCGACATGGCCACATTTATGTTTCACTGTTTCCAAGTTTTAAAATATTAATTTAATTACTTGTAGTTACTAGCTGTAACTGTGTCGATAAAAAAATCGATATAAGACTTATCGAACCTACTCATCGTCCATATTTCATGAGAATCGGTTGAGAAATGCGACCTCTAGGCAAGAACAGACGGAAAGCATATATGGGAGTCTATGATGGTTCCGTTTATCACGTGATAAATAAGTGACAAAGCATCTGTCACACTCGCATTTTGTCAAAACGTGACGAATGCTTTGTCACTTATTTATCGCGTGATGAAAGCAACCATCATAGGCCTGCTGGATATCCAAACATCCGGATATACGTTTTTTTGTAGGTCAAGTATATATATATTTTATAAAAAAATGGATAATAATTACACTATGGGCGTCCAGGGCCCATAATTTATCACTTACATCTTTACATGCTTGCATTAATCCCAGGGGTATGTCTGCAACGCTTTGTCCGAATTTCGCTAGTGCCTGAAAATGAACAAAATTATTCAATTAAGAGCGCCTAATGGTATAGGTATGTTTTATCTTCAGAAATATGGCATCTTTGATGATTACAATTGTTGTTCTATCAGGGATATGAGTCATATAGAACCAAAGTAAGCAACATCCAATTTTTTTAATAGCAATATATTAATAACTAGCTGTGCCCCGCGGTGTTACCCGCTCATCCCACGGGAACACTACATTTATTCGGGATGAAAAGTATCCTATGTCCTTTCCCGGGTCTCAAACTATCTCCATACCAAATTTCATCTAAGTCGGTTCAGCGGTTTAAGCGTGAAGAGGTAACAGACAGACAGACAGACACACTTTCGCATTTATAATATTAGTATGGATAGTATATAGTATATATAGTATAAGTATATAGTATAATATAGTATATAGTATATTATAGTATGGATAGCAATTTTGAATGTAGTCTGGTTTAGTTAAGATAACTTATACGATTTTCAACCATATTGGATGTTGCTGACTTTGCTTCTATAATGATTCATGTAAAATATTCTGAGAATATACTGTGCTAAAAAAATATTGTTTTTGTCTATTTCATACGTATGTGCTTTGAGCTGTAAACGTACTTATGTTGAAAATATATTAATTACACACGGAAACTGAGGTTTAACCCACCGGCTTCATTGGCATATGGTTAAACAATGGACAATTAGACATTGACGAATAATTCAAGAGGACTGCCAAATTGTATACAACGTCTGAGCTTGTCACTAGATGGCATAGTGTGTTGAGCATAAGTTCAAGCGTCATTCGAAATATATGGCGCAGACACTTTGCTACACACTAGTGCCATCTTGAGAAATTAAGCTTCTAGATATATAACCACATCGTGTGTTACGCACAGCTCTAAGCGCCGAATGAATTATCATCGAAACATAGATCTCGTCAAAGTAGCGCTGGCCGTCTACAAGATACTCTCAAGACGAAATGTCGCCGCACAGTATTCCATACAACCCAGACACACTAGGCAGCTGCACTCCCACTGGGCCACCCGCACGCACTGTCGAAAATATGTATGAACAGAACATTTCCTTCCCATTAAGTTTCCAAAATTTCGTTTTGATTGGTTTAGTTTTAGAGGAGGAAACAGTCGAGAACGAAACCTCGATTTGTATAGAAAAGTTAGCAGTGAAATTTCCTCTTAATTTCGGCAGTACGCGACATTAAATAAGCATCATTTTGACGACGCGTTTGGCTCGGTTTGTAGACACCTGCCTACTGAGCCGGCGGTCCCGGGTTCGAATCCCGGCCGGGGCAAATATTTGTGTGATGAACTCGAGCCAGCTCGTAAAATTAAGGACGGAGAATGGTAGACTTGTTTCCTCTAGACCAGAGCTTTTGAGGGAGATAGAGAGTTTCTATGGGCAGCTGTACACGTCAACACGCCAACCCGACCCCGATCTAGATACCGATCCTAGATCTAGATTAGCCCGGCACTATACCGAAGACATCCCGGACGTCAGCCAGTACGAGATTGCGACGGCTCTCAAACAGCTTAAACACAATAAGGCACCTGGTGACGACGGAATCACAGCCGAGCTTTTGAAGGCAGGTGGAAAACCGATCCTTAAAGCTCTTCAGAAGTTGTTTGATTCCGTCATACTGGAAGGGAGAACGCCTAAGGCATGGAACAGAAGTATTGTGGTGCTCTTCTTCAAGAAGGGCGATAATACCTTGTTGAAGAATTACAGACCCATCTCACTTCTGAGCCGTGTCTACAAGTTGTTTTCGAGAGTCGTTACAAATCGTCTAACACGCAGGCTCGACGACTTCCAGCCTCCCGAACAAGCCGGTTTCCGAAAAGGCTTTAGCACTCTAGACCACATACACACGCTCCGACAGGTTATACAGAAGACCGAAGAGTATAACCTGCCCCTTTGCTTAGGATTTGTGGACTACGAGAAAGCCTTCGACTCGATTGAAACCTGGGCACTACAGTCTCTCCAACGGTGCCAAGTTGACTACCGGTATATCGAAGTGTTGAAGTGTTTATACGAGAACGCCACTATGTCAGTCCGACTCCAGGACCAGAACTCGAAACCCATACCACTGCAGCGGGGAGCCAGGCAAGGAGATGTGATCTCTCCTAAACTGTTAACCGCTGCACTGGAAGATGTTTTCAAGACTCTGGACTGGGTAGGGCTAGGCATTAACATCAACGGCGAGTACATCACTCACCTACGATTCGCCGATGACATAGTAGTCATGGCTGAGACCGTGGAGGACCTAAGTACGATGCTCGAAGATCTCGGTAGAGCCTCTGAGCGAGTTGGTCTAAGGATGAACATGGAGAAAACAAAAATCATGTTTAATGCCCGTGTTCAACCACGACCGGTAAAAATTGGAGACTCTACGCTCGAAGTTGTGGACAACTATGTATACCTTGGACAAACTGTCCAGTTAGGTAGGTCCAACTTCGAGAAAGAGGTCAATCGTCGAATCCGACTTGGCTGGGCAGCGTTTGGGAGGCTACGTACTATCTTTTCCTCCAATACCCCGCAGTGTCTCAAGACAAAAGTCTTTGAACAATGTGTGTTGCCAGTGATGACATACGGAACTGAAACGTGGTCGCTCACGATGAGCCTTATAAGAAGGCTCAAAGTCACTCAGAGAGCAATGGAGAGGGCTATGCTCGGAGTTTCTTTGCGAGATCGAATCAGAAACGAAGAGATCCGCAGAAGAACCAGAGTAACCGACATAGCCCGAAGGATAGCAAAACTTAAGTGGCAATGGGCAGGGCACATCGCTCGTAAAACCGACGGCCGCTGGGGCCATCGAGTTCTTGAGTGGCGACCACGCACCGGACGACGCAGCGTGGGTAGGCCCCCCACAAGCTGGACTGATGACCTGGTGAAGGTCGCTGGAGTCCGCTGGATGCGGGAGGCGCAGGACCGGTCATGGTGGCGTTCTCTGGGGGAGGCCTATGTCCAGCAGTGGACGTCTTTTGGCTGATGATGATGATGATGATGATGAACTCGAATATTTGTGCTTGGGTCATGGTTGTTCTATGTATTTAAGTATATATTTATCTATATAAGTACGTATATCGTCGTGTAGTACCCATAACACAAGCTTTCTTGAGCTTAATTTGGGACTAGATCGATTTGTGTGAGGTTGTCCGATATTTATTTATTTTATTAATCTTCTCGAATTAGGTATTTTTTATATTATGGCTTACACGTCCCTTTTGCCTTGGTGATTAAAATAATACATACGGAAGGACGTGGTGTCGTGGTTGTCACAGTAGGAGTCGTCACAGCGGAGGCCGCGGCGGCAGGTGTTGTGACATTTTGAGCAAATGCCATGGACAGAACGGCGAACAACACAAACAACAGTTTCAGGTCTACAGTATACATCGTGAGAAGTTCTCGCAACTGAATGTAATCTTCCCCAAATACTTTTCCTTATATACAATTTTATGATGACCGTAACGCTTTCCAACCTTCACCAATTAAGCATGACAAGCAAAGGACAACGATGCTTAGGCATTACAGAAAGGCCATGTTTTTGTAAATAGGCTCATAAATATTCTGAGGGTACCTACGTTAAGACCTTAAGATGTCTGTAAAGATTCCCGTTTTCTTTACATGACTAAGCCGAAACAAATATAACAAGGTTTGTTTGTGTTTAGATAGTAGTCGAAGGTAAAGTTAAATAAATATTACTACAAAAAGTTTCACTCTAGAAACAAGTCCCAATAACTCTAAGGATAAATTCTAAGGGCTGATAATTATAGACAGAAAGCATTTGTACTACAACCCAGCTGTTGATGTATTTAACTGTATAAAAGCTGCAAGTGCATACCATCTGGATCCGGACTGCCATTTAGATGTTCGGTTGCAGTTCATGGTTCGGCCTTAATAATAAAACAACAACAACAACAACAGTTTGATTTTTTGGAGTTGGGCCGACTAGTCGTGAAAGCCGACTTCGGCATCATTTCTAGTCGGCCGATTAGTCGGCACTTTATTACTTACTTGAAAATGAGAACAGATAAAATATTATTACCATTATTTTAGCCAAATTCTAGTAATCATTATCTTATAATATTATTTGACCTTTTCAAGCAAAAAGTCTGTAAATCTTGTATTAGCATCATTTTGATGATTAGAATTTTTATAGCGCTATTTGAAAATCTTTAAAGAATTATTCTTGATAATATTTCTCTCTCGACAATATTTGTACATATTAACAAACTCGGTCGTTCTATAGGTATAATATAAATAACAGATCTACATTTTACTTGTAACCCTTTTGATCGTAATATACAACTTCTGTGAAAATTAGCGATTATTCTTCAATCGTAGTTTTAATGGCTGGAGAAATCTTGCATAAATAAGCCTCCTAACGACATACGAAGGCTTCTAAACGCATGAAGAATATTAAATACATAAAGAATAAACTAAGGCATTTAAGACTCTACTGAAGAGATAATAGGACTCTACTAGTAAAAAATTACATGGCATTCATACAAATATTTTGCCTTTAAAGGCAAATACCGGTCTTCAAACCTGGGAACGCAAGCTTCGTAGCACAATACGATTAATCTTACCATGCCAGGAGTAAGGAATTGAGATTTTGCGGTGTTTACAAATATTTGCCCTTGACTGTACTTATATCTTTTTGGCATGTTTACTTTCGAATAGCACTTTCGGTTGGCGGGAAAATAGAATTAAGTTCCGTTTCGACAAAAACTGCAACAGAGTGGCTTTTAATGTTTTTTCCGTCATCGTTTTACATTTGAAAAATTGTGTGTTAGTGGTTCTAGTAAACATGTTAACTGGCTGCACTTGCGTAACTGATAAGTTGACTAATATTTGTTATATAAAATATATCACAGGGACTTTACAATGCGTTTAGCTAATTTATGTCCCTAGGTAAAAAATATAAATTTGTAATATCTACTGTTATACAAGCTCAACTTAAATCTAGAAGTATGAAATATTGTAGAGAAATTCCTTCTTCGTCTGCGCCTGTTTGCTCGCGTCTGAAGTGCAGCAAACGGGGGTGGAAATCCATTCAGTCCTTTTGGGGTGATCCCCAAAAGCCCCCCGACGAAAAGCGAGGATTATAAGTGTAACATGAATATCTGTGTGTCTGCCTGTGGCATCGTAGCTCTCAAACTGATGGTCCAATTTGAATGTTTTTTTATAGAAAGCCTTGTCTGTTAAGACTTTAGCTATGTTATTACGTTGGATCGGAGGTTTTATAAATTTCGAATTAAGGTTATTACATACTAAGTTTGTTAGTCATAGCTTTATTATTATCTGAAAAAAAAAGAAAAAAAAGAATGTTAAAAGTTTATGAGTCTACTGTGCGATCGAAGATACGGGCTCTTTAAAAAGCAATTAAAATATTTGCCAGTAATGGGTTACAAAGCGTGACAGTTTTACCTGTGCTCTTCCAATTGGCTAGGCCTGTCTCGTGGGGTCAAGAGTCACGTTACCATATTGAGATAAGAAACCCTACGCTGTTTAAATCTTTATAACAATAAATGAAGTCGTGAATTAAGTTAACTTGCTTAGCTAATTCTAAATATATTCGAAACTATTTATGAAATTCATAATTCTTATTGTTCGGGCAGGTTTGGAATGTGTCATATTTAGTGGGCTAGTAAAATATGGGTAAGGGAACCCAATTTAAATGCGGAAGCGGACCCACGGGATGGTGGCTTCCGGGGTGGACCAAAGGAGAACAAACTAACCTGCTAGTTTCCATTTCATATGACACAAAAGGCATGTGAAACCTAAATGACTTTAAAATTCCTTATATATATTTTTTCTTAAAAGGAGAGAACGAGACGCATTATCATATCGCGCCAAAAAAAACAAATAAGACTTACACAATAATGGACTATACTAGTAAAATATTCTCTACCAGGCAGTCATCGAGGCTGTGATTGAAGTACCTAAATATATATTTGTTATGAAAATTATTTAAATATAAGTAATGTGGAAATGTTAATACATTAGTTAGCCATTAAATCATTCTAGTGAGTGGTATTATAGTACTATTCGATTTTGTTAATAATCAAAACACAAATTAATTATTAGTTGTTTGGAAATCGACACTACCAAAGTATTTTATTATTTTTGTTGCGGACAGCTTTGCGAAGCATTTAGTTTTTAAGGAAATTAATAAATAAATATTACTTATAAACTAGATGTAAGATTGTTGCCCGTAAAAGTGGCTAAAATGATTTATTTCCCTTGTGTATAATCATTTATTCATACCGAGCTCCCGTCATGTCTTAATAAAGACCACGGCAAAACAAAGGTGACTCATCGAAAACTTTCCAATCCTAGTCGAAAACAGATGAGTCATCTTTGTTTACATTCGATGCAAAATTTAAGGAAACTTTTATATAAATTCAGGACTTAGTTAAAATCATTGATTATGTTTAATTAAAGTAAATTCATTTCATTTGTCCCGGCCGCAACCGTCCGAGAGCACCACAACGCCGAAAATAAGCGAACGCGCAGCGCGCAGCGCCATAAGAGAGATAAGGCAGGTGTATATCTCGGACGGTGCGAGCGAGACGGCCTCTTGCCGGGGACAAAGAAACGATAGGTATTTTCGCATCTCACAGTCTGACGGGAGCTCCCACGACGCAAACATGTATTAAATTTTGTGTATCCGAACAGCGTCAATCCATAACATAAGTTAGTTTTAAGATCAGAAATATGTAACTTGAGTAATTTGATGTAAACATACAGGGCGGGCGTCCCCCTGGCCTCTAGGCAGAATTGTATAAAAGGACGGCCATTTTTCTATGTAAACACAGTTCAACTTCAGTTCATCTTCAGTCTACGTAGAGTATCACTCCGTAGTCAGGGCGTTGATCAACGATCCGCCACAGTATCACTTCCAGTTCTTGTTCTCCTGCATAAACCATTTTGTAACAGTGTAGCGTAGTACCATCGGTCCGCGATTTAGTGTAAATTCATAGACAGAGACTATATTAGTTAAGTGTTAATTTAAGTGTTTCCGATCCGTTGTTGTTTTTGTTAATTTTCTGTGTAAATATATACCGTTGATTTTTAGTTTGCGTTTTCGTATTCGTCCGTTCGTTTTACCTTAGCCTACAGTCCACTTCGCTCCATAACTCATCCCTGAGTTTCGGAGTGCCCTTGTAGCCGATAGCCGACGGACGCGGTTGTCGTCTACATTGTTTGGTCCTTCGAACCGGATCGGAATTAGTTTAGGTTCGTTTGTGTAGCGGGAAAAGTGCGGTTTTCCCAATCGTCAAACAAGATGGTTTTAACGCGAGGAAACAAGAGTGAGGAGAGTGCGCGCTCGCAGCGTGAGCGCACACAAGCTGCAGTCGACCTACAACGGTTCGCGGTGACAAATGTTGCAGTCACGCACTCACCGCCCGCTGCCCAGGCCCGGCCGGGCCCTTCGGGACTGCAGTTTCAAACCGACTCACCAGAGTCCCCCGCCGAAGAAGCTCCAATTTCACCGCCAACCGACACTACGGCTTGGCGCAGCGAACTGGAGAAACGACTGTCGAAGAACGCCGAGCGCTTCGACCAATCACAGCACGCCGCGCCGGCCGCGCCGGCCGGCCAATCACAGCACTCCGCGCCGGCCGACCAATCGGAGGCCCGCGCGCAGCGGCGCGAGTTCAACGTGACTTTCACTGATAAAGCCCACGCGCCGCGCCGACCAGCATCACTTCACTCAAGAGCGTCGAACGCGACGGACATGCGGCGCCAAGAAGCAGAACTCGCCGCAATGGAACAACTCAAGCAACTCCGACTTGAAGAAATTCGACTGGAACGCGAGCTCGTCGAGAAGAGGCTCGCGGTCGAGATGGAGCGCATCGATGAACAATCCCGAGCCGGCGGTTCTCAAGCTGACTCTCAACGTCGAGTCGACGACTGGCTGACAGGCGTGCAAAATGCTGACGCGGACGATGCGAAGCATGCTCAAGCACGGACGCCGCAACGCGAGACACGCGGGCGGCAACAGCACGAGCCACAGACGCCACATAGCCAGCGGGAGCGATCGACGAGCAGAGGACGAGCTATCGACCGCCTGACGGACACAATCGAAACAATGATGCGGCCACCTCCACGTCAAGTCTACGAGTTGCCGCCATTCTCCGGGGAGCCGAGCGAGTGGCTCACATTTTACAACGGCTACACCGAGAGCACTACGCGCTACAAATTCTCGCCATTCGAGAACGTCGCACGCCTGCGCCACAGCCTGAAGGGAGAAGCGAGGCAATGCGTACAACACATGCTTGCCTCGTCGACCCGCCCCGAGCTCATCATACGAGTATTGAAGAAAAACTTCGGGCGGACTGACCTTCTCATCGACCGAGCCATTGAAGAGCTGAAGAGGATGCCGCCACTGGGACCGAGCGCCATCGATCTCAACAACTTCGCCATCAAAGTCATGAACATCGTCTCGACGCTGGTGGACCTCGATCGCCGTAGCTACGGCGCCAACCCGCTGCTGATTCGAGAAGTGACGGAGCGCCTAAGCCCGCACTTACGCAGCCGATGGTGCTCCTACGCCAAGGAGCGCCTACATTCCGCCGAGAGCGAACTCATGCTCATGGCGGAATTCCTGCTGGAGGAGAGCGATGCGGAAATGGAATTTTCCCACGCCAAGGCGCCGCCACGAAGACCGACGCCCGCCGCCGAGCTACGGGGATCGCAGCGCGTCCCAGACAACCGAGCAACAAGCGGCGGCGCCGAGAGAGGAGACGTACGACGCCCTCACGAAGATCGTGCGCACATATACGCGACGAAGCACGCCGACGGCTGCTTGTACTGCGGCGGCACTCACTCCACTACAAACTGCCGCAAGCTACGCGAGATCACAATCGGAGCCCGATGGGATTGGGTTCGCAACAACAAGCTCTGCGTCACGTGCCTGGACCGACGGCATCGCCGCGACCAGTGCCGCGCCCGCGGCTGTGATATTCCCGGGTGCACTTACCCGCATCACCGCTTGCTACACGCCGATGCAAGCCCAACGCCGAGCAATGCGCCAGACAGGGCGCAACCAACACCGCCACGCACTTGGACGCCGAACGCGCCGTACACGTTGATCGCCACAGCGCCGTGTACCACCGAGCCGTTCGCCTACCGCCAGTACGTGCCGGCACCCCACGCGGCTGAGCAATTCGCCGCGACACCGAACGCACCGCAGTATACGTTGAACGCCCCAGCGCCGTATACACCGATGCAGCAAGCCGTCCCGTACGCGCCCTATCCGTACGCGCCGGCCCCCATCGCGACTGAGCAAGTCGTCGCGACGCCGAGTGCTACGCCAGCCGCTCTGCCACAACCAATCCCTGCGCAACACACAGCAGCGCCGCGACGGCGCCCTGCTACGCGCACAACAGACAATGCACCCGAGACGACGGCGTGCATTTCCGAATTCACCTCCAACACGGCGGAGTTCGGACACACCACTTCAGTGCTCCTCAAGATCATCCCGATCATCATTGGCGGACCACGCGGCGAAACACAAGCCTACGCTCTGATGGACCAGGGCTCAACAATCTCGCTCATGGAAGAGAGCCTGGCAGACGAGATCGGCGCCGACGGCGCCACCACGCGCCTACACATACAAGGCGTGGGATCCATGGCTGCCAGCGAGAAGAGTCGTCGAGTACACGCCCACGTACGCAGCCAGACAGGCGGCCCGGCACATCCGATCGAGCTACGCACCGTCGATGACCTGGGCCTACGCGCACAACGGGCAGAGAGAAGCGATGTCACGCAGTTCCCGCATCTCACCGACATGGGCGCAGCCTGCTACAGCCAAGCCCGCCCACGCATCCTCATCGGTGCCGACCATTGGCACCTGATGCTGCCTTACGCACTCCGCGTGGGCAGACAGAACGAGCCCGCCGCCCAACTATCTCCCTTGGGTTGGGTGATCTTCGGGACGGCGCCACAGCAGCACTCGAGCAGACAGCATGCAGTGCTGCACTGCCACGCCGTAGACGACCCGACGCCTCTACGTGAGCCCCAGCCCGTGACGGCGTCACTTATGTCTCTGCGGAACGCGCCGACCGAAGACCAGCGACGGCAGCCCACAGCAGAGGACGGCGATCCCTGCATTCAACCCACTGCGGCGGCGTCGCCCCGAGTACAGTACGTGCCGACGGGGGGAGACGACGACGCTCGCCGCCTATGCCGAGACGACGGCCACGCCATACACCGACGTGGTGTAACCTCGCAATCAAGACTGCAAGAGACGCCAGCGGCGTCACCCCGATCACGCTCTACATCAGTGGCGTCGCATGCCGCGACGCCGCGCAAACAACGCCGACGGCGTTGCCCCCGTTCCGACGCTACTAGTCGACGGGGGGAGGAAGGCGTCGTAACGCGCACGACGACGCCACGCGCGCAGACACCACGTCAACGCGTAAAGAAGAGGAAGCGGCCAAGCAGACTACGCCGACGGCGTCATCCCGAACACAACTACGACCAGGAGCAATGGAGATGGGTGCCTACAAGGAAAAATCCCGCCGACGACGCTACGAGGGCCGACAGCGCGCGTCGCCTGGACATAGGCACCCGATGGTACGCCGGACCCGAATTCCTGTGGCAGCCTGAAGCGGAGTGGCCACAGGAGACGCCGACACAACGACAGAGGGTGATGACGCACGCCGCGACGCCTGACGCGTCGCCTGCCGCCACACCCGATGCGACGCCTGCCGCGTCGCCAGCCACCACTGCCGCCGCGGCGCCCGCCGCGGCGCCTGCCGCTCCTCCGTCCGCGACGCCAACCGCGTCGCCAGCCGCCACTACTCCGGCCGCGACGCCACCCGCGTCGCCCGCCGCTACTCTGGCCGCGACGCCACCTGCGCAGCCTGCCGCCACGGCGCCCGCCGCTACACCGGCCGCGACGCCCGCCGCGTTGCCTGCTGCTACACCCGCCGCGACGCTCGCCGCGTTTCCGACCGCGACGCCACCACGTCGCCTGCTGCCACTCCCGCCGCGGCGCCCGCAGCCACTCCGGCCGCGACGCCACTCGCGTCGCCTCACGCCGTGGCGCCCGCCGCAGCCGTGTCGAGCTACGACAGCCGACGCGAAGCGCAGCCACCATGCAGCGCACACCACTCAACGCCGCCAGGCGTTGCCCCCGCTTCAGTGCTGTCGCACAACGGGGGGAGAAGAGCGCCGCGTCACACGAAACGACGCCGCGCGCAAACATAGCGCGCCACCCGACGCCACCGTCGCGACGCGCTACCACAGCGCGCGCCCTGACAACATCACGCGCCATGACGGCGCGCCCAACCATGGCGCCAAGAAGAGGAGCCGACGACGCTGCTCGCCGAGGCCGAGGCGACGTCAACGCCCGGCCACTCACATACGTCTCCATGGACCCGAGGAACGAGGCAACACATCCGGGTCCCGACGGCGAGGTGCAGAACGCGAACGTGCACATCAAGGGCAACGTATTTCGACGCCCGTACGGAAGCTGTCCTCCCCATGCAACCCGAGTCTACGCGGCAGCTCGACGGGGGGAGTCTGTTGCGGACAGCTTTGCGAAGCATTTAGTTTTTAAGGAAATTAATAAATAAATATTACTTATAAACTAGATGTAAGATTGTTGCCCGTAAAAGTGGCTAAAATGATTTATTTCCCTTGTGTATAATCATTTATTCATACCGAGCTCCCGTCATGTCTTAATAAAGACCACGGCAAAACAAAGGTGACTCATCGAAAACTTTCCAATCCTAGTCGAAAACAGATGAGTCATCTTTGTTTACATTCGATGCAAAATTTAAGGAAACTTTTATATAAATTCAGGACTTAGTTAAAATCATTGATTATGTTTAATTAAAGTAAATTCATTTCATTTGTCCCGGCCGCAACCGTCCGAGAGCACCACAACGCCGAAAATAAGCGAACGCGCAGCGCGCAGCGCCATAAGAGAGATAAGGCAGGTGTATATCTCGGACGGTGCGAGCGAGACGGCCTCTTGCCGGGGACAAAGAAACGATAGGTATTTTCGCATCTCACAGTCTGACGGGAGCTCCCACGACGCAAACATGTATTAAATTTTGTGTATCCGAACAGCGTCAATCCATAACATAAGTTAGTTTTAAGATCAGAAATATGTAACTTGAGTAATTTGATGTAAACATACAGGGCGGGCGTCCCCCTGGCCTCTAGGCAGAATTGTATAAAAGGACGGCCATTTTTCTATGTAAACACAGTTCAACTTCAGTTCATCTTCAGTCTACGTAGAGTATCACTCCGTAGTCAGGGCGTTGATCAACGATCCGCCACAGTATCACTTCCAGTTCTTGTTCTCCTGCATAAACCATTTTGTAACAGTGTAGCGTAGTACCATCGGTCCGCGATTTAGTGTAAATTCATAGACAGAGACTATATTAGTTAAGTGTTAATTTAAGTGTTTCCGATCCGTTGTTGTTTTTGTTAATTTTCTGTGTAAATATATACCGTTGATTTTTAGTTTGCGTTTTCGTATTCGTCCGTTCGTTTTACCTTAGCCTACAGTCCACTTCGCTCCATAACTCATCCCTGAGTTTCGGAGTGCCCTTGTAGCCGATAGCCGACGGACGCGGTTGTCGTCTACAATTTTATTAAATACATATAAGTAATGTGGAAATGTTAATACATTCATCATCATCATCATCTCAGCCATAGGACGTCCACTGCTGAACATAGGCCTCCCCTTTGGACTTCCATATATACCGGTTGGAAGCGACCTGCATCCAGCGCCTTCCGGCGACCTTTATAAGGTCATCTGTCCACCTTGTAGGTGGACGTCCTACGCTGCGCTTGCTGGTCCGAGGTCTCCACTCGAGCACTTTTCGGCCCCATCGGCCATCTGCTCTGCGTGCTATGTGGCCTGCCCATTGCCACTTCAACTTGCTAATCCGGTGAGCTATATCGGTCACTTTAGTTCGTCTACGGATTTCCTCATTTCTGATTCGATCACGTAGAGACACCCCGAGCATAGCCCTCTCCATTGCACGTTGAGCGACTTTGAGCTTTGAGATGAGGCCGATAGTGAAAGACCACGTTTCGGTGCCGTAAGTCATCACTGGTAACACACATTGGTTGAAGACTTTCGTCTTGAGGCACTGAGGTATGTGGGACGAAAAGACATTGCGTAGTTTCCCGAACGCTGCCCAGCCGAGTTGGATTCGGCGGTTGACCTCTTTCTCGAAGTTGGACCTACCTAATTGGACCACTTGTCCTACTACATTAGTCACTTGTCCTTGACTAATACATTAGTTAGCCATTAAATCATTCTAGTGAGTGGTATTGTAGTACTATTCGATTTTGTTAATAATCAAAACACAAATTAATTATTAGTTGTTTGGAAATCGACACTACCAAAGTAGGTATTTTATTATTTTATTACATGAACTTGTTTGGAAATCGACACTACCAAAGTATTTTATTATTTTATTACATGGCAATAACTGTGGGGCGAATAGGATAAAAAACGAAGCGAATAAAGCTAAATGTAATGTTCCTACTGACCTCTGTCTGATATATCGCCATTACATATCTAATTTAGGGATATTATTTGGGTTCGGTTGGTGCCTAATGACTAGAAATCCATAGTCCGAATGAAATCACACTTGCTATTTATTTTTTATTGTTTTAAGTATCTACATTGTTTATAAAATTCATTTTTAAATGCTCCTGATAAAATGACAAGCAAAAAAAAAAATCAAAAAATCAAAATCATTTATTATTAACATAGTTTTTACAAAACTTGTCGAATCCTCCTTTTAAGTTTTACACTTGTGTTAGGAGGTATTCGCTCTTTCATACAGATGTTAACACAGTTAATAACATAAGGTTTAGTTATTGTTATCTTAAAAGCTAACTTAATCTATAGAAATTGGTGAGAACAGCAGTAGGTAAGTCCCACAGTGGAACGAGAATATCATTATTTTATTTTATAGTGTTTTACATAAGTTCGGTGTTCGGTGGGGTAAATTATTTGTATTGTGTTGTGCTATATTTATAGATGTATTGACATGTATAAAACTAATATGCTATATATGCTAGTGTGCGTGAAATATACTCTCACTCTTACATACACACACACATATGTACATACACATACAGAATCAATACATATACACGTACATATATACATACACATACATATATATATATATATACTAGCTGTGCCCCGCGGTGTTACCCGCTCATCCCACGGGAACACTACATTTATTCGGGATGAAAAGTATCCTATGTCCTTCCCCGGGACTGAAACTATCTATATACCAAATTTCATCTAAATCGGTTCAGTGGTTTAAGCGTGAAGAGGTAACAGACAGACAGACAGACAGACAGACAGACACACTTTCACATTTATAATATTAGTATATATATATATATATATATATATATCACAACTTATACAAACAACGGAAAAATACTATACAACTGTCCATTACATTATATTCTTAATAGGTAGCTGGGCATAATTATCTTCCAGTCAGCGAAACCGTAGATCAACTGCCAAAGCCAAAACCACGGCCCTCGGATATTACTGAGACATTTAATTTTCTACGTGAAAGGATAAGACGAGTAGAATTTCCCGAGCATCCTGCGGCACGCTCAAATTGTGTTTTTGGCTCACCATAAATAGATGCGGAGTAAGCAAGCATGAGATCGAATTGTTGTTGGATAATACAGTGTATAACTCAATAGGTAGTTTATTTAGACAATAAAATTACATTGTTATAAAGCTGTTTCAGTAATTATAATAATAATAAATATTAAAGGATACAAATAACATATACTGGCGGCAAAAAGAGGTATAATATGAATGCTGCTTAATTAATATATAAAACGTTTTATGTGTTACTCATGACTGAATTGTTAAAACATTATACCTATGTACAAAATTTTTGATTATGGGGTTTGGTCAAATAGATAGTATAGTTGTACGTACGTAATTAATTATGAGATCTCTACCTAGACTTTGTTTAATGGGACGTGCGATGAACATAATTTACTGCCCAATCCACTGCGTTCGATCAATCGATTACAATTTCTCATTACAAGCGAAATTATTAGTACTAGCAAAATGCTGTTAAACGCTTACATCAATTGACATCGTCTTAATATACTTTAAATAGCATGTATTGAAACCTTATGTGTCTTAAATATGTTAATTTCGGCTTATGTTTGATTCATACTTTAAATATTTGGAACCAGGTACAAAGTCTCTTGCCTAGTCTTTCGTTCATAATAATATTTTCTTGGATACTGACGCAAGAAACAAATTAAGATGAAATAAAACACAATAGAATGGATAGATTACCTAATTAACTACAGCGATACTATTAAGGTGGTTGTTACAGAAAATAATAAAAAAAAGGTGGAGTTGTCGCTGTTTACTGCTCGCGACCCCTCGTAAATTCTCCTTTTAAAATGGGACTTATTTAATTAGTCAGGCTCTTATAACTTGAACGGGACTTCCTGATATACCTTTTTGGATAGTTGTCTATTGTCGGGAGTTTCCCTCTTATGTGCCGTAAGTTCATTGTTTAGGGAACAAAGAAGCTTTTTATCTGTGGGAGTAGAATAAAACAGGTGAGCTAACACAAGCACACAAATTCATGAAATATATTCTAAGACATTTTCATCAGCATTTAGCCATTTATGTTATGAATACAAATGTCGAGTGGGCACTCAAAGATTCACGTTATGTATTGCATTAAGCAAATCCTACGCAAGCATTATAGATGCCTTTTATGATTATAGCATTATTCTGTTTGCTTTTTGCTTATCTCTAGAATATGATGCACTGCGGAATCTGCATTTGCATAAAAGCGTCCATTATCCACAGCTTCGGCCAAATAAAAAATCAATAGCCGGCGAGCAACGTAAAGGCAGACGTAAAATGGGGTCGTATTACGAAACCTTTTAGGCTCCTGATGTAAGGTACCTATGTAATGTATAAGTCTTTCATTGACATGGTAATTATAATTAAATTGCGAGTTGCATGACGCCAGTTATGTTGTGAATTGTTGACCCTGTAGCTATTCGACGTTTTCAATGACATCGGTGCGTCAGTGAAGGTCACTGTTTTTAGGGTTCCGTACGCAAAGGGTAAAAACGGGACCCTATTATTACTGAGACTTCGCTGTCCGTCCGTCCGTCCGTCTGTCACCAGGATGTATCTCAAGAACGGTGATAGCTAGTCAGTTTAATTTTCACAGATGATGTATTTCTATTGCCACTAGAACAACAAATACTAAAAATAAGATAAAATAAATATTTAAGGGGGGCTCCGATACAACAAACTTGTTATAGATTATGGTAAGGAACCCTTCATGCGTTCACTTGCCCAATTTTTTACTTGTTCTAGTTTAGTGATGTTCTATATTTACCTGTTAATGAAAACATTGATCTCACTTATGTAATGCAGCTCGCATCGAAATACTCGTATATGGCTCATACATCCATGATGCTGCATGACACAAATAACTATTTACCAATTTCGAACCAAAACGACCGTAGGCAACTATAAGTCAGTAGCTCTACCATGAGTTTACAAATACCATACTCGCTTGCGAATGTGTGACGGATTTGTATGGAAAACTTGTATGGCGCCTCTAGCGGATACTTATAGAACTACCAGAAGCGGTCGGCACCATAAGTTGTATTTCCACGCTAACGTTAACTCGATTCGAAAGTGCGTGTAGAAAATACGTCACGCAAATACACCTAACTTCACATCAAATGAATCCGTCTCTTTCTAACTATATTCTTACCATGAGATAACGTGACGGTACTCGCTAGCGACAGCGTAATCCATTTGTATGGAGAATAGTACAGCGCCTCTAGCGGTTACTTTGTGGAACTACAATTCTCCATACAAATTGTTTGTTACGCAATCGCTAAGCGAGTAGGTACGGACACTGCAAACTCATGGTATTAAGGATACAGTGTATGAACGTAAATGTAATAAGATTTTAATAAAAGAATTTAAACAGGTTATATCAAATAATGAATGTACGCGATATAATCCGATTAAATAGTTCTATTTAAATTGTGATGCGAAAACCGAAGAAAATATATTAAGATTCAAGTATTCACATTCACATACATAATTTTTTTTTATCATACAAATGTAGTCACTTAAGTGTATTTCTGTATATGTAGATAGGTACCTAGAGGTGGAAAAACGACACTGTAAAACCCCGATTCCTAGTTGACAGAGCAAGCGAAGCATCTCCGTTTATGCTTGGCCAATTTTTTTCGTATTTTCGGATGTCCAGTCCAGATGATTTCCAGCAGTTCTCACCTAGGCATCTCTCTTTCCTCAAATAATGCTCATAATATTGTGTGAAAAGTGGTTGAAGATATGGGGGTTGAAGACGTAAAATCAATCTCGGAGCTCGCGCGCGGACTATAGATTTGGCAACACTAGCCCTGGCATTGGCCGGTGTGCTATGTATTTAACCGTGGATAATCTACTCCTAGCAGGCTAGCAACGGGATTCGATTTCGGGGAGAGTGACCTACTCGGGGGGTTAATGCATACAAGTCTTATCATGTTATAGTATTATGCAACCCACTACTTACACCTATATTTAGTATCTGTAGCATAATGTTTAGCTAACGTTGAAGCATATACGAAGCTGGAAGTCTGTGGTTCAAGTCATATTTCAGCTTTTTCCAAACATAATCGCAAGGTCTAAAGCCCACAGCCCCACTAGTTGAGGAGATGAGGAACCAAAGTTGACATCATAAAAAACGCTCATAATACATACCCGATTTTGGCGTGTCTTACTGTCTGCTAGGAAGCCTTCGATTCGTCGCATAGTCGGATTAGATTGTTCTATTTCAGTCAGCGAATGTCGTTAGCCACAACAAAGTTGGCAGTGTGAGGAAACACCACACTGGAGGATAGTTAATGGATAACTCGAGGGTTAAAGTTGGCTTCGCGACTGTTATAGCCGGCTTCTAAGTTCTAAATGTGGAAGAAATTCGTCATTGCTAATAAGTAGAAGTTTTAAAATAGCTTCAACTTGACGGAATTTAAAGCAGTTGAAGACTTAAATAACTGCTTTTATTGGTGAGCTCAGAATAAATACGGTGTATTTATTCTAAGTTGATGAGAAACTGTTATGGAAGATCTAATATACATATGATATATCATTAATGAGAATGAAAAAAATATATACAGAAATATATATATATATATATTTATATATACTTACTTACAGAAAGACAAAAATTAGAAGATGAAATTAAGTGCCTGAACGTGAACCACTAAATGAAGGTTTCAAGAAAGTACAGATATTAAACGAAGATTAAGGGTCAAGACAAGCTCTTAAGGTCTCCTACCATATATCGAATATCAAAAAGTACAACGCCATCTTACTTTTACCAACTAACGTTGCGTGGTTGTAATGTAAGATGGCGTTAGTAGGTGTAACATCTGTACTTTTGATATATCGATATGGTATGTATGCTCGGCCTGTGGCGCACAATCGACGAGAGGATAAAGACCTTCAAAAGTCTAATCAAAAGGACTATTCGATCAAGTCAGTTCAAAGAAAATAAATTAATATTGCTTCAACCATTTAGGTGTACAACCAATGGCCGTTGGGGCAGAAAGGTACTTGAGCAGCAGGTAAGAAAACCCGGTGCTTAATAAGAACCAAAGAGTATGTAATTTCGTACGGCGAGTAAGAACTTGCTCTTCAATAGCATCAGCGGTTAAACAGCTAAATCACCAAAAAACGCCTAGAACCATTTTTATCTGTGGAAGAAAATCTATTATTTGTACTTTGTTGCACGTCGTACATCTCCTTTAAGTGTAACCTACCATGTAATTCGTTATAACATTAATGCAATTGATTGTTTTAAGTAAGATTGATTTACTGATGAGTTTCTTTCGGCTTTCATCACAACTTCCTCTCCTCTTGGGAAATGCCGGAAGATTCACAATCTGAATCTGACTTGTAAATGTGGCCTACTCAATTGATTTATTTTTCTTAAATTATTTCAATTTCAGTTTTTAAACAAAAATAAGACGGTAATATAAAGGACTGCTTAACTTGCGAATAAAAAAAAAACAAGACTCAAACAGTCGGGTCACAATAATGTACTACATGATATGGCATGGTCAGGTAACTCGAAAATGTTCAAAGCAAAAAAAGTGCTTCATTTGAATATTTTTAATTAAGCTACTAATGAACATCACACTTTACCATCAATTTCAGTCGACCCAGCGACCGCGTCGCGTCCTCTCTTCTGGAAACTGAAGTGTAGGTACAGATACTCTAGATGTCGCTAGCAGACAAAAAAACATAATACTTGGTTATGCACATTTAGTTAGCTATAGTGAAAATAAAATATCATTACAAGATATTTTACTAAAATAAGTTACCTAAATAGGGAATTTGTAGATCATTGAATTGAAAATTATATTTGTTTTCTATGTAGGTATCTATGTATAATCATTATTTCTATAAATTAAAATTATGTGTGTAGGTACATATGTAAAATTAAAACTCGATAATCGTTTTTATAGTAGGTATTTTATGGAATCGTTGCACAATGAAGGTTCTTAAAGTCAAGTATCACATTTAAGCCACGAGGCTTGTCGAGTGTTATTCTCGGAATAAATGTTTGGTTAAATCCAGCCTTAATCAGTTACCTAATAGATATTTATTTTTGTGAACACGCAAAAATATATATTTTTTTTACATAAGAGAGAGTGTGATAGACATTACCACATTAGAGTAGGTACGGTTAGCAGCGGAGGGTGATATTATAAAATTAGTGAGTAAGAGCAGCGGCGCCTGGTTCCGGCTGCGGGCACTAACTCAGCGATTCCGGATCCAACGGTACATTTAATTCTTAGGATACGACCACACCGATTGTTGCGAATTAGTATCCCAGTTGCTTGTGGATTTATTCTATGTTCATGACACTGGCTGCATTTTGTTTTATTGCTTACTAGGTAGGAGATGCAACATTTTCCACGTGCCCCTCTTTATGCCTTTAATGCAACCGGGTAAAAAATAACCCAACCAACAATCCGTAACTGTTCCATAAAAAAGATAAAAATCCATCTAACCTTTTGAGCATTAAGGCCGCAAAGATATTTCAACGCCATTATATCAATTTCCAGACTACTTATAATGCCGTGAATAAAGGGGAGGAGGAGGATGACTTGGCTAGTTTTCACAAACTAACTAAATTGATAAAATTAACATAGTATTATTATTAAGCTAACAGTATAAGGAACAGGACGTACACTAAGTTTTATAAGGAATAACGGTCAATTTACATAATATTTACTTTATATAATATTTTTTATATAACACTCAAATTAACTAATTTCAGTTTGTATAAAATACATTACATAACGTATATCGGTCATAATACATAATATCTTTTAGTATCAGGATTACAAGATATAATAAGGCTCCCTTTATTCGGCATAACTTTAATTGGTTGAAACGCATGCACACGCCGAACCGCTACCAGAAAATGTAGGTTATGTTAGGTTTGAACTGCGCTGCGACCCCAACAAAACCGAACCGCTAACAGAAATGTTGGTTAGGTTAAGATTTGAACTGCGACTCCAACAAAAACCAACCGCTACCAGAAATGTAGGTTAGGTTAGAACTGCGACTGCAACAAATCCGAACCGCTAACAGAAACGTAGGTTAGGTTAGGTTTGAACTGTGACCCCAACAAAACCGAACCGCTACCAGAAACGTAGGTTAGGTTAGGTTTGAACTGCGGCTCCAACAAAAAGGAACCGCTACCAGAAATGTAGGTTAGGTTAGAACTGCGACCCCAACAAAACCGAACCGCTACCAGAAACGTAGGTTTGGTTAAGTTTGAACTGTGACCCCAACAGAACCGAACCGTTACCAGAAACGTAGGTTAGGTTAGGTTTGAACTGCGGCCCCAACAAAAAAGGAACCGCTACCAGAAATGTAGTTTAGGTTAGAACTGCGACCCCAACAAAACCGAACCGCTACCAGAAACATAGGTTTGGTTAAGTTTGAACTGTGACCCTAACAAAACCGAACCGCTACCAGAAACGTAGGTTAGGCTTGAACTGCGAGCCCAACACAACCGAACCGCTACCAGAAAGGTGGGCTAGGTTAGGTTTGAATTGCTTCCTGCAATAAAAATAACAACCACGCAATAATTCCTTCCTATAACTGCTATTACGCAATAATAAAGAATTATATGTAAAAACTAGCCAAGTCAAATCTTGATATTGAATGACACCCCAAGTAAAATAAATGCATTGAGTATGTCACATGTCCTTGTATGTACAAATTTTAGGGCAAAGAACTTAGCGCCCATATAGATCTCAATTCGTTTGTCGGCGAAGTCGACAACGTTGCACGCGATATTGAACTTGGCTGTCATTTAACATTTATGTTTTTGATGGGATAAGTTTAACATGTCGCACCTTTAGAATTATGTATAGTGCCCTAATTCAAAATCGTCGACACTTCCATTTTTAGGGTTCCGTACCCAAAGGGTACCTAAAAACGGGACCCTATTACTGAGACTTCACTGTCCGTCCGTCCGTCCGTCCGTCCGTCCGTCTGTCACCAGGCTGTATCTCAACAACGGTGATATAACAACAAATACTAAAAATAAAATAAAATAAATATTCAAGGGGGGCTCCAATACAACAAACTTGTTACAGAGTATATATATGTATAGGTACGGAACCCTTCATGCGCGAGTCGGGCTCGCACTTGCCCAGTTTTTAATTATATATTTAGAATTAAAGGGACCTAATTCTAAAACTCCAAGATTTTGAATTAGGTCACTATAATTCTAAAGGTGCGATATGTATCTATGTGTCAGTCTGTGGCATCATATCTCCCAAACGAATGAACCAATTTGAGTGCAGTTTTTCAGTTGTCCGTCGAGATGGTTCTTAGCTATATTTGGTGTAAATAGGACTAAGTAGTAGTTTTCAAAATATTCAGATTCAATTGGAACAAGTGACAAGATCTCAGCCAATATTGAAGCTATGAATTCCAAATTTTGTAGTTATGTTCAGTTTTATTAGCATTTTTTATATCACTTTGAATGAAGGTCTCATGATGACCAGCTACATGGGTATGTCGGAGTTGTATTACTTTTAATTTTCTACATTTTGATAGGTCCTCTTCTCCCACTACCACACTTGTCCCGAATGCTTAAATTGTGAGGTCAAATGATTTTGTGAAAGTGACGGATCGTGTTTGTCTATAATATATGTATAACTGAGATTCCTTTGCAAAGTATAGTAGGCTTTATTAGAATGAAAATGATCAAAATCTACCAATGACATTATAACATTATACCTGAATTCTGCGTCAGTCATTTTATTTTACAGCTTCTTCGCCTATTTTTAGCTTTAGCAGTGAAGCAGACGGATGCTTAACGTAATTAAGTGTTTAATTTCAAAGTAAATGTAATGCCTTTTGCTTAGTTTACGCGTGGGCGCACGTTAAGCGGGAAGCCATTTGCTGACTCGGGGGAACGTGGGGGATGTTGGTATGTGAAACATAGATACGGGGAAGTGTGTCAAGCCCAGTTAAAAAAAACAGCCGAGCGCGAGTCGGACTCGCACGTCATGGTTTCCGTACCATACAAGAAAAAAATCCGTTATGTTACGTTCGCGGTCTCAATCGCCTCTTCAGTTCCTTCGAGCCCATGGACGTTACATCACGTTCGAAACGACGAGGTAATTAAATAAACACTTTTTGTACGCCATTAAGTTCCGCTTTCTTATAATAACAGGTTAGGTTAGTTAATTTTATGTAAGGGTCGCAGTTTCTAACCTAACCTAACCTATTTTACTGGCAGTTGTTCGGTTCTGGCTTTGTTGTGGTCGCAGTTCTAACCTAACCTAGCTTACTTGTCCTAATCTATTTCGAATGAATGAATGAATTATTTACTTGTAATTTTACTGCGAGCAGTTCGGTTCTGGGGTTCGCCGATAGTTGCCAAGGAACGCTCGCTTCACTCCCTCGGCTCGCGCGTTGTTGTGGTCGCAGTTCTAACCTAAGCTAAACTATACTTTTCTGTTAGCTGGTAGTTTTATGTAAGGGTCGCAGTTCTAACCTAAACTAACGTACTTTACTGGTAGCAGCTCGGTTCTGGCGCTTCGTCGGCCTCTCGCGACTTTTACGCGGCATGCTCGCTTCGTTCGCTTGGTTCGCGCACTGTTGTGGTGGCAGTTCTAACCTAACCTAATTTTCCATTAGCAGTTCGTTTCATGTAAGGGTCGCAGTTCTAAATTAACCTAGTTTTCTATAGCAATTCGTTTTATGCACGTGTTTATTTTTTGGAAGAATGAAAAATGAATAATTATTGTCATTTGTACCTACATTATATGATATTAACGTTATGTCATAATATTATTATCGTATGGCGTGGTAGGTATAGTTTTATTTAAGTACAGCACAATTTAATGTCAGGGTTCGATATGCATTCCCTGGCATGAAATGAAATAATATGAGATCTAAAAACAATAAAAGCTGGTAAAACGTGGGCCCTGTAGCCGCGGTCTAAGGGCGCCCAGACTTGCTGACTCCTATTAACTTATTTCAATCCGAGGTTTTTCTTTGAATGCATTTTGCAAGGTATTTAGGAGGTATTCTCTAGGTAAAAATCATGCAGGATTTAAAATGGTATTACTTTTTTACTATACTATTAGGTACCTGTGCAGTGGAAACAAACTAGAAAATGTATTCGTAGCTGAGACAGCGAGATTTCGAATCGCTGAACTTGTATACTGGCCTGCTTATACGAAAGGGTTTATCTTAGACGTAAATTCGGGTGAGTTACTGTCTTTTCGCACCAGTAGGTGGTATAGGTCGGTCGCAGCCTGTACCCAGGTCATCCAGGTGTCGACTTAAATTATACAACCGTCCTGTAAGGGTGACTTTGGAAAAGCAAGGATAGGTTCATTCGGTGCAGTTTGGTAGCGTGCGACACTTTTCCTATAACAACTTTGTTTGTGAGGGAAAAAATATGATAATGCTCTTTATTTTTCTAACATAACATAAAGCTATGTCTTATAAACTAGTATTCTAAATTTGTCCAGGCGTTTTGACATGATTTTGAAATGGCTGCAATAACACAACATTAATACAAATAAAACACCCATACACCTCTATTAATAATTTTGCAGCCAAGAAGTTTCTAATTCTAATTTCTATTAAAGCTATATTTAGATTTCTTTTGTAATCTGATTTTGGTGTGCTATAATATAAATCACATTTGTATTGTTTTGAATTGAAATGTACCTATAACTAATGTTTTTTTTTTATATTAGGTGTTCCATTACTGATATTTCGTAATATCTTTGAATGCAGTTTAAGAATCCTAATCCTCAAATTAAAAATTAACACACAAAACATCAGACTGAAATTGATTTGCGAAACGAAAATTTAAAATGGAAAATGAAATAATTAAACGAATATGAATAATGTTGTTTCACAATATAACTGCGAAGACTGTTAATCTTTAAAATTGTCTTGTTACTTTAAATAACAGACACGTAGTTAGGTACTTACCGAGTCCTATAACTCTTTTGGTTTACGTTTGTATTCAATATCATTGGAAACGGTATAAAATCATTAACTCTAAAGCTGAGTACGGATGAACGAACAAAAACTTCCATCCACAGAACTCACTAAGTACCCAACAAATACCTACTTAAAACAAAGCTCGTATCTCAGTGTGAATCTACTGAATAGATACGAGGTTTTGAAGAGTAGTAACAGAAGTTGTCACTAGGCGATTTTGTTTGCACCACAGACCATAAGAAGTTTGCACGTATGTAACACTAACGAACATCAAACACGACAGTACTTTTCACACAATTTCGTGTTCGATGTTTATGGCATGTTTTTGTCTGTTCGTCCAAACACGGCTTTAATAAGTCCGCTACACTCTGGCGACCTCAGCCGTGAGGCCTTGGCGCGCATAGTGTAGTAAACATTTCGATAGCAAAAGGCAGACATGTTTTAAATGCCAACGGAATTCAAAACGGGATCATAGTAAACGCCAAGGGAAATTTCCCATTGGCGTTTACTGCGTTTCAGTTTTTATATCTGTTCAGTGAGCTCCAAACCTCAATTTTCCTTGTTTGCCTTTTCATTACTCGAGTAAATACGAGGTGTCTGTCTAGCTAATTAGGAACGTGAATAGCATTGTTTAAGTGCCTGAAAGCTGTCAGTATTTTTAGGTCGTTGTAAGCCGAGACACGTTATTTTGACAACATACAAGTAATTTAATTAGGCGTATACTAGATTAAGTACCATTTCAGTAACCTTTTATTATGACTTAGTTTAGGCTGGTTAGTACATGGCGAATGTGGTCTGTTGATCGTAATGTTTCGGACACTAATTACAGCGAAATACATTTATACACAGGTCCCAAAAAGTACTACTTCTTCAATAGTCACTACATGCATTTCATGATTTTTAATTTTCATAAAATTAAAATGAATGCTTAATATGCTATAGGTTAATTGAACTGTAAATTGTATTTAAAAAATCTAAATCAGGATTTATTCAACGGCCGCCACGCCAACTGAGATGAAGCTACTTTATATTCTTATCTAATTCACGATTATTACACATCTTTCCGTTTTTTCTCTCCCATGAAAATAGTTCATCGCTTCTCGATAACCGCGTTTTAGTATTCAACATTATTCTTAAGATGGCGCTGAAACGTTCCGCGACGATTTTACCTTCACAAGTGAATTCTTCTAGTTCTACCTTTTCTCTAGGTTTATATGTATTTTTAATCTAAACATTCCCCAACAGATGTCGCTATACATGTAAAGCTAGCAATGCGCTTTCTGTGTTTACCAAATATTCTCTTTTCTTTTGTTTAACATTAAACACAAAAGAGATGCAACTTGATCGTTGGCAAATATGTACAATTTATCTACTCATACGTGCTTGACGCTTTTTATCTTAAAACTTAGATAATTAGAGGACAAGGGACTGGGATTCAGATTTTTAAGCAAAGAAGAGAATTTGTTACAAAGGCTGCGCGTTATATAACCGGGAGAAGACTGCCACAGTCCAATAACTAACGAACTGCTAGACAATAAACTATGTAAGTCTTACCCTACATTACCTTACCTTATTCATAGAGTATTTCACAGAAAAAACGTAGATTATTGTAGGTAATATAAACTCGAAATTAAATTGGCAATATGTTCGATACGATCTATGTACATAATATAATAAAGGTGAAGAGGGTAGGAAGTCTGTACATGGAAGATATTCGAAAAAAATTGGCGGGGCATACTTAGAATCGATAACAGAACACGTTCCAACAGTATTTGGATTTTTTTTCTGTGTATCAATAAAACAAAACTTTATTAATATGTCAAGATAATCCCCAGCCATATAAACATTTTACCAATTAAAGGAAGGTAGCCGCTACACTCGATCGATTTCCACGCGTGCGGAGCCGCGGGCACAGCTAGTTTCGAATAAATACCCGAATATATAAATATAGGTACTTAAGTACGAGCACGTGTCGAACTGAGCTATGTCCATATTATAATAGTTATCTATATTAAATCACTTCATCTTCACTTCATCAAAAATGTTGCTTTTTATTATTGTTTAACTAACCCAGTTGAAATAAAACATATTTCATTTGCGTTTTCTTTGTGTACAATCTCATTTAAGTATATTTATATTACCTTTAACTGCCTTTCCCACTATCATTTCATTTTATTTGTTTGAATTGCTTTGTGTTCGCTATCTAAAGTTTGTCTGAAACTTCTTGAACGAGTCGTTTTTATCGTTACTTTAAACGGTGGCTTCATTTTTAATAAATATTACTTTTGTTGTAGGTACAACAATTTTTGCAAATTCTCAGTTGATGCAACTGGTAAATAACGATATATGCATATTTCAGTACAGGCATCGATGCTATATTGCAACTATTATAAATATTGTAGCTCTAAAATGTTGCCCAATGTTGCCGTTTTTAACCGCAGTATATATTTATTAAGTTATGGGCATAGGCGAAGGTATTAACTGTGTCAAGCTCTGTGCATAAACGCGAAACTAGCGAAAATTACAAATAAAAGGCTTGCTATAATAGTTAATAATTCATATTCACGTCATATGCCACCAAACTAGAGGATAACATGCTCCGAAATCACAATGGAGGTTTAAAATTATTCACGCTGCAGGCGCAAACCGAGCGCTGCTTTACATTCCCACTTCCGTTTCCTACAGAGTACCTGCTTTGTGCGAGAGCCGGGGCACGCGACATTGAATATGCATTCAAAGTCACGCTGGCGATACGCAACTGACCAAGTTTATCTTTGATAATTTGCACTTAATTAGAAAAAAAGTGTATCGTCGCCCTAACATTCAGTTCATACGACCGTACAGAATTATCTGACTTCAGAAATTTGTAACTTTACTTAGTTTCAACTATAAAATAACCGAGACAGACAACTAACAATAACTAATATAAATACATAACTCAGACCAATAATTTGAGAATAGACAGGTGAAAGTAATATACACAAAAAAAAAACATCAACTGTCAAGTAACTTATGTTTATATTATTTAACTAAGCAAGTTTATACAACTATGTCACTCGACATGATTCGTAACAATTATGCAACTATGTGCGTATTTATTTTACAAGATACCTGAGTTCAGGTTTTTTCAGCATCTAATTCAAATAGATAAACATTAAAATAAGTGAACAACAGTTGATCTAATTAAAACTATCAACATATGACACAACACAAACAATCTCACATTTTTTAGAATGTATGCGAAGTTACACGTTTCAGGCGGGTGGCTCCGGGGCGGATGGAAACAATTCGCTTAATGTGGCGCTGTGGAGCGCTCCTTTGAGTGTGAAAATAAACTTTTAGGTCAGGTACGAGCATCAACGACACTATCAAATTAAGCAGACGCTCTGCGAACTAGCTGCCAATTTAATTAGAACGCCCAAGAAATGCGGCGCATTTTAATTTCATTGGAAGTTTCAATAAAAAGGTAATCCGTTGGAAAGTTTACTTTGTTGCTCCATTGATTTTGAGTGCAGTGTTCGGCTAATTAAAACCGACCAGCTAGGCGAACGGTGTAATTACAAGTCTAGGCTTTCTTGTTACAATGCCTAGACATAATAAAGTAAAGCTTTACCTCAATAAGCCTATTTTTATATTGTGCTGTAATTGCTACGAACATAAATTTGAAGGAGGATAACATTCAACCATTTACTAAAAAATGTTTTGTTGTGTAATCTATATTTTCAGCCGGCAGTAGGTATTTGGGGTGCTTTTGAATACTATCTAAGTTTTATGATAAAAAGAAAACTAAAAAATTGTGATTCGAGTAACGTTACTAAGCTAAAATATTTAAGAAATAATTTTACCTACTTCACTTGTAACTTTTTGTGTTATCATAACGTCACGACACCATTTTACGAGTAATTTATTCTTTTTTTCATATCCTCCGGTGTTTTGATGTGCTTTAGAATACTATCAGCATTTCATTACGAAAAGCCGTCAGGCTTATACAATGCATGACCAGCCTTTTAAAAAGCATTCAAGTTGATGTTATTTTACTTTGTATAAATATAATGACTTGTAAATCTAATCGATAGGAATTGGTCGCGGCTTTGGTGCGAACACTGAGAGACCGAGGTGTGGACCCTAGTTCCGACGAGTACTTGGCTCAAAGGATCTCCCTGGCGATACAGAGCGGCAACCGCTATTTAGTATTCTAGGGACCTTTGAGCCAGGTACCTTCCGGTACGGTTCATAGAACCATTTTAGGTTCATAACTAGTTTTTTGTTCTATTTTTTATTAAAAAAGTAAAGCATTAATAACATTCAACTATACTTCATGTCTCATTGATACCTACGTGATCAGTATTCAGTAACGAATAGTTTACAATCATAACAAGCAATGTCAGAGCGAAATTCACAAGCAACAATTTCTTCCAGCCCGAACGGACAGTATTCTAGATAGCAACTGTCATGGCTGCGTGTTTATCGTCGGCGCGCATCAGATCGGTGCGTTAATCAAAGCCCACGACACGACGGTCGCCCCGGGCACCCCGTTGGTCACACCTGCATAAATTCTGCTGCACTACGTAAGACGGTTCTGTTACAGCAGGCTATATGACTATACTGTTAGTGGTATGCGTTTATCGTCGCCACATCGGATCGGCGCGTTAATCAAAGCCCACTGCGTAATTAGAGGCATATAACTGAACCGTCTTACGTGCTGCATAACATACATACAAAAAACCCTCCTTGTTGAATTCAGAAAATTCTCATTTTTTGAAGCTGTTTTTAAACAGAAAAAATAGTTTCTAAAATTAGCAACATTGTTGCCTTGCTCATAGTTAGCTAGTTTGAATTGAACGGCTGACAAATAAAATAAATATTATATGAATTTATTCATTTAATTCCTACTTTCTGATAATTAAATTCGATGTAGGCACTTATTATAAATTTATCGATCTAAGATATTTTGATCTCAGACCTAAAAAAAAAAAAAAAAAAAAGAATTAAGATCTCAGGGACCTAGGCATCCTTAACTGGCGAGAGCTGGCTCAGGATCGTGGAGCGTGGCGTGATCTGGTGTCGGAGGCCAAGATCCACTTTGGGTCGTTGCGCTCAGTTAGTTAGTTAGTTAGTTAAGATATTTTGATAGTCGGTCGGTGACATAAACCTTTCGAGTTTCGTAGTCAAACCAGAAACCCTTCAACCCCCTTTCATCTTTTAAAAGAAACAATTTAAACGTTTTATTTAAATGTGTGACAGTCGCGGAAACCAGACAAAATATTATTATTTCCTCAATCTTTACCTATCTCAGTCATTTTATAGAGAGATATATGTATCACTCCTACACATAAAAACCAATTTGATAAATAAAAAATATTTAGGCACCTCCACATGACACTTTATTTTCCCTAATTAAATGCAAGTGATCAAAGAAAAACTTGGTCAATTACATATCGCCAGCGTGACTTTGAATGCATATTCAATGTCGCGTCGCCCGGCTCTCGCACAAAGCAGGTACTCTGTAGGAAACGGAAGTGGGAATGTAAAGCAGCGCTCGGTTTGCGCCTGCAGCGTGAATAATTTTAAACCTCCATTGTGATTTCGGAGCATGTTATCCTCTAGTTTGGTGGCATATGACGTGAATATGAATTATTAACTATTATAGCTAGCCTTTTATTTGTTATTTTGGCGTTAATGTGTACAAAGCTTTACAAACGCAATGAGATTCATATCCACTTGTATCGTAATAAATCCATTAATAACGAATTATTTTTTTTTTAATAATGGCCAGGAATAGAGTTATAATGACGAATATTCTGTAATAGATACGTTGTAATATCGATGTTGATAACTACTGGAATATTTTTTTACTGAAACATTAAGTAGGTACTACTTACTGAATAATGAATATATTAAAAGAATAATACTGCTTTGCTAATCCGCGATATAATAACGTACTAGTCAATTAGTGCTAACCCTCAATTGCTCAAAGGTTAACTGGAAGAGATTCCTAATAGGGATTTGTTCGCCGTTGTACATGTTTAATTTGTTATGAATGCATGTACCTATAACCAGTTGTTGTGTACAATAAAGTGTTTACATACATACATAAATATAACAAACAACCACCAAAGGTACAAAACTCAACACGTATTCCACCAACGGAATAATGAGTACCTATTGTTAGGACCATCGATATCCGGATCCCATAAAAATAATTACACTTCCGAACCGCACAGCACAGCCACGATACGTGTGTCATTCTGAGGTAGCTCCAAATTATTTTCCTTTTTTTTGCTTCTGGTTTTTTTCTGGAATTTATATTTCGATTGTTGAATAATTCATAAATTAATAAATTACCAAAAGTATATTCAATTAACTATAATAAAAGTATTCTAAAACGAATATTTATTAAAAGTGTAGCCATTTAAATAAAACGACACCTTCGAGAAGTGACAGACAAATTTTAGATAGCGGAGACTAAGCAATTTATTTGAAAGGAAATTAAAGGTAATGTAATTATACCAAAGAGATTATACCTACATAAATAAACAACAAAAAATCATGTAAGTAAAACAATCAAGCGATTGTATTCATATTGATTCATTAAATTTATTACACTTAAAATTAAAAGCAATATTTTTAACGATCCAACGATATGATGGCAAATTTATTGGACGTGGCTCAGTGAGCGCTTCGACATTGTGACTGTATTTTATACATTCACGTATTTACTGCCCATTTTGTTTTTCAAGTTTAATACAGTGTTTCTTCCTTCTTTGCGAAATATTCTAATATAAGTATATATTTTGTCGTTCTCTATTATTTGTAGGTACGATACACGACGAAGAGATCCCACAGTCAAACCAGCCACTGGTTTTAATGTATTTAGCTTTAAGGAAATTGTAAAGTTCCTAATAATTAAATAAATAAATAGACGAACAGAACGACGTGTAAGTTTCATTGAATGTCAACAAGCTACAACCGCGTTGTAATAAATGCGGTGTCTACTTCAATAGTGATGGGTTGATTGCAATAGTGCTCATTGATTTTGTCAATATTTTTTTATTTCTTTTTCTTAACTTCCAGTCTGTATTGTTTGAAATTTATTATTTATTAGAGAAAAAACAACATAAAATTAAAAGTATATAACTAAACCTTAACAAACTTAAATTATGATCTAATTAAACCTAACTTAAACTATCGGGACCTAAACTATATGTACATCTATCCCCTATGTCGCTACCATTAGGTAGGGTGCCCATAAGGCTGGCCGCGTTACCTCGCTGGATGGCAATGCCAATGTTTGAATAATTATTGCTATAAGTATAAGTACAGATTAGAAGTCCCTCCTTTGGTATAATTTTCATAGTATACATAAAAGTGTATCTGTTTAACCCAATGTTTGGTAGTTAGAGAATGCATTATGGAACTAAGTCCGCCTATTGTAATTACGATTACAGGCCTAATCTTTGGGATCAGCATAGAAAATATTTGATAGGAGAATCAACAAGAAGCAGCTGTGACAACTATAAGTCAACAAAATGCTTTTGAAGAGTCAATCAATTGTTGGACCGTGCGTTCGTTTTGTGGTAGATCAATCTGCGTTATGACCGACCGGTGTCCGTTTTGAGAAACCGTTGAAAACTAAACGGTCCATTTAACTAGTGATTCGAGTGCCCACCACTAGTGTCCTGCGATAAGCCGACAGCGACAGCGACGCCGCGACGTGTTTGTGGCTGCGGTCGCCCGCCCCGTGCAAACACCGCACTGCCATTGATTTCACTCAAATTATATAAAATTTCAAATTTGGAATGTCGGGAAATGTAGATCATTAATGTGGTTTATACTTAAATAAACAAACGAATGTATAATGAAACCTGCTAATGATAATGATTTTACTAAAACAGTGGAATGGACATATTTTCAAGAACTAAATTCATCATTTTGTAATGAAATTGTCTACTTCCTGTGTTGATTTTTGTATCGTTTGTTAGTTTATGAATATAAACTTAATATTTAGAAATGTTTTGCAAACAGTGCTACCAAAATGTATATGTATCCAAATATAGCTTGTGGTAACATCATAAGTGATACCTTTGGTTTTTTAGTAGGTATCATTATTTTTAGCTACCACATGTTTACGTTAAAAGCAAAACATCAAGTGTCTACATATCAACGTTAACCAGAATTCCATGAATAGTAACTTGCCTCGATATAAATAAACTTTTGTTAGTCCATTCACCGTTGACAGATTTATTTGCGAGCGTTTATAATTCCCAAGGGCCTTGTAAAACGTTATACGAATAGTTATATAAATTCCAGCAGGCATTGGGATCACGTATTTCTATCAATCCAATGCAGGAAATTGGGCTTTTCTAAAGGCGGGTCAGAAGGCGAATCAGCGACGTCTTCCGATTGGGCCAAACAAGAAATGGGCTACATCTTGACGTTTCATTGTGACGCGCCCTTAGAAACGCAAAAACTGACGTTTAGGTTATTTATTAGGGACACAAAACGTTTGTTACAAATTTAGTGCGATATTATGTTGTCTGTTCTTTGGTTCTTGTGGTTCTATCATGGAGTTAATATTATTAGAATCTCGACATTTAATTTATTCGAAAATAGAGATGGAGACAAACGTGAACCGCTCATGTCATCCCTTGAGTCCGACTGGCACTTGACGGGTTTTAATAAACTTATGTACCTACCTGTAATGAAAAAGGCTAACATGGATGGATAACCTGAGGAGTTGGACGGGAGTAGACGTTGCCTCACAGGGTGGCAAAACCACGAATGGAAAAGAGTTCCGGACTGTAGTCGCCGACATACTTGGAGGATATGGAATTTAAGGAAGAAGATGTACCTACCTAACAATGAAATAAAACAATTTACACAGGTTATAACGGGTATAATCAATATTTGAGCCTCAGTGACTTTTTCAACCGACGTCATAAAACGGAAAAACGGCAGGACCGATATGGAAAATTTTTGATTTCAAAGAGCATACTAACCACTAGATTGCTTTTGGTAACTACGGCTACCTGTCACCGCTCTTATTTTATTATATAAATAGAGTCCAACTCAAAATTCGAAGCAATTGAGTGGCTAAAGTTGGTCCCATTTTCATATACCCGTAACATAACTTCGTTTAATTGACGTCGGTTATTTTTGTTAAAATAATGAATATAAATTTTTAAATTATAAGTATTTAATAAAATGGGTACCATGCACAAATAAGAGAAAAAATCTGCAAGAAATACCGCGATAGACCCGTTATAATTCATGTAAATTACGAGTACAAACCGCGAGAGTATATACTTCTATTTTACTTCTCCAAATAGCATGGCAAACCGTACGCCTAGATAAAAAACAGGTACCGACAAAAAATAATTACCCCGCCCCGCAAGATTCCAGGGGTCGGTCGTCTGTTGGACGGTAGCCGTGCGTGAGACAGCGGCGGCGGCCGCTCCACTACCTATACTATTCTACACACGGCGCTATTTAGGAAACCTCTCGTTACCTCACCCGATGCACCGCTCACACATTTCTTTCCCAATATGGAAATAAGGGAAATTGTAGTATGAGTCCCGAAATTCCTGAAACTGGAACTTCTTAACAAACAAAAGGTTTTCATAAAGTGGCAAAGTCATTCATATTTTTAATTAGGTATATAAGCAGCAAACTGATTTACTTATTATATTTAAATCATTATGCCCCAGAATAGAGCTATTATTGTCTATTTTTTCAGACTACCGTGATAAACTATACATCTAGAAGAAAATAAAAAGCTGGTTCCGTCAAAGGAAATTACGCCGCAAGGTTCGAGGCTGGGGTCGGTCGTCGGTCGCACGGTAGCCGTGCGTGAGACGGCAGCGGCCGCTCCATTAGACCCTACACACGTGTAGCTATTTGAGGAAACCTCGTTACCTCACCCGATGCGGCACTCACTCACTTCTTTCCTCATATAAAAGGAAAGAAAAAACTATCAATTTCGGGGCTCCGAGAATAAGAGCGTATGTTGTCTATCTGGTTTATTCGTTTCGTTTTGACATCGTATTAATGTCGGGTATCTTTCTGTTGTTGGAATATTCGTTATTATTTCGAGATATGTGTGTCTGGTATAGAATGTACGAGCCGTATTAGGTATAGGCCTCGAACAAAGAACTCTAAAGATATTGTTTGTTGTCAGTTGTCGACTTTAGTTAAGATTAAGACATTATTCATATTGCACTCTATTCGTATTCAGTAGCATTTTTAATATTTTGACCATGCGCACTTCCATTGGTCAATATTTAATAGACTAATAAATAAAATTTATGTCATTTTACTACTACTTACTTATTAGATGAAGAAAAATAGAATGACTGATTAACTATGTTTTAATATCCGTGTAGACCTCGCGAACATTTTGTAATTTGTTTTATACGTGTTCAAGCCCATTTTGAAAATTTCGAAATGGGAAATAAAATCCATAGATACTGTAACGCTTATCTTCCTAAGTACTTTAACTCTAGTTTTATCCTGAGTCACGGGACCACCAATTGTAATGCTGCATCACGGCCGCAAATGGTATAATCCCTGGTCATCGGCAGCAAATTGTAATGTCTACGACGAGCTACCTAACCTACCTCCTGATCCTACGCCTGTTTCACCTTCAAAACTCTACTCCTACATCGAAGTCCTAAGAAAACCCTACTACAATTACCTAAGAATATCTTAACAGCAGCTCCCAGTCTTCTAAATCCTACAACTACACAAATCTAAATACGAAAGGATCTTTATACAGTTGAGCTGAACATTTCTTATAACTAATGGCCAAAAAGTGATCGGTATAACCGTTGTGAACGTCTAGATTGTGCAGGACCCAACGTTGAAGTAGTAACTCAGTTTCTTTTAAGAGGTATTTAACCGTGATGTGTCGCTAAGTGCCTCCGTACCTATATACTGTGCTTATGCTACTGTGTATTTCCAAATAAATGTGTATTCTCTTAATTATTTAATGCAAGCTTCTCCTATCCTACTGCTACCTTGGTTCTTTGTACTTATTAAATTTCTAACTTAGTTTAATGTTATCTATCCTCAAAATATAAACTTATTACTTCCTATGTAGTCTAGCCAACAAAAATATCTACAGTTCCTATAGCAAGATTCAGTATGGAATATTATAAATACTCTTATAAAAATATTATTTAATTCTATATGAAATATAACACTCATCCAGTCTATAGTTAGGTATAAATGTACTAGATTACTCCAAGTATCAATAAAGATCAATATATGAATCAAAACCAAATCTTATTAGAATTCTGAGATGAAAGATAATTTAGTTCTTGAAATAGCAAGTTTTGTTCCAAAATGTTTAGTAGACAAGTACTTATGTACAATATGAAACTACACTTCATAACTAATCTATAAATAGATTGAAGTACTGAAACTATAAGATTTTATTGCAAATTTAATTAATCTTAAGTTTTCATATTAAATATTTTTGTTATTATAATTTAATCTGGGAAGATGGTATACATCCCTTAAATAAGTTATAGTAGGACGATACAAAATGAATGCTAGACCTATACAATAAGTAGGAAGTTGTTATAGTCTTCACAATTAAAAACTAGTAAAGACTAGATTTTAGTATAAAGTATCTTATGGTGTATAAAAAAATATATAAATTTGTTGTTACAAAGCCCCCTACCACCCTAAGTGCGCGGAGAGTGTCACTGAACGCTTTACCTATCTATTCCTGAGAAGCAATCGAATTAAAGCGTTCAGCTAGAGGATGGGGAACTCCGCACCTATTCTAAACTGAACAAACCACAGTGGGACCACCCTGCTACCTTACATGATGCCTAAACTACGGCAAGGTGTCAGGAGGTCCATCTTTTAGGAAGCCTCTTTGCCCAGGTATCTTTAAAGTTAACTACACAAAGCCTACTCTAAGGATTTTACCTACCTATTTAACTAGTTAAATATATGTAATGGTTGTAAAAACTATGATAATTCAGAAAAATGAAGTTATAATTGTATTTGTAAGAAGTCTAATACACTACTTTCCCTAGTAGGTATGAACCCTTCTAATGAGTTCTAGAACTTGGTTTTCGTTTGACCATATTCGTAATTGCCTGAAATCATGAAACCTAATGTGTCCGTTCGTAGTATCTTTCAACTCTCGACTGACTTATTCTGATAAGGAAATTCTTTTACGCCCTGTGACATAAATTAATTCAGTTCTGAGATCTGTGATGTAAATACGGGAACGAATAACTTTCATTATTGCTATCCACAAGTCCCCGGCTTTTCTTAGCAATTTACACTTCAGACACACCAAATCCAACAATAGGGATGCTTTGTTTTCCATATATTGTTTTCCATACATGTCAAAATTATAACAATATTTAAAATTATCTCTGTTCATTAAAAGAGTGAATGTCATCTGTCGTCTGATTTGACTTTGCTTTAGTAATGCTATCCTGATACTAAGGCTATAGCATGTGTATATTAATTGACCAAACCTTAACCCAAGATCGGTAAAGTTTAACTAATTGCTTCTATAAATATTCATGTCGAAATAAAAGTTCTAGATATCTGGTTAGCTTGAATAACAGGTTCGTCTATTCCATTCCGTCTATTCTATTCTTTACAAACTGATACAAGATTTTGTTCTTCCCTTGCTAACTTCCCGGGTTATAAACACTTAAAAAAATAATAGTTCAACCTCTGCATCCACCATACCTGACAAGGTTAAAATAATTTGAATAAATGTTATGTTAGTTAATGACGATTGACCGATTGCTCGGTAGGTAAAGAACCCCGTCCTAATGTTCCTATTAAAGTGTACCTATCACTATACCCTGTTCCCTAGCTAATACAAAGAACACTAGAGACCTAGGTCTCATATTTATATTTAAACGTGTATGGGGCCTAGCTAAGCTAAACTGTAAGTTCGGGTGATTAGCCCGAGGATGTGCCTAGCATCGGTGTATTTGAGCCCCCCCATGTGGCTGATGAGACGCCGGAAACATGGAGTAGCTCGCCCTAATATGTGTATATAAGCAGATATATAAATATATAAGTATATGAGACCGAGCCTGGAGGTCCATTTGGCTTCAGCAAGCGCGGATTACCCCGCATGTCCATCACGTGTGGTCCTTGCATTCACCAAACAGAACTCTCCAGACTCGTAGACTGATCACTGCACTTGTATATGGCTAGTGTCCGAGCTGCCTAACTCGGATAAAACTAGAAGAGTCCGAAAGATATTCGTTTAACAGCCGCAAGGTTAAATATCCTTCACCTGGCAACCATGTACCAAAACACTATTTCTGGCATGTGACTAAGCTTAATAGCCTTTAAAACAACAAAACCCCACTAAATCTCAATAGGCAAAATAGTTTCAGGGACAATCAAAACCCCAACAGATATTCCCCTTAGAATTAATTTTAATACCTAACTGCCAGAAAGCAATGTTACTCAGACGAAGTTCCAAACAAAAAGAATTCCCCTTCTACTAAGCCCTTGCCTATTTATAACCAATAGCTCGAGACATTCGACAGCTTCGACAGCTTCAACAGCTTCGACAGCTTCGACAGCTTTGACAGCTTCAACAGCTTCGACAGCTTCGACAGCTTCGACAGCTTCGGGACACTCGGGACACTCCTCCCACTAAACGCTGTATATGGAATTCTGATTCTTATTCAGTCTAAATAAAGCTCAATTTTTCTGTTGTCAATTTTGTGAATAGCAGCTTGCTATTTTTAAAAATGATAGAATGTTTAGTTATAGGAATGATTTTACTTGCTTTCGTAAACATTCACACTGTTACTCTTATTTTGCATTTGTATTGCCTATATCTACTATATGATAATTTTAGTATTAGCTTGATGACGTATGATGCTAATATGTCTGAAATTCGATGATGATAATGATGATGTGAGTATCACGATGATGACATATGATTATATGATGGCGGGCTCATGACGAGATCATGTGAATCGCCACAATACCTATGAGTAAAGCGGTCTGTAGGCGAGAACAGCCGTGAACAAGTGGTATGAGCAATGCACTACGGGCTTTTGATGGTTGCTTTTATCACGCAATAAATAAATGACAAAGCATTCGTCACGTTTTGACAATATGCGAGTGTGAGTGACAGATGCTTTGTCATTTATTTATCACGTCATAAACGCAACCATGCCCGCTGAACCAAGTGAACCAAGGTTTTCCAGATTGTAATTCGGTATAATATGTCTTTATTGTCTGTGATTACTCTAGCTAGGGGAACTTATAAGAACCCAAGTAGCACAAAGGCTGTATAGGTGCAAATATAGCCCTTATTCAGCTTAAATTAGCTATAAGCACTTATGCAGCTTCTGTACGACTCAACTTGGGAATATAGTTAAATGTGTAATAAAAATTTAGTTTATTAATGCCACGTACTTTTCGTTTCCCGGACCATTCTATTCCACAGACGCTGCAACGTAAACAAGAGCTCGTAAATATAGTTCAGGAGCGCATACTAACGCTTAGTAATAAAAAGAATACTCATTCCGAAGTAGTTTAAGTTACAACCTTTATTTTAAGCAACTCCAGGCTTACATCCAAAGTAACTTTGTGTACTAAAAACTGTTTTCATTTGTCATTATTAATCAAGAGTGCTTCCGGTAAGTTACAAGTTGCACCGTATTAATCAACTGCTGTATGCTCCGGTAAAGTTATTCCCTGAAAAATTCATATGTTGGATCCCGTTTTTCATGTACAAGGTAAATTACAGGGTACAACATAGATTACTCTATGTTTACGGATATACCCGCTCACTAAGGTTTCTTGACAAAAATTGTATATGGGGTGTGCACTGAAATATTTATTAGATCACAATCACAATAAGTATGAGGATAAATTTTGTTAAAAAAATCATCACGATTATTGAATCATCATAATATTAGGTGAAATACGTAAGCCGCTGAACAAAGGCCTCGCCTAAAGTTCTCCACAACTATCGGACGTGCGCCGCCTTTTCAACGGCTTCTCAGGCAACTGTAACACGCGACTCTTTCTCCCGCGAGATATGTTACCTATTTCTCTTTCCTGTACTGTGAGAGTGTGACGGGCGAGGCTATGTCGCGCAACAAGAGTCGAAGCCTAATTGTGCTAGACGGGCAGGTCGTTGGTCAACCTTGTTGAGGGCCTTCCGACATTTACACCTCTCAAGAACCATTCTGCCCCTCCAGCCAACGGTTCTACGAGCAATTTATATTACAGATGTAGTAGATATGAAAACTATTTAACGTTTATATTATTTTTATTGTATCACCAACATTTTCAAAATTGATATGAAACAGAATGCGACGCAGACATTCTAAATATCAAGTGTTTATATGCTATTTATAAACAAACAGGCACTTTTGCATTGTTAGTAACTCAAGAAAACCGAGAGAAGCTTCAAAAATAGGGATTTATGTTGGAACCCCTTCACGTTGGTATACGCTTGGCAAAACTGTAACATTCGCCAAAATGCTAAACATAAACGGTCCTCTGTTTCATCGTGAGACTAAGTTATCTTTTCTTTTCTTAGCAGCATATTGTGTGGATAGTACGTATGAGTGTTCTTAGGGAAAAGTAAGAGCATAATCATAAATCGGCTTTATTTTGTCAACAAAATAAATTATTATTGAAAAAATATTTATACATATATAATAAAAGATAAAAAAAAAAACGTTGAAGTCAAATACGCTATCCTCTACAGATATAATGTTAACTCTGTTTTGATTTTGCGCAGCCAAGTAAATAACGACTATTCAATCAATACTAATAATAGCTATAATAAATGTCACCTGGACAATAGTATCTTTATAGTATAAAATTCAAATTTTTTATTGAAAATAATTTTTATTAAAATACTTAAACGGGTTTACTCGCGTCGTAGCAGTCGAATACTCGACATGTTGAGCGTTTGGTTGGCCGCCGCCGTTACTGATCGTCTCTCCTGATGATGAATCGCGTACCGATTCGAAACATGTCGAGCGTTATTCGACTTCTACGACGTGAGTAAACCCGTTTAAGTATTTTAATATGTCTGAGACTCACGGTAGTTTTTTATGTTTACATCAGTTTTCTATGGGGAAGGGTCACTATTTCAGGAAATATCTAAACATCGCGATGCAGTAATTGCATGGGGATAGCTGGACATGCAGAGATGGTTATATTATAGGATACGTTTTACCCGACTACGTGGACGAAATTGCGCGCACCTTAAATAATAGCGTTATCATATCCGTTATATACCGAAGCCAAAAGTCGTCCATTGCTGTATATAGGCTTCCAAGATTCTCCACAACGATCAGACGTGGACTGCCCTAATTTAACGACTTGCTGTGATCTTGAGCAGATCGTCGGTCCATCTTGTTCGGCCCGGCCATCGGTTCTACGAGCAATGTACCCCGCCCGCTACGGGAATGTATCCTAAAGGTAGATTTCATTCGTTCTACTCGGTCACTACAGTGCTTACACCAAAAAACAACCCATCTACTGTCGATAATTCATAATTCGGAGGAACCCTTTAGTGCCTTTAGTAAACGTGGCCGGACATACTCTTTACTATATTTTCGCTTTCAAATGCGCTCACTTCATAGCCACACAAAGATACGCAACGATCAAAGCAGATGTCCCATTAACGTTCCAAATTTACTACCAAACACTTCAACAGTAATATATTAGCGTTCTGGTTACTTACCTTCCTGAAACATTAATTTTTGTTTCCCATCTGTAACGTTTCGCCCAATTTTCATCAGATAGGTTACTATAATTATGTTCCACGAACTCTCACAATCATTACACAAAACTACAATCGTCTAGCGGTTGACAGCAGCTTTCTTTATGGTTTTACTTCAAATTATCGTAAATACTCATTGATTTCCAATACGAACTCTGTCTAGTTTATAGAGACAATTAAAAGGTTTTGTTCTGTTTGCTACAGTGCTTATGCGTAAAATATCAATAAGCGGTTTTTTGTTATCAGGACTTCAGTCCTTTACTAAGCAACCCTCGACATACGCTTTGCAGTATTTTTCGCTACCGAACACACTCACTTCAAAGCTACACAAAGACACCTGATTTATTTCAAATACCCCATTCACTGGCGCTCTTTGACGCGCGACTCGCTGCAAAGAGGCAGGCCAGGCGTAGGCTCACGCTCATTTACTTTGCAATTATCAGAGGAAATATCCATTGATAATTATGTTCCACGAACTCTCACAATCATTACACAAAACTACAATCGTATAGTGGTTGACAGCGGCGTTCTTTATGGTTTTACGTTTTACATATTTTGAAATTATCTTAAAGACATATTGATTTCATATACTAAGTCTGTCTAGTTTATACAGACAATTACAAAAGTATTGTTGTTTTTGCTACAGTGCTTAATGCGTAACGTATCAATAAGCCTTTTTCTGTTATCACGACAACAGTATCCTTTACGAACCAAGCCTCGACATAAGCTTTGCTGTATTTTTTGCTACCAAACGCGCTCACTTCAAAGTCAAACAAAGACACCTGAATTATTTCGAATACCCCATTCACTGGCGCTCTTTGAGGCACGACTCCCTGCAAATGAGGCAGGCTGTTTATCAGGTATAACCTAGCATGCAAACAAACTGCTCAGCTTCGCTCATTTGCCCTGCAATTATCAAAGGAAATATCCTTTGAAATGTTTCAGAAACTTCACTGCACTATAACCGTGTAACAGTTGACTGTGGCGTTATAAAATTTGATATTATCTATATTATCACATTCACTTATTGATTTCTAATACTGTGTGTCTAGCCTATATAAAATATAATACGGTTTCGTAGTTTTCGTACCTGTCTCGATAAAGGATATAATCAATAAGAGACTATTATAAAATATTAAACTCAGTGCTGGAGTCATCATTCCGAGGAACGTCTCAACAACGCAATTGACACAGGAGTTCCCTGGAATTTGAGTTGTGAATACAAGTACAGGTACTGATATATTTGATTTGATGTGATTTGTAAAAACTAGATAGTGGCGACGTGAGCTGTAGCTGTAGAATCTGTATTTTGTAATCTGAATTTTTTGCGTTCAATCCCCGTATTATCGCTATTTTGAATAAAAATCGAAACTGTCTAATTGAACCTGCTCACAAAATTTCATGAAAAACGGTTCAGAAATGCAACATGTAGGCCAGAAAGCCTGTAATCTGGACATCTGCACGTCCATACATACGAAAGCACTTTTATCCAAGCTGAAACGAACGCTGCGCTCTCTTTATCAATATTATTATGTATATTTTACCAAGTTTTTTATTTTATTTAAGTGAAATTAATAAGTAGGCTACTTGGATTAAGGTATAGTATTTTTTGTACGTACATATGTATGTGGCTTTGCGTGTTCATCTTGCCTTGGCTGGATCAATTTCAACTACCTATTTTTTGTACAGGAGTCGCTAGGATCCACAGCTGGTTATAGGACACTTTACCCAACTACGGAGAAGCAAAAAAAGAGAGTTATAGCTTTATTTACTATAGTATACTACATTTTAATCGAATTTACGTGAAATGTAATGAGATGACAGATGTCCCACAAATGTATGTAAAATTAAGACTACTATAGATGTTTATATAAAATACTAGCTGTGCCCCGCGGTGTTACCCGCTCATCCCCCGGGAACACTAAATTTATTCGGGATGAAATGTATCCTATGTCCTTTCCCGGGTCTCAAACTATCTCCATACCAAATTTCATCTAAATCGGTTCAGCGGTTTAAGCGTGAAGAGGTAACAGACAGACAGACACACTTTCGCATTTATAATATTAGTATGGATGAACGTAATGGCGTATGAGGTGAGGAATTAACTCCGGATAAAGCCTGCCGCATAAACAACTGCTTTCAGCTGCGTTAATTTAACCCCTGCAATCATCAAAGATAAATGGCCTTTGAAATTTTCCACCAACATCCTGTTTGTACCAAATCTATGCTCGTTATTTGAGGATTTCCCGTGACACGTATTAGTGTTTATAGTTTAATTAGCGACTGGATTAGTCACACGTATTCAAAATTTAAAAATACATATTTTTTGCTACTGACACGACTATATTTTTCTCTCTTATTTGCTCTCAAATGAAAACCATTTCGACAAAACGTAAAAGGTTCACATATACTGCCTTTTTTTACTAATACGTAGGTATATATAAAACTCAAAGGTGACTGACTGACTGACTGACTGACATAGTGATCTATCAACGCACAGCCCAAACTACTGAACGGATCGGGCTGAAATTTGGCATGCGGGTAGATGTTATGACGTAGGCATCCGCTAAGAAAGGATTTTTCAAAATTCACCCCCTAAAGGGGTGAAATGGGGGTCCAAAGTTTGTATGGGGAAACAAGATTAGTTAGACTATTTTATTCGAAACTTTACAGGAGTATTCCTAACAATAAATGAGTAAACACGCGTTTCAGGTTTTTTGAAAATTCATCCCCTAAAAGGGAGAAATGTGGTGACAAAGTCTGAAAATCAGCATGGGTATTGTTTATATGGTTTACCGGGTCACTGATTACAAAAACCGCAACGATTTTAAAATCCAACGTGGCGGACGTGAGTTACCATCTCCCCTGTTGGAGTGAAATGGGGTTGAAATTTCTAAATACTAAACCGCTGGTTCTAGAGAGTTCAAATTTGGCACGTAGGTTCCTTATAAAATCCATTGGTAATGCTTTAATGGTTTATCGGGTCAGGTCGCCTTTTGGGGTGCGATGGGGTTGAAATGACTAAATATGAGTACGGATGTAATTTTTATGGTTTGTTGGGACGTTAATTACGAAAATGCCACCGATTTTGAAATTTTATTTGTGGTCATGAAAATTCTTGAAAGCATTTGCGCCAAATTGCAATTTAATAGGTCCAGTAGTTTTGCAGCAAATCGATTGTAACAGACGGACTGAAAGACAGCTACACGTGATCCTATGAGGGGGTTCTTTTTTTTGCTTTTGAGGTATGGATAGAGACCCGTGTTATCCTAATAGATTAAAAAAGTAGTATTTGGTGGCATCTCGATCGTCGTCAATCGGTACCTATAGGCGGGCGGCGCGTTGGGACGGGATGAGTAATGATCGGGAAACTTCCTGCATCCGTAATAAATACATTCAAGCTTTTCAATAATAAGTCATTTCAGAATTCTGAATTACGTTTATCTGGCTCAGAATAATACATTTTTTACTCATCAACGAAGAGAACCTCAATATCTTACAATAGAACATGACGTAACTTATAACATGGCTTAGAATCATTAAACCAATCTTGAATAACAAGTCTCAGGGGCAAACTCTCAAATTTGCGGGTATTGACTTGAGAAAACATTGCTTCTCTCATGGACAGTTTTATGTTGCTTGCTCTCGAGTAAGTTAGTACAGTAGCTTGATAGTTTTAGCGCTTAATGACAGATTAGTCAAGAATATTGTGTACAAAGAAGTTTTGTAGGCCCTATTTTTTTACACACGCTAAACAAAAGTAAAGCCGCAAAAACTATACATAATTAATAATAATACTTCTTAACGCGAGCGAAGCCGCGGGCACAAGCTAGTAATACTATAAAAGGCCCCAAAATACGAATTTTAGTTCTTGTGCATACAAGATCTGTGTAACTTTACTTAGTTATTTCAATACGTTGTAGAAACTATTAACGATAAAATCCGACACATATTTTTCTTAGAGGTTAGTAATAGCGAATTAAGAAAGGTTTTTATAGCATTTTCTGATCGAATATAACGGAAGATGCTAGTTAGTATGGAAAAAATATCTATGCAAACGTAGATTGGAAACTGTAGTTTTAAGTAAAACGTTTTATCCAGTTGAGAGCATACCGGGCCACCTGTGGTGAGTCGTTGAGAGGCAAGAGCTCTCTGAAACAATTTTATGTGCAGGATTCAACACTTCATGAATAGTAATCAAACGCCATTCTCCCTTCATTTATATCGCGAGAGACCAACAATGAAATGTAGATGAGGACTTTTTGCTTAAGCTCTTAGCATAATTTGTACGTACTTTTACTTAAATTCAAAATTATAAAATGCCTCGAGACAAATGATCGGCCTAAATTACAATTTGAATGAGAATCTTCGGGAATAATTAAACTCTTCGAAACAAAGCTTACATTTTAATGCTTATACCTAATTAGAGACTAGAATTTCGTATTGGTGTGTGTATTCCATTTATTTTGAAGCAATAAAAATAAACAATACAAGTTGCAGTTACAGCAGACTTTATTTAGCATGCTGCTAAGCATTTTTATCTCATAATAAAGTAGTCTACAACGCAGGTTTTTAGGGTTCCGTACCCAAACGGTAAAAACGGGGCCCTATTACTGAGACTTCGCTGTCCGGCCGTCCGTCCGTCTGTCTGTCACCAGGCTGTATCTCAAGAACAGTGATAGCTAGACAGTTGAAATTTTCACCAATGACGTATTTCTATTGCCGCTATAACAACAAATACTAAAAATGAAATAAAATAAATATTTAAGGGGGGCTCCCATACAACAAACTTGTTATAGATTATAGTAAACGAACGGAACGAACCATTCATGCGCGAGTCGGACTCGCACTTGCCCAATTTTTTTTTGGTAGGTACTTTTTTAATTGGTTTAGTTTAATGACGCTCATGTTTCATAGTGTTGGCATGTACCTAAGATCCTTTAAAAAATCTGCCGTGTCAATCCTATCTCATGTAACTCAAAAAACATAGTTTTGAGAAAAAGCAGTTTAAAGTTTTTTTTCGTAAATTGTTGATAATTCAACGATATCATGCAATAATTAAAAAATATATATTTTGATATATCAGTGAAAGGCTAATGCATATTTTTTGTGTTGAAAATATTTTTATATGTGTATATTTATTTATTTATGAGCTCTAACAGAGTTAGGCGTGACAGGCTCGCCATACTAAGCCTGTCATGCAACGATCTGTATCTAAAGATACATGACTTAGGCATATCAGGGCGTGAAATGCGAATTATATTTATAAAGCTGCTGCTGGCTGCATGGTTTAATTTTATTATAATGTCATAACAAGGAAGTGGGCAGGCAAGTAGAAATATTTTTACCTAAGTAGGTACTTATTAAAAGAGAAAAAAAACTCGTGCTATTCATAAAAAAAAACGTATATTTTGTTTCAGAACGATAACATTAATTATTAATTGAAATTATTCAGGTACGAAAGAAAATATACATAGAAACGAAAAGAGATAACTTTCATCAAAAACAACAATAAAATAAACATAATCATATTGTAAGTCTTTTCATATGGGTGCAAACAAATTAAAATGATAAAAAATGTAGGTAACATACATTTATCAAAAAAAGTCACATTTATTTTTTTGAACAAACAAGGAAAATTACCTACCCAACCCAGCTACAAAGTGGCAGTTCCAGAGCAGTTTGTGGTGCGCCTGCGAGCTGAGCCGGCGGCGGTCCTGGGTTCGAGTCCCGGCCGGGGCGGGTGTTAGTGTGATGGGTTCGAATGTTTGTTCCCGGGTCGGAGATGCTATCTTTATATTACCTATTATATGTATTTGAATATTATGTGTATCCTCGTCTAGTACCGGGGCTTTGCTTGGTTTGTGGTTGTGTCGATCTGGTCCCAAAGGCACAAGATACCTAAGGCACATCGCGGTTTTCGGCGTCACAAACGAACTTGATTATAATGAATATAAATTTAACTTAATGATATTAAACTCAGATACATTTTTCAATCACGATCGCAGGATTATTATTATTTTCATTTTAAACCCGCGGTGTTATACGGGCCATGCCGATCACCGGTTATGGGTGCTAGACGATGGCTAATACGTAGTTACTTGATTGATAAATAATTATATAATAAAATACATGCAAAAACCATGCTCCAGGCATGAGTAGGGTCGGGTCGCCAACAGTGGCTCGGATTTTTTCGAACGCTCAAATTGTGAAGAAAAAGTCGTGGTAGCGGGCTGAAATTCACACTCAACGTGCTTTGGTTATTAAACTTTTTCCCAGAATTATCAGTTTTTCAATCAAGGCAACAATAAAGTAGTCGGACAATGTTTAAAAAAAAATGGGAAATGAGCCACTGTGTACGGGTACTGGGCTATTGTGACTCGCCCCTGTAGTACACAGAGACTCTAACAGTATACAGTGGCTCAAGTATATAATATTTAACTAAAACTATAATTTACATTCAGTTTCATTTATTTGATTGAGTAGAAATATACTCTAAGCCTCATATCTATCAATATCAGACACATAAAAATTATAAAATCAAATCTCTTAGGATATTTGAGATCAACCTCTTTTCTGACTTTGTTTCTTTGTCGTTAGAGATCTAAAAATTAAAAACGAGTTTTATTTTTATTCTTAGTCCAAGCAAATAACATAACAGTTATCAAGATACATTAAAAGGATAAAAAATCCAGAAAAATAACCAAAAAGTAGGTTTACACTAAGATAGGTTACACTCGAGTGCAAAAGTGTTTCATGCATATAGGTTTATTCTTATAAAAAAAATACAGTTTTGTTTTTATGTTTTTTTTTTTATTTTATTAATTAGTTGGCATTGAACAGTAGCATAACATAACATTATCCAATAGAAATAATATAAGTAGGTACACAGTGGCTCAAGAAAGTACATAGTGACTCACGAGTCACTGTGTACTTCTTAAATTTGAGCCACTGACCACGCCGCAGCCATTTTGAATTCACCGGCGCATAACTATCACGTGGCTTGCCGAAGGACATGCGAATCTATGTCATTGCCTAGCATAATAACGTCACTATGCATCAAAACAACAATACTTGTCTTAATGCTCAAATTTCTCTACATAAAAACAAGTGTAACTTATCTTAAAATGTAATTTTGCACCCTCGGCCACACGAAACACTTTCCTACACATGTAAACTGCGCGGGAGCGGGCGAATAACTGGTTTATACGTGTTTGGGTGTCAAACGCTCTCGGCTAATGAAGGAGACAGATAGATATTGTTGCTCTATCTAGGAAATATAGCCGCGAGTCAGTGTACCCGACCGAGCCACTGTTGGCAACCCGACCCTATTCGATTTCATCACATCACACAACTGTTTGCCGTGGCAGGGATTTAAGCCCGGGGCCGCCGGCTCGGTGGGCGGGTGCACTACGGACTGCGTCAACCACGTCGTCAAAAAAAAGTGCACAAACTGCTAATTAACTAAACGAAAACTGCTTTAACAATTATTTTGTGACACCGCGTAATAACCGTGATCGCTTGCTACACATAAAGTACTCTGTGTGCTACACGAAACTAAACACTAATTCGTCGCCGATACAGGTCGGAGCGGGGGCGGAAGAAAGAGACGGATAGAGAAAGTACTGCGCGCGCGACGAGTGACAAGCAGGATCACGCGCAATCCAGTCGCGGCTAAATCGTGTATCTTAAGTTACCTGATATAGAATTTGCGCGACGTTTACAAACCTTGTCACGCCTAATTGATGTAACTTAAGATACAGTATTTAAGCATAATTTACCATGGCAAAATCACAGTTACATGAGTTGTGTGACAGGCCCGTACAGGAAATTGGTTAGATAAATTAAAAAACCTGGTATGTGGGTCCATAGAGGTACTCGAAAAAATACGATTTACAGCTGTTACGCGTATCTCATGTATGTTAAGATACATGAGATAGGATTGACACGGCAGAAATATAGATTCGACATAAAATATAAATTCAGTGATTCTCCTTCAGTACGATTTACATTACAGAGATTTTATTGGCAAATTGTGATATCTCGTATGATAGAGTTTTTGATTCAGATATTGTAAAAAGGCAACGTGTATGTATAAGTCACTGTAAAATTTTGATTACCGTCATTTTATAATTTATCTAGCGAAATAATTATAAACTAACCAGTTTACGTAGTTTATAAACTAACGATAGTCAGAATCCTACGTTTTCATATAGGTACATTTTGATGTGCAATTTCAAAAAATTTAATATTATAGAAAAAAAAACTGCTTTCACAAATATGACATTAAACGCTCTAAAATAAAACTACACCTTAAAAGTATTCATGGTTATGTACATTTCTGTGGGAGTCACTCATGGTTCTTCCCCCTAAGAGGTTTATGACTATTACGTACCTTAGGTAGGTACCACTTATACTTAAACCACAAAATGGTTATGTATAAAATATAATTAATAAATATATATGCCGGGGAAGACCACCATGACTTATACGTTTAAGACCTATCAGAAGTTGTATCGTGATGAAGCTTAGCGCTAGTCGGTAAACGTAGAGATAAGTAAATTTTTAAGATCATTTGGTCTGAAATAAGCAATTTTATTTTTATATTATTCTATTTATTAAGAGGATATATCACTACTTCTTCCTATACTGTCAGTTGACGTTAAGTTTGGTAACTATGGCGTCGGATACGAATGAGGTCCAAACTTAACGTAACCTAGTTCTACAAATCGCAAAAATCGAAACGGTTCAACCCTGAAAATTTACTTTCCATTTAGTTCCTAATATTTCGTAAAGATTGGTTTAGTTTTGGAGGAAGAAACAGACGAGAACGAAACCTCGATTTTGGTGGGAAAATGGGCAGTGTTATTTCCTAGATTTATCGTCACGGTTCGAGCTCGAACCAGCTTAAACTTACAAAGTTATTATAGTTATATTAGGATTTTTATTTTATAAAAATAAAATATGTCTTTTCTGTCACCTCGAGATACACTATTTATATTTAAATTGTATTTAATATCTTCAATTGATGAGATCCCGCTTTAGTTTGATAAATTGATAATAGAATGGCTTAAATAGAATAGATGACAAACTAAATATACCTATGTAAGAATCTCAAGCGCACTTTGTATTATGTTTCATGTACTCGTGTAACAAAGTGGGCATACAACATGTTACCATGGCCACATTAGTTCTGGCATAACATACATTATTCAATGATTTAAAAGCAAAAAACTTGTTACTCTAAATATTAACTCCTCAAAAACGTCGGTAATATGCGGCCGCCGTATTGACTCCGCCCGCCTTTTGGCAGTAGACACAAAGCTAACTCCCGCCATAGCTCTCCGAGTCCGTCAGCAGAAGTAGTTGGGCTCAATTTATGTATCTTTAGGGTTCAGTATCCAAAAAAATAACAATATTTTATTATTAGTTTTAACACGCGGCTCCATAAGAACCAGTTTAAGGACGAAACCAAAACATGTTCCATGATGCCTCGTTGTTTACATAGGGTTTTAAAATGGCGCCATTACTAATAAAATAAACTTCACGGTTGTCGTTTTCTAGATATTTTGGGGAGCGGAAAACAAGATTGGTATTCATTTTGTTATTTAAGATATCGTTTTTATTCCAATTGATACCCCAAAAACCTAGAAAACGGTACCCATGACACTTTATAACAAAAAAAAACTCATATCGACTCCGCATTTTAGCAGAACACACAGAGCTACCACCTACCTCTCTGGATCTGGCAGAAGACTCAGAAGTGAATAGGCGCAATGTATTTTCTTTAAAGATTCAGTGAGAACAACATTAATTTTATTTACAGCACTAATTTTCACGTCTATCATCATCATTGTGTTTTTCACGAACACATTATTTTTATTAATAATAAAAACCTATTTATTTATTATATAATATAGGAATTAAAAATAAGAGGCCTTATTCCTTTTAAAATGCTGATTGTTTAGACATTTTTCTCCATGATCAAACATGTTTCTTAACATAATTATTATTGATGTTACTACCTAGAACAGGGCTATTGGGATTTATTGGTATATATTTCATTTCATTCATTGATAATTTTTTTTTCAAAAACTACTCGAAATTGACAAAATTCACCTTGAAGTTTTTTTAACCTCTTTTCGACTGTACGCAATGAAAGCATGAAATAGCTATGTTACTACTTAGAACTCGGAGAAAAGTATTATTCACTTCAAAAAGTTGGTTGAAATTATCAATATATTTGTCATAATATGAAAAAAAAAACGAAGGAATAAGGCCTCTTAATTATTTACATCAGTTGTAGGTAGGTATACAAATTTGCAGATGCTTGGCACACAGTGTAACTTACAATATTTTTTGTACGGAACTCTTATTGTGTGGTTATCACTAGCACCTGACTGTTTTTTTTTTGTTGTAGGTGACCTTTTTCGAGGGGCATAATGCGGCGGGGCTGAATGCCGCGGAGGTGTATTGAACGACTGCCTCCGCATGTAACTTCTTAACCAAATTTCACTAGTGCTTCGACTGGGGAACAACCTTTTTGCCTTTTCCTGTCGTTAGAAATTGTAAAACTTGTGAGGAAAATAATATTTTTCCAAGTCTGCTTCTGCAGACCGTTTTTTCGCTGGTTGTCAGACCCGCAAACACAAAGCATCAGGTTTAGCAAAAGTTAAAAACAGAGATTTTTCAGCTCGTGAACTATTTGATATAGGATTGCTTTTGTTATTTTATTCGCAGGTTTATTTTGACAGAACAATCATGCCGGCCTATAGTTTTTTATTATTCAGAATACTTTCATATTCACTGTGCCTCTGTTATTACACATTTGTATAAAAAACACATGCATAATCACGCCTTTTGTGTCTAGCGCAGACAGTTTTTGGTTTTATGAAAATAAAAAATATAGGTATGTAACATGTTTTTCTTTTTCACTTTCTTGAACAAAGGTAGGTTCTAACTAGGTTAGTAAGTAGCGTTAGAGTGTCAGGGGAATGGTTTAGTGTTTAGATCTGTGCATGAACTGGTAATGACAAGATGTTAATAAACAATGTTTAAAATACTACAATACGGATGACTGAAACGTATGATTCCTTTTGTATTAGGATATGATCATATGAATATGAATTGTTGTTTCCGAATTGACCAAGCGAGCGTAGTGAGCAAAGCGTCTCCGTTTTAGCTTAAAAGGTTGTTTTGTATGTCCGTATGTTCGGATTTCTGACTTTTCTCATCCACAAGTCGCATTTTTCAACCGTTCTCAAGAAATTTTAAGAGTAGGTTCGATAAGTATAATAAGTAGGTATATAATTTTATTAAATAATTCAACTTGTTAAATGTTTCAAAATGGCTATGATATTTGACATTAAAAATGTAAAAAATTAAATTTTTCAGCCATTTCGAAAACTCTCGAGGTCTACAGCTCACAGAACCACTAGTACTTAAAATATGTGCCTGAAAAGTTTTGTATCAAGATTTTTCGACGAAGCTCCGGCAAACTACGCATTTATAAGATTTTTAATCCGCAACCACCACAGTACTCAAGCTGGGGGATACCTACTGTTCACAGCAGATACATTACAGCAGATACAGACTTGTTACTTTATTTATTCATTCGTTTGTGTATAATTTGAATGTGTGCTCAATTTTACGTGTGTTTATACGATAAATAACGGACAACCTCATAAGATCTGTCTAGTCCCACCGTAAGCTCTAACTAGTAGGCTTGTGTTATAGGCACTAGACGACGATGTAAATAGGTATATGGATAATTCGAGTCCATAATACAAATATTTGGTCTTGCCGAGATTCGTACCAAGGACTGCCAGCTGGCTCACTGTTACATAATATGTAATAATGAAATAATACCAAAAAATCTCATTCAATCGTTTGTAACGTATATTTTGGGGGACTCGGTATCAGTAGGTACCATGTTTCTTATGCAATTAAAACTGTATCATAATGAAACTTCGCTTCGCGCAACTCTAACAAAAGGCATTACGGACACTCTTGAATGCTAGGATTCCTACTCGCCCAGCCTGACTTACACGTATTCACGTCTGACTGACAGACAGACATCTTGTGCCAGGCAACGTACGCCCAAGAAGGCAGTAGGTACATCGCATAGCAATGACTTCTTGGTTTACATGCGACACAACAAGCTGCATACTTAAAACGTTAAGTTCTATTTATTGTTCGAATATAAGTAGGTAAACTGGATAAAAAAACTTCAGGTATGTTCTTTTTGTGTCTTGTGTACAAATATCAAATATTGCCAAATGCCGCATATGTGGGGGTGCCAAAGTTTTTCATTTTCACCTTAAGAGGCTATGTATAAAAGTTTTCAAGCAAGAGAAACTGTCAGTTTCCGAAAAGGGGTCGCGTCAATCGCAGCAGAGGGCTGAAATTAAATTTAACGTGTTTAGAAAAAGAGAGCAAGCAGTAAGCCTCGCCTCGAGCGAGCCGTGACAGCCGTCAATCTGAGCCGTCGGCTGACGTTGGACATCTGTTACGTTTCTTGTTACTGCGACCCGTATCTTTGAAGAAATTACTTCTTACAGCCATGTCGCTGCCAGCCCTGACACACACCCTCGTTCTGATAATTTTCTGAGCTAAATTTGTTCCGTTCCCCTGTGTACCACTACGGCGGAAGCCTTAATCATCTGCACTTTAAGTTATTTGACGGTTAAACTTTGTAGCAGATTTGTCTTCAGATAAGTTAGTTCGGAAACGCAAACCGAAATGATATACTTTCTTGCGAAGTACAATTGCTGTAATTAAAATTTATCGTTCGCTGTTTGAACAAATGGGACTCCTGAAAAAATATGAAGACGGAAACATTCACGGAGCGTCGTCGGTTGAGAAATATAGCTCATTAAGGAATGTTTAGTCGAGCTAATTTAACCAGAGGCCTAAGGTACCCCAGGGGAAATCACGAGCTCTGTGCGTACTTGCTAAACTTTTTGGACGACTTTGTTTTAGTTATTAATATGTTTAATATTATATAAGGCTTACGAGCTCGAAATTAAATGAGATTAGGAATATGTTCTTCATAATGGTAAATTTATTTAAAGCGGCTCGGTAATGGCATGCAAGGGCGAGTAGATATAAAGGTAAATCGCTTAGGTATTTGAACGAATGAGCCCGGTATTCCCGGTAATTGGAGCTGTCGCGTGGACAAATGTCCTGTCCAACGTGTGCCAGATAGTCACTCTAACTGCCGCTATTAGCCCGGAGATAATCTTAAATTACTACTGGGCCAGATTATTGTGGGCCTGTGCAATGTTTGTATCATACCTCTTTGTTATTTTAAAGTGATAATACAAAAAATATAATGTAAAGGCAAGTGTAATATATCAAACGACTTAAGCATTATTTTTCAAATGTGTCGTGTGTCGTTTGTTTGATTATACTTACCTATACACGTTGATACTTAATCGGAGTAGAAAAATATTAATATCCAGCTAAAATTAAACTTAATAGGCGAGGTCTCATGCAATTTCCTCACTGTTTAATAAATCAAAAGTTAAAACATAATTAAAACTAATAACCACTAGATAAAAGGTCACCTTTCATCAATTATTGAAGTACGATACCTCTACGTACGTCAAGTGCCATCGCTTTGGCGGGAAATTTGAAGAAATTTTCTACGACTTTGTTTATCTAATGACAAGTTATTACTCATAAATTGGCATTGCCATTAAATTATTAAAGAGGTTGTAACCCCACGGATACAGATTTGTAGGGTGACAAGGAATTTAAGACAAAATTGGTTTCAAAATAAAAATAATATCATAGAAAAATAAAAGTTTATTTTCATGTAATTACGACTTCAACGAGACCGCCATCAATTACTGAGTTAGAAAAGTTGGTACCTGATCACCGAAAAATCATAGTGTATATTTATTTTAATTGGACTTCACCGTATAACAACCACCGTATATTCGGTGTGGTTTGGTTAAATAATAATGAAAAAATACCGATGAAGAATTAGAGTAACGAAGCACTTATAAGAAATTGATATATTTGTAAATCATGTTCGACTATTGGTGCGACATAAGAAGTGAGACTTTGAAGATTCTTCTATATAAGTGTACAAGAACCTTGACCTTAAAATAGAGTCTTTAACTCCTACTAGCTAGAAAATATACGTTTACTTCTATAGAAACCTTTGTATTTTGAAATATATTATCCCATTCACTTTACCGACATTAAAGGCCGTGTCTCCTAAGAGTTGTTTCCATTGATTTCACGGAACGCTGATTCAATTTTTCGAAGCTTAAACTTTGGGTGATAAGAATATAGGTTGCTAAAAATAAATATTAAATTTACTTTAGCAGCGCTTTTTTTATAATTGGATTACCATAAGTCATAAGTCATTTATTCATTGAACAATATACATTGTGTTTGAATGATTATTAGGGTAAGACACAGTTACAATTTTACAATTATTCCATTCCATACCATTTCATTCAATTTCGTTTTAGTCAAATTAATGAATATTATGTTATACACAATTACGATTATTATCCATACATATTGTTTAATTAAAATTATCTGATGTCAAACATAATTACCATACTAAACTATAACAACATTTGAAAGAAATAAAAAGAAGAATACAAAAGTAATTAACAATAAAATTAGATTCCTGTCAATTTAACTAAATTCAAATAATTCCTAATCATTAAATTGGATGTATGCAAAATATAACAATAAAATAGAATGGGTCATTTATACCAAGTGTCTGACAATTTAATAATCTATCTATATATATAAAATGCAAATGTCCTGACTGACTGACTCATCAACGCAGAGCCGAAACTACAGATGCTAGAGAGTTGAAATTTGCACAGTAGGTTGCATTTATAAAGTGTACAAGAGATAAAAAGCGATTTTGAAAAATTCAACCCCTAAGGAGGTTACAAAGCGGATGAAAGGTTGTATGGGGTACAAGTTTTTTTTTTTATTTTAGGAACTTGAAACTTCGTAAAAAGGTATGAAAATAAAATAAAAGAAAACTAATTTCAGCGTTTTTGAAAATTAATCCCCTAAAAGGGTTAAAAAGGGGTTGAAAGTATGTATGACATTCAAAAATTTTTTTGAGTGCAGGACTTGAAACTTTATATAAAAGCATATTATAAAAATACAAGAAAAGATATTTCAGCGTTTTTGAAAATTCAGCCCCGAAGGTGGTGAAAAAGGGGTTGAAAATTTGTATGAAGATCAATTTTTTTTTATTGCGGGATTCAAACTTTGTATAAAGGCATTTAATTAGAATACAAGAAAAGTGATTTCAGTGTTTTTGAAAATTCTACCCCTAAGGGGGTTAAAAACGGTTTGAAAGTTCATATGAAGATCAAAAATGTTTTTGAGTGCAGGACTTGAAACTTTATATAAAAGCATATTATTAAAATACAAGAAAAGTCTTTTTAGCGTTTTTGAAAATAACCCTAAGGGGGTTAAAAATAGGATGAAAGGTTGTATCGGGTATAAGTTTTATTTTAGTTAGGAATTAGAAGGTATTTTATTAAAAGATAAGAAAATTTATTTCAGAGTTTTTGAAAATTCAGCCCTGAAGGTGGTGAAAAAGGGGTTGAAAGTGTATATGAAGATCAAAAATTTTTTTGAGTGCGGGACTTGAAACTTTATATAAAGGCATATCAATAGAATACAATAAAAGTGATTTCAGTATTTTTGAAAAGGTGGTGAAAAAGGGGTTGAAAATTTGTATGTAGATCAAACATTTTTTTGAGTGCGGTACTTGAAACTTTGTGTAAATCCATTATTATTCGAATCAAAGAATTTATAAACGTCGTTCTTAAACTCATTGAATTTAGTAAAGCTATTCGTTCGTAGATGTACCTGATTTTATAATGATACCGCGTAATTAGCGCAAATTAGCCGAAAAAAAAGTAAAAAAAGGCCAAGAGCGAGTTGGACTCGCGTACGAAGGGTTCGTTACTATTTCGTAAAAAAAATTAAAAAAAAAGCACGTTTAGCAATTTCAACATTACCTACTTAGATCTGAAAATAATAAAGATGTAAAATTTAAAATAAAGGTTCCACGCGGGCAAAGTCGCGGGCAACAGTTAGTAATTTAAATAACTACATAGGTACATACTTACATTTTATAACCCACACAATTACTGACCGTCATTCTGATGAAGTTCGTCTACCGAATAGAGACATGTACTTCTTTAGCAAAAAAGCCTTGAGATTCCTTTTAAACATATTTAAACTCGTAATGGACTTCAACTCAACAGTCAACTTATTAAAGATGGTTATCGCCTTGCCTGATAGCCCTGGGGCTCTCCTGGGAGTGCATGACAATATTGAGTCTGGTCTATATAGTTTGAGGTAAGTACATCCTTCGGGTTGTCAGGCGCTTTTGTCTCTCATCTAATGTTTCAATACCATTCAGGTTTCTTATCAGATCACTAAGGACTATAAAGCCAGGAACGGTAAGGATTTCATATCAACTGATTAATAAAAAATAAAATGCATTTTCTCAAATATGCAATGAAATATCGCCATAACGTGCGTTATAACAGGCTTCGACGTTACCCACGTTTCGGGCGGAACAACTCGAGAGAACTGTAAAGGAATTTCATACAAAATTGAAGGCCTAGGCCAGGAAGTAATTTTTTTCAACATGGCTTTTGTTTTCATGAACAGGCTAGACAGCGAATTTTTTTTTGTGGTTTAAGTTTGAGAATAGCACTAGGTATACATGCCTTAGTCGTGAAAATGGTTTGCCGGCTTCGTGTCACTATCCGGCCTCCCTGCGGTTGGCCGACCGTCTATACCTATTCACCCGGCAAGCTCTTTTTCCCGGCGTCTGCAGTAATGTACTATTAATAAAATGTTTAATATATACAGTATATGAACTACGCGTATAATCAATTTGAGCCCTTTCATTTAGCCAAAACGCTCGTCCCACAATCAACTCCACCTGACTCAATTTCACCAGTAAACTTCACCTATCTCGGTTATTGAGCGTGGCACACTAGAACAAACAAAGCAAAGCATAACTTAATATATAGCATGTTGGGATGTCCACAAACTTGAGCGAGAGTTTCAAAGAGAAACCCCCGAGTCTCCTTTATGCAAATCGGGTAATTTCTTTGGTGGGCGTCACTGCGGGACCCTTTGCTAAGATTAGGTTGACTCTTCAACCGTGGCGTACGTCTTATTTCACACTAGTTGATAAAATAACGACACACGACTAAATACTTTGCTTCTGGACATTCATATGATGTGTTAAATGTTCTAAAAAAAAGGTAGAATGAATTGAAAGTGATACTTGACTTATTAAGTTTGAAGGACAGTCGACGATTTTTTAAGAGAAACTGTATGAAAAATAATAAGTATCTGTCAAAATAGACATTTTTGTGACAAGCATTTATAGCCGACTTTTCTTTGAACATCTTAATGGATGTTCAAAGAAAAGTCGGCTAAAGAAAAGTTTCTCACCGAGACGATTTTAAAGCCCCTGAACTCGGTTTAGAATTGCTTTATCTATTACTGTGTTTCTGGGGCCACCTTCCGGCTCCATCAGACCAGCCCCTTGGTATCATATTAGGTATTCATAATTTCAGCTCAATCGGTTGAAGATATCTGCTTCAAAATTGAATAGCTAAATTCAACCCGAACATACATTGAAAATTAAATAAAAGCTTGTATAAAAATAGAATGATTGGCTAACGCGAATAAACCCAATGTAAAAGCTGTGTAGGCTGCGTACTTTTCTTAGCCCGGTAGGACGTTAGAGAGCTATGGATGGGGGTGACATTAATATTAAAATGTAATTTTACATTCGCAATTATAATTTTACAGGCAAGGACAAAATTAAAAGAATATTTAAAGACCTGGTTTAGGTACGCATTGTTTTTTTCGTCATCATACCCAAATTACGTAAGTAAACCATTGCGAATGTCTCATGTGTGCAGTAAATTGGATTCTAGGTATATTGATCGAATACCCAGTCAATAACTCTTAAAAACTATTATTTTATTATAATTTAAGTCATTTAATAGTTAGGCATTTTATCCACAATAAGCATAATAGTAGAATATATGACAAGGGGCTAAAATAAGCCATCATGACACGAAGTGATTATTTGAACATGCGAAGGAGGACAAATGTAAACTGAATGTCATAATGGCTTTTAGCCACGTGACATTTTGCTTTTCACTTCGATTTCGAGAACATTAAGAAAAAAAATATCTTAAAAATTAAAATTGTTGTGTCGCCATGCGACATACATTTGACAAACAGCGCCTACCGTTTTCTTAGTCGTTTTTTAATTTTGAACTGCAGTGTATTATGAATGTTTAATTTTCCTTTCTAATTGTTTAATTTATTTTATCTTATCAATATTTTAAATCAGGATAAAATAGATTTTGTTATTTTACTAGTCAATAAAAAACGACCACTATGGTCTATTACGAATTACGAAATACTAAAATGATGACATATCGTAGTTTCGTATTTAAATGATTTTGATTTATTAATTTAAGCAAAAATCAATTACTTTGCTAAAATTAATTATATTAATTTATTTACAATACATATGTTTGAAGTATTGGAATTGTAATTTCAGTATACTCTAGTAAAACACCACCTTTCCAATAAACTTATATATTTTTCACCAATAGTATATATATATACCTATTTAGTAACTTATCCACTAATACCGACACTATTTCACAGTCGAGGAGTCACTGCCCGCTCCCGCCAGTGTCGTCGGGGCTTTTCGTCTTTTCTCATCCTTACTCCTATCATGCTAAATGTTAATGTTACCAGATTAAATATACAGTTGCAAACGAAAATACGACTGACAATATATCAATAATTAATTTACTAAACTCTGTAACACATTCATAAAATAAACCTAACAGTACAGAATAAAATTGGGCAAGTGCGAGCCCGACTCGCGCATGTAGGGTTCCGTACCTATACATATATATACTCTATAACAAGTTTGTTGTATGGGAGCCCCCCTTAAATATTGATTTTATTTTATTTTTAGTATTTGTTGTTATAGCGGCAATAGAAATACATCATCTGTGAAAATTTCAACTGTCTAGCTATCACCGTTGTTGAGATACAGCCTGGTGACAGACGGACGGACGGACGGACGGACGGACGGACGGACGGACAGCGAAGTCTCAGTAATAGGGTCCCGTTTTTACCCTTTGGGTACGGAACCCTAAAAAACTAAACTATACAGTAACTGCACAAATCTCTTAAATGATTTTAATTATCTGCACCTATATATTTGGCATCAACATCAATGGCGAATACATCACTCACCTTCGGTTTGCCGACGACATCGTAGTCATGGCAAAGTCGATGGAGGAACTCAGCGTGATGCTCGATGACCTCAATCGAGTTTCTCAACGGGTGGGCTTAAAAATGAACATGGACAAGACGAAACTCATGTCAAATGCCAAGGTTGTGCCCATCCCAGTCTCTGTTGAAAACTCGGTACTCGAAGTTGTTGACTCATACATCTACCTAGGACAAGTGGTCCAATTAGGTAGGTCCAACTTCGAGAAAGAGGTCAACCGCCGAATCCAACTCGGCTGGGCAGCGTTCGGGAAACTACGCAATGTCTTTTCGTCCGACATACCTCAGTGCCTCAAGACGAAAGTCTTCAACCAATGTGTGTTACCAGTGATGACTTACGGCACCGAAACGTGGTCTTTCACTATCGGCCTCATCTCAAAGCTCAAAGTCGCTCAACGTGCAATGGAGAGGGCTATGCTCGGGGTGTCTCTACGTGATCGAATCAGAAATGAGGAAATCCGTAGACGAACTAAAGTGACCGATATAGCTCACCGGATTAGCAAGTTGAAGTGGCAATGGGCAGGCCACATAGCACGCAGAGCAGATGGCCGATGGGGCCGAAAAGTGCTCGAGTGGAGACCTCGGACCAGCAAGCGCAGCGTAGGACGTCCACCTACAAGATGGACAGATGACCTTATAAAGGTCGCCGGAAGGCGCTGGATGCAGGTCGCTTCCAACCGGTATATATGGAAGTCCAAAGGGGAGGCCTATGTTCAGCAGTGGACGTCCTATGGCTGAGATGATGATGATGATGATGATATATTTAGGCCGATCTGATTTTAATTATCCTTATCTAGTACGTAGCTGGCCGCTAACAAGATTTCTTTTTTATTTTCATAGAAATGATTAAATGGTTTTAATTTGAACCCTAAGGGGCTAAAAGTACTTTTTGAGCAGGAGAAGTGAAAAGGCACTTTAGAGTCAATTAAATTTTAATGAGTAGGTATGAGTATGAACTTTCTTCATTGCTGAATAGCTGCCCTACCAATGCCATGAAAAGTCCGAAGGCTATGATATCATTACCCCTGTTTGGTGGTTTTAATACAAATTTGTCGCGGATATTAAACCAGATTAAACAAATATCACGCATAAGTGGAGTATTGGGCAGGGCGATATTATTTGGTCATTGCCGTGTGCAAACAATGTCATTCGTGCCGTGTGCAAACGATTAAACTGATAAACGAATTTCCACAATTACAACACACAACTTATCTGGTTAGAATATTTTATATGCCGGTTGAAAGAATGTGACATTTTTAGTGTTGCATTTTTACCAGTTAAAATGAGATATGCTTGGCAAAATGTTTTTAAAGGATGTTACATTTCGTTTACCATCTTTTTCTGCAAAATACACCTAATAAAAAAAACACAATTACTTAGCATATTGGTACTTTGCACTTTGCGTTTTCAAGAAGCTTACATTAAGTAGGTACCTACTTACATTTTAGAGTTCGTACGAATCAAAAAGTCGATACCCGCGAGTAAGGTCCTATAATAATATTTATCGCCTCATGACTTCACTTTAAGAATTTAATAACCAGCTTCATAATCAATAAAGAGCTCCAACTAAGATCACAATTAATCACAAAAAAGTAATTATGCTGCCAACTACACTTAGGTAAGAGTAACAGGCAGAATATTAAACTGAAAGTTTATTTTAACCTATTTTTAACGTGATGTGATATAAAGTGACTATGAAATTTACGCGGGCAGGACGGATATTTTAATTCAAAGGACCGAATGAAAAAGGATTTGGAATTTCAAACACAGTCCGTAAACAAGTTTTATGTTTTAATTTCATCACGTTAAGGTAATTTGTGGAAACGTCAGTAACACCAACATGCTTTATACAACTAGGTACTTTAATTTTAATACCGTTATTTTAATGAATTCGGATGGACATTGCATTTTACCATACGTAAGATTACCTATAATTATTTGACGACGCGGTTGGCGCAGTGGTTAAGCAACAAGCCTACTGAGCCGGCGGTCCTGGGTTCGAATCCCGGCTAGGGCAAATGTGTGAGCTCGAATGTTTGTGCCTGGGTCGTGGATGTTATTTGTATCTAAGTATATGTATTTATTTATATAAGTATGTTTATCGTCGTCTAGTGTTCATAACCCAAGCCTACTAGAGCTTACTGTGGGGTGGGACTCGATTGATTTGTGTGACGTTGTAAGATATTTATTTATTTATTATCATTAATTATGTAGTTTGTTCTATAACCCTAGTTTTTAGGAACTTTTCCCAGTGCTTGTATGTAAGGTTAATATCAAACAGCTCTTAGCTGTCAATTTTACTACAACAGGTTTACTGACCAATATCAAATTGCATACAAAAATTGACATCTACTTCAAACCAGTTCCATTTTATGATTATAATAATGCTCGTAAAGCGGCAAGTGTGAATATTGAATGCGAAAGACGTAATGACGTCACTTCGCTCTAAATGACATTGCCTCCTGTAGGAAAATATTTGGTATACAAAAAATCTCCAAATAAGGTATGGAAGAATAAGAGTACTTACCTAAACTGTAATTTGTCGCGTATTTTCGGAAATTAAATTTGTTACGGTGAAATAATGTTCTTTACCTACTAAGGAAACGTTTCGAAACAATTCGAGTGACTCGTTTCACGAACGTATTTCCCGTTAAAATACTCAGTATCCAGTCCGTCTAGCGCAACTTGGTTTCGCGATTCTTGTCGCGCGACATAGCATGGCCCGTCACTCTCTCACAGTACTGTGAAGAGAGAGACAGGTAATATATCTCGCGCGAGAATGAGTCGCGTGTTATAGTTGTGCTAGAAGTGCAACAGTCCGACGCCATTCCTCTGCCAGTCTATATGAGGCAGAACTTTAAGATACATTAACTCAATAAAACAAAAGCAAACTAATAGATCCGGCAAATATTCATGGCCATTTATAAAGTGCTGTTAGCTTGGCGCTTTTAATTTCGTCTATATATTTTTTCTTATTGCTTACAGTCTCCTGTTTTTAATTATAACGAGTCTTATATTTCACGTTTTGCAGAAATCAATGGATGCTGGAAAGATCATCAAATTTCAAGTTTGTGTACTTTTATGCCCACAATATTTAGCATTGGTAACTCAATATCTAAAACTGTCATGTGTTTTAGAAAATCCTATTTTCAAACATGTCAGTTGAGTGATTCGATTCGTTCAATTTTATTTACCTTACCAAGTTAATATCTTCTACTTACTTGTGGGTAAGTACTTTTTTATATAAAACATTTTTTAGAATACTAAAGATGAAGTTCCATTCAAACAATAAAGACAGGAAATAACGGATGTTATTAACAATAGTTAAAATAGGTTAAGCAGCGTGTAATAATAATATTAGGGCCTGTGCCAAAAGTAAGAAGGAGATAAATTATCTATCATTATCTCAGAAAATGATAGATCGACAGTTTTATCATCATCATCATCATAAATTTAAGAGTCAAACGCTCGTAGGTGTAGCTGATGAAGTATGTAATAGTTTTCTCCATCTAACTCTGTCCATAGCCACTTCTTTTACTACGACATGACATCTACTTTCTCTTTTATTTGTTTAATGTAACTTATTTTTTGCGTTTCTCTTCCTAGCTTGCCGTCAACCTTTCCTTTTATGATGTTATGTATTCATAAATGTGATAAAACTGTCTCAACTCATTTAAACATTTATTTGGAGCTTTGCTTTATATGGGTGTGAGGGGTGGACCATGACGCAAGGGGACCGTGAGGCGCTGGAGGCATTTGAAATGTGGTGCTGGCGAAAAATGTAGAAGATCAGTTGGACGGAAAAAGTCACAAATGAAAAAGTACTGTAGAGAATAGGAGAGGGAAAATGTTCGGTCACCTTGTATGGCATGATGCTCATATGGTGACCTAACATCCCCTTGCGTCATGGTCCACCCCTCACACCCATATAAAGTAACGCTCCAAATAAATGTTTTAATAAGTTGAGTCAGTATTATCACCTATGCGAAAAACACAAGAAGCCGACGTTAGCGTTCGTAGCCTAAATGAGAAACTAGCGCAATAGACACAATAATATTTTGATTCTCGCATGTGTAACTTGTCACATCACAACTAACATCGGAGACAGAAATTGTGAGGTGAAATACTCACTAACGATAAAAGCAGGTAATTTGAAAGGCAATTACAAAAGCGGGTTAGCATTATGTCCAGCGCGTACACTGCTAGAGGCGGGGCAGCGATGCGGCACTGATGCAGACTTGAGTCCTCGCTCGTATCGCACGCTGCCGGGCGCCGATATCAGCTGTGAGATCATTTCTGTATGTGCCGCGTCGTGCACCAATCACTGTTGACTGCCCATGATTTATTGATTGAACATTGGTACATGTTCAGCATGCATGTATTTAAAACAAACCTGCCATTTTACTAATTCCTTGTTTATTTTCAGTCTAAGAATGTGAACGCGATATTTTCAGTATCAAATCAACTATTTTAAACACGGAAAATATTTAGTTAAGAAACACAAGATCATCAACAACAGCCCTTACCGGCTAAATCAATAGAAACTGGAAACATGCATTTTTTCCGTCGCAAAAAGTCACAGCTATTATTTAAGTATTTTTCTCCAACTTGCTTGGAAATGTTCCCATTAATGTAGTAAAACTGGACCGCGAAATCGTTCGTTATTTTTAGAAGGCGTTAATACAAATTAAAAAATACATATATTATTGGCCTTAGCCGGGAAATCAATATTATTTCAATAAGACGATTAAACACACCTTCCGTTTATGACGTCTCATACAAATGAGGGTACTCTTAATTTGGCCGGTTACTGCATTTTTACTTTTAATTTTTTCAAAGACTTTGATAATTTACCATATACAGCCAATTGTCCACTAAATTTAAAAAATAAAAACTATTATTAACTTTTTAATTGTTCTCTGTATTTAGTTCTTGCACTGAACATTTTTCTGCTCTGCTACTGTCAATGTATTTTAAATATCGACTTTCGAATAACGGACAAACAATTTAAATAACAATCATATATGCGGTTAATTTATTTTCATGATTCTTAGTTATTTATTAAAGATTTCTCACGAAAGTTTTAATTAAAAGCTTTTATTTAACTTGCAATGTATGTATGTATCTAAGTATGTTTGTTCGGGTGAAATCTTGCAACTCAATTTTAAAGCAGATATCGTCAGCCGATTGAGCTGAAATTTTGCATACTTACTTAACTTTGATGACAATAAAATAATATGGACCCATGGGGCTAATCTGATGATGGAGCCGGAAGGTGGCCATAGGAACTCTATAATAGAAAAAGCAATCCTACCGAGTTTCGGCTCTTTATAATCGTCTCAGTGAGCATTTGATGGATATTCAAAGAAAAGTACAGTCGGCTATAAAAGCTTGTTACTAAAATGATTTTTTTGACAGAAACTTATTTAAATAATATGATGGTATTTAATGAGTGAGTTGAAAATTAATAAGTGTACCAAACGTAAACAAATAAAAAATAAAACAGAAATGATTATGTCCAAATCAATATAAAAGTTATTTTGAACTTATGATCTTCTCCGAATGATAAATATGATTTCTAAAAAAAACAGTGTGTTTAGAAGTTGTTAATTTAACTAAAATTAATAATTACCTATGTGCATATTTTTTGTTATTGTGTTTTCATATATAATAAATAATAAATAAAATAAAAAGCCCATTTATTCCATAACCAACTTAACTACATAGGATTTATAAAATTGTAATTGTAATTTCATTTAAATAACTTATTAAAATATTTTTCCTTCTTCCGTAATTTTTAATATAATATACTATATAGGTTTGGACCCCTCTCGGGTAAAGGCCTCCTCCAATTCTTGCCATTTTACTCTATCTTGAGCTGCATCTAGCCAGTATCTTGCTACTTTTCGGATGTCGTCCGTCCAGCGAGCACATGGTCTACCAGCTCGTCTCTTTCCTTTCGGTCCGACCCATAACGTGACGATCTTTGTCCATTTTTCTTCATGCATTCTTGCTACATGTCCAGCCCATCTCCATTTCGATTTTAATGCATACTCTAAAGCATCGATGCATTTTGTTTTTTGCCGTATGTTATCGTGCCGAATTTTTTCGAACAGTTTTATGTTTAGTATGCTTCTTTCAATGGCTCTCTGACACGTAACAAGTTTTTGCTTAGCCTTATTTGTATACTTCCAAGACTGGCTACCGTAAGTAAGTGTAGGGAGTAGACAGGAGTCTATCACTTTCTTTTTGAGTTTTATTGGAAGTGGATTTTTTAAGATTTCTTTCATTGCCCAGAATTTATTCCATGTCTTTTTAACTCTACGGTCGATTTCATCCAAATTATTCGTTTGCTTGAAGGAAAGTTGCTTGCCCAGATATACAAACTCTTGCACTTGTTCTATTTTTTGATTTTCCAAATATATGTGGGATTCTTCTGTGTTTGTCATAATTTTAGTTTTTTGGAGATTTATAATTAAGCCAGTATTTTTGCTAGCGGCATTTAGAGAATTCAGCATAAATTGTAAATTCTCAGATACTTCTGTGATAAGTATTATGTCGTCTGCAAAGCAGAGATGTGTAAGATTTCTGTTCTCTATATTTATTCCTCTTCCGGTCCAATCAAGGTTATTCAGTACGTACTGTAATACGGTAATAAATAGGGTTCCCCCTGTTTTGGCATAATGTTTTTAGTCATAATTTTCCATGGCATAATCTATGTAGGCATAATTGAGTTTCCGCATAAACTGTTTTGGCATAATCAAGGTTCGCATAGTTTGATAACGCAGATATTCATTTGTCATAATTTATTTGCGCAAATTTTTGTTTATCCGAATCATGTCTACACATAAAATAAATAGGCATATTTACATTTGTCATAATTTATTTGCGCATATTTATGTTTGTCCGAATCTTGTCTACGCATAAAATAAAATAGGCATATTTTCATCACTCCGAAAATTTGATTTACTTACTAACGATCAGAGAACCAGTAAAAGAAGCCTCGCTTCGCGGGGGACAGAAGGTATTAAGGGACAAAAGGTAATGAACGAACCTACCCAAGTATTTGTAGGGATGAGTGTGGGTGTGCTAGCATTTCGTTTTTGCGAGGGACGCAGTTCTAACCTAACCGAACCTACTTTTCTGCTAGCGTTTAGTTTTTGCGAGGGACGCAGTTCTAACCTAACCTAACCTACTTTTCTGCTAGCATTTAGTTTTTGCGAGGGACGCAGTTCTAACCTAACCTAACCTACTTTTCTGCTAGCTGATCGTTTTTGCGAGGGACGCAGTTCTAACCTAAGCTACTTTTCTGCTAGCTGATCGTTTTTTTGAGGGACGCAGTTCTAACCTAACCTAACCTACTTTTCTGCTAGCTGATCGTTTTTGCGACGGACGCAGTTCTAACCTAACCTACTTTTCTGCTAGCATTTCGTTTTTGCGAGGGACGCAATTCTAACCTAACCTAACCTACTTTTCTGCTAGCATTTCGTTTTTGCGAGGGACGCAGTACTAACCTAACCTAACCTACTTTTCTGCTAGCTGATCGTTTTTGCGAGGGACGCAGTTCTAACCTAACCTAACCTACTTTTCTGCTAGCATTTCGTTTTTGCGAGGGACGCAGTTCTAACCTAACCTAACCTACTTTTCTGCTAGCTGATCGATTTTGCGAGGGACGCAGTTCTAACCTAACCTAAGCTACTTTTCTGCTAGCTGATCGTTTTTTTGAGGGACGCAGTTCTAACCTAACCTAACCTACTTTTCTGCTAGCTGATCGTTTTTGCGAGGGACGCAGTTCTAACCTAACCTAACCTACTTTTCTGCTAGCATTTCGTTTTTGCGAGGGACGCAGTTCTAACCTAACCTAACCTAACCTACTTTTCTGCTAGCTGATCGTTTTTGCGAGGGATGTAGTTCTAACCTAACCCGCTTTTCTTGTAGCAATTTAAGTATGCCAAGATAGATTCGGACAATAGATAATATGCCAAATACCATTATGCTAAACCGAATTATTCGTAAATAGAATCGGCCTAAACAATAGTATGCGAATACAATTTCGTACAAACACATTTTCGGTAAGTTAGAACTTATGCCAAATAAGGTTTCTGCCACATTACCATTCGTCGAAAACTTAATATGCCAAGTCTGTTATGCTAAAACAGTTTAGGACAAACAAAAGTATGCGACATAGAGGGAACCCAATAAATAGAGTAGGAGACAGTGGGTCCCCTTGTCTGACCCCTCTTTTTATTCGGATTTCTCTACCAGTTCTCTCCAGCTTCACCTTACTTTTGCAGTTTCTGTAAATATTTCTTATAATTTCGATATAAACTGGATGAATTTTTGCTTCTGTTAAGGCTATAAATATTGCTGAGTGGTCAATAGAGTCGAATGCCTTCTGGTAATCAATAAAAGCTAAAAAGAGTGGTTTCCTAAATTCGTTATATTTTTCTATTAATTGCTCTACAGTCTGAATATGATCGATCGTGCTGAAAGCCTTTCTGAAGCCTGCTTGCGATGTGCTCAGATACTGCTCTACTTGAGGAGTAATTCTTTTTTGAAGGCCTGATGAGAAGATCTTGTATAAGCTGGACATCAAACTAATCGGGCGATAATTGGATATATCAGCCGGGTTTTTGTATAAAATTATAATATTTGATTCTTTCCACTCCTCAGGCACTTCTTTTTGGTCTATTTTATTGAAAAGTGTTGATAAAGGCGTAAGTATAAGCGGTGTACTCTCTTTAAGTAAGTCGTTAGTGATTCCGTCCGATCCTGGGCTTTTGTCAGGTTTTGATCTCTTTATCAGGTGTAAAACTTCCATCTCGTCGAATTTCTGTATGATTTGGCACTGTAAGAGCTGTGTTTTTTCGTATAGTTCTATTACAGGTTCATTACCGCTCTTTTTTGAGTTTTTGTCGTCGTATAGAGTCTCGTAGAATTGTGTCGCTATCTCTAATATATCTTCTCTTTTTTCATTACAAATTGTTCCAGCTTTTAATTTAGCTATCCACTTTTTATTTGGCTCTAGCTCTTTATATGCTCGTTTTGTACTTCCTGACGTCTCTAAGTGCTTTTCTATAGTTGTTAGTCTATGTTGATTGTATTCTTGCCTTATTCTTTTATTTACAGAGTTGTATAGTATTTTTAATTCCGATTTATCTGATTTTGATAGAGGTTTTTTATGTTGTAATTCATGTCGTTGTTTTATCTTAAAGTTTCAGTTGATAGTATACCTTTTTTATATTTCAATGTTTGCTTGTCCTTGCTCTTTAGGCTCAATTTTATACAGCTTTTTAGCTTTCCGTAGTAATTTTTAACTGTTTCTGTACTCGTATTAGTCATCAGTTCTTTTCTGTTTATTTCTAGATTTTTTAAATATTTGGATCTTTCTTCTCCGGTTTTAAATGTTCGAGGTATAGATTCTTGGAACGAGGTCCTGTTTTTCTTTTGTTTTCCAAATTGTATGGTCACCCGAATGAGACGATGATCTGAAGGATACATTAGATTTACGACTTCGAAGTTATTAAAATATTTAGGATGTGTAGTTAGGACGTAGTCGATTTCGTTTCGAGTGATTTTATCAGGCGACATCCAAGTCCATCGTTTGTTTTTATTTTTCTTGAACAGTGTATTTACTATAGTTAGTTTATTTTCAATGGCATATTGTATCAGTATATGTCCTCTTTTATTTCTACATCCGGAACCGTATTTGCCCGCAATTAAGTGTTCGTCTTTTTTGCGTGTGCCGATTATAGCATTGAAGTCTCCTAATATAATTTGTGATTTTTCTGATGCACAGCGAGCTCTTTCGACATCACTGTAGAATGAATCTATATCCTCGTCCGAGGCAGTACTAGTCGGTGCATGTACTTGTATTAAAGAAACATCATGTTGTTCGAATTTTAAGTTTAAAAGTGCCACTCTTTCTGAGAAGGCGATGAAGCTGACTATATTTGTTTTGAATTTTTTTTTAATTAAAAATCCAACTCCTAAGTGTCCTTTTGTTTTCCCATAATGGCAAAATATATGAGTGTTGTCTTCTTCTATGTTGTATCCTTCTCTACGTATCTCGGACAATCCGATTATGTCGTACTTGAGTGTTGAAATTGCATTTTTCAGCTCTATCATTTTTTCTTTGGATAATAGAGATCTTACATTATAGGTACATATATATATAGAGTTTTTATTTCTGTTCTTGTTTACAGTGTTTCCATTTTGAATTGAAGGGTTGCAGTCTTTTACCCCCGCGGTGACCGGCCGTTGTGGGGGAGGATTTTTTGTGTACTTTTCTGATTTTGTGTTTCTTTTTAGTTCTGTGGTAGGTTTTTGGACTGTTGCATTGGAAGAAGGTTTCGCTAGTTGCTATATCTCACTTTCTTCGTCTGAAGTTTCCGAAGGGGATATCATTCGCGGCTTGTCCTGTATATTTTTTATATAGCTGAGAATAGAGTTTTGGTTTTCTTTTTGCGTCTTGTTTTTCTTTGCAATTTGCTGTTTTGTTCTTCCGATGTTTGAGTTTGATCTTCCCGCTTCATTTGGGATTCGCGGCTTGTCCTGTATATTTTTTATATAGCTGAGAATAGAGTTTTGGTTTTCTTTTTGCGTCTTGTTTTTCTTTGCAATTTGCTGTTTTGTTCTTCCGATGTTTGAGTTTGATCTTCCCGCTTCATTTGGGGGTGTTATTTCTAATTCTCTTTTTTTTGAGTTTCGGCTGGACCCGGAACCAGAAGGTTGCTCCATTTCCGGTTCTTTTATTATTAGCTTGTCGTATCGTAAAAATGCTTTTTTTCCTTCTTGTCTAGCCTTGTGTAGTTGGTCTTGAAGTGACTTCCGGGTTTCCAGTACTTCCGGTGGGAAGTCTTCTTTTAAGTAGACTGAAGAGTCTTTCAGGTATCTGCTATTTTTCAAAACAGACACCTTTTTTCCAAATGTTGTGAAAGTCACATTAATAGGCCTTATTTTATTATCACTTTTTTTACCCATTCTCCTTGCTATTTCTAAATCATTTTTATTGCATTCCACTTTTAAACTGTTACTAATAATATTCAAGATGTTATTCTCTAGGTCCTCATACGATTTTTCAGTTTCTTCTATGCCGAAAAAGATTACATTTCTTGCCCTCTTTTGTTTTTCCAGCGCAAGGATCCTTGTGTCATATTCGGCATTTGCATCTTTGACATTTTCAATTTCTTTTTTTATATTGCTGAAAGTTGACTCAAGTTTTTCATTCAAGTCATTAATATTCTTCGAGAGTTTTGATTCCAGATTATTGAATGATTCCTGTAGATCTTTTTTAAAATCAGTTCTCAGTTCTTTGATGAGTTTTTCCAAAATTGATATATCGACGGACATTTTGTGCCTCTGGTGTCGAGATACAGTAACTACAATGGTCAGTCTACTCCTCAATAGATGTCGCTGTACTCGTTATCTGAATGAGAGTACGGTGATTTTTCTATTCGTCAATAGATGGCGCCACCGATCTCCGTGATAAAGTGTCTGCCGAGACTTGAATTTCCAACTGTCACTTTGAGGTTACTTTTCACTGCTTTTCGGCACTTTTCCTGTTCTGTGTTATTTTGGATCACTGAGAGGTTGCTTGATGTATTAATGTTCGTTTTGTTACAAGACACTTTAGTTTATTCCACTGTCGGAGAGTTCTTTTTTGAAATAACTGTCTCTCATTTAGGTCTTTATTTTAGCACTGTTGGAGATTTTATGCACTTTTTGTCGTATTCTGAGCCAAGTATACGCGTTGCCCTTGCTTCTGGTGACTTTCACTTGGTATTAGTTATTGTTTTTTAAATATTACAGTTTTTTATTCGGGAAGACAACAAACTGAGGTGTTTACATTGGCAGTGTTGCCAGTCCAAAAATTTTTTCATATATATTTAATTCTTATTAACATATTTTGTTTTAAATCAAACAAATGATTCGGACCCGAATTTTTATTCCTATTCCTAAAAAAAATAAGTACGAAATGAACTTCTTGGTACTGATATATTAAATTAAAATGTAGATTGGTGATTATTTCCAAGCATATTTGGAGAAAAGCACGATACAAGCCTCGGTGGGAATGTCAGTTCGCAGATTCGTATTATTGAAGAAATCATACTCATCCACGGACTGACTTTTCCCTGCCTCGGCAGTAATGTACTATCAAGTACTATTTATTCTGTCGCACAATGCATAGTATAGCGCTGTATGACGTATGTGCTTAAGATGATTTTGGATTCGTTTCGAATTGTTTTCATTAAATGGAAAAAAAGATTGAAATAATTATGTTATTTACTATACAAATGCGCAAGGTAGCTGATTTCCGATGAATTTATAAGAGAACTTTAACAGTGACAGCTCACAACTCACAACTTAACATAATTTGAGTACTTAACTTACTTGTGTATTCGGATACTAATTAGTATGCACCTCATCCGCTGACTCGAGCTTTAATGAGCCGGGTTACATAATTTTAAATTGACTCGTAACTACGAGGGAAAGAAACGTTTTAATTGAATCCGAGCCCACGTCGGACGTTTAAACGTTTATGTTTTACATTACGAGAGGGGAAATTGAGCACTGTCTTTAACGCCGACTTTAGTGGGTACGGCGAGTAAATGGTCAAGTTTGCGAAGTAAATACCAATTTTATCATGATTTTAACCCCTGTTCATTTTTAACCCTGTTAAGGTGTAATACAAATATCAATCAATGTAGACTTAGGCTGCGTTTCCACCAGAGATGTGTAGCGAGGGATGTGTTTTTGTGAACCAATGGAATGACTTCATTTACTGATCCTCGTTCAGCGCAGCTAATTCTATTGGTTAACAAAAACATATCCCTCGCTACACTCTGGTGGTAACGCAGCCTAACCAAGCAATCATGGTTTAGATTTAAGCTTTCCTGATTAATAAGTTACGCAATAATTCAAATATTTCTACGACTTAGATGCCTTATTCCTTTTAAATTTTATTTTCTGCATATTCAGACAAATATATTGATAATTTCAACCAACTTTTGACAATCAGTCCACAATAGTATATTTTATTAAAACACAATACTAAAGATAATACATAGAAACAATTAAAACTAGAATATATGTATATATATATATAAACTTAACTAAACCTAACTATAAATAAAAAATTGGGCAAGTGCGAGCCCGACTCGCGCATCGCGCATGAAGGGTTCCGTACCTATACATATATATAATCTATAACAAGTTTGTTGTATGGGAGCCCCCCTTAAATTTTTATTTTATTTTATTTTTAGTATTTGTTGTTATAGCGGCAATAGAAATACATCATCTGTGAAAATTTCAACTGTCTAGCTATCACCGTTGTTGAGATACAGCCTGGTGACAGACGGACGGACGGACGGACGGACGGACGGACGGACGGACAGCGAAGTCTCAGTAATAGGGTCCCGTTTTTACCCTTTGGGTACGGAACCCTAAAAACGGGCTCCAGATCGGTGCCGACCGGGAGGGTGCCCAAGAGGCTGGCCGCATTACCACACTGAATAGCCAGGGCTATTCTTTGGCATAGGTATGAACCAGCCCTTTGGTCACCCGTAGCATCGACTAGTCTCTTAGCTAGTTCACGGAAAATGGTACGTTTACTTTTTTACTTTTTAGTTTTTTTTTTTCCTTCGGTTCTAGAAAGTGACATAGCTATTTCATGCTTTCATTGCTTGCAGTCGAAAATAAGTTGAAAAAAATTACAGTTTTCTGCGTGAATTTTGTCAATGTCGAGTAGATTTTTGAACAAAAATTATTAATAAAAATTCAAACTGTAGGTTAGCTCTGTTCTAAGTAGTAACATTGACAATATGTTAGGAAACATGTTTGATCAGAGAAAAATGTCTAAAACAATCATTTTTGAACGGAACCTTAGAAGAGATTTACCATTTTCTATAAAAAAAAAACTAGGTACTGGGTGTAAGCGAAGGCCGCTTGTCTACTGGAGTAGACAAGAGCGGGGTAAAATAGACTTATCATTAAATTCAAGCCTGATTGGTTCGTTTTCTCCGCTCCGCTTCAGTGAATTCAAATTTAAATTTTCGTGATAATTTTGGTACGAATTCAAAAATATAGAGAAACTCGATTTAAAAAATACCGGCCAAGTGCGAGTCTGACTTGCGCACCGAGGGTCCCGTACAAACTTTCACTTACCCTAACTTAATTGGCCTGATTGAGTTAAGTTTGCACCTGAAATGTACCCGCGTAAATGGCGCCGCATACAAACAAGGTGCAAACTTAACGCAACCGAGTTCTCTAAATATGATGTTTGAAAACGACTATATTTTATTATGATTTTATTACAAATGTATAAATGTGTATTAGTTTTCAGATTTTTATTAGTATTTGTAGTATGTGACGATAATACTTGCCAATTTTCATAGTTCTATCTAGGTCATCGGGAAGTACCCTATCATTTTGATTTCCTTGAGAGTGACGAAATGGACGTTTTTTGCGACATAAACGGCCGTTTTTTTTTTCACGTTAATTTTTATTTTTTATTTAATTAATTTTGATTTTTTTCACAGCTTCAAGGTACCGTAGACTTGAGTATATGGTGCTAATTTCAACTCGATACCTCCACGCGTTCTAGAGATAAAGGTCTTGACAGACAGGCAGACGGACGGACAACAAAGTAATCCTATAAGTGTTCCGATTTTCCGATTGTGGTACGGAACCATAAAAACTATCACAGATTGGACTAAGACATATGGGGATGAATCTCTTCCAAATAGTCCCCTGTCATCTTCCACAGTTCCTCCTAAACTTCCTACATCGTTATTCCAAACATATGTAATCACACCTTATTTCTAACGGTGTCAGCAGAGCCTACGTACATTTTCTAATCTTCAATCCTCAATATCTCATTTATAATTTGAAATCCAATTGATATTCGAAAAATATCCCCCACATATTCTATTTTGAGTAAATCATTCAAGGTAGGTATATCTACAGCTTCCCGGTTGCTTTGAGCCATCAGCTGAGCTAAATGAATTTTCTGTCGTATTTAAGAGTAATTAAATTGTAAAGATAGAGCTTCTACTCCACGTGCAATTAAATGGAAAAGTTCCCATTATAGAATGTTAATACAACCTAATAGACAGCAGAGTAAACCAAACCTGGCCGATGCTGAGCTGATAATGATCATTTTTCTCAGTAAACGGGGAGACTGCATACAGCGCAGGCAAGAAAAATAACGGTTATTTTCAAGTGTTATCTAAAAGGAGGCGAGTCCTGTTTCGATAGGTATTTATTTTGGTTGGTTACGTGATTACGTATACCTTTTGTTTATTTATGAAATGCATCCCTATGAATGTCAGTTATTGTCATTTATTTATCAAAAGATAAACGCAATCATCATAGGTCCGCTGACCATCGCAGACCAGCGACCGCCTAATTTCGTTTATAAATAAAAAAACAGACAGTCTATTATATTGATAAACCGCTTTTAAAATTATATAGGTACTTTACCTTTAATGTAAATCCAAATAGGCAACTAATACAATAATCAAGATGATGTATTCAATACATTTTCGTAAAACAATATTTTCGTACCAAATTTAGTTTAGCTAATAGTGTTTGTTTATTTACCTCCTCCAAATTAGGTTGTTTATATTAGCATAGGAGTCAAAGGCACAAACTTCCTGCAACCCGTGCAATATCAACGTAACATCAACAATTTAGGTTACACAAAGCCGTAGTAGGTTGTTTAATGTATGTGCAAAAGACGGCTACGTGAAATAGGGATATTGAATTCTAAACGCGTTCGCGGGCGTCGTACGTGCCACGCGACCAACTGTTCCGAAGCGGTAAAAAGTCCAAATAGACGAGTCCCGCAAAGAGGATAAGGACGAACCATTGTGCTCCATGCACTTCCGAGCTTCTGCAAATCTCAAAACAACTCCAAGGGACATAACGAGAAAAGTTGTGTGCGTTGCGACCGCACGGCGCGGATTCTCGCCCGTATATCCCTATAGGAATTTGACTAATCCTTTTCGCCGCTCGGTGTCGCTATGCTTGTTCTATCATGTGTGCTTTTGTATGGTTATTTTAGATGAGAATACAGCATAGTGTAAAGGCTTACATTATTATTAATTTAGTATAATGAACGGCCGCGCGGCGCCATGCCAATCTGGCGCCATCCGTTTTGTCCCCTCATCACGCCGAAATGGCTGGATTTTTTTAACCAATTACGGTAAAGCGATAGCTGAGCATTCAAAGATGGTTTTTGGATATTTTTACCCGTCTACGGTAAAAAAAATACGCGAACAAAGTTGCGGGCACCTCCTAACCTATTATAAGATTTAATTGAAAAACGGTATTTTATGGAGAGGAGTCATTATTTCAGGAAAAACTATTAACAGCGCGATTTAAGGCGCCGGCCGTACAGCGCCATCTGTTGATAGATTTCTTTGTCCTTTCATCCTGACGAAACCGTCTGGACGGATTTTAACCAATTTTGGTATAGGGATAGCTGGACATCAACAGATGATTATTATGATACTTTTTCCTGATAACAGTAAAGAAAAAGACGTATAACCGTACGTAGTATACGTTTAAAAAGCAAAAATTAAGTACCATAGCAGTACCTATCAAAAATTTATAATAAAGTTTAAAAGACGGAAATGTTTTCCCAATGAGTTTTCAGACAGCGATAATAACAATCAGTTTTTTCGAGTAATTCGAATGTATCCAAATGATTCATTGTACCTACTTGTGCATTCGTTGACTATGTGTTTTGCTGTTCTGTGTATTTTCTAACATTAACGCATTATGCATTGCTGTTTCATTCGATAATAGGAAGCATCTGAACTGAAGTAGGTAGGTAAATAGAGGGAGAGATAATCAGTGCACCGAGATGCGATATTCACTACAAGCAAAATGGAAATATAATTAATATTTCCCTCCAAGTTCTGTATGTAAATAAGTACAAATGAAAAATGTAGGTAGGCACGTATTTCTGATCACATGTTACTTTTTTACTATCAAATTTTGTAAGAAAAAGCACCATGCCTTTTTATATCTTTTATGTATCAACGACGTACTTCATCGGTTTTTATTTTTCCTAACAACCATAACTTAAGAAGCTGTTGAAATCCGGCTCCTTGACATTAAATCCACAATTGTTTTTCTTGAATCGATTTGAGACAAGTCTATTCCAAAAGCCCTCAATAGAAACGGAAAGCCATCCATTTCACTTATCTACACAATTATTCAACTACCATAATAATGTGGGGTTTTCTACGGAACCTTTGTCTGTAATCGAAACACTAAGCCGAAGTGATTTAAGATTATGGTGTGGGATAATGGCGTTCATTTTCGTGCCTCCACGAAGCACAGGTGCGAGCCAATTTTTCCTAAAATCGTTAAATTTATATTCTTTGTAATTTTTATAGTAATGAGACGAATCAGAAAGTGGTTAAGTAAGTGTAATAGTAATCGTTCGATATAATTTGAACAATTCAATAAAACTAGCGGCTCCGTGCACCTCTTGACTTTATTTCAAAGTGGCTAAATTATCTCCGTCATTTAGAAAAAAAATTGTACCGTAAATAGTCCAATACGGGAACGGTATAATTGCCCCTCAAACTAAAATAATTCGCATTGTACGGTTTTTTTAAGTCCACAAGGTTATATTGAGTACTATTGGATAAGAACATTTTCTAACGGATCGGGAGTGTGCGTTAGGTATAAAAAAAGATTTTGTAAGCAACCTCTGTAAATCTTAGAAAAGATTATTCAAGTGCATTTCTTCTGCACTAGGGCATCGCATAGGAGATTATGTTAGCGAAACGAGTGAAAGCTTGAAATCTTTCGTAATTTAAACCTCGGGCATAAAACCGCTGTTTTAAGCCCGTCTATGGTGATGGTGAAGGATGGGCAACTACGGAACCCTACACTGAGCGTGGCCCGACAACCGACATGCTCTTGGCCGGTTTTTTTTTTAATAACTCCAAAACAACCGAAAAGTAGATTCACAATATAATAGTACGCATGTAAAAACAAATGAATAGAAATGTTACATTTTACAATTCGAATTCCTACAATAAACTTCATTGATAAACTCGATACATCACACGAATCGTAATATTCTGAAATAAGATCCTTATATCTAATGGTGCACGTATCGGGCGGAGTGGACGCATTGTGTGCCAAATGGGCAAACTTGGATGAAAATCGCCACAACCCGACACGCTACGCTTGTATGGTTACATAATGTGTAATGTTGGATAAGTTTAACTCGCTTTTAAACATTTGTAAAAGGAACTATTTTAAATGGAAGCCTGTACCACCTAGTGATACATGTTAAGTGTGTTATTCAAACTAAACATAAAATATTTCAAATACAATTTTAAAATAAATCACTGCACATAATTTTTACGCTAGATCTCTAGGGTCGGTATTTAGGGTTTAGCTTATTTCAAAACTAACATTCAATCGTGCCTTTGATGACATTGAACTTTCTCATCATTTAAGAAAACCTTTTTACTCGACGAACCGATATTCGATCTAACTATATGAAAGAACAACAATTTTGCCATACTTAACGTTGGTGGTATGTTTCAATCGTTTTTATTGAAAACGGAATAAATATAATTCGGTAGGTTATTATACAGACTCCGGACTCAGGGTTGGATCTACACATAATATTTTTAACAAGTAGGTAAGTACAATTAAGTTGATGTATCATCTAGATGTAAACCATATACTAACATGCTTATATACATTTAAATTTTAAAGACTTAAATGAGGTTATATTCGGTTTTTAAACTCCTTAACGGGTAATTTTGATATTTATTTGTCAATAATTATTGTCTTAATATCTGTCTTCAATAAGACAAGCTTTTCTCTATACACGCCCAAACTAAATATTATAATAAACCAGAGCTGAAAAGTATTAAAAAACCACACATTAAAGTCTTGGAGCGCGAAGGCAGGTTTTCCGAAAGATAATTTTGAGGTCAGCAGGGCGTATGGAGCGAGACAATGGCAGTCGCTGTCGCTGCATCTCGCCACAATACGACTTGCTACGCTAAAAGATCTTATGTTTATATAGATTCCATAGTGAGATACGACCTTTTACGGCACGGCACAATATGACTTGCCAAACCTTTCTCATTCCGTTTTTGTGTCGCGCTGTTACACAGATGTGCCGGCTCATCTAAGGATTAGTGCCTGTTAGGTTTTCATATCGTTCTCATGCATGAGTCGAACCTCGAGATTGTGACAGCGAGATAAACATGTTTTTTTGTGATTCATGCAAGAGTAACTTTTATTTATTTGTACACTAGCTGCGCCTCGCGGGAACACCTCATCCCACTGCAACACTACATTTTTCCGGATAAAAAGTAGTCTATGTCTTAATCCAGGGTGTCATGTCAGCTACCTTTATACCAAAATTTATTAAAATTAGTCCAGCCGTTTGAGCATGAAGAAGTAACAAACATACAGATAAACACACAAACACACTCACAAACTTTCGGCTTTATAATATTAGTGTAATTTCATTCCAACGGGTCCGACCAACGTTTGCGACTGGGTGCGATCGCGCGCCGAATTGCCAAAACAAAAGCCGAAGTTGGGCAGTGTAACATGATACTCCGAAAACGATCCGTTGTCGCCGTGAACCGCTCTTGCTCGTTTGGCAATATTCTATCACTATTATTATGAGAGGCAAGAATAAAACTTCGCGAACATTTTTTAAATGACTTTGGCTACCTGTAGATCTAGTTCATCCGGAATTCGGACGTCCGGTTACCCACTCTAAAGAAAAGCTATACAGAATTTAGTTTTGCGTTGCATATATTCATGGTCATAATTCTTGTCATGTCATATATGTCAAGGAGGGGAATATAGATATGGTTAGATAGAGACTGTGCTACAAGATTTAGAATGTTTAATTTGTGATCATATTTCAGTTAAAAACAATTTCACATTTTCCAATAGTTGTTTTCCTACGCTCAGCTTGCTTATTCAATATATTGATAACTCAATGCATTTAATGAATATACGCTCATTCACTTCACTTTGAAGTACTGAAAGAGCTCTGATTGGATAGCACCGGTAAAACCTGACGGAAATATAATCATTCAATGAAATTGCGTACCTGAAATTAAATGACTTAATCGCTGCAGGGTTTTCATTTGTTTGTGTTCAGACATTGCTGGGCCCGCCAGTTGAAAGCGATGTGTTATGAATTTCATTGTAGCGTTAATATTTATTTCACGACACTGCTCGAAAATGTGGTTATAGATTACCTGAATCCAGTACACAAAACTGCTTAGATATGTTCATTTGTAAACTGTATATCTATGTTAGTATATCTACCTTACGGTAACAGTTCGTATCTACACTTCAATTTCATAGTAAGATACGACTTTTTAGAAAATATTTCAGACTAATTTTCTCGGCCGGCTTAAACGACAATTTAAACAATCAAAGCTTAATCGTCTGCTGCATGATAAATTAAATTGACCAACGAGAATGCGTCATTTATGAGGTGTATTTTTTTCTTAAACTTATAAATACTTACTCACAAACGAGTTTATTTTCTTAAGTAAGATAATACTCCTCAGGTTTCCTTTTTTAATAAGTTTTTGTTAAAAAAGGTTTTACTCTGAAAATCATAAACATTTATATTTTAAAATTAGTAAAACAATTTCCTAATTTCTACAATTACTAATTTCTCAACAAATAAACAGTTTTCAACAAATAAACACTTTTAATTACCTATATAAATATTGAGTTCATATTTTTTTTTATTCGGTTGAAAAGCTATGACTCCATTGCGATGAGATGCGATGCACGCATGCGCTACGGGGCAGCCAGCCATATTAAAAAAAAACAAAATGTATTGTTTAGTAAATATTAAAATTGGTTTTGTAATGTGATAATGTGATTAATTTAATAATGTTCACATTTACTCACGAAATATACATACAATATTAGGAACGTATGTTAATATTGCGTACCGTTACAATGACCCTTGAGTGTATAATGTATCGGAGGGGTGTTTACCTGAGTATAACCTAAACTAAATATTTAAATGTCTAAATTAAGTTGAAAGTGAGGTAAGTTTGAATATTATTGTTATTTCTTCATAACTGGGTTGAAAATCGTCTTTATGTCGTTATCAACTTTATGTTTATAATAGCCCTGATTGTTACAACAATGAGGCTGCAACAAGGCGCCGAGTTTAATGACCAATATGAAAAACTCCTATATAATATATTTCCTCGTGTCGTGAAAAGTACTATGTTAAGTCTCGGGGGGAGGCCTTCGAAAATTTACTCGTTAATCTATTGCTTACTGTACAGCCTCTACAACAATGTACTATTTAAATACAATAATAGCATTTATTCTCTACCGGGAATTAAATGTCTTATGACCAATTAAATGTTTCATGTACCTACCTATATCATGATCTATTTGGGCGCCAAGTTTTATGTATAATTATAAAGGTGCTTTTGAGTTACAAACTTTCACACTTATATAATATTAATTAGTAGGACTTATGTATTATGAATATGCTACATGTGTATACTCTAGGTAGTATGATATGGTATTGCTGCATTATGATGAAAGTTTTCTAACGCAGTATCGTTTATATAAAAATGGGAAAGTATATAATATAAAGATATTAGGTGAATTCAATACAATACGAAAACATTTTCCTCTCCCTTTTGACACCGCCAGCTGCTTTGAGCATTTATAACTTTTAGTATCGTTTAGGTCATTATTTAACCGAATCCCTTACTCATTATTGTTTGCTCTCGTGCAACTTATTTTGAGTTCTACTGTTTGATCACAAAGGGAATGAAAGTTTAATTTATTACAATGCTAAGCCCGTCGGCAATAGAAGGATTAGTTGTAATAAATTGCTTAGTAAAATAAATTACTAAGATGCTTTAGTTTTAAATTCTGTACATTGGTGTAAATGTTGGAAAGATACTACGTGCCACGACAAATTACGATGCATATTTTACAAAATCACCTCTATGCGACAACATTCACGCTTTAGATGGTTGGCAGTCCTCAACTGTGCATTTCTCCGAAATTTCCGCGGCTAAACCGTGGAATGAAATCGCTAGCGGTATTTCTGGACCGATACGACCTCAAGAAAAGAACGTATTCCCATCTGACCGGCAACGCAAACTTGTAACTCCTCTGGTGCTGTGGGTGTCCATGGACGACGGTAATTCATTTACCATCAAGAAATCACACCATAAAAGCATTTCAAGTTACTTCAATTTTACTGTGTGTTTAATTTAAGCTATTCAAAGTTGTATGAGATGAGATGAGATGAGATGAGATAATTTATTCAGTAAGTAGGCCACAAGGGCAATTTTACAAGTCAGATTGTGAATCTACCGGCATTTCGCAAGAGGAGACCGCTGTTGAGAAGAAAGCCGAAAGAAACTCAACAGTAAGTCATTTTTTCGTAAATAATACTTAGAACAATTACATTACATTAGTGTTATAACTAATTATTACATGCGTACACGTATAGGAGATATATAGATACTCCAAATCAATGTTAGGTAGGAATATTAAAATAACACTTTAACTATCAATTTAAAATATTAAATATACCCAGAGATGTATAAAGTCTCTAGGTGTCACAAATGCAATAAAATACAATTACTTAATTCATTTAATTCCAAGGAGATGTATAAGGTCTCTAGGCGTCAACGTGAATAATCTACAATAGAGAATAATTATTAAACCTAAATTTCTTAGAGATGTATAAGGTCTCTAGGCGTCACAATATACAAAAAAGAAAAATAATAATGATAATAATAAATATGATAATAGTTAAATTTCATTCCTCAGAGATGTATAAGGTCTCTGAGCGTCATTGTACAGTACACTAAGTTTATTAGAGATGTATACAGTCTCTAAGTAAAAAATAATAATAATAACTTCAATCGAGTACAGGATGAAGTCTCTCACGTCAATTCAATAAACACTGGTAAGCAGTTACTACACGACTAATTTGGCCCTTGCTAGTATGAACAGACCGGACCCCACAAACGGCACCCGTTCACGAGCATGACGCATATCTCAGCCATCGCCTCCCTCAACCATATTATAGGGAAGGTTGCGACCCGATCAACGACGCCACCGTAAGCAAAGACCTTTAAGCGAGCATGACATGCTCACACTGCCGGGCATTCATCACTATAGCTATTTGCCCGGTGAGAAACAACATAATGTGCTCTCATGTTACATTAAAAACAAACTAATATTACCGATTAAAATAATGCTTATTTTACGTTCACATGACTAAACCACTGGCTTAAAGACATCCCTATCATCTAAAAAGTCATTCACAGTATAATACGCCTTATTTATTAGATGACGTTTTATGTGAGACTTGAATTTGCTGGAAGGTAAACTCACTACCTCGGTAGGTATTTTGTTATAGAAACGTACACAGTTCCCCACGAACGAAGAGCTAACTTTACGGAGACGATGGGCAGGCATAACAAGCTTATTCTTCCTTCTTGTATTATACTGGTGAATGTCACTGTTGAGCTTGAATGCATGTAGATTTTTCCGGACATACATAATATTCTCAAGGATATATTGAGACGCTACGGTGAGAATGTTGGCTTCCTTGAACTTTTCTCTTAGCGATGCACGAGCTCCTAGTTCATAAATAGAGCGTACGGCTCGTTTTTGTAGCACGAAGATGGTTTGAATGTCCGCCGCTTTCTCCCACAACAGAATTCCATATGACATTACACTATGAAAATAACTGAAATACACAAGCCTTGCCGTCTCGACGTTTGTTAACTGTCTGATTCGCCTCACTGCATAGGCTGCGGAACTAAGCTTACCTGCAAGAGTGGCTATATGCGCATTTCATTGCAGTTTTGAGTCCAAAGTAACACCCAGAAACACTGTTTTCACCTTTCAATGTCACCTTGGCACAATCTACTTGTTTCACATTCGGTAATGTGAATTTAATGCACTTGGTTTTCTTGGCATTTAGAAGTAGGTTATTTGCAGTAAACCAATCCACAATAGTAGACAGCGCGTCGTTAATAATAACAAGGTATACATATAAATTGTATACCTAAGGTATACTTTCCATTTAATTTCGGAAGTCAAAATGTTCCTTTAGTAACGTTATCAAAAATATTTTAAATCAACTCCCTATTTTTTGTTTTTTGATGTCAAAAATAATTCACTTTCCAATACGGTGTTGAACATGTAAATCACAATTCACTCACGTCTCTATTGGAAAAAACGGACAAGCGGATATAAAAATCAAGGAATTAAAACTGAATACGAACGTGCTTTGAGTTCTTCTTTTTATGAGTATGAGGAATATTGGTCTCACGGCTCAATTATTCCGATTCCATAGATGGCGTCAGTGTCCGTACAAACATGGGGTTAATTGGGGAAGGTATCGTGTAAAAGCTGCGGTTAGAGTACAACCGTTAGACGCTCCTCGGGTAATGGACGACGCCCGGTACTCGAGAAGGCATTGTGATTGAGCAATTTCTCGGTATCACGGCCATGTTATAAATATATTATATGATCTTTTTTATTAAGCTACATTGAAGTGACAATGAGAAGTAGACGCGTTACACAGAGAGGGAGAGAGAGATGATAAAGAGAAACAGAGGCGGAGAATACGAACGTGCCAGTTAAGTTCTTCCTTTGGTGAGTATAAGGAATATTTTGGTCTCACGGCTCTGCAGTTATACCAATTTTATAGCTAGATTGTATTCGAGGAGACATTGCGATATCCTTAATTGAGCATTTTTTTGGACTTTCGCTGCCGTATATAACATGTATAATAATGTAACGGATATAGTGACCTTTGTTATTCAGACTGTTTTAGGTGACAATCACAAGTTGGCACTTTACAAAGAAAGAGAGAGTAAGAAAGATGAATGGATAAATAGAGATATGCATACAGAGAAAGCGAGAGATATATATAAATAGATAAAGATAAAGGGAGAGAGAAGGAAATAGAGGTGAAATAAGACATATTGCCCACTGCACCTTTTCCACGGTAGCGATACGACTAAAAAATATTTCCTTCTTTCTATAAGTACGAGGATTCACGGCTCAATTATTCTGATTCCATAGATTGTGTCAGTGTCTGTACAAACATGGTTGTTAATTGGGGTAGCCCGGTAGGTATCGAGTAAAAGCTGCGGTTACACGCTTGTCAGTTCCGTATTCGAGGAGGTATTGCGATATCCCTAATTGAGCAATTATTTTTAATAATGTAAGAGAATATTATAAGAAACGAGTAGACGGATCATCTGATACCAAGCGATTACCATCGCCTAGGACCTGCAACGCCAGATGAGTTACAATATAACGGATAATATATAGTCGATTCGATTCCATCGATTAATCTTTGTTATTCGAGCTGGTTCAAGTGACAATGAAAAGATGATATCAGGAGATGGCTAGAAGATATCTCGGACCAAGCCTTTCATTTCCACTTAAGCAATATATGCAATCTCGAATCTGTCAGCGAGGAACAGAATGAGACAAAATATAGGTACCTTAACGAGAGGTTATATTTTGGAACCCAAAGGACTATATGATAATTTGCAAATTGAAGATCTTAAATAAGTATATTATTCATATCGCACTAGTAAAAAGAAATGTCACCTTTTGGTAGTGGTATATATCGGACATATGTCATAAACAACCTTGAATTTATTGCCCCCCGTGTCGTGTGTATTTCATTGTTCGGTCTTTAGTGTCATCTAACAATCAATCATCTATTTTAATGCTATACTGCTTTGTAGTCCGGAGCGGGCGAAAACAGTTCCTTTATGGTCCTCTATACACACTCCAATGAAATATATAGATTTCGCCAAAAAATTACAATATTTCTTAGTAAATACCCGAAATTGGTATGCCCGTAATGTACCTAGGTTGTGTTAAAATAGTATGAAACATATTTGACAAGATCATATTGATATGTTCATTCCTTCTCGTGGAAAAACCATATATCTTATTTTTTTACGATTGACTGATGATAATGACTCTTAAGGCTGCCTATCCAGAGGCGGAGGGGAGCGGAGTTGTGTTAAATGGACCAATCACGTTCCTCAGATTTAAGTGCACTGCTTCTTTTGGGTTTTACCTTTGTAAAGCGTAAAGACGCAAACTGATTGGTTAATTTTCTCCGCTCTGCTTCTGTGGACAGGCTCCTAACAGGGCTCTATTCAACAAATACATATACAAATACAAATTCTTTATTGGTAACACCAAGTTACATGTCAACAATTTTAAGCATAGGTAGGTACTTACTTATTCTACAAATTAATTTAATTTATGGTTATCAATCACATTATCTACATTATCCACATTATTAATAGGCTAGTTGACTCATGTCAAATTGTAATAAACTAATGTTTATTCCGTATAGTATTTAGCAAAGGAAACCTAAATATATATTTTTCAATTCATAAAAGTGAAAGATGGCTGAAAAAATTTAATTTGAAAATATGGTTTTTAATCTGTATTTTGAAATGCTTAAAACGCTGTCCGCCATTTTCGCTTATGATAGTGACGTCATTGGTCATGTAAACAAAACTGAAAGTCTACTTTGACGACTTCGAATAGTGCCGTCCCTCTCGATCTCCTGTCAAAGTATATTGGAGTGTGCGGAATGGCATTATACGACGGTCGAATTTCGAATATTTACAGGTAAATACTACGACACGCCACAGATTAGCGAAAGGGAAAAATGGCGGACGGCGTTTTTGACTGTTTATGAAATTTCTAATTTTCAATTGATAAAATTTAGCTTTCTAGCTTTCAGAAAAATACAAGACTTTTTTTTAGAGCTAGTAAGATCATTATTAACCATTTCCAATATATTTCGAAACTGGGTCAACTAGCCTATTGCGATACTAAATTCGTACGATATTATTTTAACACATTTGACTAGCTGAAGTGGTTATTTATAATATTTACATATTTCTAATTCTACAAGTTATTTATAGTATTAAATTACTGAATGGGAAGCTCATATAACTCGTCGATCGAATAAAATGTATGGTCAAGCAGCCATTTACGTAACGTCGACCTAAATACCGCCGTGGAAGTTGCATCCCTTTTAATTGTGTCCGGCAGCCTATTATAAACCGCCGGGCCCATGACGTATACCGATTTCTCTGACTTACGCAGCCTGTGTGCGGGCGTTACCAGGAGGTGGGCAAACTTGTCGCTGCGCATTGCGCGGGATGCATTAACTCCGCGCTCACGGAAAACGGCCAAGTTATTGTGTGTAAAGATCCTAAAACAATTTGCTAATCGAACGCTTCCGACTTCGATGCTACAAGTTTGAACAATGACGCATTGCGAACTGGCTTGGCTGATTTTATACCAACGATGCAACCTATAATTTTGATACCTGTGTTGGAAACCTTGTTACGTTTTAAAAAACTTGATCTCAGCGAAATTAAAACAAAAAATATTTGATTCGCAATAATTTATTTATTTAAATTATCTACACAGCATTGCAGTAATTAAACCAAGGCACTGTGAACTAGAAAATTACATTACAAAAACAGAACTTAAATCTAGTTTGATTTAGGCGACGTAACAGCGTGGCTTCGTTGCGTCGTCTGGTCTGGCGCAGGATTCGGCAGATTGCCTCGGAACTGCCGAAACACAACACCCTTCGGCCAGAAGTCTGCACTTGCGATGGTGCCCTGCAGCGGCCGCGGCACGCGCACCACAATCGAGCTGAAGTGCACGTAGTGGCGGCACTGCAGCTGGTGCACCCTCAGCGAGAATGCCCGTCTGGCTTTAAGCGAGCAAGTTAAGTTTTGATATAACTTGATAATAAACATAATATAAAAATATTCTAGAGTTGAAATTACTTTACAAAATAAACTGATATATTAGCTTACCTGCATCATGCCTGAAAGTAATTGAATAGAGCGTAAAAGGATAAAAGGTATCCTATGCTTGAATGTAGCTCGTCTTAATTACTACAACTACGGTGGATAGACGAGACTGCATTGACCATTTCTATGGCCTCCGGTCACTGGTCGTCGGCACGACATGGACGCTTTGAAACTAACATAAACTTATGGAAAATAAACTTAAGGTATATTCTAACAGGGTGTTTCTCAACCCACGCCATATTGCGGATTTATAGTGGTATGGTACTAATTTATTATAGGTACTGGCATTTTTTTTTTATGAAACTGACGTTTAAAGTCAGTAAATGTCACTGGTGTTAACAAGAGGAAGCAGGATTAAATATTCCGCAAATTTCAAGTGTTTTTGGCATAATAAAACCAATACTATCCACAATGATGAAATTCAAGTTTTTTCAATAGGATTCTGTATTTATTTCGCAAGAAGAAATTAAGGATTGAGCAGCATTCCGGTAAATGTTTTGAATTTTGTTGATGATAAAAGCTTGACAATTCGCTACTGACGCAAATATATGACGTATGCACTTTGTTGCCCTGTGAAAGCTGTTTGTAGCGCCACTATCCCTGGGTTGGACCGACTCTTGTTAGGCTATATTAGTATTATAGTACGCGTTGCAAAATATATGCATTTATATTTAATTGTATTGACGTATTAAAATAAATTAGGTTTTTAAAATACATGCTATAGTATTGCATTGTTGTTTTTGAAGTGACTTGTAAATATTCACAAAACAATATTTGATAATATCGTTTGATTGGAATCAAAATGAAATGAAATTGCATAATAATTATAATAAATAAAAACTAAGTAAAAGAAGAAGAATACATAGTTACCCGTAAATACTGTAAGTAGGTAGAACTGAAATAGTATGTTCTAGAATAAACTGATATTTTATGATTATTATGATACTTTTTCCTGATAACAGTAAAGAAAAAGACGTATAACCGTACGTAGTATACGTTTAAAAAGCAAAAATTAAGTACCATAGCAGTACCTATCAAAAATTTATAATAAAGTTTAAAAGACGGAAATGTTTTCCCAATGAGTTTTCAGACAGCGATAATAACAATCAGTTTTTTCGAGTAATTCGAATGTATCCAAATGATTCATTGTACCTACTTGTGCATTCGTTGACTATGTGTTTTGCTGTTCTGTGTATTTTCTAACATTAACGCATTATGCATTGCTGTTTCATTCGATAATAGGAAGCATCTGAACTGAAGTAGGTAGGTAAATAGAGGGAGAGATAATCAGTGCACCGAGATGCGATATTCACTACAAGCAAAATGGAAATATAATTAATATTTCCCTCCAAGTTCTGTATGTAAATAAGTACAAATGAAAAATGTAGGTAGGCACGTATTTCTGATCACATGTTACTTTTTTACTATCAAATTTTGTAAGAAAAAGCACCATGCCTTTTTATATCTTTTATGTATCAACGACGTACTTCATCGGTTTTTATTTTTCCTAACAACCATAACTTAAGAAGCTGTTGAAATCCGGCTCCTTGACATTAAATCCACAATTGTTTTTCTTGAATCGATTTGAGACAAGTCTATTCCAAAAGCCCTCAATAGAAACGGAAAGCCATCCATTTCACTTATCTACACAATTATTCAACTACCATAATAATGTGGGGTTTTCTACGGAACCTTTGTCTGTAATCGAAACACTAAGCCGAAGTGATTTAAGATTATGGTGTGGGATAATGGCGTTCATTTTCGTGCCTCCACGAAGCACAGGTGCGAGCCAATTTTTCCTAAAATCGTTAAATTTATATTCTTTGTAATTTTTATAGTAATGAGACGAATCAGAAAGTGGTTAAGTAAGTGTAATAGTAATCGTTCGATATAATTTGAACAATTCAATAAAACTAGCGGCTCCGTGCACCTCTTGACTTTATTTCAAAGTGGCTAAATTATCTCCGTCATTTAGAAAAAAAATTGTACCGTAAATAGTCCAATACGGGAACGGTATAATTGCCCCTCAAACTAAAATAATTCGCATTGTACGGTTTTTTTAAGTCCACAAGGTTATATTGAGTACTATTGGATAAGAACATTTTCTAACGGATCGGGAGTGTGCGTTAGGTATAAAAAAAGATTTTGTAAGCAACCTCTGTAAATCTTAGAAAAGATTATTCAAGTGCATTTCTTCTGCACTAGGGCATCGCATAGGAGATTATGTTAGCGAAACGAGTGAAAGCTTGAAATCTTTCGTAATTTAAACCTCGGGCATAAAACCGCTGTTTTAAGCCCGTCTATGGTGATGGTGAAGGATGGGCAACTACGGAACCCTACACTGAGCGTGGCCCGACAACCGACATGCTCTTGGCCGGTTTTTTTTTTAATAACTCCAAAACAACCGAAAAGTAGATTCACAATATAATAGTACGCATGTAAAAACAAATGAATAGAAATGTTACATTTTACAATTCGAATTCCTACAATAAACTTCATTGATAAACTCGATACATCACACGAATCGTAATATTCTGAAATAAGATCCTTATATCTAATGGTGCACGTATCGGGCGGAGTGGACGCATTGTGTGCCAAATGGGCAAACTTGGATGAAAATCGCCACAACCCGACACGCTACGCTTGTATGGTTACATAATGTGTAATGTTGGATAAGTTTAACTCGCTTTTAAACATTTGTAAAAGGAACTATTTTAAATGGAAGCCTGTACCACCTAGTGATACATGTTAAGTGTGTTATTCAAACTAAACATAAAATATTTCAAATACAATTTTAAAATAAATCACTGCACATAATTTTTACGCTAGATCTCTAGGGTCGGTATTTAGGGTTTAGCTTATTTCAAAACTAACATTCAATCGTGCCTTTGATGACATTGAACTTTCTCATCATTTAAGAAAACCTTTTTACTCGACGAACCGATATTCGATCTAACTATATGAAAGAACAACAATTTTGCCATACTTAACGTTGGTGGTATGTTTCAATCGTTTTTATTGAAAACGGAATAAATATAATTCGGTAGGTTATTATACAGACTCCGGACTCAGGGTTGGATCTACACATAATATTTTTAACAAGTAGGTAAGTACAATTAAGTTGATGTATCATCTAGATGTAAACCATATACTAACATGCTTATATACATTTAAATTTTAAAGACTTAAATGAGGTTATATTCGGTTTTTAAACTCCTTAACGGGTAATTTTGATATTTATTTGTCAATAATTATTGTCTTAATATCTGTCTTCAATAAGACAAGCTTTTCTCTATACACGCCCAAACTAAATATTATAATAAACCAGAGCTGAAAAGTATTAAAAAACCACACATTAAAGTCTTGGAGCGCGAAGGCAGGTTTTCCGAAAGATAATTTTGAGGTCAGCAGGGCGTATGGAGCGAGACAATGGCAGTCGCTGTCGCTGCATCTCGCCACAATACGACTTGCTACGCTAAAAGATCTTATGTTTATATAGATTCCATAGTGAGATACGACCTTTTACGGCACGGCACAATATGACTTGCCAAACCTTTCTCATTCCGTTTTTGTGTCGCGCTGTTACACAGATGTGCCGGCTCATCTAAGGATTAGTGCCTGTTAGGTTTTCATATCGTTCTCATGCATGAGTCGAACCTCGAGATTGTGACAGCGAGATAAACATGTTTTTTTGTGATTCATGCAAGAGTAACTTTTATTTATTTGTACACTAGCTGCGCCTCGCGGGAACACCTCATCCCACTGCAACACTACATTTTTCCGGATAAAAAGTAGTCTATGTCTTAATCCAGGGTGTCATGTCAGCTACCTTTATACCAAAATTTATTAAAATTAGTCCAGCCGTTTGAGCATGAAGAAGTAACAAACATACAGATAAACACACAAACACACTCACAAACTTTCGGCTTTATAATATTAGTGTAATTTCATTCCAACGGGTCCGACCAACGTTTGCGACTGGGTGCGATCGCGCGCCGAATTGCCAAAACAAAAGCCGAAGTTGGGCAGTGTAACATGATACTCCGAAAACGATCCGTTGTCGCCGTGAACCGCTCTTGCTCGTTTGGCAATATTCTATCACTATTATTATGAGAGGCAAGAATAAAACTTCGCGAACATTTTTTAAATGACTTTGGCTACCTGTAGATCTAGTTCATCCGGAATTCGGACGTCCGGTTACCCACTCTAAAGAAAAGCTATACAGAATTTAGTTTTGCGTTGCATATATTCATGGTCATAATTCTTGTCATGTCATATATGTCAAGGAGGGGAATATAGATATGGTTAGATAGAGACTGTGCTACAAGATTTAGAATGTTTAATTTGTGATCATATTTCAGTTAAAAACAATTTCACATTTTCCAATAGTTGTTTTCCTACGCTCAGCTTGCTTATTCAATATATTGATAACTCAATGCATTTAATGAATATACGCTCATTCACTTCACTTTGAAGTACTGAAAGAGCTCTGATTGGATAGCACCGGTAAAACCTGACGGAAATATAATCATTCAATGAAATTGCGTACCTGAAATTAAATGACTTAATCGCTGCAGGGTTTTCATTTGTTTGTGTTCAGACATTGCTGGGCCCGCCAGTTGAAAGCGATGTGTTATGAATTTCATTGTAGCGTTAATATTTATTTCACGACACTGCTCGAAAATGTGGTTATAGATTACCTGAATCCAGTACACAAAACTGCTTAGATATGTTCATTTGTAAACTGTATATCTATGTTAGTATATCTACCTTACGGTAACAGTTCGTATCTACACTTGAATTTCATAGTAAGATACGACTTTTTAGAAAATATTTCAGACTAATTTTCTCGGCCGGCTTAAACGACAATTTAAACAATCAAAGCTTAATCGTCTGCTGCATGATAAATTAAATTGACCAACGAGAATGCGTCATTTATGAGGTGTATTTTTTTCTTAAACTTATAAATACTTACTCACAAACGAGTTTATTTTCTTAAGTAAGATAATACTCCTCAGGTTTCCTTTTTTAATAAGTTTTTGTTAAAAAAGGTTTTACTCTGAAAATCATAAACATTTATATTTTAAAATTAGTAAAACAATTTCCTAATTTCTACAATTACTAATTTCTCAACAAATAAACAGTTTTCAACAAATAAACACTTTTAATTACCTATATAAATATTGAGTTCATATTTTTTTTTATTCGGTTGAAAAGCTATGACTCCATTGCGATGAGATGCGATGCACGCATGCGCTACGGGGCAGCCAGCCATATTAAAAAAAAACAAAATGTATTGTTTAGTAAATATTAAAATTGGTTTTGTAATGTGATAATGTGATTAATTTAATAATGTTCACATTTACTCACGAAATATACATACAATATTAGGAACGTATGTTAATATTGCGTACCGTTACAATGACCCTTGAGTGTATAATGTATCGGAGGGGTGTTTACCTGAGTATAACCTAAACTAAATATTTAAATGTCTAAATTAAGTTGAAAGTGAGGTAAGTTTGAATATTATTGTTATTTCTTCATAACTGGGTTGAAAATCGTCTTTATGTCGTTATCAACTTTATGTTTATAATAGCCCTGATTGTTACAACAATGAGGCTGCAACAAGGCGCCGAGTTTAATGACCAATATGAAAAACTCCTATATAATATATTTCCTCGTGTCGTGAAAAGTACTATGTTAAGTCTCGGGGGGAGGCCTTCGAAAATTTACTCGTTAATCTATTGCTTACTGTACAGCCTCTACAACAATGTACTATTTAAATACAATAATAGCATTTATTCTCTACCGGGAATTAAATGTCTTATGACCAATTAAATGTTTCATGTACCTACCTATATCATGATCTATTTGGGCGCCAAGTTTTATGTATAATTATAAAGGTGCTTTTGAGTTACAAACTTTCACACTTATATAATATTAATTAGTAGGACTTATGTATTATGAATATGCTACATGTGTATACTCTAGGTAGTATGATATGGTATTGCTGCATTATGATGAAAGTTTTCTAACGCAGTATCGTTTATATAAAAATGGGAAAGTATATAATATAAAGATATTAGGTGAATTCAATACAATACGAAAACATTTTCCTCTCCCTTTTGACACCGCCAGCTGCTTTGAGCATTTATAACTTTTAGTATCGTTTAGGTCATTATTTAACCGAATCCCTTACTCATTATTGTTTGCTCTCGTGCAACTTATTTTGAGTTCTACTGTTTGATCACAAAGGGAATGAAAGTTTAATTTATTACAATGCTAAGCCCGTCGGCAATAGAAGGATTAGTTGTAATAAATTGCTTAGTAAAATAAATTACTAAGATGCTTTAGTTTTAAATTCTGTACATTGGTGTAAATGTTGGAAAGATACTACGTGCCACGACAAATTACGATGCATATTTTACAAAATCACCTCTATGCGACAACATTCACGCTTTAGATGGTTGGCAGTCCTCAACTGTGCATTTCTCCGAAATTTCCGCGGCTAAACCGTGGAATGAAATCGCTAGCGGTATTTCTGGACCGATACGACCTCAAGAAAAGAACGTATTCCCATCTGACCGGCAACGCAAACTTGTAACTCCTCTGGTGCTGTGGGTGTCCATGGACGACGGTAATTCATTTACCATCAAGAAATCACACCATAAAAGCATTTCAAGTTACTTCAATTTTACTGTGTGTTTAATTTAAGCTATTCAAAGTTGTATGAGATGAGATGAGATGAGATGAGATAATTTATTCAGTAAGTAGGCCACAAGGGCAATTTTACAAGTCAGATTGTGAATCTACCGGCATTTCGCAAGAGGAGACCGCTGTTGAGAAGAAAGCCGAAAGAAACTCAACAGTAAGTCATTTTTTCGTAAATAATACTTAGAACAATTACATTACATTAGTGTTATAACTAATTATTACATGCGTACACGTATAGGAGATATATAGATACTCCAAATCAATGTTAGGTAGGAATATTAAAATAACACTTTAACTATCAATTTAAAATATTAAATATACCCAGAGATGTATAAAGTCTCTAGGTGTCACAAATGCAATAAAATACAATTACTTAATTCATTTAATTCCAAGGAGATGTATAAGGTCTCTAGGCGTCAACGTGAATAATCTACAATAGAGAATAATTATTAAACCTAAATTTCTTAGAGATGTATAAGGTCTCTAGGCGTCACAATATACAAAAAAGAAAAATAATAATGATAATAATAAATATGATAATAGTTAAATTTCATTCCTCAGAGATGTATAAGGTCTCTGAGCGTCATTGTACAGTACACTAAGTTTATTAGAGATGTATACAGTCTCTAAGTAAAAAATAATAATAATAACTTCAATCGAGTACAGGATGAAGTCTCTCACGTCAATTCAATAAACACTGGTAAGCAGTTACTACACGACTAATTTGGCCCTTGCTAGTATGAACAGACCGGACCCCACAAACGGCACCCGTTCACGAGCATGACGCATATCTCAGCCATCGCCTCCCTCAACCATATTATAGGGAAGGTTGCGACCCGATCAACGACGCCACCGTAAGCAAAGACCTTTAAGCGAGCATGACATGCTCACACTGCCGGGCATTCATCACTATAGCTATTTGCCCGGTGAGAAACAACATAATGTGCTCTCATGTTACATTAAAAACAAACTAATATTACCGATTAAAATAATGCTTATTTTACGTTCACATGACTAAACCACTGGCTTAAAGACATCCCTATCATCTAAAAAGTCATTCACAGTATAATACGCCTTATTTATTAGATGACGTTTTATGTGAGACTTGAATTTGCTGGAAGGTAAACTCACTACCTCGGTAGGTATTTTGTTATAGAAACGTACACAGTTCCCCACGAACGAAGAGCTAACTTTACGGAGACGATGGGCAGGCATAACAAGCTTATTCTTCCTTCTTGTATTATACTGGTGAATGTCACTGTTGAGCTTGAATGCATGTAGATTTTTCCGGACATACATAATATTCTCAAGGATATATTGAGACGCTACGGTGAGAATGTTGGCTTCCTTGAACTTTTCTCTTAGCGATGCACGAGCTCCTAGTTCATAAATAGAGCGTACGGCTCGTTTTTGTAGCACGAAGATGGTTTGAATGTCCGCCGCTTTCTCCCACAACAGAATTCCATATGACATTACACTATGAAAATAACTGAAATACACAAGCCTTGCCGTCTCGACGTTTGTTAACTGTCTGATTCGCCTCACTGCATAGGCTGCGGAACTAAGCTTACCTGCAAGAGTGGCTATATGCGCATTTCATTGCAGTTTTGAGTCCAAAGTAACACCCAGAAACACTGTTTTCACCTTTCAATGTCACCTTGGCACAATCTACTTGTTTCACATTCGGTAATGTGAATTTAATGCACTTGGTTTTCTTGGCATTTAGAAGTAGGTTATTTGCAGTAAACCAATCCACAATAGTAGACAGCGCGTCGTTAATAATAACAAGGTATACATATAAATTGTATACCTAAGGTATACTTTCCATTTAATTTCGGAAGTCAAAATGTTCCTTTAGTAACGTTATCAAAAATATTTTAAATCAACTCCCTATTTTTTGTTTTTTGATGTCAAAAATAATTCACTTTCCAATACGGTGTTGAACATGTAAATCACAATTCACTCACGTCTCTATTGGAAAAAACGGACAAGCGGATATAAAAATCAAGGAATTAAAACTGAATACGAACGTGCTTTGAGTTCTTCTTTTTATGAGTATGAGGAATATTGGTCTCACGGCTCAATTATTCCGATTCCATAGATGGCGTCAGTGTCCGTACAAACATGGGGTTAATTGGGGAAGGTATCGTGTAAAAGCTGCGGTTAGAGTACAACCGTTAGACGCTCCTCGGGTAATGGACGACGCCCGGTACTCGAGAAGGCATTGTGATTGAGCAATTTCTCGGTATCACGGCCATGTTATAAATATATTATATGATCTTTTTTATTAAGCTACATTGAAGTGACAATGAGAAGTAGACGCGTTACACAGAGAGGGAGAGAGAGATGATAAAGAGAAACAGAGGCGGAGAATACGAACGTGCCAGTTAAGTTCTTCCTTTGGTGAGTATAAGGAATATTTTGGTCTCACGGCTCTGCAGTTATACCAATTTTATAGCTAGATTGTATTCGAGGAGACATTGCGATATCCTTAATTGAGCATTTTTTTGGACTTTCGCTGCCGTATATAACATGTATAATAATGTAACGGATATAGTGACCTTTGTTATTCAGACTGTTTTAGGTGACAATCACAAGTTGGCACTTTACAAAGAAAGAGAGAGTAAGAAAGATGAATGGATAAATAGAGATATGCATACAGAGAAAGCGAGAGATATATATAAATAGATAAAGATAAAGGGAGAGAGAAGGAAATAGAGGTGAAATAAGACATATTGCCCACTGCACCTTTTCCACGGTAGCGATACGACTAAAAAATATTTCCTTCTTTCTATAAGTACGAGGATTCACGGCTCAATTATTCTGATTCCATAGATTGTGTCAGTGTCTGTACAAACATGGTTGTTAATTGGGGTAGCCCGGTAGGTATCGAGTAAAAGCTGCGGTTACACGCTTGTCAGTTCCGTATTCGAGGAGGTATTGCGATATCCCTAATTGAGCAATTATTTTTAATAATGTAAGAGAATATTATAAGAAACGAGTAGACGGATCATCTGATACCAAGCGATTACCATCGCCTAGGACCTGCAACGCCAGATGAGTTACAATATAACGGATAATATATAGTCGATTCGATTCCATCGATTAATCTTTGTTATTCGAGCTGGTTCAAGTGACAATGAAAAGATGATATCAGGAGATGGCTAGAAGATATCTCGGACCAAGCCTTTCATTTCCACTTAAGCAATATATGCAATCTCGAATCTGTCAGCGAGGAACAGAATGAGACAAAATATAGGTACCTTAACGAGAGGTTATATTTTGGAACCCAAAGGACTATATGATAATTTGCAAATTGAAGATCTTAAATAAGTATATTATTCATATCGCACTAGTAAAAAGAAATGTCACCTTTCGGTAGTGGTATATATCGGACATATGTCATAAACAACCTTGAATTTATTGCCCCCCGTGTCGTGTGTATTTCATTGTTCGGTCTTTAGTGTCATCTAACAATCAATCATCTATTTTAATGCTATACTGCTTTGTAGTCCGGAGCGGGCGAAAACAGTTCCTTTATGGTCCTCTATACACACTCCAATGAAATATATAGATTTCGCCAAAAAATTACAATATTTCTTAGTAAATACCCGAAATTGGTATGCCCGTAATGTACCTAGGTTGTGTTAAAATAGTATGAAACATATTTGACAAGATCATATTGATATGTTCATTCCTTCTCGTGGAAAAACCATATATCTTATTTTTTTACGATTGACTGATGATAATGACTCTTAAGGCTGCCTATCCAGAGGCGGAGGGGAGCGGAGTTGTGTTAAATGGACCAATCACGTTCCTCAGATTTAAGTGCACTGCTTCTTTTGGGTTTTACCTTTGTAAAGCGTAAAGACGCAAACTGATTGGTTAATTTTCTCCGCTCTGCTTCTGTGGACAGGCTCCTAACAGGGCTCTATTCAACAAATACATATACAAATACAAATTCTTTATTGGTAACACCAAGTTACATGTCAACAATTTTAAGCATAGGTAGGTACTTACTTATTCTACAAATTAATTTAATTTATGGTTATCAATCACATTATCTACATTATCCACATTATTAATAGGCTAGTTGACTCATGTCAAATTGTAATAAACTAATGTTTATTCCGTATAGTATTTAGCAAAGGAAACCTAAATATATATTTTTCAATTCATAAAAGTGAAAGATGGCTGAAAAAATTTAATTTGAAAATATGGTTTTTAATCTGTATTTTGAAATGCTTAAAACGCTGTCCGCCATTTTCGCTTATGATAGTGACGTCATTGGTCATGTAAACAAAACTGAAAGTCTACTTTGACGACTTCGAATAGTGCCGTCCCTCTCGATCTCCTGTCAAAGTATATTGGAGTGTGCGGAATGGCATTATACGACGGTCGAATTTCGAATATTTACAGGTAAATACTACGACACGCCACAGATTAGCGAAAGGGAAAAATGGCGGACGGCGTTTTTGACTGTTTATGAAATTTCTAATTTTCAATTGATAAAATTTAGCTTTCTAGCTTTCAGAAAAATACAAGACTTTTTTTTAGAGCTAGTAAGATCATTATTAACCATTTCCAATATATTTCGAAACTGGGTCAACTAGCCTATTGCGATACTAAATTCGTACGATATTATTTTAACACATTTGACTAGCTGAAGTGGTTATTTATAATATTTACATATTTCTAATTCTACAAGTTATTTATAGTATTAAATTACTGAATGGGAAGCTCATATAACTCGTCGATCGAATAAAATGTATGGTCAAGCAGCCATTTACGTAACGTCGACCTAAATACCGCCGTGGAAGTTGCATCCCTTTTAATTGTGTCCGGCAGCCTATTATAAACCGCCGGGCCCATGACGTATACCGATTTCTCTGACTTACGCAGCCTGTGTGCGGGCGTTACCAGGAGGTGGGCAAACTTGTCGCTGCGCATTGCGCGGGATGCATTAACTCCGCGCTCACGGAAAACGGCCAAGTTATTGTGTGTAAAGATCCTAAAACAATTTGCTAATCGAACGCTTCCGACTTCGATGCTACAAGTTTGAACAATGACGCATTGCGAACTGGCTTGGCTGATTTTATACCAACGATGCAACCTATAATTTTGATACCTGTGTTGGAAACCTTGTTACGTTTTAAAAAACTTGATCTCAGCGAAATTAAAACAAAAAATATTTGATTCGCAATAATTTATTTATTTAAATTATCTACACAGCATTGCAGTAATTAAACCAAGGCACTGTGAACTAGAAAATTACATTACAAAAACAGAACTTAAATCTAGTTTGATTTAGGCGACGTAACAGCGTGGCTTCGTTGCGTCGTCTGGTCTGGCGCAGGATTCGGCAGATTGCCTCGGAACTGCCGAAACACAACACCCTTCGGCCAGAAGTCTGCACTTGCGATGGTGCCCTGCAGCGGCCGCGGCACGCGCACCACAATCGAGCTGAAGTGCACGTAGTGGCGGCACTGCAGCTGGTGCACCCTCAGCGAGAATGCCCGTCTGGCTTTAAGCGAGCAAGTTAAGTTTTGATATAACTTGATAATAAACATAATATAAAAATATTCTAGAGTTGAAATTACTTTACAAAATAAACTGATATATTAGCTTACCTGCATCATGCCTGAAAGTAATTGAATAGAGCGTAAAAGGATAAAAGGTATCCTATGCTTGAATGTAGCTCGTCTTAATTACTACAACTACGGTGGATAGACGAGACTGCATTGACCATTTCTATGGCCTCCGGTCACTGGTCGTCGGCACGACATGGACGCTTTGAAACTAACATAAACTTATGGAAAATAAACTTAAGGTATATTCTAACAGGGTGTTTCTCAACCCACGCCATATTGCGGATTTATAGTGGTATGGTACTAATTTATTATAGGTACTGGCATTTTTTTTTTATGAAACTGACGTTTAAAGTCAGTAAATGTCACTGGTGTTAACAAGAGGAAGCAGGATTAAATATTCCGCAAATTTCAAGTGTTTTTGGCATAATAAAACCAATACTATCCACAATGATGAAATTCAAGTTTTTTCAATAGGATTCTGTATTTATTTCGCAAGAAGAAATTAAGGATTGAGCAGCATTCCGGTAAATGTTTTGAATTTTGTTGATGATAAAAGCTTGACAATTCGCTACTGACGCAAATATATGACGTATGCACTTTGTTGCCCTGTGAAAGCTGTTTGTAGCGCCACTATCCCTGGGTTGGACCGACTCTTGTTAGGCTATATTAGTATTATAGTACGCGTTGCAAAATATATGCATTTATATTTAATTGTATTGACGTATTAAAATAAATTAGGTTTTTAAAATACATGCTATAGTATTGCATTGTTGTTTTTGAAGTGACTTGTAAATATTCACAAAACAATATTTGATAATATCGTTTGATTGGAATCAAAATGAAATGAAATTGCATAATAATTATAATAAATAAAAACTAAGTAAAAGAAGAAGAATACATAGTTACCCGTAAATACTGTAAGTAGGTAGAACTGAAATAGTATGTTCTAGAATAAACTGATATTTTAAGGCATCTGCATCATAAATTATATTGAAGAAAAAAAAATTTAATTGAAAAAAATTGTGAAATGAAATTGAATAGAGCGTAAAAGGTATCCTAATAGATGCTAGAATGTACCTCGTCTTAATTCCTACTACGGCGGTGAATAGGCGAGATTGCATTGACTATTTCTATGGCCTCCTCCGGTCACTAGAAAACATGAAGATGGAGCCCACTTTGAAACTAACATTTATAAATCGACTAGCGACTCACCCTGGCTTCGCCCCGGCTTTAAGAGGCCTTATTCCTTTTAACATTTTTTTCATATCATGACAAATATATTGATAATTTCAACCAACTTTTTGTGGTGAATACCTAATACTTTTCCCTGAGTTCTAGAAAGTAACATAGCTGTGCAGTCAAAAATAAGTTAAAAATACCTGTCTTCTGAGTGAATTTTGTCAAATTCGAGTAGTTTTTGAAACAAAAATTATCAATGAAAAATTCAAAATGTAGGTTTCTAATATATACCTACCAATAAATCGCAATGGCCCTGTTCTAAGTAGTAAAATTGAAATAACATGTTAAGAAACATGTTTTATCATAGAGAAAAGAATTCTAAAACAATCAGCATTCACTTTTTAGTAAGCGACAGCGAGTTATGCATTGATGCGTGACCGCTTGAATTTATTTCCGTCGACTATTCTAATTATGATAACGTTCGCGTGCATTATAATTATAAATAATATTGTAACTTTAACTTTTTTTCGTTAGTTTTTAGGGTTCCGTAGCCAAATGGCAAAAAACGGAACCCTTATAGATTCGTCATGTCTGTCTGTCCGTCTGTCCGTCTGTCCGTCCGTATGTCACAGCCATTTTTTTCCGAAACTATAAGAGCTATACTGTTGAAACTTGGTAGGTAGATGTATTCTGTGAACCGCATTAAGATTTTGATGCAAAAAAAAAATATATATATAATAAATATTGGGGGCTCCCCATACTTAGAACTGAAACTCAATTTTTTTTTCTGCAAACACATACGTGTGGGGTATCTATGGATAGGTCTTCAAAAATGATATCGAGGTCTCTAAAATATTTTTTTTTTAAACCGAATAGTTTGCGTGACAGACGCTTCCAAAGTAGAAAAAAGTTGATCCCCCCCTCTAACTTCTAAAATAAGAAAATGAAAAATAAAAAAAAAACATATGATGTACATTACTATAAAAACTACCAACGAAAATTGTTTTGAACGAGATCTAGTAATTTTTTTAATACCTAACTTTGCACCTAATTTATATGGGGCGCTATACATACCAGGTGCAAACTTAACTTAACCACTTAGGGATGGAAAGTGTTTGTACGGAACCCTCGGTGCGTGAGTCCGACTCGCACTTGGCCGGTTTTTTATTTCTTTTCGAGGTGTGCAACAAAGAGTATTCTTTCTATCTATCTATCTTTATGTTACTTACTTCAGTGGGCCTATTGATGGTCGCGTTTATCACGTGATAAATAAGTGGCAAAGCATCAGCTGTCACTCACACTCGCATTTTGTCAAAACGTGACGGATGCTTTGTCATTTATTTACCGTGTGATAAAAGCAACCATCATAGGCCCGCAGGACACTAAAAATATACTGAAAATTGTTGTTTACACTTTGATAATTTTGAACTTCAAGTTCCCAGATTGTTTCGCCATGATAATATCAATGACGTCACTTTGTTGCCACACTTAGCAACGCAAACATTACACCCCTTCCAAATTTGTATGTTAACGTCCTAAACAACTTAACAACAAGTAAACGGATACCAATGCCTAAGAGCCAAAAGTTTGAAGCTAATAATGAAATGGCTTATGTCAGAAACTTAAGCGTTTTTATTTAATAATTATAAATTTTGAATAAACAGGTTGATTTTTGGGTCATGGAGCAGGAGTGAACGACTGAGGAGAGTTTCATTATGGAAATTCACCAAATAGTGTCCCAAAATTTTATTAAAATAAGCATACATTTACTAGCCCAATAGGTACTTAACAAACGGCAGATATTTCCAATCCATAAAATTCTTCTCGTATTGTAAATTATTTCGTTTACCATCGAATTTTTGATTATCATAACAACGAAATGCCAATTGAGATAAACCGAATGCACACAAAAATATTCGAATTTTATTGTCGAATATAAAATAAATTTAATGTTATTACTCTCTCCTGCACTACAAGCTGGAAAAACGGGTAGGTATAACATTATTTTTTAACATCTCAATCGATCTGTTTTTTTATTGGGATCATATGTCTACATCAGACTAAATACATTCTGGGGACCCAAGTGCTGGCAACTTAATTGCACGACGCATTAGTATTGCGATTCAGCATAGTGGGGCATAGTTTAACACTTCTTAATTTATTTTAGGTATGTAAATATTTGATTTATAACTCAATTTAAATTTTTTATTGTGTTGTACATATATTGTAAGTTCGCATATATATATGGGTTTACAATATGTTGTACAACAACATAAAAAAAATCTTATAAAGCAAATATTTACATGCCTAAAATAAATTTAAAAAGATGTTAAAAACTGTGCCCCCTGTGTATACATATTTACATAAGTATGCAGAAAACAGTTTAAAAATCATAAAATGAGCGTACCTTTGAACTCGCATATTTCAATGTACTTTTTTATTTTGGATTTTTCTCTATTGTTGAAATGCAGCATTGATTTTATTTATGCGTATAGTATGTTTTATAATAAAACATCAGTCTGGGTTGTAGACTTATTATTTATATTGCAAGATATGCCTAATTTTTTCATGGACGTAGGTACTTGGGCACTCTAAAAATTGACGAGGTCAGGTGGGTAATAATGAGAGGCCGCTCCCGTTTCAAAGTCTGACCGGCACACTCCGTCCCAGAAAATAACGGGAAAATTTACATAATAGAGAATCCGTGGCCACCCTAGTCCTTTGAAAGCGGACCTGCGGGTCCGCGTCGAGTGACACCGTCGTACATTAAATTAACATCCTCTCACTTTGTGAAGCCAACACCGCCGCCTAATTTGAAATAATAAAGTGGTTGTACAAGCCACTCTGCGTAACATTGTCGGATAAATGGATGACGCTAAAACAGCAAATCAGCCAAAAAAAGACTTGTATTTCTGAAAATATAATATGCTGAGTAACATAAAAAGTAACATAAAGAGTAACATAAAGACAGTCGTAGGTAAGTAGATACAGAGTAGTATTCAGATATTTCACCTCAAGACTCGTAGGTAAGTAGATATTTCACCTCAAGGCGTTTATCGACCGACTTGACAATTAATTATATCGATTAAAAAAAGAAAGAAAGAAGAAAGAAAGAAACGTTTATTACCACACCAAAAAAATAAAATAGATACATAGATTAAACAATAACAACATTAACGTTATATTGCCCACCCAAATTATTTCGTGTGACAAAAGGAGCGGACTCAGCATGTACTGCGACAGACAGGCGTCTGCGCAGCGCTGGTTTTCAGGCGGTCCCTTTTCTCACTCTGAACCACATTGTCATACTTGCGGGTGCGACCAAGGTATACATGCATGTATGTGCGTGCACACAACACGCCCACACATACATACATGTACATGATTACATGCTAAAAGTGACATAAACTAAATTAAAATAAAAAAATATAAAAACAAATAATATATATATATACAATATATACGATACATACAATACATATGTTAATGTTCCAAAACGAGAGGATTTATTATTAAAAACTATTGAAAACTATTGAGAGAATACCTGGTTAAACAATTTATTAAACTTAATTAATACATTATTTATATTTGAACTAAGCACTTAAATGGCCATAGCATTACATTAGACAAACAAATCTTCGGTTTCTAATTGTTTCTTTAAGAATAATAAACGCAATTTACATTTAAATGTTGGGCGGGACACACTGGATCGCAATGGGGGTGGGAGCTCGTTCCAAATCTTCGAACCCGAAATTTTGAAACTACCTTTGAAGCCTGCAGTTTTATGCAGGGGGACAGTCATTTTATTTAGCAGTTTACTGCGGGTATTTCTTTCGTGGAGATCCTTTCTCCACCGAATCTTATCGTATAGGTATTTCGGCTTTTGATTAAAGACTATACTATGGATTAGGCTAGCCAAGTGTAGTGTTCTACGTACGGCCATTTTTAAAATGTTCTTGATGTTAAGGATTGGCGTGATTCGTGTTCGTTTTGGTACCGAGAAGCAAAACCTAGTAGGTACAAGCGTTCTGAACTCTTTGAATAGCTGTCTTAGCGTACAGACGAGGTCCGTAGACAGTATCGCAATAATTAAACTGCGATAGCACTAATGACTCGACCAACATAAGTCTGACTTCTTCCGTAAGGTAATTTCGAATCCCATACAGAACTTTTAGCCTATAATAAGCATTCCTTATTTTAATATTAATATGGTCGATGTACCGCATCTCACCGTCCATTAGTAAACCTAGATTCTTGGCGGTTTCCACTCTTTCAACATTTTTACTATTAATAACTATCATTGGGTCAAGACTGATCATACGACTGCGCTGTAGATTTGTACCAAATATCAGGTACTTTGACTTTGAGGGATTCAGAACCAAGTTATTGTTACAGGCCCAATTGTATATTATATTAAGATCTTCATTATAATTCTACGGCGCGATTTGTGTCTTTAGGGTCAAAAGAATAGTATACCTGGGTATCATCGGCATATAAGTGAATATTACAGTATTTGAGAAGTTTGCTTAACAGTTGATCCTTTGTTAATGGTTTGGTTTACCCATTACACAAAGTTACTCCTTGAATATGTCATATTGCTATAACTGTGAGTAGCTATAAGTTATAACACCCACTAAGTATAAGTCATATAAGTCATATACCTAGTGGGTATATAAAAACATACATTATTTGTTGTTTAATTGGAATCTATATAAAAGTAGCAAATAGTATAAAAAGGAATGTACTCATATGCAACGTTGTGTATAGGAGGGATCAAAAAATGCTCGTTTTATAATATATATATATATATCTCATCTTGGCTAAGCTCACATCGTAACCCATGCCACCAGCTTTCTTTGATTCCTTTTATACAACTATTGCATAAAATACCATAAATATTAGTAATATTTGGAGTTTTTCTAAAGCAATAATGGCGAAATAAGAAGCTTTTCAAAACGATTGTCCCTGGCTGGCCAGTAAAGGAGCGTGAAAAAATACGTTTATCTTTTTTCAAAGCTACAAAAATTAGAATTCTTTTTCAAGCGTTTTTGTTTTTTTTAGGGTTCCGTAGTCAACTAGGAACCCTTATAGTTTCGCCATGTCCGTCTGTCCGTCTGTCCGTCTGTCCGTCTGTCCGTCCGTCCGCGGCTTAGCTCCGTGACCATTAGTATTAGAAAGCTGAAATTTGGTATGAGTATGTGTATGTATGACGCCGACAAAACGGTAAAATAAAACCTAAAAAAAAAACTTTTTTTCGGGCACCTCTCGAACACCTAAAGTGGGGGTGATTTTTTTTTTTCGTTTCAACACTAGTGTGTGGGGTGTCGTTGAATAGGTCTTTTAAAAATAATAGGGGTCTTCTAACATAATTTTTTTATAAAGTCAGCAGTTTAGTAAATATACGCTCCGAAAAGAAAAAAAATAGCGTCCCCCCCCCCTCTAACTTTTAAACCACGGGTCAAAAAATTATGGAAAAATTCATGAAAATGAGGCTTTGTAATTACTTTCAATGAAAACTATATTGAATAAAATCGGTCAAGCCGTTTTTGAGTTATCGCAAAATTCCATAATTTTCTTTAAAATGACGTAAGTGCCGCGCGGTGTCCTTATACTTCGAACGTTACACATATTAGTTAACTACCATACTCCATGAAAAGATATCGCTCAATCTGGCGCGTATAATCGACAACTTCCAGAAGGTAAGAAGTAATTACAGTTACTTTGGCGTTTACGACCTTTTTTATAGAGATTGAAATCTTTCTCGTACCTAATTTAAGCCCATCTATTGTGAAGGATGGGTAACTACGGAACCCTACACTGAGCATGGCCCGACATGCTCTTGGCCGGTTTTTTATTCTATCAATTATGTAGATGTCATTATGTAATTCTACAGTAGGTAGTATGTAATTCTAGGACATACGCTTCCTCGAAATGTCACTGGTTTTTTTCCGACGTTTTGGTGTGAAAGGAAGTGGCTTCATTGCTCCATTTGACTTCGTCGTGACATCGCGGAATGCTTAATAGTTACAGTATAAATTGTCACCGCTTCATACCCAGGACTAATTGTGCAGACTTTCTCGTAGAATAGGGAAGTACGAAGGTACATACATTATGGACCGTCCTTCGCTAATGAAACGATCTTTCCTTGAAGTAAAGAACCACCTTCCTAAGCAAGCTATTAAACATTTTTACAGCCTTCTTCAGGTGTATAGGTACCTAATTTGTGTCTCTGTAGCCTGGCGAAAAGATTTTATGTCTTGCGTACCAATACAAAAGAAACAATGAAGAATATTGTGATAGCTTCAGGCTATGTGTTGCCGGGAAATACGATGGAGCACTTTTCACATTAAAGGCTTCAATTTTAATATTTTTCTTGGTTACCTATCGTAAGCCCAATTCTTATTTACCATCTGTAACGGTTCGCTAAATTATAATTTGTCCGAAAGCTTAATTTTTTTTCTAAAATTGTTCAAATTCCAAAATAATTATAAAACAAGGTTAGATACCTATCCTAATGGTTTGGTTAAAACGATGTTCAAAAAAATACTGAATGAAAATTTGGCGAAACGTTATCGATGGGAAACAATATTTGCGAGTTGTGATAGGATAATATTTTTCTTCTTTATTTTCAATCGTACATATAAGAAGAAAAACTTTGAATGACTATCTTATTAATAAAAGCAGCCCCACTTACATGTGTGTGAATAGTCGTTTGATGTATTATCAAATACAGATAATAGAATATATTGTACGTGTAAATTATTTAGGTATATACATTCGTGTGCTCAACATGACAAAAATAACAATGCCGTTATAATTGATCGTTATTATTAGGTATTATACTTTTTGTAAGTTTTTGTTTGGCTGTACCTACCCTGTACCTATCAAATAGACACCGCCACTTTATCTTATTGTACAGAATCAAGAAAGAAGAAAAATGGCGCAGCAAATTTATCGAATTGCTAAACCGGCCGAATCAGTAGAACTAAAAACGTAAATGCAGCAATCGTCGTAATTGGTTAACCGCCGCGCATCATTAGGTAATTGCAGCTGAGGCCCACTGCAGCCTGCGCCAGGGTTCGACAGTAGATCTTTGATCAGAAAGGTAGCATATACATTTGGGTTTCAACGACATTTCCGACCTTTTAGATTATGCGACAGCCCAACAGATCTCTAATCAGAAAGGTAGTATATGCATTCGGGTGGCAACGGGGCTTCAGGCCTTTAAATTACGCGGTACTCCAAAGTGTCCAATTCATAGAGAACCTTGGCACGCCAGAGACAAAACACGGGGATGTTAGATGTACCTAAATACACAGTGTAAATAATTACACTAAAAAATAAGGCTCTGCTTGTTAAATGAGGGCTGCTAGGGCTGAAAATTGTAATGAAAAATGTACGTGCCCAAATACACTGGAACTTAAATATCAGGGGTCAGTGTAAGATTGTCAGCGTAAATGATCCTGCGACCACGCTTTCGAATCTTAATTTCCGGCACAAAGGCGTTTTTTGCAGGTTAAGAGTTAAATTCCCATAGCAGTGATTGTTTTTTTTTATAAAATAAATTTGTTTACAAATCTTTAGGTGGTTTAAAACTATTAACGCCCCTATAAAAAAGAGTGCTACGTTTACGTGTATAATTATAAAGTTAAATACTCGTCGATAGTTTCTTTTTAGTATCATACCTGAAGTTTGCTGTCATGCAGCCGGGTAAAAAAAATGTCTTCTTTCATAGGTTTTAGCGAAATTAATGCTTACCGACTCAATATATCGGGATTTTTTTTCGAACAGACGAGTTTTTATTAAGTTCACTTGTAATTACTAACTTTGTAACTCAATGTTATCAAATCTTAGAAGTACCTAAATTTTAACCAACTTCTAATTGTCATATATTTTATTTATTAAAAGACACATGAAAGGAAAAATTACAATAAGTTCTGATCCGCATCGCAGGCTTCGTCAGGTGAGATACAACAACAAAATCAGCAACAGGCTTCGTCAAATACAAACCAATGATATGATCCACAACAGGCTTCGTCAATTTCGTTAATGAGGCACGCCCCGAATCGTACCTGGCCCAAACGTACCCATCACACTGGCGGTGGCTCATTGTCATATTAAAATGAAACATTGCATATATGTAGTAAGTAAGTAAGTAAACACTTCATTGTACACAAAAACAGATTATAAATACAAAAAAGTATGTTAAAAAGTTATTTTTAACCATTTTAATCAAAGACACATTTAAATCAAATTCGATCAACAAAATTTACAGTCTCATACTAACGAAAAAGAAGTCAGTGCCCTCTGGCCCTAAATAAATAACATATCAACTACATGGTTTATCATCATTTGCTAAACAACTTTTGACAAATAATCACTTAACAAACAACGATTTACAAACTATTCATTTCACAAACTTGTCATTCCTTAAAATGCTCATTTTACAAATAATTACTCGACAAATATACATTTAGTAACTTTGACAGTTTATAAACATATTGAAAGACAAAGTTCCATTAAAAAAATATTCACTTCACGAATAAATCGTTTTAAAAATCAGTTATTCTGCAAAATGTTAATTGATAAACTATTGTTTCATAAAAATACTAAAAGTAACTCCATGAATATGAAACGCAGGACTTAAAGAGGGGCCGTTTCTGGGACTAAAATTTTTTTTACACCTTTTTTTGACTCTTTTTGGGCTCAAATTAGATTGAATCTTGTATATTACGCTAAAATAAGCATGTTTTGTTCTTTAAACGTTGTCTCTCAGAGCGATATTTACCGAGATATTGGGGTTCAAAAAATAGTTATTTGTGCAACAAGAGAGCAAAGTTGTTTTTTGTTGCGAGTGCTGATTTTGAGTCCCGAGCAAGCGAAGGATTCTGTGTTTGAATCACGAGCGTAGCGAGTGATTCTATGTTAGAATCCTGAGTGAAACAAGGGACTCAACGGCACGAGATGCAAAAAACTTTGCTCTCGTGGCACACACAAATTTTCACCTCATCAGTGAGAACAATATATTCGACTTTTTGTACTTTTTCTTCCAACCATTCAGGTGTAGGTATGTTTATAGTCTTTGTTGCTGATTTCAATGATATTATTAATTAGAAAATATATACTTGCTGCTTAAAAAGGAATAACAATATCATTTAATTGAAATTATATTTACGTTCCAACACTGTACGAGTTCATCACAACCAACACGGTTATTGTCATTATTTGATCAAATTGGAAGATATAGCAGATACGTGACGTGTTTATTTATTATTACGAAATTTTGTTTACAGTTTGATTAATATTTTTACTCGTAAAGCTCCAAACACAATAAATACAAAAGAAAATAACAATAACAATTTAAACTCGATATTTTTTAAAGTTCGTTTCGAATATGCATCCATACTAATATTATAAATGCGAAAGTGTGTCTGTCTGTCTGTCTGTATGTTACCTCTTCACGCTTAAACCGCTGAACCGATTTAGATGAAATTTGGTATATAGATAGTTTCAGTCCCGGGGAAGGACATAGGATACTTTTCATCCCGAATTTAGTATTCCCGTGGGATGAGCGGGTAACACCGCGGGGCACAGCTAGTCTATGATAAATTGGTGAAATTATAAATTCTTATTATATTTACAGTAGGCAATAAGTTGAAAAATCTTATTTTTTTTCAACAATAATAACTTTATATAAAAGACACAATTATTTTAATATTCGGTCGTTAAAAACAATATGTTGCAATTAATACTTTTTCGGGTGTTTTTAATGAACTTTATGGTATAACACGTATCCGAACTGTTCTCATTCGAGGACGGATTCGAAAATCGAATTTCAAATTGATATGTTTTATTATATAGATATGAAAGAAACAGAGTGCATCATTCAATTGATTCAAATTTTATAATTTACCTGCGGCTGATTAATGACAATTCATGGCCAAAAATTAAAAAAATACTTTGTACTCACGCTCGAAACAAAATCGCATTTTGTTCACTGTTAGCTCGCAGCAAAATCACCATGTTTGAGCTGGTGAGGTGAAAATATTTTTTTTTCAATGTTTGCCATTCTTAGACTAAATTAGATTGAGTGATGTTCCATTTTTTAAGCAAGCATTTTGACGCTCCGCTCGCTCCGCTCTACATGGGCATAAAACAAACCTAACCTACAGCTTTCGGTTTTTGAACCATGTTACCTTATTAATTAATTTGTCTAACGTTGTTTGTAAAATGAATATTTATGAAACGTTGTTTAGCAAGTGATTGGCTACCGAACTACATGCATGCTGAAACGGTGAAACGATCGTGTAACTTCACTCGATTTAATGGACACCACTATTTAAATTATTGTTATTTATATCGTTATATTAGGTTTAAATCCAATAATATAAAATTTGCATCAGCTCAGTGTTGGTTTGAAACTATCACTTAATATAATATTTCGAATATGATAACTTTGGCTTTTGTAATACGAGAAAGTTAGGCGTTGAACCATACTCGTGGACTCTTGACCCCTTTTATAGCTTTTATCGGACATTGAATCGAGTTATAGAGCTGGCACTGAAATTTGCGTATCAACTGCATTTTCATGAAATTTATGAGATTAATTAATTAATGAATTGGCACATTCTAGAGGCATTTTGTGTTGACAGACTTCCGACTTTACTGGTTGGCTGCTTCTACACTTCTTATTACAATTTTTTAACAAAATGAGATCTAGAATCATGCATATAACTCGTGTTTTTTTTGCACTATACTTAATAGGTACAACTCTTTAAATGTTAACGTTTTTCACATAGATATTTATGCTTTTGCGCCTAGCATAGGATAATCTAAAAAAAAAGTACTGTCAAGAAATAGTTACAATTGTTATTTGCGAGGCCCATACAGGAGTAGTATTTTTTTAAGCAACTAAAAAAAAATTTTTTTTCTAGAATTAGTTTCTGCCTAAAAAAAACAAATCTTCCACGTCCTCGATGCGTTTTCGTATCATTGGTCAACTCCTTTAGTTATTATTCTATATTAGCGGTTTATTATATGACCACATGGAGAACATCTCAATCACCTACGCTTCGCAGACGACATCGTTCTACTTGCAGAAACACCTGAAGATATTGGAAGAATGTAGGCATCGATGCGGGTTGGCCTGAAAATGAATATGGAGAAGACGAAATGGATGAGCACCTCCGTCAGCGCAAACATATCATTGAACGGCAAAGCGATTGAGGAAGTGAACGACTACATATACCTGGGTCAGAAAATAACATTAAAGAAAGATCCATTAGACTCTGAAATTAGCAGACGCATCCAGCTTGGATGGGGCGCATTCGGTCAGCTCAAAAATCCCACAAACACTGAAAACGAGAGTCTACAACCAGTGTGTCCCAGTAATGGCATACGCATGCGAAACGTGGACGCTAACCGCAGGAAGAATCCGCCGTCTAAAAGTGGCACAGCGAGCTATGGAGCGCTCAATGCTCGGAATCTCTCTGCGAGATAGAATACGAAACGAAGACATTCGCCAACGCACGAAAGTTACCGACATCGGGAAAAGAGTTGCGCAATTGAAGTGGCAATGGGCTGGTCATATATGTCGCAGAGACGATGACAGATGGAGTCAGCGAGCGCTACACTGGAGGCCACGAACGGGTGGCAGAAGCGTTGGAAGACCGCAAGCCAGATGGTCGGACGACATTAAAAAGACGGCAGAGCCGACCTGGAGTAGGATCGCCGCATCAAGATCAGCTTGGAAATTCATGCAAGAGGCATATGTCCAGCAGTGGACGCATATATGCTGAGAAGAAGAGAGAAGATTATATGACCACATGTCTATGGCTCAAATGGGCAAAATAAACATTGTATGACTTCAGATCACGTTTAGCACTCTTGGCAGAGTACCAATTATTTTTCCAAATCCGAATCTACATCATGTTGTTTATTCTTCATGCAATTATAAAACAATTATGACCCATCTACTGAACCACAATTTGATATATAACAGTGTCAAAGGCGAGCGATTGTTTGCTATATGTATTACACGACGCAATGAGCTGAATAAGGCAATTCGAACTGCAGTAATCTAGAAGCAAACGGAGCAAGATCGCATACACGCTCCGTGTAGTGATGTGCCGTTCCCGGGGTAATCCCCTTTCGGGGAATATACATATCATGTTTGGTATATGTACAGAAATAATAACATTTTCTTATGAATTTGTGTAGATGTCGTGGTCAGTCATTTGACAGATGTCTCATTAAATGTATATATATTATTTTTTGTACTTTTAGGAAACTATGGGTCTTCTTTCTGTTCTTGTAATCCTATACAATTGTTTGTGTATGACTGTTTGTTTCTTAATAAAAAAATAATATAAAAAATAATAATAAAAAAATATTAATCCACATCATTAATGTAGGTCATTGTTCTACATTGTTGTGTACCGAAATAAATATTAGTAACAGCAGCGCCATCTCTTCATTAATTTGACACTGCTGTAAAGGAGTGCAATGAATTGTGAACATGTGTAATGCATGTCCATCATAGATGGCGCTAATGGTATAGTTATTTGTGCAACAAGAGAGCAAAGTTGTTTTTTGTTACGAGTTTTGATTTTGAGTCCCGAGCAAGCGAAGGATTCTACGTTTGAATCACGAGCGTAGCGAGTGATTCTATGTTAGAATCCTGAGTGTAGCGAGGGACTCAACGGCACGAGATGAAAAAAACTTTGCTCTCGTGTAGCACACACAACTTTTCACCTCATCAGCGAGAATATATTCGTCATTTTGTGCTTTTTCCAACGTATGTTTATAGTCTTTGTTGCTGATTTCAATAATATTATTAATCAGAAAATAGATAAGTGCTGCTTAAAAAGGAATAACAATATAATTTAATTGAAATTATAATCAACCAACCAACACGGTTATTGTCATTATTTGATCAAATTGGAAGATTAAGCAGATACATGACGTGTTTATTTATAAATACATATTATATTACGAGATTTTGATTATAAATTGATTAATATTTTTACTCCTAAAACACCAAACAAAATAAATGCAAAGAAAAGAACAATTACAATATGAACTCGATATTTTTTAAGGTACGTTTCGAATATGCATCTATGATAAATGGTGAAATTATAAATTATTAGGTATTATATTTACAATAAGTAATAAGTTGAAAAATCTTATTTTATTTGAGCAATGATCTATTGTTTTATATAAAAGGCACAATAATTTGTCGTGAAATAAAAATATAATAAAGAAAAAAAAATACGTTCCAATGAAAACTTTTTCGGGTGTATTCAATGAATTTTTTGGTATAACGCGTATCCGAACTGTTCTCAATCGAGGTCGGATTCGAAAATCGAATTTCAAATTGATAAGTTTCTATCCCTCTCTTTTATATACATATGAAAGAAACAGAGTGCATCGAGATTCAAATGATTAGAATTTTATAATTAACCTTGGCTGAAGAATGACAATTCGTGGTCAGATATTGAAAAAATTAAAAAGCTACTTTCTACTCACGCTCGAAACAAAATCGCATTTTGTTCACTGTTATCTGACAGCAAAATCGCCATGTTTGAGCTGGTGAGGTGAAAAATATATTGCAGAATAGAAATAAGTATAAGGATAAAAACGGATGGGGAATTGACAGCTTACGTACCTACATTGCGAGTCTAATCGAAACTTTAAGATGTGTACTGGTAATCCAAAGAGATACTGGGTTCGATCCCTGGTGGGGGCCAGGTGTGATCGCAAATAAATTATTCTTTGCGCATTGATCTTTTTATCTAAGTATACAAATTTGTTTTTTTTTTCAAACAATTTTGTTCCGAAACAAAAAATATTTACTATACTTTATGATATCACTTATATCATGAAGTAGCTATGCGTTTAGCTATTTATCGTCAAACGCTGATTGACTGATTTATCTGGCCAGGCCAGACCAAATCCTGATATGGGCAGCAGGTATTCTCCATACCATAAAATACAACTATTTCATAAAGGATTGACCTCATCATGATGTGATAAATTTTCAGATCTGGGCACGACATTATAAAAACTAATATTTTATAGCGGTCCCTAAACTACGATGAATTGATATGGTTAATGTTCACTATACTACGATTTCTAATTCAAGACCAAAAAAACTATCACAAGGTTGCCACTACAATAAAATATTTTTACAATAGTAAAATCCTGTTTAATTTTTAAACACACTCAGTTAATTTATTTATTGGTAATTTTAACTCTATGTTTTAACAAAATAATTAGATATATATTTATTACTACATAAATACGAAAGGAGATAATAAAAACTAAACATCGGATTTTTTTGGTACAAAGTCTGTTATTATACTTGTAACACTTCAGCTAAGAAACAAACTCAGATGTTATTTAAATCTAAATAATTAACATGTAGCTAATCGACAAAATACGGATTTTCTTTCTAAAAATATTTTTTTTTACAAAAACCTAATCTATCAATGATGTGGCATATTTGCAATATGTTTCCTTATATTTATAGAGGCAACATAATATAAAAAGGTTGGCGAAACCTGAAAAATTTACTTGACAGTGACATAAGTGACTTTGACAGTGACATATCTGTCGTAGTTTTTTTGTTCTTGAATTAGAAATCCGAGTATAAGCTTAGATCCTCCCACAAAAACACGAAATTATAAATACCGACCATTCTCCTATCGTGTGATATGTCTTTACGTCGACATTGGCAAAATACATCTTGCTAACCCAGCAAGAAGTGAAAGCCACAGGGAAAAAAAAAAAAAAAATAAGCTTAGAAAATAGATTTTTGTAGGTATTGTTCTCCAGAATATTCTCAGCATATTATAAAATAACGAAGATTCTTAAACAGTTTGTAACCATCAATTCTTAAATAACATATTATATGTTAACCTTAAAATACCTTTTTGAGAATATTGCTAGGCGAATTAATATAATTATTAAAGATTTTTGTGAAATACCTATGAAAATTAACAAATAACTTCTTTTGGCTTAAATTCTTTTGATTTGATTTACTACCTGTATGCACCCAAATTTCAAATTCCCGGGAATATTCCCCAGGTAAATATTCCCGCAGCACATCACTAGGCATGTAGCCGTATTAGCGATACGGTGGCGTAATAGCGTAGCCAGCTAACTTAAGCTGCAACGCAAACTTAATGTAACTTCCTCGGCCCAGCCCGATAATGTACCCACGACCCATTTATCTAAGTATTCCTCGTTTTAATTATCGAATTTTAAACGGTCTTATCCCTCTTAGCTAATTACCCGTGACTTTGAGTTAATCCGACTTTCTATGTCCAATAAAATGGACAGATTTTGATAGATTTACAGATGTAAATTCTCACTTTTATATTATTTATTAAGTCTGTAAAATGCCTACGAAGTTCGGCTGCGCGGCAAAATTGGGTTATGATTGTTTTACTTTTCCGTAGTCGGGTATAAAGTATCCTATAAACAATCGTGGAGTCTCAGCTATCTGTGTACCTACCAAAAATAGTTGCATTCAGTTCAGCCGTTGAGGCATAATTAAAGACATATAAAAGAAGAAACATACATACAAAGAATCCATTCCTTTCTGGCTTAATAATTGAAACGTCAAATGGAGAAGGGTCTGAAATATGAAATTGGATAATTTACACAAATCAGAACAGATGCATGTACTAAATTCATTAATTTAATTTAATGTTTCATATACTAATTTACAAAAACGAAAGATAATAATGAGTGCTAAATTAACCAATAAACCACTAGTATATTTATATACTAATTATAAATTAACTATATACCCCTGTTAGTACCAAATCATTAATTTAACTGCTCACTTGCGCGCCTCACCCGGGGGTTTATATCAATTTCCTTGCAAGCTGTCTGCAGCTCGTTTAATTAAAAGGGGATCTGCTCCGTGAGTGCAGTTAAGCTCGTGTTTGCTCTCCATCTGCGCTTGTTGTGTTGTGAGCGACCCGCTCTTGACCGGAGGGGAGACAGGGCAGTTTATAATGACTATAACAGTATAACATAATATGTATATTGATAATGTCGTTTATTTGGCTATTATACGTATACCTACAAACATATGTTCATACACGAATAAATGTGTCTAGTATATATTTATCATTGTCGTTGTTTTTTTTTGCTCCACTTTATCTACCACTCCACCTTATGTATACTTTAGCGATGTGCTGTACTAACATTAAAAAAAAACAACTACTCTGATGCACAATTGGAAATAGGTATACATTTTAGTCATTCAATGTCAATGTATAATATAATATGTTAGGTACCTGATTTTATTTATATTGTTATTTTATTATAATCACTATCCTCATATCGCCGGTCCCTAGTAAAAAAGTCGGATCTACAAAATTGCCATTTTCGTTTTATTGCGTTAATGCTTATTAAATACATTAATCTTTAATCGTACATTTACAGATTTTTCAAAATTTCATTATTTTCACGAATAATCAATGTCAAAAATGTCGTATCTTATACAGTGTCCATTTAATATTGTCAGATGTGGTACTTCCGACTATGTTAACTGGGTTAGCTGAAAAGTTTTGTGTAGTATGTGGCACTTCCGACATTACTATTCGGAATTTTAAGGGTACCTTATGTCGTATGTACCACTTACGACATTTTATTACGGAATATAAATTGTATCTTGTGTCGTATGTGACACATCCGATGTTTTTTGCCGGAAAATATATTCCAACTTTGGTCGCATGTAACATATCCGACATTTTTTCACGGAAAATAAATTGCAGTGTATGTCGTAACTATCACAATATCTTTGGATGCTTTAAATTTTGTCTTATTGTTTGAATATTGCAATCAACAGTTTGAATGAAATTGGGTATTTAGTAAACTTATTGATGGTTTCGAACGATAAATAATAATTGGGAGATGTTTCTGGTGAATGTGGCAACTTCAACCAAGCTCCTGATAAAAAAATAAATCCGTCTGACTTCTGGTTCTTCTGAAGGAAAATAACCAGAATAAGAACATAATGAGATAACGATTACTCGTGGCAATGCCGAGAACATTTCAGAATGTGTGTAATTAAATGTACAGTTAAATAATAAGTAACGGCTCATGACTTCTTCTTTAGTCGAACACATATTCCTGAGAATCGTGATCACTAGATTTCATATCCCTTATCACTTTTCTCTATTGGTCTCAATTGATGGTCGCCATCACCGCTTGATAGTTCTCTTACTTTTGGTCAGTTTATCTAAGTCAGTAGGAATCTAAGCTCTTTACCCCACGGTGAGAGTGGAACTAATCTTTCGAAAGAACTAGAAATATCCTTAATGGTGCTTTCGAACTCATAAATTAAAAGAGGCGATAAGTATGTTTCTGCATTCCCTTGACGATGCCACTTATTACCAAAGGTTCAACAATAGATCTCAGTCTTTAATTTGTGATTTGCACCAGTCCAATTGCAACGTGTTTCTAGGCGAGGTTGAGATGTCTTACAAACAGTTCCAAAGGTCAGGTTAACCCGACACTAATTTGAATAAATCCTAGATAGCAACCTATACAAGGTTGGTATGGCTATCAAATAACTTAAAAATGCAGCGGATGATGCTGGAGCGCATAGGCGTATCTAGGGGGTTGCCGGGTGGGCCGTGCCCACCCCAGTATGGTCTAATGCCCACCCCAGGATTTTGGGTTACCGATAGAAATTCATGGCTTCATCTCTTAGGATATGGCCAGGCCCCTCCCTAGGCCCACCCCAGGCCCCCACTGAAAAATAATCTTAGATAGCGATGTCTAAGATTCTGAAAGCAGCATGGTAAAATGGTAAAGAAAACCCTGTAGAATTTATTAAATCATGTTATAATCGAAGGCAAAACGATAGGAGCATGGCCGAAAAGTGTGGCATGTATACTGCTCATCTTCAGGGAGGTTTATATGACCCTTCTCATAAATTACAGACCCATCTCGCTTATGAATCATGACTATAACCTGTGTAGTCGACACTCTTATCACGAACCGTCTCGCACGCAGGTTTGACGACTTTCATCCCCCCAACGCTGGTAACCGCTAACCCTAGAACCCTAGGTACCGTAAACCACGTCCATATGTATATGTATATGTACTTCCATTTCTTTGTACTATTAGAAGGCTCTCGATTCGACTACGACTTAGTTAGACGGTGCTGCGGTCTCTCAAGTAGTACTAATGTCTCCAAAAAATTCACAGCTGCATAGAAAGATTAATTCAATTTTTTGGTTTTTGACGGACTAGTATCAATATCAAAAGCAAAGACGTCAGCCACCTTCTCTCTTCTGATGATATCGTCGTAGTAAATGACTAGTCATTGCTGAGGCTCTCAAAGATCTTGGAAAAATGCTCAAAGACTTCAGTCGTCTCCCAATAAGTGTATCTTAAAATGAACATTAAAAGACAAAAATTATGTTAATATTTTTTTTGATATCAAACTAACATAATTAAAAAACAATATTTATAAATTTTATTATACTGGGTAAAACCGCGGATTTTTATACCACTAAAATGTCGTATCTCACCACAAAACACTGTGTACAATCCAAATATAATTGTAGTAAGTGACACTTGCGACATAAATAATAATGCAATATCCGATTATAAAAGTCGTTAGTGCCACATCCGACTAATTACTGCGAACCATATCATGCAAAAAAGTCGTATGTGGCAGTTATGACAGGATATCGGATGACAATTTCCAGGTAAAAAGGTAGCATGTCTTATTTCTGGCATTTCTAATAAATAATTTATAGTTTTGTTTACACATACTCTAAAAGTACTTAATAATAATAACTTTGGCCAAATTTCGTAACAATAGGACTTAAATTGACAATTTTATACACAAAAACGTCTTTAAAAAACTTTAACTGCCTCTCCTGGAAAGTAGTCATTTTGCAGATCCGACTTTTTTACTAGGGACCGGCGATATATACATACACAAACATAAATGATGAACACATGTCCAATTAACTTTATTTGCATTTCATTATAAACAGCGGCATTCATTACCTCACTGAAATAATAACCCCCGTTAATACCAAATCATTTATTTAAGTGCTCACTAGCGCGCCTGACCCGAGGGTTTTATAGTTATCAATTTCCTTGCAAGTGACTGCCGCCCTCGGCAGCTGTCTGCAGCTTAATTAAAAGAGAATCTGCGCCATGAGCAGTCACGGTTAAGCTGCACAGTTAAGCTCGTGTTTGCTCTTCAACTGCCCTTGTTCCGACCTGCACTTGACCAAAGGGGAAACAGGGCAGACTTGACTGTAACTGCTGCCTGCAGTATTATATACCTATATTCATATTCAGCTTTAAAATTGATTTAATTTTTAGGGTTATCAATAAAACTAAGATCGCAAAATCATAATAGGAGGATCATGATTTCTCTTTTTTTTTTAACTTGGATGAAAACTGTAGAAAAGAAATCACATTTCTAGGGTTCCGTACCCGAAGGATAAAGACGGGACCCTATTACTAAGCCTCCGCTGTCCGTCCGTCTGTACGTCCGTCACCAGGCTGTATCTCATAAGCCGTGATAGCTAGACAGTTAAAATTAACACAAATGTTGTATTTCTGTTCCCGCTAAAGCAACAAATACTATTCATGATAAAATAATAATAATGAAGGAAGCTCCCATTAAAAAATAGGGGTTCTTCCCTGATTTTTCGTTCGACGGGCATTTCCTTATGAACCGTAATAGTTGAGATTTCCACAAAATGTATATTTTTTTTACCGCTATAACAACAAATAATAATATATTTAAAAAAATAAGTAAAAATTAAACGGGAGTCCCGTACAAAGAACGTGTTTTTTGCTCGATATTGGTACGGAACCCTTCGTGCGCGAGTCCGACACGCACTTGGCCGGTTTTTTATTGAATAAGTTGAAGTAAACAAACATTATCAAAACCACTGAGTAACTTTTTAAACTCGTAACGTCACCAGTAGGTATGAATTTTATGTAGAGCGTTTTCGATGCTGAGAAGAATAATATTACCCGGTTATTCAAAAAAAAATTTAAGTTGTTTTCCAAGAGAGTTCAGGTTATTTGGACTTAGAATCCTGAGTGCGTTTGCTTTTCGTAGGAGAAAAACGGTAGCTACTGTAATTTCCGATTTCCGATTTTTATATAAAAGAACGTATAAAATCACTGACAAAATATGGATCTAGATAATAAATGAGTTTTGTTTTGAACCACGGTCCAATCACTGTAGTTGGGTAGTTTTATGGTTACTGCAATGGAAAATCAAAAAAAGCATGAAAAATTATAGCACTTTTTTTTCAATTTATTTAAATTTAATTAAAATATTTCGTTATTAAAAGTACGTAATTACCATTTTTTTTTTAAAGAAAAAGCCCTGTCTGAGTTTTGAGTTAAATTGTACCTATAAAATGTTAGGTTTGCGTGCTGATGCTGATATTTCCCTTTTAAAGCATTAACAAGTAGGTACATATTTAGATAATCGAACGAGAAGAGACTTGCATACCATAACTTTTTAAGGAGTGTACTTTCCGTAGATTTAACCTATGACGGAAAGTAACCACTCAACTAGTTACCGAACCAAAATGTTATTTTTTTAATAAAACGAATACCCTTTTTTAAATTGTATTTTAGGTTATTTAGAGTAAGGTTTTATAATTATTATTTTTTTATATTTGTTTTAGCTTTTAGATTTAATTATGTAGATTCAGTTATGATTTTAAATATCCGAATAAAAGCCTTTCGATAAAACGAAAATATTGTATATAATAAACGTAACAAAGCTAAGCAAAACAAATGAAATGTTTTCCTTATCTACCTAATGGGCGTGACTAAAAAGAAAAAGGCTATAGGGAAAACATGTCTTTTTCCAAGAAGTTAATACAATTACAGTGTCGTAATTGTAATATCTATGCGACGTAACAATATCTACATGGCAGGCCAATTTTTATCCAAATTGGCTTTGTAGGAAAAATAAAAAATATATATTACTTAGGATAAACGAAACTGCAACAATGAAGGAAAATGTGGCGGCAAACCTGCATAGTGCGCGTTTTTGCCCGAACAGACGAGCAAAATTGATAATTATGTTTTGAATCATAAGATAGGTACTTATTATTTTTCTCCCATGCGCATCGGGTTTTTCATCCTTAATTAACTCGATTGCAACGAATCAGTCGAGATGCTCATGATACTGTATATACTAAACTATCACACCATTGTAAACCACTAAATTTAATAGATACTACATAGAAAACCTAGATAGATCATGATAATGAAACGTACTGAAAATAGCTCCATCTATCAGTCGCAATTACTTTTTTTTTATTGGGAAACAGTTTTTGTGGCCTTCATGTTAATACGGCTGGACAAAGTTGCGAATCTTATTCATTTAATACAAATAAATATACAGATATATTGATTTCTTGAAATAAAAAAGATATTTGTATTTAACGACACACAGATCACATTATTTAAATCAACGATATTCAAATTGCTCTGCGGCAAATAAAAATGGGCCCAAAAAATAATCACATCCGTATTTATGACCTTTTGCCTGATCACAAAACACTTCATAAAACGTGGGAATAAATTGCACAATAAAATGATCGTTCCATTTTACGTCCGCCGTATCCTGTCTCGTAAAATGACAAAACTCTGGAGACACTACATCTGGAAGATCTCGCGTGTTTCTATTTACTTTCGAACCCTCATTTCTGCATTGCAATTTCATCAAGTCAAGTACTTTGTGCCTGAGGGTGCAAAGTCGTTTTTGCTACGTAGAATGATTTAACATTGGAGGGTTGGGAAAGTAGACAAGGGATATGTCGCTCTCATTCCAATTACACTGCATTCATTATATTAATGGAACTGTAAACGGCAGTTAATTACAGAACTTCACATTCTATTGAAGTGCATTCGGCACATGTGACTATTGTGGTGTCACACTATTTGTAATCGCTTTGTGCATACCTGGGCCCGAATCCAAGAACGACAATATCCCCAATTTCATTGTGGCATTATAATATCGGAAATATGTCCACGTTACGATATTCGATTATTGACTGTATTAAGTGACATGGAAGGTTAATATTTTAAAGGAGAAAAGGCAAAATGAGAGATAATTAAGTACCTTTTATCTCTTTTTATCTTTTTTTACCGCCATAAAGTATAAAGTTTAGTAAATTCCTACTATATACATTAAAATAATTAGAAAAAAAAGATATAAACTTTTAAACAATGCAATGACATATAATTTAGTCTTAGTTCAATTTTTAGTTTTAATTACATAAACTTGTTATTTTTTATGTTTTATTTTTGACCCATAATACATGTAGGTATATATATTTTTCATGACATCGATTACAGAAAAGCTCCAAAGAAGATGCATTTAAGTACCTATAATCAAATTTCTGCTCTGCAGTATTCTAGTATATCTATTTGGCTTTATGGTTGACAGGTAGAGAATGTCATTTGGCATTAAGTCCGCTATTGGTACTGCCTCTTTCCTTTGTCCAATTAAGTCTAAATAAATAAAATACATTATAAAATGCATTCTTAAAATAAAAAATATATATAAAGCCTGACCAGAAATATATATAAGGTTTGTCAAGAGGGCGCTATTTATAAGATTTATGTGGCAACAATTTTGCAACCAATCGCAACCCACTATAATGACATAACTTTAAATACCTGTCAGTTCCACTATCATATGTTAACCTTGTAATTTAATTTAATGGAATGCACTCTTTTCCTGACTGTTTTTCGTGTAATAAACACGGGTACACTTTATTTATAATCTTACGTTCACAATCACGACTGTGAATGGTTTTCGGCATTTTCTTTAGATAATTTTAAATATTCGTCTTTTAAAGAAACCACCTCGAATGACATTGACATTGTTGACAAACCATCATAAAACCATTTGCCAGTGTAAGAAATTAGTTCCAGTGAAATTCCGCAATATGGCGCATCCTCATATATTTCTGGTCAGACTTTAAATAAATAAATAAGTATTAAGGAACAATCTTTCAAAAATTGACCTAGCCCCAAACTAAGCAAAGCTTGTATTAAGGGTACTTAGACGACGATATACATAATATATAAATACATATATAGATATATTAACATCCCTGACCCAGGAATACATACATTTTCGAGTTCATCACGCAAATATTTGCCCTGGCGGGATCCCAACCCAGGACCGCCGGCTCCGTAGGCAGGTACACTACAAACTGCACCAACCGCGTCGTCAAACATAATAACAAATAATGAACAATCCCAAATCAATTAGGAACGTGGCAATCCGGCACGAGAAAGTTTCACGTTGGCGTTCGTTACTTTTTCAGACAGGCACCTACAGTGCAAATATGAAAATGTATTGAAAATGTTTTCATCGCGGTTGATCGCTGTTACTGTTCAGCGGTTAGTACGATTTGTTGTAAGTTTTGATGTAGTTTACAGGGTGGGTCAAACAAATAAAACCGGCGCCGAAGGCTGCTATTCAAAGTCAACAGCATTGCTGAGTGGAGACCATTTCGAATGTACATCTCTAAAACATCCTCGTACATGCATCGTCTATAATACCTGATACTGAAAATTTAAATGATGTTTTATCTTGAATAAAATTATCTCTTCTAATTCTAAATATCTATTGGTTCAGAGACAACAATAATTGATGCCTTGATGGAAATTATATACTTCTACGAATATATATGTACATCAATTTCCAATTTCAAGCTCACTGGGTTTTTCTAAAGCCAATTTTATGTTAATCTTGCCCATATAATTAGAATATCAAACACAACGTAGAGAATTAGGATTATCTCAAATTTAAATTAAACATACGATAAACCCGAACGTTAATAATCATATTCTCCTGGTAAAGTTACTTCGTAGAAAGTTTCTTCGGAGTTGCGGAGCCTTTAGCTGATTACCCTCAGTTTAGTCGTAAATGTAAAATTTGCACTGAAATTTCGTTTGATTTAACAAATTAGCTTTCTTGTTGCTCATGCAGGTTTTGGCTGAATTACTATGTATTTTTTCTATTTTCTAAGCCTGACTTCTTAACTTTGAGACTCACAATTTAATCGACGGGTCTAATTTTATTAATCTTGATGCGAAGTTTATTAAAATAGCTATTCACAAATCCTTCGTAATTTGTGAGATTAGGTATGTTGGATAAATCAATTTTGGCGGTTAACGGATAAACTACGCTCCGTTAATTTAATACGTCGTAACGCAACCGACCTCGTCTGCGGATTCCATCCAAACATTCAAATTAACATTTGAACAACCCGCTGTTGGATTTAATCCACTAGAACAATATCATTGTTAACATTTCATCGCTCCCGGCTATGGTGCGTCTACGATATTTAGTAGCTGAGCTTAATTAATTAAATTAAGCAGTCCATAGAGAAATCGTGCCATTATTATAATTAATAATGTACACGATTCGGAGTGAAGCGTTACGTGCGCCTAAATTCCACGCGCTCGGATCATGGCCGTACTTCTAGCGCAACTTTGACTCGCGACTCTTTTCCAGTGGCGCGGAGACATTCCCGTTAGTGGTTTTGTATTCCACATAAAGTCGATTCAGTTCAAGTCATTTATATAAAAAAAACCTTTATCGCGCGACAAGATAGCTTCTCTACGCGCCGCGACCTCACTATTAGCATTGGCATAGCGCACACATGGGTGATCATCTACACTTTCCGCCTGTTCCCTAAAAATCGTCGCGTTCGTAGCGATTTGTAGCGACGCACAAGCGTTTTGATCAAAGATAAAAATATTCTTTTTCCGTTATTTTAATAATCGCTTTCCATACAGCACACTACAGTGCGAGAAAAAATTGGGATGATTAGTGAACTCGTGGATAGTTAGGAACCTATTGCTCGTGTTATTAGTGTGGTCCATATTGTATGCCTAGTCCATATTTGAGGAAATTACTTAACAATTTCAAACTTTTTGTATATACCAACGTTATTATAGTATTATTTATCCCCATCGACAAGGAACATTGTTATTGAATTATGAATGAACTGCATTTAGGACCTCCCTGTGGAACTTTTTATGCGTCATCTAGTTATGCAGGATAATAGAAACAAACAATTCATTCATCTGAAGTGGGTTTTTTTTCTCAAGATGACGGTGCTACTTTATTAAAAACCATTGCCAGAGCTATTATTGTACGAGTAGCAGTATCACGCATACTTGAATTTTGTCGTCCTCGTTATTTAAACCTTTAAATTTCAGGGTTTTGTACTCAAAAGGAAATACGGAAACTTTAGAGAATTACTTCGCTTTCTATTCCTTATGCGACGTCACAGACGCTTTCAGGGTGTAGGTAAACTTAACGTATTATACACTTCACAACTGGATCATTTCTCGATCGTCGATTCTAGATCGTCTTCATATCACAACTGATAATTAAAAAGATATATATTTCACACATTAGTTGTTTTACATATGAAGTGTTTGTAAAATGAATGGTTATGTCAAGTGATGATTTGTGATTTCATCTAGTATAAATAGTTTGTTTAATGAACAGTTTGTGATACAATTTTTTTTTATCATTCGTATCCCAAAGTACCTAATATGGTAGTCCAGTATCTAAATAAATCTGTCAACTATTAAATAAAATTGCAGTATTAAAAAAATCCATAGGTTAATGATAACTAGTAGAGATAACTCGCACGATATCGTGATTTCACCTTAACGCCACATTAATTTTATATCCAATCTACTGGAAACAGGATTAACTAGCTTAACGAATTAGTTTGACCGATACGCTGATTTATCTACTCGTATTGTGGTACTGTATACTTACATGAAGTTTTATTGTTTCATTCGCAAGTATTTTCATCCGGCTAAATTATTTATAAAGGACGACCGTATGTATGTATGTATGTAAACACTTATTGTACACAAAAACAGAGATACATCAAAACAAAAGAAATACATGTACAAAGGCGAACTTATCCCTTTAAGGGATCTCTTCCAGTTAACCTTTGAGTAAATTGAGTAAATGAGTGCTAAACACAAATGTAAACAGTATTTAACTATACTAACTTAATTGAAAATATATATATTATGTAAAAAAACAATGTTGGTCAAATTGATACAGCCATTTTCTGAGAACAACTAACTGATGAGGGATAAAGCTTATTACTTTACCAAACAATAATGACGAAATTGTGAAAATATTTCAGACGGCGAATGATACATGAATATATAAATGTATATTTTTAATAATGATGACTTTTGATGGACTGGCCAGCTCAAAACCGCGACAGATGGAAAAAGAGGGGGAGGCCTTTGTTCAGCAGTGGGACATAACAGGCATAGCATAATGATAGCTACCTTTCTAGTAACAATAATATACTCTTATAAAGTTCTCTCTCTACACCTTGGTGCACGCGAACTCCATACCTTCGTCCCTGGGAAATAAAAAGTCATTCATGGGTTATAAAAAAAAGCAAAAAAAAATTGGAATCGGTCCCCACTTAGACAAAGATTCATTCATTTTTACAAATTTTGTATAATAGACTAGAAGGTATTTTCCGCGTATTTTTTTTTCTTTACCGTAGTAGGTTACTTACCCAATAATCTTCTAATGTCCACTATACCTGTGACAAAATTAGCTAAAATCCGTCCAGCCGCTGTTTCGGTGTGATGAGCACTTGAGCAGGTAAAGATTTTGCACTCCCGGACAAAGCCTGCATCGTGCTGTAAAGAGTTTTCCTGAAATAATGTCCCCCTCTCCATACAAAACTGATTTACAAATTTACAATATATATATTTTAATAAAGAATAGATATCAGTCTTATTAATACTTTCGTGAGACATATTTAATTTTTGTATTAAGTAGTTTACACTCACATGAAATTGCCAGGAATTTCACGTGAGTGCAAACCGCTTAATACAATAATTAAGTATAGATATCGATATAGAGGTAAAGTTTTATACAGTCAAACAATGAAACTCCTGGACAAGACGTGAATGCAAATCACGTTGAATTAGGTACTAAATGTGTGGTCTATCCTAATGTCGAGCGAATAGATAACATTTAAATAGCTCGTTCCGCAAATATCCCCTGGCCTGTGAAACTGAACTCCGTTAGAATGCCCGGTTTAGCGTCTCCATTGCACGAGCGTAAGATTGGATTGCGGGTCGGGACGTGCACCATCTTGCTTTCTATGTTTGCGAGACTCCCATATGAGATTATAACTCCCCAAGTTTGCGCCGTCCACTCCGTGTCTTCAACTATTACAGTTTGCTTAATTTAAATGCACTTTGGCTTATACGTATGATGTCGTAGACTTACAGGCTTTACATGCGATCTCTAGCATATATTTCTAAAGGAATTGCAAGTTCACGTTCTGATTAGTAATTTAATAAATCCTCGCATTCGGTTCGGGCCACACGGGACATTTTTAACGTATTTACTGCCCTAGGGTATGTTATGTACTATGTAATACAGGTTAAATGTCTGGGACTATGATGATGATTTGGTGTAGAGACGCCCGGCCGGAGACAGGCGGTTCATTCAGCCCAATTCCCAATTGGAGCCAACGGCTACTGTCCTGTGTGTACACCCTCTTCCTCAAATCTACTTGTTCACCTGCAGAAGGAAAGGACACCTTTAAGATTAATGTCCCTCAGCTCTTCTTCTCCTAGTTTGTCTTTTCTGAAGATGCTATAGCGTACTGCGGCATACATGCCACACTCTGCTATGAGTATGACGTGCTTACTTGTCTCCTCCTGTCCACAGTGCGAACAGTATGGATAACTTACTACACCTATGATGTTAAGGTGCCTGTTAAGGCTATTGTGTCCCGTGATTATGCCTGTTAATAATCTGAGATTTTTCTTACCTAGTTCCAAGAGATACCTGGTCCTTTTTCTGTTTATGCCTCCTAGGATCATCTTCGATTGTCGACAGTCCATTGTCTCCCGGCATTGTCTGTTGTCCTCTTCCTCCATTAACCTAGCTATAACTCCTTTCGTGACTACCGCCGATATGGGTAGTGCAGGTTCGGGTCCTATGAGTTCCCTCTATGCTCCTAGCCTTGCCATCTCGTCCGCCCTTTCATTCCCTGTCACACCGGGCCCTGATGTCCAGGTACCCATGCTACCGTAATCTTTGTATGTTCCCCTAGTTTGTTTAGGGCTTCTCTGCATTCCTTTACCAGTGATGAGCTTACCATTTGCTTATCTAACGCCTTTAGCGCAGCCTGGCTGTCTGTATATATGACAACAGATCCTCCTTCCTGCGAGCATTCATCTATTATGTGTACGCATCTCATTATGCCGCATACCTCTGCCTGAAAAACACTAGCATACTTGCCCAGAGGTATGTGTACCTTCTTTACCAGCTTCGGTATTACTATGCCAGCTCCTGCCCTGCCCGTTTCGTGGATTCCCGGCGCGAACCATCCGTAAAGAAAATAGTCACAGGGTTATGATGGTATCTGATAGCTACCGATCAAACCCTACCTACTAATTTGAATGATGAAGTTAAACCTGAAGTTTAATGACAAATAGTCGAAGCGAAAGCATACTCACATGCTCGCTGTTTACTAGAATTTAATAATAAGAGGGAACCTAAATAATGCTATAAATAAAATTCAGAGAGGAGTTAAAATTATATTTATTGTACCATAACTCCAGTTGATTTGTTATAATAGTATTTAATCGAAACTTTGATTAATTTCTCGAATAAGATAGATAATTTTATCTTATTCAAGGCCTGCATTTAGTTCCTAGAGCCAAACAAATCAGTAAATCAAGAGAAAACAAAGCAGGCTAAAGAAAAACTCTTGATGCTCGTGTTTTATACTAAATTAATAAATTATTCCAATTCAATATTAACCAATAACCAAAATATAATCAGATCCTTACCAATAAAGGATGTTAGAGAATTATAACCACACGGTTTTATAATCTGTTGAACGAATGAGATTTCCAACACTTAAACACATAAATAAGCCATACTTAGTAATTGAGTATAATACCCATTTCACACACCCTTGTAATTGTAGCAGCAATAATAGGGCAAGATATAAATTATTAAATAATTTAAGGGCTTCTGTGTTAACATTTAGTAAGGTCATAAATGCGCTTGCGCATGTAAGACAATAGTGTATCGATTTATCTCTCAGATAAATTCCCAAAGTAAAATAACAACGGACCTCGAATTCCGATACAATTATCTACGAGTATTAAATTATAACATTAAGTAATTGAATTTATCTCTCAGATAAATTCTAAAATCCAAATGTCAACGGGCCTCGAACCCGGCTACATTTTCTACAAACATTATGTCAGTATTTCATATACCTTCTCTCTCTTATATGAAATTTATCAATGCCCAACACTCTTTGTAATGCCATAATAATAAACACAAAACCTGTAATACTTGTTACATAATTATACAAAGCGACGAGAATCGAACTCGACGTTTAGGTTTAATCAATAGCTCTCAATTTAAAGAGATAAAGAGAAAATTATTTATATATCGTCAAGGAATCGAACCTCTCAGATAACACCAAACATAATGACAACACAAGTTGAATGGAAAATGTGGTCATGGTTATTTGAAGTGTTTCCAATAATTAAATAGGTATCAGAATTTATAACATCAATTAGCGCTTGATTGATATAAGTATAGATAAGTACTAAAATGTACGTTAAATGGTGCAAGATAAACAAACTTGACTTCCAAATATTCATGACCAGAGATTAATAATGTACTTAGCTTTATACTGAGCTCTCCACAGTTCACTGATTTTACTATATTAATACTTTATTACTGCACTCAATTAACAAACAAAACAACAGAATAGATTGCTTGTTTCTGCTCGAAAACCCCGTGTAGACCACCGCCGCCTCCAGCTCTTCCCCGAGAAGTGATCCCCATTTTCCTAGCCAATATTCGAACTTAACCCCCGATCCCTAACAATTACTTCTAATTATATTTATATAAAATTAAGCCTTAAACATAACAAAATAAGGCTCCGCGATGTGTATCTCCCAGCGCACGCGCATCCAGCCCCGGCGCTGCTGACTGCCCCCGCTTCTTCCTGGGCGTAGACTAGCTCTGTCCTTTTCTTATATGATGCGCCATCTCGTTCCCTCACACAGGATCATTTCATCTCGTTAGAAGGCTCGTCCTGCTGTCCTTGTCCGAAGTACTGCCCCATCAAAATGTAGAAAAAATAATACCACGAACTATCTGAAAACATTTGTTTTTCGGAATGTAGATTGAACTTTTATGAATGCGCCCTAAGTCCTTTTGTTATAAAGTTGGTTGTTGGATACCAGAAGACAACACTTCAAACTCTTGTGCTTTTTAGACCTTTGGTTAATTGTTTTTAACATGTGCAAATCGTAAAATGTAACTGGAATGTTTTCTTAATATCTCTATGCAATATTAGACAAAGGACTTTAAGTATTTATTAGTTAACGCTAGCGTCGGTCAGCTTTCTAAAATTACTTAGAAAGAATTTAAATTTATGGTTCTTTTTATGTGAGAACCTAACCAGTAATATTTCTACGAATCAATTTCTGGGCGAAGTTTTTAGATGCTTATAACTTTATTATGGTTCAATTAATACATGCCATTACATTCCCCTCTCTGAAGACAGTTAAAACGTTGATTCTACGTATAACTTTTAGCTTTCTTCACACCAAACCTACTGACTCTCCGTACCTAGGTAACACCCCTCTCACTTCCCTAAATTCTAAATCTATAAGTAAAATCTCGCGTCTCTATAACTCCTCTAAATTAACCTCCTCCTCGTGTCCTCGATCCTCGTGTGTTGTGATAGCGGGCAATATATGCATTATTTCGTAACTCTTAACCCTTTCAAGTTTACTAGCTTACAATTGAGAACTTAACTAAAGATGCAAATGTCCCGCAATAAATGCTAAAAAAACATCTTGTAAATCTGTATCTCTTGAGATGTATATATTTTATAGAAACGAATGATCCAGATGGCACATAAAGCTCTGTATCTTATTTACTTCAATCTTAGTCTGAAATCATTAACCCAAACCTATAAAAACCTATGACCCAATTTATAACCTAACCTGATAACTAAAATTAAAAGGTAAATAAATATAATTGAGACCTGGAGCCTTACCACGATCTCTTAACGCGACTCACTTTAGGCCCTAAACTGAACTGTATCGCTATTTCATACCATGACATTGTATTTACGACTCAGTTCAGATGACAGTTCAGTAAGAGCGTCTCAACTATTTCATTCTCTCATTTCAAGTACTTTTCGTACCACGATGTGTCACTTGAGACGAAACTGAATCGCACGAGTGTCAAATTTTGCGACTCATAAAAAGTTCCTCATTGAATGTATCGTTCTGGATAGTTTTGTGTAGAATATTTATTAGTTCTTAGCTTTTGTTCGCGACTTGTCTCGCACAGGTCTGGAAACGTGTCTGTGTAACTTCCTACCGTTTTATTCAGGGACGTATTTACCCTAGGGCGATCCGGGCTATAGCCCGGGGCGCCAAACCGACAGGGGCGGCGTAGGCGCCCCTGGCAGTTTGCATTTTGTTTTGGTATTGGCGCCTTTCAACCAACTATTACTTTTCACCTTTTTTTGTCAATCCAAAATTTAAAATGAACATGAAAAATAACAAGAACAAATAGTTTTGGTCGAAAACATGCTTGTAATTTGTCAATATCTTCGGGGCGCGTCTGTAAGTAAGAACATGAACATGCTTCAAATAGGTATAGGGCGCGGGCGCCGAGTGAGGTCGCGGGCTGGCAAGAGGGGCGGTGGCAATAGGTCATACATATATCAGCGTTGCCAGATCGGATCTTTTTACACTATATCGGTCAATTTTGTTACTACGTACCCCCGCGCCGAACAATTTCGCTCTCGCTGCGCTCGCGTTTTCATCTGATCGTGTTACTACGCACCCCCGCGCCGAAAAATTTCGGTCTCGCTGCGCTCGGGTTATTATCTATTTCTGTTACAATATACACGCACTACTACGTACGTACGCACCCCATCGCCGAAAAATTTAGGGTAGCGAAGTGTTTGACAGGTTTTTCAGAATTACTGACGAGTTAATTTCTTTTGAGTTATTATAATACGATCTCTTGGATAATGCAACGGGGAAAAAAAAGATGCACAATGCTCATAGATAAGAGTGCATTACTGGTAATAAGTAGATAGAACTTCGTGTTTTTCGGTTCCATATGACTACTGCAATACTACGGTAAAGAGCTCGTAGCTTTGTATGGATTTCATAGTAAGATACGTTTTTTTTCCGTAGCATTGCAGACTGTAGTAACTAAATTAGCCGCTCGAGGGTGCTTTACATCATGCTTCTTTATTTGGTTACTATTTAAGTTCTTAAACCACAATATGATTTTTAATAGATTGAATTATAAAAACAAGTAAACTATTTTGTAAAACAAAGAACTGGAGTTCAAACATTTGCACTGAACCTAAAATAGGCAACTATAATTGAACATATCTTTAAGCAGTTGATAATTTATTTATTATTCAAAAAAAGTTACACAGCATTACAGTAATAAAACCAATAAGGCACTGAACTACAAAAATACATATAAACAAGACTTAAAACTAGTTAATTTAGGCGACACAACCGCGTGGGTCCTTTGCGTCGTCTGATCTGGTGTAATTCGGCAAATTACCGCGGAACTGCCGAAACACAACACCCTTCCGCCAGAAGTCTGCACTTGCGATGGTGTCCTGCAGCGGCCGCGGCACGCACACCACAAATGAGCTGAAGTACACGTAGTGCCGGGACTGCAGCTGGATAATATTGATATCATGGGGTCAAAAATATAAGCCCGATTTCAAAGGTCTCTATCTCGGCGGGAGACAGCTGGCGATAAAAACGGAGCTTTTAACATTGTCATTGACACACTTGATATTATATGGGTGATAAAATCACTTCACCGCATTTCCTGGTCACAATTTCTTTCCCCTGAACGAATACACTAAATCCGCGGAGGATTAAACTGAATTCGAAGATTGGCATACCACGTAAAATTCATTTGAAATTTAACAAATTTACATGTCAATGATTGACATGACATTATCACAGGCGGAAGGCGGCACACGTTCCGAGTCTTAATTACAATTCTTTTGAAATACAGACATTTTAAACTTTATTTCATTCAATAAAGCATTTGGTATGGCAAATAATGTCTTTAAATTAAAAAAAGAACATAAGTCCGCTATGAAATATATGTCTTTTCTTTTCAAAATTACCAATTAGTTTTAAACTAAGTGTGCTGCGAAATTAATTTGTAATATTTTAGTTACCGAACGGATAGAAGCCAGAAAGAGATAAACATATACGAAACTCACATAGCGGCATCCCTTTCGCGCCGTAGCGTCTCAATTGCGGACCAGAGACAAATATCGGTCTTTCATTCACTTTATGCGATCGAGAATCAGCGCTGCTTTAAAGTTGTTATGGTACGAAATTCAGCGATTCAATTTAGGTGCCTAAACTGAACTGCACTGCGTTTGGATAGTTTTTATAAAGATCGTGGTAAGGCTCCTGTAATTGTTTATGTCTGTTTCTCTCAAAACTTTGCGACATCATTTACCTATAACATGGTTCTATTAACTTTCAGTAAAACGTCTCATATCAAGTTCTGAGATTTTAATAATGTATTTATCTATTCCTGCGTTAGTTGTAGTTGGCAATTTATGGTAGTGATTGTAGTATCAGTATATCGTTTATAACGTCTATTGTGGAATATTTAAGAAAAATAGTATATCAGAGATAAGTAATGTAAAATATTATGAATGATAGTTTCCGTTAAAAGGAATTAAGTTTGGTATTTCGCTTAATCGCTGAACTTTAACCTGATTTGAGCATAATAACGCAACTTATAAGAATATAATAACCCATTTATATTCCTTATGAGCCTCTATAAGATAATGAATTGGTCATATTTAAAATTACACATTTGAAATACTTGGATGAAAAAATAAGGAAATTGAAATTGAGCTGACAATCTTTTAGCCACACACTTAAAGAGATATGTGATCCCGAGAGTAAATAACTGCCTATAACCATCGTTCGCTCGTAAGCGAGAGTAATTAATTCCCAACTAATCTGCGTCCAGACTAGATTGAGGCGACAGCATTTCCTTCGGAAAGACATATTTAGCTGAAGACACACAATACAAAACGGTTCAAACTGCGTCCAGATCTCAGCGAAATGTATGTGTTCTCCGAGCTAATCTATAGCGTCTAAAAGTGCCAATCCTTGTAACATTGACTTGTCTGCTACCTGCGTACGAAAAGATGTGTCATGTCCAGTAGCTACTTCTTTTTGTTAGTTACGTAACTTCGTCGTCCTCAGTCTGACTGGGATTTCGATATATTATTGATATGGATTGACCTGTTACACTTATGTGTATATATATATGTTTTTTTTATTTATTATTTTTTTTTTTTTTATAGAATGCATTCTGTTTGTATTAGTATTTGTTTGGTGTGTTAGGGTACCCTTTTAATTATTGTATAATGGCTATTTTTTTCCATTTTAAATAAATATTGTATAATGGCTATTTTTTTCCATTTTATTTAAATATTGTATAATGGCTATTTTTTTCCATTTTATTTAAATATTGTATAATGGCTATTTTTTTCCATTTTATTTGGCCATATCAGGTCAACCAGCGCTTATATGTGGGATCATAACGCTTTATGCAATTCATATACAAGTAGAAGCTCAATTTGACAGTTCGTCGATCCCCTACTACCTTATAATAGTCAGCGATTCATAGACTCTTCAGTATTTTATTGAAAATAAGAAATTTTGTCTCTAATTTAAATAACAATATTATTAAACTCCATTCCATTACTGTTCTGTACAAATAGAAGAGGTATGCATGAGATAAGCATGTAAAAAATTTGAGCCAGAACAGTTTAAGTACCGCTGCTATTATAGGTGTCACGTAGTTACGCTACGTGTTTTGATTCGAAACAATTTGACAACAACAAAAATGTAATTGATCAATATCAAATAACTAAGCGAAATCAAGAAAAATGATCAATGAGATTAAATTTTAACGTAACTATAACCCGGTCTCATGACCATTGGAGCTTCAAGTCAGACAGCCAATCACCTCCGCTGATCATGTCAAAACTGTCATAATAACTTCACAATTTCTACACCTAAGTCAGTCAGCTAGTCGGATATTACAGTGGCTAGGTAATTTCAAATTAAGTTAAAACTTATCATATAATTTTCTCAAAGTTTAATTAAATATCTACTAATTGCCAGCTCAAAGTCACAACTAAAATAACTAAAATATTGAGAATTCAATATGGTTTGTAAATTTTTATACTGTCACAATGATCAGAAATCAGAATTAATCTGTAATTTTAAGTGCAACCAATCCAAAATCAACTTATATTATATTGCCGCGTTCTGCAATACGATATAAGTATCCCACGTCAACGACGAATTTGTAAAAATTTAAAAGGTATACGAACTGAAGTCCCGTTCCTTGTCTGCCCAAATCTAGGTATTTATAATTTTCAAAACAAATATTCCCAACGTGTTCAAAACAAAACTATCATAATAAATAAGATGATAACCACAAAATTCTTGCCAGGTACACTATACGCTAATCAGTTCCAAATAAAATTCAAAATAGACTAAATAAAGTCGCCTGATATGTTACCGAATTCAAATACATTATAAGTAATTACGACGTATTGTAACTTCTGGAACTGAGATATATTTGCAACATTCTTGATGGGTTTTATATTTAAGTTCCACTACACTACCGATGCCAACTTCTAATAATAATAAAAGGAATTCTATTGTCTCCATTGAAATAACATTATCAGTAGTAACACCTGCAATTTTCGTCTTAACCCTTATCACCACCTACAATCAACCACCTTGTCTATTAGGTATAGTTTAAATACCTGGTATATTACTCGTTCACCAAATAACAACACACACTCTATTGATACCTGATATAAATACAAGTGCAAAATGGAAAGTGCAAATATTTATTACCGGCGCGGCGATTGTAATAAAATCGATTACTGCACGTACTTACTATCAATAAAGCCCATCTAAAATTAAGTTGATTCATACAATTACTTCCAATTTATTTGCTGAATTAATCCTTCATTCGCGAACTCAACTTTTATAGTCATAGTACAATACTTACAAATCTCAGTCAATGTTAATCGGGAATTGAACCCGTAGATATAATCATTTCAAACGAAAACTTGGCCACTATCTACTTATCTCATACGTCGGCTAATTTATAATTATATTTAAATCACCACATGTCCAAACCCGAACATAAATACTAAATCTTAACTTGAAAAATATTTGAATGTTGATCAATGATACTGGAAAAGGCCTTATTCAGCAGTGAATGTTTGCGATATACGGTCATGTTGAGAATGCCTAAAAGTATAATATATCATAAATAAAACAATTTCTATGTCATCGTGTTTCTTAAAGGCTCGCTACACTTTTGCTACTAAACACCCGTTTTGTCTGCATTTCCTACGACACCTCTTAATATAGTACTTCCAATAATGCCGCCTTGGTCTAAGACAACACTGCTTGTTAAAATGATAATTATATTTTAAACTTGTACCTTTCCAAATTTAAAAACCATAAACTACACATCTTTCAAAAACAAAACCTTATAACGACGCCAAGTATCTCGTTTCATCAAACTTTATCGTTAGCTCCCAAACACTATTTACTGCTATGCAAAATGCTCGTAAGTCGTACATATTAAATTCATGGCTCATACGTGTTATTATTTTATAAGTATTAACAGTATCCTGTCGCTCTGTAAAGTAACTACTAACTAGTCAGCTACTGATTCATTAGACCTCTAAATTGTTTAAAGTACACTCATTTTATTTACTTGTATAAAAGCGCATCACATCACCGACTGTACTAGTTTGCTATGCCCTGCTCTACACATCTAAGTACTCGAACAACGTGATCTCTATATTTATTTCTATTTTCTGCTCTCTATTCCATTTCTATTGGGCATAAATGTCAAAGTTTGTGAAATAATTTAAATGTCACTTATTAAAAGACAAACCAAATGTCGAACGGATTTAGGTAAAGCTAAGTACATAGTATATCCCACAGTTATTAATTATTAGGATACTCAACATCGGTAGTGTGTAAAGCCATGACTTACTGATGCTAAGTTTTTAAATAAACCTTGTTAATATCAGGGACGCCATCGTCATTAAACCTGAGTTTCTCAAATGTAAATATCACAATGATAAATGTTATTAACGGAACTTATCGTTAATATCAAACCTGTGCGATAAAATCAATGCCTTATAAATATCAAAAATGAAATTTAATAATTAAGTAACTCTTAGTACTTTCTCAACAAACGCTCTACGTCACCATCTAATGGAATAGCGACACCACTTTAATATTACTCATCTCATCAATAGGACTGCCTACTATATCTAAACGATGCAAAATAATGCTACGTTTCTTTAACTCTAAACCTGTATTCCCAATCTTTATTTCCTTCCATTTTACTATAAGTACTCTGATTGAACAATACTAATATTACTATATTACCCGTATATCCTAATAAACTGTTACACAATTACTAAATGCGACACTAGCAAATATATTTTTAAAACCTGACCGACGACGCATTATATGATATTTAACCTGTTGTAAGAAAATTGGTCTAAAAGTCACAAGGAAAAATACAGTAAAATTAAAATAACAATGTGTGTGGTTTCTCACTCGTTCAACTTAATAGGTATAGCAGCAAATTCAATCACAATATATACCCCTCTCCAAGTTTCAGTTTAAACTTAACTTAGGTACTGTAAAATGTAACTAAATAAAAATACCCCTCTCCTTTCTTACGAATAAACTTACAGACATATAAATTATGTATAATATCAAAGGTTCAAAAATTAAAGTGATCGTCAAAAGTATATTGAAGTTTTTGTATTCCTACGTTGTGTTTTTTTTTTTTTTATTGTTATTTAAATAACCCGAAACTCTTTTCTAGTTGTGTTTAGAATTTTTCTGAGCACAAAGTCTAGATCCTGAGTCACCGAGCACCACGTATGATGGTATCTGATAGCTACCGATCAAACCCTACCTACTAATTTGAATGATGAAGTTAAACCTGAAGTTTAATGACAAATAGTCGAAGCGAAAGCATACTCACATGCTCGCTGTTTACTAGAATTTAATAATAAGAGGGAACCTAAATAATGCTATAAATAAAATTCAGAGAGGAGTTAAAATTATATTTATTGTACCATAACTCCAGTTGATTTGTTATAATAGTATTTAATCGAAACTTTGATTAATTTCTCGAATAAGATAGATAATTTTATCTTATTCAAGGCCTGCATTTAGTTCCTAGAGCCAAACAAATCAGTAAATCAAGAGAAAACAAAGCAGGCTAAAGAAAAACTCTTGATGCTCGTGTTTTATACTAAATTAATAAATTATTCCAATTCAATATTAACCAATAACCAAAATATAATCAGATCCTTACCAATAAAGGATGTTAGAGAATTATAACCACACGGTTTTATAATCTGTTGAACGAATGAGATTTCCAACACTTAAACACATAAATAAGCCATACTTAGTAATTGAGTATAATACCCATTTCACACACCCTTGTAATTGTAGCAGCAATAATAGGGCAAGATATAAATTATTAAATAATTTAAGGGCTTCTGTGTTAACATTTAGTAAGGTCATAAATGCGCTTGCGCATGTAAGACAATAGTGTATCGATTTATCTCTCAGATAAATTCCCAAAGTAAAATAACAACGGACCTCGAATTCCGATACAATTATCTACGAGTATTAAATTATAACATTAAGTAATTGAATTTATCTCTCAGATAAATTCTAAAATCCAAATGTCAACGGGCCTCGAACCCGGCTACATTTTCTACAAACATTATGTCAGTATTTCATATACCTTCTCTCTCTTATATGAAATTTATCAATGCCCAACACTCTTTGTAATGCCATAATAATAAACACAAAACCTGTAATACTTGTTACATAATTATACAAAGCGACGAGAATCGAACTCGACGTTTAGGTTTAATCAATAGCTCTCAATTTAAAGAGATAAAGAGAAAATTATTTATATATCGTCAAGGAATCGAACCTCTCAGATAACACCAAACATAATGACAACACAAGTTGAATGGAAAATGTGGTCATGGTTATTTGAAGTGTTTCCAATAATTAAATAGGTATCAGAATTTATAACATCAATTAGCGCTTGATTGATATAAGTATAGATAAGTACTAAAATGTACGTTAAATGGTGCAAGATAAACAAACTTGACTTCCAAATATTCATGACCAGAGATTAATAATGTACTTAGCTTTATACTGAGCTCTCCACAGTTCACTGATTTTACTATATTAATACTTTATTACTGCACTCAATTAACAAACAAAACAACAGAATAGATTGCTTGTTTCTGCTCGAAAACCCCGTGTAGACCACCGCCGCCTCCAGCTCTTCCCCGAGAAGTGATCCCCATTTTCCTAGCCAATATTCGAACTTAACCCCCGATCCCTAACAATTACTTCTAATTATATTTATATAAAATTAAGCCTTAAACATAACAAAATAAGGCTCCGCGATGTGTATCTCCCAGCGCACGCGCATCCAGCCCCGGCGCTGCTGACTGCCCCCGCTTCTTCCTGGGCGTAGACTAGCTCTGTCCTTTTCTTATATGATGCGCCATCTCGTTCCCTCACACAGGATCATTTCATCTCGTTAGAAGGCTCGTCCTGCTGTCCTTGTCCGAAGTACTGCCCCATCAAAATGTAGAAAAAATAATACCACGAACTATCTGAAAACATTTGTTTTTCGGAATGTAGATTGAGCTTTTATGAATGCGCCCTAAGTCCTTTTGTTATAAAGTTGGTTGTTGGATACCAGAAGACAACACTTCAAACTCTTGTGCTTTTTAGACCTTTGGTTAATTGTTTTTAACATGTGCAAATCGTAAAATGTAACTGGAATGTTTTCTTAATATCTCTATGCAATATTAGACAAAGGACTTTAAGTATTTATTAGTTAACGCTAGCGTCGGTCAGCTTTCTAAAATTACTTAGAAAGAATTTAAATTTATGGTTCTTTTTATGTGAGAACCTAACCAGTAATATTTCTACGAATCAATTTCTGGGCGAAGTTTTTAGATGCTTATAACTTTATTATGGTTCAATTAATACATGCCATTACAGGGTGTTTCACCTCTATTTTCTAGTTATCTCTGTCTCCTATATGTATCCTGTATTTCTTGAACATCTCCTGCCCTTTATGAGGTCGTTGTTTTGGGTGAGCATCCCCAGCTTCGAGCATGTCTCCCTCTGAATGAGCGCGTGTCCCTTGTCCACACAGCTTCCTCTCCATTCCTTACAGGCTTTCATCCTGTACCATTGCTCCATGGCCCTTTTCTCCGCTTCTATCTTCAGTGACTTAAGACTCAGCATGATTTCCATTGTCTGGGACTAGCTACCTACTTGAAAGTTTCGCCTTTGAACGTGTAGGTATAAATAAAACATTTTTTTCCAAATGTTCCAAATTCGATGAAAATAGGACAAACCAAGATATCAAAATACACATTTTCGTATTTGCAATGTGGTATAATTATGGGGGGTATTCGTTCAATGTCTTTCTACACTATTTTATTTAAATTTTTCCTACATGTGGAATAGTCCTATGACGCATTGTACTATACCAGTATTGGTATTTATTTATGGAAATTGTCGCTCTCTAAAGACAAATAAAATAATATTTTTCAAATATGACTTCAAAAAATTAACGAGTTTCTCAATTCATCGGGATGTTTGTTTTTATTATTTCAACCTGATAAAGGTGTATAAATTTATGAAACATGTAATGTCTAATTTTTTTTAATGTGGGTATTTATACACCACATGACATGACACATTACAAAATGTGACATTACATGTTCATAAATTTATAAAAATAACAGCGCCCTCTCTCGCTTGCTCGTTCACTGCTGTAAAGTAGTGAGGTAAGATGTGAATATTAACGTATTCACATAGAGGTCGCTAAGGTGTAAAAACCTTTCAAATAAACAATGCAACGATCCACACACGAAACATAAGGAAAACTTCGAAGGGGAAGGAAAGGAGGAAAATTTGGTTGGAGTTCGGGTAGCGAAGTGATTAACGCACTGGACCGGCAATCCAGAGGTACCGGGTTCGATTACCGGTCTCGTCCCCCAGGTAACTCATTTCAATTTTTCTTTGAGCTTTGATATCTTTGTATCAATGGTTTAATAAAGATGTTCAATAATTATGGAAATGGATGCTATCATCCTATCGATGGGATGGATTTTTCAATCATCTACTATTACATTATTATTGATTATAAATAATAATCTTATATATATAAATAATAATATTATTGATTATAAATAATTATCAATACAGCTGCCGGCAAACTTTTTGAGCATAACCTTGACTGCGCAGTAGCCGATTTTCGTACAAATGTACATGCGCAGATCCGCCATTTTTTTTTTAAAGTTTGCCGGCATCTATAACATGACGTGTCTCGTACAGATTGCAGAACCGTACCTATTACAACTACCTTAAAAGGTTGTCAACACCTTATAACTTGAGCATGGTTAAGGTAAAGTGCGCTTTAGCTGCGAGATAGTAAACCGGTTTACGTATCTCAGTCATCTCACTCCATTGAGAGCGGGAAACCCCCAGACGGTTAATACGTAATTGCTCATAATACTAGACTACAAGACGCCGCGTACAAATTACCTACACTTAGTTGACGCAGCTTGTATAATGTATGGTTTGGATATGATTTGGATGTTTATACTTGTTCCTGTTCATTATTCCGATTTTTCGTAATTCCGAGAATTAACTTTCTAATGAAAAAAAAATGTTTTTAAATTAATTTATATCGTATAACGAATGATCTATAGTTACAACTATTAAATTAAATTGATAACGAAAAATCGCTTGAGTGTTCACAAACGTCATAATAGGGCCACGCGCCAAGAAGGATCAAGAACCAACTGAGATGAATATAGTCCTTAATCTAATACCTATTTAGGTATCCTCATCAATTTTATTTTTGACTATGGACACAAAACGTGACACAAACGTGAATTCTACAGCACGACTGAAATAGTCATGTTTGTAAATGAAGATGTGGTGAATTTTTTACCTAAGAAGTACTTAGTATGTAGTATTGTAGTGATACTAATTAACCATGTTTAGGTAGATAGTGGTGCTATATTGTTGTTTACCGAGGTTTGTCTTCTTTTCACGAAACGACGGAGCAATAGATTGACCTCATTGTTTGCATAGAGCTGGAAGCACCAGAGAGTGAAAGCTTGACTTTTTGTTTCGGAGGATGAGCAAAATACATTTGTCACTCACAAAGGGAAAAACCTTGCATCGGATAATTGCCTGTACACGCCTTCATACGGCTTCATTGATTAGATTCCTTACCCACTGAGCCATAAACAAGAGAAAAAAAACAGATGAAAATCCGAATTTGTACTGAAAACGGAGAGGGGTCATGATCTGGAACACTCTTAACAGTCCGATGCAGCTCGATGATTGTGTCGTACGAACATTGATTTCAACGCGTTTTATCGGTTAAAATATCTTTGTTCATTCATCACGCCGACACAGCCGGACGGATTTTAATTTAACAAATTTTCACATGGTTATAAGATACCTACTTTCTACCCGACTACGATTAAAAAAAAGTTACGTGGACGAAGTTGCGGGCATATTTTAGTCGTTTATAACCAAAGAGTTGACTAGAAAACCTACAACTATCTACTCATTAGTAACTAGTCATTAAAGTCCTGAAAAAATGTTTTTTTTTTTTTTTACTAGCCTATATTTGTGTCCCACTGCTGGGCAAAGGCCTCCCCTCTCTTACGCCACTCGCCTCTATTGGCTGCATGCTCCCTCCGCTCGTAACTAAATGCATCCAGGTCATCCCGTCATCTTCGTTTCGGTCTGCCTCTGCTCCGGTAACCTTGTGGTGTCCAGTCGGTGATTATTCTGGCCCATCGTTCCGGATACATGCGGCAGACATGTCCAGCCCAGTCCCACTTCAGCTTTGCGGTCTTGGCACCCACGTCTACAACGCGTGTTTTGAAACGCAGTTCGGTGTTTCTTATACGGTCTTGTCTACGAACACCTAATATGCTGCGTTCCATCCATCGCTCTTTGGCAAACCTTGAGCCTGGTCTTTGAAAAAATGTTACCTAAATAAAATAATTACAATACAAGAAACAATGCTTTCTGTTTCTGTCATCATAATAATAGAACAATAATATAATTTATTAATAGAGAAATACGTGGACCGGCGTGACGCATAGAACACAATTAATTAATAATTTTGAAACGATTTTAGAATTGTGGTTTGTGTATTAACGAACGGTTTTAATTGGCCTGTAATTGAAATGTGTAATTTATGTAATCTTTCTAACCCCGTACTCGTAAGCTGAAATGGCACGTTGAAATCAGTTACTAATGTATTATGAGTAGAAAATTAATTGGCCATGCTATAAGCAAAGTTTGGACTACGCATTGCTATTCAAAGAGGCGTCTTTATGAATATAGCAGACAGACTGTAAAAGACGAAATGGCTTAAATTATAGTAGATTTAACGTCAGATATCACTATGAACGAAATTTTTGATCCACACAATAAAAGTGAAATGAAATTACCCAAATATATTTTTTATTAGCCTATGATTGGAGAAAAATTTAACATGATTGATCTGACTTTTACTCCGCACAATATTAGTTAAAATAAAAAACAACTAAAGAATGAAATCCCAATGTAATCACCAACTCTCCGTTGTCTGTAGGTAAGTAAGTGTACAAAAGACCATGTAATGCCAGCTTTCACAAGGACGATAACCCAATCACTCACTATACCTATAACTTTTTTTAAACATTACATTTATACAAAATAACCTTTCCATAATTCATATAAAAAAGTTTAGTATTTTCCAATTCTTTTTCTTGCCAAAACACGCGCTGTACACACGAACTCATTAACAAACCCGCGCCTCTCAATATCACTTGTGATGTTTACCTTCATACCAACCAATTATGTAAGATAAGGACAAAAGATGGTGAAATCTCGCACTAACGGCTCTTAGGCATAACTGGAAAGAGTTTTGGTTTTCCCGATTGCCAAATTGAAGACGATTCTGAGAAATATATATAGTAAGTATTTTATCTGATGAATGATGAATGATTAATACACGAGTGTCCACTCGTGTATTTGGGGTATTTATCGTCTCCTTAAATATCGATATCAATTATAACGCGTATAAGGAAAATGTGTATTTTTCCAGGAAAGGTTATTTTTCTGTATATGTATATTTTATTAACCAATAAAACGAGCGAGGACAGACATGACTCAGGGTCACGACCGTATTTTCTTGAAACCATATAAGTAATACGCAATCAACCTTTACTGTGTTCTACGGGACTTCCCTCGACCTATAACTATGTATCTGTATACGTTACCTAACAATCTACATAATACCATAATCTAACAATTGATAATATCAATGCGCAGCAGAAATCGATGGAAGCATTTGACATAAATATAATGGTTGATATGAATTTTTTAATAGGTATCTTTACATTTTTTTCATATCTAAACAAAAAGTCATCATCAATCGTTGAAGTCTAGGAATCCACAATTATTTATCTTTCACGACGTGACTAAAGCCGTTTCATAGTGTATTTTAATATAAAAACCATTTAGGGAAATAATGTTTTTGATATTTATGTACAATGTACCTACATATCAAGTAACTTTTAATTTAAAAATATGATCGTGAACAATTTATTTGAATTTTTATTTGTCATTATTATTGCTAGCACTGTGATCTCAACACATAACATTCGGAACGTTCATCCGTTCGTTATTTTATATTTTTGACTAATCGACCGGAAATAGGTAGTATTATTAATTATTAGTAGTATTATTTTTTCAAAAAAAGCTATGTTTAATAACAATATAAATTGCTACAATTATATCGAGAATGTCTGATATTTTATATATAAGTAAATACCATAAATATTTTATATAAATTTTTGACTAATTGACCGGGGCTAGGTAGGTTACTTATTCAAAAATATAATGAATTGGAGTATATTATATACGTCGCACTTATGAATATTTTGGTAGTGCGTGATTCTCAAATTGGTAATGCATCTGAAAATCTAGCAATTTATTTGGTAAAACGCATCGCCAACTCCTTTAAACATAATGTATCCTTTCTACTACAGATTCAGATTCGTTTATTTGCATATAATACGTAATAAAAAGGTCTTAAAATAATCCTTTTGGTAACAGTATGTACAAAGGCAAACCACTAAATATATAATATTCGCTGTAATAATGTCAAGGTAAAAACAAGTCTGTAAGGTATCCACGCATGAATCGATCACTTTACATTTTCAATCCTTATCAGGATACCAATGGACAACAAGTAATTGGAAAGCGGTAAAAATACAAATTGTAGGTATGCTAATTCCACAAATAACTTGGGCAAGCTGTGTCTAGTTGTTAGAGAAAATAGGTAAATTGTGATCACTGATTAATTATGCAGGTAACAATTATAAACTTGACGACGCGCTTGGCTCGGTTTGTAGACACCTGCCTACTGAGCCGGAGGTCCCGGGTTCGAATCCCGGCCGGGGCAAATATTTGTGTGATGAACTCGAATATTTGTGCTTGGGTCATAGTCGTTCTATGTATTTAAGTATATATCACCACATAGTATAAAACAAAGTCGCTTTCTCTGTCCCTATGTCCCTTTGTATGCTTAAATCTTTAAAACTACGCAACGGATTTTGATGCGTTTTTTTAAAATAGATAGAGTGATTCAGGAGGAAGGTTTATATGTATAATACATGCATAATTTATCAGCATTGCACCCGTGCGAAGCCGGGGCGCGTCGCTAGTTTATCTATATAAGTACGTATATCGTCGTCTAGTACCCATAACACAAGCCTTCTTGAGCTTAATTTGGGACTAGATCGATTTGTGTGAGGTTGTCCGATATTTATTTATTTATTTACTTTTCACTCTATTTCACGTTTTCTTCGGGGATTATCAAAAACCCCAACTTTTTTAATAGGTTTTTGTTAATTATAAAAACATTCCATTTTCATATTATTATCAAATTGCTTTTCTACCGGAAAGGCAAAGTGACACGAAAGGGTACCCGAATTTAAATAGCAAGCCAATTTTTACGAAAAAATTGCAATTTACAACTATATTGCGAGCCAGAGCGAGTTTGTCATACAAACAATTTTTCTCCCGTCGCACCACGTCAGTGCAAAAGCACCTTAATAGTGTGATACAGTGATTGAAAGTTCACGTTCGTGGTAGATATTTTTCTTTCCTCACTAAATCGACATGACACTGGCTTAATCTATTGACATAGTCTTAAAAAAACTGCCACAATGGTATCTAGTCGGACGCATAACGTCCTAAGCATTGGGAACTCCCGGTCATCAAGCCCGCATTTATCTGGCACTATACGGGACAGATATTTCCTGTACCCTTTTTCCTTGACTTGAGAATAGGTTTTGCACAACGCAATTTAAGAATAGGGGGTTATATTTATTGCAACGATAATTTAGATAGCTAAAACAAAGGCGTAAAACGAGCCAATTTTTTTTTTATGGCAGTTCTGTATTATAATGATTGTATTGGGATTGTAGGATACTTTTAGTCGGCTAGAGTAAACCAAAAAAGAAGACTAGTTTAGACTTCTTCGCGCGAACCTTGGAGCCCCGTTTTGATTTCTGAATCATGACTGGCCAAAGGTATCGAGACTGTCAACTAATTAGGTACACACTCAAAATGTTAAACTACATTTTATGTCATATTTCTTATTTATTTATATGAAATAAACATATTTTATTTTTATTTTTTATTTTAAATCTTTTAATTCATAGTATACACGCTATAGATGTAAGACTTAACTAAGTCGTAAGGCCCTTGTTACTTGTAGGTAGTAGTGAACGGAATTTATTTGGAAGTTATTTTGTTTTTTACAAAATGGAGGGTCAAACTGTCAGCACTGATGAGAATGATTTATTTTGAAATAGCATGCAACATTGTGCACGTCACTTAAATCTATAGAAAGAAAGAGTGTGTGAGTCTAAGTGTTGATCAAGGAATTGGTGTTGACGGTATTCCACTTACGCACGGTTTGCGTATTAGTAATTAGATTACTAATACGTGTAAACCAGCCTTAACTGAAGTTGTTTCTATTGTGCTTATGACGCCTTAATCCTTTTAAAATGCTTATTGTTTTAGACATTTTTATCTATGATCAAACATGTTTCTTAACATATTATTGATACTACTAGAACAGGGCTATTGGGATCTACTGGTATATATTTGAAATCTATAAAAACTACTCGAAATTGGCAAAATTCACGCGGAAAATTAGTTTTTCACCTCACTCGCTCGGAAAACCTCCGTTTATAGCGCGAAATCTGCGTGCAAAAGTCTATTTTATCCGCTAGCGTGCAAAAGTCATTTGAATTTCGAACACGATGATTTTGATTCTCTGTGGTCCATGTAAATTATTATATTTAAAACTCCTACAACGCGTGACTGATTTCATCAGTCGATAAATCTTCGAATAACCAATCAGCGCACGCTAATACTTAAAGGGCGATCTGGTCAGGGCGGCTAAAATGATCTGTACGTTTGTATACGTCTTTATTAAAAAAATACACATACAATATCACGTTCAGAAACCTGATTTCTGGTTACTGATTTTTAAGTTTTTATTTTTTCTACACTTTATTTTATGTTGAATACTCGTATGTTTTATTATAAATATTCATAGCATTTCAGTTTTATTTATATATTTTGACTAGTTTATAAATGAAATATTACACAAATCAAATGTTGATTTTTTATAAAAGTTGGAACATACGGGTGTAATTTATGAACGCACCCAAAAAAAAAATTAAAATTTAAAAAAATTTGATGTTTTCACAATTCACGTACCAACATATAATTTTGTTGTGTGGAGAATATAATAGTATTACAACAGTGTGCTGTTGTCTTACTTTATAGAAATATCAAACCAAGAAAGTCAAGCCCAATTTGGAGTAGGTACGTATTTATACTCAATGCTAAAAGCCTGCATTAAAACGAAAAAGGACATATTATACATATTGAATTTTTTTTACCGAAACTATTGTCGTAAATCCCCACCGTCTATCAACTTCCAAAGCAAGTGCTTCCGTGCTGTATACTTCCGAGTCGCCAACTAATCCTCTTGCAGAATGCCATTCTCGCACATTCACTACTAATGTGTCAAGTAGTTCACAGATTACAAATACAAATCTTTCAGGGCTTAAGAAAAACTCAACTATAAAATATACACGATGATATTACAAATTACGGCAATATTACTTTAGATTTTTAATATGTGTGCTTTTCTTGTATTTATTTGGTTTGGATTTGAGTGTGTTTGTGTTACGTTTTAAATTTGATATATATTAAATAGACGGCAAAATTAAATATTTTATGTAAATCGTTTTTCTCGCATCTTGCATTTTCCTCGCTGTGGTGAGGTGAAAAGTTGTGTGTTCCACACGGCTGCAAAATTATTTGGCTTCTCGTGTCTTGAAAGCCTTGCTACGCTCAGGAATCTGTCTTTAAACCATTCGCTTCGCTGATGGTTCAATCTTAGATTCCTTCGCTCGCTCAACTTTCAATTTCAACACTCGCGCCAAATAACAACTTTGCAGCCTTGCATAACAAATAACTATTGTCCTCTTATTTTCGACTGCACGCAATGCAAGCATGAAATTGCTATGTTACTGTTACTACCTAGAACTCGGGAAAAAGTATTATTTACTTCAAAAAGTTGGTTGAAATTATCAATTTATTTGTCATAATATGAAAGAAATCAATTTTAAAGGAATAAAAAAGTCTTAAAGTCCTTTTCGCGAATAGTCGAACAAAAGCCCACCTTTCCTAGCTTTTTAGGGTTCCGTACCCAAAGGGTAAAAACGGGACCAAACGAAACCATTCCAAAAAAAAAAAACCTTTCAGATAAAACAATGCAAAGATCGACACACAAGGCATAAGGAAAAAATCATCAGATCTTCCTGGAGCTAAGGTAGCGAAATGGTTAACGCGCTGGACCGGCAATCCAGAGGTACCGGGTTCGATTCCCGGTCTCTTCCCCCAGGTAGCTCCTTTTTCAATTTTTCTTTAAGCTTTGATCTTTGTATTTAAGGTTTAAATAAAAAAATGTGGTGTACCTACCCACATAAAAAAAAAATTACATTATAAATTTATAAAAGAAGGTTGCTTTGCTAAAATGCTAAAATGTTATCAAGGTACCATTTGCAAAACTGCGTTTGGTTATTTTCGAACTAACCGATTCAGATAACGAAGGAAGTCAGGTTATACATAAACATAAGGTGTTTCCCATGCCAGTTTTTTACTAAAAACTATTATAGATGCAATTGCGTAACGTCATTTACTGACAGGTCTGACTTACGTGGAGGAAAATCCATCATGCAGTCTGCGAGCGGCAGGTTTCTAGGTTAAAGCTCGGTAGGTACAAACTCATTCATAAAAACTGATAGGCACAAATCTTAACAACTATACATATATAGGTAGTTGGTTTCTGAAAATATTTAACAAAAACAGGTTAATTAGTAACTGACTAAAAAAACTATTTTATATTTATTTTTTGTTCTAGAAAAAGAAAATATCATACACCTCCTTTTGCTTCTCCTTTGTCGGGTTAAAAGCGTCCATATCTATATGCTATGTTTAACCGTATAGCTGTGTACCATTTTTTTTTTATTAAAAAAGTGGCTTTGATTACTTAGTGACCATGTCAGCCACATAATGAGGACATACGGATATGACAAATATATTATAAAGGCGAAAGGTTGTGATTGCTTTTTTATGTTTGTTAGTCTTCACACTCACACGGCTGGACCAATTCTGATAAAATGCGGTATGCAGAGAGCTGACTGTCTGGATTAACACTACTTAAAAAAAAGTGCTAGGCTAGTTTGTCCTAATAAGACTTTTCATTAAGAGGCCTTATTCCTTTTAAAATGCTGATTGTTTAGACATTTTTCTCTATGATCAAACATGTTTCTTAACATACTATTGATGTTACTTTCTAGACCAGGGCTGTTGGGATTTATTGGTATATATTTGAAACCTACAGTTTGAATTTTTCATTGATAATTTTTGTTTCAAAAACTACTCGAAATTGACAAAATTCACGCGGAAAATTATAATTTTTTTTTTTTTAACTTATTTTCGACTGTACGCAATGAAAGCGTGAAATAGCTATGTTACTACCTAGAACTCGGGGAAAAGTATTATTCACTTCAAAAATTTGGTTGAAATTATCAATATATTTGTCATAATATGAAAAAAATAAATTTTAAAAGGAATAAGGCCTCTTAAGTAACAAAATTAGTTGAAATCGGACTTCTGCCCATGAATAAGCAAAACAAACAGTTATGACTTTTACCTCCTCCACTGGCGAAGCTACGGACACCTTCTTATCTATTATTAAAACGTTCAAAGTATAAGAAAGGTACTAAGGTTAATTTGTAGTACCTAAGTTACCTAACTGTCAGTTTCTGGTCAATTAATTTCATATGGATAGTTACTTTATTTTCATGCGGCTTATATCAAGCTTAATGTAGTTTTATAAATAATGGATTATTTAAATATATTTACTTCAAGTGAAATATTAATTTGATGAAGAAATATTTGAAACTGATTGAAATCAGAGATATTTTTTATTCGTTGCCTATTTACAGAACAGCTTTCAGCTATTTTCAATGTTTTTTTTTGTCTCTGGCCATTATGTAATAAAATAACAAAAATAATAATACTCTCTATTGTGCTACACATGAAAACAAAGATTGATTATACCAAAGAAATAAAGCAACGTTAAATAGAGAAACAAACATAAACAAATATATAAACATATTGACTAAGTTATAGTTCTGTTTAATAAATAATATATATTTAATATACTCCACTAAGGAATTAATTGGTTTTTATAACGATCATGGAATATTATTACATCAAACTCATGCTGCCTGAAATATTGCCTCTACCTAGTTATAGTTATTATGACTGTCTTTCACTATATACTGTGAGGAGTGCAGCTGGTGGAAGAGCATACAACAGACAGAACTTGAAATATATTTTATTTAGCGATCAGCCACGATACAAAGCTTAAGCACGAATGCCCGGCTCCCTTGGTGTGTGACAGCGACGGCCATAATTCTAAATATTTAAATAAATTTTTAATACAAAATCTAATTGCCGGTTCTACTGTCAACAACCAAAGAGATCCTTATATAACGTATTTATTTCAATTACACCCTAGTACTTCAGCGGCAAAAGATCCACGAACACCCATTCCTTCTCAGACATCTTTGTACCTACTTATCTACTTCCCGTCCTTCACAGCCACAGACAACCCCCACAGCAGACGTATGCTCACTAATCCTCACTTTCTTCGAAACAAGACGGCAACTGAAATTAAATAAATTGAATGTGCGTAAGCGTCGCTAGTTTCATAATTAAAGTAATGCGTTGTTGTGTAAACACAGTGGGGTGAATGGGGGCGAAGTCTATTCGGTATGCGAGGTGCGAACTCGTTACGTCCTACCCGCGGGCATATCCCCGTCTCAATTATACCTAACTTCATTACTCAGATTCCGTTACGAGCATAAGCTCTAAGTAGTCGTGGAGTCATCTCGTCGTAATATATACGGGAGAACTTTGTTTGTGTAATTAATTTGTTTCCTGTGCGCCTCTCGGCAAGTCGCGGTGCTCACACGACTCTTTTGCTGCGCTACAGTAAATTAAATTTATTTTTCGTAATATACATTTCTGAAAATACTGTTTTGTATCGGTACTTGTTTTTATACGGGATTTTATTTACAAGTAAGTTTATGTTACCTCTTCATTTTGTATTTTTATATCGCGTTCATTTCTAGCCCAGTGTTGAGAAAAGAACTTCGATTAACATGAATTAAAACTGTGTCAACTCGCTGTAAATAGGTTTACTTCAGCTTATCATCCGACGACATACTTACTAATTCATAGCTACTAAAAGTACTGAAACTTAACAAGTAGGTATTATAGCTACCAGCACATACGGAGTTGTTATCCGTGGTTAGCAAGCGCACGATGCACTACCAACTGGGCTAGATTTATTGAAAAGTTGATTCGATTAAAACTTTATTGCATAACGTAGCCAACAATGTTACCCGCCAGTGATTCTCTTCAAACTTGGACCTCGGAGTTACAGCCGCAATATATTGCTCGCTAACAGCCTCTCCAACAAGACTACGTAAATGAAAACTGTTTTTATAACATCAAACGTAACAAATTCGAGATGCGTACAAACATTTACAATTGTATCCCTTAATAGTTGCGACCACTCTGCTGTTAAATTGCAAGTTTGGGGGTAATGAAGCCTCCCAAACAATAACATCTAATAGCCGTAGTTTGGACAAGAAGTTACAATTAACTTGCGATGTGTTCAATCGGAAATACTGCTAACGAGTACGCGCGTGTGGTAATTTGCTTTCGCGGAATAATGAACCAAAAGTAATTCCTTAATAATTGTTGGTGTGAAAGACCCGAGGAAGTTGTCGGGACTTGAAAGAAATTAATGAGTGTTAGCAACTCCCGACGTGCCGCGGCTGATCGGCGGACCAACTTGCCCGCCGCTTAAGAAAATTTCCCGCTAATTGCAAAGGACCCAAATTACTATTTCAAATGCCTCATCACCGTGAACGACGCTTAACTTAATGCGGCTTTGATAGAGAGCTTAGACTTTAGATTTGACATGACAGTTTCCAAACGATTGAATTGACATTTTTATTTTTCTGATAATTTATTTAACCAAATAATGTGTACATCGCCGATTTGTGTAATTTTACCCATTTAATCAAAATAGAAAAAGTGTGGTACTTTTTATAATATTATCAATAAAAAATATAAAATGTTTAACTTACGGTGTAAGTACCTAATAAAACTTCAGTAAAGCTACCAAAACTAAAAAAAAATATGCTCGCACAAAAATATCTTTGAAAAACAACTCCATTTTCATACCTAAATATTAATTAGCAAATAATTCCTACAGTGCATTTGTACAGCTCTTTTCATCTGAATTACTTCATTTGCCAATTATAATAAGCCTACATTTAAACTGAAATCTTATTAAAACTCTCGTGCGACATATTTAAATATTCCATTAAGCGGTTTACACTCACGTGAAATTGGCAGTTTTAAATTGCATTATCAAAATTACATACAAATCAATTACAATACAATCTTATTTATCGCACGTATGTCTCACGAAAATCACGCGTTCCGTAAGTACGTACACGTAGAAACGTCAATCGCATACATACTATACCCGCAATCGTATTAACTTAATCACAATATTGCTCCACAGAGAGCAGTTTGTATGTTGTCGTAATGGCCTCCACTAGCGAACCCCGCCCCGCCATATACCACACCTGGCTATTTGTTAGCCACGGGTTAGGAACTTACCTCTATAGGCTGGAGGAAGAAAAAATGTTTCATTAAGGCGCATAAGTGAAAAGAAAAGCTCACGCTGTGAACGTTAGTTTATAACTAAGGATTGTTTTTATCGAGTCTTATTTTGGGAACGACTCACATCCATTGGATTCTGATAATCGAAACAAATTTCTCGAGGTTGTTAACAGCGAAATATGTATTTTAATAATTTCTGTATTATTGTTATTATTGATTATTAAACCTTTTCTCTACGGAAAAAAATGAAAAAATGCATTGTATAGTTTAAATGTAACATGTCATGTCAATTTTTGGTAGGAATTTTGCAAAACTCCATTAATTAAAAAACTATCACAGATTGGACTAAGGCATATAGGGTTAAAACTAAGATTCTAGGATTCAAATAGTCCCTTGTTCACCTCCAAAAGTTCCTACATCGTTATTCCAAGCACCCTGTAGACTATAATTATGTGGCTTAGATAACACGATTGTCACTTAACGATGGACAATAAAACGCGAGTATTTGAATAAAAAAATACGTAGGTATTAATTAACAATTCTAATAAACAGGCATTATACGTATCCCTCCATTGCTTTTTTTACAGTGCTTTGCATTCATACTTTCTTATTGTGTAAAAGACGTATTTGGATTAGTTTTTATAGTAGAGTTGCTAAGCCGCGAAATTGTGCGCATCGGGTTACAAGCATGAAATTTCTACCACACATAGAGCGTTCTACGGTGATTATTTTCAGATGTGGAAGGAAGTCAGATCCGTCCCCTGTGTGGTGGGAGAGCGGGGTGAAGAGGACCAAGTACTGTTCTTTTTCTTTTTTTTATTACTGATCAGTTAAGGCTATTAGGGCTTGTGCGACATCGTTTTCGTGTAAAATAGATATTAGCTATTAATTTTTCATGTTATTTAAGAATAGTTTCATATAAAAATTTGGGTTTATTGCCGAAAAGGTAAAAATCACAACAAGTTTTTTTTATTCATAACGATAAATTAGTTATCTATCCTGAATATTTACAATTTAAAAAAATATTACTAAACAGCAAATTTAATCTTGTTTTTAATAATGTTTACATATTGGGCACATCTGATACAAAAAGAACCTTGAAAAAATGTTGATGTTAAGCTTAGCCTGCGTGCTCTAGTACATTTTGCTAAGTCGCGAAATTGTGTACATCGGGATACAACCACGACATTTCTACCACAGATAGAGTATTCTGCGGTGATTATTTTCAGGTGTAGAAGGAAGTCAGATTCGTCCCCTGTGCGGCGGGAAAGCGGGGTGAATAGGACAAAGGAGTCCTTTTTTTTTCTTTTTATATTACTGATCAGGTAACGCTAGTAGGACTTGTGTCGTGTCGTTTTCGTGTAAACAGATATTAGGAATTCATTTTTCATGTTATTTATTCATAGTACCATATATTGTATTTCCGAAATTGTAAAAATTACAACAAGTTTTTTTTATTCAGGGAGATAAATTAGTTATATTTCCTGAATATTTATAACTAAGAAAAATATTGCAAAATAGAAAATTTAATCTAGTTTCTAAAAATATATAAATATTGGACAATATTCATACAAACAGTAACTTAAATAAATTGTTGATGTTGAGATTAGCCCGTGTGATACATTAGCAAAAAAATATTTTTTTTTAATTACATTCATTTGTTTTTCTAGGACGTATATAGTAAATATTATATATGTAAAAGCATGTCAATAATCATTATTTAATGTATTTAATGAAGCGAAATAGGATGCGTTCGGAGATTTACTTTGGTTACGCCGACGTAAAGATATATTTTAAGCTATTGTTTGTATGAGAAGTGCCCAACATGCATATATTTTAAGAAACCAGATTAAATGAACTTTTTGAAATAATAATAATAATTTGAAAATTTTCACGAAATTGAACTAATATACCTCACTGAATAAAAAAACTTGTTGATTTTTACCTTTTCGGCCATTACACCCATATTTTTATTTAGAACTATACAAAAATAACATAAAAAATCCATTTCTGATATTTGTTATACACAGAAACGATACCAAACACGTCCTTGTAGACTTAACTGAGCAGCAATAAAGAAAGAAAAGAGGGATACTTGGCCGTATTCACTCCGCTCTTCCGCCTGACAGGGGACGAATCTGACTTCCCTCCACATCTGAAAATAATCACCGTGGAACACTCTATCTGTGGTAGAAATTTCATGCTTGTAACCCGATGCGCACAATTATGTTAGAAAACAGCGGACTAACAACTCCACTATTATGATTCCAGTAAATAATTTTCATGGGTAGATTATCTACATACATAATAAAAAAGAGACAGATTTATGTATTTCCTCAATATTGAGATAGCCGTGAGATCATAGAACTATTCAGTCAATTTTTTGGCATCCGCATTCAAGGAGAAACTCATAAAATATTTAGTAAAAAAAGCAATCCTAACTTTTAGTATGTATGCATGCGCTTGCATTTACGATCCGGCATTCCGCCTCTAATGAGATAAATAATCATACGCGAGAGATTCGCCAAGTTTCAAACTAAACAAAACTTTTGGAGTTCTAAATACATACAGAAATGCACTTTCTGGAAACTCTGAGCTGGAAAGTTGTTAAGAAATCGCATGATGCCGACATGCCGACGCGCACTTATTGAAAAGTAATATGTTTCAATTAAATACGAGTATTAGCTTTTAGGTAGAATAAAAAGATCATTTTCATCGATTATAACATTTTTCTACTTGGTTAGTTATTACTGTTATGGCCATACCAATTATTTATTTATTTAATCTTTATTGCACAAAAGAAAAACAAATCGTACAAAAGGCGGACTTAATGCCATAGGGCATTCTCTACCAGTCAACCATCGGCCAAAGCAGATAAGTTGTGGGCGGTGCAACTAACTTAAATAGGTTTTAATAGATAAATACTTAGATAAATACATATATTTATTAAATATACATAATATAAATATATATGGACTAAAAATCAAAACAGATATGCTAAGATTTCTCCATTCTGCTAAAGAAGAGGTCACGCAAGGATTTTTTAAAATTTAACTTGTTCGGGGCTTGCTTGATCTTGAGGGGAAGGCAGTTCCAGAGGCGGGACACTTGGACGGTAAACGAGTTGGACATAAAACCTGTACGGTGAGGAGGGATAGAAAGAGATAGATTGCCAGAAGAGCGAAATTGACGGTTAAGAGTTAAACCATAATAAATACTGGAAGAAGTCTTTGAGGTATTCGGGAGGATTCGAGTCTTTGAGAATTGAGAAGAGAGTGCAAAGCATTATTATTATTTATAAAGTACAATAAAGCCAATACTTCATTAAACACGTTATTAATTACATAAGATTTAGAATTTGCTTAATAAAAGAACTTTAAATCCTTATTCATTAAATACATTTGGCTGAATTACACGCCCTTGTGCCATTATAACATACGTCGAATAGTAAAAAAAATGCGCAGTAGTTGATTTGTGCAAATCTGCTGAAAGAAAGTCGAGTTCATGTAAAAATATTATTGAAAAAGTAAAAATATTAACAACGTCCTCTTGCTGCTTAAAACAAATTAAAATAGTTTTTTTTTCAAACTGTCTTTGTGAGTAGTTAAGAATTTTCTATTTTCTCGTAGGTACATACATGCATAGTAAAGTTTTGTATGAAACTCGTGTGCAAGATGATTTCCGACTCGTGTGTAAATGTGCTCATGAATAAAAATTACACTCGTCTGAAATCACCTACCTTACATACTTGTATCGTAAATAACTATATCAAGCTATGGGCCTTAAAATTGTATTATTGGTTAACTGTAAGGCATGAGTGGTTTGTCTAATAATAAAATTATATTTTACCCCTACTTATTGGTGACAAATCATTAATATTAGGTTTATGCCTAAATCTTATAATATCTGTAGGTAAAGAGCTGCATGAATTATAATTAGTGAATCAACCGACCGCTACGCTTAATTTATTTCGATAAGACACTCCTTAAAACTGTACGAAAGAATTCTACATATTCAGTTGAATATACAAATTAAGTCGAATAACATTAAATTTTATTTTTTAATAGCAAGAAAGAAAACATGGATTTACAAACCTTCTTTGTTTATTTCACCGCAGTAACTAAGTAGGTGTTATAAATTAATTTGTGTGATTATTATGTTCGGTACATTTTTTTTCTATGAGTAATGTTCGTATTTATAAACAGTGCAGTGCTTCTTGATAATTTGATTGATAATTTTACAATAAATAATTTATCCTAGAGAGGAAGTGAGGAAAAAACACGTGATATGGCCATCTTGTTTATGTTCCGTGATTTTGAGGGGTTTCGTATCAAAACAGATAAAAATTTGCCCTTTTGATGTATGTTTGCACAATACTCACCAGCTAATTTATTATTTGTATCCTCTTGTTGCAATATATGTATCTTCATTCCACTGCTTCTAATTATTTTTACAGTTCATTTTGTTAAATCATTTTTTTATTTTCAGGATCACCATGATTCTAGTTGTGTCGTTGCTCTGTGTGCTGGTGGCGTTAGTTTTCTACTACGATCACAAACGCAAGAACACGCGCGCTAGGAAATTGCTTAGCAAATTCAACGGATCAGATGGACTACCTATCATTGGGAATGCTTTGGAACTCGGGTTTGACTCTGACGGTTAGTATTTATTTAATTTTTATGTTTCTAACAATGAGATCTAAACTATAAAGCAATATTTTTACAAATTAAAAGATTCGTTATATAATTAAGTTGTAACGGTGGCGAAGCATATAGAGAACATATTTCCCATCTATTGCATCTTGAAGATTAGAATCTGTTTTTTTTGTTCATAGGTGTCGGTTTTATTAAATAAATTATTGTTGGATCTTGAAGACTAAGTAAGCTAAATCTGCTTTGGCTTGCTTGGCATAAAGAATAATGTACCTAATTGCTGCTTTCATTTCAGGCGTCTCTAAGATTCTTCTTGACAAGTGGCGAAAGTACGGAATGACCAACTACCGTATGACAGTGGGCTCCGAAGAGTGGGTGATGCTGTGCGAATCTGATGACGTTGGAGTGAGTAATAAATAAATAATAAATATCAGACAACCTCACACAAACCAACCTAGTCCCAAATTAAGCTCAAGAAGGCTTGTGTTATAGGCGACGATATACATACTTATATAGATAAATAAATACTTTAATAGGTATATAGAATGACCAAGGTACGTCGTTCGTGTTCATCACACAAATATTTGCCCTTGCCGCGATTCGAACCCAGGACCGCTGGCTCAGTAGGCAGCTGGTTTACCATTGCGCCAACCGCGTCGTCTAAGTAATCATTGCTAATTAAAATACAAATTACCCTCATTACTATGGGTCGTGAAGTCAGTCAGATTATTACCTTCTCTCTGACGGTGTCTTGCCATTTTTGCCTGTTTTTGGCATCGTTTAACACGACCAGCAGTTGGGTATTCAGGGCGGATCGGACCTAACCTGACCAAGTGACCATATCGTGTTGGGTACCTCTAGGTCGTTTGCCACCAACCCTGCCAGTGACGATGAGCTGATTGAGATTGTAGCCTTCTTTCTGGATTATAAGATTACAGGGGTTTATACCCTGGATGGCTCCGAGAAAAGGATGGTAAGACGGTCGTGTTATTTTGCTCGACATTACTTTAGCTGTACTCCCAGAACATGTACATTTCACAACACTATTTAGTTAAAACTTCTTACTTCTTATACAATCCAAGTAAAGTCTATACTTTTACCGCCAGCCACTGAATTTGAAAAAAAAATTGGGCAAGTGCGAGTCCGACTCGCGCATGAAGGGTTCCGTACCTATATATATGTATATATAGGTATAACAAGTTTGTTGTATGGGAGCCCCCCTTAAATATTTATTTTATTTCATTTTTAGTATTTGTTGTTATAGCGGCAATAGAAATACATCATCTGTGAAAATTTCAAGTGTCTAGCTATCACCGTTCTTGAGATACAGCCTGGTGACAGACGGACGGACGGACGGACGGACGGATGGACGGACGGACGGACGGAAGGATGGACGGACGGACGGACGGACAGCGAAGTCTCAGTAATAGGGTCCCGTTTTTACCCTTTGGGTACGGAACCCTAAAAATAAAAATAAAACGTATTTTATATTATAAATAAATCGGCCAACTAAGAATCAAAAGAAAAAATCAAATAAAAAACAAAAAGGTGCATCCTATATAGTATATATATATTCTATATATATATATTCATTCTTAGCCATTGTTATACTTTAGGTTGCATTATTTAAGAGATTACGAGCAAGTGGTAATGGCAGCGATGGTCGGTGTATTTGAATAATTAAAATTTGATAAGGTGTTAATCCTCAGCTAATGGATTAACTGAAACACAGATAGCTAATCATAATCATAATATAATTGTAGCGGAACGCTTGATAACGTGACCTGCACAATACCGAGTGTGCAGGTCACGTTTGTGAAATGTAGGTATACACGTTTCTACATCAATGTAAAAGCGGGGTTATCCTTCAATTATTAGCTTGACCCGAAGTGTGCCACTTTCGTGGACTTCCCGGCTATGAGGATAACTGAATCAAAAACCCATGCGGTACACTCGTACGTCTTATAAGGCATTATTAAGATAATTATATTTATTGCAGCTGTGATTACGCGTATGCTTATCGCATATAATTATTGTGTAAAAACGAGCTTTCAATCTTTAATTCATGACCGAGTATTTACATAACAAAAATGAGTGACCGAGTGACAAGTTATTTGTTTTAAAAGATAAAATCTGACTGAATTTTGCAAACTGTTGCAAAAAAAAAATGTATCCAAATTATACAGATGATGATGATAATATAGCCAAAGATTGTATTGTTGTATATATTGTATTGTTCTTAATAATGTCAATGTTTTATATTGAGTACTTAGTCGACTTACTAGTAAATATAGTAATAGTCCATAGTAAAACAAAGTCTAAGCGTATTTAGAGAGATATACCTATATCTAGAAATATACCCATGATAATATTGAAATTATGAACTTGAAAAAAGGTAATTTAACCGACTTTTCTAGTGAGAAAAGAGCAACTTGACTAACCTTAATCAACTGCCCATTGTCGGAAGCTCTCTGCACAAAAGACCCCGCTATTTGCATCTGAATCAGTATGCATTGTGTGGCACACTTTCTCTACAGTATGAACACATACAGAATTTATAAATATACCATACTAGCAGTTTTTTGCGCATATTCAAAAGATAGTGATCGAATTCTATTCTCGTTTTACCATAGCATAATTCAATCACAAAGTTACTCTGAAAAATACTTATGAAAGTGATGCAACTTAGTGCACCCTCAGTGAACTCTTTCAAAAATAGACTAGACAAACATTTACAAACACAGAACACAAGTGAATAGTGATATGCACGCATCAGCTATAAGCTGCCTGTGCATTAAATAAATAAACTTTAAACTAATCTAGCCTTTGATAGATGTCTGTTTGTAAATGTTATAAGCGTCTTACTACGTGATCTGATCAATTTTCTGTAGCCATTGACTGAAGGACACGTAAAGTATTATACTTATGTAAGTAGTAGACGACGCAGGCATATTCAAATTTACATTTTGAATTTTAGGCGATCCTTGGACATCCGACTGAGCTAGCCAAACCTACTGAACGCAATGCTGCCATGATGCCTTTCTTCGGGAATTCTGTTTCAACATCTGAAGGTAAATAAACTAGAAATACCTATAGAAAACAAAGTGCACGATGTATTGTATAAGGGTAATATTTTAGACAGAAATTAAAACAAAACCTACTTTTGTTTGGCTGTGCAACCTGCAAGGCTCAGACGATGCATTTGAGCCGTTACGGTAGTGGTATTTAACGGCATTAGGAATTGTACAACCAAGCAATGCCAAATTACGGTCAGGATAACAAAAACAGAACATTACCGGGACAAAAGGTTTTATTGTTCTAACCGCATGAAAGTAATACCAGCCTTAGTATTTCAAAACTGCCTTTTATCATTAGTTTGTGTGACAAAAGTCTAGTACGGATTTACATATTTAATAATGTTTCAGGTGAAAGATGGAAATCAACTCGCAAACTGATGACTCCAAGTTTCCATTTTAAAACGCTAGAGGCGCGCGTCGACGCGGTCAACTCACGGACCCCCGCCCTCTACCAAGTTCTGGACCAATATGTAGACAAGAACCCCGTGGATATCTACAGATACCTGAGGCCTTTCATGTTTGACATCTTGTGTGAAACCCTGATGGGAGTCGATGACAATATGCTCGCTAATCCGGACCACCCATACCTGGATGCCAGCGCCAGGTAACGTTCTAATCAGCGTTATTCAGAATGTGTAGGTTTTAGTAAATAAACAGGATTGTGAACAAAAACTTTTTGGTTGCAACTATTTTTTGTGCTAATATTTTGTCGTTAGAGTACGAATTACTTTACTTAGAAATGTCTTCGTTAAGAAATTAGAAGAATAACCGTGTTTTTTATTTATTTCAGAGTTATCAAAATCGCGACTGAGAATTATTTTTCATACTGGAGGAATATCAGTTTCATCTTCAAACGGACTCCGATTTACAAAGAAATGATGGATACTATCAAAACAATCCGAGACTATAGTGACAAGGTATACATACTTGTTTATAGTACTGTTCCATTGCTCTTAGAAACCTTTACTGGTTCATTATAAACTTAATGCTGAATAATATTGTGACACGATATTAAAAAGCCATCTTCTTTTACAGCTTATTCGTGAACGGAGAGTCAAATTGAACAAATTCATCGACGACATCAAGAGCAACAACAGAGAAGCCAGCGTAGATATCAATGCTCTGGTTCACGAGAAAGTATCAGAAAAAGCCTGTCTCCTAGACTCGCTTCTTCTCAGTACCCTGCCCAATGGCGACCCCGCTCCTGATGAGACTATTAACGAAGAGATCACACTACTGTGCTTCACTGTAAGATTTTTGATATCTCAAGCAATATCATGTAGCTTAGCCTCCACTTAGTGAATGTAGAAAATTACATAATCTAATTGTTATAAAAAAAGTTATAACATAATTTCTGTTACAGGGTCACTACACTACCACAATGACGATGGCACATACTCTGTATTGCTTAGCCAAGTATCCCGAAATCCAGAAACGAGTCCTTGAAGAACAAGAATCTATATTCAACGGTGACAAACTGAGGCAGCCTACCAACCATGACCTGCTCGAGATGAAGTACCTTGAAGCGGTCATCAAAGAAAGCATCCGTGTCATCCCTACTGTGACCAAGATTGGACGGCAGCTGCAGAATGATTTGCCATTGAAAGGTAAGACTTTTGTCATTCTTAGAGACAGATATATTTATCTGCTTTTATTTAGGTAGTATTTAAAATTCTAATCGTTTTACAAATGATCTCGGTGCTAGGCTGACTGTAAGTTTAAGTGGTGGTAGATATTTCGATTAACCTGAAAGGAATCCAGAGGAATCGTATTTGTAATGATGGTGGTGATGGCGCTCTATTTTAACTAACTCTAATATGCGATTTTCAGATGGCAGAATCATTCCTCCCGGAACTCAAGTAGTCGTCTACTACGAAGCCCTGTACGCCGATCCGAAAATGTTCCCTGAGCCTGAGAAGTACAAACCCGAGAGATTCTTCAACAGCTTGCATCCGTATGCCTTCGTGCCGTTCAGCGCTGGACCCCGGAACTGCATAGGTAATTACGAAATCCATTTAGAGAGGTGTCCGAGCTGAACTCGACTATTCAACCGCTGTCTTTCGATGCAAGTCATCACAAGTGTGTTCTTGGTTTTCGCAGTCATTTGCCATCAGGTCATACTAAGGTTAATCACTGTCAGCTTTGAAATGGAAAAACTACATTACTTACTATTACTAAATATAGGAGTAATTTATGCCAACTGTAATTTATGGCGACGCGGTTAGCTCAGTTTGTAAGCACTTGTCTACTGAGCCGGTGGTCCCGGGTTCGAATCCCGGCCAGGGCAAATATTTGTGTGATGAACTCGAATACATATTTGTGCTTTGGTCATGGTTGTACTGTATATAAGTATTTATATCGTCGTCCCAGTATCCATAACACAAACCTTCTTGAGCTTAATTTGGGACTAGATCGATTTGTGTGAGTTTGTCTGATATTTATTTATTTATTAATTAGCATATTTGCCGCAGCAGGAAAAATGTATTTCATCGTAAAATTAAAATTCAAATACAAAGAAATGTTTCAGGCTACTACTTGGATTATTTACTTAATGGTATACGTTAGCGGCACAGGGACTAGATTAATATTGAAATTTATAACTCTATTGAGGGGCATCTTGTTTATACAGAGCCGAACCACATTAAATATTATTTGAAACAGATAAGTTCTTAATAAGCACTGAGAGATTAGGTATCGGATATTAATTGTTATATTTGTTTGTTAGGTTTCCGTTACGCTTGGGTGGCGATGAAGGCAACGCTCTCAAATTTCCTTCGGCGCTACGAGGTGCTCCCAGGCGCCCCTGAAGATGAACCCAAGTTCGCCCACAGAATCATCACGGAATCCATCAACGGTGTTAAACTAAGATTGAAAAAGAGGGAACTTTAGATTGCTTATTCAATTGTTACTGTGGCCAGAAAAGGCAAGGCTGGTCATTACTTGTTATTGCCAAAGTATTTATTAGTTTTAGGAATAGTCTATGGAAACAATTGTGAACTAGTTTACTTTTTTAGTGTAAGTAGGTTTTGTGTTTATTAGAATTTGAGTTGTATGTTAATTATTTATTTAGATATTTGTGTGTAGTGTTTATGTATAAGTATGAAAACTAAGACTAAATGTGATAATATATTAGATCAAATTATTATATCAAATGTGTGTATCTTTCTTTTATAGATGCTGTTATTGATCAAATATTAATGTTATGCCTATCTGAAGCTTTACTTATAATAAAGGATAGCAAAAATAGAATCTTAGTAAGTATTTATTTATTCCTTTGCTGAGTGGGTTTCGAATTTGTGTAAAAATATTTCCGATTAGCGTCAAAATTCGACATTTCTAATGATATCTAATTTTTTATAAACAATAACTAGGGTTTTCAGTTAAATCCGATAAATAAATTGGAACGTAGTTCAAATATATAAAAAACTTAAAAAAAGTAACGTCTTAATTTTAAACAAGCTGATTGCTGCGACTCAAAAATGTTCAATTTTAAAATGACTAATATTGCATTAGTTAAAAAGAACCTTATTCCGTAGAAGGTACAAAGAAAACTAAAAAAGACAAATTTGTTTTTAAAACGCAATCTGATTGGTTATTCCAATGTCACACAAACGTATCCTGATTGTTAAATACGATTTACAAAGATAAACATCAACCATAGTTGCAAGTTTAGTGTATATTATAGTGTGAGCGGTTGAGTATTTAAAAAAAATGCGTTTTTCTACCACAACTTTTGATTACTTTCCTCATATTCGAAATGAAAAGTAGTATGTTCAACTCGGAATAAAATACACCAATTTCACTCTCGAACTATTGGCGCTCTCACTGACATTCACTAGTATCGCTTGATATATTTCTTGTGTAAAATCATATGTATAATAATGATTATGCTTATGATTAAATAAATATATATGATTAATGAATCATGTATATTTATTTAATCATAAGCACATTAATTCTTCATAATACTGTATATTATTAGGAGGAAACTACTTTAATTCTGTTATTTGGGTGAATCAACTTTTTTATGTTGTTTACTCTGTCCCCATTGTCAAAGTGACATCTTCATACTGTTTCATAGAAAAATGCGTAGGTTGTCCGAGGGACAAATTTTGCGTAACCGTAGCAACAAGGTGCGCTTAAAAGTTGATTCACCCATTTAAGTATTGTATCACGCCACTCGATGAATATAATATTAAATTAAAATCGCAGCATTACATTATCCAAAGTAGCTATAATGTTGATTTTTGAAAATATTATATACTAGTAGTCTATGAACGAATCCACATTTTTGAGCAATAAGTTTGAGATAGTAAATAATACATATATAAGGACATTCCTTGGGAGTCTCTTTTGTACGTGTCCGGGCTTGAAAGTGGTTGAATTTGTCGTCAAATATTTCTGAATAAAATCAAGAATATCATATACCTAACAATCTGCTTCGTCTGGAGAGCTATGTATGAACATTTCATCATTATTCATTAACATGACAATAAAAAAAATATGTGTGGAAATTGACGTTCGGTGTGAGCGTCCAGTAGCCAGATTTGTTGAAATAAAAAATCATAACTGGAGACAGGGTTACGACAGGATTACATTAGTATGTTCTTATGAATATAATTTATTCACTAAATATTTTAAATAATAAACGATTTTCGGAGTGACCGAGGGTAGCGAGTGATTTTACACTAGGAACTTCGCACCCCACTAATGACTAGCTGCAGTTGTATTCTAACCGCCGGCGAGATTAGACGTCGGCTCATGGCTAGTAGGGAGATTTTTTTGAAGTTTGTTCGTCATTCGGTGGCTTTTGTTTTGTGTTTTCTTGAATTCTGTGGAACAATCTGTATTATTCAGTTTTGTGTTTGCAGATTTATATGTGAATAATAAATATAAACTATCTCCGAAGGAATGTGAATCCGTAATTAATTAATCGTTCTTATATAGTTTTTAGATTTTCATAAATCGTTAAAAAGCTTAAATTTTGAAATCAATGGGAGTGATCTCCATGGATAATTTTTGACCTCTGAAGTCAATAAAATTGTTACTGCTATAATTTTTACGATAAAATTTACGATATTATTTTGCCCCTCAATCGATCCCCAATACTCACGACCGTGATTTTGTCAATGTAGAATAGTTGACAATGCTACTCTTCTAATTTCCCGTGAGTTGCTTGTTGTAAGGCTGCTTTTACTGGCATCTTATTGACATAACACCTTGTATATCCATCTCTTAACTGGTGCTTCGGGTGAAAGATCGTTATTTCTAAAACAAAAGCCTTGTCCGTGGTTCGTAAGATATTTCAGATTTTACAATCACCAAATTCAAAGGCTCAATACTGCAGAGTTTTGGACTTGTAGCTCGCCAGTTACGAACGAACTACGCTAAACACAAAGAATGCCTTTGTTTTTTTTTAAGTATGCTAGTATTTACACCCTTATTGAAGACGTAGAGGTGAGTGGATGAAGGATTTTAAGTATGTTTAAAGAACCCCTCACATTATTTCAAATATATTTTTAGACCATAAAAGCCTTAAAGGACCAAGGTGCTATGTAGGCACACTTAAGAAGTTAGTTATCCATGTAAAAGGTGCCAATGAAATAAAATTGTAATGGATTCAAGGTGATATTATGTACCCACATAGCACCTTTATTCATGTTAGTCCAAGTTGCAAACGTGTAACTACTAATTTAATCTTTTGATATGGAAGGTGTTATGTTGCAATAAAAACACCTTCATTCGTTATATAACGTGTCTTTATATATATCAGTTAAAACTGTATGTTATTTTTTGGTGAAAAAAATACTAAATCAACTACTAGCCTAGTAACTATTAAGTGGTTTAATAGAAACCAGCCACCATTTTATATAGAATACTAGCTGAGCCCCGCGGTGTTACCCGCTCATCCCACGGGAACACTAAATTTATTCGGGATGAAAAGTATCCTATGTCCTTTTCCGGGTCTCAAACTATCTACATTCCAAATTTCATCTAAGTCGGTTCAGCGGTTTAAGCGTGTAGAGGTAACAGACAGACAGACACACTTTCGCATTTATAATATTAAGTATGGATTCAAGATTAATTACGTCATGTTCTTCGGTTTCACATTCTGTGCAATAAATAAGTATGTGTTCTATTACAAAAGTCGGACAGAACTTTTTTAATTCAAGCGAAGACAATAAACCTACAAAGTTTGCCAGCCCGAGGTAGAAGTGCCGTTGCATTCTGCTGGAGATATTACCTACAAACTCAAAGCGCTATTACTCTAGTTTTAAAGAAGAGTCATGTACCTACTGAAACGAGTTTTTAACATCAGAATTACACAATTGAAAGCAGATTTCCTGATAAATCAACACGAAAAACACGAAGATTAGGCGTGCTCTAATTTAGTGCTTAACTTTGACAATAGTTACGAGTCAATGGGTAAAGTTTCCGCGCTTTGATTGTTCGCGCCTGATATTGCTTACAAAGGGATGAAAGTAGCGGGATCGAAAAAAGGCTCTCTATTTCGATAAAATTATGTAAAAAATATCGTGCTCGGGAAATATAAGAAAACCCACATACATTATTCCATTAGGTACAAAGGTAACTGTTTGACTGAAAATACTCATTGTTCCGGGCGCATTAACGGTGGCAGAATAGTTAATTCGCAGTTTATCCCGCACCGGATCTAATAGCTGGTGGAGGCAATGTTTAAACGGTTTCTTCGGGTTCGTTTCTTTTGTGTAATTACCGTAGACACCCCCACATACGAATGTAGGGGAACTAACTGGTGGTAGTATCCGAGCATAAGACTACGGGTGTGGAATTTAAGTGATCTTATTTGGTGGCCGGCCGATTGAGGCTCCACGTAGACTGAGCGTGTTGCGAATCGACAATGTTTACCTGTTCGACCGTTTTGCCTAATTATTACTTGGAACCCGTATCGGGTCTAGTATATAATTCACCCATTATCCGGTAGCGCGGGAAATTTACGCCGCCGTGAAAAAAATGTTACGGAGTTTTGTTTACTCTGCACCCTCGGGAGCTTTCTTTCTGGCAAAATAATTGTTATATAAGTATAGTGTATGAAGGATAGAGGCCGTTAATAATGCTATTTCCCAGTGAAGATCCCTGGGGAATATTTACATTGATATCCCATATTCATATTCATATATTTTTATTCATATATTTATTGTAATTTTGTGAGTACAAAAAGTAAGTCTTACATTATATTATAGTTCTTCACAATCTACCGATAACCGGCATCCAATTTTTACATTAACTTAAAATAACAAACTACACATACACTACATTTTTTTATTAAAGTAACTACATGTCAGATTTCTTAGTTCTACAATCATTACATAATCAGAATTGTCTATACATAATAATCAGATGTTGTAGTTATACTACCTACCGTATCAAACTTTAGCATCTTGCCGTTTGTCGATACTTTTACAATTTGTTTACGGTGTGACAAAAACGAACTGAACAGTCAGTGGGCGTTACTCTCGACCCCATAACAATTTAGGTTGATAGCAGCAGTGTATGGCCAATGCCTTTGATAGATCGCACACCATATCCCAGCCATCTTAATCATGTCATCCATTCCAGTCAATATATGCAATCAAATATCCTGTACGCCGCGGTGTAAGTTGACATTTTCTGTCTAGTTATATGCGTATTAGTTGTCTGTTAACAGTTTATTTGATTCCAGGTTAGTCAGATGATATAAGAGAGATTCGACTATTTCGGATGTTGCAGGAACTACTGTTTGGGTTTGTGATTATAGTCTAGAGTTAAAGTTTAATACCTGAGATATACCTGACTTGACTTGATTTATGATCCTGATGGGGCAAAGGGCGTCCACAGTGACTCCAGCCTGAACAATTTTGAGCTTCCCGATTGATCTCACTCCATGTCTTCCCGATTTGCTTTGCTTCGTTAATCTATATATATATAAAACTCAAAGGTGACTGACTGACTGACTGACATAGTGATCTATCAACGCACAGCCCAAACCACTGGACGGATCGGGCTGAAATTTGGCATTCAGGTAGATGTTATGACGTAGGCATCCGCTAAGAAAGGATTTTTCAAAACTCACCCCCTAAAGGGGTGAAATGGGGTTCCAAAGTTTTGGTTATTATTATTTTATTTGAAACTTCACAGGGGTATTTCTAACGATAAATGAGTAAACACGTGTTTCAGGTTTTTTGAAAATTCAACCCCTAAAAGGGAGAAATGTGGTGACAAAGTCTGAAAATCAATATGGGTATTGTTTTTATGGTTTATCGGGTCGCTGATTACGAAAACCGCAACGATTTTAAAATCCAACGTGGCGGACGTGAATTACCATCTCCCCTGTTGGGGTGAAATGGGGTTGAAATGTCTAAATAATAAACCGCTGGTTCTAGAGAGTCCAAATTTGGCACGTAGGTTTCTTATAAGGTGTAGGGGTGCACTAAGAAAGAATTTTTCAAAATTCACCCCTTAAAGGGAAGAAATGGGGGTCCAAAGTTTGTATGGGGAAATAAGATTAGTTAGACTATTTTATTTGAAACTTCACAGGAGTATTGATAACAATAAATGAGTAAACACGTGTCTCAGGTTTTTTGAAAATTCAACCCCTAAAAGGGAGAAATGTGGTGACAAAGTCTGAAAATCAATATGGGTATTGTTTTTATGGTTTATCGGGTCGCTGATTACGAAAACCGCAACGATTTTAAAATCCAACGTGGCGGACGTGAATTACCATCTCCCCTGTTGGGGTGAAATGGGGTTGAAATGTCTAAATAATAAACCGCTGGTTCTAGAGAGTCCAAATTTGGCACGTAGGTTCCTTATAAGGTGTAGGGGTGCACTAAGAAAGAATTTTTCAAAATTCACCCCTTAAAGGGGAGAAATGGGGTCCAAAGTTTGTATGGGGAAATAAGATTAGTTAGACTATTTTATTTGAAACTTCACAGGAGTATTTATAACAATAAATGAGTAAACACGTGTCTCAGGTTTTTTGAAAATTCAACCCCTAAAAGGGAGAAATGTGGCGACAAAGTCTGAAAATCAGCATGGGTATTGTTTTTATGGTTTATCGGATCGCTGATTACGAAAACTGCAACGATTTTAAAATCCAACGTGGCGGACGTGAATTAACATCTCCACTGTTGGGGTGAAATGGGGTTGAAATGTCTAAATACTAAACCGCTGGTTCTAGAGAGTCCAAATTTGGCACGTAGGTTGCTTATAAGGTGTAGGGGTGCACTAAGAAAGGTTTTTTTTAAAATTCACCCCCTATTGGGGTGAAATGGGGATTCAACGTTTCTTGGTACCCTGTATCACGGAAGGGGAAGAGGGAAGAGTTGGTTTCTATGGATTATCGGGTCGCAACGATTTTAAAATTCAACATGGCGGACGTGTAAGCCATCTCTCATGTTAGGGTGCGATGAGGTAGAAATGTCTAAATATGTCTAAACATATGGGTGTCGTTTTTAAACGCACAGCCCAAACCGCTGATTCTAAAGAGTCTAAATTTAGAACGTAGGTTCCTTATTTTCTAAAGGGGGTGAAATAGAGATCCAAAGTTTTTATGGGGAAACAAGATTAGACTATTTTATTCGAAACTTCACAGGAGTATTTCTAAGAATATGAGTAAACACGCTTTTCAGGCCTTTCAAGAATTGAACCCCTAAAAGGGGGAAATGTGTTGACAAAGTCTGAAAATCAACATGGGTATTATTTTTATTATTTATCAGGTCGCTGATTATGGGTACAACAATTATTTTAAAACTCAACGTAGCGGACGTGAAATACCATTCCCCTGTGACGGTGCGATGACGTTATGATTGTAGGTGATAAGAATATGGGTGTCATTTTCATGTTTTTTTGGGACATTTGTGGACATGAAAATTCTTGAAAGCATTTGTGCCTAATTGCAATTCAATCGGTGCAGTAGTTTTGCAGCAAATCGGTTGTAACAGACGGACTCACAGACAGCTACAAGTGATCCTATAAGGGATTTATTTTTGCTTTTGAGGTATGGAATGAGTCCCGTTATCCTAATAGATGTTTAAATTTGTATTTGGTGCCATTTCGATTGTCGTCAAGGCCAGTGCAAGTGGCGCAGCGAGACTGGAGTAGTCATCGGGAAACCTCCTGCAGCCGTAATACATGCATTCAAACTTTTCAACAATAAAACGGCTAGACGGATATGCATGAGGGATAAGCAGATTATACCCTAACTTTAACAAATAGCCCACTTTTTATCCTGAAAAAAAAAGAGCATCGTTCCCGTAGGATAATGTTTATTGTATAGGAACGCGGGCGAAGCCGCGGGTTAATGCTAGTTCTGTATAAATAGATGTACAACTGTTAATGCTAATTGTTATTATTATGATTTCTTGAATAAGTTCTCATAAATAGGATAGGTACCTATATTAAAAATTTATTAAAACTGGATATTTTAGAATTTAAAATGCTATAATAAGATATTTCTAGCTATTATATAAAAGAAATAACATCAAACTTAACAAATAAATTAATTAATTTTATGAAAACTAACTATACATGGTAACCAAGAATTAACTAACGTTTATAAGTTGCGGTAAACCAAGCCCATAACGTTATCTACTAGCCGGTTGAGATTGGTAAGCACCTGGCACCAATATGTCTGCGTGCAAATCAGGTGCATACTTAACTTAACCGCGATAAATATTATGAATGCTGGAATGCATATCGACGCTCAAACAAGTCTACCCACAAATTTCAATAAATGGATGTTTTAATGTTTAGTTTTTTTCTGCGTAATAGGTGTTCATAGGGCTTTATATCTAAGTAACGAATTTTCCTGTAAGAAAAACCATGTAACATGTAATGCATGCTTGCTTATAAGTTATTATTATACCTACTTCTTAATTTTAAGTTGTCTAGTAAGTGAAATTATTGTAATTTCTTTAGACGACAATAAAGATTCTTTAAACCGAAGTATTATTATTATTAAAGATTATTACCGTGAATAAAGATATTATACAGCGCCGCCAGGTTTATTTGGAACGACCACGTTTTCGGTTCCCTTGCGGTTTCCAATACCTGTTTTGAGATATACCTGCGACATTGCTTATTTGGCGATATCTGCACTTGAACTAGCGCCACTTAGTGCAATTAAACGCGTTTGAGTATTGCTGTAATTATCGCGAGTTCCAAGCATTCAGAACTTGCCCGGGAGTGCTAGAATTGATCACATTTCGGCGAAAATTATAATTTGATCAAATTGACTTAAATTGTTAGAAATAGAAAATTCGAATACACAAAGTCGTCAAAGGTCGTCATTTCGCGTTTTCGCAGTTTGTAGCCCACCTGCCTACTGAGCCGGCGGTCCAAATATTTGTGTGATGTACTCGAATATTTGTGCTTGGGTTACGGTTGTTCAATGTATTTAAGTATATATTCATCCATATAAGTATGTATATCGTCGTCTAGTACCCATAACACAAGCCTTCTTAAGCTTAATTTGGGACTAAATTAATTTGTGTGAGTTTGTCCAATCCATACTAATATTATAAATGCGAAAGTGTGTCTGTCTGTCTGTCTGTTACCTCTTCACGCTTAAACCGCTGAACCGACTTAGATGAAATTTGGTATGGAGATAGTTTGAGACCCGGGAAAGGACATAGGATACTTTTCAACCCGAATAAATTTTGTGTTCCCGTGGGATGAGCGGGCAACACCGCGGGGCACAGCTAGTATACAAATTAATTAGATAGATTATCCACCATACTTGTTGATATTGTTAATGTAGATAATTGAAACATCGCCTGTTTTATTATATTTTTCTAATATATTTAGGCATATTATTTTTATTTCTTTATATACCTACCTAAAACGATAAATAAATAGGTATAGAAATGAAACATTTTCATCTTAAAATAAATTCAATATTTCTAAAGATCTTAAATAAACGACAATACCTTACTTCGCTTGATCCTAGTATATCACCTGATGTTAAGTGCTAATGTTATTATGTTAAGATGCTATGCGTGGCTTGAAAACGAAGCTCACTGGTTCACTCTTGTCCTAAACACCCCTAAATATACAGCAGCGGTAAAAATTCTAAAAATATTTTTATTTAGATCTAAGTTTAGCATCCATACGAACATTGCCAAATAGTGTAGGTAAGGAGATAGCGAATATGACGTACGGACGAACGAACGAACGGAGATAAATAAACGTATTTTTTTTGGTTCTATCTTTATTTGCGATTTATTTTTTTATGATTGGTTAAGTCTTTCATTTGAAATACACAAATAAATATATGCATTTTTGCCGCTACTTTTCTTTACTAGGAAATACATAACCAGAGTATACCTACTTAATTATCAACTCCTATACTGTCAAAATGATTTATATCAGTACCTAATTTTTTGATCTTATAACACAATCGTGCGCTCCAAACCAAGTCGTCGTAGCTCTGACAGCCGCTAAGCTAAAGTGGGATCGGGCTGGACACGATTGTCGTATGGCGTATACTCAACGTGCTGTGGGCCAAATAAACCAGTGAATCGATCCCATCCAGTAGGATTTGGTGGAGATAGTGGGATGATATAGGGCAGCCATACTCAAGCTGCGGCCCGGTAGTCTTTTCAATGGTGCCCGAAAGAGAGGCCAATATTAAACTGTTGAGTTATAGTTTTGTACGCAAGATTATTGCGGCCCGCAAGGTATACTTTGTGTCCCAAGGGGAAAAAAGGTTGAGTATGGCTGATCTAAAACATTTCCACCGGGGTTGACTAATTGCCGTTTTGGATAGAAACAAGTGGAAGAAAGAAAGGAAGCCTTTGCCCAATAGTTGGTCAGTACAGTGAGTATAGTCTAATAATAATCTATACATATAATAAAGCTGAAGAGGGTTGAAAGTCTGTACTACATGGCAGATATTCGAAAAAAGTTGGAATCGATAACAGAACACGTCCAACAGTTTTTAGAATTTTTGTCTGTTTATATTATCTGTTTATCTGTGTATCTGTTTGTCTGTTTATTTGAAAGCGCAACACGTGAAAACGGCTGAACGGATTTTGATGAAAACATTCATTCTCATTAATCTGTCGAGAAAATCCCCGGCCATATTATAATATGGTATATGCTAGGCTATACAATTTTTACCAATAAAAGGGTAGCCGTTACACCTGATTAAGTTAAGTTTGCACCTAAATCTGAATCTTATGGAATACTTAGGAAGGTGGTGCACACTTTTTTCTAACATATGCTAAGACACTAAAACTAAGAAATTAAAATGTTGTGAGTGTGACATGAGTAAGCCGCTGAGGAAGGATTTTGCCAAATTAATTCTAAGTTTAGATAGAATAAAGATATCAACAAAAATTGAATAATCGCTGCTACGGTAGCGTAATCGCCGTTACGTAATAGTCGCTGCCTGCTGGCAAAACGTCTCGCACAACTTTCAAGATCCCAATAGATTTGGACAGCACGGAAAGTCCTGTCTGCGGGGTATCAAGAAACTGTGATAAAGCAAAACTGACCCAGACCGATTTCCACGCATGCGGAGCCACGGGCACAGTTAGTATAAGTACATATATTAGCAAAAATACCATTATCTATAAGCACACAACACACACACGAGTGGTCTACAGTTAATTTGTACCTATATGCGGTTTCAGTCGTCGTCTAATCATCTTGGTAAATAATCAATAACTAATTAGACTGCTCACTGAATGGATTGGGCTGTTTGTAATTGATGGCAGTCTTTGAAACGTGTGCTTATTAGGTACTACAGTGTGCTCCGTGTTATTAAATACTAGAAGGTACCCTCAACTTCACCCGGGGAGGCGAAAAAGTCCAAACCTCTTTTTTGCTTTCCCGCGGTCTGTAGATGGTTATCGAAATATCGACAGATGGTAATGAGGTACTTAATCAAGATTTCAACCAGTTTTGGTTTAAGTATATAGCTGGGTAGCTGTCGTATATCGTCGTCTAGTACCCGTAGTAAAAGCTTTGCTTAGTTTGGGACTAGGTCGATTTGTGTAAGATTGTCCCTTAAATATTTATTTATTGTTGTCCCTTAAATAGTTCACTTGAAAAATTAAAGGAGCAATTCTAACTGTAACTTTTTTCAAAGCTTTTAACTGACTAAACGGAATACTCTCTGTTACCAATAGCGAAAATACTTTACATCAATGTTCTTCCTAAAAATAAAATTGAATTTGAATTATCAATTTATCACCCAAGGAGGTAAAACCAAAGTATTAACTTACTCACTTACGATACTATGCCAGCCGCTTATTCCGTTACTCTCGACCTAATGAAAACTAATAAAATAAAGTAACACAAAAGCATCGGCCGACTAAATATTTATTCCCCGACTGATATCAATACGCAAATGGGGGAAGAAATAAAAGAAAAATCGTTAACAAAATTGGAATTAGTATCGGTTTCTCGCGTAGCTCGTAGCCCAGTCGGATAAAACTTTAATAATGGAAAAAGCCCGATGGCTAAACTTCCTTCGATAACGACGTTCTCGCAAACTTGGCCTGTGGCAAAATAAAATCAAACACTGACGCGACGGCTAAATGCTGTCTACAGCCAACCGCAGCCGCCATTTGCTTCCTACAACATTGTCGGTCCTAACTTCACTCGCTTTGTTTGTAAAATGCGAAGCAAATTATCCTGTTATGTATCTGTATAAAGTGTAGTAATATGCGCTATTTGCTCGTTCGTTCCGCGTGTCAGGGGTGTGTGTTTTGAATTATGCCACGACAGTTTGTTGCTTAGATAAAAAATTACATAGGTATTGTATTTATAATTCCAATGTCACAAACGTAACGCAGTTACTTTAATTACATTTTAAGAACTCCTCCTCCTTTAAAAACTTTTTTTTTTATAATATGACAAACGTATTGATATTATCTTTGAGTATTTATACTCAAAGGATATTATCAACTTTTTGAAGTGAATAATACTTTTTCCTGAGTTATAGAACGTAGCTATTTCATGCCTTCATCGCGTGCAGTCGAAAATATGTAAAGAAAAAAACAGTTTTCTGCGTGAGCTGGCAAATTCAAGTCTAAAAGGAAATGTGCATCATTTTGTACAAAACTATGCAGTTGTCAATGCTACGATGCCACACACACACCCGCAATCATTTCTGATAAGTCTTTCGACTGACAAACACACATATTTTTAATATACCTACGGGTATATTTTTACCCGTCTACGTTGACGCAAAATATTGCTTCCGCTCTCCACGGCATGATTTTTACTGTTAACAAATTAATATTGAGTTAAATGTTTACATTACATAATGCACGGATATGAATATCGATCCTGAGTTCCCCGTCTGTCTCAATTATGTTACTCGTGCAAAAAAGTAGTGATTTTGGTCCGCTTCAGGAAACTAAGCAATCTATGCGCATTTTGAGCATACTTGGAACCTTGTCAATTTGAAATTGATATCTTTAGTGACTTCGCTCTTGTGTTTGATGTTTATTATTACCATGGCCCGGGGTTTTGGGTGCACAAGTGATTTAACACCAGGCCGACAGGAGACGTCAAATGAGTTTTGTGTAAATAATCAACGCAACAAAGTTGCATTATTGTGTTTAACTTTTCCATGTAGTTCCCTACAATAAGTTACGATTACGATTAAAAAGTATTTTTTACATACCTATGCAGTGTCTAATGATGGTGCTAGGTACTCGCAGGACAGGCGGATGTATTTAAGTATAAATTTATATTACCTATATAGATAACAGGGAGTAATGGTTTTTTTATAACTTATATATCAGTTAGTGCAGTCTTAGTAAAACCATTGCTTTTCAGCCTTTTAGTGAGTTATTACGATTATATACCTAACAATAACTTCCCGACACATCTCTAATTAGTTCGATTTTAATTAATTAAATATATAGACCGAATATATTCATAAAATAGACAGAAGATGAAAGACGGAATTAAATGGCAGCTTCATTATTTTATTGGGATTAGCGGCGTATGAACAGCGTCGAGAGACAATAATACCTTTGAGCCGGAGATCACTTCCGTCCGCACTGGACGTGATCCTATTTGCACTGAGACACTATAGAGATATCTATATATATATACTCGCCCGACGAATTCTGCACCGTTATCTACAGCAAGGCTTCGAAAACGTTGAGCACTTCAGAGACTGAGACTTCACAGAGGCTTGCTTTTAATGCATTTTTGGCATTCCCTACAAACCAAAACAGAAACTCCATCTTTCCTAAGGAGTTATAGCTAGGCTAATGGAGGAAGAGGCCAATAGACAATGGCGAGAGACAACGGAATGTCGACAATCGAAGATGATCCTTGGAGGCATAAACAGAAAAAGGACCCGGTATCTACTGGAACTAGGTAAGAAAACTCTCAGATTATTAACAGGCATAATCACGGGACACAATAGCCTTAACAGGCACCTACACATTATGGGTGTAGTAAGTGATCCACACTGCCCGCACTGTGGCCAGGAGGAGACAAGTAAGCATGTTATAGCAGAGTGTGGCATGTATGCGATAGTACGCTATAGCATCTTCAGAAAAGATAAACTAGAAGAGGAAGAGCTGAGGGACATTAACCTTAAAGATGTCCTTTCCTTCTGCAGGAGAACAAGAAGATTCGAGGAAGAAGGCTGTATGGGAGCGCCGCCGGGACAGTAACCGTTGGCTCCAATTGGGAATTGGGCTGAATGAACGCAGTCAAGGGTCATTCTTGAGAATCGAATTCTTCATGTGATTCCCTTGGCGATTTTTATTTTTATATTTTTTTACCTATTTGCTAGAAAATATGAAATTGTATTTAATTTTACGCAGATTTATCAAATAGGCACCACTTTTGGTCAATTTGATACAGAAATATACCACTTTATGTTTTAGCCGCCTGGGGAATAAGAAAAGATGACATGGGAATAAGAAAAACGCCAAAGGAATCATAAAAAAAAGTACAGGGGAATAATATTAAGATCAGTTTTTCTTACATAAATAAAAAGTTTTACAAAGTGTAGGGATACAAAAATTCACAGTGTATTATTCGAATTAATTGCCAATTTTCTTAATAATCGAACCACCCTCGAGGTATAAAAATTGCTGGGCATAAGCATCTTCTCTTGAATTCAGCTCAAAATCATTTGAGACCTGCTGTACCTAAATGGAATAAAATTCTAAATCAATGATTCAGTCATCTGCAACGCGAATTAAAGGGAACTTTATTTTCTTTTCATGAAAACGAAAGAAAACTGTGATTCCCTTGTTCGAAATTAGAACCAGAGGAATAAGAAAAAAGTATGTTTCTTGTCGATTCTGCTGAAACTTAAATTATTATAAGAACAACTATTAAGTCAACACATGCAAGCATTCATGTAGTTTTCTTTTTACTAAACACTATGTACCTATTGCAGATATAAAATTTTATATAAAAATTCAAGGGAATCAAAATCATAGTGAACCAAAGCCAAGTGAATCATATATTAGCCTTCATAGCTAAGAATTCCAGCAACTAGTCGCGACCATTCCCCGCATATCTGGAAGCGTTACTGACGTTTGCCAAGCCCGGCCATTGCAACTGGTCAGATGACGTTTAAGTAGGGATGTGCACCGTGTTGAATGAGGCACCAGGGGAATCATAGCTTAGCTCTGGACAAACCTTTAACTTAGTTTTTTTTTTTAATTACGATACACACAGCAACCATATTTTTTCTTCTAAACAAATAACTTATATTCTTATAATTTAACTCAATTCTATACTTGATTTCAATTCACAACATGTACTTTTTGGGGTAGTTTGTTCAAAAAATGGCGAATGGACGCACCAAGGGAATAAAGTTTTATGTGTTTAATAATTTTTTATAGTTAATTATACTTAACTTAAACAAAAAATATATCGTGCTCCAGTTAGATTAGGTGCTAATGTAGGGGCAAGTGCTGTACCTGTGGACACTTTCCAGAATTTGACCTTTAATCAGTTGTTAGACCAAAACTACGCGTATTACCAATAAATTATTTATTTTGTTTTAATCACAGTTAAACAATCTTTAAAGTCCACATATGTTTTCTACGCTAGCTATCCGGAGATGGCGGATAAAAAATAAAATCAAAAAATACTCGTTTTGTCCATAGGTACATCTCCTGTTTGTACCTATGGACACTAACAACGTACCTGTGGACAGTAACGTACCTATGGACAATAATCAACAACATTCTTTGAAACAGAATAAACTTCTAAAATAACGTAATTAACAACATACAATTAATCAACATGTAATTATAAGTTGTTCTGCATATCATAATTACTTTTTTTTCTTCTTGGACTGTAATATTCTTAGCAGAATCTCAAGTATAATTATGGGAATTTAAAAAGCCTCCATAGTCAGCAGATTTAGCATAATCATCGTTTGACACTTTACATTCTTAAGGAAAACCTCATTTTCTTTATGAAAAATAATCAACAATCAATAACAACATAATGTTAAGTAATCATACAGCTGTTGCTCCTCAGTATTGCTAAAGATCCTCCTGATATCATTTTTGAGGAGTTCTAAGCCTTCTTCACCAATATTTCAGCAGTAATTAATTTTTTTGTATTAAAAAATTATCGAATTTGGGATTTTAAACGTCTCTATGGCTTTCCTTACTGAAGTCAGAATGTCCAGGCATATCTTGTCTCTTTTTTCCCAGTTTTACTACGAGGCACTAAATAAAACAAAAATATTAATTTTACTGTCCACAGGAACATTCAGTATAATTGTACCTATGGACAGTCCACAGGTACATTTACGGAGGTGTCCACAGGTACAATTTCGGCGGTTTTTATTTTGAATTCATACCGGTCACTATTAATGCTACCTACGACTAACGAAATCTTGTAGAAATAACGTTTACACTACATAAATTAATATGCCACTGCAAAGACACCCGCAACATTTGCAGATTTTGCATTAAACATACTTAAAAAGAAGGAAAAAACTTACTTTTTGTCACAAAAACTTTCGGCAGCCATAAAACACTCAGTTTCTGCCATCCTTAAAGATGGCGAGTAGCTAGTGTTGCCATATGAAAAAAATGCTTTTCAAATAAGTGATTGCTATTGGTCTATGGTCATTTTTGCCCTTCGTCAACTCTGTGAAAAATACAGAAGTGCACAAAAAAATCTGCACATGGTATTTGTTGACCTCGAAAAGGCTTACGACCGAATCCCGCGAGAGGTTTTGTGGTGGGCTCTGAAAGAAAGACATGTGCCTGGGAAGTATGTAGAGCTAATTCGGGCTATGTACAATCAATGTGGCACATATGTTCGGTCGGCTGCTGGAATCACCGACAGGTTCAGTGTCACGGTTGGCTTGCACCAGGGATCGGCTTTAAGCCCTTACCTCTTCCTGCTTATTATGGATGCTTTGTCATCGGACATTCAAGAGGAGGCGCCCTGGTGTATGCTATTCGCCGATGATATCGTCCTTGTCGGTGAAAACGAACTCGAGGTCCAGAGTAGACTGGAGAAATGGCGGCAAAAACTGGAAAATGTTGGGCTGAGAATTAGCAGATCCAAAACGGAACATATGTTTTGCGATTTTGGCGGTCTTTCCAGTTTTGCGGCCATAAAACTGGATCAAGTAGCGCTGCCAGTCTGCTCCGATTTCAGATACCTCGGTTCAATTATACAGAGTGACGGCGGCATTGAACGGGATGTCAAAAACCGAATTAACTCAGGATGGATGAAATGGCGGCAGGTCTCTGGCACCATATGCGACCCCCGGATGCCGCTTCGGCTCAAGGGCAAAATATACAAAAGCATTGTAAGACCTGTCGTCATGTATGGATCAGAGTGTTGGGCAGTAAAAGGGACGGATGAAATGAGATTGCATGTGGCAGAGATGAGAATGTTACGATGGATGTGTGGGGTGACAAGAATGGACAGAATAAGAAATGAATATGTAAGAGGAAGTCTGAAAGTAGCACCAATTAGGGAGAAGCTGCAAGCTAACCGACTATCATGGTATGGGCACGTGATGCGAAGAGAGGAAAGCCACGTAACAAGAAAAGCGTTAAGCATGAATGTGGACGGATATAGAAGAAGAGGAAGGCCAAAGAAAAGATGGATGGATTGTGTGAAAGATGATATGAATAAGAAGGAAGTAAACGACGAGATGACGAGTAATAGGGAAGAATGGAGGAAGAAAACATGCTGCGCCGACCCCAAATAAATGGGATAAGGGCAAGCGAATGATGATATTGGTCTATGGTCATTTGTTTTCTTGGTATGAGCAGTGTCCACAGGTAAAACCGTCCACAGGTACAGCACTTGCCCCTAATATATAAAAAATACTATGGTCAATTATTTCAATTGTGCGGGTACTTTATCCTTCTGGACGCTGTAAATTGACCCTTTCAAGAATCACCCTCAAGCGATCGACAGCCCGCCTGTCTCCGGCCGGGCGTCCCTACACCAAATCATCATCAACTCCATCTTTCAAAATCACTATCAACCATTCAATATTGACGAACGACTAAACTGACATAATCTGAAATTTTCGCTTCGCGTCCACCAGACAATTGAGTGGCCATCGGCCAATTAAACTAATTAATATGAGAAACTGATCAATTTCATTTTGTGTCCATGAACAAAGTCCTTCAAAATTTAATTTATTTCACATCCAGTAAACTCAATTGACCAAGAGATGAATTTAAGGAACACGTCAAAAGGATTTAAGCGATTGAAAGTTCATCGATAGTCTTAAATTAAGAACTCATAAACTGTTCCTGTTTATTCCTTATTCCTTGTACTTGTATTTCTATATATAATCGAGTCTTTTAACTCTTCGTATTATACAATGGTTTAATGTAAATTAAATTCTGAGGTCCACGACGTCGAAGACACGTGTAGGAAAGTTTCCACCGCGTCCATCAGATTATCACGCGCGTGAGCTGACCAATTAAACTAATATTATCGGTCTTAAGTGCCTTGTGCCTAAGTGGGGTGACACGCAAAAGTTTCCCGGCTCTGCATAACGGTATTATCCAACCGGACCCGACTCTGTGTCTAAGTGTTTAATTACTCCCGCCTTTGTTGTTATAAACAGAGCCACAATCCGACGCCGGGCAGGACCACATCTGTGGCGGCATGCCGACATAAATTGCTGACTGAGCCCGCCTAAGTAAATTCACCCTCTAATCTGACACTTTTAAATGAATTACTTCAGCTTCCAATGTTAACACTTACATAAATATGGTAATAACAACCAACTTTAACAACAGTACCGCCCGAACTTCTCGGTTGGGCACGTAAAGGGAAATTGGACTGTTGTTCGTCTTTTATGTAGAGCACTTGACGTGTTTTATTTAGTTTTCTTTTTTGATGTTGACGCGAAATGGTGTCTGAGATATTATAACCTACAATCTCTGTTCTTTCCATTGTATATAATACCTAAGTACAAGGTAGGTAGGTACGCATGTCACGACGTACCTAAATAAGTATGTGTTAATTTCTGAGTAAGTACATTTCTTTTGAAAAGATTGTGACATAAACTCATCTATCTACCTAATATGACCTGGAAAATTCGGTTTATATACAAATATGGCAAATAAATAAATGGCAGCATCAAGAAAACTTGGAAGCCACAATATTTTCCGAATATTATCCCTACCAATAAATTTTACCGGCGGTTCGAATCCCGGCCGGGGCAAATATTTGTGTGATGAACTCGAATATTTGTTTCTGGGTCATGGATGTTATCTATATTTTATTTATATCGTCGTCTAGTACCCATAGTACAAGCTTTGCTTAGTTTGGGACTAGGTCAATTTGTGTATGATTGTCCCTTAACATTTATTTATTTATACCTACTACTAATGGTAAATGATACCGTTTTGTCACTATCTACTGCATACAAAGTTTTGTATTTAATCAATTTGTCGGCATCCGGAAGTAGGTACTCATAGTTGAACGACATTGTAAGACACCAACGTTAATTTATTCACAATACATCATCGCCTAATTAGATCTGCGTTCCATTCTAGATCGATTACTGGTTGTAGCAGATTCACGCATATTTCCAAGTAACATAAAAGATTTAGCAATTGCCTGAAATTGATATTGGCCAGTTCCGATGCCAATTACTGAACTATACCTACGTTACATTTATCACTGACATATACCAGCTGAGACAGACGGGTTCAATCTGTTTTTGTTCTGGTTGTCATGAAATAGGACTATTCCTATTCGCTGTCCATCCCATTCGGTCGGCAAAAAGCCCCCGCAGAAGGGCCGGTCGCAGGGCCGGCGCGGGCAAAATGTCGGATGACGCCAGTTATCGGGATAATCCCCCGATTAGAGAGCTCGACACACCATTCCCGCTCCCTAACTTTCATAAGTCTTACGATGAACAGCGCAAATAACGCTGTCACGATGAGGGATGCAAACTAATCCCGGAAATCTTTTCGTTTAAATCTAACGCTCAATTTAGATACTTCATCTTGGGAGTTATTGAGTTATTCGTGTCACTTGTATCCTTAAACTTCGAAAGAGATAAAGTTTGAAATGAGAGGAGTAATATAACCACAAGCTGGCAAAGGTAGATTAGAAGGCATATTGGGAAGTACGGGATCATTTATAATTTGGAGATAAGAAAATCCAACTAAAGAGTTTTATCCGCAATCTTAACTAAAGTCGTTAAAACAGTCGTAAGATAATTTTCTTTGAAGTGATTTGTCTCAATTCTCTAGACGAAATTGATTGAGCGAGCTCGCAACACGGAACTCGCTACGGACTTTGAAGTGTGTTATAAAACTTTAAAGCAAAAGTTTTGTATTAGATCCAGCAGGTATCGAGCTGCGACTAAACGACCGTTGTTTTACTTTTCGGTCGTCGACGATCTGAAATTGAAAAAAACCTTGATTGGCTGCAGTCAGGACTGGCACAAATCGGCTAGCTGCGCCATTCACGACGATTTCAAAGGCACGTCCAAGCCACCACTAAAATTGCCATTGGATATCCAAAAGAACTCCACTCAATCGAGAGCGTTTCAGTGTTCGGAGTGACAGTTTTAGAAAATCCGACGTGCTCGAAGTAAGGGAATAAATCGTACAAGGATTTTAATCAAAGTTTCAAAACATTTTGTGCATGGAAAACGCACGAAATATATGAATTTAAATTCGACCTGTGTAAATTTAGGTTGTTGTTAAAATTGGTTAAATTGAGTTGTTAAAAAAACGTGAAATGTTTTAGCACTTCGTGATTGAATTAGCCGACTGGGGCAGTAGTAGGTTTGTCGGTAATCCTATTGCGGCTCTCGCACGCCAGTTGTTCCCTAAAGTTCAGAGTGCGCGTTTCCAACAAAACGCTGCCAATGCCAACGCCTCGGGACTTACCGCACAATCGGCGGCTTTGTACTTCTTAGCCAGACAGAAATGAACGTATTTCTTTCTAAGCTAATCTGCTTATTAATTGGCACTTTGTCTAGGCATGTATTATAAATATAGAGTATGATATGGTAGGTAACATGACTGATCTAAAGAAAAACTAAAACATAAAAATCCGTTGTTGCCCTGTTACCATTCGTAGAGTTACTTTACTCTTTTTAAATCTAGACGAAAAGAGACATGTTATAAAGTTTAAGTATCTGGAAATTAGTCTGTAGGTGTCTGTAGCTACAAAATGCATAAACTATCTATGTTTTTTTTTACATCTAAGTATAATGTAACTTGAACGTTAATGTTCTTAGCTAAAAATCAAGATAATCCTTCAACAGTCTTCTGAAGGAGGAGAAGATTTTTTTACCTTTCAACGATGATTTGTTGATGCAAAAAATTACTCCTAACGAATGTCTCTTAATAATTTTACCCTAAAAGGTAGCGGTTCATTAAATATAACTTGACCGAAATTACTGCAATAAATGAAACGTTAATGGCAGCCCCCATTAGGATAAGCTGAATAGATTACCAAGTCATCTGTCAAACTGATTAATAGAACACCCTTTGTTCTCCATCACTATATTCATACAAGCACTTAGTCTATTCCTAATTGAAATTACAAACAGGATGTCTATTAAATTGAAGTTCACGCTACCCTAAATTTTCTTAAATAAATATCCCGCAATAATACACAAATCATGAGTTATAAAGTAAGAAGGCTTGTGTTATATTAAATAAGGAAGCCTCCCAAGACCCGTCAGTCAATACCTATTCAATATTCTTGCTGATCTGAATAACGGCTGTCCTTGTTGGGATTCGAATCCAGGATCGCCAGATACGCAGGAGGCCATTGAACATGTGTGACTAACCACCAAACACGCCATCATGGCAGTCGCGTTTACCTTTACCATAAAGTTTTTAAGACCGAACTTAACTCGTAAATTCTTAACATATTCCAATAAATATGTAAACATAATTCAAACTCCACTACCCAAGGAAATCCAATTACGTAAGTTAATTTTTCGCCGCTCCAAAATCGAGATAACATCCCTAAAGAGTTTACCTAATACTGCACCGTCACTTCGTCTCGCATTATAAAATATGCAGATAAGTTACGGGAATTGATTCGAGGCACAAAGGAGGCTAGCGAGCTGTCTATAGTCGAGCGGCGAGATTTCGGCAGTAATTTCCCGGGAGGCCACACCTTTATCTCATGACACTGAAAATATTTTGAATAAGGTAAATAAGCTACATCGTATGCTCCAATTTAGCGCCTTTTCTGCTATCTAATTTACTGCGAGCCGACAGCGTTTGATCTAGCTTGCTGAAATTTTGATATTTGAACTCAGCGCTTTTGAGTTAAAGTCGTACTCGTTCTGAGTTGATTCTAGTTTGCAAGCTATTTTTTAAATCGTAAATGAAATTTCGCCAAGAGTAAAATTTTATTTTAAGCAACAGTTGTATAAGGAAGATCAAAAAATGCAAGTGACACTTGTTACCAGTTGAGCTGTAGATAGGTGAACATTATAAAAGATGATACGAGATTTTTGCCTTAGTTATGCATAAAATACATTTTTCTACGACTCGGTACTTTTACATTGAATTGAACTTTCGCTTAGAGCGCGCTGAATATAGAATACCAAACACAAGTTTTGTAATCTGTGATACCAAGGAATCCTATGCTTTTTTGGGCACTACACTATAGACTTTTACAAGCGTGTGGTAGTGAGAGCTGGGTAATGGGAATTTCAAAATCGTATGCTGTCATTTGTCTAATTTAGAGTAGAAGTTCTCGGAATTGGAATCTAAAATTAGTTATTATTTTTTATTACATTTTATAATGATTTAATTGCTACGCGAGGTCATTAGAACCTATCACCACAAAACATGTAAAGTGGCAATTCTAAATGCAATATAAAAATTATGTTATAAATTATACTAATTACTACTATGTTAATTGCAATAAAACAAGCATTCAAAGTAAACCGCTACGTAAGACGTTTAGAGGGCGATAATAGCGTCGGAGTCGCACTAATGCTGAACTTCGTCTTCCGCCACACTATCCCATTACCGCGCTAGGACAGCTTCGTTACTGGAACTGCACTTTGTATTATATCTTAATCCTGTTAAGAAGTTCTCTCTTCTTCTTCCTCGCTTCCTCATGACTGAGGGTCGTGACCATTTGAGGCCGTTATGTGTTGCACCAAAGCTCTCCACTCCACACGATTTTCCGCCTTTCGGATTGACGCCTGTAGATTTTCCTGACAAAAAAAAGAAGAAGTTACGTCACTTTAAATGGCGTGCTTACAATAATTATTAGTAAGAAATATTAATTTCATTACTATAGAAACAACTTGTTACAATTATTAGAAGACCACTCTTTTTCGATAGTTCTTGTTGTAAGCATCTACACGTGCAAACTGCGGGCTCTTTAATTTTCATAATCATCACAAGATAGCTTCTTGTATAATGCATAACACTGATATCAATATAGTACCCAGTTGTAATTACATCTGTCGTTCGTTACCGCCTTAAATAGTTGTAATAAAAAATGTTAAATAAATACTAAACCACAAAGTTATCCCATCAAGAGCCGTAAAGAGGTTAATTGCAATAAAACAGGCATTCAAAGTAAAGCGCTACGTAAGACGTTTAGGGGGCGATAATAGCGTCGGAGTCGCACTAATGAATTGAACTTCGTTGTCCGCCACACTATCCCATTACCGCCGCTAGGACAGCTCCGGTACCGGAACTACACTTTGTGTTACATCTTAATCCTATTAAGGAATTACGTCACTTTAAGTAGCGTGATTACAATAATTATAAGTAAGAAAATATAGTAGTTCCATTAGACTCTAGATAGTTACAATTATTGAAAGACCAAGACCACTAATGATTTTTTTTTCGATAATCCTTACTGTGATCAACGTGTGCATACTGCCAGCTCTTTATTTTTTCTTTTCTATGGTTTTTTCAACCACCGACTTTATTTTTTTGGGTTTTAAGGCAAATATCCCTTCAGCCAAGAATATTGCGAACTGTCTCATTGACACCTGAAAAAACACTTTTTGGGAAATGAAATGAAATGAAATGAAATGAAATGAAATGAAATGAAATTTATTTTTAGAGCGTTACTCGAAGATAATCTATATATGTATCAGTATGCTGTGTATATTTTCTCCTTATTCATCGTATCCATAGCATACATGGGCTAACTCAGAGCACCGATACTAAAATTATGTAGCAAAATATTTTATCGACAAAAAATATATCGATGTTACTGTCAAGATCTAAATGTTATCAACATATTTGATTTCTCTTCAGTTTTAAAATAAAAACAATAAAACGTCTATTATTCGTCTATTTTACAATAGTTTTCATAGTAAGTATACAATCAATATTTTTTCCATATTCGTCGGTTGTATACCGACGAATAGATTGCTGTCTAGATGAAAATATTAACTTTATCAGACATGATATCGAACTTTTTATAGTAATCGAGAATATTCAATGAACATGTACCTATTAATATATTTATTTATTTATTTTTATTTAAACTTTATTGCACAAAAGAAAAACTTAACGTACAAAAGGCGGACTTAATGCCATGAGGCATTCTCTACCAGTCAACCTTAGGGCAAAGCAGAGAAATTGTAGGCGGTGCATCAAACAACATAATTACATATAATTAAAATACTTATACTAGGTACATACATATAGATAATATACATATATATAAATAGATACATACATAAATAAATACGACGATGAAACAAATCAAGCAGATATACTATGAGACTTCAGTTCTGCCAGCAAAGAAACATCGCACGGCCCTTTTAAATGCCAACTTTATATATAGACATATATTTTATCGATATCAAATCCCTATGAACGTACCCTGAGTTAGCACAGGTATGATAATGAGCAACGTAACACACTCATATCAATATACTTAGTAGGTACCCAATTGCAATTACGTCTATCGTTCGTTACCGCCTTAAAAAAAGGTTAAATAAATAATAAACCCCAAACTTATCCCAACAAGAGGCGTAATGAGGTTAATTGCAATAAAACAGGCATTCAAAGTAAAGCGCTACGTAAGACGTTTAGGGGGCGATAATAGCGTCGGAGTCGCACTAATGAATTAAACTTCGTCTTCCGCCACACTATCCCATTACCGCGCTAGGACAGCTCGGGTACCTACCTACTGGAACTGCACTTCATGTTGTATCTTAATCCTGTTACACCTGTGTTATATGTTTATGTGTTCGTGGGAATTAATTGCCCTGGCCTTAAATTAAAATTATCATTATTTGTAAGGAGCTAACTGGTTTTCTGTATTACCTAATTTAGTTTATTATCAAACTATACGAGCAACGAAATATAGAATAGGTATCATGAAACATTAAATATAAATTTGACATTACAATGACTTATTTATGTAGACGTCCCGACTGTATGGTTAGGCTAGCCTAGCCGAAACTTTATTTAATTTTATTTAAGTAACGCATGAACATTTTTTTCTCGCTAATTTGGAAAAAAATCGTATTGAAACTTAAAGTGCTTAGTGGCACGTTGTGGTCATATCACTCTCGGCTGTAAACCATCCTCACATTTCAGGCTCAGGCTAAAAGATAGGCTCTTGTATAATGACCAACGTAACACACTCATATCAATATAGTACCCTTTTGAAATTACGTCTGTCGCTCGATACCGCCTTAGGTAATAAAAAAAGAGAAATAAATAAAAACTAATTTTTTGGTTGAAAGAAATTAACAAAGAACAAATGTGTAAAAATTCAAAACTAAACGAACTGTTTCTGTTCTGATCGTGAATTTTTAAGATAGTTTTCGTAGGCTAAGTAAAACTTTCTTTTTCTATTATTTTTGGGTTAAATAACCATACACAAGGATTTTTATGTGATACGGTTTTTGTGATTTTAGTAAAAATAATAGACGGTAAACAACGCCTCTGCTGCCTTGCAAGGCAGCAGAGGCGTGGCGTTGAACGAAAACTCAGGGCGAACCGGGGTAAACGCTTACTTTTTCTTCAGTAGGTAGCAATAGAGAATGGTGCTCAGTCGTCCTGAAGTGGACAAGCCGGTGGAAATTGGGTTCTATGGACGCCAAGCTACTGCTGGCTAATTCTATCTTCGCAGATATAGAGTCGATTAATATAATCCTCAGTAATCAATTAACCGATTGTAAAATAATTGCTTATTATAGAAACAGATAACTGTCAGATTCTCCTCTGATGCTCATTTATGTTTATTTATTTAAGGAAAAGGAAACAATACACATCAGAAATATTGGTTTCACTAATGCTCCGGTTTATTATATGAAATTCAATTCGAAGTCTTCGTTATAAATAGCTTTTGAATTTCAAGTTCTTTCAAACATTTTTATAGGGATGTTCGACAATCAACTCGACAAAATAGCCTGTTAAAATGATTACCTTTTGGGTGACTCAGCCTGTTAGTGGGAGGATAAGTAGAGCTATTTATAGAATCTATAATTATTTTCAGTCAAATTGAAACCGGTTATCTGCTTTGTATAAATATATATATATACAATGCGTCTTTGACATATGGCTGATCCTTCGAAAGTTGTGTATTTTCTGGTGATGAATATCTCACACTTCGGGTCTCATATGCAAGAAAAAACACGTTGGTCTGTTGTTCCATGGTTATCTGAAAGAAGAAAAAGCGAACAAACCAACAAACATAAAGCGGTAAGAAAAGAATATTGTGCGCACGTTTTGTTGTATTACTAATATCACGTAAAAAGAGCGGTGGCAAGCTCACATTGCGCAGTATAAAATGACTCCTGCGCAATGAGTTTGACACTCAATCTTTTGGCATTATGATTAACTTGTAAAACATGCCCACTGACGTTCAGTTCGCCAGTAGTAACTATGTAGATTAATAATATTACAGACAGTGTTTTTGATTTTCAATCCTGAAATATGAACTTGTTAATGTTACTCAGTCAAAGTAAATCTCTTTATTTTGCTTCAAATGTGGTTACATGGTACAAGTCACAATGTAAAATAAAACAGGTCTCACACACTTCACCAAGTTTTTTTTGGCATTATGTTCGACTGGTAAAGCATGCCCACTGACGTTAAGTCCACCAATATCAATAATAACTATTATAGATGAGTAAACAATAAAAATTCAAACTCTTTTAATTCAAGTAACTTTCCGTAGCTACTTATTACTCGTATTAGTTTTCGATTTGTTTTGTAAACTAAACTTTTTTATTTTTGTTAAACTTTTCAAGTTAAGACATCAAGCACGTATTTATCAAGCATCCTTTGTGGCAATTGAGCCGTAAAGCCCCTCTCGAAAGTATTTAAAGTAATACCGAAGAATTCTTTGATTTGTGAGGTAATTTAACTTGAAGGTTGTTTTGTTTCACTTCTGCCGCTGACGCGAAGAGTACCGGTGAGATTGCCTTCATAATTTTCAATCTCTGCGTATGGCATGTAATTCTTAATTTAGTTACAATCGTCTTCAAATTGTGCTATTTAATTGGTTTTCTTGAGAACTCCTGCAACCATTATCTGATTGCAAGCCGAGTGTAAAAATGATACGTGATGCCAAAATATTAGGTTTGGCCATAATCGTGAAACGAAGGAAAAATGGTAAGTGGTTTTGTTTTCTAATTACAATCAATGTTTCAGCAGGCTCGTGGGCTCTTAAATATAAATTGAGTTTTATCGTAAGCACATCGACTGAAACGTATTGTACACTCTTCGCTAAAATCATGGTGATTAAAAGTACTCTTCCACATTAAGCTTTATAAAATAAGTAAGTGTGTGTGTGTGTGTCATAATGAGTCATACATTTTGTGAGTTTTAAACGGACTAAAACATACACGTATTTTTTCATATTAACGAACATCAATTAAAACATTTCATCAATTGGATAAATTTTTCACATTGTGGTATAGTTCTTCCGACGTGGTTAACAGTGGATAGTTCAATGATTTGGATCAATGAAAACGGTCTATTGTTTATGTTGAATGTCTAATTTGAACATATTTGTTAGTATTATCGTGTTTCGGAAAACAGGCACTCGGCTACTATACGAGTATCTACCAGATAGATGGGTGTCAATCAGGTGGTTATTTAGACGGGAGACGTGCGGAGCGGGCCGCATACGCTTAGGGTTACCGACACTTGAAAAACCGTTATTGCTTTTGTTGATAAAATATATACAGTAACAGTAAATTATATACAATAATTAATGAAGTTAGGAATCTCAGTAGGAACTCTCGCAGCCCTTTTTGTGGCAAATTTAGTTCGGAGCTTCAATTTCATCGATTGCACACTTGACGAATATTTTATACTTCATTCCTAGTCAATAGATGATACTTCTGGACATACGAGTATTATTAACGCCACCATGACTTTCTTGAACCGTCTGTCTGCATCCAGCGGGCTCCAGCAATCTTCAAGAAATCATCAGTCCATCTTGTGAGGGAACTATCCACGCTGCGCCTTTCGGTACGTAATCGGAACTCAGACCTTGCTACTTTAACTTAGAAAGTAAGTCATCATACTTATGATACTGATGCTGCTGCACTGCTGGACAAAGGTCTCCCTCAAAGTACTCCGCAGCGATCGGTCATGCGCCGCCCTCATCCAATATCTGTCCGCGATCCTAGCCAGGTCGTCCAAATGACTCAAATGTTTAAAATTGTTTTTAAATGACATCGTTGTTTTTGACTTCGCTATTTTGTTTTAAATGAGATATTTATTTAATTACCAAGTATTGTCAACATGATCATCGTTCACCAACCCTCTTCGGTATAACAATTCTCCATAAACAACGGCATGTAAAAGTACTCCAGTAATCCGTACCGATGTGCTCCTCGGTAACCCTACGGCTGAACCGTCGACTGCTCAGGAACACAAACACGGCGCAGTATAATGAATTAAGTTAGGAACTCTCGCAGCCCTTCTTGTGTCACACCTCGCGCGTCCGACCTCTGGCAAATTTAGTTCGGAGCTTCGACGACACCAATCCCACACTTGACGTTGCTTTTGTATCGTGAGCGAAATATAGTACGGTAAATTAAATTTGCACCATTATATAAACTTAACCCTTTTTGATGTGATCACTTTAGGTACAGCGCATGGCGTCGGAAAAAGAAAATAGACTGTTAATTCAAAACTACAGTTATCTCTTTTTATAAGTATTTATAAAATACTAGCTTTTGCCCGCGACTACGTACGCGTAGAACTCGTTAATTGATATTGATAATTAGACTTTCAGGGTTCTGGGTAGGCTATTGATTTTTTTTGGTGTTATCCGAGGCTATTAAGTCCCATTCGATTCAATAAATTATGCGCAGAAATGGCTCGAGATGGTGACGGACGATATATATTTTTGTTTGCGTAGAAGTTAGGTATTTTATCTAAGATTTTTTTAGTTGATGTTGAAAACATTACCATTTTTTGGTGCCAATAATATGGTTCTTTCACCATTTTCGTCATGAATATTTTGTGCCAAATCAGGAAAAACTTGAGCTACAAGCTCATCTTCCGATTTCACAATATGACAAGATTGTCAATTTCTAACCGACCGTCACCTACCTCGAGCAGTTTCTGAGCATACGCACCCGCACTCTGCAACGTTAAGTCGCATGATTGTGGTCAGCTCTTCAACTTTGTTCCTGCGTTTATCTCATCTGCTGGAGTGCCTCGCGCGATAACTGGCCAAGTCTCTCTGAAATCACCAGCCAGGAAGTAACACTACCCCACCACCCATCAACGATCTATTACTGTGCATATCTTGCAGACAGCGTCAAGTGCCTCAATAGCTCGTTTATGTGAAATTGTATCTTGATAATTCGGGTATTATCAAGTATCCGAGTACCTAATACAAAAGCTTTATGCACTAACACTGTACTCTGCGATAAATATTGGACATCGGTCTTTAGAGACAATTCAACAATTGGCTGTTTACGACAATTTCTGAACACTGGCGATCAATCATCCACAGTAAATACTTTCATGTTTATAAGATTATTAGGATTATTTATCTATATTGATTATCGTATAACCTATCTTTGCATACTCAGTTACCAAGCGGGGGTACATAATCAAAGCTCGTACTATTTTCAGATGATGTGCGTATCGAAACGTGATACCTACCTGAAGGGCTACTCCTACGTTTGAAAATTTACTGTCGTATAGTGTTATTCCATTCACTCAAATATACTTCGACAGGAGATCGAGAGGGATGGCACTATTCGACAGTCGAGTTTTGAACATCGGAGTAGCCCTTCTGGCATCACTGGTTTTACATGTCTTGCCAGATGGGTGTGTCACGTTCATCAAATCAAATGTCATTGTTCAAATTTGTCAAATTTTATGTATTTGATTTTTGAAATTACGCGATTAATCGAATTTTGCGGATACGTGTTCCTACTGTTCCTGTATCAGAATTTATTGTTTTTTTACAAAGAATAGTTTGGTATGCTTTTCCTATATTGATTAGTGTAAGTCAAGTCGATGACATGTAGGGGACTGTTGCAACTACAATTATTTGCTCTCCATACAAATTTCATTCCCTTCTTTGTCCCTAAGGGTCAGCTCACACCGAGACGCGACGCGACGCGACGATACTGCAAGAGGCCGGTGATTTCGCGCTGCGCCGCGGGACGCATCGCGGCGTAGCGAGGCGCATCGTAGAATCGTTGGCAGCACGACGCCTCGCTGCGCAGCGAGGCGCCGCGCGGTGCCGCGTCCAACCGCCCCGCAGTCTACCTATTGCAAGCGCATGAGAACGGCGGCCTCAGGCTGCGCCTCGCGGCGTCGCGCTGCGCCGCGCGGCTTCGCGAGGCGCAGCGCCGCTCTTACACGCCGCGCGTACCGGCGATGCACCGCTGCGTCCCGCGGCGCCGCGAGGCGCAGCGCTGCGTGGCGCAACGTATTTTGAATTCTCACGATGAAATGTGTCCCTTTTAATGTAGTAAATAAAGTATAATTTTGAGTCACTCTATCGAAATGTGCGCGCAGCGTCGCGTCGCGTCGCGTCTCGGTGTGAGCTGACCCTAAAAGGGATGACTTTTTGACATAAATTATAGCCTTATTCTGATATATAAGGTACATAACTGGAAAGGTCCATAAAGATTCGTCCAGTAGTTTTTGAGATTAAGTGGAACGTTTATAATTTATTATTAGGATTAGGATTGACGCCTTAAATTTGAAAAAAGAAGGCATTTTTTGAAGGCACATCCACGCCATTAAAAAAAACGAAGAACTAAATAGACCAAAAATAGTAGATTGTTCAACAAGGGACTTAATCAAGCCATAATGACACGATATTTTTTGGCTAATAGTTCGAGTGTCATTGTGTTTGACGACGCGTTTGGCTCGGTTTGTAAACACCTGCCTACTGAGTCGGCGGTCCCGGGTTCGAATCCCGGCCGGGGCAAATATTTGTTCTTGGGTCATGGATGTTATCTAGGTATATATGTATTTATATATTATGTATATCGTCGTCTAGTACCCATAAAAGGATACAAGCTTTGCTTAGTTTGGGTCTAGGTCGATTTGTGTATGATTGTCCCTTAATATTTATTTATTTATTTTATTATTTCTTATTTTTATTTAGTCCCGCGTTAAACACTCTACATTTCACTTTGAATGCGAGGAAAATACACGACGTTCAATATAAAATTGCAATATTTTATGATCATGAGAAGTGAAAAACTATAATATAATTATCGAACCTATTCACCAATTACGACGACCTGTAGGCGAAAACAACCGGACATCCGAACATCCATAATTCGGACATACCTACAAAATATTTTTTGCCCAAGGTGAAATGAAGACGCTCAATATGCCGTCAATCTCATGGTTAGAATAGTTTAAAATACAACGGAATTAGCCATGTTAGAATTTAGTTGCTCGTGTTAAAAAAATAAGTTCCAAAACCTTGAGATATTAATTACATATTTTTCAAATAAATACTCCTATCATTGATAACTTCGCTCCTTTGCTTTTTCATGGGATATGGTACTTCCAATTTATAGTGTACGAAATGTATCTAGTCTTCTGTGAAAAACAAACACCGAGGGATACAAATTGAATCATTCGGCCTCAAGGTGATTGTGTCAACAGGATCACATCGGACGGAGCAATCGGGACGATTTAAAATGTCGTCCCGAGCTCATTATCCATTTAAAAGGGACGAGTTATAGCCAAAATCAACAGCACTCACTAACGAGAGTTCGTTTCGATTCCATGCCAATTTGTCATTCGGAAGAACTGCTGCAAAGGGGCTTTTGAAAAGTGTTTAGATTTCCGTGTTTTTGTTTTTTAATTCTGTAATATGAACTACTCAAAGTCAAAGTCAAATCTCTGTATCTTGCTTCAATGTGGTTATAATAGCACAGGTCACAATGTAAAAAACAAAGATCTCACACCACTTCACCAGTTTCTGGCATACAAAAAATAAATAAGTCTAACAGAACCGATTGGCTGATTTAACATGTCAAATAATTACTATATAATAACGCCAAGTATCATATGCCAGTCATATGTTTAACCTAAGTAGGTGGTGAAAATATTTATTTACAGAGTAAAAACTGTTATCGATTAGCCATCTTTTAAGTTTGCGTTTAAACCATATTTATAGGTACATAGATTTTTTTATGCTCTCGCATAATATACTAATATATTATAAATAGACACAACTCATACAATATGTAGGTGTTTCTACTATATAATTTTGTTTTTCTTTTTGTCGGCATTACCAGTCGACTACTGAATGTAGCTCGAATAGCATGGATATTAAACATTGTATGTTAAACCGATTTATAATCTATAAAAGTAATTAAAAACCTCAATATGCTACCGGTAGCTAGATCCATTTTAAAAGTTGAATGATTGTTCCTTGTGACTTTCCTCACATTTAATTACTTGGGCATCAGTTATAAAGGACGTCTAATTGTTTATTCATCGAGTAATAAACTCTTCGAATAAGCGAACAATAACAACCGTCGCAACAATCGTGGACGACTCGTAACTCGGCCATAATTTACAAATATGTTGATTGAACGATTGGTCGCAATTCCAGCCTGATTGAGATTCTGTGAAACGTGAAATTGATAAACAACTGTGAATCGATCCAATTATATCTGTGGTAGCACAACCATTTAGATTTAATTTACACATTGGGAGGGATAATTTAAACGTATTTAAATAGTATTAATTACAGTTCAACATTGAAGTACTAGTGTGAAAGTGCAAATTTAAATAGAAAGTCATGAAAGATAAATATATATAACTATGTCCATTGAAATAATCTAAGTGTGTAAAGCCTGACCAGAAATATATGAGGATTGTCAAGAGGGCGCAATTTATAAGATTTACATTGCTTTTAAATACCTGTCAGTTCCACTATGTCAACCTCGTAATATCATTTAATGGAATGCACTCCTTTTCTGGTTGTTTTCCGTGTAGTAATCACATGTACACTTTATTTATTAACTTACGTTCACAATTGTGAATGGCTTTCGGCATTTTCTTTGGATAATTTTAAATATTTGTCTTTTAAAGAAATCACCACGAATGACATTGACATTGTTGACAAACCATCATAAAATCATTGCCAGTGTAAGAAATTAGTTTCAGTGAAATTCCGCAATATGGCGCATCCTCATATATTTCTGGTCAGGCTTTACAAAATATATCCGATCACCAATATAACAATAACACGAACATTCGGTTTCAAGACAACAGCTTGTTTGACTACGATGAAATTGAACTACGTTTGCACCTAGGTTTGCATAAAAATAATGTTCAGTTGTGACATAACACAAGGCATCAGAGATGTTTCCCTAACGCAATCGAGAAACACACTTTCATAACAGTAGGGTGTCATGACGTAGGTATAGTACGAAACATTCGCAATGAGATGCAGCACAGCTGCACGCATGTGAGTAATACAGAAATGTTCCGGGAAATGGCACGCGGGACGGGACAGCAGTCTGATTCAAAAGATGCATTGAAACCATACAAATCACTTGTAGTCTCATTTTTCAGCGAGGAATTTTACAAAACAAATCATCAAGCGTATAAAAGGCTCGACGCTCCACATTGATATTCCCACGGGATTTTTAAAATACTCCCAGCTAAATGATAAAGCTATAGGTATAAACTCGGATTTTAAAGGCGCCTTTTTGACGAATCAGAACAGGCACGTCAATTAGAAAATATATTAACATCTTCATTAACAATCCGTAATTGGAATTCTTTGTGGAACGCCCATCAATAAAAATTAACAAGTTAATCAGTCGATGCCGCTTGTTCACAACCTGTGCGCAAATAAAATTTATTTCGCAGGTCAGGGGGAGCAGCGGGCCTTTTTGCGAGAAGATAACTCAAAATATAACGGATTTGCGTAAAATATGTGAACCCTTTTGTATGCTAATACGATCCCATTGGTCGGAGATTGAATTTTGGGTTATCATATCATGCTTAAGAATTATTCATGACAGATACGCAGCGATTGTTAAGATAATACTTTTTAAATCTAGTCTAATTGATCTTTAAAAAAATCTCTCCATAATGAAATTAACCAAATGAAAAGTCAGTCAATAAAATTTCCTTGGCCTTTATTGGACCAATCGAATTCAAATTAACTTGAATTATTGAAAAAAAACGTAATCCTCGAAGGTATCAGAATATGCTTTATCCGCTTTGTAAGGCCCAGTTTTATTTAAGGACATAGCGTGCTGCGTGGGTGGAAAGAAAAGTTTGGAAGCAATAAATAAATGCACAAGCTCAGTAATCGTTGGCGGCCATAGGGGCCGGCGCTAAATCATTTTATCTAGACGCCGTAAAACACAGTTACATTGAATATTAAATGAGTAGCACATGTGGAATTGTGAGAGAGGGACAGATTAAGGGGCATTCGTTTCAGGAAGGCACCGCACGTCTCCCGAGCGGCGGGAAATTGAAACTTTATATTTGAGCGCACTTTCTCTGACCGGCGAAGCTGGAACCTCTCTAGCGGAAAATCCTTAGTCGAAATAAAATAAAACGAAAACGAATTTCCTCAATACTTTCTACGACTAGAACAAGGTTTTGCTACGGTTTGTAAGCGTTTTGTATTATTTTTAATTCACGCTTGTAAATGATTTTTACGCTCTGTAGTTAATTTAACCGTTAGTTTAAAATTGAATTTCTTTGCTTCAAGTGGATCGAGTCCAGTTACAGAGCACGAAATTATTCTTTTGATAATATTGAAATGAAATGAGCTGAAACTTTCCACAAATTGCATCTGGGGCGTAGCAAAATTAATATTTAGCTTGTCCTCTTCAACGGCACTCGACTACACAACTATTTTAATTTCAGTTCTAAAGCGATTTAGCACGAAACATTTCTCGGTATAGTTTTGTTCAAAGCGAAAGCGTAATTTAGGGCGTGTAGCGTTGTAAACGACCTTGATCGATGTTTTTACATTTTCTTTGATATTGATTTAAACTTATACGATTTTTGAACATTATCACAGCAAAAACGGGACTTGTCGCGTATAACCTTTTACGTTATATGTACCTAATTGATGCAATGTATCGAGATGACATCGTATTCTTGGCTATATAGGAGTAGGTACCCACCTACCCACAGGGTGTAACCGACAGCGTACCGAAAACGAAAACTGTAGTTTTAGACCATAATCACGAACTGAAAACGAGTGTTCATTTTCTCGGAAAACTCAAGGATAAGATTTTCTAAAATAAATTATAAAACTCGACGCGCAATGTATTGCGTCCAATTCTCTCGGGTGCAGACGCGCGGGGAGGGGGCACGCGGCAAGCATCGACCGTTCAAGGCGCTCCCCACTCCACTCACGCGTCGGCGCAAAACATACCGTTACGCCAATGCGCATCGAATGACATGAATGAATGCAACCACAAAAACAACGCAACCACAGATCACAACTAGTATGTAGTACCTAACACCAATAACAACTGACCGATAAATTAAAACAGTCTAACAAGATTATTTTCATTCAAGCAAGTAAAGCAAATAAAATGTGCGGGTAGGTAAACATTAAACATGCGTCCGACCGTAACGGCCAACGGGCGCGCACTGGCGGATCAATGACCGGCCAGTACCGTTATTTGTCCCACTCCACACGCTTACATAATACCTACTGTTTGTGATACGTTGCGTGTTTTGCGGAAAATGCTATTTTCATGCGATTTTTCATGAAAAATTGTTACCGGTAGAGTTTGATTAACGGAAAAATAAAGAAAAAATGAAAACTCGCGAGGAAAATTTGTGAATTTTCTCAAAGAAATTTCCACGATTTTCCAGCCCAGAATAATGGTCTGAAGCCGTGGTTTCAGTTTTCGGTACACCGTCGGTTACACCCGGTATAGTGGGGGTTAAACGAACGCAACACACGCTGAGATAAGAAAAAATGCACCTTAGGTTTGGAGGTTTAGTCTGAAATTCTAACGGACATGCCACGACTTCGACGGCAAGCGGCGCGGCGAGCGGTTGAGCGAGAGTTCCGAGCGCGGTGGTCATACGAGTGAGCGAGACACACGTACCGCTCACCGCTGCCGCTGTCGCGCAAGTCGTGGCCGGTCCGTACATGTCGCACCGTCCCGTCATGACGATGGCATTCATTCCCGGCAGGATGACGTGACGCAGACATAAATCAGTACCTATAAAACCAACGTCACCTTCGTCAAAAGTCAGAGGATTCAAAATTAACTGTTTTTATCCTCGTGTATGGCACGTTGTTGTGATTACTCGACGATACAAAGTTACACGTTGTCACAACATTTCACATCATCGGCCACCACCACCACAACGCATACGTCCCCCATAATAATTATGATAAATGCATAGATTTCCATACAAAAAGTTCACCTTTAGCTAAACACGGTAGTAGGGACTCCAGCAAGTGCAAGAGCTCTTGGTCATCTTGGGGAGACAACCCACTGCGTCTTCTGAATCCTCCGATGCCGCGTCGAATTGGTGTGGAATTTTGATTTGCTACTCATCTGTCAGTCAATCTTAGCAACATTGTACCTACATCTAAGATCACTCACTCCTTGTGTACACGTTGTTCCTCGGGGAAAGATCTAGAATGTCAAAGGACGCTCTCCGGGTTATTGAGTCGATATTTTGTAAGACTTATGAGCGTGAGAATCGACCGGGCCGACACGCGTCGTGCATTTTGACGATTGGACATGAATAAATGAATATTTACACAGTATTAACGAGCTGGCACTGTCTCCATGCCACCGGCCCCTTTACCCAGCCGGTATAAATATTAATCAATCCTATATTGTGTTAATTACAATTCTGGAACGCCGTTTTAATTATTATGTTGACGTTATCCTTGTAACATATTCTGATTTGTTTCATAGCGGCGTATGTATGTTTTTGTAAGCCTTTATTTAATGGGTTTCGATGGATAGTGTTTAGTAACAAATTTATATTTTTATTATTTTTATTTTCATCGACAATTTTCCCTGGAAGTCAGAAATATCGATATATATTTATTATATGGCTATCCATATAATAAATATATATCGATATTTCTGACTAAATAGGTCTAGGTGTCTAAATAGGTTGGTTTAAATAACAATCCTAAATATTAAACGGTTTCTGAGAAAATTGCTATTGATGAAAATTATACATCGATTTCGTTACGTTTCGGCTATGCTCAATACAAGCTTCTGTGGCCATTATTACAAAAAGAAACCTGTCAGTGAAATATAAGTTTACTGAAGACTGAAGTGTCATTTGCAGTAAGGTTTTTTGCATACAATTTTGTTTTGTGATATTTAAATAGTAGTTTATGCAACTGATACATAATGAGGGGCCTTAAAACACGAGTGTGGTTTTATGAAACGAGCGTCAGCGAGTTTCATAATAGGATCACACGAGTGTTTTAAGGCCTAATTATGTACAGTTGTATACACTACTTTATCTACACACATATCATAAGTATTCTAAGATGGGTTCAGAAGCCATAAGGAAATGACCGGCACCACTAGTGCTACCTGTAAAATATCTAAAAACGACATATACTAATGCAGTAAGAAATAAATCTGAACAAATACATAAACAGATTATTTATTGTCATAGTTGTAATTTACATTTACATTGAAACAATATTTTCAACTAAAATGTGAATTACAATAAACTTATCACAATTATACTTTCGTAACAGCAAAGAACCAACAAACAAATGACAACAATAATGGCGGTAATTCGAACCTCCGTCAAGACGAATGTTTTTTTTTCGAAATCATATACAAACGAATGTATCCATATTCTCATGTCACTCGAGATTAAATGTCGTGCGGTTTTTATAAAAAAACATACTGAATTGACGTTTCGTATCGATAACAATATTAATATCTATGGATACTAGAATAGAGACCTACTTTAGTTTTGACAGCTGTTCCAAATTTAAACTCATAACCTTACAAAAATTGATACTGTTATAATATTACAGTACAGATTTTACCTACTGCCACAGATAAGAAAGTTCTCATAGTAAAATTGGTTGTAGTAATGCTGGTCATTTCCTACGGTTTCTGAACGCATTTTAGAGCACTAATGATATGTGCGTAGATAAAATATATAAAATAGATAATTTATCAGACCTCAAAGTTTAATCGAAAGTCAGTGTATCGTAAATTGCGATTATAAAGATAAACATAAACATTAAATATCAGTATACCTACTGTCAATTTATCATTGAATTGCGTACATTGAAAATAACATTTAATTTAACATGTATGAAAAAAAAAACAAATTAGGTACGACTTCCACTTATAGGCTAGTGCTAGTATTTAAGATCTTTTATGTACTGTAACATGAATCGCAATAAACTGAAATCTGAAACTGAAATCTAGACGTCGGACTTGTTCTTTTAATTTCGTTGTAAGTATTTATCGTGGCATTGCGATAGATACCGTATTTTTTATATTATGACGTATACCAACGGTTTGACTGCACTGAACACTCGCTCTTGTTCATGCTAGTATTACGTGATTGTTTATTAAAGCGACATGTTAATAGCATGCAATGCCGCATATTTTTTAACAATTCTCCACTATCTCTGAAACTAAATGAAATCCTTCTAAACCTCACACATATTTTGCGGAATTTTAGACCCTTAAATGCATCATCTACTGCTCATCATCGTGCTCATCGACTGTAACTAAATCCCCAGTTCGAGAAGCCAATATTAATTAAGTATGATGTTATTTCATTTCATGATTTACAAGGTAATTAGAGCAACTCACATCGCAAGGTTAGGTATGCGCCTTGTCAACAATGTCTGTATAATACTGTAATAAATCATCCCTCGCCTACGTGACTCTCCTATGCAACACTAAACTTATGACCCTTTTAATATGGTACGGTATTTGTATCCTAATGAAAATTAATTATTACATCATTAAAATAATAAAAATAATAGAGCAAATTACGACGCGTCAGCCTTATTAAATAAGTTATCATTGCGAGAGCGGCAGATAATATTAAATTTGATATAATAGTCATATTTCGTTTAAAATAATTGTTTCAAACGATGTTACCACAAAATTACACATTCTAAAATACAGGGAATAATGTAAGGTGCTTTTGTGTGTTTTATTATTTTTACTAACAATAACTACAATTTTATAGGCGTAGGGATGTGACGACCCCATCGCCCGCTGGTTTTACCAGTACCAGTCAGTCACGCAGGGCAGCTTATGGCGAGCTGTTGGGGGGTAATAGCGACCCCACGTACCTGAGTGCTCCTGGGGGAATTCTGACGGGGGGTGATGGGTCAGGGCCTCCGCCTCTGTCTCGGCAGAGGTTCACCGGCTCACCGGCCGGCCAGAGTGGAGTCGCGAGAGTTGCGGCTCGGGGGCGGATGTGGAAACGTAAGGGGTTAGTTGGCTGCGGTTTAAAGCCCAGTATTACACCTCTCTGCCCTTAGCCTTCCGCACCAGTGCTGCCCTTAGGCCTCTCTATGTGTCGCTATTTGAGGGGGCCCATCTAGCGGTCATCGTCTACCAGTGCCATTACACATGAGACACTTTTCCTGGTAGACGTCCGGTTGTCTCAAACCATAGCCCAGTAGTTAGTCCATCGCATCTCACATACAATAGCCTAGTAGTGTTTAAACTCCATACACCCACAATAGTTCTTGCATCTAGCGGGTGCTGTCTCTGTGTGCGTCCCATGACACAGGCAGGGGGAGCATCCGCATGGTGTACCCCTTATATTTATTTTCATTAAATTGTCGAAAGGGCCTCTGCACGTTGGCTTCGGCTCCGTGCACGCCTCCCAAAGGTCCGGGACACCATTGTCCCGTGAATGGGTGCGACTACAATTTGACTATTACATACCTAATTATAACGACACAATGAAATATTACAATATTTTTTTGACTTTTCAGGAAATATTTTTGACCTGTCCTTAAAAAAACTCTATTGCGCAATGCTATCGTTGCTCAATATAAATATTAAGTACCTGCGATTAAGTGTTGCCGTTAAGCTCGATCTTTATTCAACGACTTTCAAACAAGAGTAGGAAACACACTTTCTGGGAAGATAGGTGTAAGCTGGGTTTTCCATTTTATTTGCCATCTTTTAACACTTATACTCTTCAATCAAATGAGTTAAACTGAATTGACTGAATCATCAAACGAACTAGAACTCCAGCCACTCATATGGGTAAAACATAACTTAACTTAAACTGAACATAGGCTAAATTGTTTTTATTTGAATGCTTTTGACAATTATACCTAGTGGATTCTGTGTTAGTGGTGAATATATAATGCAGCCTTTAATGAAGCGCACGCGCCTCTCTGTGTAAATGGTCGAAACTCTCACACAGGCGGGAAATCTAGATCTATTAAGAATAACATAAATGCGATGTATACGAATTAAATTAGGCATGTATTTAACGCGGCGACAAATTAATCAGATTTAGGGATTTATAAAAAATTAAAGGGGATAGCAAAAATAATAAGTTGGCGACTAATTGCGGAGACTATTAAAGTTAAAAGTAGCAGCTAAGTAATCAATTTTCGGCTTTGTTTCAATATAAACTAGCATCGAGTTATTGTTTTGGCGACTGAATTAACTAATTAAGCGGAAACATGACAGCGGATAAAAAGTTGAAAATGGCCTACTCTAATTGTTCAATGGAGATTACATATAAAATAAATCAAGGTCATAAAAAAAATACTTTGTGCGACAATTTAAGAGCTTTAATCAAAGTTGAAAATTGCATGTATAAATAATAATTTTGGTCTATAGTTTTATTTAGTGGCTCTGATTTTGGTCAATTTTTCGTCAGGTGTGATGTCATATTGACACCTATTTTTTATGATTCTATCGTATAGAATACGTTAAAATAAACGTGTTTTGTATGGACAACTTTTTTCTAAACTTAATAATTACCGAGATATGGACTCCTAAAACCGACAATATTTTTTTGGATATTGTGTCAGACTCTGCCTTAGCTCCGGCGCTGCGGGAAGTGCAGCCCTTCCGCCCTTGCGTGGCAAAGCACGGTCGCCCGTACTCCGTTCCGCAGCTTCGGCTTGTTGGTCGCCTTGGGCGACCAGCCTCAGCCGCTCCGCTCCGCACGGCTCCCGAGCTTTGTCACGGCGGGCGAGGGCTGCTCTCCCTCCGCGCCTCCGGCTTTTTATATACACTCTAGGGGTAGGGCAGACAAGACCACGTGGAATCGGGGTTGACAGCTTCGGTTCTGAGGCAAGTCTTATGATAATGCAATGCTTATTTTAGCGTAGCGTGTTTTAGCTAGATTCGGACTAAAATAAGCGTGTTTTGTATGGGCAAAACATTTTTACCTAAAAAACGCTTATCGCCGTTTTCATTAAATTATGGTTTCGAAAACTAAAAAAATAACTCCCCATTACTTTTATATAGTACCCATTTTAATATTTAAGCTGCCAGCAAATCAAAGCCCAAAATGCTTTTTTAGATGGAGACCTGTAGTTGCCACTAATATAAAGTTTGTTATCCTTCTGCTAATATTAGTCGCCAAGTCATTATTTATAGTACCTCACCTATGATTTCAGTAATCTTGTTTATTATTTCTGCTACCTTAAAGTAGCTGCCATTATTTGAATTTTAAAATATCCTTAGTTTAAAGCTCATTTAATATAAATGATTGCCAAAATATTTAATCGCTGACAAGTTATTATTTTAGTTGCAAATAGTTTGCTGCTCTTTAATTTTTCTGTCGCCGCGAAAATAATAATTAAATTATAATGTCTTCAACAAGTTGATCCGAAGTCGTAATAGGCGCTTCACAAAAGCGACCATATCGTTGAAATTATAGTGAATCATTAGTTGCCTCGCTTACAATACATCGTAACTACCGGGATTCCCCATTACCACAGCTCGCAATTATATTATTATTACAGATTGTTGATATATACGTACGTATACTTAACCAAACTGAAATCATAAATAATGGTACAGTACACTTCAGCTTTGCATTCTGCAGCTAAACATTCGCGACATTTTCATAATTGTTTCTAGTTCATGTAACAGTCGAGTTCATTTACATCTACACACTTACGAAAACAAAAATATCTGAACACGACCCTATTGTCAGGAGCATAAAATCGTGTTCAGATATTTTTGTTCTCGTAAGTGTGTAGATATAAATGAACTCGACTGTACCTAACATGCTGTTGGCTATGCATATTGTAATACTTATTGAAAGTAACTGTGATTGCAATAGACATTGTACGGTTGTTTGTTATCCGTATAATAAATAAAATAAAATAAATAAATAAATGAACCTGAACTTGTAGCAGAGAATGCCTAATGGCATTAAGTCCACTATTTGTCCCTACGTATTTTTGTAAAATTTAAATAAATATAGATAAAAATACCTAAACAATATCGAGAATATTTAAGTCTCACATTTCCTCTCAAATGTTTATGATTAATACAAAAAAAGAGGGGTCATGATTTCAGGAAGGGTTTTTATAGCGTGATACAAGATCGTCTTTTATAAATAATGACACAAAGGTAAATTAAGAGAGAAAAATTGAATGCGGTCCACTACAATCTAAGCGGGATTGGAACCCGCGACCTCTGCGATACCGGCGCATTGCTCTTCCAACTGAGCTATTTGATCGCTACGTCAACCAAATCCAATCACACCAAATCCTTCATCCCTTAATTCTTTACGCTACTGGAGCACCCTCTGCGTCATATATGTTTTTGAAATGCTTATGCGCATTAGCCCAACCCTAGGATGTGCGCTTTACACGCACGATCCCCAATCCCCATTGCTTTATTAATTTACCTTTGTGTCATTATTTATAAAAATAAAAATGTGGTATTAACACATAAAAAAAAATATGAATCGATACAAAGATTCCATACAAATATTAAGATCGTCTTTTGTTTTGTATGGACGTGCGGCGACATGCCAGTCCGGCGCCATCGTTCGGGCATCATTTCCTTTGTCTTTGCATCACGCCAAAACGATTGGACAAATTTTAACCAATTTTGGTACAGGAATAGCTGGACATTCAAAGATGGTTATATGATACTTTTGCCCGGTATAAAAAAAACTACGCGTACGAAGTTTCCGAGAAGACCCGATTAATACTATACTAGAAGGTGCCCTATAGTATAGTATAAATCTGCTCAATTTACTCCAACATAAGTGCACAACTTACATAAACAACCTGTACAAAGCAGCTTCTTTTGAATAAAATTGGCAATACTTGAATCAAATTACTGCACTGCACAAAAGCGCAGCCTGCAGCCTACTACTTCAAATATCATGTATAATCTGAGTTCTGCATCCAGCATCCAGCCCAAATTGAGTAGCCTCTCTTAGAATACAGTGACACATTCTCTGAGTGGAAAACTTGCCAGACATGCACTAGAGTTTACAAATTGAAAACGTATTACCATATATAATATTTAATATTTTGTTGGAACAGAACTTACCGATAATTTATAGTAGATCGTAAATAGATATTATTTACTGTATGTATCCTTCTGTAAAGTTAGATTTGCGAGAAATTATTAGTAAACAAACGGGCCTCATGTAATAACAATTATTCATGTCCCGTAATGCTGGCACACTAGTGTGAAATATTGTTATGTCTTACCTATATACTTTATAGCTGTATAGGACAAGTTCATGTTTCTCGCACAACCTTGTTTCGTGACATTTCCGTGGCCTACATACTAATGACAGGGTGACTTCTAAAAGGGGTTCCGATAGTTTAAGAAAATTTGTCGATACGAGCAGCACGTAAATATATGTATGAAACAGGCTTGATATCCCAGGAGTATGAGATTGAGACTATTTTAGAGACTATTTAAACATGAACCACACGAATTGAATATATTATGTACTTACCTACATTATTTTCTATGAGTGAAGCAAGTACCTATACACTAAAAAAATTAGAAGAAAGAAAGAAACAATACAACGTCTTAAAATTATACGTAATATTGCTTTGCTAATCCGCGATATAATAACGCGTGCCAGTTAATTTGTGCTAACCCGTTATACTTATTTGCGTTCTTTTTCATGCATACATGCATTTAATAAATTAAAGCAAAGTAACGCCTTATTAATTGAATTACAATACAATGTAATCACCAAATTGATCTTACCGCAATCATTACGAAAAAAGACAAGTAAGCGTATTTTTAAGCGATTGAACTTCGTAGTATTAAATGCGTTGGTTCCTTTTATTGATTAATTTATCGTTCAACTTTGAGAAGTATGTTAAACAAATTGGTTACAGCCGCCCAAATTGCCCTTCTAATCCAGATAATTGAGAAGTAAATCGAAAGTAGATACCTACAACTTTATCTGAATTTGACAGCCGGTACGTCCGCCATAGAAAGTTAATAACATCGAGAAAGTTTTGATCCCTTTGCCCAAATCCTGTTCGATGTCGCTCTAAGCGCGTCCAATAACGGTAGTGAAATACAACGCGAATATTTTTTGTTCTGCTTATAACCGACCAAGTGCGAGTCGGATTCGCGCACCGAGGGTTCCCTACAAACACTTCGCATCTTAACTGACTGGGTTAAGTTAAGTTTGCACCTCGTAAGTACGAGTAAGGAGCCGCATAGTACAAAGTTAACGCAACCGATCACGTTTGTTGTATGGGAGCCCCACTTAAATATTAAACTTATTCTGTTTTTAGTATTTGTTAATATAGCGGCCACAGAAATACATTATCTTTGTATATCACGGTCACTATCACGGTTCATGAGACGGACAGCGGAGTGAGTTAGTAATACGGCCCCATTTTTTACCCTTTAGTTACGGAACCCTAAAAACGAAGCGAGTTGTAAGAGCTTTCCCGCGTGCAAGGTGAAAATAACGTCTTCGGTAAATTTAGGTAGTGCTAACCAAATCCAGATCCAGATTCCAGGTGTCGACGGAACAATGCAATTCTAGGAACAAATCATGTCGTCGCTGCCGGCATGCAGCCTGCAGTATTTCTCGCGCCGATCCCGCATCGGTCGGTGCCACAAACCTTATAAGATTTATAGTATGTAGCTCTCTCTCGCACGCATCCTGCGCGAACGAGACCATATGAAACTTTCGACTGTATTAAGGCCGCTGTGGAATCGAATCAGGTACATGTTCTTCCAAAACCGACAGAGAACTAATTTCCTTGTGCTCTTTCGATCGAACGTGGAAAAATACACATGGTTGGTAGAAATAAAAATGGCTGTTATAGCAAAATAGCTATTAATACTGTCGTAGTATAATCTCAATACTGTAATGAAATAAAGAAAAATAAATACCTAAAGGGATATTAAAATATGAAATTTCAAAGTCATGCTAATTTAAGAAAACTCGACATACGTAATAATAATTGTATGACAACCTGGGGGGGTATTCGACCAATTTTAGAGATATAATGGAGATCTCTCCTTTTCATCGCCATCCGTCACTTTTGACGTGTGCCTACTTGACAAGTGGCGATATCCCTAGAACATCGCAACTTCGTCAATACGGACGCGCAAAATTTTCGTTTCCTTTGTACAAGCTTTACTTAGTACAAGCTACTTTTATAGACTGGTAGAAAAATCCAAATATCGGCTTCCTTTACCGTCCTAACGGCATTTTCTGAGCCATTTTGGCAACATGACTTTTCCGATGTAAAAAAGCCTGCTGAATTCGATTCTGGATGTTGCCAAGCCGAATTTTGCCCCCCTCCCCCCATTTCCCCCCTTTTTACCTCAAAATATGTCCCTAATCACGGTTTTTACGGTTTTATACAAAAAGTCTTATAGTTAGAAAAAAAGTGTCAAAGACAAGAATGATCTCTATAAAATTTCCTATAACATGGTGTATAAACTTTTTTAGTAGGCCTTATGGTTTGTGAGCAATATCTTCCCGAACTTCATAGACTGGTAGAAAATTCTAAATATCGGCTTCCTTTACCGTGCTAACGGCATTTTGGGATCCATTTTGGCAACATGACTTTTCCGATGTAAAAAAGCCTGCTGATTTCGGTTCTGAATGTTGCCAAGCCGAATTTTGCCCCCCTCCCCCCTTTCCCCCCCTTTTTGACCTCAAAATATGTCCCCAATCACGATTTTTTCGGTTTTATACAAAAAGTATTACAGCTAGAAAAAAAGTGTCAAAGACAAGAATGATCTCTATAAAATTTCCTACATTATGGTGTATAACTTTTTTTAGTAGGCCTTATGGTTTGTGAGCAATATTTTCCCGAACTTCATTATATTTTTAAAAATTGATAAACTTGGTCGAGGCAGTTAAATACACTTATTTTGGGATAATTGGTTTCGCACAGGATCCAGCCGCTCTGCAGCTCTTGACGCTGACATCCAGTTGGCGTGCTGCTTATTATATGTCAAGACTTACGAGGCTTTCAGTCATAAGCAGCCGTCAGATTTACACGCAGAACTGTATCCAAGTCGGCCTAAAAGCGACGTAGAAAATAAAAATGCTTTACTTCTGATCAGGAAGTCATTCAAAATGCTCAGTCATACGCCAGATTCTCCAGGAACGGGCTTTAGAAATGCAGTTACCCAGGATCTTGCAACAGAAAAAAATAAAGTGTCAATTCTCACTGCTAAGCAGCTTGGCTCACTCTAAGTAACGAAGTTTGTTTCCGAAAGGCTCACCAACAGCAGGTCTACAATACAACATAAAATGAACAAAGGCCCGACCTTCAAGACCTGTACAAGGCAGGTCGTTCAAAATCTACCATATTTGCGTCTGATGTGGGGGGCAAACGCTCAGGCGCTGGAGTGGTGCCAAACAAAGCATAGCCTGCATCGTCACATACTCGACTTGTACAGCAGGGACAGGAACTTCTCAGCCTTTCGCTCATGGGGTGTATGTCGATCTCATTGAGTAGTTCACAGTGCTTTCGATAACGGACAACGGAATACTTTTAATCAAAGGAGTGTCTAGGTAAATGTTTTAGAAACGCAAATGATTAATTTAATTATTTTATTACCTGCGATAAAGCCGCTCGAATCGCCAGTGCCTGAGTAAAACGCCAGAATATTCTAACGTTCTAAAGCAGTCCCTTAATTTTGTCATGATGATGAATCATAAGCAACAACAACACTAATAACCAGTCTTCTGGGTGGGCTATGCACAGTGTGGAGCACATGTCGAGTGTCGGTTTCCTCATGAATAGCACGTAATTTTGAGGTATCGACCTCAGTTGGTGACGCTTAAACCTTAGTCTCGTCTGAAAATCCTCGCACTACGACCACATTAGTCCCGCTCGCGCGTTCGCGGGATAAAACCTGCGAGCCCAACCTTGTTTGAAGGTATTGAGTAATCTTTAAGGAGCTGCTTGGCAGTGAGAAGTGACACTTTATTGTTTTCTGCTGCAAGATCCTGGGTAACTGCATTTCTAAGGCCCGTTCCTGGAGAATCTGGCGTATGACTGAGCATTTTGAATGACTTCCTGATCAGAAGTAAAGCATTTTTATTTTCTACGTCGCTTTTAGCCCGACTTGGATACAGTTCTGCGTGTAAATCTGACGGCTGCTTATGACTGAAAGCCTCGTAAGTCTTGACATAAGCAGCACGCCAACTGGATGTCAGCGTCAAGAGCTGCAGAGTGGCTGGATCCTGTGCGAAACCAATTATCCCAAAATAAGTGTATTTAACTACCTCGACCAAAATTATCAATTTTTAAAAATATAATGAAGTTCGGGAAGATATTGCTCACAAACCATAAGGCCTACTAAAAAAAATTATACACCATGTTGTAGGAAATTTTATAGAGATCGTTCTTGTCTTTGACACTTTTTTTTTAGCTGTAATACTTTTTGTATAAAACCGTAAAAATCGTGATTAGGGACATATTTTGAGGTCAAAAAGGGGGGTAAAGGGGGGAGGGGGGCAAAATTCGGCTTGGCAACATTCAGAACCGAATTCAGCAGGCTTTTTTACATCAGAAAAGTCATGTTGCCAAAATGGATCCCAAAATGCCGTTAGCACGGTAAAGGAAGCCGATATTTAGAATTTGCTACCAGTCTATGAAGTTCGGGAAGATATTGCTCACAAACCATAAGGCCTACTAAAAAAGTTTATACACCATGTCATAGGAAATTTTATAGAGATCATTCTTGTCTTTGACACTTTTTTTCTAATTATAAGACTTTTTGTACAAAACCGTAAAAACCGTGATTAGGGACATATTTTGAGGTAAAAAGGGGGGGAAATGGGGGGAGGGGGGCAAAATTCGGCTTGGCAACATCCAGAATCGAATTCAGCAGGCTTTTTTACATCGGAAAAGTCATGTTGCCAAAATGGCTCACAAAATGCCGTTAGACTTGAAAATTTTGATTTGAACTACCAGTCTATTACTACTTTTTGTACTTTTTATAGTACAAGCTTTGCTTAGTTTGGGACTAGGTCGATTTGTGTAAGATTGTCCCTTAATATTTATTTATATTTATATTTTATTTATGTGACGGCATAAATAACAGGCGCATACTTTAAATTCACCGCGTAGTACGTGAAATTAGTCCGTTACGTTTCCTTCAAAACAGAAATTTATATACATAAATAACATTTTTGACATAGAAAACTATCGTGAGTCTCAGACATATTAATATACTTAAACGGGTTTACTCACGTCGTAGAAGTCGAATAACGCTCGACATGTTTCGAATCGGTACGCGATTCATCATCAGGAGAGACGACCAGTCGCGGCTTCTACGACGTGAGTAAACCCGTTTAAGTATATTTATATTAACATTTTTGACAATCATTATCGCCTTCGTATTTCCAAAATTGAGATGAGATATGTCACTTTTAAGCTCATCGCATTTAAATGACAGTTCAATGGCGATATAACTGTTATCTAATAGAGATTTGACGTTTGGCGATCACTCAAATGTCAATCTCGAATTAGGTCCCTGGTACTTAAACGCAGTTTTTCACGGCTGAAATCGAAAATTACTTATTTTATCCAAACAATTAATATTGGTAAGTAACCAACACAGAAATGACAGCACGTCTCTGTGCCCATTTTGTAGGGAGCGTTTGTCGAACTGTAACGGTCATTTCTGACGTTTAGGGCAGTCTAAGTGTAATTTGTCTCATTTAATATTTAGTACCAATACAAATATTATACTTTTTTTTATTTGACGTGTCATTACACTTCATCGTGCCTATTGAATGATATTAATTTTTAATACACTTAAAGCACGCGTCCATGTTACTTGTTTCTTTGTAAAGGTTATCGTTGATAGATTATACAATATGAAACAAATTATGAAACTTCGGCATCGGGCACTCCTACTCATATAATTGCCTTAATTTTCTCCCACACATACCACAGTCAAGCAAACCAATTATAAGTTTTATTTCGGTTCAAAAATTACATCAAGTTGAAAATACGGGCTATACATACCATGCTATATCTACTACAGGCAGGGCACATACTAAGTCCATTAGTAGAACTGTTTGAACTTACGTAATTATATCGGGCCGCAGGTGCTCCAAATGCCTTCTAACAATAACTAAAATAATTAACGATTCAGTATAAATTTTCTCATTGCCATACCGTATGCCCGAATTGCCTCAATTTAAACGTTATACTTGACCTTAAAATGATCTAAAATATATCACCGCCGTAGAATAAGCAGAAGATGATTCATTTCATTCAGAGAAAAGGCAAAGAATAACGTCTCCGTTGTCACAAGATATATTATTAAATAATTTCGTTTCAAATTTAAATTCATGCCGTAACTGGAGAGATAGCCTGCCTTCAGAAAAAGTAAAATACAAGTCAATAGTGAAACGCGTAACTTTGTTCAAAAGAATTCCCGTGTAAAAGGAAAAAGGAATAAAACTGTTGGCTGACGAATTCGACAGAGATTTATCGTCTTCGGCAGATTTTAGCGAATCCTAATTTGGTACAAGGCTGAAATTTGAAAATCCAAGTTCAATATTTGCATTATCTTCTAGTGCAAAAAGGATTATCGGGATCCACATCGCTTCCACTGGAAAGATTAAAAAATCTCCCAGAAACAGAAGGCCACTCGCTTTATTTAGTACTGTGCATGTACGATATTAGTTAGATGGTTTTGTAGGTATACATATATATATATCGCACGCCTAGATCTAAACGAAAAAAAAAAAAGCATTTTTTCAGAAATCACAAAAAACTAATTTTGCCGTTTATGCATGATTTAGGAATCTGATTTTTAGAAAACTGACTCATATCATGACTATCAAAAATGTTGTTGTTAATGAATAATTACTAGATATAAATGATGATTTTCAAGTTGATTCGGTTTAGTGTGCTAATTTCTGTATTATTTTGTGTATCATTTTGAGTTAAAACCCTTTTGTCGGTTCTTTTTAAGTTGTTACATCTTATATATTGGAACATAGTACTTATGGATTCAATAAAAGTGTATTTTCATTCTCTTATTTTAGGTTGAATTCATACGACATAATAATTTTTTAGTAGAGATTTGAACAACCAGACACTGCATTTGGTAGGTTCTGTTTTACCGCAATAGAAACTGAATTTTGACACACTTTCAAATCATTAATACCTCTAGCTTTTTTTTTTATTATTGGCATTGGCTTGATTCGTTTTGATCAAAAGAAAATCAATTATCACCAACATCTGAATCAGAAATATCACTTTCATCAGAGCTTGGCACAAGTCAATGTTTTTGATTCACTGCATCAAAAGAAAGAAAAATTCGGGTCAGCAATCGAATCATCTACGACACTCATCACTACGAACAGGTGATACATAGTAATCAATTCGCTTATTTGTGTGATATCGCGTAAAAGAGCGATAAAAAGAATTATCTAGGCTTTTTATTTCTTAATTTGATACTTATGACTGAATCACGTATGCGTCCATGTGGTCACGTACATGTGGTGCGGTATCATTATCTTTTCCTTTTAGTAAGTTTACTTATAGTTTTCCACGAGGGTTCATAGTTCTTAAAAAAAGAAGCAAACGATAAGCGTACAGAAATATCGATAATATGGGTAGGTACCATAAAAACTGTCTATCTATCTATCTATCTATCAGCCACAGACGTCCACTGCTGAACATAGGCCTCCCCCATGACTCGCCACAAAGTGCGATCCTGTGCAGACCGCATCCAATGATTCCCCGCTACCCTCACGAGGTCATCCGTCCATCTAGTCGGGGGCCGACCCACGCTGCGCTTTCCTATACGTGGTCGCCACTCTAGGACTTTGCTGCCCCAACGGCCTTCCGTTCTCCGGGCTACATGGCCTGCCCATTGCCACTTCAACCGGGCAATCCTGTGCACTATGTCGGTTACCTTGGTTCTTCTGCGGATATCGTCATTTCTGATTCTATCGCGCAAAGAAACTGTATTAACTCGAAAATATGTAAAAGTAAACGTAACTAGCGATATAGTTCGTTACCCATATTCTATTATTATTAAGATATACAATAATTCGCTATTTTTCGAATTGATAATCCAATACGCTTTATTTCCGAAGAAATAAACCTGATATTTGGATGATTCAAGAAAACAGAAGTAATTGAAAAGTAAGAATTATTTTCATCAAAAGAGAATTAAATCAAAATATATCACAAAATATTTCTTGACCTAGTATTCTAAACTGTTTTAACTAGAAATACAACAAGAAGTATTTGTGAAATGATCGACATCTAACCATTAAAAGCGTATCAATTCAAAATAATCAACATCAAGTCATTTTTATAAGTCAACTAAACTTTAGCAAGTCGAAATAACACTATATTGCTGAATAGATTTACGTGCACAATGCCCAGTGTCCGCCCAGCAACTAACAATACTGCGGTTTAGATGGCACTGACGAGATACAAAATAAATCAGCAAAAGGTACTTAAAGTGCTGTCATTCGGTGTGCGCTTAAGATATTGTTGCGCCGGTTTTTGTGGCTTACGCGGCTTGATTTGCAGAATCCGAATATGCAATTAACTAAAAAATGAACTTTTTTGAGTACCGTTTAGATCTAGGCGTGCGATATATATATATAGACAGCTCTAAAAGTCAGAAATTACTAATATCTAAAGGGAAACAACAAAACTAATTTGCCATATGCCATTTTGGCCGCGACAAAGTGTGTTATACGGTATATGGTCGTAATACAATTATGTTTTCTTTTTAATTATGAGAATTCTGAAAACAATATATTTACTTTTGGATTTAAAAATAAAACATCCAATTTGGATACCTTTGAAGTCTCATATTTCAAAGTCCCTTTACTTTTCTTGTGTCTTCATTTCACGACATATTGAGCTATTTTTATTCATTTAACTCTGAACGTAGGGCATTCTCTTTGTAAGTCAATCTTAGCGCAATTGAGACGGATTATTTACAGGCGGATTGTTAAAAAAAATATATAAAAAAATATGTAATATGCTTACAGAAAATAAAGCAAAACAAAAAATATTTAAGCCGAATTAGACATCTGAAAATATATATAAGTAATAAAAAAATGCGATCTTCCTGTCTTCACAATACGTATATTCAAAAATGTATACGTATATTATTTACTTGTAAATAATAACCTACATTATATACGTAGGTAAGTACCTATTTACTAGCAGAACTGAAATTCAATTCTTATTTCCCAGGTATTCGAAATGAAACGCATTTAAACAAAATAGTGGTATTTATCCGTTGAAATCAATATTTCTCATTTCACAATACCACGATTTCAATCTTTGTGAAATCAACAGAAATTTGCATACAAAAAGCGCTATCTGTTTTGCATAAATCGATTTACCTATCCTCTTTCAAAAGCTGGCTTTTTTCCTTCCCAATTTCAACGCCAAGTTTATTTGTAAACAAAGTAGCAATTGCTCTAGGGTATTACCAAATAAAAGTTTGGAACGCGGCCGAAAATTATTCTTATTTTTACGTTTTTATTGGTGGCGATAAATACAAGCACAATGGCAACATTGTTGCTTGTTTGTTTGCCTGAGAAACGAATAGGGAAAACTCGGAAAGTTTTTCCGACTTAGAGCGTTAAGGATTACGTTGAAATGTGCCAAACAATATACCTCGGGCTCGGTCTTTGATAAAAATGTATTCAACCGCCGATTCCTTCCTCAATGCTACTAAGTTAAAGATCAGCATAGGTATAGATATATCCGACCATATCACCGAAGTAATATCATGGTTTGCCTGTCTTACGTAATGATTTAAGTTACCTAGTGCCTTTGGCATTTAAAGACTACCTCGGCGCTCAAGTTTCCTCATCAAATGTAAGCGATAAGGCTGCCCTGCCGATCCCTACCATAGATCGCGTATTTTCGGTAAAGTCACCTTTACAAGGGTTACCAGGCTCCTTCCCATGTCTCATGAATAATAGACCAGTAGACTTTGCATGCATTGCCGAGATAACAAAAGGACTGAATTTGGAAACTGTGCCGTGCACGCATGTTCGTTTGTGGGTAATCTTAAAATATTGCGTTACTGATAATGAAAAAAACCCTGTCCTTGCTTCTTTCGCGTGTGACCTTTCTTTTAGGTGCTTAATGTTGACTGTGGTTTTGTTTAACAATCTTATTTAAATTCGAGTAAAACAGGCGTTTTTAGAGTTCCACACCTAAAGGGGTCCTATTATTACTAAGCCTCCGCTTGGTGGCGCTAAGGTTGTATTTTCCCAAACTTAATAGGTTGCTGGAAATTTTCATGTGTCACATGGCCGCTATAACAACAAAAACTGAAAATACAAAATAAAAACGTGTTTTTTAGGGTTTTCTACGGTCTGTGCAGAACGGTTGAGTAATAGGTAGACACTTGAAGTACAGACAGAGAGTATAATAATTACAGTGGCCACTACTACACCACACAACAAATACTAAAAATAAGTAAATTTTTGTCATGGTATACGGATCCCATTTTTTTTATCGTGCTTAGATCATCCTACCTATTTCTTTTAAAAACCTGCTTTTTTCGGAAGGTAAAGGAAAATTCGCTAACCAACATGAACTCTTTGATGTAAACCAAAATGGCTAGTGGACTACCGCGTGCCTGTAGTTTCTTTTTAGCCGCAGATTCAATTACCAGCATCCAGTTACAAGTGTTTGGCCCCGCGAAATTGGGCAAGTTATATTAAATTTTGATTTCGTAATATGCTTTCCCCAACACAGGACCTTAAAGTTCAAAAAAAATGTTTTCTTGCGAATAAAATGTATTCGAAGCAGTTACTGAAAGTACCTATTACTAAATTTAATTTTCAGTTCCTTTTTAATTGAAAATTGAACTCGGAAACTTTAAATTACTCTGCTAATAATAAAAAAAAACACCTTTATTATGCAACAGTGTTTTCGTTAGTTAATGAGTCTTTCAGGAAGCAAACGATATGTTATAAATATGTTATATGTGTAGTAAATGTGTTTAATTAGGTTTCCGCAAAATGCATCAGGGGCCAATAATGGTTGCGTTTATCACATTATAATTAAATAACAAAGCATCTGTCACTCACACTCGCATTTTGTCAAAACGAGGCGAATGATTTATCGCTTATTTATCGTGTGATAAATGCAACCACCATAAGCCCCCCCGGAACGTTTTTATTTATTTAATAGTTTAGTTTAGTTTGTTTTATAGTTTATTTATTTAATCTTTATTGCACAAAAGAAATCTCGTCGTACAAAAGGCGAACTTTATGCCAGGAGGCATTCTCTAACTTAGGGCGAAACATTATAGGCGGTTCCGTAGTAGTTATAAATATATTTTTTTCATAATGAAAATTGTATTTTATTCTAGTGATATCCAGTAACTTCTTGGTAATAACGGCTACAAAACCTTACATCAGCTTATAGCTCGATATTATTTTGTTTATTTGTAAAATGTATCGAACTGGCCACCACACCAGTCTCCTTCAACGGCGGAACGATACGACAGTATCGCAGTATCCTTTTTGCTCGCTTTGCCGTCGCATCTCTGCTCATGGGGCTTTCAACGCTCGTATCTATTATTTCCTAGATGTTTTTTCCATGTACGATTACCAATATCACACTTTCTTTTACTCTCAACCGCTCCATACGGAAAATTTACGAATAACGCAGATCAAAATAAATAAAACATAAGTTTCGCCTCACATATTGCATTACTCATGCATAGAGAAATTTAAAATTTATCACATTGTCTGTTTGATTACCATTCTCTACGTTCTGTATTGTCACTCAACTGTTTCATTATATCAGAAGCTCGTAACACAATGAGTAGAATAGCAGGATAGTGTCCTCTATTTGTTTGATGTTGAAAAATGGGACACCGGTTTTTTTCAAGCTCTTATTTTCTGTTCGTATATTGATAAATATGTGACGCGCAAATAAATGCCATCAAAAACATCAATCGTATACCTATTATAATATAAACGTTAGGTATTAGTGGCGTGACGTCTGTAGAACATGATTCCCACTGGCTTGCCTATTCCAAAGATTCAATACTTTCTGCTGGCGCTTGAAAAAAAAACTGCAAAATCTGGTTCGGCTTCATCGAGAAAACGGGACGCCACGCCAGTGTTGTTTTGACACTTCTAATGTAGCAAAACATTTAAAACATTTTTTTTATGTCTCAATATAAGTTTGAAGATTCGGTTGGTATGACTGTTATGGAACAGTAGTGATAGACTTCTATTCTCATTTTGATACACATAATATGGTTTTGTAAACAGAAACTCTCATCAGCCAAAAAATACCTGACGAGTTACAACGGCAAAAAATAGTATTTTCGGGAACAACAACGAGATATTCTAAAAGTCACCGAAATCGTCATAGATGTGACTATAAAATTTTAAGTTCCTTTAATTCCTCATGGATCCTGGCATCAAATCTTCAAAAAAAAATTATGGGACCAATACTCGAACAAAAAATAATTTTCCAAATAGGTTCAAGTATCAAACATTAGAAAAACCGAATAGAGAACTGCCTTCTTTATGAAGTCGGTTAAAAATAACTTAAGCTATTGAACATGTGACATGACAGAAGCCGTAGGTACTCATTTTGATTCTTTCACATATTAAATAAAGTACCAGAGCAGACTTTATTACGTCTCAGAGATTGATGTTGATTGTGCCTACCATTTGCCTACCGTGGTTACAGGCCCGTCACCTAATCTGAATAGCAATATACTTACCCAAACGACATTTAGATGCAGGAGATATTTTTAGGGTTCCGTACCCAAAGGGTAAAAACGGGACCCTATTACTGAGACTTCGCTGTCCGTCCGTCCGTCCGTCCGTCTGTCACCAGGCTGTATCTCAAGAACGGTGATAGCTAGACAGTCGAAATTTTCACAGATGATGTAGTTCTATTGCCGCTACAACAACAAATACTAAAAATAAAATAAAATTAATATTTAAGGGGGGCTCCCATACAACAAACTTGTTATAGATTATATATATATATATATATATACAGGTACGGAACCCTTCATGCGCGATTCGGAATCGCACTTGCCCAATTTTTTGTGTTTTATGTCCAGAGGTTTGTTGCAATTCGACTGCGTGATTCGCGGTATCTCTTGGACATTCGTGAAAGAGGTTGTCGAGTGCTTCTTAATAAAGTTTGACATCGATAGGTCATACGAATGTTACGATTTACATACGTTCGTTTTATATTGATCAAATTGCAAATCTTTAAATGAACTGTAATTTCGCGACTACTTTCATAAGGTTGATACCTATGAAAGTAGTCGCGAAATTACAGTGATATGATTATCACGCTTTCACAAAATCTATTGTTACTCTATTTAGAAACTGCAGTTGAGTTTGAGTTTGTTTCATACTTTCTTACACGCGCGTAGCCGATAGCATGGGGAAAACTTGCTACGACCACAGTTGAAAATGTTAACTATGGCTGAGAAAATAAGGTATGGCATTCCGGAATGACAGATAAGACTTTTGACGTCATCGCGATTGGTTGGTTGGTTGGTTCTGTCAATCCGTTTCTACACTGCCGGTGGTGTATCATCATGCTCCCCGATTCGCTTGTTATCATGAAAGAATGCTTGTTACATGCTTGTTACCTATAGAGGGTAATTCTTATTCTCATTTATTTTTTTGTGATTTGTAAGAATCACATGTTTATTTTGTTTAAATCAATAACCTATTTATGCCTTTGTTGAGCAAATATCCTCTACTTATCTTTTATAAACACATTTACCTTAAAATATTCAGAAATATATATAAAAAAAAGAATGTTTGCCCAAAATGTCACGTCCATGCCGTGTGATATCTCCCGATTTTCTAATAAAATATTTTTTTCTGCTACAATATCACGTAATTTTGACTAATGTTATACGAATGACACAAAGCTAATAAATGTCTGATAACATTATTTAAAAGTTGTAAAAGTATACTGTAACAGTTTCTGATTCAGAACATCATAAAGTTTGTGATAAAAAATTTTGTCACAGCCATGTGTGATTGTTTAAATACGTGTAACTCGGTAGACAATTATATTTGAAGCTAGCAGCCCTATTTAGGCTTTTTAAGAACGGAAAAACTACCTTCTTGTCGGTTCTGCTTATGACAAAGTGCGGTGAATGTATAGCAAAAATCATTTTCACCTCACCAGCTCAAACATGGCGATTTTGCTGTCAGATAACAGTGAACAAAATGCGATTTTGTTTCGAGCGTGAGTAGAAAGTAGCTTTTTAATTTTTTCTATATCAGACCACGAATTGTTATTCTTCAGCCAAAGGTTAATTATAAAATTCTAATCATTTGAATCTCGATGCACTCTGTTTCTTTCATATGTATATAAAAGAGAGGGATAGAAACTTATCAATTTGAAATTCAATTTTCGAATCCGACCTCGATTGAGAACAGTTCGGATACGCGTTATACCAAAAAATTCATTAAAAACACCCGAAAAAGTTTTAATTGCAACGTATTTTTTTTTCTTTATTATATTTTTATTTAACGACCGAATATTAAAATTATTGTGCCTATTACATAAAACAATAGATCATTGCCCAAATAAAATAAGATTTTTCAACTTATTACTTATTGTAAATATAATAATAATTTATAATTTCACCATTTATCATAGATGCATATTCGAAACATACCTTAAAAAATATCGAGTTCATATTGTAATTGTTATTTTCTTTTGCATTTATTTTGTTTGGTGTTTTAGGAGTAAAAATATTTATCAATTTATAAACAAAATCTCGTAATGTAACATGTAAGTATTTATAAATAAACACGTCATGTATCTGCTAAATCTTCCAATTTGATCAAATAATGTCAATAACCGTGTTGGTTGGTTGATTATAATTTCAATTAAATTATATTGTTATTCATTTTTAAGCAGCACTTATCTATTTTCTGATTAATAATATTATTGAAATCAGCAACAAAGACTATAAACATACGTTGGAAGGAAAAGCACAAAATGTCGAATATGTTCTCGCTGATGAGGTGAAAAGTTGTGTGTGCTACACGAGAGCAAAGTTTTTTGCATCTCGTGCTGTTGAGTCCCTCGCTACACTCAGGATTCTAACATAGAATCACTCGCTACGCTCGTGATTCAAACGTAGAATCCTTCGCTTGCTCGGGACTCAAAATCAGCACTCGCAACAAAAAACAACTTTGCTCTCTTGTTGCACAAATAACTATTCTTGTATTTATTAACAAAAAGGACAACCTTAGTACGTCACCACCGTGGAATGAGTTTTAAATGTAAGTTCTACTGTTATGTTATTGATACTTATATAAATTTTACCTCAGAAATAACAGAATAAGGTGATTGTTTAAAATTGGCGAGACAAAGCAAATTGTTCCGTTATGTCGCACATGTTCAAAATTTGTCACGACCATGGATAGATCTAAATGTCACGACCACGGAATTTTTCAAACCTCGGTTGTGACATGTAATGCTTGGTTGTGACATTCTTGTAGTATATTTGAATAATTTGATGATTTTGTTTGCTAAGTTGGGTTATCAATTTGTTGTATTTTTTCCGCAGAGGTCACCAAAGAAAAAAATAATCAGCCATCTAGCGAGAGTCTCTTAAGATGTTTGTCGAGACTCTTCGCTATAAGACCGTTAGCCGAAATGACTATCGGGACAATGATCGTCGAGTCAACATCCCACATGGCGGTCACCTCGTGAGCCAAGTCAAGGTACTTGCTGAGTTTGTCCTTCTCGGCCTTCACGAGGTTCTCGTCATGGGGGATGTTGATGTCGACGAGCACTGCCTGGCGCTTGGATCGATGTACCAAAACGATATCAGGCTTATTGGCTACAATAGTCCTGTCCGTGATGATAGATCGATCACAATAGAGCGTGGCACGACCATTCTCAAGAACTGGCATCGGTGCGTACTTATAGTACGACACCTCAGACCCCACAAGACCGTATCGAAGAGCAAGTTGCTGGTGAATGATCCTGGCTACTTGGTTACTTATTATTTGACACAATTACTAGATTTTGGATGAAATTGTCACACCCATGTTATACAGTCTCACAACTATGCTTAGGGATGTCACAACCATGCATTACTTTTAAATTTTAATCACTTGCAGAGGGCATTAAGCTTGTCCATCTGCACCAAAAATTAGCCTTTGGTATGTACTCTTGATATACACCGCAATATATCACAGAATAAAAAATAAAAAAAATTGTTAATATTTTAAAACTATATGAGAATCACCCATGAATGATGACGATAAAATAAAACTTAGTCAAAGAACAAAGCATAAATGCAATTATTATTTGTTGTAGGACTGGCGGCAACCATTATTTCCTTATAATTACTTTGTTAACATAAAACGGCAACTCATCAGTGAAGTAGTAAGTCTCACTATCCGGAGTATCATACCTTATTTTCTTGTAACATAAATAATAGAATGAGTGTTAAACGAAAAAGAAATTCAAAATATCGATTAGCCAAGTTGTATAACAGTACCACAATAGCAGAAGCCAAGAGAAGCCAAGTTTTCCTGTTACCAAAGATAAGTATCAATCTCGTTAACAGACTACTCGATAACAGGCTAACGTGGACAGTGTACCTACAGCTCGGACAAGTCTCGCGAGGGGCTTGTTTCACAACGAGTAGCTCGCTCGTGTTGTGACCTGAACTGGTAGCAACTTCCAATTGGAATACGCTAGTGGGTCAAATACTCCAACTTCAACGTTCGTAGTTTTCAATGCAATATCAGATAAAAGCGCACGTGGCGTTGACGTCACGGTGTGCAAGTTGTATCAGAAATGAAATAATGTACAAAGTTATAGTTAGGTAGGTACCTATAGTATTTTTACATATAAAATATCTCTACCTCGATCTCTCACTAATTGTAGTTCTTGAGTGTTCTTATTAAACTTAGTACAATAGGTATATATTTTATTTTAATATCACTCATCTAGTTAATTCTGGTTAATTAAACGATTAAAGAGTTTATTGATTACACGGCCAAAGCACTGATTGGTTGGAATTTTATTATTTTTATTGTTGCATAGTAATCACTTGCTGAACATATTATGAAATAATTGGTAGGAGGAAGAACTTACTCGGTACGTGTGAATATCTTGGGGAGAGGCCTTTGCCCAGTAGTGGGACAGGCTAATTAAGCATATTTATATATATTAAGAAGATGATGTTAACGATAAAGAATCCGTCACGTATCTACAAATAAATGCTGCATATAATAATAATCGGGGCCTCCGCCTCTGTCTTGCCTTAACCGGCCGGGCAGAGTGGAGTCGCGAGAGTTTCGGCTCGGGGGCGGATGTGGAAACGTAAGGGGTTAGTTGGCTGCGGTTTAAAGCCCAGTATTACACCTCTCCGCCCTTAGCCTTCCGCACTGGTGTTGCCCTTAGGCCACTCTATGTGTCGCTTTTTATGGGGGCCCATCTAGCGGGAGGCGAGTCATCGTCTACCAGTTTTTTTTTTTTTGCTATGAGACACTTTTCTTGGTAGACGTCCGGCTGTCTCAAACAATAGCCCAGTAGTTAGTCCATCGCATTTCATGTAATAGCCTAGTACCATGTTTAGACTCCATACAACCACAATAGTTCTTACATCTTGCGGGTGCTGTCTCTGTGTGCGTCCCATGACACAGGCAGGGGGAGCATCCGCATGGTGTACCCCTTACATTTCATTAAATTGTCGAAAGGGCCTCTGCTCGTTGGCTTCGGCTCCGTGCACGCCTCCCAAAGGTCCGGGACACCATTGTCCCGTGAAAGGGTGCGACATACAAATAATAATAACGTCGAGTACTTGCACAGACATAACCAAGTAGCCAGGATCATTCACCAGCAACTTGCTCTTCGATACGGTCTTGTGGGGTCTGAGGTGCCGTACTATAAGTACGCACCGATGCCAGTTCTCGAAAATGGTCGTGCCACGCTCTATTGGGATCGATCTATCATCACGGACAGGACTATTGTAGCCAATAAGCCTGATATCGTGTTGGTAGATCGACCCAAGCGCCAGGCAGTGCTCGTCGACATCACCATCCCACATGACGAGAACCTCGTGAAAGCCGAGAAGGACAAACTCAGCAAGTACCTTGACTTGGCTCACGAGGTGACCGCAATGTGGGATGTTGACTCGACGATCATTGTCCCGATAGTCGTTTCGGCGAACGGTCTTATAGCGAAGAGTCTCGACAAACATCTTAAGAGACTCTCGCTAGATGGCTGGATCAAGGGTCAGATACAGAAGGCGGTACTCCTGGACACGGCGCGCATCGTCAGGAGGTTCCTCTCTCTGCAGCCCTAACCACCGGTAGCCTGGGCCCCGCCCCGCTGCCGGCGGCACCCTAGGTTAGGTTTTTTTTATAATGTATCTATATTTTGTAATTACGTTGTTGTATTTTACTTTTTATATAAATTTATTGTAAAAAAACTTAACCTAAGAAATTAAATAAATATACGAAATAATAATAATACAATACTTTATTGCACACCAATAAAAGAAAAAAAAATAATAAAAAAAAATGGTACCCATTATTAAAGAGATTCTAAGTGAGCTCTAAACTGTAGGCCGCAGTCAATCTTTTGTCTCATGGCTTTAGGTACGTCTCCGCCGGCCGTCGACTGTGCTTCATTAACATAGATCGGCAGTTTTCATTTTCATAAATGACCTATAAAAACGCCTACCAACCATTTTGCGGTAAACTAAGGATAATATCAAAATAAAACTGCGGTCAGACAGTTCAACATACCCTTAATTAAAGCGTTGTGGGTTCGAATTGGGGCTAATGACTAATGAACAACTTTGGATCCTGTTGATTTGAACGCAATTCAACATTCACCTCTAATTTGGAAACAACTTCGTAAATGAAAGAACCATCACATTTACACTTTCACGTATAGGTACTAAAATATATTAGGCCGGTACATATATACAAATTACATTCTAATTTTTAGAGTTACCTACCAGTCAGAAAATCAAACACTTTGGTAATAATTAATTAAGGTTCCTTTGACTAACTCACAGACCATCCGTGGACTAACTAAACTTAAAAACACAAAGAATATCGCATTTTTCTCTAATGGGTTATGATTATGATTTAAACTAACACAAGGAACTATTATTATTCACGCGCTCAGCTCAGTTTTAAGCCTTATAGTTCAAATTTAATATGCTCCTATATTTTAAACATGAGCACGCGAAGTCATTATTATGTCGCTCAAGAGACGTAATCGCTACTTTTATTGTTCAAGAAAGTCTACTGCTCAAATAAATAAAGTTAAAAACAAAATAACTATAGTAATAATTTATAATGTTATCTAGTTCTAAAATTGTATTGAACATCAGTGTTCTAAGGAGGGTTAATTATTCCAAGACGCGCCCGAAGTACAGCGCCATCTGTTGATAAATAAAATATTTGTCCTCTCATCACCCCCCCGCGGCTCACAGTTTAAAGTGTTACCATACCATGATATGATATGGTAACACTTTAAACTGTGATGAAAATACATTTACGCGAAGTCGCGGACGAATTTGCTGGCGCCAAGTTGGTGGGCACCTTCTAGTAACCAATAAAATAGGATGCAATTATCAACAAGTTTTCGTTATTTATTTTAATAGTACATTATATACCTAGGGAGGTAGGATTAGTTAATGTTCCTGATCGCAAGTGTTTGCTGCCCGATCCGAAGGTGAGGTCCATAAACATGCGATAGGTATGGGGTTTTAATAATTACCGCCTTTGGTTTGACTAAAGTTGTCTTGCCTTGGCTGGGAAGTGCGATTTTCTTTCCATAGCGGGCAGTAAATCCCATTGACGTGACGGCCGAGGTTGACGTAAAATAATATAATTTATGTTTATGGCTAGGATGACGATATGTCCAAGACCCACATTTTGCAGAAGGGTTGGCGATCGCAGTAAGTAATTTAACCGCTGAGGCAAAACTTTTGTCAAGTGGTAAACGAACGAACCGGAAGATGCAGCATGGTAAGGCCTTCTACGGAGTAGACCATTAATCTGGCTAGGTTCTGGGAGAAGACGACGAATTGGCTTCTGGCCTGACAGATTATTAAGCAGTCCTCTCTCAGTAATGTTATTCGGTCCATAAGATGAGATTAAACATATAAACTGGCATACAAAAAATCCCTGTGAATGCTTGTGTTTATTTAAATACTTCAAATAAATCGTTGTTTTATTCTTCATTCACGGAGAACGACAAGATAAGTGCAAAACGTCTTAATCAAATCAGAGGAAAGCCTCTTTTCCTGACGACCGGAATAATTTCTACATTTTCGCCAAATTTATCGCCAATATAACCGCGACAGTATTACGGGACATTTGGCTATTACGTTTTTTAGAAAGATATTGTCTATATATTATAATATACGTGTAAAATTAATGTCTAGTGAACGTAGGCCCATGTAGGTTAATAGGTATGTCCATTTCCATCAACCCATTACTAACATCAGCAATCAACGCCACTTTGCTTCCAGGCATGCAAATAAACCATCTGGATCCACAGGGAGCCAGTTATCTATATTATGGAATAAAACCTACTCTTTAACGTATTTAACATGTATTAGTTTGGCCGAAACTATTTCACGCTGTGTAAATCGATTATCTAATGATGGCTTTGACTAAGGATCTTCACAATTGACACGTTAAAATAATTACCCTCATTTTTACTTCGCCGTAGTCGGTAAAAAATAATACATCGTGGCGCCTATATAATCCGATTCCCACTCACTTATCTATGCGATACAGGCGATACTCGAAATATAGGTAGGTACTCGCGCGATAATAAAATGTTGACGCCCGCCTCTTCAATCCCTTCAAGACCATGAAGGTAACATCACGCCCGAAACGTCGAGGTAACTAAATAAACGCCTTTTTTAACGCAATTAAGTCCTATTTTGTTATAATAATATACTTACTATACCCATTGTACATTACAACCGTAGTACAGTCGTCATTGCGTATACTCCGAAATTAACAACGATAACACTGCTTAAAAAGTGACGAGCAAAAAATAAACGTCCAACCAACGAGATAAACCCGTAGCTAATGTAATAACAAAACTGCGAATGAGTGAACTGAACAAAATACGTTTTTTTTTTCCTTGTTAATTGATCCGTCATTCCGTCAGACACGTCGATTGCAATTGCAGCTATTTTATTTAGCTTTTATCTAGAAACGGTAATTTATTTTGATGCCATAGCTCTGGGCTAGTCGATCTAAGTGTTTGAGATATCCATTACTTACAATGAAATGAAACAATTTACCGAAACTAAGAGGGTAAGGTACGTCTACTAATGGCCCATCGCTGATACGTTTCATATTTGATAGAGTAAAATCAATCGAAAAACGCACCTTTAATGCACAGTATAGGCACGTATAGGTTCGTGAATTTAAACAATTTATATACTTATGGCAACATATACACAACAAATTACAAAAGACATTCAATATTTCCTTTGGTATGGCATCGTAGCGCGTAGTTTTTTTTTTATTTTTCGCTTCATACATGTTTACACTAGCAGACTTGACTGCTTAAATAAAAAGTAATTACCTAATAGTTATTTATTTAACTTAATATTTAGTATTCAAAGAACATTGCATTTTGTTTAAACATAATAAGAGATGTTTATGTTTAACAAAGTATACTTAGTTTACTTTCTAGTTAGTCATTGTAATTTAACATAACTTCCTTGCGTTATCGTTGGTTATTATTTGTTATTACAATCAAAGCCGTTACATGCGTATTAGTTAACTATAAATACTCGTAAGCTACAAAAACTATCACTTGAATATTTAAGGATATCAATAAAGTTATTCAGGAAAGATTGTGAGTTCGTACGCCACCCAAAGTCCCGTCACATAACAAATTATCGCGTTGACATACTGAATTTATATAATCGTAAATATTTGATGGCTACTGACCTTTATTTACCCGGAAACTTCAATATGCTTACACGAAATAACTTGACTGGAGGAAACCACAACATAATATACGTTATTAAACATTGTATCACAATAAGTCAGTAAAGCGTAAAGCTCACTTTTTTAATATTCATATTACGTTTAGTGGTCGGGACAGGTACATTTTTAAAAATACCTTTATCCAAGGGGTAATTTTAAAGTCTTGTTTTTCATGGTAACATCAAAAGACGCACTTTTGTTTCCTCCTCACCTTTATGTCAGGGGGTTTTGGTCAGTCACTATAATCACTCCCATTGAGACTATTAATAATAAAAATAAAATAAATTTGTTTAAAATTACAGTTCTGAAGATCTTTATTACCTATTACAAAGATCGTATCTCCTATGTTAGCATATACTTATGATATCTAGCACTAATAATGCAAAAAAATAAAGCTGATTCATAAAGGAATTTCACTAAAAACCTAAATTCATTAATACTGCTTAATTTGTTTGAAATTCTGATTCAGACAAAACTAAATCGCTTTTCATAATCTATCTAAATAGAAGCTTATTTAAAAGTTTTTCGACACCTAAATATTCTGACAAGGTTTATTGGTCAATACCTACTTAAAAAAACACAATATATCATAGTTATATTAAAAACATTCGTTCACGTAACGTTAGATGTAATAACAAGCATCATTAACGGACTGAACAATCTCTACTACTTAAATACATATAACATTGTGATGGTATCTGATAGCTACCGATCAAACCCTACCTACTAATTTGAATGATGAAGTTAAACCTGAAGTTTAATGACAAATAGTCGAAGCGAAAGCATACTCACATGCTCGCTGTTTACTAGAATTTAATAATAAGAGGGAACCTAAATAATGCTATAAATAAAATTCAGAGAGGAGTTAAAATTATATTTATTGTACCATAACTCCAGTTGATTTGTTATAATAGTATTTAATCGAAACTTTGATTAATTTCTCGAATAAGATAGATAATTTTATCTTATTCAAGGCCTGCATTTAGTTCCTAGAGCCAAACAAATCAGTAAATCAAGAGAAAACAAAGCAGGCTAAAGAAAAACTCTTGATGCTCGTGTTTTATACTAAATTAATTAATTATAACCAATCCAATATTAATCAATAAACCCAATACAATCAGATCCTAGCCAATAAAGGATGTTAGGGAATTATAACCACACGGTTTTATAATCTGTTGAACGAATGAGATTTCCAACACTTAAACACATAAATAAGCAATACTTAGTAATTAAGCATGATACCAATTTCACACACCATTGTAATTGTAATAGCAATAATAGGGCAAGATATAAGTTATTAAATAATTTTTAGGGCTTCTGTGTTAACATTTAGTAAGGTCATCAATGCGCTTGCGCATATAAGACAGTAGTGTATCGATTTATCTCTCAGATAAATTCCCAAAGTAAAATAACAACGGACCTCGAATTCCGATACAATTATCTACGAGTATTAAATTATAACATTAAGTAATTGAATTTATCTCCCAGATAAATTCTAAAATCAAAATGTCAACGGCCCTCGAACCCGGCTACATTCTCTACAAACATTATGTCAGTATTTCATACACCTTCTCTCTCTTATATGAAATTTATCAATGCCCAACACTCTTTGTAATGCCATAATAATAAACAAAAAACCTGTAATACTTGTTACATAATTATACAAAGCGACGAGAATCGAACTCGGCGTTTAGGTTTAATCAATAGTAATTGAATTTATCTCTCAGATAAATTCTAAAATCCAAATGTCAACGGGCCTCGAACCCGGCTACATTTTCTACAAACATTATGTCAGTATTTCATACACCTTCTCTCTCTTATATGAAATTTATCAATGCCCAACACTCCTTGTAATGCCATAATAATAAACACAAAACCTGTAATACTTGTGACATAATTATACAAAGCGACGAGAATCGAACTCGGCGTTTAGGTTTAATCAATAGCTCTCAATTTAAAGAGATAAAGAGAAAATTATTTATATATCGTCAAGGAATCGAACCTCTCAGATAACACCAAACATAATGACAACACAAGTTGAATGGAAAATGTGGTCATGGTTATTTGAAGTGTTTCCAATAATTAAATAGGTAGGTATCAGAATTTATAACATCAATTAGCGCTTGATTGATATAAGTAGATAAGTACTAAAATGTACGTTAAATAGTGTTAATTAAACAAACTAGATTTCCAAATATTCATGACCAGAGATTAATAATGTACTTAGCTTTATACTGAGCTCTCCACAGTTCACTGATTTTACTATAATAATACTTTATTACTGCACTCAATTAACAAACAAAACAACAGAATAGATTGCTTGTTTCTGCTCGAAAACCCCGTGTAGAACACCGCCGCCTCCAGCTCTTCCCCGAGAAGTGATCCCCTTCCTCCTGGCCAATATTCAACCTCAACCCCCAATACCCAACAATTACTTCTAATTACATTTATATAAAATTAAGCCTTAAACATAACAAAATAAGACTCCGCGATGTGTATCTCCCAGCGCACGCGCATCTACCCCGGCGCTGCTGACTGCCCCCGCTTCTCCCTGGGCGTAGGTTCGCTCCGTCCTTTTCTTATGTGATGCGCCATCTCGTTCCCTCACACATGATCATTTCATCTCGTTAGAAGGCTCGTGCTGTCCTTGTCAGAAGTACTGCCCCATCAAGATGTAGAAAATATAATACCACGAACTATCTGAAAACATTTGTTTTTCGGAATGTAGATTGTGCTTTTATGAATGCGCCCTAGGCCCCTAGTCCTTTTATTATAAAGTTGTTTGTTGCGTACCAGAAAACAACACTTCAAACTCTTGTGCTTTTTTAGACCATCGGTTAATTGTTTTTAACATGTGCAAATCGTAAAATGTAACTGGGATGTTTTCTTAATATCTCCATGCAATATTAGACAAAGGAGTTTAAGTATTTATTAGTTAACGCTAGCGTCGGTCAGCTTTCTAAATTTATTACTTAGAAAGAATTTAAATTTATGGTTGTTTTTATGTGAGAACCTAGCCAGTAATATTTCTACGAATCAATTTCTGGGCGAAGTTTTTAGATGCTTATAACTTTATTATAGTTCAATTAATGCATGCCATTACAACATCCAAAGTTAAATAAAAAGTCTCACCTTCGAAGACTTAATTTCAACTTCTAAGTATCAAAATGAACCAGCTTCATAAAGAATTTGACAGCGTAAAACAAACAAGACATAACCGTTGTGGCGATTCACATGATCTCGTCATGTGCACGCCATCATATAAACATATATCATCATCGTGATACTCACATCATCATTATCATCATCGAATTTAAGACATATTAGCATCATACGTCATCAAGCTCATACTAAAATTATCATTTACTAGATATAGGCAATACAAATGCAAAATATGAGTAATAGTGTGAATGTTTGCGGAAGCAAATAAAACCATTCCTATAACTAAAACATGCTACCACTTTAAAAATAGCAAGTTGATATTCACAAATTGACAACAGAGGAGTTGAGCTTTATTTAGACCAAATAAGAATCAAAATCCCATATACAACGCTTGGAGGGCGGGGGCTAGGTCACGTGACGTGTCGGGAATGTCGCGAATGACGCGAAAGTCGTTGAAGTCTGGAAAGTCTGGATAGTCTGAAAAGTCTAGAATATCTGGAATGTCGGGAGATATTGGTTATAAATAGGCAACGGCATTAGGACGGGGATTCTTTTTGTTTGGAACTTCGTCTGGGTAACACTGTCCTCTGGCAAAATAAAAGGTACTAAAATAATACAAAGGGGAAATTCTGTTGAAAGTTAAAATTATCCTTCGGGATTATAATTATTTATTAGATTTTGGTGGGATTTGTTGGTTGAAAGCTATTAAGCTTAGTCACATGCCAGAAATAGTGTTTTGGTACATGGTTACCAGGTGAAAGATATTTAACCTTGCGGCTGTTAAACGAATATCTTTCGGACTCTTCTAGTTTTATCCGAATTAGGCGATTCGGACACTAGCCATATATAAGTGCAGTGAATAGCCTACGAGTGTGGATAGTTTTGTTTGGTGAAAGCGAGGACCACACGTGATGGACATGCGGGACTTTCCGCGCTCGCTGAAGCCAAACGGACCTCCAGGCTCGGTCTCATAAACTATATATTTATATATCTGCTTATATACACATATTAGGGCAAGCTACTCCATGTTTCCGGCGTCTCATTAGCCACATGGGGGGGGCTTAATTACACTGATGTTAGTCACATCCTCGGGTTAATCTCCCGAACTTACAGTTTAGCTTAGCTAGGCCCCATACACGTTTAAATATAAATATGAGACCTAGGTCTCTAGTGTTCTTTGTATTAGCTAGGGAACAGGGTTTAGCGATAGGTACACCTTAATAGGGACATTAGGACGGGGATCTTTACCTACTGAGCAATCGGTCAATCGTCATTAACTAGCATAACATTTATTCAAATTATTTTAACCTTGTTAGGTATAGTGGTTAAGAGGTTGAACTATTAATTTCTTAAGTGGTTATGACCCGGGAAGTTAGTAGGGGAAGAACAGAGTCTAGTAGCGGTTTGTAAAGATTGGGAATAGGGAACCAGTTATTTAGGCCAACCAGATATTTAACACCTAAATTAAAGGAATAATTAGTTAGAACTTACCGATTATGATTTAAAGTAATGAACCTTTGGTATAGCTTAAGCGATAGAATGGCATCACTGAGGTAAAGTTGAGTCAGTTGGCAGTAGATATTCGCTTTTTCAATGAACAGAAGTAATTTTAAACTTTATTATAAATTTGATAAGGAAATTGTGGATCGTTGTATAGTGTGGAAATACAAAGCATTCCTAAGACTGGATGTGGAGAATCTGAAGTGTAAATTGCTAAGAAAAGCCGGGGACTTATGGATAGCAATAATGAAAGTTATTCGTTCCCGTATTTACATCACAGATCCCAGAATTGAATTAATTTATATCACAGGGCGTAAAAGAATTCCCTTATCAGAATAAGTCAGTCGAAAGTTGAAAGATACTACGAACAGGCACAATAGTCTTCATAATTTCAAGGATATACTACATTTATGAATATGGTCAAACGAAAACCCAGTTCTAGAACTCATTAGTAGGGTTCAAACCTACTAGAAAGGAGTAGTGTATTAGACTTCTTACAAATACAATTATAACTTTATTTTTCTGAATTATAATAGTTTTACAACCATCACATATGTTTATCTAGTTAAATAGGTAGGTAAAATCCTTAAAATAGGCCTTGTGTAGTTAACGTAAAGAAGCCTGCGCCAAAAGGCTTCCCCAAAAAGATGGATCCTTGACACTATGCCGTAGGCTAGGACGTCATGCATAGATGTGATGAGATCCCACAGTGGTTTGTTCAGTTTAGAATAGGTGCGGAGTTCCCCATCCTCTAGCTGAACGCTTTAATTCGATTTGCTTCTCAGGAATAGATAGGTAAAGCGTTCAGTGACATTCTCCGCGCACTCAGGGTGGTAGGGGATAATTAACAAAAATTTATATTTATTTCTTTTCACAATAGGAGATACCTTCTCCATTATACTATAATCTAGTCCTTACTAGTTTTTTTTTATTGTGGTGATTATAGCAACTTACTACTTATTGTATAGGTCTAATCCACCTCAGATTGTCCTACTATAACTTATTTAAGGGATGTATACCATCTTCCCAGATTAGATTATAATAACAAAATTACTTAATTTTTGTCAAGTATGAAAACTTAAGATTAATTAAAGTCATAATAAAATCTCATAGGTTCTGTAACTTCCATCTATATATAGGTTGGTAATGAAGTATAGTTTCATATTGTACTTAGACATTTGATTTCTAATCATCCTGGAGTAAGAACATGCAATTTTAAAAACTAAATTACCCTTCATTTCGGAATCCTAATAATAATTGGTTTGATTCACATACTGATCTTTATTGTTACATGGAGTAATCTAGTAAAACTATACCTAACTATGGATTAGATGAATTTTATAGAATTAAATAATATTTTTATAAGAGTATTTATAATATTTCATATTGAATCTTGCTATAGGAACTATGGATATTCTTGTTGGCTGGACTTCTTGGGAAGTAATAAGTTTATATTATGAGGATAGATACAATTAAATTAAGTTAGAAATTTAATTAGTATAAGGAACCTAGGTAGCAGTAGGATACGAGAAGCTTGCATTAAATAATTAAGAGAATACACATTTATTTGGAAATACATAGTAGCATAGCACAGTATATAGGTACGGAAGCACTTAGCGACACATCACGGTTAAGTTTCTTTTTAAAGAAACTGAGTTGCTACTTCAACGTAGGTTCCTACCATCTAGACGTATCACAACGGTTATCCCGATCACATATTGGCCATTAATTATTAAGAAATGTTCAGCTCAATTGTATTAAGGATCCTTTCATATTTAGGCTTGGTTAGTTGTAGGTTCTGGAAGGCTAGGTATTCATTGAAGGGTTTCCTAGGGTTTCGTTGTAGGAGTAGAGTTTAGTGGCAAGGGTGAAGCAGGCGTAGGACCTGTACCTTTAGTTTAGGCGTAGATATATTTCAGTAGATGCATTTTCATGGTATTTAATAGGTAGCTCGTCGTCGATACATTACAAGTTGGTGCTCGTTCCCAGGATGTATTTATTTAGCAGATGGTCTTGATAAACATTACAATTGGTGCCGTGACTCAGGATAGCTCTAGAGTTAGGGTAAGCTTCAGATGAAGCATTACAATATGCGCCGTGACCATGGATAGGATCAGTCCGGGACTGTTGAGGTCGTGCCGATGTAGTTTGTCGTGAGGTTTCATGTCTTGCTGTCTTCTTGCGTTTTGTAGTTCAACAATTGTCTTTCATTTTGTTATTTCGCCATGGAATTTTAGTTGAGTTGTTAGTGACGGTTTTATTGAAGGGATCTTGAACACTTGAGCTTTGAACTATGAGACCCTCAAGGGTACAATTGTTGACGTGAGAATGGAAAGGAGAATTTAGCCGTGATGGGTTGTGTTGTGCACATCGTCAAGAAACACATTTTGTTGCATATTTATACACAAACTATAGTGAATAGAGTAGCTTCTTGATATAACACACGATATTTTTCTTATTTCACATAGTAATAGTACCTGAAACAAAAGACTTTTATTAGAACAACGTGATTATTTTATCAATCAATATTTTGCAAACAGTAATCAATTGACAGTTCATTCATTGAGTCATTTTATTATTTTATCTGTATCTATACTGGATTATTTGAGATATGATTAAATTCGTTGCGATTGGTTTTATGGTTCAAAAAGTTATTTTTAATACTGATTAATAATTAAATAAGTGGTTTATTTAAGTTTTAGATAATAATTTACGTTACATAGAATAATAATATCAAGTAATAATATACTTACTTTAGTTTCAATCAGATACGTAGGCAATTTTACTCAATATGTTCGTATTATTAATATAACATAATATTCAGATATTTAGGGATATTATATTTAATATTATTTAAGCATAATTGAAAAAAAAAAAGGTAATTCACTTTTAAATTAAATACGTAAGCAAGGCAGAGTGAAAAGAAACGTCCTCGAGTTGGTTGATTTGACAAGTGACAGGTGTCATCGCTTATCTTATCAGTAAATGATTATGATATCGAGATGGAATGATTATTTAAATAAATTTAATTTTAATATAGATATAAAGTCGGAATTTTGTAGGAAATTAGTTAAGTGAGGTAGAATAGAGATGTCATTGTTCTTGACTACAGGAAATATGAGTTTGTGAAGACTTATTTTTACATCAGTTATTAGTTCAAGCTGTGTTGTAAATTTGTTATGAAATTAAGGATAGACTATGAGGATACTAAGGACTTATTATTTCGGGGGGCGCGGGTTTATTTATAGGCTTTAGCTCAATCTAGGAAAGGTTTCAGAATAAGATCCGATAAACATGACTAACTACAATGTTAAACTGTGTATAAGGCTCCTAGCCACAATATTGAGTATTAATCTTTTAGCTTATTATAAGACCTGTTAGAATCATTAAATATAGTAATTATAAGGAAAGTAGGAGTGTTAGTGATTTCATAAGGGGGGGGGGGGGGGGCGATCCATTTTTGAGTTTTTTTTTTACACATAATGTAACAAATGAAATAAAAGTAATTTTTTTAAGAATATTTATCAATATAATCACAGAATCAGCAGGTTAAGGGATTGTTCCAGGCTCGCCTTGATAGTCAAAAATCTGGAACATAAAATAAAAAATCTGTTGAATCAAGTTAGGTTAACGATTACTAATTACAAAACAAAAGTAGGGAATCTACTTTGCGTTTATTGATTGAAGTAAAATATAGTACAGTTTTATACAATAATAAATAATAAAAACAAATAATAACAAAAAGAAAAAAAAAAAGGAGACAGAAGAGATGCGTTAACATTGTTAGGAAATTTATAACCCATTTGCTTCACACTAAGGGTGTAATCTAAGCGATTATAATAACAGTTGGAAATTTACCTAGTTTAATTAATGTATATAATCTTCATGTTCCAAAGATATTTATGTTATTTAAATTATGAGCAATTTATTTAATCCTGAAAAAAAAAAAAAGGGAGAAAAATGCATTAAAACACTTAGTGTTAGATAGGTACACAAAAAAAAAAAAAAAAAAAAAAAAAAAAAAAATACGTTGGGAAGTAGTGAGATACCTAAGAAATATAGTTTCAAAGTAGGAGGTTGCGGGCAACGTGGACAAGTTTCTGCTTCAGAATAAAATTGATTTTAAATGAATCCTTTGGCATTTTCAGGGGAAAACAAAAGGGGAATAACAACTATTGGACGAATTGGGCAGTCTATAAGTAAGATGGAACGACCTTCTAGGAAAAGATTGGTTCCTTCGAGGCTCCGAGAAGATTCAATGCGGGGTAGCAGGACTGCTAGTGAATCATTAAGGATTGAGTCAACCGATAGGACAACTAAGGAATCTTCAGAAGAGGATTCTAGGAGGAAGGTAGTCAGAGAACAGAGGATAGGAAGGGGATTGGTAAAACCCACTGAAACTAGGAAAGACAACAGAGGCTTCTTTTACAATTTATTAAGAAGGACTGAAAACAAAATGACCAAAGGACTAGGGGATTTACGTAAAGAGTTACAAGCAGTATTATCGCCAGCACAAAGTGACGTGGGGCATTCTGAATCAGCCATAGATCATAGCCATAGTTCTGGAAATGTAATAGAGAGTAATGAAATATCAGCGGAGCAGACAGCGTTTGATAAAATAAAAGCACAATTTGTTAATGTCATTGAGCTCCAGCACCCTAATGTCACCAAACCGTATTATTTGCAAACAGATAGCTCAGGTGTTGGATTGGCCGGAGTTTTATATCAACTAGATGATGATCACAACATGAAAATCTTAGGGTTTCATAGTAAAATGCTGAAGGGGCCCCAATTAAACTGGAAGGTCACTGAGTTAGAATTCTATGCGGTAATTTGCTGTCTGCAAAAATTCGAAACTTATTTAAGGGGAGCCAAGGTGATAATACAGTCCGATAATAAAGCTTTGACATTCGTTAAAAATTGGAAACTATATAATGCTCGAGTAACGCGCTGGATAAATTATCTCGAACAATTTCAATATGAGATACAACACATAAAAGGTAAAGAAAATATCGGAGCCGACATTTTATCACGGTATCCACCTCAGAGCGAGTTGTTGCAAGAAGATAAGGTCAAAATACCGGAGATACTTTATACTGAAACAAGTAAAAATAAAGGATTAATTGACAAGTTAAAAGCAATAATTAAGTACCAGGATGAAGATCCTGTTATTGAAATTCTAAAAAAGGAAATGGGTAACAGTAAGAGTGATGACAAACAAAGTCGGATCGCACAACGATGTACCATTAAAAATGAAATTTTGTACTTCACAATAAAAGGGACGGAGAACAAAGTCATTTTTTTACCCCAAGCTCTGGTGGGAGACGTCGTTAAGCAAGTACACTTAGAAATGGGTCATCAAGGAGTTTATAAGGTAAAGAAATACATCAAGGATAGGTTCTATTGGAAAGGGATGTCAAGAGATATAAAACAATTGATTAAGGTGTGTCATATATGTCAAATGGCAAAAAATGATAACTTTAAAAATGTGGGATCGTGCCAATCGATAGTAACCAAGAATATAGGGGATTTAATCATGGCCGATTTATACGGTCCACTACCCGCGGGAAAATTTGGATTAAGTTATATACTGGTGATACAAGATTCTTTTAGTAAATTCATCAAGTTATATGCATTGAGGAAGGCTACAGCTTCTGCTGTGGTAGGGAAAATGAAGCATTTCTTTAAAATTATACACCCGAAAGCTTGTATGACTGATAATGGTAGTCAATTTATATCAGGATTATGGAAAAAATATATGAAAGAAATGGGGGTCAAGACCATTTACACTACAGTGCGCAACCCTCGACCGAACACTGTAGAACGGGTAAATCGAGAATTGGGGCGGCTATTTAGAACGTATTGTGAAAAGAATCATAAAAGTTGGGTTGATGTATTGCCAAGAATAGAGAATTTATATAATAACACGTTCCATACGAGCACCAGATATACACCATGTGAAGTTATGTATGGACGTCCTACTGAGTTGTCTTTTGATAAGGAAATAAAACGCAACATCGAAGTAAATATTGAAAAAAATACGGGAGAGCACTAGAAAGAATCTTGCAAAATCAGCAGAAGAGCGTCAAGCAAAATTTAATCAACACTTTAAGTTAACAAAATTTGAAATAGGGGATTGGGTAAAAATAAAGAGAGTTAATAAATCAGTCGCAGAATTAAAAATAACTAAGAAGTTTGAATCGGTTTACGAGGGACCATACATAATAGCCGCTATTCCTTATCCAAATGTACATATACTTATAAACCCCACAACGAAAGAGGTTCGTGGCAAGTTCAACACTATTCATTTATTTAGATATTATCATGTGCCCCAGTGACCCCAATGGATAAGGCTGATTCGGGATTATTGTAAATAGATTGATTTTAAATTTTGTTTCCATAGAATAAGTCAGGATAATTAAATGTTGTTTATTGTTAAGTTAATAAAAATAATAGTTAATTGTTATCATTGTAAATAAATTGAAGGTAATATTTTGCTGCCATTTGTATTTGATTAATAAAATAAATCAGATAGGTGTGAGTTAAGTTAAATTATTGTCTTTTGTAACCTTGCTTAATATGATTCATGCCATTTATGTCTAGTTAATAGAATAAGTTAGATTGATTTAATAGATATAAAAGCTATTCCTAAGGTTACATTTGTTTTAATAAAGACTGATTTGAAAAAAAAAAAAAAAAAGTTTGGAGGGCTATCAAACGGAGGTAAGGGAAAATGCCTATGTTACATCAGCTAACCTGGAAGTCATATTAAAGCTTAACTTTAGAGATTATTAAATGATTCCTTCAAGATGAAAGGGGAAAGACTAAAGTTAGTAAATTGAATATAGTTCTAAATTTGAGATATATGACATCAAGGGGTAGTTGATCATGCATGGAGGGGAGTGCGGCGGCATTTTCGCCACCCTCCAAACTTTTTTTATGGGTGTATGTATACTTACATCATTCAATCAAAGTTGAAAAAAAAAAAAAAGGAGTGAGTAAGTTTATCAGCCATTTTTAGTTGCTGAAGGGGGAAGGTAGATTTTGATCTGAAAGAACAAAACGAGGGGGTATTAATAACATTTAAATATCGCTGAGGAATTTCAATAAGGACCGAGGTGGTATGGCAAACATAAGATGTATCAAAAGAAAATATAATACATTAATAAAATGTTCTTATTCGAAGTAACTATGGTGTCATTTCGGAAGGTTGGACTCACCTTCCAAGTCCTCCCACGGGAAGCCCTGAAATTAGATATAAGAAAATTAGCAAAAATAATAATAATAATAATAATAAAAAAAAAAAAAACAGAAGGAAAGAAAGTAAATATTTGTGGTATTTAACGTGGGTGTTTATGAGTATAAATTTATAGGTGAATTTTACCATATCGTCGTGCAAGGCCTGTCCCTCACTAGCTTCGCCATTAGGGTGGGGTGGTAGAACTTCGGGCTGAAGCTATTAAGATAAACCACGAGTTATTATATTACATTCAAAAAAAAAAAAAAAAAAAAAGGAGGGGAGAGGGTTAAGAATTTATAAAATTATTAACTAATAGTATTATTTGATGATATAGAAGGTGTAATGAGAAAATGATTAACTTACGAGGGGATGGTCGGTGCTAACGGTGTCTGGATTAAGCTGAAATAAATTATAAGGGGTTAGTATCATTTTTAATTTCTAGGAAAATGACAAATTTTGGCCCAAAACTTACAAGTTCCATGTTCAGCAACGTTGAGGGAGAAAAGCTAAACGATGGAGACATTGGGATGATTAGGGGGGATGGGATGCTGTTGAGATCAGGTGGGAGTGGCATCGGCTCAGGGCGTGGCGTTAATGGTTTGACTAATTGCTGAAAGAGAGGGGGAAATTATTAAATTAATAATTATAGGTATTTTCTTTTCAAAAGGAGAGATAAGAAACAAATTACAAGTACTGTACCTTTTAAGAATGCAAGAGGGTAGATGGAACGGGGTACATTTCCTTTTTATATGATGTAAACATATTTCAACAATTTAAGTTAGCATTAAGAACGGGAGAGGAAATTGTATTTACCTTCTTGCTATGGCGCAGTTGCTTCCTTTGGAAGCTATTAATTTTGCGCTGGATGTCGGTTGAAGTTAGGGCTATGTCTGATTGCAAGTTACATAACCTGAGTAATTCGGCTTTCGCGACCTTTCGTAACTTATTGTCCTTATTGTTCAAATACTTTTTGTCCCAAAGTATGGGGAATTTTAATAAAATTTCTTCGAATGGGGTCATAGTGAACGGACGGAATGCGCGGTAGTATGATAATGTTTGACAACAGTGTTAACATGTTAAAGAAACAGTGTTGTCATAAATGGTAACTACTGTTAAAGTATAGATTCACCTACCTAGTTCGTAAAATTTACGTTGTATTTATAAAGAATAGTTAAATATTTATTTATATATTATTTAATTAAACAACGTACAAATAATTCGGTGATTTATCAGTCTAAAGCTAATATTCAATAGGAGTATTAAGTTAAGATCAATTAAGGAATCGATTGCCGACGAAAATTTTAAAGACGATCGTGATATCATCATATATAAGTTGTACTGCAGTATAGGTATTTGTAAGTTGAGGTTTGAATATGGTTTTAAGTAAATTCCACTAGGGGTCGTTAGTAGTATATTTAATTGAATGTTTTGTGGGATGGATCGTTTCCATTAATACGTATTTTGGGGTTCTTTAATGAATTGATATTCGATAAGTTCAAAAGGGTAGTTAGGGGTGAATTGAAAAATTACGAGTTTTATTAGAGTATAACAAAAATACGAAATGTGTGAAGTGGATGGTCAATTTTATTATTTATATTAGAGAAAATCTTTATTTTGATTTTGATGAAAGAAGTAAAGGGGAATTTGGGATATTATAGGAAAGTAAAGTAGTATGGATTTTGAATACATAGTGGGTGATGTTCTTCTGACTAAGTCAATGCGAAAAAATGAATGTAGGAGCCTGTTAGTGTGACGTATGGAAATGTTTTAGTGCGCGATGTATGCTTGTGTGATGGATGAAAGATATGATAAGAATGAACAGGAGTGAGTGGACCTTTTGAGTTGGATGTTGTCTATATGTATTCAAGCTAAGTTCGAAAGTATTCGGGTCCAAAACGGGGGGGTCTACTATCTTTAGAGGTACGAACGGGAGTATTTTCTAAAGACATCAATTGGTTTGCACATACTTAGAAGTTAGGCTTAGTAAATCGAAGTTTCGATTTAAGACCGATTGTGCGGTAGTTTGTGCGAAACAATACTTTACATGGCCTACGGGCTAACCTTCTACGAGCACGGGCAGGAACGTGCAGGTTTCACACACACCCATGTCAACAAATAGATTGGCCAACTGTATATTTTTAAATAAAAGGAATTGTGGATTGGTTTATCCGTAAAGGCAGGATAAAACTGAATTGATATATTTGTATGAACCTCTGGTATAATAGTATTATTTAGCATAATTTTGAAATGAAACATTATTTCACAATTCGACTAGTAAGTCTATAGTCTTACGAGAAAAAAAAAAAAAAAAACACAATTGTATGATTATAGAGCTGAAATTGGCTTGTTTATTCTTGATGTGATAACACGCACCGAGAAACGAGAGTCGCATGTGATTTTGGAGAAGAATTTGAAATCGGAATCAGTTATTGAATTGAAGTAAGGATGAATATTCAGTATCTATACCAAAGATCTTTGCTATGTTGTCTGAAGAGAGTTTTGTCAATTCATCGAAGAATTCGTACAAGGTGAATTCGCAAATAAGGCTGAGCAATGGGCAGGTCAAGTTTGAGGTGTTTAGGCAAAACCGAGCTAATAGGGCTTGTTTGACTCACAACCAAACACTTCTTACGATGTGGTCGAGATTTGGAGAAATATATTCACGATTCAATGATATTATTCTATGGTTTGAATTCTGATTTAATACACAAGTGACTTCCCAAGTATCGGTTTAAACACACACACACTTAAGGGTACGAATACTAACGGATTTAGAATATCCAAGATTATCACAAAATGTTATTTGCTTTAAGAATAATTGTCATATATAAATATACATATTGTTTTTTTTAATTATTTTACAATTTAATAAGGGGAATGCGAAGTTCTACGTTATTTGACGATGTCAATCCACTTCAAACTTTCGCAGGGGGGCGATTGTGGCGATTCACATGATCTCGTCATGTGCACGCCATCATATAAACATATATCATCATCGTGATACTCACATCATCATTATCATCATCGAATTTAAGACATATTAGCATCATACGTCATCAAGCTCATACTAAAATTATCATTTACTAGATATAGGCAATACAAATGCAAAATATGAGTAATAGTGTGAATGTTTGCGGAAGCAAATAAAACCATTCCTATAACTAAAACATGCTACCACTTTAAAAATAGCAAGTTGATATTCACAAATTGACAACAGAGGAGTTGAGCTTTATTTAGACCAAATAAGAATCAAAATCCCATATACAACGCTTGGAGGGCGGGGGCTAGGTCACGTGACGTGTCGGGAATGTCGCGAATGACGCGAAAGTCGTTGAAGTCTGGAAAGTCTGGATAGTCTGAAAAGTCTAGAATATCTGGAATGTCGGGAGATATTGGTTATAAATAGGCAACGGCATTAGGACGGGGATTCTTTTTGTTTGGAACTTCGTCTGGGTAACACTGTCCTCTGGCAAAATAAAAGGTACTAAAATAATACAAAGGGGAAATTCTGTTGAAAGTTAAAATTATCCTTCGGGATTATAATTATTTATTAGATTTTGGTGGGATTTGTTGGTTGAAAGCTATTAAGCTTAGTCACATGCCAGAAATAGTGTTTTGGTACATGGTTACCAGGTGAAAGATATTTAACCTTGCGGCTGTTAAACGAATATCTTTCGGACTCTTCTAGTTTTATCCGAATTAGGCGATTCGGACACTAGCCATATATAAGTGCAGTGAATAGCCTACGAGTGTGGATAGTTTTGTTTGGTGAAAGCGAGGACCACACGTGATGGACATGCGGGACTTTCCGCGCTCGCTGAAGCCAAACGGACCTCCAGGCTCGGTCTCATAAACTATATATTTATATATCTGCTTATATACACATATTAGGGCAAGCTACTCCATGTTTCCGGCGTCTCATTAGCCACATGGGGGGGGCTTAATTACACTGATGTTAGTCACATCCTCGGGTTAATCTCCCGAACTTACAGTTTAGCTTAGCTAGGCCCCATACACGTTTAAATATAAATATGAGACCTAGGTCTCTAGTGTTCTTTGTATTAGCTAGGGAACAGGGTTTAGCGATAGGTACACCTTAATAGGGACATTAGGACGGGGATCTTTACCTACTGAGCAATCGGTCAATCGTCATTAACTAGCATAACATTTATTCAAATTATTTTAACCTTGTTAGGTATAGTGGTTAAGAGGTTGAACTATTAATTTCTTAAGTGGTTATGACCCGGGAAGTTAGTAGGGGAAGAACAGAGTCTAGTAGCGGTTTGTAAAGATTGGGAATAGGGAACCAGTTATTTAGGCCAACCAGATATTTAACACCTAAATTAAAGGAATAATTAGTTAGAACTTACCGATTATGATTTAAAGTAATGAACCTTTGGTATAGCTTAAGCGATAGAATGGCATCACTGAGGTAAAGTTGAGTCAGTTGGCAGTAGATATTCGCTTTTTCAATGAACAGAAGTAATTTTAAACTTTATTATAAATTTGATAAGGAAATTGTGGATCGTTGTATAGTGTGGAAATACAAAGCATTCCTAAGACTGGATGTGGAGAATCTGAAGTGTAAATTGCTAAGAAAAGCCGGGGACTTATGGATAGCAATAATGAAAGTTATTCGTTCCCGTATTTACATCACAGATCCCAGAATTGAATTAATTTATATCACAGGGCGTAAAAGAATTCCCTTATCAGAATAAGTCAGTCGAAAGTTGAAAGATACTACGAACAGGCACAATAGTCTTCATAATTTCAAGGATATACTACATTTATGAATATGGTCAAACGAAAACCCAGTTCTAGAACTCATTAGTAGGGTTCAAACCTACTAGAAAGGAGTAGTGTATTAGACTTCTTACAAATACAATTATAACTTTATTTTTCTGAATTATAATAGTTTTACAACCATCACATATGTTTATCTAGTTAAATAGGTAGGTAAAATCCTTAAAATAGGCCTTGTGTAGTTAACGTAAAGAAGCCTGCGCCAAAAGGCTTCCCCAAAAAGATGGATCCTTGACACTATGCCGTAGGCTAGGACGTCATGCATAGATGTGATGAGATCCCACAGTGGTTTGTTCAGTTTAGAATAGGTGCGGAGTTCCCCATCCTCTAGCTGAACGCTTTAATTCGATTTGCTTCTCAGGAATAGATAGGTAAAGCGTTCAGTGACATTCTCCGCGCACTCAGGGTGGTAGGGGATAATTAACAAAAATTTATATTTATTTCTTTTCACAATAGGAGATACCTTCTCCATTATACTATAATCTAGTCCTTACTAGTTTTTTTTTATTGTGGTGATTATAGCAACTTACTACTTATTGTATAGGTCTAATCCACCTCAGATTGTCCTACTATAACTTATTTAAGGGATGTATACCATCTTCCCAGATTAGATTATAATAACAAAATTACTTAATTTTTGTCAAGTATGAAAACTTAAGATTAATTAAAGTCATAATAAAATCTCATAGGTTCTGTAACTTCCATCTATATATAGGTTGGTAATGAAGTATAGTTTCATATTGTACTTAGACATTTGATTTCTAATCATCCTGGAGTAAGAACATGCAATTTTAAAAACTAAATTACCCTTCATTTCGGAATCCTAATAATAATTGGTTTGATTCACATACTGATCTTTATTGTTACATGGAGTAATCTAGTAAAACTATACCTAACTATGGATTAGATGAATTTTATAGAATTAAATAATATTTTTATAAGAGTATTTATAATATTTCATATTGAATCTTGCTATAGGAACTATGGATATTCTTGTTGGCTGGACTTCTTGGGAAGTAATAAGTTTATATTATGAGGATAGATACAATTAAATTAAGTTAGAAATTTAATTAGTATAAGGAACCTAGGTAGCAGTAGGATACGAGAAGCTTGCATTAAATAATTAAGAGAATACACATTTATTTGGAAATACATAGTAGCATAGCACAGTATATAGGTACGGAAGCACTTAGCGACACATCACGGTTAAGTTTCTTTTTAAAGAAACTGAGTTGCTACTTCAACGTAGGTTCCTACCATCTAGACGTATCACAACGGTTATCCCGATCACATATTGGCCATTAATTATTAAGAAATGTTCAGCTCAATTGTATTAAGGATCCTTTCATATTTAGGCTTGGTTAGTTGTAGGTTCTGGAAGGCTAGGTATTCATTGAAGGGTTTCCTAGGGTTTCGTTGTAGGAGTAGAGTTTAGTGGCAAGGGTGAAGCAGGCGTAGGACCTGTACCTTTAGTTTAGGCGTAGATATATTTCAGTAGATGCATTTTCATGGTATTTAATAGGTAGCTCGTCGTCGATACATTACAAGTTGGTGCTCGTTCCCAGGATGTATTTATTTAGCAGATGGTCTTGATAAACATTACACCGTCGAAAAGTTAAGTGGAAAAACTCAAAGTGCAGTTCTTCGCCGCTTAAGTGAGAAACTATGCATTTTGCAAGCCAGTTAACTTACAAACTTGAATTTTACAGAGACGTCTGAAGCAGTTTAGGTTTCTAGTTTGTGTTGAGACCGGTGATTGCCTGTCGGCTAGGTTAGAATCCATTGCTGTGAACTAGTGACTAGGGCGACGAGAGATTGTGATATCACCGATTTGAAAGGTTTTTACACCTTTTAAAAAATTTGACATTACATGTTTCATAAATTTATAAAAATAACAGCGCCCTCTTTCGCTCGCTCGTTCACTGCTGTAAAGTAGTGCGGTAAGATGTAAATATTCACGTATTCACATAGAGGTCGCTAAGGTGTAAAAACCTTTCAAATAAACAACGCAAAGATCGACACACGAAGCATAAGGAAAAATTCGAAAGGTTTGTTGGAGTTCGGGTAGCGAAGTGGTTAACGCACTGGACCGGCCATCTAGAGGTACCGGGTTCGATTCCCGGTCTCGTCCCCCAGGTAACTCATTTCAATTTTTCTTTGAGCTTTGATATCTTTGTATCAAAAGTTTAATAAGTATAAAAATTGTGATGTGTACCCACATAAAAAAAAATACACATTAGACATTACATGTTTCATAAATTTATATATATTTTGTTGTTTTGGTGTACAACTGCCGTTTGGCAAATAATGTTTCCCAAATATGACTTCCCAAATAACTTATCGCAACAGTTTTATTTCCCAAATGCATCTCTAGCAAAGTTACATTTCCCATTGTAGGTATTCATTTGGTCAAATCATCTTTTCCCAAAATTTCACTTTGTCAAGATTTTATTTAGCAAATGCTTATAAAGCAAATGTTTGATTTTGTCATAAATTATTTTCCAAACAAAATTTTCCCAAATTAGTCACTTTGCAAGCTGAACTTTTAATTCTTCTATAGTGCTCGGGTTGCTGCCATAAACTTTACTTTTGAGATATCCCCAAAGATAAAAATCCATTTGAGTGTGTCAGCAATAGGCTCGCGGCTATCAGTGTCGAAGTGCGCGACCGTTCTTTTTTGGTTTTCTCAGCATATATGCCTGTGAATCATGCTGATAACTTAGCCGAGTTCACGGAGTGCCTCAGTGAAATGTGTGCCATAATTGAACATTTGCAGATTGCGACAGTTTTCATGCTAGGTGACTTCAATGCCCATCCTGACAGTTTATTTGGTCGTGAAATGCTAAAGTTTTGTGATGAGCAGACTTGGCTGTGTGCGGACATACAGAAGTTGGGCGTCACGTCGGATACATTTACTTTTGTCAGTGGGGCCCATGGTTGTACGCGCTGGCTCGATCACTGTTTAGTGACCGAGGCAGCGATGCAATCGGTGCTAGGTACCAGGGTGCTCTATGGGTCTGACTGGTCAGATCACCTTGCTTTAGAAGTCAGCTGTGATATTGAGGTGCTAAAGTCTGTTCATGTTCCGACTATTAAACCTTATAACAGAGTACTATGGAGGAACAGGGATGCTGCACAAATTGAAACATATCACAAGCTGTGTAATGATAAGCTTAGAGACATAGAGTTCCCAAACAACCTTACCAATTGTTGTGACGGTTTGTGCAGTAACACTGAGCATAGAATAACTTTAGACCGCCTGTATTGTGATATTGTTAATGCGCTGAGGGGCGCGGCTGAGGATAGTTCAGTGGCTCCGGTTATCAATCGTAAGAAAAAAAGGAAAGTACGTTGTTGGTTGGAATAAACATGTTTATCATGCTCATAAGGAGGCTAGGTACCATTTTCAGCTTTGGGTTTCGCATGGCAAGTCCGTATGTGGGCAGTATTATGCTCGTATGACGGAAACAAAGCGTATTTTTAAATCCAGACTGAAATGGTGCCAGGATAACGCGGAGCAGATAAAGATGGATATATTAGCCACACACCATGCAAGAAAGGACTTTCGCAACTTTTGGAAAGAGACCAATAAACTCAATCCAAGGCCGTGTACCCCTCTCAATGTGAACGGTGTTAGTGAGCACGTAGAAGTAGCTAATATGTTTAAAAATAGTTTCATGTTGGAGCCACGCACTTGTTCTGCGGTGACTTGTCCGTCGGACGTCTCTCTTTCGCGTGGGTCCTTTCCGCCCATTAAGTTTCATTCGTCAGAGGTCGCCACCGTCATACGTAATATGAAGGGAGGAAAATCGCCCGGTCATGACTCTCTTTCTGTTGAACATTTAAAATATGCTGGCGTTCACCTGCCGCGTGTGCTCGCATTACTTTTCACTTTGTGCGTGCGTCATTCGTACCTACCGGAGGATTGCATGAGAACGGTTGTTGTACCAATAGTCAAAAATAAAACAGGGGGCATGTCAGACAAGGCCAATTATAGACCCATATCACTGGAGACCACCATAGCTAAGGTGCTGGATAGTTTGCTTGATCGACAATTGGCTAAGCATCTGAAGCTGCATGACGCCCAGTTTGGTTTTCAAGCTGGGCTGTCGACTGACTCAGCGATCCTATGTCTCAAGCACACTGTCCGGCACTATACTGACAGGAAAACGCCTGTATATGCGTGTTTTCTGGACCTGTCCAGGGCTTTCGATATGGTGTCATATGATCTTTTATGGAAGAAAATGAGAACGGATACGGATTTGCCCCTAGAGGTAATAAATATGTTTGACTATTGGTACAAAAACCAAATAAACGTGGTAAAATGGGCTGATGTTTATTCTGATGAGTACAGGTTGAAATGTGGGGTAAGACAGGGGGGGTTGTCGTCTCCGCGACTCTTCAACCTGTACGTAAATGCTCTCATAGAGGAACTTAGCGGAGTCAGGGTCGGGTGCGCCATTGCCGAGGATATGGTTAACAATATCAGCTACGCTGATGATATGGTTCTCCTGGGTCCCTCTGTGTGTGCTATCAGGAAGTTGCTCAGGAAGTGCGAGGATTACGCCGAGGCCCATGGACTGAAGTACAATACAAGTAAGAGCGAGATTCTTGTGTTCCAGCCGCGTGAGCATAAGGTAGACAGAGTACCGGAAATCTTGTTGTACGGAGTTCCCCTCGCTAGAGCAACCAAATTTAAGTACTTAGGTCACTGGGTCACGGAGTCTCTCTCGGACGATCTAGACATTGAGAGGGAGCGTAGGGCGCTGGCAGTTCGGGGGAATATGTTGGCTCGCAGGTTTGCGCGTTGTACGAATGAGGTAAAGATTACTTTATTTAAAGCCTATTGCCAGTCTTTTTACTCGTGCAGCCTGTGGGTCAATTATACCCTTAGGGCAGTTAACGCCCTCCGCATTCAGTACAATAATATACTTAGGATGCTGTTGGGTCGACCTAGGCACTGCAGTGCTTCTGGCATGTTTGCTGAGATGCGAGTTGACGATTTTCATGCTGTTAGGAGAAAACGAGCTGCCTCCATAATGCACCGCATTCGAGATAGCTCCAACAGCATCCTACGTGTGGTCGGGAGTAGACTGGATTGCCCACTGGCAAGGCATTGGTCTAAGCATGTGACACTGTGATAGTTTATACAATTTTAATTTGTCAATTTTATTTTATTTCGTTTATTTCATTTTATTCGTTTTTAAATTAATTAATTATAAATTGTTCTTGTGTTTGTAATCTGTCATTTTATTTTAATTGGAATTATGAAGGAATATTATTGAAAATTTGTTTTAACGTATTTCTTTAATTTTCAATTTATTTAGTTACACAATTTTAATTTTAAAATTTTAATCGTTTTGTACAATTTTAGTTTGACAATTTTATTTTATTTTCTTTACATTTTATTAGTTTTTTAAATTAATTACTTATTAATATGTTCTTGTTTGCAATCTGACATTTTATATTACTTGGAATTTTGATGGAACTTTATTGGAAATTTGTTTTAATGTATTAGCGTATTTATTCTTTTTAAACTAACATAGGTATAAGTATTTCTACTAAAATGAATGTATGGATCATAGTTATCTGCAAATAAAGAATTATTATTATTATTATCTCCTTTATTCATCTTTTGTCTTAGGCTAGGTTTTTAACAATAAATTTATATAAAAAGTAAAATAAAATAAAGTAATTACAAAATAAAATACATTATAAAAAACCTAACCTAGGGTGCCGCCGGCAGCGGGGCAGGGCCCAGGCTACCGGTGGTTAGGGCTGCAGAGAGAGGAACCTCCTGACAATGCGCGCCGTGTCCAGAAGTACCGCCTTCTGTATTTGACCCTTGATCCAGCCATCTAGCGAGAGTCTCTTAAGGCCGTTCCCTGAGCCAGATTTGCAAAAATACCCCAAAAATTATCCTATTTTTCTACGAAACGTTGATATTAGTAAACGAGGGAAAAATATATATCATTCTTGATTATATTATCTTTAATAACACAGCATTCGATACACGATTCATAATACTTCGCTCGATACAATTAATTCCCAAAGTAACCTCCAATTCGAATTTTTACTCCAACTTTACTTGTTTTTTTTCTACGTGACACTATGAAACAAAAAAAGGAGAAAAATCAATCATAACTAAAATAGTAATTTTACAGCTTCCGAATTTCAATAATTGAAGCCAATATTTTTAAAATAAATAATCATCGACAAATTCTTACGAAAAAAGATATCGCCTTACGACCCGCAAGCTCTGTCTCCGTCACTCTTTTGAAATGTGACTGTGATGTGACAGGGACGGGTGGCCTGAGGAGGGGCTCGGGGTTCTGGCTCAGGGAACGGCCTTAAGATGTTTGTCGAGACTCTTCGCTATAAGACCGTTCGCCGAAACGACTATCGGGACAATGATCGTCGAGTCAACATCCCACATGGCGGTTACCTCGTGAGCCAAGTCAAGGTACTTGCTGAGTTTGTCCTTCTCGGCCTTCACGAGGTTCTCGTCATGCGGGATGGTGATGTCGATGAGCACTGCCTGGCGCTTGGATCGATCTACCAACACGATATCAGGCTTATTGGCTACAATAGTCCTGTCCGTGATGATAGATCAATCCCAATAGAGCGTGGCACGACCATTCTCAAGAACTGGCAACGGTGCGTACTTATAGTACGGCACCTCAGACCCCACAAGACCGTATCAAAGAGCAAGTTGCTGGTGAATAATCCTGGCTACTTGGTTATGTCTGTGCAAGTACTCGCCGTTAGCAAGATGAGAACAACCGGAGATTATATGCCTGAGTGACTCACCGGGACGGCGGCATGCCCGACAAATGTCGACCGTACCGTCCTTCAGGATATATCTCCGGTAATTATTCGTCATCATTACTTCGTCCGCAATTGCACAGACAAAACCTTCGGTTTCCCCGAAGAGATCCCCGAAGCGTAGCCAGTTCACCGACGCGAGCAGATCTACATCGGGCCCCGTAAGGGCCTTGTAGAACCGCCCGTGTAGCTCCTTGCTCTTCCATACAGCCCTGCGGTCATCGCTGCTAAGCACCTTTGGTCTGCGCCAGTTCTCGTTTGCCAAGGAGAGAGAGGTGAGGCCTTTGTCAACTGCTACTACATCGCGATGAATCCCACACTCGTTGTTTAGGAAATACTCCCTAAGACTGCACACCTCGCGGTTATGGAGGTCCTTGGCGTTTAAAAAGCCACGGCCCCCACACTTACGCGGGATGTACATTCTCATAACTGACGAGCGTGGGTGCCTCATGCGATGTGTAGTGAGCAGCTGACGGACCCTCGTATCCAGGGCGTCCAGCTCAGTCTGAGTCCACCTTAGTATGCCAAAGGAGTAAGTGAGCAGAGGCATCACCCAAGCGTTGAAGGCGCGCGCCTTATTGCCACCGGACAAAAGACTGTTAAGTACTTTTGTCAAACGACAAAAGAAACGCTCCTTCAACGCCTGTCTAATGTCTCCGTCCGCAATACCCAATGACTGTGACATACCAAGGTACTTGTAGGTTTCAACTTCGGAGATAGACCTGAGGGACATTGTCTCAGAAAGTTGTAAGTTCGCGGAATTTACGACTTTCCCCCGCTGTACATGCATGACCGCACACTTGTCTACACCAAACTCCATTTTGATGGCGCTACTGATGGTTTCAGTTACTTCCAGTAGTTCCACCAGATCCTGGTGTTTTGGTGCATACAGCTTAAGATCATCCATGTACAGCAGATGAGAAATGACCTCACCTCCTCTTCGAAGCCGGCAACCTAGTCCTGAATCCTTCAGCAGAGTGCTGAGCGGATTCAGGGCTAGGCAGAACCACAGAGGACTCAAACTGTCACCCTGGAAAATACCTCTCTCAATCCTTATCAAGTCCCGCGGGCCAGGGGGGCCATCCCCGCCACCTGGTTGACGAAGGACTGTGGTCCACTGCCTCATACACGCGCCTAAGAGGGATCTTAGAGCTGTATCGATTTTATACAGCTCTAAGATCCTCTCCAGCCATGAATGAGGCACCGAATCATAGGCCTTCTTATAGTCAATCCAAGCGGTTGAGAGGGACCCCCTGTTCCGCCGGACTTGTTGGCAAATGGTCGTGTCAATGAGGAGGAGCTCCTTAGTACCACGGGACCCAACCCTACATCCATTCTGAGAAAAGGCCAAAACGTTGTTCGCAACAATGTGCGTGTTAATTTTTGTTCTCAGAATGGACGTAAGGAGCTTGTATAAAGTAGGCAAGCACGTGATGGGTCTATAGTTTTTCGCTTCCGTGGTACTACCGGACTTATAGAGCAGGAAGGTAGCACCAGTAGTCATGAAAGATGGCAGGGAACCAAGCTCGAGGGCGTCTTGAAATTGTGTTGCCAGGCGTTCATGTGAGGATCGAAACCACTTGATCCAAAAGTTGTGCAATCCGTCTGGCCCAGGACTTTTCCAGTTCTGGGTCGTACGGACAGCACAACCCACATCATCGGGGCTGATGGTCACAGCCCCCATGGCTTCGATCGGCTCACACTCACGTCTGACAACATTCATCCATTCGCCCTCGGTGTGCTCGACTGGAACCGACCAGATACTACGCCAGAAATTAATCATGGCAGTAGGATCCGGCAGTTGCCCGTCGGTCACACATTGATCGGTTCCCTCCCACTTTCGGTATACCTTCCTTTGGTCACTTTGGAAGAGGCGATTTTGCTGGAATCGATCCACACGCTCTCTGTAGCGACAAATACGGCTTGCCCATGCATAAACTTTCTGCTTTAGGTAGTCGATGCGCTCTGTGACACATGCCATGTAATCGCAGGGCCTGGCGCCAGTCCCCGCGAAGGCTTGTGTCACGTAGCGCATCACACGGGGGCGATTGTTGGCCCCCTAAAACAGATTAGCTTGGCAATGAGAGTCCTAAACGAGCTGATACGCCGCTCGATCCGTACTTGCCAGGCAGGAACACCCCCGGTGGTCCGCGGTGCTCGGTCAGTGTCCGGGAATCTGACACGAGCAACGCGGCACGCCGCGATGGCCCCACAGTACATGATCGAGTGGGTATCAGCTAAGTCTTCGCTAGCCCGAAGGTACGGGTCTAGCAAAGCGTCCAGGGCTCCCATTAACGCTAAGTTACGCTTATGCATCGGTAAGCGTGGTAATCGCGGCCTAGAGTCAGGTGCGGATCGATAGCGCCTAATCGCCTCCTCCAAAGCCCTCCTCAGTTGCTCATTGGCGTGGGTACTTACGCTACTCGCACATTCTTCCTGGTCGGCATCGCGATCCGTCCGCGGCACCTCTGGCACCAGGTTGGGCGCTGGCACCGGATCCGGGGACGTAGCAGGCGGATCCCGAGCCGGCGTGGAAGACACGCGAGCGGTCAGTACCTCCAGGCGCAGTCGATCAAGTGTCGCGTCGTCCAGCAGCTTGCGCCGCTGGATGAAGCGCACTTGATCGGATAGCCGTTGCGCAGATACGGTGATGGTCGAATCAAAAGACAGAAACAGAGGCAGCATCCTGTCCCGGTACGCGGACAGGTTGGTTCCTCCCTCTGTAGCCCCATAGTAGGCGCGCATGTCATTCTCATTCATGGCTTGAGACCATCTCATGCGACGCACTACACCACCGGTAGCGGGAGCCGTGGTCGGAGCAGGTTGCTCCGTAGGCCCCAAGCGTGCCGGCAGCGGTGGCCGCCCTCGTCGCGCAGGTGGTCGTGGCGGCGGCGGCGGCGGCCCGCGCTCGTCGTCGCTCGACTCGCTAGTGTCGGCGGCAGTAGCAAAGTCGCCATCCGACGAAGACGACGAGGAGCTGGACGAGGCGGGCGGGGGAGGTGGGCGTGCGTTTCTGTTTGCTGTGCTTGTTTGACTTCTCGTATTGTACCTTTTCATTATTTATATTAATATTTACATAGCGATTTAAGTTGACATTTTTGTTGACATTGTGTCAATCGCATTTTAAGTGTTTTCTCGTCGTATCTTGGCAATTTTATTGCATTCTTCTCTTTGCTTGCGGTTTTACAAAGGTTTTCTGTACACATGGTGGTAAATTCAGCTTACAAAACACTATAAAAATATTAAAATTTACGAAAAAATACAAGAAGACAAATAACGTGACAATCGATGACAGCTTATTATTATTATTATTATTATTATTGGGGATAAATCTGGGCTTCGTGGGGGCCAGTTTATGTTACCTCTTTTGGAAATCACTTTTTCTCCGAAAATTTCGCGCACGACGGCAAAAGCATCATTAGAGGTATGACAAGTTGCACCATCTTGTTGAAACCAAGTCCGCTTGTTGAAGCCCTTGAAGTTTTGCAGTGCAGGAGCAAAAAAAATCTGCAGCATTTCAACATAACGCCCTGTGGTCACAGTTATCGGCATAGATTAGAGTGTATTACTGGTTATCGGACGTTGTCGAAAATCTTCATAAAAATAAGGTCCAATTATTCCAGTGGCAGATATTGCCGCCCATACAGTGACCTTGGGCGAGTGTAATGGCCTTTGATGCGTTAGTTGCGGATTAGTGTCACTCCAGTACCTGCAATTTTGCCTGTTGACGTGCCCATTAAGGTGAAAACGTGCCTCATCTGAATAAAAAATGTTGTTAAACTGCCGAAACCTCCCCAGCATTTCGTTAGCAAAAGCAAGTTTTTTATCAGGATCATTTAGGCTTCAATTCCTGTATAATTTGTAATTTATACGGATGCAGGTGTAGATCATCATGCAAAATTCTGTTTAAAGTTGACCTGGATACCTTTAAAACTGTAGACCGCTTCCGAGTTGAGAGACCAGGTTGACCTTGAACTGACGCTCGTACACGCTCTACGTTCTCAGGGTCACGTGACGTCCTTGACCGGCCGGATCTAGGCATATTTAGTGTCGAACCGGTCGTTTCGAATTTCTGAACCCATTTTTAGTGATATGAACAGACGGCGCAAAATTATTATTGTGTACGTTGTAATGATTACAACATTTTCTCTTGGCTACAGTTGCAGAATCGTGGTTTCGGTAATATTCGCGTACACAAAACGCACGTTGTTCTCCGGTGAATGACACCATGGTACTAAATTCCTAATGGCCGCTCTTTCATTTGACGTACCCCGCACTCCCCTCCCCCCACCCAAACTGACGCAGCGGCAAATTCAAATGTTAACTTTCTTATGGTCCACCCTGTATTAACATAAATAAGTATGTAAATTGATAAATTTTAATTAAATAACCAGCAGTAATATCAGGTTAATGAAGATTTCAGAACATACAATACATTTTAGACGTTTAATACTGTATTTATAAACACTTGGCTTTTGCCTTACGTTGAACGCTACTGAATATTTGTCGTGATCTTTCATTCTTCTCATTTTCTCAAGAACACTAGAATTGAGATAAAGTTAAGTTAATCCTGGGTAGGGTGACCAGATGTCAGGAATTTTCCTGACATGTCAGGAATTTTAGTCATATGTCAGGAATGCGGCCGGAAAAGGGAAATGTCAGGCATTCTCGGCAAATACTTAGAAACAAAAAAAAATTAACGCTGTAAACTTTTATTTTTATTTCGGTTTAAAGAAACTTTATTGTCTAAAGAAATTACAGAAATTTCACTTACAAGACAACTTATAAATAGTTAACATAATAATACGGTGAATAGAGACTAAAGTACTATGTGTGACCTTACAAACGGTCCGGTAGTTTTGAATTTTTGATATGTTGTCTACGATGGTTAGGCAGTGTTTAAACTGCAAAATGCACAATTCCCCCCCCTTAGCGCCCGCCGCCATATTGAAAAAACCGGAACTTTCTCCATATTTTTGCTCATATCTTCCTTTAGGAGCATTTTAGCTAGAAGAAAGCTTTCACAATGTTATAAAGAGTTAAATTGACTACATTCCCCATTTTATATTTTTTTTCTAGGACAGATAGTTACGGAGATATCCACATTTAAAAAAACGTTAAAAATCGCAATTTCCTACTGAAAAACAAACTTCTGGATTATATCTTCGTTTAGGAGCATTTTAGCTACAACAAAGCTTGGGCAATGTTGTAGAAAATTAAATTTACTATAATTTACACTTCAAACTTTGTTTCAAGGACGGTTAGTTACGGAGATATGCACATTTAAAAAACAGGAAAAGTCGAATTTTCCGAAAATTTCTCAAAATTCTTGGTTTAGAACGCTGTCATTCAGTTACGGACTAGTCTAGGACAAATTAAAACATGTAGGAAATAAAATTGCTTATAAAACTCATGTCCATTTTTACATACATTTTCGGAAAATGTGACTTTATTTTTTACATATCTCCGTAATTATCTGTCCTAGAAACAAAATTTGAAATGTTTATTATAGTAAATTTAATTCTCTACAAAATTGCCGAAGCACTGTTCTAGCTAAAATGCTCCTAAACGAAGATATAATCCAGAAGTTTGTTTTTGAGTTGGAAATTGCAATTTCTTAGGTTTTTTTAAATGTGCATATCTCCGTAACTATCTGTCCTAGAAACAAAATATAAAATGGAAAATGTAGTAAATTTAACTCTCTATAACATTGTCGAAGCTTTCTTCTAGCTAAAATGCTTCTAAAGGAAGATATGAGCAAAAATATGAAGAGAGTGCCGGTTTTTTCAATATGGTGGCGGGCGCGGAGGGGGGGGAATTGTGCATTTTGCATTTTAAACACTGCCTAACCATCCTAGACAACATATCAAAAATTCAAAACTACCGGACCGTTTGTAAGGTCAAAATCCTTTATTCACTGAATTATAACTAAAATCAATTTAATTTTTATTTACAAAACAAAAAAGGTAAAGCCACAAGTACTTTGGAGTTTCATAAGTTGTAACTTATAAATAATCGTAATAATCTTTTTACAATATAAACAAAAATCAATCAACATTGACAAATTAAACAACTTCAGGACTCGTGTCAGGAATTTTGGCTGAAAATCAGGAATTTTGTCAGGACTTTTGAAATTTGTATCTGGTAACCCTAATCCTGGGAGAAACGACCGCTTAAAAGCGAATTTTTATTTGAGTCGTCGTCACTCACCGATACCCTGCGTGCATAGCATCAACTCAGTATAATTTATTCTTCTTGCTGCACAAGCAATACTGTATTTTATCATATGTAACTGCTACTTAATATTTATATATCACAAAATTGTAGCGTTAAAGTGGGAGTGTTGACAGCAGAAATTTTATAGTAGTCATTTTGTGATAGTAAATGAACTACCCTCACTTCCCGACTATACGAGTACATGTTTTTGTTTGTTCAATCCGTGAAAAATTAAGGTCGAGGTAAATTTTCTTGCCACGGGGGACATGGAAGTCCTACAGTTACATGAATGATTTTCATTAAAGAATATAATAAAATTAAAATTATTATTAAAATTATTTTGACTGTCATCGCAAATGGCGGCGTAACAGCTGGTTCAGTATATTTCAGCATGAACGTTTATACATTATTTGTTTTCAAAACGTGATGTTTCTGCAGAATTGCTTGTGACAACATTTTTTAGACTCATAAATCGTAAAGCGCATACGGTAACTTAATACATAATTTTTTGTTATAATATATACGAACATTACGAACACGAACATTACAAAGTTTTATTTTTTCTAGATGTAGATTATTCCGGTAGATACAATATGGAATGGGTGGTGACTTTAACATGTAAGTTGTATTCATTCAACAAAATCACTTCTAAAATGTATATGGTATTAATCGATGCAGGAACGTTTAATCTATAATACATGACATCAATCTATGATTTCATAAATGTTATATTAATATAATGTTATATTATTATACACCCTAAATTCAAACAGTCTTAATTTGAGTCCTATTACTGTAAAACATTCAAGAAAAAAAAACGAACATCGGACACTTGTCATTTTAATGTAGTCGATTTCCGAGAGAGCTTCCTCCTATCTAAATAAAATCAGTCATTTCTCCATTACTCAAAATCCGTTTCAACCTTCTCGCGAGTCACAGGGAACTCATCAATCTTTGTTCCACATCTGAACCAATCCTAATTTGACACGATCGAATTTATTTAACATGACAAATTCAATATGATTCCCATTTGTAGATTATTTAACTAAAATTCATTTATATTAAGAACTATCCTAGTTTAATCCTCATATTCAAATCAGAAATAATCTGCAAAAGTTAAACTAAGTCATAGATAGATTCAGATTGGGAAATCTTATGAATGTGCAAAAAATATATGATTAATACATAGGTACGTGTAGGTATTCAAGTTTTATAACTATACCCATAATATGGTTTCGACCAAGGTAGGTATTCGATATACATAAGATTATGTGTGTGCCTAAGTTTCCTCGAGCACGCACTTGTGAAGTATTTATCTTCACAAATAATCTGAATTAATGGCACACGATTACATTAATGAATATCTGTAAGAGTTGTAGTTAAGAAAGTAATGAAGAACTGTTATGAATTATGAAACAAAAGGGTTGGTCTTAGATTATAAACTTGGGGACCTATGATGGTTCCGTTTATCACGTGATAAATAAGTGATGTTAAGCATCTGTCACTCACAAACGCATTTTGGCTGTAGATAATATTGGGAAGTCTCACAATCCTTAAACGTTGAGTATTTACGTCGGCCAATTTGTAAAAGAAATGAATAAAAAGAATGGACTGGGCGCTATCATATTTCTTTTTATTTACACGCCTTTCGATTCGCGGCCGTCAACTGCAGGTGGTCCGTAGGTCATTACTGTCATTAGGGGCTTCGCATCGAGGCTTCTCCGCCCGTAGCCAACCTAATAAGCAATCTTACAAAGCTTGTAATCACAACGCTTGATTGTGTACTTATCATGAAAATATGTTGATTATTTTGAATTACGGACGAGTTAAATTTAGTTCGGTTAGATACTATTGTTAAACGTCTACATTACCTTCAATAAAGGTTTATTTAGAATAGCTACTTTATTCAATGTACCAATAACAATAGAGATTTTTTAATGCCTGGATCAGTTTTTCATTTGAATACTATGCTAGTCAGATCGCGATCGCGTCAGTCGATAGGTAGTCAGGTGGTAGGCAATTTCTGGCAATATGGACTTCGCAGCGAAGCATTGCCGCGCATAACCGACCCTAATAATTGTATAATTTATTATAAACACGTTTTAGGTACTTTGAATTACTGCGGGGATAAATAGGTAAATATCGGAAAGATTATGTAAAGTCAGAAGTCATAGTTACGTAATACGTTTTGCACTTCTAAACCGGGTTAAAAAAGCTCCGGTTTAGACCGTGTCTATGTCAATGCAGTTATGGAGTTAAATCTTTTGAACATTCTGAAATAGAAACAAAATAGCTCCTTTATTGTAGATCTCGCCTAATGATACATAAATATATATAATTCATTATAAGTAATTCCTACGACGCTAACATAAAATACATTGAACACATGCTCAAACAAAGTTTTAAACCTTCACGTAGAAAATCACGTACGTAGTTTTTAAAGTTATAGAACAAACATGTGGAGAGATAACATATAGAGACACCCTGTTTTATAGGCGGCATGTGCTAAGTAATTATTGAATTAGAATACATTTAGGTACATTCAACTCGGAAAGTTGGTGTAGTTGTGTTGTGGTTTTCATAAAGCAACCACGTAACATAAAAGTACTCTCTTATCTATCATTCCGCTCTAGCAGACGTTATTTTATCTCCATCGTGATACACGTTTACTTATTTGTCACCGTGTCGTGTAAAGAGAAAATAAAATTATTCTAGGATCGTCACAACAATGTGTTACAAACAAAAGATCGGAAGACAAAAGTTCTTTCTCCTATTGAAGAGAATTACAATCGCGTTTCAACAAACGAGATGGACTGCGGACTCATTTCGTACCCATTCGAATAATCAAATATCTGTCGCAAAAGAGCCGGTAGTGCGCGAAAAATACACAAATGTTGGGCTTACTTACATGTCGTTTTCCTCTGTGCTTTGGCTCGCCCATCATGATTAGTGTATTGTGTCGTTGGTTTTCTCCGCAAAAATGGAAACCAATCGTTTTATTTTCGTGTAATGATTTTAGGTTTGAACCCCGGCAAGGGTAAATATTTGTGTGATGATGATGAACTCTATATTTGATCCTGAGTCAAAGATGTTTATAGATTTATGTATTTAAGTGTATATGTATATTGTCGTCCAGTACCCGTTACACAAGTCTACTAGAGTTTATTTTGTGTCCACTGCTGGATCAAGGCCTCTCCCCAAAGTTCTCCACAACAATCGGTCGAACGCTCCCATCCAACAACGCAGTGACGGAAAGCTCCCAGCAAGGTATACCGATGACTTGATTAGGATCTCTGTATACGTGTCGCATAACTAGTGGCTCTATAAGCTGTAGATATCTTGAGTTAGCTTCAAAATGGCTGAAATTTGTAATTTTGTACGTGTCAACCCTATTTTGAAATTTTCGGAAAAATTAATCGACAAAAAAAAATTATGCATACCTACTTATCGAACCTACTCACAAAGTTCCATGAGAATCGGTGGAGGAATGAAGCCTGTAGACGAGAACAGCCAGAAATCCGACTATCTGAACATCTGGACATACGAATGAAATTTTGGCGAAGCTGAAACAGAGACGGGTCGCTCGCTCGGTCAATTAAGCTTCTCCTACTTCTCCTAATTCCTACTATAACACTACTTAATACGGCCAGTTTTTGACTTATTAAGATTTTGTAACGCTCGGCCGGATCTTAATAAGAGTCATATACTAGCCATACGTTGATAAACAGCGTATCATCATATCAGCCGAAAGACGTCCACTGTTGAATAGCTGCCCCACAAGTTCTCGACATTCGGTCGGTAGTGCGCCGCCCTCATCCAACTGCTTGCCGCGTACTAAATAGAAGAAGCAGCGCGGGAAGGCACCCAAAAAGGTGGACCGACGACCCGGTTCATTCTGGATCATGGGAAACAGCTTATTGTGGATTGTAATCCAAGTATCGTAAAATAAGCTTCTTGTCAACAACTTGCTGGGTGTGGCCTGTAACAAATGCAATAGGTAAATTAAAATAATGTTATAAAAAGAACTAGCAAAGAAGCCTGAAATTAGAACGCAAAGAGAAACACTGAGAATAGTATGCAATTTCAGCATGACAGTCGTATTTACACAGATTAGTTGGTCGCACTATACTGTTTAATTTGGTTGAAATAATGAACATATGATTTTTTTTGTTGCTAATCAAATGTTGGTCAATATATGGATTTAAACTTACACAATTTCCACGCGTTATTGTAACAAAACGGGACTTCATCGGACTTAGTCTCTTCGAGGCCAATGAACGTAAAACTACGTTCGAAACGTCGGGGTAATTAAATAAACCCCGTTGTATTATGATAAAATGTTCTGTTTGAAGATTAGAATCTGTGTTTTAATTAATTGTTCCTATCACAGAGCCACACTCATTATTGTAGTACATGACCAACTACTAAAACACAACTAATCACGGCTAGTGTTTGACTCCATGTAGATTTGGCAACGCTCTGCCGATCCGATGCCGATGATTAAAGGGCGGCGTGACTCAATATACGCCGCCGGATTCCTGCAAGCAACCGCAAGCATTACATCTACGAACCGCAGTACAACCCGTTCAAACCCAGAACGAATTACATCAATAACTAGTGATACACAATTTGAACCTTACAACGTCACGCATGATGTCTAAATTTGTAGTAGCCTTTGCGATAATTTATATTTTTTTGTTTGCGTTAACAATGTACCACCTATTGCTTCCTGCATTGAATATCGAATGTGTTTATAATTCGCCTGTAGTATATTATAAATATAACTGTATCTGTAGGTACTGACAGATATTATGAAGTACCAAAGGTCAGGTTGGGACAATTGGAAGCAAGTGCCTCTGTTACTAACTTATCCAGTGGGCAGGTTCAAATCAATTCAAAACAGCGGACCTATTATGGTTGCTTTTATAAAGCGATAAATAAGTGACAAATCATCCGTCACGTTTTGACAAAATGCGAGAGTAAGTGACAGATGCTTTGACACTTATACACCCCGCCTTATATTCTTAACAACTCAGTTCCATAAATTCAGCCTACATAACAGGCAATCAAACATTGTATGTTACAATAACACACGTTACAATGTATTATAATAAATTTTTCAATTAATTTAAATTGTCCATTGTTCATGGCACCATGTCAAAAAGTATAAATAAGCAAGCAATCCGAATCTAAAAGTAAAAAGAAATGTAGTTTATCGCCTGATTAATACATTAATAGGCGTAAGTATGTAGTTTCTTGTTAGTTTTTTATTCACATAATTTCTTAAATAATATATAAGAAAGTACATATGCTTCTAAATCTTATTTTTTCAAGTTCTCCACTACCCAAAGGTTGTCTGGAAGAGATCGCTCCTTAGCGATAAGACCGCCTGTTGTTTACCTCTAATTGTAATTTCTTGCATTGTATTTCTCCTGTATATTTTATGAGGTGTGCAATAAAGAGTACTTGTATTTGTATGCTTGTCATTGTATGCTACCTATTTTAAATCAAAATATAAGAAAACTCTCGATATTTAACAGAACAATCCAACAATAAGTTGGTATACATATGTCATATTAAAATACATACGAAAGGGGTTTACTCACGTCGTAGAAGTCGAGTATCGCTCGACAGGTTTCTAAACGGTACGCGATTCATCATCAGGAGCTACGAATTACGATCAGTCGCGGCGGCGGCCAATGGAACGCGTATGTACATATTTTAATATGTCTGAGGCTCACGGGAGTTTTCTATATAAAATATACATAGGTATATATTTGTGAAGCGGTGGTAGCCTAGTGGTTAGGGCATGCGACTTTCAATCCGGAGGTCGCGGGTTCGAACTCGGCCCGTACCAATGAGTTTTTCGGAACCTATGTACGGAATGTCATTTGATATTTACCACTCGCTTTTAGATCCTGCAGCTGAATTCAATGTTTCTCATGACGTACGTCGAAGCTTATAACAGTTGCCTTGCACGTGAGTATTTTTCAATATCTATGTATAGAAGGCACTGACTTTCATTGGTTGGATCTTTCGTACAAGTCAGACGTACCGTAGATGCTGCAGACGATTTTGCGCGACAGTGGCAGCGGCAGTGGTGCGCGGAACGTGTCTCTCGCTCACTCGTAAGGCCGGCGCCTCGGATCTCTTGCTCAACCGCTCGCCGCGCCGCTAGTCGCGCAAAGTCGTAGCATCTCCGTAGTGGTCTTACCCGAAAACGCACGAAATACGAATGACCGTCCACGCGTCGCCCACGCATAAGTTAATCCGATGCAGCATGAATGAACATAGGTAGGTAGGTACGTGACGTGAGTCCATGAGTGACGTCATTAAGTCACACGTGCATATGCACGTATATAGCATACAAAGTAAATTTAAATCCACTTGGTTCATACTCGACCTATCTTTTTTTTTAAACACACAGAAATATATATTTTTTTAATCACCCCCTCCCCCACCCCGCTTTCTGTACAGCTGGCGCCACATGCTTTGTAAAGTCGCCCTATTAACACTTGGCGACCAAAGATTTTATAGCACTACGCGTGTAGCCGATAACATGGGGAAATGCGTATGTAGCGAAAACTCGCTACGAGCACAGGGTCCACGGAGCGGGTTCCTGGTGTTCAAAGTGTTAAGATATCTCCTGAAATAATGACCCCGATTTTCAATACAATTTTAGAGTTTTATAATAATAGTACTTACAGATTAACTCGCAAAGACCTTGGAAATTTGGAGAGACCGCTAGTTATGGGAAAGATGGACGACAACAGACCACGGGGTAGAGGCCAATACGATGGTGTGATCAGATATCCAACCAACTGGATACGACGTTAAGCAGCGCGCTCCAGAAAGCAACCGGAAGAAGTGGAGAGCTGTTATCAAAAATATTAATCGGCGGAGCCACGATCCTCAGTAGTGAGGGACCGACTTAGAAGAAGAAGAGATAGATTAACAAAGCGCAGCGCAGGACGGCTTGCGACTAGGTGGACGCATAGATAGAAAGTTATTTAGCAAAGTCATATCGTCTGTTGACAACCAAAACTCATCAAGTAACAAATACCTACTTAAAACAAAGCTCGTATCTCAGTGTCAATGTACTTACTAGATACCTATTTAAGTTCTTCTCTAAAAGAATCAAATGAGTTGGTACTTGCACAATGCACATGTAAGAACCTGTTTAACCTTTCAGTCGCTTAACGTCAAATACAGAACAGTCTCTCACGTGGCGCGGAGATAATCCCATTAGCGGGTTATAGCCACACAAAGTCCGACTACTGGTAGTGAGGGCTAACCAACCCTGATACAGTTCAAATCATGGCTTACAAAAAAAAAAAGCTGAACGCTATGTCACAAGATAGTGAAATTAAGCCTTATTTAAAAGGAAAGACTTTGATTTTATATTATACTTGTGAATGCATATATATGCCGATGCCTACCAAGTACGATAGCACACGACACCTTTAGGTATTCTAGGCCTTCAAAAGGGTTTAACCCTTAAATGCATATAATTACGCTAATTTTATTTCTGAAATGACGTAATTACCAATGAAATCCACGTCAGTTTGAGACTTCGGGACAATCTTGACAAAGTCTTTATTGACAATATTCAGGTTTTGACATGTGTCATTTCAGTAACGTGTATATATGCATCATCATGCATTTAAGGGTTAAGAGCCTTAGCACACTGGCGATTTGCGGCGCAAACATCCAGCGAGTTCGCTGAATGTTCAATATGGTTTCCTCGCAGCGAACTCGCTGCACGCTCGCCTCGCTTTCAACTCGCCCGCAAATCGACAGTGTACGTACGAAGGTTCTTAGTGTTTGAGTTAGGAAATTGACTTTTTCTTTTTTCAATTATTGCCTAAAAGTAGGTTCGGTACTGGCTGTTTTGTCATTTATCTATCACGAGATAAACACTGTCATCGATCTGCAGTAAATAACTATGTGACAATCGGTTAGATAGTATGAACAATGGAATGAGAATCGTCGACACATGCTAAATTTACCATGAAAATGCCGCGCCTGGTTATATTGCTGGCAGCGACGGAGTTGCCGAACAATTTATCACGTGGACAAATCAACCGAACTGCATGTAATGCAGCTATCGTAAACGAATATGTAGGTTTTAACGTCGTTGTGACTCCATATAACTTGGGCGTAATTCGATTGACATAGCCATTTAAGCAATTTTCAGTACGATTTTAGTATTTTAATCAGATATGTGCTATATCATGAGAATATTTGCTTAATAATCCCCATACATTGCTTAAATGGCTATGCCAATTGAATTAGGCTCAAACTTATTTCCACTACGATTTTAGTATTTTAAAATAGATTTGTGCTGTATCATGAGAAAATGTGCTTAATAATCGCCATACGTTTTCTGTAATTACGCCATACGTTTTTTGGAGGGAGAGGGGTAATAATTATTTCAGTAATAATCTTAACAGCACTATGTGGCATTTGTGACTTGCGGTACCAACCGAACAACGCCATATGTTCCAAAAAATCTAGCTAAATAGTAAAAAACGTTTTACGGGGACCTAGTTGCAACGTATACAACGTATAAGAAGAATGCGTTCTGGAGTCTGGGCCATATTGCATTGCTGTTTTCAGGCAGCTATCGTCTATCTCATATGGACCTGTCAGATGCATTTGCTTCTGGTTTCTTTTATCATTCCCGTCTCAGTATATAAAAACTGACTGCATAGGTATTGCTATGATGCTTAAGAAATAAACACTGAATGACTAATGGCTCTGTAAGCTGCTAGACCTCGCGAAGATTTTTTTAAATGGCTGAAATCTGTATTTTTTTACGTTTTAGACGACTTTTACATGCGTGTGCAGCTTCTATGTGTAATAAGACGTTCATTATAACCTATACATACCTTTATAATGATATTGACACTTATAACAGGAACAATTTATTACAAGCATGCATGCATTATAGGTATATAATATATGCTATACCCATAAGAAATTCAGAAACAACCAAACATAGCTGCTTACAATATGGCATAATCATAATACAGCCATTACAGATTCTAATTGAACGGAAAACGAACCAGCGTCAGCACGTGCCGAGTGTATCTTGTTAACGAAATGTTTTGGATAGTCGGAATATCGCCGGTCGATATTATGGCGTTAATGAGGCGTGTCGCACTCAGACACGTGTGAACCGAGCTTAACGTGACCACACTTCCTGCTGATTTTGGCAAGATTTTGTAACGTGTAATGTTAAAGCTAGCTGTAGAGTTATTGTTATATACTCTAATATACCCACTTCCACTGTGGCATAATATACTTTTATCGGTACAGATTCTTAATGAACGGGAAAATAAACAACAGCCAGGCATGACATCCAATTATAGAATCGTATAATTAAATATTTTGTAAAATTTGTTCTGTACTTACACTTATAATAGTAGTATTTATAACCTACATAAATAATTGATAATCCAACCTAACAAATTCATAAACACCCGAACATAACACTGTTTAATAATACAGCCATTAGATTCTAAATGAACGGGAAACTCAACCAGCAAGCAGTACGAGCCGAATTTATCTTGTTAATGAATTGTTTTGGATGGTCGGAATATCGCCGGTCGATATATGGCGTTAATGAGGCGTGTAGCACTCAGACATATGTGAACCGAGCTTAACGTGACCACACGTCCTGCTAAGTTTGGCAAGATTTTGTAACGTATAATGTTAAATCTAGCTGTAGAGTTATTGTTATATACTCTAATATAACCACTTCCACTGTGGCATAATAAACTATTATCGGTACAGATTCTTAATGAACGGGAAAATAAACAACAGCCAGGCATGACATCCAATTATAGAATCGTATAATTAGATATTTTGTAAAATTTGTTCTGTACTTACACTTATAATAGTAGTATTTATAACCTACATAAATAATTGATAATCCAACCTAACAAATTCATAAACACCCGAACATAACACTGTGTAATAATACAGCCATTAGATTCTAAATGAACGGGAAACTCAACCAGCAAGCAGTACGAGCCGAATATATCTTGTTAATGAATTGTTTTGGATGGTCGGAATTTCGCCGGTCGATATTATGGCGTTAATGAGGTGTGTCGCACTCAGACACGTGTGAACCGAGCTTAACGTGACCACACGTCCTGCTGAGTTTGGTAAGATTTTGCTACGCATAATGTTGGAGCTATAGCGTTATTGTTATACACTCTAATATAACCACTTCCACTGTGACATATTACACTATTATCGTTCTAGATTCTAAATGAACGGGAAAACGAACAAAGCAGCCAGGCACGATAAGACATCTAATTATAGTAGTATCATATAATTAAATCTTTTGTAATATTATAGATCTGTACTTACACTTATAATAGCATTTATAACCTACATAAATAATTGATATTCAATCCTAACAAATTCATAAACACCGGAACATAACACTGTGTAATAATACAGCCATTAGATTCTAAATGAACGGGAAACTCAACCTGCAAGCAGTACGAGCCGAATATATCTTGTTAATGAATTGTTTTGGATGGTCGGAATATCGCCGGTCGATATATGGCGTTAATAAGGCGTGTAGCACTCAGACATGTGTGAACCGAGCTTAACGTGACCACACGTCCTGCTAAGTTTGGCAAGATTTTGTAACGTATAATGTTGGAGCTTTAGCGTTATTGTTATACACTCTAATATAACCACTTCCACTGTGTTATATTACACTATTATCCTTCCAGATTCTAAATGAACGGGAAAACGAACAAAGCCAGGCACGACAAGACATCTAATTATAGTAGTACTAGCTTTTGCCCGCGACTACGTACGCGTGGAACTTGATAAAAGGGATTATTAAAAACGCCTGAGCAAATTTAAGAGCAATTGTGCTTTTGGCCTAATAATTACATTTCCTACAGGGTCACCGCACCCCAACAGAAATGTTCACTCACTTTTCAATCTTTTTAGGTATAATTTTCAGTATGAAAACTATCCTATGTCCTTCCTCGTATCTTAAACTATCTCTATGCCAAATTTCATCAAAATCGATTGAGCGGTTTAAGCGTGAAGAGGTAACAGACTGACAGACACACTTTCGCATTTATAATATTACTAGCTGTGCCCCGCGGTGTTACCCGCTCATCCCATGGGAACACTAAAATTATTCGGGATGAAAAGCATCCTATGTCCTTTCCCGGGTCTCAAACTATCTCCATACCAAATTTCATCTAAGTCGGTTCAGCATTTAAGCGTGAAGAGGTAACAGACAGACAGACAGACAGACACACTTTCGCATTTATAATATTAGTATGGAAGTATGGATCGTATAATTAAATCTTTTTTAATTTTATAGATCTGTATTTACACTTATAATAGCATTTATAACCTACACAAATAATTGATAATCCATCCTAACAAATTGATAAACACCGGAACATAACACTGTGGAATAATACAGCCATTAGATTCTAAATGAACGGGAAACTCAGCCAGCAAGCAGCGTCAGTAGGAGGCGAATGTATCTTGTTAATGAAATGTTTTAGATGTTCGGAATATCGCTGGTCGATATATGGCGTTAATGAGGTGTGTCGCACTCAGACATGTGTGAACCGAGCTTAACGTGACCAAACGTCCTGCTGAATTGGGCAAGATTTTGTAACGTGTAATGTTAGAGCTGTAGCGTTATGTACATTGTATACAATGTTGTGTCATAATACAGATTCTAAATGACCGGGAAATCAAACCAGCGTCAGCACGAGGCGAATTTATCGTGATAATGAAATGTTTTGGATGTTCGGGATATTGCCGGTCGATATGGCGTTAATGAGGCGTGTCGTGCTCGCACATGTGTGTACCGAGCTTAAACGTGACCACACTTCCTGCTGAGTTTACCATGATTTTGTAACGTTGTGATAAAGCTATAACGACGCCAAGCACATTACATTATTCATAATATTGAAAATTCCGGTTTCACTGGAAGCTATATGGGTTAGGAACAACACGACCTAATATGGGTATGTCAGATATCAGCTCATGAGATGCCATCAAGTGGTTAAAATTGCTTTCTTTATATTGAAACTTACTAATTATTTTAAGTATTTTAATGCACCAACATTGCAAGTAAAATGAACGCTAGCAGTAATCTACAGCCAATAAGTATACATACATAAAGTAATTTGTGAATTAAATATAAGAATAGGTCTGGAATTTAGAATAACTCGAAATATCAAGTACCTAATCGATATTACAGCTTAAAAGAGCCGAATAGTGCTCAGCGACTCGAGGGTAGCTTATTTTAAGCTTATTGCACTTGGCAGTGAAGTTTGATGACTGATTTTATTTTATTTTTTACAATCTGATTTATAACCTACTAACCTATATATAAATCTGTTCAGTCTAATAATACAAGAAACAATAAACCATGGATTAACGATAATAAAAAAAAATATATAGCTCAGAGGGATAGACTTTTTGATATATGGTGTAATGAACCAAAAAATATGATGAATTGATGAAGCGAATTATATACACAAAATATAGGAATAAATGTACTAAAGCCGTAAATAAATTTAATAATACATATGATAAAAAATGCATACTAGATTGTAATAAAAACATAAAGAAAATATGGGAAAGAATAAATATTTTATTGGGAAAAGATAAGAAAAATTTGGATGATACTATAAAGTCAAATATGGGAAATGTAGGTGATGAAAAATATATATGTGATAAGTTCGCTACTACTTTCTCCGATGAAATCAAGGACATTAAACATAAATGTAATGACGTTTGGCTTAACAGGGGACTATGTAAATAGATCAGACATGTGTATGAGATGGCGGCCTGTTCAAAGTCACAAAGTTAATAAAGTAATTAACAACATGAATGTAAACAAATCTACAGGCAGTGATCTCGTACGTATGGCCGACATTAAAACTGTTGTAAATAAAATAAGTCCTGTAATTGCAAAGTTGGTTAATTTATCAGTTAAACATAATACATTTCCTAGTAAATTAAAAGAAGCCATAATCAGACCAATTTATAAAAAAAAATTGGGCAAGTGCGAGCCCGACTCGCGCATGAAGGGTTCCGTACCTATACATATATATAATCTATAACAAGTTTGTTGTATGGGAGCCCCCCTTAAATATTTATTTTATTTTATTTTTAGTATTTAAATTTCAACTGTCTCGCTATCACCGTTGTTGAGATACAGCCTGGTGACGGACGGACGGACGGATGGACGGACGGACGGACGGACAGCGAAGTCTCAGTAATAGGGTCCCGTTTTTACCCTTTGGGTACGGAACCCTAAAAAGGCAATCGCAAATCTTTTACTAACTACTACAGACCTATAGCGATACTATCTAGCATTGACAAAATTGTAGAAAAATGTATTATTAACCAGCTTGGTACTTATTTTAGTAAAATTCATATTATAAACCATTGTCAAAATTGTGTTGGCAGTATTCTTCGACTTCAAGAAGGCGTTCGACACCTTGGAAACGAACACCTTGTTGAAGGCGATGAACGAGGGTGGCGTGAGTGAGCCGCTGAACGGCTGGTTTCGCGACTACCTCACCTCACGAACCTACAGAGTAAGAGTCGGGACCACCTATAGTCGTGAGTGTGACGTCACGTGCGGGGTGCCGCAGGGGTCGGGCTGTGGACCGATCTGCTACTTAATGCACGTGAACAGCTTGTGCGGTGTGCTGCGGCATTGCTCGGCGCACATGTTCGCGGACGACCTCTGCGCGCTCCGCGCCGGCACGGACCTCGCGGACACCTTCCGTCTCGTGCAGGAAGACGTCGACGTTGTCGTTAAGTGGTCTCACGACAATGGGATTATTCTCAACTCTGAAAAAACTAAACTACTGATAATCCACTCACCATACTTACCAATAAAAAACATCCCTTCCCTTCTTTATGCCCATACTTTTCCATGCCTACATAATAATAATTTAAATTGCAGTTATAAACCAATAGTACGAAAGTAGACGAACACTTTTCCTGGTCTTCCCATATACATTTTATTCATGAAAAATTTAGACTTCTATTAGGCAAATTCGTACATTTAAGCTATAGAGTACCCGTAAGCACCCTTAGATGTTTGTACATGTCACTAGTAGACTCTATTTTGGGCTATGCTCTTGACAGCTATGCGATGGACTCACAACTAAGACTAATATACCGGGTGTAACCGACGGTGTACCGAAAACTGAAACCATGGCTTCAGACCATTATTCTGGGCTGGAAAATCGTGGAAATTTCTTTGAGAAAATTCACAAATTTTCCTCGCGAGTTTTAATTTTTTCTTTATTTTTCCGTTAATCGAACTCTACCGGTAACAATTTTTCATGAAAAATCGCATGAAAATAGCATTTTCCGCAAAACACGCAACGTATCACAAACAGTATTATGTAAGCGTGTGGAGTGGGTCAGATAACGGTACTGGCCGGTCATTGATCCGCCAGTGCGCGCCCGTTGGCCGTAACGGTCGGACGCATGTTTAATGTTTACCTACCCGCACATTTTATTTGCTTAACTTGCTTGAATGAAAATAATCTTGTTAGACTGTTTTAATTTATCGGTCAGTTGTTACTGGTGTTAGGTACTACATACTAGTTGTGATCTGTGGTTGCGTTGTTTTTGTGGTTGCATTCATTCATGTCATTCGATGCGCATTGGCGTAACGGTATGTTTTGCGCCGATGCGTGAGTGGAGTGGGGAGTGCCTTGAACGGTCGATGCTTGCCGCGTGCTCCCCTCCCCGCGCGTCTGCACCCCGAGAGAATTGGACGCAATATATTGCGCGTCGAGTTTTATAATTTATTTTAGAAAATCTTATCCTTGAGTTTTCCGAGAAAATGAACACTCGTTTTCAGTTCGTGATTATGGTCTAAAACTACAGTTTTCGTTTTCGGTACGCTGTCGGTTACACCCTGTAGATAAATTAGAAAACATTCAATTAAGATTCTTGAAACTCCTAGTAAACAACAAAACTAAAAATAATTGTAGATCTGACTATAAACAACTCTTTAAAATTTGCAATATTTTACCGGTTCGCTTAAAACACAAATATCTTCTTGCTATAAATAACCATAGCCGCCAAGAGTATCAGAAGCATCCATAATCCAACCTGTACAACATATCCATAACACCAAGTCTATGACTTCTGGTAAACTATTGGTACCAAGGGTAAACAATTACTTTGGGGATAGAACCCTAAAAAAACGCATCCCGTACCTAATCAATAGTTTACCGGAAGAAATACGGCGAGAGCCAAACAAAAACAAGTTCAAAAGAATGTTAAAAAAACACTTTTTTACACTGCTACCGTAATGCTACCGTAATACATACCTTGTACCTAAACTAGAGATTCCACAAAGATCCCACAGTCAAACCAGCTACTGGATTTGTGGGACAATGTTTTTAGATTTAAGGAAATTGTAAAGTTCCTAATAAATAAATAAATAATAATAAAAAAACCTTACCTATTAATTCGCGTGTACTTGTATTTCGCCGGAAATGTATGAAACACTCGAGAAAGATAAAGAAATAATTCCTACGTTGTGTTTTTATAATATAACAAAAAAATATTAGTGTGCCTTGGTGGTTGAGTTAGGTCGGCAGAGCAAAAGCTCAACAATTTTACTTTCTTGTATTGTGTTATTTAAATTATTAAATTAATATAATTAATTTAGTGGTCCATATCATGTTTGATGCATTCGTTTAAACGAATATGATTAAAGTACAATTGATTAGAAGCATTGACTAAATTTATGTACCTATATTAAGTACCTACTATCTAGTGCCCGCGAACTTCATCCACGCGAAAGACATAGGTTAAACTTTATTGCTTCTCCGTAATTGGGTAAAAAGTAGGTATACAACAACTATCTGTGGATACCTAACTACTCATATACCTATATTGGAAATTATTGAAATCCATCCAGCCGTTTGGGCGTGATGAATGCACAACCAGCCACACATAAAATATAGTTCGAAAAAGCCTATTTTAGTTATTATTCGAAAGATATCTTCAATGTACAGACATTTTATAAAAAAAAAATATATTGGATGTATGCAGTCTAAATTTATAGAATATATATACAAAAAATAAGTCTAAAGTCTTTGCATAAATCTTTGTTTCAAAATAAAAGTGAGAACCCTAGTCTCGTTCACACAAAAACATTTAAAGTTATCGCCTAATACATACATGACCCAACTGTAACCTCATCTATCGGTTCGTGTATAGAAAATTGATTTTGCCAATACATAAAATCGAATAAATTGATTCGAGGCCCCGGGTCTGATGGAAAGGCGTTCTTCAACTGTTCTTAGGGGTAGGGTAAGCTGCGCAATTTTCGGCAAGAAAAAGGTTATAAATCAAGTTGTTGGACTGTACTTTGAAAGCGGTTGTTCGTAAATCAGACGCATAGCTACGCGGTAAAGGTGCGGTCTGCGAGTTTAAAGTATAGCCTAACAAGTGGCGATTTTACCCAGGGACAGTGGCGCTACAAACAGCTTTCATATGGCAATAATGTGCATACGTCATTTATAAGCATTATAAAATGTCAATATCGGGATGTCATCAACAAATTCATAACATTGTTTACCGGAATGCAACGATCCTTTGTTGTTCTTCTGAATGAAATATTGATTCGTATTGAAAATAACTTGAGTTTCATCGCTGTGGATAGTTTTGGCATTATTATGCGAGAATTACTCGAAGCTTTCGGAATATTTAGACCTGTTCCCTCTTTGTTTACATCAGTGACGTTTACTGATTTTCAACGCCAGTTACCAAATATTTCTCGTTGCCTGTAAAATAAATTAGTACCACTCAAAATCTGCAATATGGCGTCGGCTAAAAATCTACTTGTTGGGTTTAATTCAACCAACCTATAAATATACTACTTGCAAACAGAAAAAACTCATAGTCATAAGTAGTTTTTCTCCTATTTTTACCTGTAACTTACTCTAATTTTCTCCCATTCGCAAAACTACTAAAAAGTGGGTAGATTCGGTTATTTAATTTTTTAGTTACTATCTTCAAAATGTTGGCCACTTTTACTATTCTTCTTAAACGTTACGTTACTATTCAGTCATATTAGGTTAACCTAAAAACTGTACTCATAATTATGATCTTCAGTGCACTAAATAAGCAAATATTGAATCACTCGCACGGTAAAATCGTTATTCCGGTACCTACCTCTGTAATAAAAAAACACCGTAATGGGTCCGATACGTTTATGGGTCATTAGCAGCCCATTTAATGTGTTTAAGCTGAAACATTTTAACATTAAATTCTTGTTTGCAATTCTTTCATGCTAATTCCGTTTGGTACGTTGCAGACATATTTTATGGTATGAGATTTATCCAGGTCGATTTTTTCCTCACTTTACTTGATTAGGAGAAGGGAAGGTAAAACGGAGTGGCAGATAAAGTATTTCTAGTACCCCATCTTGCCCATAGGTAGAGCAGATTGATTGCCAAAGACTATTATTAAAATAAGATGTATACTTAAACTTGAATAGGGTCATTGTATAAAAACCCCAACCCCTCTCCCATCACTTGCCCTATAAAAGAAAAAAGTCAACCAATTGAAAAATCTCTATCCTTGATATAGGACTGCATTAGTCTTCGTCTGATGAGATGGAATCTCTTTTTGAAATACTGTAAACATTTACCATGTCAGATATTAGAACTGAAAAAAAACCGCCATATACTCAAACTAAACTACTCAAACCTAGAGACCTCGCTTATAATTATTGTTTTTTTTTTTGGTAAGTTAGTCGCGTTCGTGTACGTTTGTTTTTCCTCACTAAATCGACATGACACTGGCTTAATCTATCGACATAGCCAGTAAAACAAAAAAAAAAACAAAAAAAGTATAACAGGTAAGTTGATGGCACTCTTATGAAACAAATGAATACAGTTTATAGACTTCAGAGCTATAATAAAGCTACTGAAATACTGAGTAAAATAACATAAGTAAATCTCCGTTATAAAGTAATTTTTATTAATCTTGATTAATTTCTGCTATTAGTGGCGTTGGACATGATTAAGTACTTAACTAACAGTATTTCAAGAAAGCATAAACGCAGAATGTTTTCGAACACTACAGGTAATGTCTCAAATAATTATTGCACTATTGCTGGAACTTCGTTAGTAAGTAATTTCAGCGTTGCAAAAGCGTTATTTATGGCCACCCTTACCTGATATATGCCGAGATTTCCGAGCTTCATATTCCAATTAACAATGGACGCTAGCATTAATCTCTTTCATGGTTTATGAATATACGTATGTAGTAACATCTCATAATGCCATACTCAACCAACTGTCCTTCGTCGACTCAGCAAACCAAAGTGTGGACACCCTGTCTCGCAGTCCTTATTAAGATTATACTCGGCGGACAAATAATTGCCTCTTCACTTGCTTGCTTGGTTTCGCTGAAGTGTGGGCACCCTGGCCGCACGGGTCGCAGCGCAGAATATAGGGGCTACCAGATAGAAAATAAAAAAATATGGAGCAAAAGCTTGAATTCCATTGCCGAGTTGGTTTACAGCTCTGTAGAAAAATATAATCTTTGGTTAAGTGTTGATGGTTGACATTAATATAATAAAATACGCCTGATATTGTAATCTTATCTATATGTCGTAATCCAGTAACATATTTTTCTCAAACATCCAAGGAAATGTCGTTCTTATGATCGTGGTAATAGAACGCGAAATACGTCTTTGTATAGCAATTGTTGAAGATTCGTTCTAATTTCAAATTAGAACGATATAAAGGAATTTCATACAACATTATTGGCCGTAGCCAACAAAGAGATTGTCTTTTGTTTCAGTGGGGTTTATTTCTTTTATTGATAATCTATGGCATACTGCCAATGAAAAAAAAATAGTTTGTGCATGTATATTTACGTTTTATTTCTTATATTTAACTAGATTATTCAATTCGATTAAATCAGATATTCAATAAAATAAACAAGGAATCACGTTTATTGTTAAAAATTATAACAATATCTAATTAATAAGGTGTTGTCATTTTTTAATAAATAGAATCATCTTAACATTTGGTGGCAAAAACATTGACCCGAACAGCTTAAAAAAATAAATTTGTTTTTTTTTATAAATTTGAAATAAATTTGTTTTTATATGAATATATAAGTTGAACATTTGTATTATTTCCTTGGATTTATTTGAGAAAAGCACTATACAAGCCTCGGCGCGAACAGGGATTATCGGCCTCGTATCTCTAGATGGCCTCGTTATCACTCGGCCATCTATTACTACTCGGCCAATAATTCCCTATTTCGCGGCCTCTGTAGTAATGTACTATTTATATTATAGATATACAATATTTGTAATTAAGGAGTTACGTTACGTTAAGAACCTTTTTTAACCGAATTCAAAAAAACGAGGAGGGTTCTCAATTCAACTGTATTAAAATTATTATTATTTTTATGTTTGTTACCTCAGAGCTTTCGACTGGGTGAACCGATTTTGATGATTCTTTTTTATTTGAAAGGTGGTGCTTTTCGTGTGGTCCCATTTCAATTTGATCCAGTTCTGACAAAGACATCCATGAGAAAATCATATAACTGTTATTGTACGTTCCATTTCTACCCATGGAGACACCGCCTGACAAAGCGCAGCGCCTGTTATCGCTAAGCAAGCCCGCCCTGCGAGTAGTAGTATAGTAGGCACTATCGCTGGACACTGCACACTTAACAAGCACTTATAATATGTTCTAGAAATGACCGATAGCCCCCTGTGTAGGGGATGCCTGTCGGCCGAAGAAACAGCTACCCACGTGATCCTGGAATGCGCTGCCGTAGCTAAGCAACGGGCTGAAATCCTCAAAGCACCGAAGTCACTTCGTGAAGCCTGTGGAGACACCAGGAGAATCCTGCGTTTCTGGACGGAGTTAGGCTGGCAAATCTGTACGCACAACGGCCCGAACATACACGGGCTAAGTGCGGAAAGCGGAGCCCATAACCATGACCATAACGTTCCATTTCGCTCATTGAAATCAATCATTTTTTGTGGAGAATTGATTATATTTGAATCACTAAATAGCAAAAAAATGGAAAGTAAAAATATTTAACAAAAAAAGAACCAGCTTCAAAAAAAAACAGAAAAGCCAAAAATAACCTGATCATGTACTGAGGGCCTATGATGGTTACGTTTATCATGTGATAAATAAGTGACAAAGCATCTGTCACTTACACTCTCATTCTGTCAAAAAGTGACGGATGCTTTGTCACTTATTTATCGCGTGATAAAAGCAACCATCATAGGCCTCCAGATATATATTTGTGCCTGGCTCATGGATGTTCTATGTATTTAAGTATATATTTATCTATATAAGTATGTATATCGTCACCTAGTAGGTACCCATAGCACAGGCCTTCTTGAGCTTAATTTAGGACTATTTTGATTTGTGTGTGGTTCTCTGATATATTATATTGTATCGTATTATGTACAGACTTCATTTGAATTACCTTTTGAAGTCAAACCTCACGTGAACATCCTGTTTTCATAGTAATAATTGAGTGGTTTGACACCAACTTCAACAGGTTATTCAAATGTAATCTGTACATGATCGGGTTATTTTTGGCTTTTCAGTTTTTTTGAAGTCTGTTCTTATTTGTAAAAAAAAATCTCGTTTATAAAAGTTTAGTTTCATAGATCAAGTGTTGATCTAAAAAGATTGTGAAATTATTGTAACCTAAGTGGTTTTTTAAATTAGTCTCTGTATGATGAATTTTGAGTTTTGGTAGGTACAAAAAGGTCTGAAAAATCTATATCATTGAAAATTAAAAATCTCAGACAAATTTTGCGACATGGCAACCCTATTCGCAGCCGACGCATTCACACGCCCCGAATACCAATAAGCCGCTATGAACAAAAATTAACACCGTTTCATACATCACTGTCCGAGTAATTATATTCAAGCCTCATTGTCGAAGGGTTAATATACTAACGGTACAATCGCTTCGCATATTGCAGCGGAAATGATCGATTCGCTACATTATTTGCGTATTAGGAGATAATTATCGATATCAAGTTGAATTTCAAACAATGAATCATATATTGTATAATCGGATTTCAACAGGTAGGCAAAAAACTTAACTAAGGTCAGGTGAGGTAGCACATAATATTAGGGTAAAGGAAACACTCAAAATTAATCACAGTAGGTGTGCTGAAACCGACTTTTCAAAACAGTTCAGGGTAAACAAAAAAGGCGCTGCAGTTGATCGTTTCATGTTTGTTTTTAGGCCAAGCATTATCTTAAGCAGTAAACCGAATTTGAAAGTTCAGTCGTAGAAAAATGACATACAATAGGTGAATGAGTTCCGTACACTGCTACATGCGCCAAGGCTTTAGTAGGCAGATGGGATAAGGGAAACACATGAGGGAGCTTTGATAAGGATAAAACGATAAACTACAGCACATTTATGTTTACCTTGTTTGGTCTAAAAACTTTTGTCTAATTTTGATTTGTCTAGGTAATTTCAATATGTCGAAAATTATTTTGCATACTTGCCAGATATTGATTCAGTATAAAGTCACTTTGTCTAATGATAACTTGGCATAATAATATTTTGTCTAATATTCATATTGTATTAATTATTGTTAAGAAAATACCAAATTTTTTATTTATAATGTCAATGTATATTATGCAACAAATGTAATTTTATTTCCTATAAATACTGGACTACTTTTTTTTTATTATTTTAGTTCGCCTAATCTGCACATTATATTACGTATTTTTCAACTGCTACGGTGCAGGAATAACACTCTAGGGGTAGGGCAGACAAGCACCACGTGGAGCCGGGGATCAACCATTGGATATTATGCCAATAACGGTAACCAAAAATGTATTAGCTTCATAACATTTCTTCGTGTAGTAATATTAGCACTTGTCTGTATTTTGTTAGAATGTTCAGACTTCAGTAATAAAATTAATTACTATCAGCCCTAACAAGGTGATACTTACTTACCTTCAAATTCACTATAGGGGCGTTACATACGAGTTTTTTAGGGTTCCGTACCCAAAGGGTAAAAACGGGACCCTATTACTGAGACTTCGCTGTCCGTCCGTCCGTCCGTCCGTCCGTCCGTCCGTCTGTCACCAGGCTGTATCTCAACAACGGTGATAGCTAGACAGTTGAAATTTTCACAGATGATGTATTTCTATTGCCGCTATAACAACAAATACTAAAAATAAAATAAAATAAATATTTAAGGGGGGCTCCCATACAACAAACTTGTTATAGATTATATATATATGTATACGAGTAGGTACGGAACCCTTCATGCGCGAGTCGAACTCGCACTTGCCCAATTTTTTTTTATCTATAATTATATAACGACAAATATGAATTCTATAACAAAAAATAACTGAAAAGTCGTTCCATGTCCGTAATTTAAAGTCAAAGTTGTTCATATTTAAAATTAATATAAGTACAATAACCTAAGCCTCAAAACTACGTACGAGATTATCACAGTCTGAGCCGGCAGGCAGCGGTCTCGATGCTTATATCGACGCCTAGGATCTAAGTACAGCTATATTTCGGCCGTCTACTTTCATAAACGCGTATCAGACCCCAATATCTCACGCTAAAAGCAACCACATTCTGTACACATTAGGCCCACATCAAGACAACGCTCGAGGAAGATGATCTGAGGCGGTCTACTTTCCGGCTGCGCGGTTGCGACGCCGCATTACTCAGCCCTATCTGATGGCGTCTGCTAATTGACTGGAAGTAAAGATAAAACGCTATTTTTATTCGGCCATAAATCTTCACTTACGTATGATTTGTGGTTCTGAGACTCATTGACTGACTGCCCCAAATGAGTTTGAAAACAATCCGCTTAATTAATCATTGGGATTCTATGAGAGAAGAATGAAACAAAATTTGAAAAGGCAAATTTTAATCATGGTCCAACGTATACTCAATGAACGGACCTTTTCAATGTAAAATATTTGACATCATTATAGGTAGTATATTACAATATGTACATAAAGGTAAGTAATTGAACACGGAAGGCGGTTAGCTGTTAGCGAGGAAAGCGAAGGCGGTAACGGTGAGCGCGAGGTGCGGTGGGGCGAGGCAGTGCTCGGAGCGCGCGGAGCGTGCGCCCGCGCCGGCCGCGGCCCGCGCACGCGCACTGCCCCCTGTCTCCCCTCGGCACGCCGCCCCCGCTGCGCTCCCCAGGCTCCGCCCCCGCACTTTCAGCGGCGATATGCAAAAGTTCTCCTCCGCGAAATCCTGCGTCAACGCTAACGGATTGGCTAGTGGATCCCTGCCGCACTCGCACGGCAGGTGATTGCCACGTATAATTAGATTATCCACTTCCAACATGACCGACTCCGGACTCTCCAGCATGTGATTGCCGGTCAGTTTAAAAGTACGTACGCTGTTATTCTGGACTAAAGAAAGCTCCTCGATTCTATCGATTTTGTTGTTACACACTTCGAGCGTGTCGACGCGCTGCAGGCCGTCGAAGGCGCCCACTCGTATAATGCCGAGATCAGATTCCCGCAACGCGAGTTTCCCGACTCGAGTCAATCCTCTAAAAGTGTCGGGCAGGAGCGCCGGGAGATCCATATAAGCCAGCTCCAACACGCCGACGCTCTCGAGCCCCGCGAACGCTTGCGGCTCGATCGACCTAATGCCGGAAGGCAGTTCGATTTGTGCCACGTCGTTCAACCCGGAAAACGCGTGAGCTAATATTCTTCTAATTGGGTTATTTCTCAGAGATATGACTCTTATGAAGTTGGTGCCGGCGAAAGCGTAGCCCTCTATCTGCGCGATCCGATTGTGTGTGAGTACGATGGAGGTGATGTTTTGTAGGGCGGCGAAGGCGAAGGCGTCGACGGTGGTTAGGGGGGTATGTTGTATGTAGAGTTCCCTGAGCCTGGGCAGGCCGCGGAAGGCAAAGGGGCGGATGCGGGTGAGGTTGCAGGCGTCGAGGGCGAGGCGGCGGAGCTGGCGGAGGTGCGCGAAGGCGTCGGAGCGGAGCACGCGCAGGTCGGCGCGCGACAGTGAGAGCTGGGTCACCGCCGGACTCAGCGCCGACGGCACGCCGCGCAGGCTCGCGCTGTTGCAGACCACCTGCAACACACAACACATACATGTTATGATCATTAAGTACTTACAACACAACAATTTGGTATAATATCTGTGCACTTAGATTCGTATTGTTAAAAAGGCGTTAATTTTCAAAGTGAATATCTAAATAGGTACCTACTCATGAAATATGTACAGTACGTGAGGCTGTCAGAATGCGATTCGCGTTTTATACTTGTCTCGCTCGCTCTTACCCGATCCAGATAAGAACCTCTGAGTTTTCTTCCAAATCCGAATCGCAATCTGAGAGCTCACGCATTGTAAGTGCCGCGACGCATCCTTGTGACTCGATTCTCTTTAATGTAGTACCTGTTTCCTACTTACTATACTGATAATTATATACTTTTTATATCCTAGACGATATGACGTTACTCTACGCCACTATATTACTAAAATCATGGTATAAGAAAACAAGGTATGCTACTCCGGAATGGAATGACTGGTGGACTTTTTACGTCATCACGCTATGATTGGCCTACTAATTTCAAACATTAATTTTCAACTACTCCGCTACCTGAAGGTTGTCTGGAAGAGATCGCTATTTAGCGATAAGACCGCCTGTTGTTTACCTCTGCCTGTTTTTTAATGTATCTCATGTTGTGTTGTATATTCCTTTATGTTGGAGGTGTGCAATAAAGAGTATTTGTATTTGTATTTGTATTGGTTGGTTCGTTCTGTCAATCCGTGTCTGTGTTGCCAGTGGTGTATCATAATACTCCCCGATTCCCTTGTTACCACCTGTATGAATCTCAAAAAATCGTGAGTGTTTTAAATCAATTATTACGACAAAATTAAATTTAGTCAAAGAACAACTGTAATGTGTAAAATCGTAAATCTATATTTTTTTCGTACGACTGACGCCAAAAAAAAGTCCATATAATTATTCTGTTACCATTAATCAGTGATGTAGAAAGTCTCACTAGCCAGAGTATCATACCTTTTGTTTTCATATACCATGACTTAAAGTAACAACAAATATATCACACTTTTTTTTTTAATTTTTAACTGAATTACTAATTAAGTAACAATATGCCAGTTGCCTCAGGAGCTCTGAAACATGTACACGGATGCTACGAAAACCACAAAGTAACATGAATCCGAACTACCAGGAATCAAGTCACTTATGCACACACAGGCGCCAATGCCTTAGCTGCTACTTAATATGCTTACAGAACTAATTGAATTGAAGCTCAGTCCCGAATTATCAGCTAGGCAAGTCGATACCATATTACCTTTTACCTAATTTTGTCCAACGAACGTTTCTAAACGTCAAAATATATTCGTCGTCTCTAAGACATCCGTCTGAAATCTCACGTGTGCGTGTGGATTGAGTGAGCACCCTTCAAAAATGAAAAAAAATGTGCTGATCATTTAGTAAAAGTTCTAAAACAATTGTAAAACTAATTGATGAATTTGTAAAACGATAAATAAAAAGAATACATTCATTAACGTATGCTCACTCAGTTCTCACAAGCAACCAACGAAATCTGTGAATGTGTTTATTTAACATATAATATTTATATCCAAAGGACATTGACAAGGTTTGGCCCAAATGCTGCCCAGAGATGAAAATACGTCTAATGAGTTCCCTGCGTTACTTTCTATTAGAAAAAAAATATATTTTCAAAATTCGTCCTAGAGAAAAAAAATTAACATGATTTTTTGTTTTTAAGGTTCACAGATCCCTTATTTAAGGTTTCTTAGTGACAAGGTTTGGCCCAAATGCTGCCCAGAGATGAAAATACGTCTAACGAGTTCCCTGCGTTACTTTCTATCAGAAAAAAACATATATTTTCAAAATTCGTCCTAGAGAAAAAAATAAACATGAATTTTTGTTTTTAAGGTTCACAGACCACATATTTAAGGTTTCTTAGTGAGCAAACGCATTTGGTTTTACTTTGCATTTTTTGTTACTATTACACGACTGCCCAAAAAAAGGAGTGTAATGTTTTCAAGGTTCATCTATGGTATGTATGTATGTACGTGTGTATGTCCGATTCTTTATTCCACCATAACTTCTAAACGCCTGCGCCGATTTAGATGTGTGTGGTGTAGTTAGAAGCCTTTCACCATCCCGGGTGACACAGGGTGCATTTTTTAAGCTGTTTTTAAGACTGAACCGAAATAGAGTTATAATGTGATTTGCAATAAATGATTCTATTCAGAGTCGGTTTTCAGCCCCCAGAACATGCGGGGTTTCGATCAGGATACGGCAACGTAGACCACATTCATACAGTGAGGCAGATTATACAGAAGACGGAAGAGTATAATCGGCCCCTGTGCTTAGCGTTCGTGGACTACGAGAAGGCTTTTGACTCCATCGAGACCTGGGGGCCTATGATGGTTGCGTTTATAGTGTGGGACGCCCTCAGACTAGGTGGAGCGATGATCTTTGCAGTGCAGTGCGTTCACAATGGAGTGCAGTTGGATCGCCTATGTCCAGCAGTGAACAAGAATAGGCTGATGATGATGATGAATCGAGATCGTGGGCTAGAGTGCATACGAAACTATTGCTGTTCATGTTTCACGGGCCGGAGAACAATTGGCTGTTGTGCGCACGTTATGTGCCTGGTTTGGTTCTTAGGGTGGGCTAGGCATCAAGAAGTTGTTACGCTCAATTCCTGGATACAATTATTATCGTTGACTATGACGACAATTATAACTGCACTGTTAATATTATATTAACGTTAGAAATAAATAATTTGCCATGTTACGGTAAACGGACGTATCTTACTATGAAATCCGTATAAAGATACGACCTTTTTACCGTAACACGGCAGATTTAGTTCCCAACAAAAAGTTTTTTTTTTTCATGACTCCTGGGATAGATCTTAAAGCGCTTTAGTATACAGTCTAGTGTTAGCCTAAGGAACATAATGTACTATGTGTTTAGTCTGGGCAGCATTTGGGCCAACTCCCATACAAAAGTGGTCAATCTCCTTTTTAGTAAAAATTATGCTTAAGGTAGGTAATAATTTGTAGATCACCTGGTTACGTATTTAAAGTTTTACAAATTATTTCGTATGCTCACTCAATCCGCACACTTTTGAAAACCCAATTTCTGATAGAAAAACTGCAGATTGAAACTTCTATATATGTGTATAATTTAGTAAAACTCATAAGGGAATTTGTAAAATACAAAACAAACCGCTAACGTGACAGATTTTCGGATAATAAATGTTTGTAAGTGCTCACTCGGTCCACACATTATTCGTAAGTTAAAAATGTAAATATCTTAAGATCTTTAGTATCTAGGAAAGTACAAAGTAGTTCAACTTTTAGTAATTTTTTTTACTAAATATCCACCATCTAAAATGTCATATTCGTTGTCTGCTTTTAAAGATATTCAAATTTAATTTTAAAATACAATCTAAGATACAGTCCACATTTTAGATTGTATTTTAAGAAGTGGAGTGTGATCTAAAATGTGGACTGGTGGATATTTAGTAAAAAAAATTACTAAAAGTTGAACTACTTTGTACTTTCCTAGATACTAAAAATCTTAAGATATTTACATTTTTAACTTACGAATAATGTGTGGACCGAGTGAGCACTTACAAACATTTATTATCCGAAAATCTGTCACGTTAGCGGTTTGTTTTGTATTTTACAAATTCCCTTATGAGTTTTACTAAATTATACACATATATAGGTTTCAATCTGCAGTTTTTCTATCAGAAATTGGGTTTTCAAAAGTGTGCGGATTGAGTGAGCATACGAAATAATTTGTAAAACTTTAAATACGTAACCAGGTGATATACAAATTATTACCTACCTTAAGCATAATTTTTACTAAAAATTAGGATATAAATATTATATGTTAAATAAACACATTCACAGATTTCGTTGGTTGCTTATGAGAACTGAGTGAGCATACGTTAATGAATGTATTCTTTTTATTTATCGTTTTACAAATTCATCAATTAGTTTTACAATTGTTTTAGAACTTTTACTAAATGATCAGCACATTTTTTTTCATTTTTGAAGGGTGCTCACTCAATCCACACGCACACAAATCTCACTACTATATTCTACTTTAGCTTGTGCTTTTCGAAGTAGGTAACTGTAGTGACAATTTCTTTCTCATGATGAGATTAAATTTTGATTCAAAATAGCGGGACTTCTAACGTGCAAAACGTCAGACGCGAGCAAAGCATCTATTTAGCGATATCTCTTTTGTCAATTTGCCAATGTCATTATGCGAGCTGCATTAAAAGGCCTTATTCCAAAACTTTTTTATATTATGACGAATATATTGATAATTTCAACCAACTTTTTGAAGTGACGTAGCTATTTCATGCTACATTGCGTGCAATCGAAAATAAGTTTGAAAAAACGAATTTTCCACGTGAATTTTGTCAATTTTGAGTAGTTTTTCGAACAAAAATTATCAATGAAAAATTCAAGCTGTAGGTTTTAAATATATACCAATAAATCCCAATAGCCCTGTTCTAGGTAGTAACATCAATAATATGTTAAGAAACATGTTTGATCATAGAGAAAAATGTCTAAACAATCAGCATTTTAAAAGGAATAAGGCCTCTTAAGTGGCAAACCAAATATCATGACATGACATCTCATTAAATTGAATTTAAAACAACGTAACACGATCCCGAAAGATACAAACGATGAAAAATAATGTGGCAACACTCGATGCAGGAGACTAAATCCCTGTGAAAATATTGACGGATCGGTTTCGTCGCGTCACAGCCGCTTATTGCCACTGTGTATTCCCTTTGCCGATAAAATTAATCCTTGCCCAAACATCCCCGACCTACTCTGACGCACGTCCATATTTTGATTGAATTGTTTCAACCTAAGCTTTACAAATAATCGGCCAGAACAAATATCAATTCAATTTAGACGTCGCTATATAGGTACATATGTGTTTATGTTTGATGGCATTTACCGATTCTATTATCTGTGTACCGTACATAGAAGTAATTCGTAGTTGATCCAACCTTTACCTACTGTTTAGAAGGGTTTTTGATTAAAGGTTAACTGTACTTAACATTAACAAAGTATGGCGCAACTATATTTAGTTTAATAAAACGCTAACTAGGTTTTATTTTAGTTTATTTGTATGTATGTCCATTAGTCCCACACTTATATAAGTACTTAGGATACTCATAAGTAATTATAATTCCAACATTCATAGGTACAGTAAATGTTCCCTAGGCCGAAGTAATTCTAAATTCCAATTAAACTCCTACATACCTACTACATAATTAAGACTAGATATTGATAAAGCCAGCCATAAAAAATACTATGGATACAAACTACAATATTTTTTTGTATTCCTAATTAATTTTAAACTTTTCTTATAATATATTATGTGACTTTTCCTAAAGCCAATATTAAAATTCTGGGTGAGCTGAGATGAGTTATAAGTGACAATAGGGTATTTGGAGGCGTAATACATGGGTTTTGTTTTATGTTTTGATATATGTGTTTTGACAGGGTCTATATCTGTTTGTCTAAAATGTTTTGGCCCATATTTGTTTCGGCACATATTTTTTGGCCTAATAATCTTTGGTCGATTGTTTTTTACGTCGAAAATTGTTTGGCCGAAATTGTTTTGCATATATTTTTTTGTCCGAAAATTGTTTAGTCTAACATTTGTATGGAATAACATTGTTTGGTCGAATGTATTTTAGGCATAAAATTGGTATTCCGAATATTGGTGTCAGTAATAATCGCATCCAAACTGTCGCATTTATTAAATTAATATTACTTAGATTTTGTTGGGGACGCAGTTCTAACCTAACCTAACCTACTGTTCTGGGAGCGCCTTATTTTTTTTAGGGACGCAGTTCTAACCTAACCTAACCTACTGTTCTGGGAGCGCCTTATTTTTGTCAGGATCGCAGTTCTAACCTAACCTAACCTACTGTTCTGGGAACGACTGATGTTTGTCGGGAACGCAGTTCTAACCTAACCTACTGTTCTGGGAGCGACTTATTTTTATTGGGGACGCAGTTCTAACCTAACCTAACCTACTGTTCTGGGAGCGACTTAGGTTTTTTCGGGAACGCAGTTCTAATCTAACCTAACCTACTGTTCTGGGAGCGCCTTATTTTTGTCGGGAACGCAGTTCTAACCTAATCTAACCTACTGTTCTGGGAGCGCCTTATTTTTGCCAGGGACGCAGTTCTCACCTAACCTACTGTTCTGGGAGCGCCTTATTTTTGTTAGGGACGCAGTTCTAACCTAACCTAACCCACGGTTCTGAGCGTTGTTTTAGGACAAAAAATATGTATGCAAAAAAATCTTTATGCTAAAGAATAAGTATCCCATTAAATATTATACTAAACATTTCGGCCAAACAATTTTAGAACATAAAATTTTAGACCAAGCGAAGGGCACCCGTTTTGACATACTGTGTGACGTTGTACCAATTTTGGTACAGTCACATACAATGGTGCTTTTAAGAAATAGTTTACTCCTTCGCGTGCCGGCGATGCTTTATAAAAAGAGTGGAGCCTGACAGAATAAGCCCGTTGGTGACCTCTGGAGGCGAATTGGTAATTGGACCCTATTACTGATATTAATTGGAGAATTTTACTGGGTTTATATTTAATTGCTTTCACTCTGTCTCCTGCTACTTAAGAGAGCGCGAACCGTCTCTGGCAAAAATGTAAAGATGTAAGTGAACTAAACACAACTCGTTATAACATAATATCGAAATTATTTTAGATTTTTCCCACGAATTTACCTGTATTCTACTTATCCTTGGGAAACAGGGAAATGATACGTCTTTTGCGTGTATTTTTTCACGCATTTCTTAGTTTCTTTACATTTTATTTTGAAGGCAGACACCAGAAATGTTCACAAAATGTTTATATTACTCTTTTCTATCTATTTTTTACACACATTTCTTACACTCGTTTATGCTTGTATTCTATTTATTTTTTTATTATATAAATGACTAGAAGCGTAAACGAGTGTAAGAAATGTATTTTTATCGGCGCTTGGCTGTTTTTTTATTAATTTCTAGCATTGTACTCCAAAAAGCAAAATCTAATGAATTTACAGTTTGCGTCCCTGTTTTGGCCGCAGCCGCAGAAGTACCGACAAAATCACTGTTTTACGTTTCATTTGACAATTTAAGCCATATTCGTCAGTTGGCTTTAGTTCCGTAGACTATAGCTACAGTTGAGCATTGAGCAACCTACTTTGAATCGCAGCGCACGCTCGCCGGTCCGAGTATTGACAGAGCTCGTGGGGCATAATAATCGCATAATTATTCAGGCATTCAGGTTTCATCGTGAATAAGCATTTCGTAGAAAATTTTCACCTCATTCATTTACTAGGGATTCTAGCTACATGTTTCATTTCATTGCTCAAATATTATTAATACTCACGATTGATTTAAGATCTAAATAATGGATCGTGTTTTTTTAATACCTGACGAAAAGTTAAAGATAGTTCTGCAGGTAACATTCCATTGTATATCGGGAGAAACGCAACACTTCTAAACCAACGTTCTCAACTTCGACAATCTTCTTCAATCGTTCATACTAAGCATGAGTTGCAGCTACAAATTTAACGAACCGATAATTTAACACTAAAAACGGTGCTGATAGCATCCAGAAACGTTTGTAAAAATTATTGCATAATTTATACTACAGGTTTTAACGTCCGTTATAGATAATACTTAGCAACTACTAAGTAGAAGTTCTAGTGTTTGGTGCGTCTATAATACGCGGTCTTTCAGTGAGTGTTGATCAAGTGTGTGTGAATGAGAGTCTGCAGTGCCCCTTCGTGCGGTGCGAATCTGAGGTGTGACTCCTCACACGTCCAGCATCCTTGCTGGGCTCGCCTAGGAGCCTAATTTGGTGAGAACGTTCCATTTCACTTTTTGCTGCCAATTGCAATTATTTACTCCTTATTTTCGATAATTACCGCAGCCCCTACAAGAAGTCTTGATGAGGCCAAGAGATACGATCATACGACTTTAGGCAAAGCCCGTACCAAGACAAAATCGGTATAGGCACGGCCATACAGTAACGCTCTGTAAGTTTTTTACACAAAGGTAAAACCCAACGGTAATCACGCACGGCTTTCTCTTACTTTTCTTTCCTTCCTTTAATCTCTTCGGTTGAAACCCGACCACACTTCATGGACCTCCACATATAGACGAACGTAATACAAGACTCACTGAACACCAGCAAACCCAACCGCCGAATTTGCAAAGCAGCAGGATAATCCTGTTTTAATTTTTATATTAATTCGCATCTAGGCACCACACACAGCAAACATATCGCGAGTCGCTTGAAAATAGTCCACAAAACACTAATAATAATTATATTAGTTTTATATTAATTAAGGCTTACCCTAGTCTAATAGTTTGTATTAAAGTTAAGTAATTTTAGATTGTTTTCCCTGTAATTCTTACCACCATTACTTAACCACAATAGGTATATAACGCACCTCCTTTATGTATATATTATAATACCAAAATATAATACTTCATCTCTCACCGTAAAAATAAATTAAGATATTAGATACATATGTACTAATCTTAATTAAGGTGCCGTAACAATCGTGTGCTGAAGTCACTAAGGCACAATATTGTTAAATTCTTGACTTGGTAATAAGTGACGCGTTGGTCTCTTTATCTCACTCTGTTACGCTCGCAAGATTATTATATTATAAGATTATTATAATACCGAAACTATACTAAAAGTCCTGCTTTAAATCAACGAATAGCGTGCTGAAGTACACACATGATACTTATCTTTACCTGCTACGGTAGGAAACCTATAGCATAGTTTGGGTAACTGGTAAATGTTAACTGTTTGACAATTATTATTTTGTTAGTGACTAAGCAAGGAAGAAGTGCAACATCTTGCAACGCTTTTACTTCCAAGAACAAAGAGGTCCCTTTTTTTCCAACGCCATTATAGGCCAGGTCACTTTGCACCGAACACGTGCAGACATCGCGAGCTACCTACTCCAACAAATAGCCTAGCCATTGCCAATAAAAAAAGGGTTTACAAGTGCATTGCCCATCTGCGACACTAAAGTCGACGGTTTTAACATTGCACGATGGAAATTTTACCGATTCCCAAAGACAGAAATTGTCTGTATAGGGCGATAGCGAACCAATTGAACTCCGTGCGTAATACCGATTTCGATCATCGAGAGTTACGAGAATTGCTCGCTAATCACCTGTCCGCGAAGAGAAATAACAGCCAAATCCAAATGGCGCTCAATGGCAGTGTCTTAGACGTCAGGTCTCCCGGTCACAATACACCTCCCTCCGCGGAACAAATTGATGAATATATTAGGAACCAGTTCAGAGACGGTTTTTGGGGAGGAGAAGAAATAATCTTAGCCGCTACCAGTTGCTTCACGGTAAACATCTATGTACACATGAATCATCAGCGACCACTACAATATAGGGCCCCCTATACGAATACTACAAAATGGCAAATCTTCACCTCTTCTACGGAAACCATCACTATGACTCCGTCCACTTCAACAGCCCTGACATCGAAACATCTTTCATCCAACAATCCATCACTGAACAAACCACGACGGATGATAAAACCAGCTATCCCTTATTCAACTCCCAACGGAGTATAAACGAAGACATCATACAACCTACTGACGCCTCTTCATCCTCCAGCCAGGCAAATAATTCAAAAGAGTCCTCACCAATAATCGCGCTGAACCCCTCCTACGATCAAAACGACTATGTCGACATGACCGGCTCACTATTACTAAGAGCCACCCCTACTGCTCCCCAAACGCTGACCCCACAACCCTGCACGGAAGTCTCAGTAGCTACTTGGAACGTAAGAGGCTGCGCCCCGCTACAAGACAAAACAAAAATTGACAGCGAACTCTCGAAGCGGAATATCACAATAGCGGGCTTATAAGAAACCCATCTAACAAGCGGAGAGCTCACCACCAACAACTATCGCTGGCTTTTAAACGGGGGCCGGAACGCAAAAGAGAAAAGAGGGGTAGCCATTCTAATAAGAAAAGATGCTCAATTTGAAATAGTCAGCACTATCCGAAAAGATAAAAACATAATCGGTACGCACCTAAAACTCTCAATAGCTAATAAGAATGGTCCCATTGAGCTTTTTATTGTCAATACCCACGTCCCAACCGGAGCCGCAACCTGTCTTGCCAAAATAGGCACGCTAGTAGGTACGCCAAGCCCCCAAAAAGGCCTTCCCCATAATTCTAGGAGACTTCAATGCGCATATCGGGATCAAAGACGTAAACAATATAACCAAGCATGTATCTCCGAAAAATCTGCTACATACCGAGTCCAACATTAATGGTATAGCTTGCGTATCCATTTCTTACAAGAACACAACCTCTGCGCAAAAAATACCTGGGGCCGCCCTTCGTGCAAAGCGACATGCCAAGTTGGTAACCGAATATCTCAAATAGATCACATTTTAACCAGTCTTCATCGCCCTCTATTTTTCCAATATATCCAAGGAATCCTCACTCAGTCCGTTAGCACTGACCACAAGCTAGTATGGGGCGTCGTCCGAAATTCCAGTTGGGACCACCCCATCACCCGCAGATCCAATAGCCATGTCCCGAGAGAAGGACCCAAGAATAAACGACCGTTTAACGCCAAAGCAATTAATTACGAAGCTCTACAAAGTTCAGCCGTAGTAGAAGAGTTTCAAAAGGAAGTGAATCGTCTACTAACTACCTGGGACATGAAATCACAAGGTCAGCGTGAGTCTGATAAGAATCCCACGTGGAGCGAACTTAATGAGATTCTCAGACAGGCATCTCATACGATTCCAACAAAGGCCATAGTGCGGTCACGGGACAGTAGATTAGCGCTCGCCTTCCTTCAACAATCACTGTTTTTGAAGAATAAATTTCCAGGAAACCCAACTACGATACCAGGGTCAAAACAGCGCGCAAGAGACTCCGTGACGCCTAAGAACAGGACTCCCATAAAGAGTGTACGCTCTTCTTTCGTAATCTCAGTAAAGCACACCGGGCAATGAGAATGAAGATCACCTACAGGTACCTAAGAAGATTCAAAACTGTACCTGCACAAAGATCTTCACCAAAACATTACATCCCAATGTCAAACTGGGTAAGAGAGTTGAAAAAAAGCGAAGGCAAACTACCTGAAACATGCACAGGCCAGAAGGATGAAGTGCCTACCGAGAATCAGAAGAAGAAAGAACCAGCGTACAAGGAATAACGGCTCAATAAGACCAGCCTCTACAAGAAATTATTCATCGTGCCGACAGGACACTGTAATCGCAGTCAAACATCCTTTCTATATTTATTTACACACGTATCTGTCTATTTTCCTTTCTGGCTCGATGCTAGTATTCTTGTCGGATCTCTCCCATCGGTCCTCATCCCGACTGCAAAGGAACCCACACTCCCAACCTGTAACTTCTGGCTCCCCGGTGCCTCGGATAGGAGGGCCAGTTGATCTTGCCGGAGCGGCAGAAGACGGAGGGAAACTCGGGATGACCCGGATGCGTACCCTGCCACTGAACCGAAGGCTCCGGCCAGGGAATGTTAAGGTTTCTATACTACCCTGAACGACCTTTGGTACGGTGTCAGTATGCGCTTCTGAGCCTTCTCGCAGAGCTTCTCTGTCCCTCCTTCCCTTGCATGATCAACGCCTCCGCGTCCTTGCAGCAGAACTGCTGGCTGGGTGTAGTCACCGAAACGAAACGAAACGAAACGAAACAGGTTTTAACGTCCGTTATATTAAACAGTTTTAAACTAATAGACATTAAAAAGAATGAGAGTGTATAAGATATCGCTTCATAATTAAATATGTACCTATTGTATTTTTACGATCTATAGTAAAGACACTTAAGAGTCTTTACTATATATAATAAAATTCCTTTCTTGTGTTGATTTAGTGATGCTATGGATATTTGTAGAAGCCTACGAACACAGCGCAGCGTAGCGCAATGATGCTACAAAAAAAAATGTGTGCGTCCCTATAGGCAAATTTTTATTATGTATAGGTATAACGAGTATATATCACTTTCAATTACGCAGTTTAAAAAACTGGCCCTACTCCTCATATTACCTACTCAATATTTTCAAACTAGAACATCAATGTGATGCATTCCAGCTTGGTACAGATACAGACATACGTAAGCAAAATGGTAATTGGTGGTCCATAGATGGCCTATGCGAAAACCAGTAAAATCTTATATTCTATAAAATATAGCAATAATTATCTGTTTAATTAGGTAAGTACTATTCTCACGATTACCAGTTAATTATTAGATTAAATTATCTTATTCAAGTAAGTGTAAATGGTGTTAAGAGTTTCGTCTGACTCTGTTCAGCGGCCTAATACATAAACTTTATAAACAAAGTTGTTCCTTTAATTATAATAAATGATTACGTTTACACGTACATGGAGTTGGTGTATTCTTACTCCGGCGTTAACTTTAGCCGTGTGTTAGTTGATATGGTTAACGTTCTGTGAACAATATTCGTGCACGTATTACGGATGGGTGTTAGGTAACCTTTACCACTATACGTAGGAGCTACGATGCCAACCGAATAGATATAAGATATAAGAAGTTAAGCAACTAGTTGAAAAATACAATGGCATTGGCAATGACGACGCGTTTGGCTCGGTTTGTAGACACCTGCCTACTGAGTCGGCGGTCCCGGGTTCGAATCCCGGCCGGGGCAAATATTTGTGCAAAATATTTGTTCTTGGGTCATGGATGATATCTATATATGTATTTATATATTATGTATATCGTCGTCTAGTACCCATAGTACAAGCTTTGCTTAGTTTGGGACTAGGTCGATTTGTGTATGATTGTCCCTTAATATTTATTTATTTTAATGATCGGTTCGGTGGTATAAGGTAAGGTTATTCCCTTGACTTGTCTAAAAATATTTTGTCTAATTTGAGTTTGCTTATCAACTTTTAGTATAATGAATGTTTTGTCTAAAGTCAATATGTATAAATTCATTTTTCATAGTTATTATTTTGTCGAAATTCGTTTTGCTTAAATTATGTTTTTTATAACTCTTGTCTTGTCGAAAATTATTTTATTTAAAACTCACTTTGTCGATTCTTATTTTAACTAATGATTACATAGCCGAATAACGTTTTTACTAAAATCTTACTGTCTAATTCAGTTTTATAACCGGTTAGGTTAGGTTTGTATAGTGACCATGTATAGCAGAGCGAGGGAAGCGAGCGGAGCGTCAAAATGGGTTAAAAACCGAAAACTGTAATAGTTATGCTAAATAATATTAGTTTAAATGAAATTAGGCAAAACAAGGTACAGTCGCCATCAGATATATCGCAGCATATAAGGCGTTCATAATTATGTGAACATGTACTGTAACGCCCAGTCAATAAGAGTCGTGTTCAGATATTTATGAATACCTTACATGCTACGATATATCTGATGGCGACTGTACAACCCAGCTATCCCTGTACCAAAATTGGTTAAAATTTGTCCAGCCGTTTCAGCGGGATGCGAGGACAAAGGAAATTATACCCAGCATATAGCCAGACAGGCATGGCGCCGCGCGCCCATATAAAACAAAAGACGATCCTGCGTCACCCTATTAAGATTTTTCCTGAAATCATGACCCCTCTCCATAAAAAACTGATTTTCAATACAACTCAAGAATTTTATTGTAGTATACAACGTAAATGAAACGAATACAAACTAATCACAAAGTAAGAAATATAAATGGATCAGTTTCAGCATGGGAAAATCCGAAAGTAGAAAATATTCATAACACTAAATTTGAACCAAAAACTATAATGTTTACAAATGAAGCGAAAATTGAAAAATTTAATGATTCAGACAGGATTCGAACCTGCGTTTCCAACGGCTTTCCGGGCCAACACTGGCGTCCTCCCAATTGGACCACCGAATCAGATGTCAGAGTCATTGAATTTTTCAACCAGTTGCTTCGACATGCCTTAGGGTGGCATCGTAGCGCCATCTACCGTAAAGATTTAGACTTTATCGTCGGCACCATCGTCTCAAATTTGTTGAGAATCGATAGTAACGATGTGCTACACCCAAATTACTTATTTTTTATTAAAGCAGTAACGTCTGCTAACGTAAACTAAATGTTTACAAATGAAGCGAAAATTGAAAAATTTAATGATTCGGACAGGATTCGAACCTGCGTTTCCAACGGCTTTCCGGGCCAACACTGGCGTCCTCCCAATTGGACCACCGAATCAGATGTCAGAGTCATTGAATTTTTCAACCAGTTGCTTCGATATGCCTTAGGGTGGCATCGTACATTTAGTTTACGTTAGCAGACGTTACTGCTTTAATAAAAAATAAAAACTATAATAATTAATAACACTACAAAATGGCTATGGTATCCATTTTTTATTTAAAGGTACACTCAGATACACATACATTTTACTATGGGCTGCACAAATACATGGCCCATTTATGAATGAATTCTTTAATTAATGGGCCCTGCATTATTGCAGCTTATTGTACATTACATGCGACGTGATGTGCTTATTTTCACCGGAGGAAAAAAGGTAAATTCCAAACCAATTAGGTATACGGAAACTGTCAATGATGTGTTTGCGTCTTGCTTTTTCTTACAAGTATAAAATGGATGCATGGTTTTTTCGGTCAAGAGTGAATTGTCCATAGAGGCACAAAAAACCTTTTTTTACGCGCGGATATTTGACATTGTTATTTTATTTTAAAGCTAATTATGTAACGTATCAAGGGCTACATAGAATTGCCGTTTGAATTCAATCGATACATTGACAATGGTTTTTGATCCCTTTTCTAAACTTAGTTTCCAAATGAATTTTCATTTTCGGGTGAAATGGGTGATATTTAACAAATATTATTATTTTATTTAGCTTTCTTAATGCTCACTTTCAAGTAAATGTTGACGACGCGGTTGGCGCAGTTTGCAGACACCTGCCTACTGAGCTGGCGGTCCCGGGTTCGAATCCCAGCCAGGGCAAATATTTGTGTGATGAACTCGAATATTTGTTCCTGGGTCATGGATGTTATATACATTATGTATATCGTCGTCTAGTACCCATAGTACCAGCTTTGCTTAGTTTGGGACTAGGTCGATTTGTGTATGATTGTCCCATTACTATTTATTTATTTATTTATTTATAGGTACTTAGCTAGTTTTTTTTAATGGATCAGATTATTACAAAACAATACACATATATTAGTCGAATAAAATTTAACCAAAACAATATTTAGCCCTAACTTTCATAAATAGTAGACGTTAAAATATAGATGTTCTTCGTGACCACTTCAAACTAAAGCTTGAGAATATTTATTGGAAGCAGCGTTTCTCGACAAATGGTCCAAGTTTAAAGGACTTTTATGAATCTAAACCAGCAATCAAGAAAATTTAAGTTCACAATTAAATATTTGGAACGATGCCAACTAAATGCTGGGAAAAGATAATTAAAGGCTTTTTGACTGGCATTAAACTTAGTCTGACTTTGTGGTTTAAACGAATTTAAACACATCAAAACAAAACATTTGCCAAACTCTGTGTGAGTTATGTGAGTTATCCAGCCAGTGAAATTTGCATAGATATTCAACGAAGACTAAAAATAAGTACATAAGAGCGAGTGAAATTAAACGGTAATGACAATATAAAGTACTAAGTGTAGAAGGCAGAGACGATGAAGTACATACTGTGTGGATGTCAGGCCCCTGCCAGACTTAGAATGAAGGAATCGTCATTGGTTACCCAGAACCGAAGGAATTCTAGGCACTACCAACTGGTTCCATCATCCGATATATGAAGGTGGTAGAGCAATCCTTTGAGTAGGTGCAAGAAGGAACACGAAAGATCTTGGGTCGAAGTTTCTAGTTTTCTTGCTGGATCCTAATTGGTATTTACAAACTGTTAACTACTTAAGAACCTGCTTGTTAAAAATGTACCTAAGTTACATACCCAAATTATTATCTTTTATATTGTCCACGGGAAAGATGGTTTTTTAACGACAGATATATTTAACTTAGTTATTTATAAATATTCATTCATCTGATGTAAAATATAATGCTTTAAATATACATATTTACAATAACGAAACTTCTTAACCTTTCTCGTTGAAAGTAAATATAATAAATTTAGTATTCCCAGGACAAAAGGCTGAGAGATTGCTTCGTCGAATTGAAGGGCATTGAAATTTGAACATTTGTGTGGCTTCGACCAAAAAATAAGTCACTTTTCCTTTAAAATTTAAGGCAATTTATGTATTTACATGTTTGTGTACCTGTGAAATAAAGCACATTTGGTACGTTTTTATCTTGCAAATTGAATATCGTAGGTTTAGCTATCATAGGCAAAGATAACAATAATAGTTAAAAATTTCCAGCCCTGTCTTTGAAGCTTTATAACGGGTTTTTTTCTTTCATAAATTAAAATTAACAAAGCTTTATTTCACCTCTGTTATATGAAGTTATCTAAACAAACTCGGCGGCTAAGCGAACTACGTGACTTAATGATGGAATTCCTAATTGAGGCCGGGTCTACCCAAGGTTCTTACGCAGAAAGTTGGTGAAGTTAGACTGCATCTTAATACTCCAACTTTGCTGTCTACCTTATTATAGGGTAAGACGCTCAGCTTAACAAAACACCTATTGTCACGACCTATTTCGAACCGACTTTAAATCAATGAGGAGGTTCTATGTTGCACTGTATTTTTTTTAAATAAATAATTCTAATAGATATCATTTGTAGAAAACACGACTAAAAACCACTGCAAAAAGTCGGTTGATGTTGATGACTAATATTTAAGTATCAAAACACGAAAAGTCGTATTCCCTCTCATTCACTTGCCCCATGAACTGTTACGTATTATGTTTCGTATCCCATTATTCTTAATAATTATCATTCACTCTACTAATCACTGAGCTAAATTATTGAAGAATAAGCTTGTTATGCCTGCCCATCGTCTCCGTAAAGTTAGCTCTTCGTTCGTGGGGAACTGTGTACGTTTCTATAATAAAATACCTACCGAGGTAGTGAGTTTACCTTCCAGCAAATTCAAGTCTCACTTAAAACGTCATCTAATAAATAAGGCGTATTATACTGTGAATGACTTTTTAGATGATAGGGATGTCTTTAAGCCAGTGGTTTAGTCATGTGAACGTAAAATAAGCATTATTTTAATCGGTAATATTAGTTTGTTTTTAATGTAACATGAGCGCACATTATGTTGTTTCTCACCGGGCAAATAGCTATAGTGATGAATGCCCGGCAGTGTGAGCATGTCATGCTCGCTTAAAGGTCTTTGCTTACGGTGGCGTCGTTGATCGGGTCGCAACCTTCCCTATAATATGGTTGAGGGAGGCGATGGCTGAGATATGCGTCATGCTCGTGAACGGGTGCCGTTTGTGGGGTCCGGTCTGTTCATACTAGCAAGGGCCAAATTAGTCGTGTAGTAACTGCTTACCAGTGTTTATTGAATTGACGTGAGAGACTTCATCCTGTACTCGATTGAAGTTATTATTATTATTTTTTACTTAGAGACTGTATACATCTCTAATAAACTTAGTGTACTGTACAATGACGCTCAGAGACCTTATACATCTCTGAGGAATGAAATTTAACTATTATCATATTTATTATTATCATTATTATTATTTTTCTTTTTTGTATATTGTGACGCCTAGAGACCTTATACATCTCTAAGAAATTTAGGTTTAATAATTATTCTCTATTGTAGATTATTCACGTTGACGCCTAGAGACCTTATACATCTCTTTGGAATTAAATTAATTAAGTAATTGTATTTTATTGCATTTGTGACACCTAGAGACTTTATACATCTCTGGGTATATTTAATATTTTAAATTGATAGTTAAAGTGTTATTTTAATATTCCTACCTAACATTAATTTGGAGTATCTATATATCTCCTACACGTGTACGCATGTAACAATTAGTTATAACACTAATGTAATGTAATTGTTCTAAGTATTATTTACGAAAAAATGACTTACTGTTGAGTTTCTTTCGGCTTTCTTCTCAACAGCGGTCTCCTCTTGCGAAATGCCGGTAGATTCACAATCTGACTTGTAAAAGTGCCCTTGTGGCCTACTTACTGAATAAATTATTTCATTTCATATTTCATTTCATTTCATTTCATTACAATGATTAAGTATTAATACATTGTATTACATTTTCATGGCGCAGTCGGTAGGATACGAACCTTCACTGCCAGCACCGGCACATCTGTGATACGCGACTCTTTCTCGCGCGAGATATTTATCTAGCTCTTTCTGTGCAGTACTTTGAGAGAGTGACGGGTGACGTGCCGTGCGACAAGAGTCGCGAAGCATAGTTGTGCTAGACAAGCAGGCGGAGTCAATAAAATATGTCTGGCCAGGCCATCGCCCGGCAAGCTCTGCACCGCGAACCACCTATACACAACTATACACAGCTAAATGCGGCGGTTACCTGTGACTGCGAAAGGCAGATGCAGTGCATGGGGCAGGGTGGCGGCGTCAGCGGAGTGTGTCCGGCCAGGCCGGCGCCCAGCGAGCCCCACACCGAGGACCATACCGCCCATCGCACCATCCACCTACATAAAACAAAAATGAAAATTAACGATATTATACATTCTTGACGGTTTACCCTTGAAATGTCGACAAACGTTTCATCGAATTTTCATTTCGTGGAATTTTCATTGCATCGAAAGCATTTTTGTTCTGAAACCATAAAATATTTTTGAATGTTATTTAACACAAACCTAACCTTACCTAACCTAATCTAAAGGTTATAATTTACAAAATGTCTGAAAAATGTATGACTTACGAGTAAAAATTTGTCGACGAAATAAAAATTCGACGAAATGAAGCATTCGGTAAAACGCTTGTCGACATTTCAAGGGTATCCGATTCTTGACCAATTGAAATACCTATAAATTACTTGTACCCTAGATGGTCTCTGTACAATTTCTGATTTGCACCAACTTCTAGTATCTCTGCTTGGCCCTGGTTATGGTTATGGTATGACTGGTAGAGAATGCCATTTGGCATTAAGTCCGCCATTTGTTCTGACTTTTGTTTTGTGCAAAAAAGTTTAAATAATTAAAACAGTTTAATAAATAAGTTATTACTGTCAAAATTTTCTTTTTATAGACAAGACTTTATTGCCGACTGTTCTTTTGCATAGCCATGCATCTACTATTCATCTAATCTAGATGCTCTTGTTAGCCGTAATTACGGAAAGTCATAAATCATATATAATTAATTTACGGGCGGTTACCCGTAAACAATAGGTTCATAAATAGTTCTATAATATGTCTATGAGCGCCATAACTCAGCTTTACTTACACAGCCTTCCCCTTTACAGACTCTAGCAGAAGTACACTGATAACTGTACATTTGTAAACTAATATAAACCTCAGTACAACGTATTGTATAGTTAATTGTGTGTTACTTTTGTACAATCATAGCATAAAAAAATTAAAATAAAAAACATTTTTAGAGGTAAGTTCAAGAGCAATTTAGGAAATAAACGACTTTACTTTTTACATAGCCATTAACTGCTGATTCAGATACATTCAACACGATGAGCCTAAAATCGGAAGCGCTTGTTATTCCGGTACAGGGATAATTTCTCAATATGGAACATCTGCCATTGGCTCCCCCGAAGCCATTAAAATTGCTCTGTGTTGCGTCAAGCGTGGGACGACTGGCGACACTGGCGTGCTTTGATTCTAGCCAACCTATAATATGTCTATATACAATTATTATTGAATGTAATGTGTACTCGTAAGGTCACACATTGATTGGGAATATCCCACCCATCTCGCGTCGTTGTTGAGGGTAGGTAGTGAAGTCCCCGTCGAATATTTGAGCTAGTTTGTAGCAGGCGATTTATCAACATATTGTACACAATCCTCGGAAATTAAAAAAAATAACAATCAAAATTACCCTTAAGGCAAACTTCTTTTTTTTTTCAGTAACAGCCCGTCTAGCACAGCTATGCTTCGCGACTCTTGTCACGTGTCTTAGGGGTCACCCGTCACGCTCTCACTGTACTGTACACGAAGAGATAGTTAATATATCTCGCGCAAGAAATACTCGCGTGTCACAGTTATGCTAGAGGTTCTGGTGATGCAGGTGTATATGCGTGACGGTAAACGATTACCATTAGGCGACCCGTCTGCTCTATTACCTTCTATATTAAAATAAGCTGTCCTTGTGGCTGGATTTGACCAAGCTTCTATTCCAAGGATAACTTTTACTCTCGGATAGTAATGTCAAACTAATATGAGGTTTTGACATTACTATCCGAGATTAATAGCGGCTCCACACCACTCGCTACGTTAAAGTATGATTTTCCGCAGTGAAGTGCCCTCCACGATATCATCATACCTGTGCTACCTCGGGGCACTGATTCTAAAGTAATGTAACAAAATATTTTATCGGTAAATAAATATATCGACGTTACTGTCAACATCTAAATGTTAATCTACATAAATATATGTCGGAAACGGTCATTAGTATGGGAGCTCAACGAAAAAGCGCGCCATTGGAAGGCGACAGTGGCGCCCCCTTGAACCTGTTTTGGCGCGCTAGACAGAGTCTTGGCGGTTCACTCAGCGAACGCCCACCGACACTTCACTCTGGGTCGCCGTCGAGTGCACTACTGCCTTGGAACTGTCCCGTTTCGTTGTGCTATACCAAGTTAGAATCAGTGAAACGTTATAACTCAACAATACAGTATTAATTTAATAAAGACTATTGTGAGACTTTGATAACCTAGCTTACAGACCTCTGTGCCAGGAACTGTTATTTTTTGCTTCATTGTATAAGGAATAAATCAAGTTAATTGCATCCGTAGTGTTTCATCTTGCTCACAACTACCTCCTCGTCCACAACTATAAAGAACAGCTCATCTAATGTGCCACAAACCGCACCGGCCATCCGACCCGTCCCCGACATATATATTTTGTTCTCTTTATTTCAGGATGAAAACAATAAACAAATTAAAACGTCTATTTATTTGTTTATTTTAAATAATTTTCATAAGTATACAATGAATATTTTTCCATATTCGTATGAAAATATCCCCTTCATCAGACATGATATCGCACCGTTTTATAGTAATCGAGAACTTTCAATGAGACATGTATTAATGTATATCGACATCTTTTTTATCGATATCAAATCCCTAGATCGTACCACGAGTTAGCACAGGTACCTATGGTTATCATATTCGCCCAATTTTGGTCAACTTTGCGAGTAGTGTGAAGCCGCAATCAGCGTTAATCTTGGAATAAAAGTTTAGTTAAATGCACCCTAAGTGTCTCAGTGAGTTACCTCAGCGTGTGTGCAGGACCCATGCGCAGGCGCCGGCGGGGCGCACCGCCCGCCGCGCGCTCTCACCTATGCACCCCCATCGCTCCACCGCAACCTGCTGACAAATACGTCTTTGGTATAGTGACCAAAAAAAAGTATTCAAAGACTACAAGTGGTTCAAGATAAGAGGATAGGTACCGTTGTTTTCCACAATTTCATTTGTACCGATTTAAGCATAATTTTACAAGCTTTGCTAAGTTTGAGACTAGATCGATTTGTGTATGATTGTCCCTTAATATTTATTTATTTATTACAAGCTTTGCTTAGTTTGGGACTAGATCGATTTGTGTATGATTGTCCCTTGATATTTATTTATTTATTTTATTGAAATTTTGTGGCATATGATACAATAAATACTATGTATCAAAAACATGAATGTCATCAAATGAATTAGGTATGATACATAATATTTATTTATCATAAACATTTTATGCCATAAAATTTATTTGCCATAAGACTTTGTCTCGTAGTATTTTATACAATTACGAGTATGTAGGTCATAATTTATGAAATCCATAAATATTATTTACTCTGCTACTAGCACTAAGAATTAAAATCAAATTTATAGTATTTAATCATAATTTACAGTAAAATATGGTTCCATAAGAATTATAGGGATGAAAAGTTATGGAAAATGAATTTAAAGAAATATAATAATGGAATAGTTTACCTAAAGGTCGTTAGGTTTGCATATACCCAGTCGGAGACTAGTTATAATATTATAGTATTACCTATTTGTTATTACTTATGTATATCTTGTGTTTTGTTTCTCATCGAATAAATGTTGCCTTTCTTCCTAAACAAAGAAAATTGAAAAAAGACATTTAAACACATTACACAGTATAAAATGTAAAGTCTTAATTACTAACTTACTAAATACTATTTTAATTTAAATCTCTCTAATCTGAAAAAAGGTACTTAAATAAGTTTATCTAAAAAAAAAAACAAAATGGTTGATTCAAAGGGTTTACATGATTTAATGAAACTAAAAACAACATTATTCTTATTGAAAGAATGATAACGAAATCGATCTATGACGACGATCCACGACGATCTATGTCGACAGTACATCTAGCTTAACTATGACACGCGACCACAGATTAATATAATAGACGCGACTCTTTGTCGCGCGACATATACTACCTGTCACCTTCCTTTCAATACCGTGCGAGCAAGACAGGTAACGCTGAATCGCGTGACACCCGGAGTCGCGGCAAGATACGCTGATTGGCATGCGTGGACAGAAGATTGAGTCATAATATGTCTATTATTCTATAGTAAATATAATAATTGTTTAAACAGGCGTTTTAATCACATCAATTTTATCAATTAAGTAGGCCCGAAGCAATCGAATTGAAATAACAATCCTCTGAAACATCACACCATTCCAGTCAAATGGTAAACGTTAACGATTTTCGTTTCCCCTAGCCTCTCTATTTATGCCAAACGTCAAATTTAATTCTGAATGTTTTAAATATAATTAAGCATTTTTTTACAAAAAAAACGCTAGCGATACCGAATTCACCGCATATTGACCCAACAATCGGAAAAAAGACATCATTCACACCAAAGTCTCAAAATGGAGCATCAACGTTAAACAAATGCAAAAATGTTTTATTTGGACACAGGATACGTGCATTCTATTGTCTGATTCAATTATACTTAAACGGAAATTGAAAATGAACACTTGATAGGGAGGCTCCCCCGGCCCCACGGGAGCTCGCCCGCCTGTTTTATATGCGTACATTCAATGTTATGGATATAACATACACATACACAACCCAATTCAATTCTAATACTATTAATGGACTTCGTTTTAAGATAATTGGTTAAGTCTCTTAGTTTTGCCACAGTTTACGAATAGCTTACTATCATGGAAGCTGCGGAGTCCAATTTCCATTTAAATTGATTTTACCGGCTAACTTTATAGAATGGATATTGCATACACTTTATTTCACATTTAAAATTGCATCAAAAAAGCTAATTTGATAGCATCCACGTAGCGAAACCGCTTGTAAATGGAATAAAGCATAAAAGATACTTCGCGTTTCACTTTGCTTTTACTAACTAAGCAATTAACTAAAGTCAGAACAAGATAAACAGACGTAAAGATCTTGCCTCCGAGCGTTAGACGTCTAAATTAATAGGCAATGCCTACAATAAAGGAAAACGTACACGTGAGCACCGGAGTAAGGCGCAGCAATACAAAACGGTGTTTTGAATAATTTCCGAGTCGCATGCCAAAAATTTAAAATTGCAAGAGTATGTTTATGGAGCCGCGTGAGATTCCCGCCAGAAGGCCCCCGGAGCGCCATTATTTCGCGACGCACACGCTTTTAAACTAAACCACCATTAAATTACACACACAATATTACGAAAACGCTTTTTCCTTAGAGACAACAAGAAGTGAAAGCCTCGTATATTTTACAAGGCAAAGTCGAATTAAAAGTTAGCAAACTTGGTAAATACTTCGTTTAAGTAACCTGTCGCTTCATATTTGAGAACCCGAGTAGAATTAACGCCACAAGTGACTGATGAAGAATTTCCTCAAAAAATAACAAATTATGGGTCCTTCGATACATTTTCAAAGTCAAGATAAATTACTAGTCGATTTTTTACGGGGCGATCGCATACATCGATTCTGCGTGTTCATGTGGATAAGTTAAATACATTTATGGTAAGCGCGACTAAATTCAACTATCATTTGCCGTCTTTATGGATGGGCTTTATGCCCGTAATTATTAAGCCAAGATAATGGTAAATTAGTGTTATCGCGAGTTTGGGTCCGAATCCATAATATCATAAGTTAATAATATAGTCCCACTCCCACTTTACTAAAATTATAAATACGAGTACAGCTAGTAGGTATTTAGTGATAACTGACAGTGTAGACATCGATTAAATATTTGTCCACTATTCAATGGAATTCATACATTTTATTTAATCGCACGTTTTCGTTTATTCTATTGTTCGGAATTATTTTTTACATATTATGCGGATATTGACAGACTTGATAATTAAAATTAAATGAGACGAAACAAAACACGTACATTAAAGCTTTTTAAGTTTTTCGAATTTATTAAATTAATAAATAATTCCTTTGAGTAAAGTTTTCTGTGTTTATTTTTAAGTTCGCTAATTTGAGCTGGTATGTCGCACATCGCACCAGAATACTAAACGGACAAAATCAACGCAAAAGCACATATATTGTTAGAAAGTAGGATATAGTACAGTGACGATTGGTGGTACAGATATCGGTCGAACGCCGATTGTCGAGGCTGGACGATGACACGCCATTGGTATGATTGATCGCTGCGCCGGGAACCAATTAAACTTGTCCACTATACTGAACGACAGGAATTCAGGAAAATAAATGGAATGTTTGGACAAATTCTATCTCCTTTGTATGGCTATGACTGAGTGAATGTAATGGACGTATTCTTGAATAAATCGATAGAATGGTTTGCTCTAATGTTAATGTTAAAAGATAGAATTTACAACACTAAGTAATTTATCTCATTATACCTATTTTAGCTCGAAAATATAACATGACATGATAGTTTTTATTAGAATAGTAAATATAAAAAATACATTAAGGATCAATAAACGGTTCCAAACGTGGGCGTGACAGCGTGCTGTTTAATTTAATTAAGAATTAATTGTTACTAAAATCTTGCAAGAAAATACTACGATTCTCAAAAACAGCCTCAACAAATAACCATATTTCGATCACACTGCGTCGAGAATCTATTATAACGTGATACTACTATCTAGTTAGATATATCGTGAAAGACGAATGATATTTGCATCCTGTTACCTACACCAGAGCGAAGTGTATTTGCACACTCCATTTACCTAGCATCCTTTTTGTGAAATTCAGTCAAGCTCCATTGAAGTAGTAAATAAATATACATATTTCTCTGTAGTTTTGTGAACATTCAGATATTACAACACACAACTTAAGTCATCAATGATAACTTAGCTGTGATATCTATATTTACCTAGATAATTACACTGACACGTAAATGAGATGCATGATATTGATAACATGATCTTCCTGAAAACTGTAACAAAATCCTGGAGTTTATATATTAAGCAACTCTGAAACATGACGGTAACGTAGAATAAATAAATATCGGGAAACCTCACACAAATTGATCTAGTCCCACGGTTAGCTCTAGTAAGCATGTGTTATGGGCACTAGACTCAGAGCTTAAGGCACTAGACGACGATAAACATACTTATATACTTAAATACATAGAAAACATCCATGACCTAAATACAAACAAATATTCAAGTTCATCACACAAATAATTGTCCTTACTGGGATTCAAACCCAGGACCGCCAGATCAGTAGGCAGTTGCTTTACCACTGCGCCGACCGCGTCGTCAAATAGTAATCGATACGATTAAAATTCTATTATATGACTAATGACAACATTATATTTAATTATTAATATTTCGGCAACCTGCACAAAACTTGATATCAAACTGTATAACATCACCGGAGAGAAAAGGAAATAAAATACGAAACCTACGGCAAGCAAATAGGTACAATGGGTAGAGGACGTATGTTGATCGACAGAGAAGCAAAGGATGAGATTTGTACAGGACCAGGACAGAGAAAATTGTCCCAAAGAGAGGCTACATAGAGAGAAGCGACTGTGACTTTTTAATTTTACCTAACTACATGCGGACTATTCATACCAAGACTAGCCATAACAAATATTGAGTTAAAATTTCCTTGAAATACAATTGAAAATCAGAGTAACTAGGTACACTAATAATATAAAAACACCTTAGTGACTCCAAATTCTACCAGTCGAAAACGATTCGATTCCCTAATAAATAAACTTTTATTACATATACACTTTACTAGGAATTTTAAATTTCTCCTGTTGACTCTGCCCACTCAGCATATAAATCAGTGAAAATCTATGTCCTAGCCGCATGGAAATTCCGAACGTTCTGCCCCAATTCATACGTAAATCAAACTTTGAATGCGCTTGCGTTAAACATTTTAAATATTCGCGTAGTTTATGTAATCTCAATTTGCAGCGCTCATTTTATTATATGTTTTTTTATAGTACATTTACGTAACATGGGTGGTAAACGATGAATTACAAACGAGTGTCTATTAGAATTAGTCTACTTTAATGAGTTTGTAATTTCTTTAACTTTCCAAGAGACGTACGATGGTTTTCATCACACTTGCGAAGAAAATAAAACAAAAGTAATAAATAGTAGTTCAGTACCAATATATATAGGTATATAAATGTATATATTTTAAACAAAACTATGTATCTACTATATTTAATACAATGTAATATTTGTCTTGCTCATAAAGATAATTATTAAGTGCGGCGTTGGTACCTTCTTGAATTAAGGAATAAAATAAATATAGGTTTAGCAACACGAATTTCTCTTAACAGAGTAAATTGAGAAGGCATGGCGATATGAAATATCTACATTTCAGAAAACAAGATTTACTCCAACTATATGGGTGACCAGAAACCAAAATTTGGTATAATTAATAACGAAATAAATCTTAGAAAAATAACACTCAATTCAGTTCTTTATTTCAAGTTTTCTAATTTTACATTCTACAATCATTACACACCTTTTTGACACACAATTTGGAAATGTAAGTTCTTCCTGTTCAAACTGAAAGTATCATTCGCGTTATTTTTTATTAATGGTAGTGCGGTATATAGTGCTGCGCCTTAGGTATAATACTGCTTAATAATTCTAAATATGATATAAGTTAGGAAGCATTACAATGATGAAGTAGGTTTAAAGTAAATTATTCCGCCTTTTACGGCCTATACAGAGACATAACTGTAGTGATACTTTTTTAAATCTTGGTAGCGGTGCTAACGTGTTCATAGATATAATAGGAGGAGGTAAATTATATGAACAGTAAAAATTAGCACAAATTGATTTATGTAAAAAAGGGTACTAGGCTGGTAAAAACATAGCCTATATCTGGCTGACTAAATCTGTCATGTTTTTTAGGAATAAGGGAGATTATTCCTACGCATAAACAAACATTCAATAATCTTTTTGAATAATCTCATCCATTCCACATTGCTAGATAAAGCCATATCACAATACAGTATTATGTAAAGTTAGCATACAAAGTTTTTCAAGTAGAAAGTAAATTTAGCCTCAATAAAAGGATCCACACTGTAGGCTCTCAAGCATTCTCGTAATTTGTTGGAGTCCGAAGTTTCTAGCGAGGGCGTTGCCCGAGTACCTAGATTTGGCTGCGGACACTTCGGCGGAGATAGAATAGCGAAGTTCATAAAGTTCGGACGTCGTGTGGTCTGCCTAGCGGTAATTTACGAGACTACTATGCCGGGCCTTTAACTAAAATTAGGCGGTAATCCTTAGAATTAGCGCGATCCGCCTCTATATATACACGTATATCACGCGAAAGTTTATAATCTTCAAGTAGGTAAACTTGGTTTGGGATATTTAATTTTTTTTGATAGTTTATAGAATCCAAAACCCTAATTCGATGAAGCCTTATCACGGGATTATAATGGACGTACAATAGTGGCATAAAAGTTATCATATCTGTGTATTTTCTATGGAAGATACCACACTATTACAATTACAAGCGCAAAAGGTTTTGCAATGCGATTAAAATTTAGCATATCATAAATAAACCGTTATTTAATTGTTTCCACGTTAATCTCCCACAAATTGTCGCGAAACAGAACGACAATAATTTAATGTATTCTCATTTCCATAAAAGCCTATTTTTAAAGAAAGCTTGTAGCAGTCACATGTATACACGGGATTTTCGCCCATTTATCTCAAGATAAACGAGACAGGTTGAGTATAAGATTAAATGTGTCAACGAATACCTCCACACGCCCTTATTTCACACGAACAGCTTTCTTTATGAAACCAAATCTGTCGGGAAGAGGCGGTACGGATTCCTTCATCATTAATTAATTTTTCGCTTGTGTGTGTTTTGTGTTCGTCATTCCAATGCTATAAATTCAGAGCAGAGATGAGCCATAATAGGTTGAAAAAAAACAATTAGGTATATTATTTATAGTTTTCATCTGACGTTTTCGCGCCAAATAGATAATGTAAAAATGGTAAATAGATAATGTAACGTCCGCGCGCTTGACCGTAACAATCATAAATCAAACACCTTATTACACAAGGGAAAATAAAGTTTACAAAAAAAAACCACAGAACCTTCCAAAACACTGCCTTAAGGGTAAATACCCTCCGCAGGCCTATTACGCAGCCACGATGTAGACAGGATCATCCGTAGGCAGAAGCCACGACAATCAAATAAAAGAAAATTCCGTACAATCCCTTATACAAACACAATTGAATTTTCAATAGAAATAAATCTCAAACGTCAACGCTTCAATCATAATGCGCTATCTCAGGTGAATTAACAGTATGGAATGCAAAATCGGTTATTTTACCGGTAACCTAATGCAGGAACTGCTAATGCAGAAATGACTATAGCCAAAGTTTTGCCTCTTTTTGTCAGAAGAAGCAAAAAGTGAATCCCCCATTTTATTTCAGATTGGGTATGGACTTTTTGGACTTGTTTTACTCAGTATCAGAATCAAAATCGATATTGTTTTTGGAAAAGTCCATAATCAGAGACAAAACAGTTAAGTAAGAGGTAGGTACACGTTTTTGAGAAAATGCTATTTAATCATAAGCATAACATCAAGCACAGCGCTATCTCAGGTGAATTAGCCAGGAATAACTATAATTCTTGTATATTTATGGCGACGCAAAAGTTTTCACATTTGGCTGTCTCATTGTCGGGGATGTGTGAATCATACATAAACTTGTCGTATGCGATAACGGCGTGCTCGTACGGTTGTCGGGTATGTCGCAGCGACAACAAATCTTCTCGGCTGTCGCGCCGCCCCGCGACGTTCCTATTCACTTCTGTACCCTTACCATGAGTTTACAGTGACTGTACTCGCTAGCGATTGCGAAACGATTTGTATGGAGAATTGTAGTTCTACAAAACCGCTAGGAGCGCTGTACTTATTCTCCTTACAAATCGTTTACGGTATCGCTAGCGAGTATAGTCACGTTAACTGATGGTTGAGGTACTGAATGCGCGATACCCGGGGAAATGTGAGCTAACACCGATGCTATTGTGTAGATATATGCCGATTTTGGAGATAACGAATGGAGCTGTCATACCATTTAGAATTTAGTTATTAGTAGAGCTCGGATTTTTGGGTGCGGTTTTTGACAAGTCGTAGGAAGAGAACACCGCCGCACATCGTTTATCATTGTTATCGACAAATCTGTAGTTTTTTAACTTGTAGTTGTTTATGAAATAAGACATGAATAATTCCGATGATACGTACTCCTTTCAGTGGCTGATGATGAAAGCCACACCCAAAAATCCGAGCCTTACTTTTCATTATAATATGGTATGATTCTCTGTACAATCAGTCATTTTAACCCAGAAATTATCCACTTCACAAAACTAAATTGTTGTACAGATATTGCCTTGCACCAAAGAATTTATAATAAAAAGGCTTCAAATAATAATATGGGTTGCTTTTACTTAGATGATGGGTGATATTGATAATGCACATTAATCAGGGAAATAAGTATCTTGAATGGTATCGAAATCGAACAGAAAGGATTAGGAAGATTAAAAGAAAATTATCACCGGTATAGATTTCATTTATGCTCGAGGAATAGATGAGTAATACTTATACTGAATAGTGTATAGGTACTTATTTAATAAAAGTCCTTTCTTCGGTTACGGAATACTACTTTGAACGTATAGAAAACGCAATTTGGCCGATTTTATTAGTATTGAGGAATATTGTTTATTTATGTGTTTCAGACAAAACTTTATACCTAAATTAAAATATATCACGTTCTGAGATCAAATTTATCTGTTTGAATAACTTGAACGCATGAATAAAATATGTTTCACATTTCTTAGTATTGAGTAATATTGTTTATTTAGTGTTTCAGACAAAACTTTATATATACCTAAATTAAAATATATCACGTTCTGAGATCAAATTTATCTGTTTGAATAACTTGAACGCATGAATAAAATATGTTTCACATTTCTTAGCGTGCTTAGCGTATATCCCAATCCATTGTTTTTAGGGCTCCGTACCTCAATAGGAAAAAACGGAAACCTTATTCCGTCCATCTGTCTGTCAAGACCTTTTATCTCGGGAAACTATCGAGTTGAAATTAAAAACAATATACTCAGGTCTACAATCCCTTCAAGCTGTGAAAAATCAAACTTCTAAGTTAACGTAAAAAATACCACCATTTATGCCGCAAAAAAACGTATACCTATATATATATATCGACACTCTTAGGGGAATCAAAATTCATAGGGTATTTTCCCGTTGACCTGGGACTGAAATTTGGCAAGTATTACCGTCTTATACTACAAGTATAGGAAAAAACCTAAAAACTATACATTTATAAACCTTTGTGTCAATATTTATACATTTGTAATTAAATCATAAAAAATATAGTCTTTATAATCAATCATTGAGTTTAGGCAACGGTATACATTGTACGGAACCCTCAGTGGGCGAGACCGACTCGCACTTGTCCATTTTATTGAATATGAGCCGCGGATGAAAGCGATAAGCTCTAATAATATTTTTTGTAGTAAATTAATAGTTGGTACTATTATATACATAGGTATACTAACCTAAAAACATTATAGCCACAGTTTACCACCGTATAAATCATGTAATTCCACAATTTCAGGACATTGTCGTCAAAGGAACTGCTAAACTGTTTAAAGTTTAAAGATGCAGAACGTCGGTCTCACGTATTTCACTTCAACTTGACACAGTTTTAATTAAATCGTGAAATACTTGAAACAAGTTCCGCGCATAATACAGAAAATGGTCTGTCAGTTCGTTAACTAGTAGGTATACAACATTATCATCAAAGCGAGGAGGCGACACGGTGCTAAAAGAGTAGTCCTTTCCCTTCATCGCTTGATTAACATTCAGAGCCACTCCCGACTCCAAGCTCGGTATTCTTGTAACAATACCGGGCACAAAATAAAAGCTTCGCACGTCCACTCGCTGAAAGGCGGACTTCCTATGCCGCCACCCAGTTTTTGCTCCATACCGAAGTTTTTGAAAGCTGGAACATTAGTTATTTTGATAGAGTTTAGTTGAGTTTAGCGCCCCGGCGGTTTTTAGTGGGCATGACAGCTATTTGATAAGATGTTAAAGCGACGCTCGAGTAAAATCTGATTTATTATCCGGGCTTGGCGCGGAGCGCGCATCAAGTTGTTTTGTGAGACTTCAAGTTGTCTTGCATTCTTAAAGGGGGACTCGGGCGGAAAACGGAGTGTCGTGCCGACGTAATACCCGCCGTATATCCTTTACCAAATCCCTACATAAACACTGTTGTATTGTAAGCAGGTAGATAAATTATTTATTTTTGTGTCACGGATCGAGTCGAGTCGAGAGTTATTGTTAGTGGCAGTGATGTTCTTTATTATCTTGTTTACCTTTGTAATCGGCTTAATAATTAGGGTACGTTCAATCAATATCCATGATTGGAAAACATTAATATACCTATATAACACGTTCTTAGATCTCGATCTGACGTTTGACACTGTCATTTATTCGAGATGGAGATCTCTACTATATTTTTACTTTAGCGATATTCGCTATTTGACCTTCTCCGTATTGCCTTTTTTTTTGTCAAAGAAAGCAAGTATATACACTTTGATACTCTATTAGGGGTAATCTTATTAGGGGGTAATCTTATTAGGGGTAACATTGTGAGTGTCATTGTTAAAAAACAAATGACAGAAGCGAGCAATATTTCTAATTTTACCACATACATAAGTATCTTTAAAACCTCAACTTCTTAATATACCTAACTGAATGAGGCTCGATTTAGCAACGGATATAAGACAAAATGTCGTAGTAAAGGCTAAATGGGACGTATTACGAAGCTTCATCGAATTAGCGTCCAACGCATACCTACAACAGTGTCGTGTATAAAATGAACGAAACATCAGAATGTTCATTATTAAAAAGAGAGTTTGTTCTGTCGAAATAAAGAACTAATAACCGCAATGTAGACACAGCCGCAGGCGGATAATGGAGCTAATTCAGTCGGATGCCGTGATGCTACGCTAACGCGAAATATCATTCATAAATTCATTTTTCCTAGTCCCTTTCTTCTATAGCGAGCACGTTTAGCCCCCACATTGTCACCCGAAAGCTTATTAGACGTCATTACCCTTGCTGGGTTTCCATTTATATTTTAATTAAGACCATTCTGGAAAAATGAAGCTGTAAATGTCTTTCGCACGTATTGAACGGCTCAATCTACTTGACACAGCAAATACCGCGAACTTATTTGACGGAAAGATAATATTTGTATAGGAAACGCAACAGCGAGTGAGTGGAGTGGTCTTTGTTCTGTTTAGCTTGGAGCCTATTACGGAACCTACTTGTACGCGGAAACAATTCTCCGAGATCACTTCAATACACTTGAAGTGTTTTAAGTATGTGTACTTTTTTACAGAATATCAACGTGTACCGTGCGGCGTATAGGAACATATATGTGCTGATTTTTTTGTATAGAATATTTGCTTTAAAATTATTTGTCCGATAAATAATTGAACCTTAGGTTTAGATTACGGAACCTACTTGTACGTGGAAACAATTCTCCTAGATCACTTCAATACACTTGAAGTGTTTTAAGTATGTGTACTTTTTTACAGAATATCAACGTGTACCGTGCGGCGTATAGGAACATATGTGCCGATTTTTTTGTATAGAATATTTGCTTTAAAATTATTTGTCCGATAAATAATTGAACCTTAAGTTTAGTTTCAATTCAAATGGGCTATATAAAATAAATGTACCTAAGTATTAAATGTGTGTGCACATAGAGTGTAATATAGTTATATAACGTGTGATTTTAAAGTAGTAAAAAATAAATAAATACAAAGACCAACACACAAAGCATTAAGAAAAAAAACCGGCCAAGTGTGAGTCGGACTCGCGCACCGAGGGTTCCGTACAAACACTTTCCATCCCTAAGTGGTTAAGTTAAGTTTGCACCTGGTATGTATAGCGCCCCATATAAATTAGGTGCAAAGTTAGGTATTAAAAAAAAACTACTTAATAGATCTCGTTCAAAACAATTTTCGTTGGTAGTTTTTATAGTAATGTACATCATATGTTTTTTTTAGATTTTTAATTTTCTTATTTTAGAACTTAGAGGGGGGGACCAACTTTTTTCCACTTTGGAAGCGTCTGTCACGCAAACTATTCGGTTTAGAAAAAAAATATTTTAGAAACCTCGATATCATTTTTAAAGACCTATCCATAGATACCCCACACGTACCTATGTTTGATGAAAAAAAAAATTTGAGTTTCAGTTCTAAGTATGGGGAGCCCAATATTTATTATTATTTTTGCATCAAAATCTTAATGCGGTTCACAGAATACATCTACCTACCAAGTTTCAACAGTATAGCTCTTATAGTTTCGGAAAAAAATGGCTGTGACATACGGACGGACAGACGGACAGACAGACAGACATGACGAATCTATAAGGGTTCCGTTTTTTGCCATTTGGCTACGGAACCCTAAAAATGGAGAGGTATCTTCGCGTAGGGGTGTTGGAGTGATTGACGCGTTAGACAAACAATCCAGAGGTACCGAGTTCGATTCTTCCACCAGATTAATTCTTTGTGCATTTTTCTTCGTATCAATGGTAGTAATTTGTCTTGGTAATAATACATACTTAAGTACACAATACGCTACGGCATGGATTTTTTCAAACATAACTAATTAATAACAATAGCTATTCCACAGGACTTCGATAAAATATGTATTCTACTGCCAACAATATCCCCGCCCATTGTATTGATTAGGGTCCTTAATAAAATCGTAGTTTCAAGACAAAGCGCTTGTAATAATAATTAATGATAACTTGGGGTTTTACTTAACAGGGCTAACACGTCCTTGGTTCCCTATCTCTAGTAAATAACGTAGTGAGGAGTATTTACATAAACATCAGAATAAGACAGAATAATCAGAAGAAGATGCTGTGAAATTTAATTTATCTTTATCTGAAAGTATAATAGGCGTAATGACAATAAACCGATTCTATTTTTTATTGAGAGCAAATGTCTTATGTCTATATGGGATCAAAAAAAAACAAATGCGTACCTTTGAAATCTCTTATTTCAAAGTTCCTTTAACAGTACCTATTTTTTTCTTTAGTTCATGATCATGACATATTATTAAGCTATTACTGTATAACAAAGGAATGCTGAAAAATTCAACATCAGTCATCATCCCTATTCTTTACCGATATATATTTCTTCTGAAAGCCATTTTCCGATTAAGGAAAATTTCAATGAAAATGATAATGGTTAATATTACATCCTGTAGAGACTGAAATTCGATTAGCGGAGCATTATTTTCGATAGAACTTACACTGAAATTAGAATGAAAAATTTTTCGGTGAAATCGTTGTGTGTGGAAAAAGGTTGGCTAATGTTTTGCAGAAAATTGTTTTACCGAACGTATTATTATTATTTCGCATAATTGTTAATCTAATGACTATAAAATTTTTTGAAACAGAATACACCAACCAATTTTAAAATATATTTTCCGTTTCAGTTGCAGAAACATTAGCAAAATAAGTATCTTATGAAAAATTAAGTTCGGTAAACAATATCTGCCAGATGAAGTTAGCCCACCCAAGGTTCCATGAAACACTTAATAAAAGGGTCCTCCCGCTATTACTCAAAAAGAGGCTTCATGGATATGCATACTTCCAGTTCTTACCTGCGGTGCTCAGACTTGGTCTTTAGCTCAGAAGTCCAAACTCGGGCTTTATTAAAACGCCATGGAGCGTAGCCTATTAGGTGTACGAGTAGAATCCGGAAAACCGCTCTGCGCTCCAAGACACAAAATGCTGACATAGCTTGGAAAGCGGGCAAGTTGAAGTGGGATTGGGCTGTTAGTTATGGGCTAAGACCACTACATAGAATTAAAGAATCGAATAGAGAGTGCAAAGCATACGAATTTTGCGTCGTCGGCGGATGAGAAAACAGCCAAGCTGAGAGCGAAATGAGAAGACGTGATTATATTTACGGAGACAGAAAATACATTTATTAAGAAGTCGATCCAACTTGTCGAGAAGATATTTATTTAAGTCCGGATAACACACATCACCATAGTCAATTATTGGCAGGATTATGGTATTTGCTAGTAACGCCACGTAACACCTTGGTTTTAATGGGAAAGACGTTCTTTAGTTTGTTTAGAGCGTTTGATTATCTTGCTGATTTCGCCTACCTGTACCTTCCAGCTCAGTGTGCTATCCAAGTGAACTCCTAAATCCTTGGCACTAGGACTAAATAGAATAGGCGTTCCATTGAAGTTTGCAGGAGTGAGAGGATCCAGATCAAGTGTTACAAGCTGGCGAGAGCTACCAATGAAAATGACCTGACACTTAGATGGGTTCTCAAACATGCCGATTTTTTTCGACCATAGTTGAATGTGTATGAGTGTGTGTCTGGTCTAAGTTCAATTTGTCAATGGTAGCGATAACGTCAGCTACGTTACATTGTTCGTAGAGCTGTAGGTCCTCAGCATACAGATGGTAAGAACAGCGAAGATCGGGAGTCATAATATTATTAATGGATATAAAACCTAGAAGGTATACCACTCAATCTAGTACATATATTTATGTATAGTATTCGACTCAATGAAATTTCGTTTGTATTTTGAAGTTCATTCACCTTTGCTGTTGGTGTATTTAATTACCGCACAGTTGAAATACCGACCTAACTATAACGTGCTATAACTTAGAGATTGACATAGGTATATATTATATACTCTAAAGTAACTCTTACAGTCGGCCGAAGCATCAATTGTCGGAATTTATTTTCTAGTCTATTTCACTGCGTGAATGCAAATAGACACTTAAAATATACGTTAGAAATATGCAAAAACTGACGACCATTTCCAAACTTTGCACTTCACACTTATGAACTAAGAGTCTAGCTGAATAGACTAATTTGAATATTCGCACATATAGTTTTAACTCGAAATGGCGGCGTTCATTTTAGAATAAGAATACGTTGAGAATAAGTATTATACATTAATCAATTTTAGTTTTTAGGTACTGTCCTCAGTATAGGATGTTTCCTAAACGTGTCATATTTATTTACGCATATTATACGAGTATTATACTAGATGGTGCCCGTGAACTTCGCCCGCGCAGAAAAAAAAGTGGATAACGATATTTTTGCCTCTCCGTAGTCGGGTAAATAGTAGCCTATAACGATTCGAGGATACCTAACTACTCGGTCTCGCCGTTTAGGCGTGATGAGAAGGCAAATATTTAATATTTACAATTTTATAATAGATGTTACAGTTAATCAATATTCTTTTCCGGTTAAATCGATATTTAACTGGTGATAGCAGTGAAATGTGTTCGACTACATGTCTCCATATTTATTTACTTTGTAGAAAAAAATCAGAAAACTAGGGAAGAGGGTAAATTCGCATTTAATAATTATACTTTTTAGAAAAATGCCTTTGTCAAAATCTACTAAACTCTAAACTCCGCTAGTACCGAGGAAACTTACCTCGTTCTGTAGCAACACAATTAAAGAATTTTTGTCCCAAATGTTACAAAATGTAAGCAACTGTGCAAGGTCTTAACTTTGCGGCCATAACTTTATAACATAAGCCGTTAGTAGCTGGCAAAACGCGGAAATGTTTTAGAGCGCTTGTTTTAATTAGCAAATTCTAAACGTTACTCCGGTGCACTCAACCTTACTTGGAACTTTTTACTCTCGTCAATAAAAGATGGCAAGGGTGGATCGAGAAAGGGGAGGGGACATCATTGAAGTCATGAAGAAGCAAGGAGGTGAGCCAGGTGAGGGGGTAGGCCGATTTAGTCACCTGGACCCTATTTTCTGATAATAGTTGAGATAGTGTATCCTTTTTTGATGACTTACTTATGACACACATCTATGCTCAAAATCTATTTTATATACATGTACCAATTTATTTACGATTCTCTTCTTCTTTGTCGGTTTCACTCTTGGCAAAGTGGTCGTGGTCATCATTTCAGATGTTGGTGTCAAGCTTCACAACACGCCGCCATTCTTCTCTGATAGCCGCCTTCCTCGTGCATTCGTGCAGTGACGATGAGCCATTTATTGCAGCTTTAATTTGATGTGTCCATCTCATAGGCGATCTGCCTCGTGGCCTGGTACCCTCAACCTTTCCCTGGACTGGACAAGTCGCTCAATAGCCACCTCCCCTCGTCGACATACGTGACCAAAGAAGCTAAGAATACGGGACTGTACTAAAGATGATAAACGCTGCTCGATGCCGAGTTCTCGAAGTATAGACTCGTTGGTACGGAATTCAGTCCATGATACTCCGAGCATTCTCCTCCAGCACCACATCTCTAGGGCGTCTATCTTTTTCTTCTCGACTTCCAGCAGGGTAAACGTTTCTGCAGCATACAGGAATATGGGGAATACAAGTGTCCGAACGAGCCGGATTTTTGTGGCTTTGTATATGTTGCGATTCCTCCATATTTTTCTCAACCTGTCCATTGCAGACCTAGAAATTGCCATCCGCCTCTTCACTTCGTCGACACATCCGCCGTTATTAGTGATTAAGGCTCCCAGATAAATGTACGATTGGACCACATCACAATTCGTAATTTGTGTAGTTTCTGGTGAATTGTTATTCTTGCGGTCGACAATCATCATCTTTGTCTTATTCTGGTTTATCTACGATTTACGATTAAATATAAAAAAAAATAAGATGAGACGAGTAACGTAATTTTTATTAGCGCTGTAAGTAGATATACAAAGTATTTTCTGGAACTTTTTAGTTAGGTACTCTCGCTCTCGTGAATAAAAGATTTTTTTTAAGCTATTCCCTTCTGGGCCACCACTCTGATGAAATATTTTAGTATATACATATTATGTACATATAGGTACTCAAATATACTCTATTCTACTAAAAAACTTAAAGATAAAGCAGTCAATCATAAACATCAACGTTTTGATTAATATGGAATAGCAATTTAAGGGAAAAACGTGCATCTTGAGAATAATAAGTGGTTCTAAAATATCATATTCACAACAATAAGTCTCCCGTCGGTACTATGTAGAGAATGTTACACGAAAGCTGGGAATTTTTACTCCCGTCAATAAAAGGAGCAATCATACTATATAGTCATTTTTATACTAACTTCGAAATACGGGCCGACGAAATGCTTCCCATCTCTCAGAATCGGTTAATATCAATTGAATAAAATATTCAAAGGTCATATTGTTCTTAGAAAACGTCAAGTATAACTACCTACTTACAGTGCGTGAACTGACAGAATGTGATTCGAGTTTTATACCTGTCTCGCTCACTTTTACACGGTCCAGATAAGAACCTCTCAGTTTTCACACAAACCCGAATCCCAATCTGAGAGCTAACGGACTGTACTATCATCAAAAGCCAGTCAACAACTTTTACAACAGTTTTCCTTGAAACTTATGACATTGTCCAATGAAATTGGCATTGCCAAGATAAATAAATAAATAAATATCAGACAACCTCACACAAATCGATCTAGTCCCAAATTAAGCTCAAGAAGGCTTGTGTTATGGGTACTAGACGACGATATACATACATATATACTTAAATACATATAGATAAATTTATACTTAAATACATAGAACAACCATGACCCAAGCACCTCTTTATATTCGAGTTCATCACACAAATATTTGCCCTGGCCGGAATTCAAACCCGGCACCTCCAGCTCAGGAGGCAGGTGCTTACAAACTGAGTCAACCGCGTCGTCTGTTATATATATAAGACTAGCTGTGCCCCGCGGTGTTACCCGCTCATCCCACGGGAACACTAAATTTATTCGGGATGAAAAGTATCCTATGTCCTTCCCCGGGACTGAAACTATCTACGTATATGTATACCAAATTTCATCTAAATCGGTTCAGCGGTTTAAGCGTGAAGAGGTAACAGACAGACAGACACACTTTCGCATTTATAATACTAGCTGTGCCCCGCGGTGTTACCCGCTCATCCTACGGGAACACAAAATTTATTCGGGATGAAAAGTATCCTATGTCCTTTCCCGGGTCTCAAACTATCTCCATACCAAATTTCATCTAAGTCGGTTCAGCGGTTTAAGCGTGAAGAGGTAACAGACAGACAGACAGACAGACAGACACACTTTCGCATTTATAATATTACTATGGATATAATATTAGTACCTATGGATATGGATGTTAGTTAGCCACTGCAACCGTAATGCGCCTTTCAGGTGGTCGAGCTAGCTTTTGGCCGATAGTACTCGTACTTACCATTTTAGAAGAAAATAATAGGTAATCTTAGACAAACAAAAATATTTTGAGGAGATTGTTTAAAGTGGGTAGAGTATATGCAATGAAGCGTATGGTAGCATAATTTTACAAAAAAAAATACCTCTGCTCGTCCTCCAGTTCACTGAATTAGTTGTCGTCTATTTTGGCACTGATTCGCTGTAACAGACGCGAGACGCTAGTTTTCTCTATGAAACTACTCGTATGTACTGCATAATAAACTTCGATAATAGGGTTATGTTTGACGTCACAGTCGACTTGAATGTAGCAAAGTTTAACTACAAGAAGATCCTAGCTCGACTAATTAACATTAACTTTGTAATATCGTCTTGTATACTTACCTACTTTACTTATTTATACTAAAGTATTAGGTACAGAATAAGAGATTACAAAAGGTGGTGTTTTGATGTTTACAAAAGCAGTCTGAGAACCGTAGTTGCCAACATTTCTTATCTTGAAATAGTGCTAATTTTAACTTATTTTAATTACTTTATTACCACGGATCCCAAAACCTTTATTTTCATATTATTATACTTATGTATCGAAAATTGCCCCAAAATTCACTTTGTGGAAAAAGTTGTCAGTCTCAAGGAACAAGAACTAACTAAAATTTTCATAGTAAATCGGCCTTATTAATAATCGTACGATATGACTTTCTGCGCTGCGACCTTACGTGTCACTTTATACCATACTAGCTTTTGCCAGCGACTACGTCCGCGTGGAACTTGGAAGTATGGAAGCAAACTCGTACAACACGATAGATATCCACCTAATCACCTTAATTAATAAAAGGGATTATTAAAAGCGCCTAAGCAAATGTAAGAGCAATTGTGCTTTTGGGCTAATCATTACATTTCCTACAGGGTCATCAATGTCATCACTTGTCCGGCAGAGAGCAATATGTCGTATTCAAAAATGCTAGATCTGACCTTTATCCAGTGACCTCGGGAATCGGTCAAGGCAGTTGCCTTGGACCTTTACTATTTTTGATGCTTGTCAACGATCTCCCAGCTTCCATCAATCACTCGACATGCCTTCTATTCGCGGACGATCTAAAGCTAGCATTATGCTCGTTGTTGTCTCGTTCCTCGATGATGAGAGAACTAATGTAGTCCCGGCTTGCACTCTGTGGCGTCACACTATTTTACAGCTAAAAGCAAAAACCGAACGCACCCTAACTTCCCACTGTCAGGTGTGTTCGCGCCCTGTCATTCGGTTTTTTGTGTCTCCTTATGGCGTCACGTTCTCTTCGAAAATATTTGGTTTTTATTTACTTGACTTCATTACTGTCTTTGCAAAAATGCCGAAAAGAACAGCAGAAGGGGAACACCCAAATACTCCGAAATATTTTATTCCGATTTTGCTTATTCCGATTTTCAAAACTCCGAATTTCATAATTCCTAGGAAACAAACTTCCGATTACTAAAAAACACGAAATTTATATAACCGAATTTCAAAATTCCGATTGTATATTATTCCGATATTTATAACTCCGAATAATGAAAAGCCCGAAGTGTCATTGGCCTGAAAAACAAAATTCCGATTATTAATTTTCCGAAACTTCATTACTTATTCGGAAATTTGATATTCGGGATAATGACATTCGTGTATTCAATAATCGGAAATTTCTTTCTTAGGAATTATGAAATTCGGAGTTTTGAAAATCGGAATTAGTAAATTCGGAATAAAATATTTCAGAGTATTGGGGTAAAGATTATTTACTTAACCGATTTTTTACGTTAAAACAAAAATAGAAAACGGGATTTGGACAAATGTCGAATTGGCTGAACCCCGAAAACTGTAGGTTAGGTTAGGTTTGTATTGTGACCACGTATAGCGGAGCGAGCGAAGCGAGCGGAGCGTCAGACTTGCTGAACCCCGAAAACTGTAGGTTAGGTTAGGTTTGTATTGTGACCACGTATAGCGGAGCGAGCGAAGCGAGCGGAGCGTCAGACTTGCTGAACCCCGAAAACTGTAGGTTAGGTTAGGTTTGTATTGTGACCACGTATAGCGGAGCGTCAGACTTGCTGAACCCCGAAAACTGTAGGTTAGGTTAGGTTTGTATTGTGACCACGTATAGCGGATCGTCAGACTTGCTGAACCCCGAAAACTGTAGGTTAGGTTAGGTTTGTATTGTGACCACGTATAGCGGAGCGTCAGACTTGCTGAACCCCGAAAACTGTAGGTTAGGTTAGGTTTGTATTGTGACCACGTATAGCGGAGCGTCAGACTTGCTGAACCCCGAAAACTGTAGGTTAGGTTAGGTTTGTATTGTGACCACGTATAGCGGAGCGAGCGAAGCGAGCGGAGCGTCAGACTTGCTGAACCCCGAAAACTATAGGTTAGGTTATTGGCTGGACCCCGAAAACTGTAGGTTAGGTTTTCAAATATTAGAATTCCGTATTTTGATGTTTTGTATTAATATTGACTCGGACTTTTAATTTTTCGGTGTATTAAAATTCGGAATTTTGAAAATCGGTTTTTTAGCAATCGGAATTCGTACTTGTGATAAATCGGAATATTAATAGTTCGGACTTTTTACACTTCGGTGTACAAATATTCGGAATTTTGAAATTCGTTATTATAACCATTAGGATTTTTGTAATTTCGGGAATGTAAAAATCGGATTTATGAAATGTCGGAATAATCATATTCGGAATGTTGATCCATTCGGAAATGTAAAAATCGGTATTTTGAAATTCGTGATTATAAATATCGGAATTAAGTTTTTCGTATTTATGTAGTGTACCCCAGCAGAAGAGAAGAGACTTCACTTAATACAGAAAATACGAAAATTAGAAGAAAAAATTATGAAATTACCAGATTCCGATGACGAAAGTAAGGTTATAAAAAGAAAGATAGAACAATGGGACATAAAGTCTCTGACCATCTATCACAAATAAAGCCTAGGGACATTCTGTGGGAATGTACGTGGCTAATTACTAAACTTGTGATACCGAAAGGGGTGTACTTTGGGTACACACGTGGTACACTAATAAGTCTTGGGGCATTCTGCGGGAATGCACGTGACTTAAAGAAAATCACGGAAATATTAACATATTTCTACTTTACAGATAAAGATAAAATAGAAGAAGGTGAGGTTCGTGAAAACGAACACAACGAACATCTCGATCACGACGAAAATTTGTATGAAAGTTTCATTGAGGAAAAAGAAACCGAGATGAACAACGAAGAAACTCCAGAAGAAGAGACTTTAGACGAAGAAATTTTAGACATTTTGGGTGTGGCTCCTACGCCAATTCCTAAAAAAGAGACCCTCCATAAAGACATTGCCGAAAGGTGGACAGACATCCTGTCTAAGGGCTTAAAGAAAGAAGAAAAAGAATCTATCAAGAATGATAACCCACCTTTTGAAAACGTACAAAAAATGGTTGCACCAAAATTAAACAAAGAAGTGGCTGCAGCATTAAATGATAATGCAAAGAAGAGAGATATTTTAATCGAAAACAGACAGAAACAAGTATCAACAGCTCTTGTTTGCGTTGGTCAGGCCATTCAATTATCCCTGCGGGATATAAAAGAACAAAGAATTAAAATAATTAAAAAACTTAATGAAGCAGCAAGGTTGTTATGTGACTCGCTCTTTTTAGATTCTAAGGGCCGTCGGAGCCTAGTGCTATCCGTCATAAACAAAGACTTAAAAGATTTTCTGTTAGAAACAGAGGCCGCTGAGTTTTTATTTGGGGATAACCTCACTGAGAAAATAAAGACAGCTAAAGCTGTTCAAAGATCAGGAAAGGACCTTAAGACACCTGTAACAGAGGATAAAAAGAAAACCTTTGTTAAGCGTACTGAACCCACTGAGAAGAAGTCGTCTTTAAACTGGCGGGGCCCTCCTCGGAACACAACAGAAGTTACAGAGGTCAGGAGGGCAATCATTGAACAGACAGCAATACAACATGAGAGGACCGAAGACAAGACATCAAAGAGAGGGAGGAGGAATTAGATATTTTCTTGATAATTGGAAGCAGATTTCAAGTGACCCTATTTTATTGGATTGGGTACAGGGATACAAGATCCCATTTAAGGAATATCCATACCAAGGATCAATTCCTTTGAATAATAGTTTTCCTAAATCGGAACAGATTCAAATACAATCTGAAATTAGGAAACTATTAAAAATAAATGCTATAGAAATCTGTACCCCAACACCTAATTAATTTTGTTCCCCTATTTTTATTATTAAAAAACCCAATGGGTCATTTAGGTTCATTTTAAATCTAAAGAAACTAAACACTTTTATCAGCACTGAACATTTTAAACTTGAAGATTACCGTACAGTTTGTAAGCTTATACAAAACAGGGATTATATGGTTTCCTTGGATCTCAAAGATGCTTACTATATGGTGAATATACATGAAGACAGTAAAAAATATTTGAGATTTTACTTTGAGGGAAAATACTATCAGTTTAATGTTTTATGTTTTGGATTGTGCACTGCCCCCCTGACTTTTACGAAGCTTATGAAACCTGTTGTGAGCTATTTAAGGGAAAGAGGTTACATCTCCGTGGTATACCTTGATGACTTTCTTTGTATCGGTAGCAATTATAATGAATGTCTTGATAACATGAATACAACAATTGACCTATTATCCAATTTGGGTTTTATAATAAACAAAGAAAAATGTGACTTTATTCCTAAACAGGGTTGTAAATTCCTAGGCTTTATATTTAACACATTAGATATGACTATTAGTATATCACCAGAAAAAAGACAAAATTGTTTTAATTTAATCTGTGAATTACTTTCAAAGAAACTCATTACTATAAGATTTTTAGCTCACGTTGTTGGTAAACTTGTATCAGTATGTCCTGCTATAAAATATGGTATTTTGTATACAAAGGAGCTTGAAAGGGTTAAATTTCTGTCTTTACCTAAAGAAAAACAATAACAATTATGAAACAAAAATTGCATTAAATGAACAATGCAAAAAGGATCTTAAATGGTGGTCAAAAAACATTATGAGGTCTAATAATAATATTAGAAAAAATGATTATATCTTCGAATTATTTAGTGATGCTAGTAGGACAGGTTGGGGTGCTGCATGTGGGTCTAGAAAGACAGGAGGGGTATGGACGGAACAAGAGCAGGATCTCCATATAAATTCACTGGAATTACTGGCTGCCTTTTTTGCGTTAAAGTGCTTTGCATCAGATTGCAAAGATTGCGAGATACTCCTTAGAATAGATAATATAACAGCAGTTTGTTATATAAACAGGTTAGGAGGGATTCAATATACTCACTTACATAACATAACAAAACAAATATGGCAATGGTGTGAGAGTAAGAATATATATCTTTTTGCTACATATATAAACACTAAGGATAATATAATTGCAGATTTTGAATCACGAAAACAGCTAGATAACACTGAGTGGGAACTGAATAGAATATATTTTCAACAGATAGTTTCAGCCTTTGGAAAACCAACTATAGATTTATTTGCAACCAGAACTAATAAAAAATGTGAAAAATTTATATCATGGCACCCAGATCCGGAAGCTTTTGCCATTGATGCATTCACACTGAGTTGGTCACAGTTTAATTTCTATGCATTTCCCCCATTTTCTATGATCCTTAAGACTTTGCAGAAAATTACAATAGACAAAGCCACAGGTATTGTTATAGTACCATATTGGAGCACACAACCTTGGTTTCCTCTATTTAATAAATTAATACTTAGGAATCCAATAATTTTTAATCCTACTAAAGATATGCTTATTTTGCAAAAATCCAGGGAACCACATCCATTACACAAGAGCTTAAGATTGATGGCAGGACTATTATCAGGCAGGCATTCTTAGCGTCAGGAATTAATGAAGAGGCAGCCGAAATAATGTTGGCATCTCTTTCTATCAACACATTGAAGCAATATTTACCTTGTATAGTAGCATGGGCTAATTATGCTAGTGAAAGAGGTATATCAGTATCTGATCCGGGAATTCCTAATATCATTGTATATCTCACAAAAAAGTTTCATGAAGGTTTATCATATGGTAGTTTAAACTCACTTAGATCTGCATTAGCTCTAATAATAGGCTCACAGTTAGGATCTGATGAGAGAATAAAGAGATTGTTTAGAGGTTTCTTCAAATTAAGACCTAATGCTCCTAAATATAATTACACATGGGATGTGTCTAAACTTCTTAAACATATTGAAGAGAATTATGTAGATTATAGTAAATTAGAAATGATTACTAGGAAAACAGCTGTGTTATTAATTTTAGCCACGGGCCAAAGAGTTCAAACTCTCTCACTTATCAACATAAATAATATTATTATTAAGGATGATTGTGTAACAATTAAGATAGATAAATTAATTAAGACTTCAGCACCTAATAAGTGCCAACCTTTTCTCACTTTACCTTTTTTCAATGAAAGAGCAGGAGTGTGTCCTGCCAAAGCATTAATTGATTACTTAAATGCGACTAAGGAAATCAGAAGTGCAAACACACTGTTTATATCTTTCAGAAAACCTCACAAGAGTGTATCAACCAGCACAATTAGCCGTTGGATTAAAAAATGTATGGAAGACAGTGGTATAGATATTTCCACATTTACAACACATTCTACAAGACATGCCACTACGTCTGCAGCATTTATGAAAGGTGTCAACATAGATGATATTAGACGAACGGCTGGTTGGTCTGGTGAATCCTCAGTATTCGGAAAATTTTATAACCGACCAATTGTTAACAATTCTCAATTTGCTGAAAGTATTTTTCAAGACTAATTAATGTAAGAAAAAGCCTGTACCTGATTAGGTAATAGATAATCTTATTATAATTGAATAGATTGGAAGGCTGGAAATAAAAGACTGTTATTTCTTTTAGTGTATGGTGTTTTAATTTTACAACTAATCTTTGAACATCTACATTAGTTCTCTCATCATCGAGGAACGAGACAACAACGAGCATAATTAATAGTCAAACGAACTTACCTGTACGTGAAGTTCGACTGTAATTATGTAAAGTTGTTGTCTCGTCCGAAGATGATGAGTCCCACCCATCCCCTTCATTTTGTCATAGCTTACAATTGAAGTACTTAATTTCCGTTTCCCTTGGTTGTAAAATTTAAGACTTTAAACTCGAATGACAGGGCGCGAACACACCTGACAGTGGGCGTTCGGTTTTTGCTTTTAGCTGTAAAATAGTGTGACGCCACAGAGTGCAAGCCGGGACTACATTAGTTCTCTCATCATCTTCGGACGAGACAACAACTTTACATAATTACAGTCGAACTTCACGTACAGGTAAGTTCGTTTGACTATTAATTGAATGTTACCAATCCCGAAGACAGCGCCAAGCTCCAAGAGGACATAAACAGCGTGCACTGCTGGGGTGTGAACAACAGCCTCGAGCTAAATGTTGACAAATGCTCAATCATGTCCTACACCAGGGCCCGAAATCCTCTTTCTTACCCCTATTTATTAAATGACGAACCCATGAAACGGGTCAACCTGGTGAAGGATCTCGGAACGTGGTTTGACCCTCAACTTAACTTTAATGAAATGGCAACATCACAAAGATTTGCGATTCCGCCCGAAGGTCTCTAGGATTCGTATTCAGGCAATCCAGACTATTTACCTACAGAGCTACCATAGTCGTGCTCTTTAACGCCTACGTTCGCAGCAAATTAGAAACAAACGCGATAGTGTGGAGCCCTCACGAAACCCAATACATACTCATGTTAGAGAGAATTCAGAAGTCGTTTATTCGATTTCTTTACAATAAACTCTACGGTTATTATCCAAAACTCTATCCTACGCTCTTTATCCTTGGAATGGTTGACTGTTTCTCCTTGGAAGTCCGTAGAAACACTTATATTGTTAGATACTTTCTTCAACTATTACGAGGCGAAACCTATAATCCATTCCTCTTGTCGCGAATTTCTTTCTGGGTACCCGCGGTTCCCACCATCGTCCTCCGCCCCCGGGCGCGCCCGCTGCTCGCGGTCCGGGCAACGCGTACACGGAGCCACTCTCACTCTCCACTTCATCACGCGCTGACGTTACTCAACGACATCTTGCTTAGTGACAGCGATCTGGATATATTTTTTAGCTCCGAGTCTAGGCTCATGTCCTCAATCACTGGCTACTTGGAGTCTATTGTTAGGCCTAGCTCAATTACAGCCTAACCTTATTATTATTGTTATTTTCTCTTTCTATAAATACAAATACCCATGTATACTAAGTTAATCAGCATGCTTGGTTATATACTGTAAGTGTTGATTGTAAACTTGTAAATAAAATAAATAAATAAATCATGAATTACTTACTCACTTTTCAATCTTTTTAGGGATAATTTCCAGGATGAAAACTATCCTATGTCCTTCCTCGGATCTTAAACTATCTCCATGCCAAATTTCATCAAAATCGATTCAGCGATTTAAGCGTGAAGAGGTAAAAGACAGACAGACACACTTTCGCATTTATAATATTAAGTATGGATTAAGATATTGTCGATGAAAAAAGTAAGTAAAAGGTATTATTTCTTTTTTAATCCTTTATTTGATTTTTTTCGCCCTAATAAAAATGTAAGGTGGAGCCAAATTCCCAGTTCCCTGGTAGTTGATCGTTTCGTCGCGTGAGCCCGACTTCACTAACGGAAATGCTACGACTTCGGCGGCTAGTGCCGCGGCGAGCGGTTGAGCGAGAGATCCGAGCCCGGCGGCCATATGAGTGAGTGAGACACACGTAACGCTCACCGCTGCTGCTGTCGCACAAATCGTGGCCTGGGGGCCTATGATGGTTGCGTTTATCACGTGATAAATAAGTGACAAAGCATCTGTCACTCACACTCGCATTATGTCAAAACGTGACGGATGCTATATCACTTATTTATCGCGTGATAAAAGCAACCATCATAGGGCCCCTGGCCTGTAAGAGTGAAGCGGTTACACCAACACGTGATGTATGGCGCGCCCGAAAACACGCGGCTCACATACTAATTCAGTGAATAAAGGATTTTGACCTTACAAACGGTCCGGTAGTTTTGAATTTTTGATATGTTGTCTAGGATGGTTAGTCAGTGTTTAAAATGCAAAATGCACAATTCCCCCCCCTCCGCGCCCGCCGCCATATTGAAAAAACCGGCACTTTCTTCATATTTTTGCTCATATCTTCCTTTAGGAGCATTTTAGCTAGAAGAAAGCTTCGACAATGTTATAGAGAGTTAAATTTACTACATTTTCCATTTTATATTTTGTTTCTAGGACAGATAGTTACGGAGATATGCACATTTAAAAACACTTAAGAAATTGCAATTTTCAACTCAAAAACAAACTTCTGGATTATATCTTTGTTTAGGAGCATTTTAGCTAGAACAGTGCTTGGACAATTTTGTAGAAAATTAAATTTACTATAATTTACATTTCAAATTTTGTTTCTAGGACAGATAATTACGGAGATATGTAAAAAATAAAGTTACATTTTCCGAAAATGTATGTAAAAATGGACATGAGTTTTATAAACAATTATATTTCCTACATGTTTTAATTTGTCCTAGACTAGTCCCTAACTGAATGACAGCGTTCTAAATCAAGAATTTTCAGAAATTTTCGGAAAATTCGACTTTTCCTGTTTTTTAAATGTGCATATCTCCGTAACTAACCGTCCTTGAAACAAAATTTGAAGTGTAAATTATAGTAAATTTAATTCTCTACAACATTGCCCAAGCTTTGTTGTAGCTAAAATGTTTCTAAACGAAGATATAATCCAGAAGTTTGTTTTTCAGTAGGAAATTGGGATTTTTTACGTTTTTTTAAATGTAGATATCTCCGTAACTATCTGACCTAGACAAACAATATAAAATGGAAAATGTAGTAAATTTAACTCTCTATAACATTGTCGAAGCTTTTTTCTAGCTAAAATGCTCCTAAAGGAAGATATGAGCAAAAATATGAAGAAAGTGCCGGTTTTTTCAATATGGCGGCGGGCGCGGAGGGGGGGGAATTGTGCATTTTGCATTTTAAACACTGACTAACCATCCTAGACAACATATCAAAAATTCAAAACTACCGGACCGTTTGTAAGGTCACACATAGTACTTTAGTCTCTATTCACCGTATTATACCTATCAAAATATTACGCTCGTCTGGCTTCGCCCTTAGTAAAAGTTAATGTCAATAATTCGGGAAACCCTTCAATCGAGGAATAATTTACATTTCCTTAAAGCAGTCGTGTTTTATTCGGGTCAAGTACCTACCTATACTTTTCAGGAAAAATAAAACATTTCGACTCGCATACTTCGAGGGTGAACAAGAAAACAGCACTCTTTTCACTTTTATACCACTTTCGAAATAAGTACAAAACTTAATTTGTTTCTATCTGCAACATATTATACCTATTATTGACTGAGCGAGCGAAGCGAGCTCCGTTTCATTTTGACCAAAATTATTTTGTATGTACGGATGTTTGGATGTCCAGATACTTTCCGGCTGTCCTCGCCTAGAGCTCGCATTTCTTAATTTCTCCACGAAGATATGCGGGTCGAAAACGTAAAAAAATACACATTTCTAGCATATTTTAAAACAAATACTAATCCTGCAATTCACAAGGAGTTTTAGGCAACAAAATCATATTTAACTCGATTGCAACAGCGGCAAAAACTAGTAAAAAATAAGTGTCAACATTCGAGAGTAAACGATCTCTTTCGGTAATTCTGACACCACTCCTAACAGGTAAATAAATTGAGCTCGCAAACCCGGCCGGGATGAGGACATCAAGATCCCGTTAGGTAAAGGGGCTGCATGACGACATGATAGGTCTATAAAAGAGCAGAAACAAATGGTGGGTCATAAATTGTGTCGTGCTACGCGTATGCACCTACGTAACGTAGTTAAATGGCTATATAAAGATTCGCATAGATCATCCACGAATGACCGCTCAGAGCCCTCGTCGGGGACAATGAAACGTTTTTAGGGTTCGTTCGGCACTCGTGTTTTATAGTGTCCCAGTACCTACATAAAATCAAAGTACTGTTTGCATGATTCATCAACTTTGGATGCGACCCGTTTATGAATACTACCCTCTTACAATACTACCGATTCCAGGTTCAAATGTGCCAATTTATGTAATAATTTTGTGTAACTCAACGGAAAAAATTAGGGCATTGGATTTACCATGGTCAGAATAAGCATCTCTACCAACTCACGAAACATGATTGAAATCTGAGAAAAAAAACTACAGCAATATAAAATTGGCCCATTAATCAGTGGCCATCTGATGGTCACTATTGCTATGCGATAAAATATATTATACAAAGCATCTGTCACTTTCTATCACATAATGAGAGTAAAAGTTGAGATTATTTTATCATTTACCCATGGTGTGATAAACCTCAATTTTACTACTGATCTGAATAACCGTATTACCAACATTAAGGTTACTTTAGAACTATATCGATTTATGAAAGGATATCCTTCGATATCGACAGTTGATATTTAAACAACCGTTTTCATAAAACTGTACGCGCTTCCGAAAGTTGAACCCGAAAAGGCAATTTATTTTCATCAATCACAGGCTTCAGCAAATATTTTTACAGCGTACAGAGCAGTGGACAACCCGTGCAACGCAACGGTGACCACACACTATATATATTTATCTTTATCAAGATTTTGTATGTATGCAAACACTATATAGAACATAAAATAAATATTGACAAAAACTTAAAAACAAGACACGTGTACAATTGTGAACTTACCCCTATAAGTGATTTCTTCCATTTAAATGTTGATCAAATGAGAGGGATATTAAAGTGAGAGACAAACGAACACATTAATAAGGGCAAATATGGGTAAACACGCTTTTATGGATAACCAGATGAAATATAATTCCAGGTAAATAAATATTCATGTAATTACATTATCATCATCCATCAGCAATCAGCCGATGGACGTCGACTGCTGGACAAAAGACTCCCTCAAAGTTCTACGACATGAACTAAAAATATAGAAGATAATTATAATAATAATAATAAATATTTAATAATAGCTTTATAATTCAGAATTGACGATATCAAGGACCCGAAAGTCATAACTTTTCCATGATTTATTCGTATTTTACACAAGAAACTATCAGATCAGTTTCTTTTAAAGAGGTGAAATATTTTTCTCAGAAATCTGAGCACGATGCTATACCTAATCAAATGCTTTAGAATGTTCGACTCTCAATTTTACGAAGTTTAAAATTGTAAATTCGAAACATCTGTTGCCAAAAATGATGACGGAAGAAAATGTGTCCCGGAAATATCCGTAATGGAACGGAGGAAAGACCGTCGAACACTTGGCGTGTGAAATAAAGAAAATACATGTGACTGCAGCGTATAACAAATTGGGGAATCGTTTTAAGAAATATCCTAGTGGATTTCATGAACTGACAACACGAACGCCATTCGAAGTTCCGTTATTTGTTTAGGATTTAAAATCCTAAGCTTTACAGGATTATCAGCTGACAAGTAATCTATTTTGGGTGGCTAAATGAAGTTTATCTGTTGTTTAAGCATACACAAAGTAACGAGATACTAGAATTTGTGTCGATGTTATTCTCCTTCCTAGTGAGATACAATCGAGAATTGATAACTCTTTGCATGAAAATACGAGTATTATGTCGCCTAAATCTAACTAGTTTTAAGTCTAGTAGTTCACAGTGCCTTGGTTTTATTACTATAAAGTTGTGTAACTTATATTAATAATAAATAAATGAAATAAAATAAATAAAGTTATTAATATACTGTTTTAATAATACTATGTAAAAAATACAAACCCGCTACATAAATACATTTATAGCAATGTATGCCACAACTGGTATTAAAGTCAATAAAATTTTTAAAGTTACGAAAATTTTCCATAAATCATGGTTTTCCCCAAAAAATCGGTATGAAAACTGGGCAGAAAATTGAAATTGCTTGCTTTAGTTTCCTTCCTTAAGCATATTCGTATCTATAAAGATAAAAAGTATCCGCAAGATAGAGATAACTTCCAGGCTGAATTCTTCCGCTCCTTTCAAAGCTTTTTAAGATTAAATACATAAATCGGAATGTTCTTACATTGAAAAGAGATTCCAAGAGGTATTTTTGAAGTCTCAAACAAGGTTTAGTAGCAAAAACTTTACCGGAACTTTGTCCAATTAGGCTTATGTTTTATTGGTTTCCTTTTCCCATATTTTAAATACCGAAGCAAGATCTAAAATAAGGCTTATTTATCGTAGTAAATTTTTTTAACTCCATGTTTACCCACAAACGCTTCATTAAACATGTCATCAAAAGCGTTGTTCTCTGAAATGTTTAACTTTTTGGGAATTGTCATATATATAGCAAACCTAGGTATCCTAACCCCTAACTAAACTCTATGCTAGAAGCGTTTACGATGATCAAAAATGGTATGTAAATCACGTACCTCCACCATCCACGTACCTAATGATATTTCTATAAAATTATCTAGCATATAACGAAAATGTCATCAAAACCACATCGAAACGAAACCAGGCTTTTGTATAAATATAAGAGACTGGGAACCCATCTTTCCAAGGAAAGCTCAATAGCCACAATACTTAATCCAAAAAACACGGTACGAATAACAAGAGTAAATTCACGAGCGAAGCTGGGGGAAATGTGCACACAACATTACAAATGCCTCTTCGTAACGTCTAGTTTCAGGCTCTGAATAGCGCATTTGTTAACTTTGAGTTGAATTAGCCCGCAGTTTTCGTTGCTTTTAATGAGACATGTTCGGAGACGGATGGGCCAGATTATGACACATTCTAGCTAGACAATCGCCATCAGACGAACATTTTGTGTGCACACGGATTATTCTTCAGCTCGCAAAGTTTATGGAAATAACATGTCATTAGGTCACTGAATTAAGTCCGCGTGGCGCGTATATCTATTTTCTTTACATTTGCCGGGTAAAAAGTATCCATCTTTAGACCTCTAGTTATTCCTGTACCAAAATTGGTAAAAATTCGTCCAGCCGTTTCCATTTCTGCCAACAGATGTCGCTGTACGGTGTACGGCTGACGTCGTTCGCTCGTACAAATCCTGCATGGATCTGTTAAGATTTTCCTTGAAATAATGACCCCTCTTCAAAGAAAAATAAATACAATACAACTTGTGGATGTTCGCAAAACAACTGGATAGACGGATCTATATTGGTACACTGCAGTGGTGGCGCGGCGTGAAACAAACCATCTGGGTAAGCCAGGACCGTTTATTATTTTATCAATAACAATGCGCATAATTTTCTAAAATGGAGAATCCGGTGGGATGCAGCTTCTATGGACGCCTCGCCACTGGTACACTAGTAACTACAGGATGGTTATAGAATGAAGGAATATAAGAGGCTTATTCCTTTAAAAAAAAATGTTTTTAACATTATGGCAAATTATATTGATAATTTCAAACAACTTCTTGAAGCAAATAATACTTTTCCCTAAATTCTAGAAAGTAACATAGCTGTTACATGCTTTCATTGCGTGCAGTCGAAAATAAGTTAAAAAGCCTGTTTTCTGTGCGAATTTTGTTAAATTCGAGTAGTTTTTGAAACAAAAATTATCAATGAAAAATTTAAACTGTAGGTTTCAAATATATATCAATAAATCGCAATTGCCCTGTTCTAAGTAGTAACATTGATAGTATGTTAGGAAAGATGTTTTATCATAGAGAAAAAAGTTCTAAAACCATCAGCATTTTTGAACGGATAAGGAGCCATAAGGGGTTGTTTTTTTTCTAACAAGCGAAGTTGCCTTCTGGGCTGATAAATACCACCCACGGAAACGGTATAAAAATGTGCAGCAATAAAGTTAACGTTACGTGGAACGTCGTCAAGTAATTACGTCACTTTGTTTAGCGCTTTATTAGAATGTTAAACAGCTGTTACATATTAATTATGCAGGTTGTATTAAAGGATTTGTATTATTCCTTTCATTTCAACTCTTATCATAAATGTTAATTTGTAAACAGACTCGAAAATAAAGCCATACGATAATAATAATAATTTCAACTCTTCTTTTATTTCGACTGAAGGTCTTGTAAGCATCAAGGTCATAAATAAAAAAAAATAAAAAAAACTTCTTTTATTCCGGAACTTTACTATATCCTTCACATTTGTCTATAAGAAAATGGTCACTATTATATTTAATAAATAGAATAGTGACCATTTTAGATTATTTACAATTGACAAGATTTCATATTTTTAAGACTACAATTTTATTACTTTTTTTTATTCTGCTTAGAAAGAAGACATAATCTCTGTTTTTATATTTTTCCTAAGATTACTAATTATTTTATTATCAAAATAACTCTATGCTGGTGTCTAATAAAAAAAAACGTTGAGCTTGACATTATTGACATCTTAGTTTTTTCCGCGGATAGGTCGGAGACTAAATAAAAATAAATAAATATTAAGGGACATTCTTACACAAATCGACCTAGTCCCAAACTGCAAACTAAGCAAAGCTTGTACTATGGGTACTAGACGACGATATACATAATATATAAATACATACAAAGATAACATCCACATCCATGACCCAAGAACAAATATTTGCACAAATATTTGCCCCGGCCGGGATTCGAACCCGGGACCGCCGACTCAGTAGGCAGGTGTCTAGCAACCGAGCCAAACGCGTCGTCAAACTATAACTCTATACTCGAGCTGCCATTCTCGGTTTAATAATAATAATATCTCTATACACGCATATAGTTGTCGTAGATTTCGCTTATTTTATGTAGGTATTTTCTTTTATACATATAGAAAAATAAATTAAAAAAAATATGTTTAGGGTGTGCACGACACAAAGCTCTGTCGATCTCTTTATTAATTTCCACCTGTTAGAAATATGAAACGTTGTCAATTGTGTATCGGAACGACACAGCTCCAATGCGTGTAACTCGGTCAAACTTCAACTGCCATCGATAATACGGTTGAAGTAACTATATTTTATCAGCGTACAAGTGCGGCAATAAAAGGGCAGAGGGTCACAAATCTGTGTCAGTGCCGCCATCGGCCACATTGTGTTTTATCTCGCCCTGAACACTGGGCATCCGGTAAGAAAGGATTGAGAAATAGCCCATCGAAGCGTCATATTGTCATTTTCTGTAACTAGTCTAACTACTTACATTGATTGTTTATAGTTAGGAAATGTACGTTCAATTTTATTTTTCACTAGCAACCGCCCCGGCTTCGCACGGGTGTAATGCTATTTTATGCATGTATTTTATACATATAAACCTTCATCTTGAATACTCTATCAATTAAAAAAACGCATCAAATCCGTTGCGTAGTTTTAAAGATCTAAGCATACATAGGGACAGACAGACAGACAGCAAGAAGCGACTGTATTATACTATGTAGTGATTATCATCATCGACATCAACTGCTGGACATAGGCCTCCACAAAGATGACTAGCATAATTTACGGGGACCTTAACAACATCGTTGGTCCAACGGCTGACGCACACTGCGTTTTTACGTTTTTGGCCTCAGATTTAAAACCCATACATCACATTAATTGAATCAGGTATTACTTTGCGGAAATCCACATTAATTAAAACAATAATATTGCTTTGCTAATCCGCGATATAATAACGTGCTTTGCTGAAGATTGTTTCAGCTGTCCGAATCCAGACCGCCAACATCTGCTGATGATGTCGAGACTTATAGAGGTCCCAAATAAAATGTCTAGAAAGTTTTGTTATATTTATTTGCGTATCTATTTTTCTTTTTCTTACATTAAATGCATGAATGCAAGAAACAATAAGCAAATAAGCATAACGGTTTAGCACTAAATAACTGGCACGTTATCGCGGATAAATAAGGCAATATTGTTTTAACCCATACACCACATTAATCATTGGTTCTTCGTGTTATATGCCCAGTCTATTGCCATTCCAATGTGCTTACCCGCTCTGAGATTTACTTATGTATACATTTCTGATATTCCGAGCATTGAAAAGATCAAACAAACTAAAGTATTAAATCAAGTTTAAGTCTGGCCTCTGGCTCATTTTGGTCTAGACATCTTTTCACGCATCAACTTCTTTGAATGTTTCTCTTTCTTGGTAAATTCAATCGTGCCCTAATAGGTATTACAACCGAGAGATGATAAACTAAATGGATCAATTTCTAATTGAATTGAAATTGTTTTTTTTAGGGTTCCGTACCCAAAGGGTAAAAACGGGACCCTATTACTGAGACTTCGCCGTCCGTCCGTCTGTCACCAGGCTGTATCTCAACAACGGTGATAGCTAGACAGTTGAAATTTTCACAGATGATGTATTTCTATTGCCGCTATAACAACAAATACTAAAAATAAAATAAAATAAATATTTAAGGGGGGCTCCCATACAACAAACTTGTTATAAATTATATACAGGGTGTCCCAAGAAGTAGTGATATACTGAAGCTGGGAGGTAGAGGAGCTAGAGGGCTATCTAAATCACCCCTATGTATGTTCCGCGATTTTTCGTATTTTCGGAGTTATGACTTGTTTTTTAATTTTTCATTTATCGCCGAGTACGATGAGATTTTTATTTATGGTGACGTGAATTATTGCGGTAGATGCTTGATTTTTTTGTGTGCTAAGCTGATAGATAGTTAGGCCAATTCAGTATGGTAACAATTACTATCGTTAGATCTTTGAATGGAATAAAAAAAATATTAAATGCCAAGAAAGATAAAATTACCCAGTATGTTCACAACTTCAAGGGCCTTTAAAAAAATTAAATCACATGAAAAAAAATTACCGTTTGGCTTTTAAAAACTTGCTCTATCTATCAGGTAGCTACCCTGAAAATTTCATTTTATTATTCATAAGGCTTCAATCAAAAAATTGAAATCTAAATGTGGTATGTGCAAAATTTTAATTTACATGATGATTAATGCAAACAAAGTAAAACCAATTACAAGGTGTTTAATTACAAGAAATTTTCAAAATGGCCCCCTGTTACCCCGAAAGATGGATTGGTCGTTGCGGCCGGGGTGACGCCTGCCTTATAGCCTGGCCTCCACGGTCCCCCGACCTAAACCTCATTGATTTTTTTTGTATGGGGATACTACAAAGACCTCGTCTACTCGAGAGAATACCGCAATTTGGACGAGTTAACCCGGAAATAGGTCAACCGCCGAATCCAACTCGGCTGGGCAGCGTTCGGGAAACTACGCAATGTCTTTTCGTCCGACATACCTCAGTGCCTCAAGACGAAAGTCTTCAACCCATGTGTGTTACCAGTGATGACTTACGGCACCGAAACGTGGTCTTTCACTATCGGCCTCATCTCAAAGCTCAAAGTCGCTCAACGTGCAATGGAGAGGGCTATGCTCGGGGTGTCTCTACGTGATCGAATGAGAAATGAGGAAATCCGTAGACGAACTAAAGTGACCGATATAGCTCACCGGATTAGCAAGTGGCAATGGGCAGGCCACATAGCACGCAGAGCAGATGGCCGATGGGGCCGAAAAGTGCTCGAGTGGAGACCTCGGACCAGCAAGCGCAGCGTAGGACGTCCACCTACAAGATGGACAGATGACCTTATAAAGGTCGCCGGAAGGCGCTGGATGCAGGTCGCTTCCAACCGGTATATATGGAAGTCCAAAGGGGAGGCCTATGTTCAGCAGTGGACGTCCTATGGCTGAGATGATGATGATGATGAACCCGGAAATTGAGAGTAGCAGAAGAAACCATTAAAAATAATAGAAGTGCATTCAGACGTTTAAAAGACAACTTTTTCCGGCGATGTCGCACTTGCATTGAGCAACAGGGGGGCCATTTTGAAAATTTCTTGTAATTAAACACCTTGTAATTGGTTTTACTCTGTTTGCATTAATCATCATGTAAATTAAAATTTTGCACATACCACATTTAGATTTCAATTTTTTGATTGAAGCCTTATGAATAATAAAATGAAATTTTCAGGGTAGCTACCTGATAGATAGAGCAAGTTTTTAAAAGCCAAACGGTAATTTTTTTTCATGTGATTTAATTTTTTTAAAGGCCCTTGAAGTTGTGAACATACTGGGTAATTTTATCTTTCTTGGCATTTAATATTTTTTTTATTCCATTCAAAGATCTAACGATAGTAATTGTTACCATACTGAATTGGCCTATCTATCAGCTTAGCACACAAAAAAAATCAAGCATTTACCGCAATAATTCACGTCACCATAAATAAAAATCTGATCGTACTCGGCGATAGGTGAAAAATTAAAAAACAAGTCATAACTCCGAAAATACGAAGAATCGTGGAACATGAATGGGGGTGATTTAGATAGCCCTCTAGCTCCTCTACCTCCCAGCTTCAGTATATCACTACTTCTTGGGACATCCTGTATATACAAATACAAATACAAATAATTTATTTGCCAATAAAAGTGCTTATTTCTACTTACATTTTTGATGTTACTTATTATGGTAAAAACCAAAGTTAAGTAAGCGTCCACTGACCCCCGTACTAGTGTGAACTGTATCACGGTAGGTCAGGATTCACTGTCCTTATCACTTAGTTTTAACAATTATTTTTAAACTGCTTTTATTTACAATAAAAGGTAACAAAACTTAACATTTGAGGGTATAAATATAACCACAAAATAAACTAAACTACAGAGATGATTAAAGCAATGCAAGGTTAAACATAAAAACAATGCAGATGCGGCAGTTGCCGTGCTGGTTTAGTGGTAAACAAGTAGTATATGCAAAGACTTAAGATTATTTTTAATAATTATTATATTTTAAGCGAGCTTGTATATGTGTACCTATGTTTAAGTAGTGTGAATAAGTGTGTGTGTACGTGTGTGTATGTGTGTGTATGCGTGTGTGTGTGTGTGTGTGTGTGTGTGTGTGTGTTCGTTACACCGCGATTTTTAGGAGTTGTTCTGTGTTTTCGTAATTCAATTTTTGTAAATACGATACTAATAACTTTTTACATGAATGTACATTTAATGTTCTAATTTGAATTTCTCCACTTAATTTGTTATATAAAGTAGGACCTAATACATTAATAAATTTTTTTGCGAATTTTGTTTTGTGTGATGGAATAGAGTAGACGAGGTCATTTCTCCTTCTTGTCTGAGAAAAATCGGGAACAGATTTGTGTTGTTTCATTACTAGTTAACTGTAAGTACATTGATGTTCTGGTAAAGTGCTGTTGTTGGATACCGGAATTTGTTAAATGTCATTACCTTCAGCACTGCGCGTTGGGCTCTTTCGAGCCGCAGCATGGAGGATTTTGATGCACCTCCCCAGGCAGTTATACAATAAGACGTCACTGATTGGCAAAGAGCATAGTAAGTAGATAGTAATAGTTTCTTGTCACATACGTGTCTAAGGTGTTTGAATATGTATATCATTTTTCTAATTTTACCAGCAAGATTAATTATATGCTCACGCCAACAGAGGTTTTTGTCTAGTAGGACTCCGAGGTACCTAATGGATGTGGTTTCTGAAATTACTTGGCAAGCGCAGGAAGCAGCTTCTTGACAAGAATGTATTTTAATCGATATGTTTTTTGATAGTAATGTCTTGTTGTTCTTTATACTGAATGGTATAACTTTCGTTTTTGTGTAATTTAATGTAAGGAGGTTAAAAGAAAGCCACTCATATACAAGGTTAAAACCATTCTGTGCTAAGCTATTTACTTGCTCCCATGAGTCTCCATGGAACAAAACGACGGTGTCATCAGCAAAGGCTATTATATTAGAATTAACAAGACTAAGGCGACACAGGTCATCAATATAAATAAGGAATAGCGTTGGACCTAAAACGCTACCTTGCGGCACGCTGTATTCTATATTTTCTTCATTACTGTACATATCTCCAACCCTTACTGACTGTGTTCTATTTGCTAGGTAATTACTTAGAAGTAGCAGCGGAGTACCCCTTATACCTATGTTCTCCATTTTCTTAATAAGCAATGGTACGGACACTGTGTCGAAAGCTTTTGTCAAATCCAAAAAGATGCCAATAGTTTTTTTATTACTGTCGAGTTTTTCAGTAATATAGCTAGTTAGTTGCTGTACTGCATCTTCAGTAGATCTGTGTTCTCTAAAACCATGTTGATTTTGACTAAGCAAATTATTGTTTTCAAGGTAGCTTTTCAATCTTTTATTAATAATCTTTTCTAATATCTTCGCTAAAGAGGGTAGAAGTGAAATGGGTCTATAATTAGAGATGCAGTCTTTGTCACCAGACTTATATATAGGAATGACAACTGATCGATATGTATAGGTACGGAACCCTTCATGCGCGAGTCGGGCTCGCACTTGCCCAATTTATTTTATATTTGCGTACTTTAATCTGTCAATTATAATTTCACAGACAAAATCACATTAACGCACTTTTTAATCCAATACCAAAATTCTATACTCTATGGTACCCGCTACAGAACTTTAAATTCATAAGACATCTCTCTACTCAACTCTAATAATATCAAAAAGAGAACATCAGCATATTTGATTTAAAAAAAAGCACGCTACTCACTTCACTGATTGGTTGAAATTACTTGTCAAAAAATTTACCAATCACGAGGCAGCCGCCATTACCATCGCGATAAAAAAAAAATTTAATAGTTTTAGTTGAACGAAAAAGGTTATAGTAGAGTTGCTAAGCCGCGAAATTGTGCGCATCGGGTTACAAGCATGAAATTTCTACCACACATAGATCGTTCCACGGTGATTATTTTCAGATGTGGAGGGAAGTCAGATTCGTCCCCTGTGTGGTGGGAGAGCGGGGTGAAGAGGACCAAGTACTGCTCTTTTTCTTCTTTTTATTACTGATCAGTTAAGGCTATTAGGGCTTGTGCGACATCGTTTTCGTGTAAAATAGATATCAGCTATTAATTTTTCATGTATATTTAAGAATAGTTTCATATAAAATTTTGGGTTTATTGCTGAAAAGGTAAAAATCACAACAAGTTTTTTTTATTCAGAACGATAAATTAGTTTTCTATCCTGAATACAATTTAAGATTTACAATTTAAAAAAATATTACTAAACAGCAAATTTAATCTTGTTTTTAAAAATGTATACATATTGGGCACATCTGATACAAAAAGTACCTTGAAAAAAATGTTGATGTTAAGCTTAGCCTGCGTGTTCTAGTACATTTTGCTAAGTCGCGAAATTGTGTACATCGGGATACAACCACGATATTTCTACCACAGATAGAGTATTCTGCCGTTATTATTTTCAGATGTGGAAGGAAGTCAGATTCGTCCCCTGTGCGGCGGGAAAGCGGGGTGAATAGGACAAAGGAGTCCTCTTTTTCTTTTTATATTACTGATCAGATAACGCTACTAGGACTTGTGTGGTATCGTTTTCGTGTAAAACAGATATCAGCAATTCATTTTTCATGTTATTTATTCATAGTCATCATCCTCCTAGCTTTTGTCCCATTTTTTGAGAATGAATTCTCAATCGGGGTCGGCTACCTAAATCCCAAGATGTGGCGTAGGCACTTGTTTTTACGCAAGCGACTGCCATCTGACCTTCCAACCCAGAGGGGAAACTAGGCCTTATTTGGGCTTAGGTGGTTTCCTCACGATGTTTTCCTTCACCGAAAAGCGAGTGGTAAATATCAAATGACATTCCGTACATAAGTTCCGAAAAACTCATTGGTACGGGCCGGGTTCGAACCCGCGACCTCCGGATTGAAAGTCGCATGCCCTAACCACTAGGCTACCACCGCTTCTGGTTATTTATTCATAGTACGATATAAAAATATGGTTGTATATCCGAAATTGTAAAAATCACAACTAGTTTTTTTTATTCAGGGAGATAAATTAGTTATATTTTCTGAATATTTACAACTAAGAAAAATATTCCAAAATAGAAAATTTAATCTAGTTTCTAAAAATATATACATATTGGGCACTCTTCATACAAACAGTAACTTAAATAAATTGTTGATGTTGAGATTAGCCCGCAGCTCGTGATACATTAGCAAAAAAATATTTTGTTTTTATTACATTAATTTGTTTTTCTAGGACGTATATAGTAAATATTATATGTAAAAGCATGTTAATAATCATTATTTAATGTATTTAATGAAGCGAAATAGGATGCGTTCGAAGATTTACGTTGGTTACGCCGACGTAAAGATATATTTTAAGCTACTGTTTGTATGAGAAGTGCCCAACATGCATATATTTATAGAAACCAGATTAAATGAGCTTTTTGAAATAATAATAATAATTTGAAAATGTTCACGAAATTGAACTAATTTACCTCACTGAATACAAGAACTTGTTGTGATTTTTACCTTTTCGGCCATTACACCCATATTTTTATATAGAACTATACAAAAATAACATAAAAAATTAATTTCTGATATTTGTTTTACCCGGAAACGATACCAAACACGTCCTGGTAGACTTAACTGACCAGCAATAAAGAAAGAAAATAGGGATACTTGGCCGTATTCACTCCGCTCTACCGCCTCACAGGGGACGAATCTGACTTCCCTCCACATCTGAAAATAATCAGCGTGGAACACTCTATCTGTGGTAGAAATTTCATGCTTGTAACCCGATGCGCACAATTATGTTAGAAAACAGCGGACTAACAACTCTACTATTACTTCAAAAATAAAAATTCATAGTGATTAAAAAAAAAAAAAAAGCATTTATTTCAGACAAATTAATCCATATATTGTTAGTATTACAAATATAACTTAAATAACTATGTTAGTGCCTAAACTAATGTGTTGAGAGGTCCAGTGCCTGATTAGTGCACTGTCCCATCTCTCCGCCACGACAGTCAGGAGACTGTGGCGGCTGTCGCGCACTCTGCGGAGCGTCGCGGCGCAGCAAAAAATGTTTTTTCGTGTTTTGCTCGTATAAAAAGTATTTTATGCAATACTTACACAATTAGGTCTTAAAATCTCGGCAAGGCTCGTGACCTAAACGCAGTGCTCGACTTTAAGAGCCTTTAATGTGCAACGATTGCATAAAATACTATACTGAAATCAATTAGATGTAATTTTCTACATCAATTTTTTTTAACTTACATATCTTTATTAGTTATTCATAGTCAAAATCTTTTTGATCTATGGGTCGTTATGTCGTTATTTATTGAAATTTTCAAAATTGAAAATTTTCCTCTTTGGAAGATTTCCTTTTTTTCCTTCTATATATATGTTCCGGTGACTTCAAGCTTCTAATTACACTTATATTAAGATCATCATCACAATTTGTCAAGTAGGCAAAGAGCTCCATGGCTGAAACTGGGTCGCCTTAACTATGAAACGTTAAACAAATGGACGTTGACAGGGGTATCTTTATGTGAGCAAAAAGTTCTAATAATATAACATCATTCAAAGGAAAATGGGTAAGCGCCCTCACAAATGTGAACACATGTTTTTTTCTGGTTAGTCTCGCGGTGATACCGCTCACAAGGTAACTCTATATGTCCACTTATGCCTGAAGAGGTATTAGCAAATGCTTTAGGACCATTGCCGTGGAATACGTCCAAGTCATCCAACGTAACCAGGATGACTGATATTGAATTCTAAATCACTTTGTTGTTGTATGAATAAAAATAGCCGAAATATAGAAAAAAAAAGATAAAAAAGCCGAAATATAGAAAAATAAAATAGATACTAGGTATAATGTTTACCTTATATACAAGTTACTTTTAGTTTATTTAGTCGATTTTGCCTACATTGTTTTTACTTACAGTTTAGTTTGTAACTAAATAAGTTCAGCATTTAGATACTCTTCTAATTTTTACTAAACATGTTGGAAACTCAATAGATTGCCAACCTTTTAAATGGTTATATAAATAACATTCTTTGTAATAAAGTAATCAAATCAAAACACGTTTTCCGGTTGTCTTCAATATTTCATTGGAATAATATTTATGGCTTCAACAATCCTCGTTTACCTGTTATGACTAATATATAGAATTCATAATTAATTCCAAAATTTTCATATTTCGTTTATTTGATTTTTTTACGGAAAATATAGCAAATAAATATTAGATATAAAAAGGTAGTAATTATTTTGTAGATGAGTTAGTAATTAGTTAGTTAGACCCTTATTCAACCTGAGTATTAGATACGGATATTTAATATTTCCTAAATAAAATGATACTTTAGTTTTACTTTTACAATTATTGAGATTTTTTTCGTCTGCCCTCAGCTCGTCAGTCCTCCGATTTTTGTAACTAGCAGCTAATATTGGTTAGCAAATCTTTATTTTGTGTAGAAAGTAAAAGTAGATAAACACATTTTTAGGGTTCCGTATCTGAATCGGCAAAATAGGAACCCTTATAGAATCAATTTCTTGTCAGTCTGTCTGTCCGTCTGTCAACCCCCTTTCCTCAAGAATGCATGGCGGTATCAAGCTGAAATTAATAAACACTGCCGTGAGAAAATCTAACTTCGAACTTAACGCCATTAAAAGATACGAATGTTTATAGCTTTTCTAAATTAAGTAAGTAATTGCTATTTGCAAGAGATGATAATAAAATAGTACTTACTTTTATAAACTCTGACACAAACAAAGTTAGCCGGTGTCGCGGAAAATAGAACCGATTATAACGATGCGATGTTGAACTTTAACTTTTTAAATTGATTGTGTCACTCTGCGCTTTCTAGCTTCTGCACAATTTTGTTCAATGAACACGTTTTATCTCTGTAAGGAGATTTATAAAACCAAGATTATCTATGACTCTGAATATCCATCGCACGATGCTTAATAAATAAGCATTATGTTCCTTTCAAAATCCACACCCAATATTTCGTTCTGTGAGTAGGCCACAATGAAATTGACACTTCACAAGAAGAGACCGCTTTTGAGAAGTAAGCCGAAAGAAACTAAACATTTAATACTTTTTCGTAAATCATATACTTGAATTTCGGGGTTAAAGATGAAATACGCCAATTTTCATAATAATCCCCTTACATCGCTTTTAAATCTTTTGGATTTAAGGATGGCAGATATCCCTTTTATGAAATTTATCATTGGCTATGCAAATGCTACAAATTTTTTATTTCACGTAAAAATGCTGAAAACCGACGCCCGCTGAATCGCAATTCGCATCATAGAACTTACCAGTTCTTCAATCACCACTGTCATCAATTAAGAACCGAATCATCTTGAGCTTGAAAGGAACGAAATCATGTTCTGAGCCGAGACCCTCATAGGGGAAGGGGGGGGTGAAATCGGATAGTGGGAAAAACCAGATAGCAGTTTATTTCACATTTTAGCTATACCCGTATCGCTTTGGCAGACTAGAAACTTTCCGTAGATAGCGCTCAGTCCGCTTGCAAATGGCGTCCAGTGTTGTTTAGTGTTTAGCGTCCGCGGCGTTGAAAAAAAATAAAAACAAAGGTAATTGATATAATATTTTGGCACATTTTAACACGAATCAAACCAGTAACTGTTTAATACCCGGGTTAATACCTGAATAAACAAATATTTTATTTATTTATTTAAGAATTTGTATGGGAACTATGTATATTTGAGCCACTATTTTAGTTTTTATTTCCCATGTTGATCGATGATGTTTATATAATGTATTGACATGTAAAATGTTGACATTTTATTAATAAATGAGTATGAGTATGATAAATCAATACGAAATTTTGTGATTTGTAAAAACATGGCCGTAGGGTGCTACCAGATGGGGTGATGTCGGGTATCCGATTTCAACACAACAATTATTTTGTCTTACATTAACTATCGATTCTATTTTCTTTTCACAGATATGTTCAAAAATGCCGTGAATTTATGTGAAACATTGTAATAGACTGGAATGGTCCGAATCCTTTTAGAAATTAATGCCAGTATAGAAGGAAGAATGGGATATTTTCGAGCCGCAGATACATATAGCACATGTTCTACAGATAGCTGGATACAATGCACGGTTTGTTTAAAATGGGCCCACGAAGGCTGCACCGGGTGTACTCCACAAGAATTGTTATTTTATATTTGTAATGGATGCAAATAATTGGTATCCGCTTTAACCCCACCTTTGAAAATACGGTATCCAGTTTTACCCACATAAAGGATGAAATCGGATTCTACAATTTATAATAACTTATTGTTGATTTATTTCATAAGAAATAACTTGAACTCTTTAATTATGTGCCAAAACTTAACAAATACGTTGTAGATTTTGATGTTAATTTGTTTTTAAATATATCTCTGCTCAATAATTAACAACGATTTTTTTTCCTTACCTATCCGGAGTCACTCCCCCTTCCCCTATTTATTTATTTATTTTAGGGATAACAAAAAACCATACAATATGTATTACAATCAGAGTTACATTCAATAGGTATTACAATATGCATAGCCAACAGCATTATCCACGGGTTACTTTTAAATAGGTTAGGTTGTCAAAAGTGGAACAGTTGTACAAACTTAAGGATTAGAATATTATTAAAGTTGCTTTACTGAAAGCAGAAAAACAAGTACAAAATGTGAACCTGGTTATCTGATGTGAACTCTGTGTGGTACTCACTCCACCAAGACGCACTTCTCTTTTTTGTTATGTCGAGTGGGGCAATCGTTAAAAGTGAACAGGTCGGTTAAAAGTGAACAGGTCGGCCCTATAACCCTTCATTTTAACCACCCGTGTTTTCAGATAATTGAATGCAAAACCTTCAAATCTTTCCATTTCCAACAATTTGTAGTAAGAGAAGTTTCACATTCTAATTAATTATGTAGGTATTCGGATCCCGGTCTCGGAACAGGTTCGGGCGACACGTGTTTTGAGCGGATAACAAATTTAAGAGCTTCCGGCTACGGAGGATTACTCGGGTCTGAACCTACCCTTTACCCACAATGGCTCCATACTAAAAATTAGTAGGTACTTAATAGTTATAATTACGCGGTGGTTATTAGGCAACTGCGTAATGAGCCGACGGTCCTGGGTTCGAATCCCGGCAAGGGCAAGTATTTGTGTGATGAACTCGAATTTTTTGTATTTATCTATATTAGAATGTTTATCGTCGTCTAGTGTCCATAACACAAGCCTACTAGAGCTTACTGTGGGACTAGATTGATGTGTGTGAGGTTGTCCGACATTTATTATTATTTATAAATAAAGAATATTTCAGTTAAAATTATTTTCATGGGCAGATTCATCATAGGTAAAAGAAATGACCCAAAAACGCAATAAAAAGAGATGCTCAAGTAACGGGGTTTAAAAATTTTAACTGAGAAAATATAACGCAATTAAATTCCCAGACTACTGGAGTGATTTATTAGTACATTATGACACCTTAAGCTAAGTTTAATTGTACGCGTCACGTCTTATGTGACTTATGTAAATCCCATTCTGCTCAACCACTCAAGTATACTTACTTGTCCCCTTCCTAGATTCAGTTTTTATTTTGAATTTGATAATCATCTACATTTCTTTTTCTATTTCATTTTGTTTCCTTTTTTTTAAACGAATTTTATCTCATTTTCAGTATTTTATTTCTCTTTTAGATATCGCTCGAGATATAGCATACAGGAAGAGGTACCTAGGGTCTCCAAGCACCCTACACGTAGCAACATAAAGACTTTGTTTGGTTTCGTGTAGGACTTGCGGTGGTCAGAGTAGCGCTACCCCCTTTTCACGCAAAATAGGCACGATGGATTGCGACTTGCGGAAAAAGCCCAGATAACTATAGTTATCGCTCCGAACGCTTGCCCCGACCCTGGCGTGAGGCCGGTCGGTGTGGACCCGGCTACTCGTATAAGGATCGCTACCTTGCCCCAACGGATCGTGTAATTTAGGAAAAATGCTACAGGCATATCTGGATCACGCAACATCTGGCCTTGTTAATTGAGCCCGAGTGTATTTCCAATTCGTGGATGTGCATAAAATGTTATTGGCTTTATGGAGGCAGGATTAAATGCAAGACGTGTTTTACTATATAATTATATACTCGTATTACCTGATTCAAAAATCGTAGTGCACCTCTTCAGGTCCTAACGAAGATCTGTTTTTAAATAGCGGGTTCTGATCTTCAGTAGGCACCTAATTTATCTAGTGCGTGTCAATATCTAAGTTATTTTACCTATAGAAGTGAATATGTTTTATATATTTACATAAAATAAAAAGTGTGGGACAGTCTTCCAAAAGAGCGTAGGTATTCCAAAAAAACCCGAACCTCTGTTTCTTCCAAAACTTGACGTTTTGGGTTCATCCTACTCAGAAAATGCTATCGTTTTCAATGTGAAGAATAAAAAAGTGTCCCAAAATTTAAAAAAAAACTTAAGTTCTGGAAGAAACAGGGATTCGGGATTTTTTCGGCAAACGCCCAAAAATCAAAGTCCAAATAAGAAATATACAAGGGTACAACATGGGTAATAGCGACGGTGTACATACATTTTACGTAGTTATCTACATACATAAATTAAGTATTGTACTTTGTGTACTTTGGTAACATCTTCGTCACACAAATACTTACCCTAGCAGGGAATTGAACAAAAGACCGCCAGCTTTGTATACGCTTCATCGTTAGCCAAACATTATGTACCTACAGATACTAGATATGGATGTAATTGAAGTGTTAGAGTTGGCTAGTGGGTAACATAATACTATAACATGATAAGACTTGCATGCATTAACCCCCTCCCCCGAGTCGGAGGTCACTCTCCCCGAAATCTAATCCCGTTGCTAGCCTGCTTGGAGTAGATTATCCACGGTTAAATACATAGCACTCCGACCTGTGCCAGGGCTAGTGTTGCCAAATGTACAGTCCGAGCTCTGAGGAATGATAAGGAATGTCGACCTAATGAGCTAGAGTTGTGATTTAGCCGGTTCACACCCGCCCGTTCTTCAGCCCCCGATTCCTCGGAACTCGCACGGACTGTGATTTGCTGAAAATCAAGACCACGTTGTCCACATTGAAAATGAAATCAGCATAACAGATTTTGAATCGGGACAGTACACAAAACGAAGTCATTGGCAAACGATGTCATTCCCTGTCTCGATGTTATATTTATTTTCCTCTTCTCCCTACTTTTCTTAAATTTATATAATATATACTCGCTCAACTATTTAGCTAAAAATAAACACAATTGGCGTCCCGATCAAGGGTAAGTCAGGACGTGTTCGTAGACCCCTTAAAATCGGGACATCTGGCAAGACTAGCCAAGGCCTAGATTGTATTTGTAAGTACTCGTTAATCCACGGTCCGGCTTATCAAGAATGTTTATGTGGATATATTGGTGTAATGTTTGACGATGCATAGACAGGGTATGCAACCATTGGAAGGGTAGGTGAACCGTCTATGTATGGTTGAACAGTAGGTACCAATGAACATTCCGTAATAAATATTAGTGTGCTGAGTCGATTCCATTTTTGCAACCTGGACACCATTTAGTTCATAGCATTATTAGATAGGTACACAAATAAACACCCAATGAACATTCCGTAATAAATATTAGTGTGCTGAGTCGATTCCATTTTTGCAACCTGGACACCATTTAGTTCATAGCATTATTAGATAGGTAAGTTAAATGTCACTGATAAAATGCAATTTGTTTGTTTAAATATAAAATTTTAATGGTTTGCGAAATAAATGTATCGTGTTGGAGGTCTTCAGATCTTCTACTTCTATTTACCGCATTATAAACACACCCATAATAGGCCACGCAACCGCAGTAAAAATGATATTTATTTTTCTGTACCTATTGTTTATTAGGCCTATGTCCAGCAGTGGACGACTCCGGGCTGATGATGATGATGATGATGATGATGATGATTGTTTTTTCGTGTGATATAGTTTTTTGTGCAACAAGAGAGCAAAGTTGTTTTTTGTTGCGAGTGCTGTTTTTGAGTCCCGAGCAAGCGAAGGATTAATTCTATGTTTGAATCACGAGCGTAGCGAGTGATTCTAAGTTAGAATCCTGAGTGTAGCGGGCGACTCAACAGCACGAGATGCAAAAAACTTTGCTCTCGTGTTGCACACATAACTTTTCACCTCAACAGCGAGAACATATTCGACTTTTTGTACTTTTTCTTTGAACCATTCAGGTGTAGGTAGGTTTACAGTCTTTGTTACTGATTTCAATGATATTATTCATTAGAAAATAGAAACCAGCTGCTTAAAATGGAATACAAATATAATTAAACTGAAATTATACGTTCCAACACTGTACCAGCAGGCCCTCACAACCACCACCACAGTACATACATAGGCTAAAGCAGTATGGAAACTACGAACAAACGGTCGAAACAGCGCACACACACAGACGCAAGCGTTTACGAGGCGGCTAAGCGTACTTCGCGGTGCTGTCGGTAGCGCGTGGCGCGTCGCGACGGGCGGACTGTTTGTTTTTATTGCGTGTTGCGTGCGCCGTTTTTTTAAGGATGACACGAGGCCCACGAGTGCATTGCGTTGTATACGGTTGCTTGAACTCAGCTTCTTCAAACCTTTTAGCTGTTGTTTTCAAAGAGAATACCTAAATGTGTAAAGTAGCTGCATCAGTTTATCAATAAGTAGACAAAATCAGTTATGGTGCCGTGCCCATGCTTTCTGGTAATTTATTTTAAAAAGTTATTCATTAGAATGAGGATTTTTTACACGATAAAATTTAATAGTCAAGCTTTTCGAACGTGTCGTAGCAGGCGAAAGTATTTGTCAGTCAGCAATTTATAATAAGTACAAACTTGTCTTTATAGAATAAAGACGCTTTAAAATGTTGAAGTCTTTTAATTCCATAATTTTGTTTTTAAACTAGTCAGTTCATTCGATTATTATGTCCTTTATTTATCTTTCATCTTAGGCTAGGTTTTTTACAATAAATGTATATAAAAAGTAAAATACAATAAAGTAATTACAAAATATAAATAAATTATAAAAAAACCTAACCTAGGGTGCCGCCGGCAGCGGATGACAACCCTAGCGCGTAGGTATTTATCTTAAAAAAAAGGCGTGTTTCCATACTGCTTTAGCCTATACCGGGTGATCAATCCAAATGGGTCAGTAGGGAGAAGTCACAAACTATAAGAGATAGGGAAATCTGTTCTTAGGAACCATGGCGTCGATTTTAGATTTAATAAAGACTGCATTATTATTTTTGTATAAATAGCATACATAATTTCATACATAATCCAGTCAGAACTGCTGTAAAGAATGTTACAATACGATAAGTGATTACTTACAGAATTTTAACCAGGTTCAATACCCGGTTATGTATGATATTTATAATTTTTTTAATGCAGTTTGTATTAAATCTAAAATCGACGCCATGGTTCCTAAGAACAGATTTCCCTATCTCTTATAGTTTTCGTTTTCTCCCTACTGACCCATTTGGATTGATCACTCTGTATATATACTGTGCCACCACGGTTGCCATTAGTTGATCAAATTGGAAGATTTAGCAGATACATTCCGTGTTTATTTATTATTACGAGATTTTGTTTATAGTTTGATTGATATTTTTTCTCGTAAGGCACCCAACTAAATAAGTACAAATGAAAATAACAATTTGAAGTCAATATTTTTTAAAGTACGTTTCGAAAATGGATAAATTGGTGAAATCATAAATTATTGGTAGGTACGGGTACTAACGGGTACTTACAGTATAAAGTTGAAAAATCTTATCTTATTTAAACAAAAATCTATTTCACTTATATAAAAGATACAATAATTTAAACATTGGGTCGTTAAAAACAATATATTGTAACTTTGTAGTTAAAACTTCTTCGGGTAATTTTTTAAATTTTATGTTATGACGCGTATCGGGACGTGTTCTGTTCTTATTCGAAGTCGGATTCGAAAATTGAATTTCGAATTGATACGTTTATATCACTCTCTTTTTCATATAGATATGAAAGAGACACAGTGCACCGAAATTAGAACGATTTGAATTTTATAATTAATCTTTGGCTGAGAAATGACAATTCGTGGCCAAAAATTTAAAAAATTAAAAAGCTACTTTCTACTCACGCTTGAAACAAAATCGCATTTTGTTCACTGTTTTCTGACAGCAAAATCGCCATGTTTGAGCTGGTGAGGTGAAAAATTAATTTTATTAAAATCGTGCTTAATTCTCAATCAAAATGGAAAGCCGCTATATTGCCTCAAATGGTACCTTTTCATGATATTTTTCTAAGTTTCTATTCAGCTTTACTTATTAATATTAAATATCTTCTGTGAAAACATTCGATATAAGACCCGGTAAGTCTACACGCGATAAAAAATATTTCCCAACTTTTCTTTTAAGTATTGGAGTTTATAAGGAATCACCTCCGTAAAATTGTTTTATGTGTTTGTTTATCGATTGCTTCGCCTCGGTTTCTTAGGGTTCTGTGTTGGAGGGAAATCCCGAATAAGAAAACTCATGCGTCAATATCTGTCTATCTGTCAAAGCTGAGTTACTTTGTAATGAAGTATAAAAAGATTGATACAGATATTTTGAATACAAATATTTTGTTCATCTATAATATAGTATATTTATAAAGCAAAAAGGACTTCAACTTTATTCACACCTTCGTTGGCACTGGTTCTATGTCACTTATTTATCACGTGGTAAACGCAACCATCATAGGCCCCCTAGGCGTATGAGATTTTTCAAAGCAAAGCTTTAAAGCAAAATAATATCTAACTAAAACTGAGTAAATACCTATATACGTACCAACCAGAACTAAAATCGTTGACGCCAATTTCTTTTAGCTCTTCTATCTGCGTTTAATAAAATTGACAAGTTCTATACGTACAGTCGCCATCAGACATAATATCGTAGCATGTAAGGTATTCATAAATATCTGAACACGACTCTTATTGACTGGGCGTTACAGTACATGGTCACATATTCATGAACGCCTTATATGCTGCGATATATCTGATGGCGACTGTACGTAGCTAAATTAGATGTTACAAGTCATTTCCACTTTAGCGATTTGACTCGTCACCTTATGCATAAAAGGGGAATGAGAAGTATCTCAATGCATTAGCCCTGCTGGAGCTGACATGAAACTCCTTAATTAAAAAGATATTAAAAAAAGTAAAGATACAATATAATTTTTCATAATAGTGTGATAATAGTTACTTCGAACAGAGAATATCGCAAAAGCGAATGGTTGTTCGCTAAAGTACATTTGACTCCGTTAGGTTTACGATGTTCAAATTTCGGAAGGATGTGTCGAATTTAGCCGTGGATTTACGTTAAGTGGGTACCAAATAGCACGCGGCACTCAATCTGTCTCCAACGCTCGTCTACATTACATTAATATATAATAGTAATATTTCGGAATTATGTCATTAGAAATATCGAATTCAGCCCAGCGCCCTAATTTCATAGGTATACATGGTGTATATACCTATGAAAGATATCTCTCTGATATCTCATACAATAATAGTTTATTGCACCCAATAACAGTTTACAAAAGAAAACAAGACACATTTTTTTATATAACGGTCGGTCTTATCGCTAAAAAGCGATCTCTTCCAGACAACCTTTATTATTTTATTTTATACTTATATTGCGACGTGCCGCCACTTCACCAAACCGATCGGGTAAGTTTAAATTGCGACTCATGTACTTATATGCGACTTCATAGATATCAGGCGCAAACTTGATTTGACTGGGTAGTTACGTCAAATGCAGCTCGAATCGCAAACATCGCGTTTTGATAACAGTTCTAGGCAATGTATCTGGGAAATCGCATGTTTAGTGATATCTCAAAGTATTTCCGAATTAGCGCCCTGGATTTATTTTGGGTGGAATCCAAATGCCACTCGGTACTCAATCTGTCTCCAGCGCCCGTGCATCTTACATTAATCTTCATCGTTAAACTTGATTCAGCGCTAATACTTTGTAAAAGTTACGAAATGGGTTCTACTGATAAAGTGATAAATGGGTTGATGATTTGTGCGTGATTATTAAAACGATGTATATCTACGCAGGGGTAGCTAAACTGTCCAGCAAGGTTGAACATTACACCAATATACCCTTTCAACATTCTGCCAAATAAATACTTTAGGAACCAGACAGATTTTCTACGTCTACGGACTAAGCTGTGTATTCCTAACAACCGAGTCCGCAATCGTAGGTACGAAGTTATCAAAAGCTAAAAATACTACAAGATTGTTCTTGTCCCATTTAGCATGGTTCCTGCCGTTTATTATTTGACTTTTTATTAGACGTACACTATTTGAAACTACTGTTATCTAGCTCTAACGGAGATGCCATGACTTTGCGCGACAGCGGAAGCGGTAGGTACGTGTGTCTCACTCACTCGTTATGCCACCGCCCTCGGATCTCTCGCTCAACCGCTTGGCGCCGCTGGTCGCGTTAAATTGTGGCTATAAAGGAGAATTTTCCATCTAAAACATGGCGGTTAGTAAGTCACTCAACCATAGACTCAAGAACTACTTATTCAATCTAAATAAATTTCGGAGTTCATTCCGCATATTTTAAATTTATAACTTTATTACAGTAAACTTCCTAACCAACAGATTTATCTACACGAAATCGCTAGAATTGAATAACCAGTGGATATACGGGATACATTTATAGCACAAATAAGGCGACGGATTAACTAGGGATTAGGAATAAGCTTCTCATCTGACTTCATAATTTTCTTTAACTCTGAACATTATATATTAAGACGATTCCTTAATATAATCATGTCATCCATTAGGCGGTGAGTAAGTTCATAAAAAAGTCCAATCATTAACTGTCTCGTCTGCAAGATCACAGAGTAAGTTAACCAAAACATGTAGGTATATAAAACTAGGCCAACTAGGCTCCGTTTAAATAAATTTTCAACGTATAAACTCTGTCCTCCTTTCGTACGTAATCAGCGAAAAACTTTACAAGCGACTAATATACATGACAACGAATCACAGAACCATAAAGAGTTTTCCAACCGTATTATGAAATAAGGAAACTCGAGCCCCACCTTTTTATTGCCCAGTAAGTAAACATATACCTGTAAATGGAGAAGCGAACATGACACGGGTCGGGATGGTTGTCTCACGCAACCCCGACCCTTAAAGTTCTTGCGATTAGGGGTATTTGTTCACATTTTGCCCTTAGAATCCAATAAACGAAATTTTCGGATCATTCAAGAACACTTATAATAATGTTCTTAAACTATAGTAAATGTTTGAGTAGCAAATTAAATAGTTATCCAATCCTTGGTTAATCAACAGGCGGCAAGAGCCACAATGCTTACTTCATTAAATACCTTCAGTCCCCCGCGGTGAAGCAAACACATAAAACTAATAAAAGAAGACAAAAATAATCAAAAATGAACGAACTTGCAAATAAAATCGATTATTTACCGACTCGCCGCTAGGCGGCAGGCATTTCTTATCTCAATTGTGTTAAAAAATTAACTGGCCCTCTCGCAGTCCGACGGAATTACTTTCCGAGTCTGCCGAATTTTTTCACCCAAAACACGAAGCAGAAAAAATAAGAAGGGTTAGAATTCCCGACACATTGAGATGTCGAGAGGCAGCGGCCAAAAATTAATTTAGGTAACAATTCAAGGGAATGAGTAGCTACAATAGCCGGCAGGCAGCGAAAGGGCGGTCGTCGCATAAGTCACTGTCACACTCACAGCCGTGCGCGACTTTTTGTTATTTTGCACCATTTGCGGCTGCACCAGCCAGCACTTTACTTTAATTTAAAAAATAAAAATGTAGTGTGACGGTTTAACAACATTTATTTTACTCTTGTTTGCCGCGCGCCGCTCCATGTCGCGCTCCGCTTTATGCTCGTACTCGGATTAATTCCGTGCACTTAACATTAATAGTTGCAATTAGGCTAAAGTCGGCATCTAGGCTAAATAGAAATTACTTGAATTTAGAGCGTAATCCGAAATGGCCTAATAATAATAAACTTCAACAATTCCCCTCATTAAAACAATGAGATGCCGGAAAATGAATGTTTAATGTGTATGAACATAATATTTTCATATACCTAAAGATAAAATATTTCTAGGACGAGAAAAACGATATAACAAGAATTATAGTAGCTGAGTATAAAATTAAATGTTGTTACATCTGTAAATACCGCTTTTACTGAATTTATGAATAAAATAATGATGTGGATTAAGGCTCCATTAAGCTGTGTAGCGCCGAAACTCTAACCATGCTAATAGTGAACTAGATCGTTATAACCTAAATGCCAACTAGCCTAAAATTCGGGGTACATAATAACGAAGCCTTCGAAAATCCACCGAGATTTGACTTTGAACAAATAAATTACCGCGAAATGTCTAACAAGTCCATCCAAAGTCAGACAAGGAGACTATTTACTTAGGAATAATATAATATAGGCGGCCTGGTCAAGAGTCTTATAAAAACGCTCGGCAAAAAACTACGACATTTTATTCCAGTTTCTATTAAAATAACATTAAATTAATTAGAACTCGTTTTGTGAACTGTAATAACATGAATATAGACCTAAAAGCTTTCGCAAATTCAAAGCTTTTCAGCTCTGAGATATAAATTTATATTCAAGTGCCTCTCGCTAAATCGCGACTTAATCTCTGATATATTTAGGTATGTGTGTCTTATTTATAGTAGATAATATGGTTATTGTTATGTGCTAATGTGTGAAGCGTACCGAATTAACGTGTTAAGTTCTGTGTGGCTATAATTATCTAATCTACACTAGCAAATACCCCTACATGTACCTATGTAAGACCAACACAAAGGAAGGTAGATAATCCTCCTCATTGGTGAATACAATAATGCAGTACTGATAGCTTGAAGAATTTAAATACATATTCACAGCTATATATAGATGTAGACACAAAGCGTTATTATAAATACCAGTCGACTATAATTTGAAATAGATAGGAACAAATGAGTAAGTAGTTCAGAATTAAATTGAATTTATTTTGTATTAACTTACTTAATTGGCGTATGATTTTTAAAATATATAATAACGATCGAATGAATTCTGTGTATACGTACCTACTGATATCATGGAGCCTATTGATTTTAACATTTAAATAAAATACCGATTTCAATTTATAAATATAAAACTTGTGAAAATAAATTCTTAAAATTTGTGCATTATTTTGACCTAATGCCATATGAAATATAGACTTGAAGGTAAAAAAACGTAGGAATACTAGGAATTGTATTAAAATAGTATTTTTTGCAATCGTTGTACAATGAAGGTTATTAAAGTCGAGTACCGCGTTTAGGTCTCGAGGCTTGCCGAGTACGGTAAGGTAGGTACGAGATTTTAAGACCTAATAGGCTAGTTGACTCATGTCGAATTGTAATAAACTAATGTTTATTCCGTATAGTATTTAGCAAAGGAAACCTAAATATATATTTTTCAATTCATAAAAGTGAAAGATGGCTGAAAAAATTTAATTTGAAAATATGGTTTTTAATCTGTATTTTGAAATGCTTAAAACGCCGTCCGCCATTTTCGCTTATGATAGTGACGTTTGGTCATGTAAACAAAACTGAAAGTCTACTTTGACGACTTCGAATAGTGCCGTCCCTCTCGATCTCCTGTCAAAGTATATTGGAGTGAGCGGAATGGCATTATACGACGGTCGAATTTCGAATATTTACAGGTAATACTACGACACGCCACAGATTAGCGAAAGGGAAAAATGGCGGACGGCGTTTTTGACTGTTTATGAAATTTCTAATTTTCAATTGATAAAATTTAGCTTTCTAGCTTTCAGAAAAATACAAGACATTTTTTTTAGAGCTAGTAAGATCATTATTAACCATTTCCAATATATTTCGAAACTGGGTCAACTAGCCTATTGTGTAACTATTGCATACAATACTTTTTATATGAGCAAAACACAGAAAAAAAACATGATCGCGATGGTCATGGCGGGTGCCTCGTGATTGGTTACATTTTTTGACAAGTTATTGCAACCAATCAGTGAACAGTAGCGTTTTTTTTTAATCAAATAATGATGCTGATGTTCTCTTTTTGAAATTATTTGAGTTCAGATGTCTTATGAATATTAAAGTTCTGTAGCGGGTACCATAGAGTATAGAATTTTGGTACAAGATTAAAAAGTGCTCCATTGTGATTTTGACTGTGAAATTATAAAGTCTGGCTAGCCCAATAATGTTGACAGATATTTCTTTGTGGTATCACCTATGTCTATGATTTAAACAATTTGGTAGGTGGGTCCTACATAAATAATTTTGATACTTTATGTAGGTACTACGTAGTTCTTTTTTTTTTTCCTTGTGGCTTTCACTTCTTGCTCTCAGCAAACATTCCGATTGAGTTGAAACTTGTCATAGTAGGTACTAATGTATTCTTTTTGGTGATGGATTAATATTATGGGATTATCGAGATAGGACTTATTTACACTACATAAATTTTTTCATCTTGTATATGGTTAGAAAGTTTAAACATATGTGTGTGTCGTTGACTGTACTGTGATAGAAATTATGTGAGCTGACTATGAGTGCACGTCAACATTATTTAACTTATTTCCTTAGGTAACTTACGTGTGCATAGAAAATCAAAAATATTTTCTAGTATCAAAACTATAATTCATACTACACAAAGTGTGACCAGCCGCAGATTTTTCAAAATTCCCGCCAAAACTTTGAGTAATATTTAATTAGCCTGACTATAATTGACAAATTAAAGTACGCGAGTATAAAAAAATCATTTGAGTTGAGTAGAGAGATGTCTTATGAATATTAAAATTCAGTAGCGGGTACCATAGAATATAGAATCTCGGTAAAGGTTCAAAAAGTGCGTTGCGTTGTTGTGATTTTGTCTGTTAAATTATAATTGACAGATTACAGTACGCGAGTATAAATAATATATTAACAGTCCGAAGATTTTTTTTTGTTTTGTGCAATGCCATTGCAGTCTCATGACACCAAAACATCTAGACTATAGATATAGAATAGAACATCAACAGATATACGAAATAGAACATCTGTCTAGATTCTAGACAGATGTTAACCTATTTCGGATCTAATATATTTATCAGGCAAATACGTTCACTGCTGAACATCCCCCATAGTTCGCCAGGATCGCCAGGTGCGATCCTGTGCAGACCGCATCCATCGACTCCCCGCGACCCTAACGAGGTCATCTGTCCATCTAGGCGAGGGCCGTTCCACGCTGCGCTTTGCTATACGTGGTCGCCACTCCAGGATTTTGATTTTTCCCCAACGGCCATCCGTTCTCCGGGCTATATGGCTATTTCCAATAATAGTAGTTTTTGATGCAAGTGTGGAAAGTATATCATTTTGAACGAGTCCCGAGGGGTCTTGGCCTGAGCCGCAAGGCGAGGGTCAAGACTCGGGACGAGTTAAAATGACACTTCCACACGTGTTACCAAACAACGTTTTTTAATACATTTGCGAAAAATTGCAATAATACTAATTTAAAACAGTAATTGAAAGGGGCAATTATATTTATTTCTGTCTGATAAAAATTAAGAGTACCTACAATTTTTAGAGCAATTGTGAAGGGTCGCATTTAAGGCCTTTGCTGGTAAGTTTAAAGTTTTATTCAAGTTGTTAATAATTCTCTTTTTCTCGTTTCCAGCCAATAAAATGTTCATAGACGGCAATGTAATTTTTCTTTCGATTTTGCGGGTAAAATACTCTCACTTGCAATTTTTGCCTTGGCTCGTATATAGGGCGGTGTTAAATCTATCCTGGTAACATCAGAATCCATCATTTTCTATCAAAAACTCTTATTTTATAAATCTTACGTGTCATTTACATATAATTAAAACAATCTTGAATGAAAAAGAAAGTTTTACTTTTAATTGTAATATTTTTTTTCAAGATGGCGTCGGCTGTCATCATTCAGCCAAATCAAAAGAAATAGTTTTAATATTTCAGAAGAGATATGATAATGTTACACAGTAATTTAATTGATTCCAAACAATAAACATCGTGAATCTGTTTTTAGTTCTTTACATTTCATATAATTTTGTAAATAAATATATTATTTAATACACAAAAATAGCGATTATTCATAATTAATATGAATTTATAAAGCAGCGCGTGGGTCACGCTTAATACTGTATTTTCTAATCTGTGACAATACTTTTCTTTTTAATTTTTATAGGTCACGCACAATACTCATTTGCTCATTAAATAATAGTCACTCAGACAACTTATTAAAACCGTTTTTGAATATTTTTAATAGATATAACCCTTTGATTGATCCAATATGCAATTTAAATATTTTAAGCATAATTATAAGATATACACTTGCAATGCTGTATGACGTAATAAATAAAGTCGGAAAGTGATTGACCTTTGTTTGGATGTATGAGACAATTGAAGTGTTAGTACAACAGAAAATTAAAAAAATTTGAAAAGTAAAAAGCACTAGTTTGTAATATCCAACTTTTCGCACGATTTACAGCTACGAAAAGTACCACTTTTTGAGCAACTGTATTAAAAAATACTTTTTACCCGATTACTGCAATGAAATAAGCGTTACAGGGACGAAGTTGCGGTCATGCTCTGTGGGTATTCTTCTGTTATTTAATAAACATACCTGTGCTAACTCGGGGCATGTTCTAGGGATAGGATATCGATATAAAAGATGTCGATATAATTAAATTAATATAATAATATGTGCTCATTGAACATTCTCGATTACTATAAAGAGGTTCGATGTCATATCTGATCTGATATCGAGCCTCTTAAATTAAGATAATAAAAGTATGAGGATGTCATTTCAATCAAAATTACAATTTACGTATATAATGAAAATTATTTTAAAATAAACATGTAAATACACGTTTTAATAATTATGTTTGTTTTTTTTATTTGAAAATGTGGAGTAATAAGTAATATTTATTTATGTCAAAGACATCTAGATGTTGACAGTAACATCGATATATTTTTTTGTCGATATTATATTTTGCTATGTCACTTTCGTATAGGTGCCCCGAGTTATCCCAGGTATGTTAATAAAAAGTCTGTTTTTTGAAAGACATTCAAATGTAGGTACATACTTACATTTTTATATTAGATTAGTTTTTGGCCGCTTATCTATGTAGTAAAAGTCACGTATATTATTTAAATAGATCATTATAATCCCGGTGAATTGCGAATGAGTTAGTTGCTACAGTAAATTAATATGATTTACTGCTATATCTATAACTCCAAAACGGACTAAAACCGCTTAAAATAACACCGCTAAAAAGTCCCAAGGGAAGAGAAAAACCTCTCGTAAATTTAATGTCAATAGTACAGTAGCGATCAAAAGTATTTTGACAACGGCAAAAGCTTTGATATTATATGTGATATGTTAGTTTTTCCAACTTAATTCTTGATAAAGTATTTCATGGCTTAAAAGCTTCTCGAAACAAGTAAAAAGTTTAGTTTCATTGAATTAAAATATAAACATAGCCACAAAAAATATTTATATTCCGGTTCAAAAATATTTTGACAATGTCTTTTTTCCAATTTAACTGAGAAATGGGGCTGCAGAATTTAAATACTTTGTAGGAACTACAACTTGAGGCTTTTCTTAGCATGTCTCGACATAAATAATATTCGGAAGATTTTAAGTAACCCGTTGCGGCTGCATTTAAGAAGGGTAAGTCGCAAGCTGAGTATGAGCATTAGTGTCTGGAATAAGCAGTTCAAGGCTCGAAACAGCGTCACAAATAAGCCTGAAAACAGTCGTCCTCGAAAAACGACTTGTACAACTGATTGTGTAATAAAAAAGTTAGACGTAGAAACCCCACGGAATAATGCAATACCAATTAAAGATGAGCTAACAAAAACCTACAACACAAATGTTTATATTTTTACTATTAAACGACGCCTAATAGACCATGGATCACATGGTCGACGCCCATTAAAAAAAACTAAAATGTTCAGCAAATAATAAGGCATCCCGATTAGCATTTGCGATTCGTCACAAATCATGAACAAGTGCCGATTGGTCAAAAATTGTATGGAGTGACGCGAGCAAGTTAAATTTAATCTCGTGGGATGGTATCAAGATGTGCGTCGTCCTCATAATAAAAGACACGATGTCTGATACTTGGTACCCACACTCAAGCATGGTGGCGGCAACGTAATGGTGCGGGGATATTTTCCTCGCCATGGCGTCGGGCCTCTCGTATGAATTGACGGGATAATAGGATCGATATGTGTACGAAAATATACTTTATACACATACGATACCCTATGAAAATAAATAAAGAAAAATATGCCACCTCGTTGGGTTTTTCAGCACCATAATGACCTCAGACACAATTTTAAAAATTTACAGGCTTTCTTAAAGCGTAAAAAAGTCAAGGTTTTTGAGGGGCCTAGTCAAAATGCTGACCTGAATCCTATTGAGCATCTACGAGAAGAGTTGGATCGTCGAGTGAGGTGCAGAAATTACTCCAAGGGGCTTTTTTTCAAGCACTTCAGTCAGAAAGGACGAACATACCTTACGAACGTATATATAGAAGTTAGTGGACTATATGACGGCTCCTTGTACAGCTGTTAGGAAGGGCAGAGGATATTATGCAACTAAATATTCATGAAACGTCTTATTTAACCCTGTTGCAAGTTCAGCAAAATAATTTTATGTAAATGTCAAAATACTTTTGACCTACCTGAAGCGTGTATTATCAGTTTTTATTCTAAGTCCATTGTTAAGTTTTAGTTATCTAAGTGGAATCGTAACAAGAAAAGGGCCATAAGATGTTATCGTAACGTAATTATTAAATATATATTCAATTCAGCAACATCTTGAAAAAAAACGATTTGTCAAAATACTTTTGATCGCTACTGTACCTTAGGAAAACATTTCCTTATTAATTACACGGGGAAGAAATATATCTGCAAAATAAACGCTGTATTCCATCGAGTTAAGTTTGCATCCACTTTGTATAGGGCGCAATATAGATCAGGTGCAAACTTAATTTAACCGGGTAGTACAACGGGTAGGCCCGGTAATACAAAATTAACGGGTGCCATTAGCGAAGGATTCCCACCGGGCTAGTTGCCCACGAATACTTTTATCAATTATTTACCTCATATTCGGGGTTGCGGGGAAATAATGGGATTAAACCGTATATTGATAATTATTGTAGTACGGTATGTCAAATGAACGATGACGGGGATGAAGCCACACATCAAACAGCGGTCCTGAAACTTGCGTTACTACGTTAGAGCTTTCCTCTTCAACCGTAGCTTTTAAACGACGAGAGAATACTGAGTTGATTCGATAACCACTTCGTCGATAATCGCATTGAATTTTTATTTCATTCTGAAAAAATCGAAAAACGGTCAAGTGCGAGTAGGACTAGCGCATCAAGGGTTCCCTAAAAACGTTGAAAGCAATTAATATTGCTCCTATGAAACGTGCGGGCACAAACTTAAATTTTCCGTTAGAAAACTATTGTCCTGATGCAAAGAAAATATTTAATGGCAAAAAGATATTGTAATTTAACCACAAAATATGACTGTTTTCGATCATTTTTAGGGTTCCGTAGCCAACTAGGAACCCTTATAGTTTCGCCATGTCCGTCTGTCCGTCCGTCCGCGGCTTAGCTCCGTGATCATTAGTACTAGAAAGCTGAAATTTGGTATGAGTATGTGTATGTATCACGCCGACAAAACGGTACAATAAAAAATAAAAAAGTTTTTTTTTCGTGTACCTCTCGTACACCTAAAGTGGGGGTGATTTTTATTTCTCGTTCCAATGCTAGTGTGTGGGGTGTCGTTAAATACTTAGGTCTTTTAAAAATAGTAGGGGTCTCCAAACATTGCTTTTTGATAAAGTCAGCAGTTTTGTAAATATTTGCTCCGGAAATCAAAAAAATTGCGTCCCCCCCCCCTCTGACTTTTCAACCAAGGGTCAAAAAAATTATGGAAAAATTCATGAAAATGAGGCCTTATAAGTACTTTCAATGAAAAATATATTGAATAAAATCGGTCGAGCCGTTTTTGAGCTATCGCAACATTTCATAATTTTCTTTAAAAGGACGTAAGTTGGCTTCCAGAAGGTAATAAGTAATTACAGTTACTTTGGCGTTTACGACCTTTTTATAGAGCTTGAAATCTTTCTCGTAATTTAAACCTCAGGCTTAAAACCGCTGTTTTAAGCCCGTCTATTGTGAAGGATGAGCAACTACGGAACCCTACACTGAGCGTGGCCCGACATGCTCTTGGCCGGTTTTTACTTAATTGTACTACATGATGTTGTTTCTTGCCAAAAATGATCATAGACCGACGGGAGCTACCCTAAAGGTTATGATTCCCTTGCAGCGTCATAAGTATTGCATAAACCCTTGTATATTTTGATTGCGTTGACTTATAAGATTTTTTATCACGGCTCCAATTACTAATTAACAGACCAAACCAACAAATCTGCCGATTGAGGTACGAAACCCTAGAAATGGTATTTCTACATCGGCCTCAAAATATTTCTAATAAATATTGATCCTGTAAAAAATAACCTGTATCATTATACGTCTATCTTTCCAGATAGGCCATGGACGTAACGTACTTTAGCCTGCCATAAACCAGCCCTATACTGAAATCATAATTAATCTCCACGAAAGGAGGTATAAAATTGAAACCTTTGTGTGTCTGCCCATGAATCATTGCTTTATACTGACACTGAGCGTTTTCAAAGAGTTCTATTACTGTGCATTTCCTTGCTGTAGTTTTAATATTATTTATTGTTATTTATATTTATGTATGTATTTATCTATATAAGTATGCTTATCGTCGACTAGTGTCCATAACACAAGCCTAGTTACTAGAGCTTACTGTGGGACTAGATTGATTTGTCCGATATATTTTTTTTTTAATAGGCTGAAAGATTGGAGTCTAGCAACCATTCGTTTGTTATTTAGCTTATTTATTAAAAATAGTCGAATACCGTTTTGTACATAATGTATTTGTTACTTTTTCATGCTGAAGCAGCTGGACGAATTTGCTTGATTATTGGAAAAGACTTAGGACCCTAACCTTAAGGTAACACGTAGGCTACTTTTTATCCCGAAAAAGCATGGTTTCCAATGGTGTACTTCGATTTCAACGCGAGTGAAGCCGAGGGCAAAAGATAGTATGTCATAAAGAACCGTTGAAATCCTTGTCCACCATGCTTCGCCTGACGTTGAGAAGATTTTATTTTAATTTAATAAGTAACCAGTTAAGATAATTTACCTGGTAATCGAATATTTTACGTTTGGGACATAGGTAGTGTCTGTTTCTATATGACCGATATGTAAAATAAAATAATATAAATTCAACATTTTAATTTAAAAAAAAACGCGTCACGGCGTGACATTATCAGTAGGTACTTTTCTCACTTTTCTTCACTAAAGTAGTGTCTTTATTCCGTGACTAAATCGGCTTTGACATCCAAAATGAACAGTAGGTATTGGAGTACCTAAAAAATACATAAATATGGAGATAGTCTCACAATAAATCAACCTAATCGCTTAATAATCTCATTTAGAATTGGCGTTTGTCCTTACCGGGATATAGATAAAACCATCAAACGGGAAAAAACGTCTCGTCTTTTATAAAAAGTATCATGATTCGTATCCCTTTTTGTTGTCAAGTATATTACCGTACCCGGTAAGTATAGTACTCTAAATAATCCCGGAAAAGAAGAAATAATGTAAAACTCTTATTCGTTTCCTTATCACGCCGCACACCTTCATCAAAATGTATGAATTTTTATTTGTACATTTGCGAACTGAAGTAAAGAAGAAGCGCGTGAACAAATAACATAAAAACCTTAACCGGTTCTATTTGATGAAATGCATATTTTTAGGGTTCCGTACCTCAAAAGGAAAAAACGGAACCCTTATAGGATGACTTTGTTGTCCGTCTGTCCGTCCGTCCGTCCGTCTGTCAAGACCCTTTTTCTCAGGAACGCGTGGAGGTATGAAGCTGAAATTTATATCAATTACTCAGGTCTACTGTCCCTTGAAGCTGTGAAAAAATCAAACTTCTAAGCCAACGCAATCAAAAGATACAGCCGTTTATGCCGCAAATTTTCGACACTTGCAAGGGAATCAAAACCTACAGGGTGCTTCCCGTGAACTCAGAATCTTGAAATTTGGTACGAAGCAACGTCTTATAGCATAGATAAAGGAAAAATTACGAAAACCATAAATTTTTAGTTACATAACATAATATATTTTTTTTAATAATTTTAAATTAAAAAAAAAATATATTCGTAATGAACGAACTTTGTAAACCTTGCAGGTTTGTACGGAACCCTCGGTGCGCGAGTCCGACTCGCACTTGGCCGGTTTTAGTTTATTTACTTGTAATGCATATTTACGTACGGTGACTCGCAAAACCCGCCTTTATATAGCGACATCATTAAAATGAAAAGAAAAACTTCGCATCCATTAGCAAACATTGCGAACACAAGAGTAGCGTTGAATCAAAAACTTTTATTCCCGCAGGTAACTAGTGCTAACATAAAACATTTATAAACAAACTTTACCTATTTGAATGTTTATATTTTATATTTATCACTCGCTGGCACTGTAAGGAGTTCATGCAATCACGCACGTTGTAACATTATACGCGGACGCGGCGCGCTTGGCTGCTACGCGGTTCGTAGCACTCGCGTGGTCGTCGTAGTCGGACTGACGGGAGCAGTGCTACGCGCTGCACTCGGAACCCGCGCAGACGCTGTAACCGGCTACGGCCCGCGCTACGGGCAGAATACTCGGAATGCATTGCTAATAGCTTAACTGCAAGATTTTGCACTAGAAACTTTTCTTAGACGCTCATGGAGAATATAAAGCGTCTTTTATGTGGATTCTTCGAATTATCTCTGTTTGCTAAAGCGTAGGATAACGTCTACAGACAATTTCAGAAATTTCCGTTCCTCTTGGATAACTTTAACCGATGAAATGGAATTATTTTATGGAATAATTTAAAAAACGCAAACGCTGAGAAAATAATATTATGATTAATTAATTAATTAGAAATCGTAAAAGTAAAAAACAAATTATAACATTTAAGTATATTAGTGAGGTTTTAGTGAGTAAATCTCACACTTTCTGGCCAGGGCAAGACGTTACACTTTAGACAAACCACGGGCGGTAATTCGTAAAGCCCCAGATCGCATATTATATACAGGCCTCAAAAACCTGCGATCAGAGACATTCATGTTTTGACCGCCCTAGGTTATTTCAGGAACTGTACCGTAATCTGGAGTGTATAACAACACCCACCAAGAACTCAATTAAGTCTAAAATTGCAGCTTTTTAAGGCCTTCTTCGTTTCGCTCTTGTCAGAGCGGTCGTGGTCTTCATGAGGGATGGTTGGGGGCTGCTGTCGCCCGCCTAACGATGTCCCGCCATCTCGTCCGGTTCGCAGCACTTCTAATAGGTATTCATGCAATGATTAATAAGGTAGCTTATTCGAAAGAATAACTGTCATTACTTCAAAAACAAAATAGAACTTCCCAGATTACGGTACTTACTTATTGTTTTTGTTTGAAGAAATTTATATTTGGCTACAAACAAGTACCCTATTACAGTACCCAGAGATGGCTATCTAGTTCGTTATTAAAACTAAGTTGTTTACTAAACCTCGGGAAAACATCGTCCGCTATTTCAGCCCTGTGAAACTTTTGTGGTCGGACTACTACCTACACAGGGAAAACCTTTTAAACTACTAACTATGTAGATAGTCAGAATGGTATTTACCTGCGAAATAATAATGGAAACAATTTTGTTATAATGCTACTCCATCTTTTCTCGTGAACTAAAATTTTAACAAAATAAAAATAAAGTATAATTTACTTTATGGCTTCCTCTTGCATGTATAATTGTATATGCTGAGTAAACCGTCAATATTTGTGTCTTTTTCATATTGCTCACAAACACAAACGTAGACAGAATCTTAGTACCATCAATACCCGTATAAGCGCCTCTCTTACCGTTAATCTTACCTGTCCTTTCTTTCTTTTATTTTTTTACCATTCCCACGAAATAAAACACCATGGAAGGTTTTTATTTCCGCAAAAGCCTTCTGACGCAAAGGCTTTTGCGGAAATAAAAACCTTACCATAGGGTATTAAAAAAAAGGCACTGCCAATGCTGGCTCCAAGGGTCGCGATGTGACAGGGATGGCTTCATGAAGGTGGTAAAGAAGAAGCCAGCCTGCCGAAATCAGTGCGGTCCCGCAGCGACTGCAGACAAACATTTTCTGCGTCCCCCTTTGCCGACGACGCTGTTGCATAATGTCCCGTCTACATTACACTACGAATCACCAAGGCTGAGGAGCTACCTGAAACACTAACTTTCGTTTCCCATCTGTAACGTTACGTCAAATTTTCATTTGTCCGAAACCCATTTTTTCCAGAACTGTGAATTTTTCAGAATAATTATAAAACAAATCTAACCTAACCCAATGGGTTCTTTAAAACGATGTTTATAAAACCCTGAAAATATTACGGGTTTCAGAAAAAAAAGTCTTTCGGACAAATGTAAATTTGACGAACCGTTACAGATGAGAAACAATGTCTTGGAGTTGAAATAGGTTACCGGCGGCTGAGGAGACCGTAGAATATGTAAGAATGAAGTACGGTGTCATCCTGAAGGTCGTCAACTTGGAGTCTCGCCACATCGTGAGTTTTAATTCCTTCGTGCTGTGAGTTCCGTTTCCGTGGACACAATTAAAAAAAAATACCTAGTTTAGTTATATAAGTTTTTTTGATTTGATATGTATGTTTAAGGTATGTATTTTTGAGCTACAGTTGCCTGAAATTAATGTTTTCATTCAATCATTAACCACTGTCACGTTGTCACGTATTTAGTACCATTAGGTAAAGACGATAAAGATTTTTAAGGACGCACCGAATTTACCTTTACTCCATGGACCAAATTACCTTACTTATCATCAACCTACTCAGTGACTGACAGCCAACGCACCGGGCTATGCCGTTGGGACTCATAAGGAACTTGCGGAAATGTTTGTGAAGCATACAATTTACGAGTTCTTTACATAACATTTTACTAAAGTATTTTTCCACTAGGTAAAGTATTTTTTGACATTTACTTCTATATCTGTCTCTTGTAAATGGACCAGCGTCATCGCAATCTTCAATATTTAGGCTTCGTGCATGAGTGATAAATGAATGGTTTGGCAACGACTTCAGCAGTTACTTATAATTTGAATCCGTACTTATGTTTTAAGTATTGCGGATTATTTTTTGCTTTTCTCTTTATTTTTTGAGGTGGTTCTTTTTTATTTAATTTACTCAATAAGACTTCACAAAGGAAAAAAATTAAAAAAATCAGTGTAAAGAATAAAACAAAACACGAAAATTATTCTTAAGTTTTCTTTGTAATTTTAAGATAGGGTGATGATAATAATAATCTAGTTAGCCATTTTTCCATGTTTATTAAGAAAGATAAAAAAGAAATACGCTCCTCTTACCGTTTTCTACTAATATTATAGCGTTACTTAACAACTATTCGATCGAAAAAAAGTACTGAATTCTATCTCCGAGAACAACTCAACGAATTACTAACAAAACACCGAAGCTGTTATAGAGAGGATAGGGGTTATTAGAAAATTTGAGGATTCCTCTGGATCTCGTCATCAGATCTTCACCAACATTTTATAGGACCAACTTGGAAATATGAACGCCTACACTCGAACAAAACATGGTTTGAAATCATAAAGTGAGAAGATAGATCAACTTTTTCTTTATTTTATTATAGTTTAGTTTTATTTTTATAATTTGCATTTTTGTATAATTTTTTTTATGTAGACTTATTTTAATTAACCCTGACCTATGTCGATGTATGGGGACAATAGTTTATTCACGGCAAAGTTAAGTTTACCCCTTAATCTAACTACTTGATATTTTCGTTAGCTGGATCAATACATACCTAGTTTGTAAAAAACCCTCGGTTTTGTATTTGTATTTTGTATAGGTATTTTTCTTGTACAGTAGGTATTCCTTTAATTATGCTCTATCCTTTCTGGTTTTGGCTACCGTCGAACCCCAGATTATACCTGTTATCTCTTAGCGTGTACATGGCGTGTACCTAAGCGAAATTGACATCCAACTCTTATTTACCAGAGCCAGTAGGTACAACTTACTACTCAAGTAGTTGTCTAGTGATCGACAACTTGAGCACTCCACGGAATTAAGGGTATCGAAAACTTTTAATTCCATTCCAAATTACGTTTTAAAATATTCGTTCTGTTCTCGAATGTAAAGAACATTTGAAAAAAAAAGGTTACAGGGAAACCCATATTATGAAATTAGTGTGTGCTAGTTCCTTTGCTCTTCGCTTTCCGCGATTTTTTTTAAGTATTGCAAGTCTGGTACTTTAATGTGAAATGTCGAATATAGAGAGGAACAACCACTCAGTAACTTAATAATATTATATTTTACGAAATCATATGAAAGGACCAGCCATATAGTCACTGCTACTGTCACTATCACAGTCATAGCTGGGCACAGTTAATCCGTTAATCGTTAGTGAATTTACCTTCGCTTAGCCACTAAATAAAATAACGCATGATAACGGTTGAAAATTAACCATCCAAAACGTACGTATTGCTTTTAGGACTGAAAACTGGAATAGTGGCATTAAAGTAACTGGAATAGTGACACAAATCTCTGATTTTTCTCATCCAGTGTAGTGTGGTCTCAATCTCTGCGTGAAGATGTCTGACCATCTTTTATTTGGACGTCCTCTCGATCTTGTACTGCCCCGCAGAATTCATTTTATAATTGTTTTGGTCCATCTAAAATTGTCGTCCATTCTACATATAGGCATGGCCCGCCCAGTTCCTCTTCAGTAACCTTATTCTGTAGACGATTATTATATTGCAATTAAACGTCTGGTTTTGACATGAAATGTATATTTTGAGATTAGAAAGTTGTTTACTAAATTGGACATGTGGCGACGAATAGCCTCAGGTAAGGTGGGGTCAGACTATCACCGGGAGGAGACTCCCACTTATAACTAACTGTAACTAACTATTTTGGCTCAGTGACCCAAACAGGATGTTAGCCTCCGAAACGAAAGCACGCCACTTGTCCCGATCCTGCGCAGTTTCTCACCAGATTTCGACTGAAGAAGACTGCCACAATCCAATGAATAACTAACTGTTAGTAAAAAAACTAACTGTTAGTCTTCCCCTATTAGACAATAAACTATGTTAGTCTTAGCCCACCTTACCTTATATGTGTTTATTTGGAAACCGCGTTTTAATCGGCGACTTGGTGTAGGTATCTGTAGGTATGTCAAAGTTATCTTAATCCATGCAGTTAGTTTTCGCGTTATTACGTATATACCTACTTTTGACTTTCACATGTATAATTTTATAATATTCAGCGGTCAGTTTAACTAGACATTAAAGGACTTAAATCCCGAACACGATTAATATGACCAAATGGACATAAAATGTGTAAAATTAGGCCGTCGTTTTCCTAGTGCAGGCCGTATTTGTGGGCAAGCGAAACTCCAAGCCTAAGCGATCCGTTTTTGGGTAAGGATCTTTAAATAATTTATCAGCCCATATGTAAGGGTGAATATTTTTTTCCAATGTAATAATTCCCGTGGGAATGTAGACGAGTTTTAACTAAAACGCGTTGACATTATAACAAGATGGATAGATAGATCGATTGTCGACACTATTCACCGGTTGTACCTACCTACCTATATGAAGGGCTCATATTTGGTGGAGATATTCAGTAAGGTAGAATGCGAGGTATCCTCCCAAATTTTAATCTTCTGCGCTCGAGTAACCCTACAAAGACACAGGTTTGCGCGTTAACCGCTAAAAATCTTGCTGTTTTTCGTATCACCTCGTTTTGAAAAGACTTCCGTAACTCCCACAGCGAATATCGGAATCCTTGGCATCGAAATCTTGAGTGAAGTCTAGCGTTCCGCAGCCATTCGTAAAACATAATTTATCAATTGTTTTGATCGGCGTCATTGCACAAAAAGACATATTATGTTATTCCTGTTCGCTGCTACACGCCAACGCTGCGCGGATGTTATTGTTGTCAATTTTCTTTTTCCTTTCGGCCTGTTGACGTAGCTACCTACAGTTATATTTATGGACGGTGTAAGAATGTAGATTTCCTGTATGGCTTATTCCCATCAAACCATGGTATAATAATATATCATCAAACAACTATCTGGCCAGCCACCTGCCCTGCGGGAATATGAAATGGTTGAATTACCTAGGTACAGTCGAGTTCATTTACATCTACACACTTACGTGAACAAAAATATCTGAACACGACCCTATTGTCAGGAGCATAAAGTCGTATTAAGATATTTTTGTTCTCGTAAGTGTGTAGGTAGATGTAAATGAACTCGACTGTACCTACTAATCTAACTAAAAATGTAAGTATATTGAAACAAGTATTATTTTCAAAGAATACAGAAGGAGAATTCACTAAAAAACTATCCTATATAAAGAAATACCGGGTGGTATTCCATTACGCCACGGAACTGACGGAACTTATTTCGGAAAATGCCTAAGCCCGTTCCAGACCTTCCGATCCGATCCTAATTATCCGATCCAATTTCATCCGATAATTAGGATCGGATCGGAGAGGATCGGAAGGTCTGCAGCGGGTTTTAGATCCCAAAAAATATTGACATGTGGCTACATCTAACAACGTGAGAGATAAGCAACTTTTTGCATCAAAAACCCGTTCCAGACCTTCCGATCCTACCCGATCCGATCCTACTTATCGGATAATGTGTAGCGTAATTGTTAGGAAATCGGATAATGTGTAGTGCAATAGTTAGGACCTAAAACACTATGCTTTATCCGATTTCTTCCGATAAATCGGATCGGATCGGAAGGTTTGGAGCGGGTTTAAAGCGACACGTGAATATACGATAAGGAAGAATATTTTCCACACTTCAAATATTATAATTTTGTAGCTTTTCAGAAATTATTTAATAGCTAATTTTAATTTGTTTTCTTTCCGTGCTCTAGTTACAATAAGTATTATCATTATCATCTCTTACGCAAACCGCTCAGTAATCGAACACAATTCGGACCGACAGAACCTTTAAACTGTCACTGTCAGTGTCAGCTGCTAATGCGGCTAGTGGCGTAATTATCTTATTATTTTATTTATTTTTCACTTCGTTCAAATCTTTCGGCCGAACTGGTTACTTACATCTTCCATTTCTGTTTTTTGACCTAATTGTTTTTCCATACAAAATGAAGGCTAAATCTGGCTTGACACGATTTCATAACTGCTTTATCCTTCGTAATAGTGCGATTGTAAAAGAAGATCTTTGGATTCGGGATGGTAAAATTGAGAATCCTGAACGTGTATTTTATGTGGAACAACTTGAAGCTGACGAGACAGTGAACTGCGAGGGCTTGCTGATTGCTCCAGGCTTTATCGATATCCAAATAAATGGTTAGTAGATTTAATTCCTGCTTCTTCCTATACCGGTTAAATATAAAAGAACTTATTATTTACAATAAGAATAAGGTTCTAAAGGAACAAAGAACAACAAAAAAACTAGGTCGCGTGGTATTAAAATGTAACTTTGCACTTTTAAAAATCTGTTTATTTTGTTTTAAGTTCTCATTTCCTTATTTATACCTATTTATGTTTTGCCTGTAGAAATACATCTTTTTTACTTGCATGTCATTTACTAGTTTAATTTTTTTTAGGTGGTTGGGGTATAGATTTTTCATATGATAGTGAAAATGTAGAAGAAGGTGTCCAGAAAGTGGCAAAAAATTTATTGTCACAAGGAGTCACTTCCTTCTGCCCAACCATGGTAACATCAGACAAGGAAAAGTATAAGAAAATTCTCCCTCGTATTAAAAAGAGCCAAGGAGGTACACATGGTGCCACTATCCTTGGAGTGCATTTAGAAGGTCCATTTATTAATATTGAGAAGAAAGGAGCCCATATGGATGAATACATTAAAACACTAGAGAAGGTATGTATTTTTTTGTTTCTAACCTTGTGGGCTCATGATAGAAAAAGCAGTCAAGAATTTACCTAGTCGGCTTAAGTTGTCACTGGCCAACATTTTTAAATTTCAAATATGTAGGTATAGCAAAATAAATAATGCGTTGGATTTTCAAATGTTTTTCATATATTTAGATGCCATGTTTTTGAAGTTTTTGCTTACATTCATTGGATGAAATTAATGGATGACAAACTAAAATCATATCGTGCTAAATGCACTGCTGCAAATTACGATCTGACAACCCAATAACCATGACATTACGCATGTTTTTTTCCAAGGGGGTGGGTGAAAAAGTTTGTTACGAGAAGCGTAATCCAGAGGTTAGTGGATCCATGCTCATAAATCTCAGTATTAATTTTTGAGTTAACAATTTCACAACCAGACAAAAATATTAGTACTACCCCAGAGAAACAGATGGAGCCTGCCAGGATGATGATGATGGTATCCTGTTATCCCTCATCAGGGACATAGGGCTCTCAGAAGGATTTTCCATTGCTGCCCATCCTGCGCTGCTTCCTCGAGTTTCTTCCAGTCGAGGCCGGTTGACGCCGCCTCTTTGTTGACTGTGCATCTCCAAGTGGTGCGAGCACGACCGAGTCTTCTTCTACCACACACTTGCCACGTCAGACCTTGTTTGGAAAGATGGTTGTCAGGTCTTCGCAATACGTGACCTATCCAGCGCCACTTCCGAAGAGTGAGTGATAAGCCTGCCAGGATAGTTTGTCAATAGTTACAGTTTGCCCAGGAGCTGGACTGGCGCCCAAGAAACAATTATGGGCTGTCAATGGTTTTAAAATATGAAATTCGAAATTATAAGGTCATCATTTAATGTCCACATAAAATATTTAATTTCAATGACTGATGATGATTTCAACGATCTCAAGACACAGATAGCTGGATATAGGCACTATCAGTTGTTAAACACCAATATATGTTTAATATACCTACTAATAGATTATATAATTATAGTAAAAAAGCACGAGTATGTCTTATAAACGATGGGGGCCTGGTGATCTGTAATACAAGTATTATTACTTAGTACGGACACCAGTCCCACAAACATCTTAGTTTTGTAGCTGCTTCTTTAGGATACTATTTAGGTATACTACTTAAGTATATATATAGGTTATAGGTTATAGCGGGCTAGTTTTCCGCAACTCGACGTCTTACAATGCGCCTATTTTGCGTGAAGGGTTGCTGGCACTACTCTTGCCAACCCAACTCTACCAGAAAGCCTAGCAGTCCCTTGATGTTGCCGATGACTTCTGGGAGTGACCTCGGAGACCCGAGGTGTTGTGCCCGGTATTTGGCCACACCAGGACATTCGAGAATGACGTGGGCGGCTGTCTCTTCGGCCTCCATGCAGGCTCTGCAAAGAGGACTGTCGGTAACACCTAGGGTGAATAAGTGCTTGTTTAGTAGGGCATGTCCAGTTATCGCTCCAGTTATGAGCCGGAGCTGCGGCCTCTTCAGCTGCCTCAGCTTGCGTGACAACCCGGGGTGGATTGTCGGAAGGGCCTCTCTGCTCTGCCTGCAGGTACCTAAGTTAGACCAGTATAGTTGCTGTTCTATCTTCGTGTTACTTAAGTATTAGTCTTAAGATTGATGTTTGTGGAGAAAATAAAGAAGTTATTATTATTATTATTTGTTTCTCATTTTTTTAGTCTCGGGCTCATACGTCCCGGTCTTTTGGAAGGCTTGCGTGGGGATATGGATCCAACACGTAGAGGCCCCTTGGAGAAATTTGCTGTGGCTGTTGCCACAGCAAATTATTATTATTATTATTAAACTGCCTGCCTCATTATAAATAATAATAATAATATTTTGCATTTATCTCTTTTTAGGATTCCGTACCCAAAGGGTAATAAATGGGACCCCATTACTAATAAGACTCTGCCGTCCGTCTGTCTGTCTGTCACCATGCTGTATCTCACCGAACCGTGATAACTAGACAGTTTAAATTTTCACACATAATGTATTTCTGTTGCAACAATAACAATGATTAATACTAAAAACAGAATAATAATAAATATTTAAGTGGGGCTCCTATACAAACAACCGTGATCGGATGTGTAAACTTTTCACCTCATTTGTATGCAGTGCCATACATACCAGGTGCCAACTTAACTCAACCCGACCAGTTAAGATGGGTTGTGTTTGTACGGAACCCCCGGTGCGCGAGTCCGACTTGACTCGCACTTGGTCGGTTTTTTTTTAATTGTATTTTTTTTAACATATTCGTACATTTTTTTCATTAAATATTGGTATTCAAAGCAGTATTTGTATCTGGGCTATTGTAATCAGTCCTGTAGATACAAGTGGTGGGCATGTTATTGGTCTGCATCAATGTTATCAATGACCTACTTATTAAGTGCCTATGGAGATATTAACGTATCAAAGCCAATGAACCTGTTATCAGTTGTAATAAAAAATATAAACTTTAGAATGTGATTGTGTAATGCAGTCTGGATTGTTTGGTAAATATTGAATCAAGAAAAGCTGAAGTTATTTGAATAACATCTGGATAAACCAGTTGACCGAGTGAGCGAAACATCTCTGATTAAGCTTGGTCAAATATTCTTTCATATGTCAGGATCGTTAGGGTGTCGGCTATAGTCGCCTATAGGTCGCATTTCTCAATCGATTCCTATCAAAAAATTTGAGTAGGTTCAATAAGTTAGATTTTTTTTGTCGATTCAGTATTTCGAAATTTTCAAAATGGCCGTGATTTGGGGTTAGAAAACGTTCCAAACAAACTTGCGAGGTCTACAGCTCACCGAGCCACTAGTCTATTGTGCTGTGACATAGGAACCCATGTATTGGCACTAGGCGTTCTTGGAGGACTTAGAGAATTGAAATAATTAAACCAGTCAACTATAAATGGCCCAATTCATTTAATATTATTATATGAGATGATAATATTTAAAATATTGATATAATGGATGAAGTATTCATTGTATATCATTCTTACATTCTCTTCATACTCTCCAAAAATATATGTACCTATAAAGTAAAAAAAAAGATAAAGTAATGGTCACTTGTCTTGTCCAATACTTACTCCCACTGAGCATTGTGCAACACAGATACCAAGTGAAACATCTTGCAATATGCAATCATGGAGAGTTAAATGTCATATGTGTTTTATTTTCAGGGTATAGACACAATTTACGAGATTTATGGATCCTTAGAAAATGTTATTATAGTAACACTAGCTCCAGAATTGCCGGGCGCCACCCAAGCCATCAAAGACCTCACCAAGTTGGGCATCAAAGTCGCGCTTGGGCATTCAGCTGCTAGTTTGGCACAGGGAGAGGAGGCTATTGAGGGTGGAGCCAATCTTATCACTCATTTGTTTAATGCTATGCTGCCCGTAAGTATATTCAATATATTCGTTCAGGTTTAAGTGACGTTTTTATCATGATACCTATCTAAGTTTTCTACGCGTATAAAAAAGAAACCTTTAAACTGTCAGTGTCAGCTGCTACTGCGGCTAGTGGCGTAATTATCTTATTATTTTATTTACTGATAGGCTAACTTCTTTTACGTTCCGTCTTTTTCAAGCACATTGAATAAAGTCATATACACACCAGCCATCTCGTATTAGATCAAATCTTCTGGCAATCACTACATAGAATAAAACAAAGTCGCTTACTGTTGTCTGTCTGTCCCTATGTATGCTTGGATCTTTAAAACTACGTAACGTTTTGATGCGTTTTTTTTTTAATAGATAGAGCGATTCAAGAAGAAGATAATGTAAGAGAAACACTGATAATTTTAGAGGTTTCGCGCGAAGCCGGTGCGGGTCGCTAGTATAATTTATTGTACAGTCAGCTGCAGATACCTAACTACACTACCAAATGGCTTAAAATGTTGTACAAACAATTTAATTAAGAATAGAGTATTCTCATCATTATGTATCTAGATATTTTATTAAGATCTCTATAATTGATCTACTGCTGAATGCTGACTGCAGATTTTATGTAATTATTCTTGAATCCTATCAGTAATCATTAGAGGTAATAAATATTTAGCATATTATAAATCTAAGAGAAGGCCATCATCCAGTAGGAGAAAGCCGCCTACAGGCTAATAAAACAAAACATCACACAAAATCACAACATTCCACGTCAAATTATGATTTACAACACTCAAGTACTCACACTTAGCTTGTCAGCCCAATTTACACATAGTCAACCTTAGCCTTAGCATTGTACTAAGTGACCTCCACGCAAGGCCGTTGTTTTAGTTCCATCACCGTGACCCTGGACTCGTCGGGCTGCTCGCGTCGTCGACGAACAAACAAGTCTACTTCGGAATCATAGCAGATGGCCTTCACACGCATCCTGCGGCGCTGAGGATAGCCTGTCGGACCAATCCAGATGGTAAATATTTAAATAGCGTTTTACAGGGGTTTAGTTATTTTTACCTATTAGATTGAGGCGATTTGTTGCGGATGCTGAGGCCGCTGGTTGAGGACCCTCTGACTCTGAAAGGTCTTATGATTTAGATTTTCGGAAGAAAGATGCTCGATTTATTCATTCAAAAGCACGAATAAACAAATAATAAGTATTTTTATCGTGATTTGTTACATTGAGTGCCTAATGTATCCAAGATAATTCTGGAAACATGAACCTTTAAACTAGCTTAACCGAAAATAGGAAATGCATAAAATACCCTAAATTAATATATTGGTATGTCACCAATCTGTTGCTTCAACATATCAGCAAACACTTCAACACCGCACATTGCATTGTCAGATTGTTGATGGCCAGGCGACTATAGGTAAGGTACCTAGGTTGTCTTTTCTCGTCCATGACCCTAAAGAGTGACCATTCTTAGTTTCTTTCGTTATATTAGGTATAGTTGCCGAGAAACTTCTTGAGCCTAACCTTGACTGCGCAGTAGCCGATTTACGTACAAATATGCATGCGCAGATCCGCCATTTTGGGTCAAGAAGTTTCTCGGCAACTGTACGTTATTTTTTTCATATCTGCCCTTGTTTTTTTGCATAGGCTTGGTGCTCGTGAGCGATGCGGTAGCAGCCCAAGGTTTAGCTGATGGCAGCTACCACATCGGACCTCAGGCGGTGACGGTGCAGGCGGGGAAGGCCTATGTTGCTGGAACTAAGACGCTCTGCGGCAGCACTGCGGTGCTAGACGAGTGTGTGCGCACCTTTAAGGAGGCCACAGGTGCAAACCTGCATATTACAGTACTTTTATCTCACGAGCGCGGGTGAGCCATGTTTGTGTGAGTAGAGTACATGCACATTGGCTCTGTGTGGGTGAGCTCGGGAGCGCTCAGTGCCGGCTCACCCACACAGAGCCAATGTGCATGTACATCTACTCACACAAACATGGCTCACCCGCGCTCGTGAGATAAAAGTACTGTACTATAAATCTATTGTCCTACATATGATTACCTATATTATAAGTGTATTATAGGAGCGGCGGACCCTGTGATTTAGGCAGCGTAAAATATGTAATGAGTATGGAATGTGATAAATTTCCGAGATTTAAAAACTGTAGACAGTTAACTAGCATACTAATGCGGCTATTGTTCTAGCGTATAGTAAATAAATACGAGTAATGATCTACTCTCAAAGTCAGTTCGAGTATAAAGTGACGCGTATTGGTTACTAATAAGTAATAATATCAGCTGTTGTGTGTGCTGACCTTGCTAACTATAGTAGGTATGTCTAGTCTGTTTTTATCTATATAGCACGGCCACAGTAGATAATGCAATGGGTTATTATTAATTTATCTAGGACATACCTTATTAATTTACTGCTGTAGTTGCTTTGTAGCATGGAATACAATTTCCAACAATTATGGGTGCAGACCAAAAAGTTTGCTGCTTTAACTCATTTAATTAAAATTTGTATCAGTTTTTCCATTGTACGACGACAAATTAACCATCGAATAATGTTTTTTATACCTTAAGGTACTGTTTTGAGGTTCATTATTGTGTCGTTATTTTTTGTCGCACAACGGAACTTTTTAGTTAGCCTTAGAAAGAAAGCGATCGGAAAAAATTCCGTTTTTGTCTTCACCCTTATAATAAACTATAGAAATTAGAATAGTAACATTCTGAATAATCATATTCTTTCATGAAGCGTAATCTATAACAGCGGCATGATTAAAAACCTATGGCGGTAAACACAGAGATAATGTAATTGGATTTAAATCAAGTCACTTAAATAATACAATTTAAATTTTCAGATTGCACCTTGGAATATGCCTTGGAAACGGCCACTTTGCACCCGGCCCGAGCTCTTGGCATAGAAGACTTAAAAGGAAATCTTAACTTCGGAAGCGATGCCGACTTCGTTATCATGCACCCCAAAACACTTAAAGTTCTATCCACTTGGATAGCAGGCGAGTGCGTATATAAATGTGAGAGCAACGGAATATGAAATATCGGAATATTTTATCGAATTTAATAGTTAATATCATACAATATATGCGTATAATGAAATATGTATTGACATAAAAACTTTTATTGTGATAAGACTGAAAAAAAGACAAGAAAATGTATCCTTATGAAACTGGTTGAAGAAATGGCATATCGTAGGAAGCAACGTTAATGTCGGATGTTTAGACAGTGACGTCGGCTTATATCTACACGTCCGATGTTTATAAATACTACTACGTCACTATGTACTCCACATTCTAGTAGGTAACTGTCTTCAAAAACCTCGAAATTATGAAAGAAATATGAAGTAGAACCTCAAAAATGGCCTATTATGGTATGTGATTAAATGATAATATAGTTCAACCCCTCGTATGCGGCGTCAAAAATTTGCTAATCAATTTGAAATTAACTGACATTTAACATAAGGTTCAAATGTCCCGCACGGATCCGTGTCTAAGCATACGAGGGGTTAAATTTGATTTTATAAATTAAACCTTAAGAACGCGTCTTCTGCTCATGGCTGCGTTATTGGAAACAAGACGTTTTTGGCGAATGGACGATATTTCCATGTTTTAACCGTGGTACCATTGCTTTTGTACCACGAGGGACTACGGGTAATTTTTTTTTCCCGTAGACCCACAACACCAATATGGGACTACGGGTAATTGAAAATAACTGTATTTTACCCGTTGACCACCGCTGTCATATTTTGCAGATTAGAAGATTATGGGTTGACCTAACCATGACTCTATTACAATTTAACTTTCATGTTTGAGCGGGTATTGAGCCTTTAAACGTATTATATCGCATTTTTTTTTTTTGCCACTTTTTTCCCTCTTTTTTCCTTTGTTTTTTCTATCCTAACCTACGTTTCTCTTGAACTTTCGGTTTAAGTTTTTTTTTTAAAGCGGGGGGCTTCGCCCCCCGAGCCCCCCTGTGGGGGCTCCGCCCCCCGCCCCCTATTTCTCTAAACATATCTATTGCAGCGTGGAACTACGGGGATTTTTTTTTCGAGGAATGACCAGTGGGCCCACGGAAAGTTTCGTGTTCAAAAAGATAACTTAAAACTGGAGCAGAGGGGTCTACGGGGAAAATTCGGAGAAAAAAATTACCCGTGGTCCCCCGTGGTACAAAAGCCGTGGTACCACGGTTAAAACACTGATATTTCAAATGTTCCTTAATTTGTGATTGTGTTACCAATTATTTGTCTGGCAATTTAACCATGTTACCACTAGGTAAGAAAATTATTTTATGCTTTTTTTTAATAAATTTACTTTATTTTACCTGATCTGCTCATTATTTTTTGTCCCATCCATCTTGAACAATTTACATAATAGTCTATCCCCAAGTTTCAAGGTTTGGGGTAGTAAAATAAAACAAAGTTTTAGTGGCATGGAAAATCTTTATTGAAGTAAATATATTTATAAAGTCAGTACAATTTAAGTTCAATAGTTTCCAAAAATATTAAAGTGCAGGTTGCTGATCACCTGGCAATGTTAAATATGATTATTTCTTAATTAAAATACAAGCTAATGTTGAGAAAACTGTAATATGTGAATAATAACATGTATATACCTAAATAAAATCATGACAAAAATATATTTTAGGCAGGCTCTGAAATACACTGCTGTGCTGTTGTTATCCTGGCCACAATTCACAAGAATAAACTTAAAATTATGTGAAAAAAAAGAAAACCGCTAAGGTCACGTGAAAACCGCACTCGCCTTATAAACTAAACAGAAGTAGGAGTGCAATGACTACGCAAAAATAGTCCATTTTCCAGTAACGTTAGCGGCAATAATAATTTGGTCAAAGTAAGATGTGCAACTAGTTCAAACAAATAAATTCTACTCCTGTCCACGGGAGCACACTGGGAGGTTCACACCATCTCGTTCAATGAGACAGACCTATTCGAAAGTCAAAAATGCACTCAATTCCTAATACAGCAGACACGACCTACCGTGGACAGATATAACCAGTTGGGCATCTTAACAATAAGTTTCATTACAATAAAATTAAACATCAAGTTACAAACCACGCAATGTATATTCATGTATACAATATTACTAAGTGTATTTATGTATATAATGTAAATACATTTTCATGCGAAACAAAATAATATCATGGAATATTAAAAGAGCCAAAATATTTGAGATTAACTCTACTTTGATACCATTAACTTCTAAGATCTAGGCACAATGCAGCAGAGACTCCTGTATGGATTACATAATAATTTTCGTTGACTGTGGGGCAAAAAGGTTTTTCTTTATACAGTCAACACCATCACACAACGTATACTAAGGATTTAGCTACTGCCACTGTTTTATTAGAATGATTACCGACACCAACTATAGTTATATCAGCATTCAAACCAGTTTAAACCCACCCCATACAACATTTGTGCCAATTTTTAACAGTCAAATAGCACATTATTGCTACCAACTAAACTTCACAATCTACCAGATTATTCGTATAAAATTGACACAAATCAACCGAGCGATCCGGTTTATAATAAATAGTCATAGAATCAAATTAAGAATGTCCGATAATTATTGAATTATTGACATAAATGAATGAATAGGAGTGAAATAATTATAAGATTGGGTATGTCAGAGGCAGTGGTACGCTACTGTGCTGGTGCTACTGAAGCCCCCTGCAGCTCGCTCCCGCGGCAAGCTGCCGCAAAGGCAAACAACTATATCTAATAAACTTCAACGTTCAAATCTTTACGGAGGGTATTGTCTGTTAAGATATAATTTCGTGTTTGAAGTCCAGCCATCCAAAATATTCGATGTGGACTACTCCCTAAGTTTAAAATACTTTCAACAGAATTAAAATAATTATTGAGCAATATATTCCTAAGAGAATATAGTAGAGATTTGCTCGGCTGCACCAACTCTACGAAAATTCATATTTTCTATATCGAACACCTACTGATGCACACTCCACATATGTCATATTTTTATTGTAAGAATTTAAAATCAAATTATAACGAATAAAATGAATCTTTGGAGCGAAATTATCTTGCATTTTTACATGCACCTTTCACACGAAATATTAGAATACTTTTTTAAATTTTCGACCCAGAAATGACAAAAAAACATACAAGTGTAACTTACAATATACTTAAATCTAATTTCAAAACAAAAGAGTAGCCATTTGCCATTAACATTTTAATAAATGAATGTAGAAAATCGGGAGTTGCAGACAGATTCTTGTAAACTAATTATTTTGGATGATATGTTTTGTCATTTACTGAATAATTTGTGAGATGAGAAATATCTAAATGGCCATCTATGTGAACAAAAAATTATGCTTAAAGTTAGAGTCAATTAAAGATAAGATCACTACAATACGTAAATACCAAGAATTGTATATTAAAATATTTGTACTTTTACTGACTAAAGGAAAAAAACATTGGCAACTGCTAATAATCCTACTTGTAAAAAAAATAACTTGTATAATGTAGATTGAAAACGGTCATCTCAAATTCGTTCACTCTAAGATGTGGAATGCAATTAGAATTCTTTAACAATATTAAAAGGTATAATAATATATTAAATTTTTATAATCAGCTCAACAATGTATATAATCTATAATAATTTAAAAGCCTAGATCCAAACTGTGATATTTATTGCACAAGCACACATGTGGCTTAAAATTCCAATGGGAATAGAGCTCACAACCTTATTTATTACGAGACGAGTTATTTCAGAACAGTGGAGATAAAACTGGTAAGGGTGAATTAAATTAAATCGTTTTCAATCTTTGAGCATGCTGTCTTTACCGTCTGCAAGATAATGGAATTAGATGAGGATGCTGTGTTAAGCTGCATTCCATCTAGTTAAGTGCGACGCGTCGCGTCCGCGATATAGAATAGACTCGTTATGCCACAACACTCCACCGGAACCATTGAGCTGTGCTTGGTGCCACAACATAGGCAATACGCCCACCTCCAATAGGGAGGGTAACATTAGAGCTCACCTTGTGCGCTGCGAACCCTACCACATCACGATACTTGGCACTAACAACACCCACGGTCTTCGCCCGCCCGCAAGCCAGCCCGCCGCACGCGTCTAACAATGAACTGCCAAATGCAGAGGAAGTCCGCAGTTTTTCAGTGCCACATAAAGTGATTCTACAACTACAGAAGTAATTTATTGCTGAATACATAAGGGAATAGATTCAAGAGAAATATATTTACCAAAAATTGTTTTTAAAGTGTATATAGGTAACTTTTAAGATCTCGAGAAAGGCTACTGTAATGTACTCTAATGATACAATTATTATCAAGTAATGTCAATGGACAATAAATACCATATGACCTGCCATTATCCCATGACAAAGTGCTTAGGTACTTGCTACAGCAAGAATATACAGCCAAGCGGGCGAGCGGCGAATACCCGCCGCGCGCCGCGCCCTCTATCTAATAAACATCTCTAAACAACGCCACCGTACAGGCAAACTTGTGATACTGTTGTGTATATCCAATTGGAACTCTAACAACTACAAAAATGTCTACAATGACACCTACGTAAGATATATGGCAAGAACAAAGGAAACTCGGTCGACGAAACGATCACAATCAATGCAAAAGGAGGGTTAAACGTACAAACTATAATACTTTCAAATACAAGAATGTTCGTATTATTTCTGATGTTTAAGAAATTACACGTTATAATGATATTTCAACGTTAAATTTATTAATATTGGAATTCACACAAAATAGTATAATTTGTAAAATTATCCAAAACTTATCACACCACTTTTTTAATAATTTTTATGCAACCCTAAAGCAACATTATTAGCGTCATACGCTCCCTTTGGGGCTTTATAACTTCTATTCCGGTTACTTCTACCGCACTAACACGCAATAATTTTGATCAATGACAACAAATAAAAATCGAACATTATAATATTAAAACCCTGAATACTAAAACAAAAAAGTTGGCAACAATTAGTAACTAATTTTTTTACAAATATTATACAATAAAATAATTACTATGTTCATGCACAAATATCGTAAGAAAATAATTTGGCAGTAAAAATTCGTAAATCTAAAGGCCTAAACACACTGGCCAAAAATACTATTTAAATAATAGGCCCAGAACGTATAACTAAACAAAATAGTAAAATGACAAAATCAGAGTATTGACCACACCTACTCATCCGCGAGGGTATGTAGACTCGTTACTTTAAACCTAGTTAAAATAAAGAAAATAAAATTCCCTAATGCTATCGGGACAAAAATCCTGAAACAAATAACTTAAAAACAATATGAAAAATAAACCCAAAAGTTACTCACTAATCAATAGAGGATTCAGACTCAAAACCGGACAACCACCCTCCGGCTTCCGGCTGGCCCGGCCCGGCCGCGGCCCCGACAACTAAACTGAGTCTTAATGTTGTCTCTCAATTATTGCTTATATCACATAACATGTCGCTAGTGTATTCAATATTGAAGGAGAACTGTCTCAATACACACAACAAAATAAACTATCACTAATTAAGTACAAACGTTTCATACAATGTGTTACTTTCCTATTGTTATTACTACAATAAATTATTGGATCTTATTATATTATAGCTCAGAAACATCAATATCGATAGTTGATGCAAAACTTGTTAAATTTGGTAGTGTCACGTAAGGTCACCCGAGATAATCGCGTCTGAGGCAAATGAGACTTCAGAAAATCAAAGAAACGAAACACTAACTAGCACCACTCTCTTTTTCATATTAATAGTCCCAAACTTAGGGCAGTAAGGGTATGGGTGGTTTTAAAATGTTCCGCTTCTCTGATATCAAGACGCATTTGCGTCACAGACGCAGTTACCTCAGGTAACCTCACTGGTATACATATTTCTATTTGCTATAACAGATTTTCACCGTTTGTTCGAAAGTTTTAAATGTACGCTTTAAAAAGCCGATGGGATATTCATATATGTTTTTAGTAATTGAAAGTTACTTAGTCGTAGAGAGCGAGGTTTAACGAAAATTGTGTACTATTAAAAAATATCACACATTTATAGGTGGTATGGTAGAATTTTAATATTTTAGCTTTTAACGTTAAGTACCATAATTTGTAAAAACTTAAAAATGGACACCAATATGACGCCGTATTTAATGCAATGACTGACTTTATATAAATTACAAATAGGGAAATTGCTCTTATCTTTATTATTATAATTATATTACTTTATAATACTCTTTAGAGGTTAAAATGAATGAAGTCGTATGCAAGATTAAATGTCAGGCGTGTAAAATATTGACCATTACGTATTATTGTTAAGAACGCGCTTTGTTGAGCAAGATGTAGCTTTACTGGAGTCTAATGCCTAGTAACTAAGCGAATATCCGCTCCAGAGAGCTACAGTCGAGGGCTAAAATAAGTCAACACCACAAAATGTCAAAAATATGTTATTTTAAACTTATTACTATTATGACAGTAAACAAGGTTTGCATATATTTTTGTAACATTTTGTGAGTATATTTTCAACCCTTGACTTTACATAATTACTAATATCGATGCAAGTCATGTGGTTACTCTAAATTCTGTGAAAATCTGTTATTTATATATTGTACTGTCACGGCAAACTCAACTGCCTATTTTAATGAGGCATTTCATCTAAAAGTAACTATCCAAGCTTCTAAATAAATGCTACTCACCCTATGAGAATATTGAAAATTCGTACACGTTACGCCACTTGAAATCGATTACTTTTAGGTGACAATGAATCATCAAAATAAAATCTCAATTTTGAACATTAAAAATTGAATAATTATAAAAATATATAATTTGGCGTTTAATATGACCAATGTGATGGTTATGTGTATGTAATGGCAGATTCACATATAAATATACTTATCTGGGAATATTTAAATGACTTTATAATGCCCATTATTGACGAGCAACACATTTGACAGAACACTTACTCTCTTTTTAATACTAAGATAATGGAATAAATTTTGCAGAATTTATTGATTAATTCGTGAATAAGTTTTCAAAATCCTGCACATACTTTGTGACAGGTATTGTGACCTATTACTTTTGCAATAACAACTAACGACTCGAATATTCAATATGTAACCCTATGTAATACTTATGCCGTAGGCTATATAAACTGGTGCACTCCATATCTCTATGGACAATGACTATGAAGCTCTTCCCAATATAACGCCGAATATAATGTATATAGATGTGCAAATTTCGACTTGAAAATATACACAAAGATGCCAGAGTAAATGTCTGTGTGTTACTCCTAAACGTCAAGTATAATATCATACCTACTAAATTATTGCAACGTTACTTACTGAGGCTTTTCAATAATAATTCAGCATTGTGCTGGTTCATTATAAATGTTTTGAATGAACCAAATTTATACAACATAGTGTATGCCTACGCATGAAAAAATTTTCAAATATGTTATAGGCTCTCAAAACAAGAGTACATGAAAAAACATTTTGTATAGACACAAGAATTCTGTAAATGGTAAATATATTTTAACGGACAATATATAATATTGTATACGAGATTAACCTAAACTAGATGGCACGTTATTTTAGTGTCGCCTCCTTTGGTCATTGCAGGACTAAAATTTCGTTAATAATAAACTCAATTGTGCGTTCGTATGTGTTCACTATCAAGCGAATGACTGAGCTACGTGTACGCATTACGCAATCATTAATGACACTACTAACCACGGGTAACATGTCGGAACAATGCAACTTTTGGAATGAGGCGACACTCCCACGCAGTCCCCTAATTGACATGTATTAACTTCACTCGAACTAGGAACCATACCAGCTGCTAAATTTAGGAAACAAATAATATGTATAATAAAAACAAATACACTAAACTTTGGATTTTCCTTCACTATAACTAAATGCAATCATATAAAATGAGACGAAACAAACCGAGAAATATACGCAAGTACTCAGTGCTTTGGAAATAATGACTTGAATGTCCTATCTACAAGCAGTGAGTGATACCTACAAATAACTTCTCCTTGTCATTGTAATTCAAGAACAAGGAACTATCTAGGGCTGGGGTAACAGATCACTGCATGCAGACAGGTTGGTAAAATCAGACTAAACATAACATGAAATTTAACACAAAATAACAAAAAATCAAATACTGGTTTAGCAAAAAATGTTAAGCTTGTAAAACAGCAATTAAATATAAAATATAGGGAATAAATGTGAGATCTTGTAGTATGCAGACTTACAGCCATCGAGTTTCTCCTCAGACAATGTATAGGGTGTTGAGGACTAGAACATGGTGGTTATTCTTAGCCAGAGTGACTATGTAGCCTTCAGAGGTTATCTTCAGCCCACAGCAACGCGAAACCTGCATAACAATATAAAATTACTGAGCGATTTCCATTAAGGATACAATATTTGAGAAAAAAAAATCTGTCAAGCATTGACAATAGTGCCATCTCTCGCTGTCCTAACACTAGCAGGAGAAGCAATAGGGCTAGATAATTGCTTAAACGAACGTCATAAAAGCATGGTGAATGCGCTTAGCTTTTAAAAGTGGAAAGTAGTACAGTACAGAGGGCGCTTTGGCGGAATATAATGCTTAATTAAACGAAATGTGCATACTGTTGCGGTAGCACAGGCTTCAGCGCACTACTCCGGATCAGTAGAGGTCGTGGGTTCGATTTAGTGGAGAGGAGTAAATTTTGTATTTATATTTAACCTCTGTATCGATAATATTGAGATCTCGGTCAAACAGTCAGTTATTTCAAACAATCACTTCAGCTGATAAGCGTCAGTTATTGCTTTGAAAGTGTAAGAGAAACAGAGCACCAAGCATGTGGTTCTTAATACCTGGGGACTTCTTAGTTAGATTAGGGAAGTTTAAGGTCACATTCCTCCGATAGGCCGAGGAGTGTTTCCCATCGTCAAAGAACTATCCATATCCATATGCTAGCATAAAGGCATTCTATCTTCGTCCTCCGGGTAGGCAAGCACTTGTGACTCCTCTGGTGTTGCAGGTGTTTATGGGCGACGGTAATCGCTTTCCATCAGGCGATACGTTTGCTCATTTGCCCCTTTCACATAAAAAAAAAAGAAAAAAAAAAAGTACCCATGTTTTAAGACAACGAACATACCTTCACATAGGGGCACTCAAACTCCGTGACGAGCACGCCATCTCTCGAGAACACGGCCACATGGAACTTGTTCCCGTGCGAGTCTCCGATGAGCACGTCGCCGGCGTCCGACACGTCGATGCCGTTGGGGAAGTTGGTCACGTTCTCGCAGCCGATGCGGCGCAGGAAGTGACCCTCGTCGTCGAACACTACCACGCAGTGCCCCTTGAAGTCGCAAACGTAGAATTCTTTGCCTGAAATTATTTCATCCACAGTTAGGTGACGTGGAAGCGGTGGTAGCCTAGTGGTTAGGACATGCGACTTTCAATCCGGATCGCGGGTTCGAACCCGGCCCGTACCAATGAGTTTTTAGGAACTTATGTACGGAATGTCATTTGATATTTACCACTCGCTTTTCGGTGAAGGAAAACATCGTGAGGAAACCACCTAAGCTCAATAAGGCCTAGTTTCCCCTCTGGGTTGGAAGGTCAGATGGCAGTCGCTTGCGTAAAAACTAGTGCCTACGCCACATCTTGGGATTTAGGTAGCCGACCCCGATTGAGAATTCATTCTCAAAAAAAATGGGACAAATGCTAGGAGGATGATGAGTTAGGTGAAGTCACAGAAGACACAAGAGGACAGAATGCGCTTTCTTTTGCTCTTTAGCAATTTGAGAGAACAAACCACACGCAAGTCAGTGAAGCAAACACGGATCCATGTAAATAAGGATGCTTCAGTTTGTGCGCAATGTCTCTGTCTCTATACACATAGCCACACTAAGTAGTACTCGTAGACCTAGAATATCGTATCTAGCATGTAAGGGACGGACATAAGGACTGTCCGTGCATTATGATCTATGTAACTACTAGGAGCCGTAGAAAAATAAGTGATTTACCATCCCTGACCATACAAACTAAACTTGTTAAACTTACCACTGATAGCGATATCAGATGGCTCTCTCATGCACTCACTGCAGTCGAACCAGCTCATGAGGTCGCCTTCTTCAGACAAAATGAAGACTGTCGGAGTGACGCTGTCTACAGCAACGATGAGGCCTTCAGCAGTGACCGCCAGCCCAGCAACAATGTCAATAAAACGCACCTAAAGCAACGTAAAAAAATATTATTGATAAATCTATATAATTCGTCAATATAATAGGACGTTGATGTCATCACTGCGTGTTTAATTTTATTATAGTAATTGTCGCAATATTCACGTTTTTCTATTGTTCTATCGGTGTTTGTGTCTATCCATTGTACTGAAGCTATCAAATGTATGGATTTGTGATGGTTTTCAGGAATGATTTCAGGCACATCCGAAGATATCAAAGGTTTCTCAACGTATTACAACAGAAAGTAAAGCTTTTTTACATACAGGAATTTTATTCAGAGAATATCCGTTATTGGTGTAGTGCAGTGTTTTTCAAACCTTTTGGTGTCACGGCCAAAAATGACCAATAAAATTATTTCGCGACCCCCTAAAACCTAGTTTGTACGATTAAACTTGCAAATGTACATGCTTGAAAAAATCTGCATTCCCTGTAGTCACGAGACTTTCTCGATGCTGATCCTCGCGACCCCCCTGTATATATGCCGCGATCCCCCTGGGGGTCGCGACCCACAGTTTGAAAAACACTGGCGACCTCTCATTACCGCGGTTACAAACTACGAACTTGCTGGTAGCGCCGTAAGTTGCCGTAACTTTGCGCGGGTACCAGAGATGGCCCTATCCTTGCCGGCCATCCTAAAGTTTAACTATTTAGTACATTACTGCAGACGCCGGGAAGGAAGGGCTTGCCGGGTGAGTAGGTATAGACGGCCGACCGTAGGGAGGCCGGATAGTGATACGAAGCCGGCAAGCCCTGTTCACGGCTAAGGCGTGTATAGTACTTTTCTCAAACATATGCAAATAAATAAAAAACACACCACCCAAAAAATGTTACATAATTCAGCTGTGTCCGTTCATGAACACAGACAAAAAATACTTCCCGGCCTAGGCATTCAATTTTGTACAAAATTCCTTTACAGTTCTCTCGAGTTGTTCCACCCGAAACGTGATACTTGAAAGCCTATTATAACGCACGTTAAGATTTCATTGCATGTTTGAGAAAAAGTTTTTTTAAACTTACAGCAATCTTCTTCAAGAAATGTCCGTTCTTGGTGAAGATCTGCATGCGCGACCTCTCATTGCCGCGATCACAGACTACGAACTTGCCGGTAGCGCGGACCACGGCCACTTTGCGCGGGTACCAGAGCTGGCCCTCCTCTTTGCCGGCCATTCCGAAATTGAACTTGTGGTTGCCGGACTTATCGAAAACCTGTACATAAGTTAACTTTTAGTGATATAACACATGTAAAAGTAATAAAGAAAAAAATATGATGTTTTGCAAAGCGTAGATATTCGCTACGAAATTTAAGGGCTTATCACACTGACGTCACATCCCGCTGCACTTCGGACGGCAATAGAAACTCGTCCGTGCGGAAATGGAAAGTCAGTGTGTTGTGCCATGCGGTTTTTGTATACCAATCAAGATTCTGCAGTACAAATTTAAAATACCGCACTGAGCAGCGGGATGCGGCGGCAGTGTGATAACCGCCTTAAATATAGCTACGGAGAGTACCTATTCTATTAATCTAGCTAGAGAAATAAAACAAATCTAGAACCACGTCAAAGGGGATTTAAGCTCGCTGGGTGCTTTTATAGCAAAACCATCAACCTCTCGATTAAATTGATCAATCAGATGAGATTCATTAGAGCTCAAACAAGCTTGCTAGTCAGTGAAACTATAAACGTACCGTAATGCGATGATTATTAGTGTCGGCGACAATGATGTCCTCGTCGTTTCCGAGACAGAATCCATGAGGGGAATTGAATTGTCCCTTTCCGCCTCCCAGCTGGCCGAACTTGAATCTGATGTGCATAGGAGTAGCTTTGGTGGCGCGGACGAGAGGAGCGGGCGGGGCGACTAGAGCCGCTTCTTCCGCGGCCGTGAGCAGCGGCCGTCCAGGAGACACTCCGCGCGGACCCACGCCCATGCCGCCTACTCCCACGCCACCCACGCCGCCATATCCGTTCACTTCTGGAAAAATTAGTACATTTACCTTCCGCCAGAAACACCCATCGTAGAAATCGACCTCTTATTTAAGCAACTTACCCGTGTTCAGGCCGAGCTTGGCCAGCGCCTGCAGGTTGTTGTAGGCTTGCGGAGAATTCAAGTCCTGAGCTAGAAGCTCGGCTAGAGTAAACGCGGGAGCAGGCGACGCGTGCGGTGGCGGAGGCACGTCCTTCTCGGCGATGCTCGCCAACTGTTGCAAGTTGTATTCCACCATGGAAGGTAGAGCGGGTACCCCGCCCACGCCGGGTACGCCTCCCACTCCGGCGACGTTGTTCACGTTCCCTACTCCAGGTATCACGCTGTTGTTGGTAACTGGGCCGACGCCGGGGACTCCAATGGCGGGCACTCCGCTAACTCCCGGTACGCCCACGATGCTTCCCACTCCAGTGACGCGGCGCACGTTCCCCATAGGGAAATCGTCAAAAACGGGTGTGTTGGTCACAGACACGGCCGGTGAGTGAGAGTTGGAAGTCACCGATACGATCGCAGACGACTCGCTGGCTCGCTTCCTCTCTTCGGCGCGAGTTGCTTCAGTGCGGAACACGCCAAAGGTATCCTCAGTAACGCTGTCGAACTTATCGATCTTTGAAACGAATTCCAAGGAATAATCGACCTCAAATTCGGGAGCTCCTTCCAGCAAGCGGTTGAATTGCGAAGCTACGGTTTTCTTTAGCATTACAATCTCGGTTCCGTCACCGCGATTGAGCAGCCTCGCTGCAAACTTGCAGGCACAGTCAATGCGCTGGACAGTCTTGTCCACCCTATCAAAAAGGTCCATAACCTTGAGCTCCCGCTCCTTGTGGAGTCGTTCCAGTTCTTCCAGCGCCTTTTCACGGCGTCTCTCGAGAGCGGCTTTATAAGCATGAAATGCTTCATTAATAACGTTTTCAGCGTCATCTCGCTGGCGCTGCAAGTCACCGAGTGCGTCGTCCAGCCGGGCAGAGGCGCTGCCAGCAGCGGCCGCCCGGGCGTTGGCTTCTGTGATGAGTGTTCTGAGCTCAGCTCGCAAATTAGGTTCGGCATCGACGATGCGCTCACAGCGATGGTCGCCCACTTTGTGGTCGATAGTGAGACATTCGGTGCAAGCTCCGACTTCGCACTCACAGCAATAAAACTTCAAGCTCTCTCCGATGTGGCGTGAACAAAAGATCGGCTTGTGCACGGCGGCTTTTTCCTTAGATGACCTCAAAGCGTCGAACGGCACTACTCGGTGGTTTTCGAAGCACCTCATAAATTCGTGTGCGGAGTTGCAGTTAGAACACAGGAAGTGGGAACAGTCGGTACACCGAGCAACGGCGGGTTCCTTGCTCTTGCAACAAGTGCAGACAACAGACTGATCCATGGCTGATACATCCAGAACGTTGGTGAGGACATAGTCCGATGGAAGCGAAGCAGCTCCACCACCAGGTATCTGTATACACACATGTTTTATAAATATTTAAATAGACTGTTTGATTCCTGTTTTAGAAGTAAAATTACTGTTGATACCCTGAGGAATTAGTACCTACAACATGCGGTTAACGAAACTAAGAAACTATATGATGAGTGAGATAGCAATACTTATACTCTAAAAACAATGACTCATTTACAATATATCAGACTTTTTGACAGTTGAAACACCAATGGGAATGCCATGCGCAATGCGGACAAATCGAGTGCGCTACGCTTTTGCAGCAATAAAAGTCTGCTACAAAGTTGTACAAAACATTCTTTGTTATTAAATTATTTTTTATAACAATGGAGTTGTTTATCGACGTACCTTTGTTTCTTGTTTGCATATTGGGCATTCAACGGCCAAATCATACTTCAGTGAATCTCCTGCTTCATTCACCATCAATTTGTCTATGCATGCTTCGCAGAAAACATGAAGACAAGATAATACTCGAGGACTGCATAACTTATTGCTAAAAAAACAAAATATTTGATTTAATTACTTTGCATGAATGAAATTATTGCATAATGCTAAATTTAATATAGCTAATTTAGACGGGAGTTTAATCTCTCTTGAGAGTTTCATTGTAGTGCGAGGTTAGATCGCGAGAAACTCGTCGTAGTGTAGGCAAGCTCCGGCTTGCCCAATGTTATGAAACTTATATAAGCTCTTACCTCGTCTAAACGGACCTTTGATAAGATTTGATTTTCAGAAGTATTTTAAAAATTATTAATTATTTTAGTAACTTACTCGCAAATGTTACAATTTTGCTCCTGATTCCCATTGTCGGTTGGCTCCAGAGACCCTTCTTCAGCTAAACTAACTAGACCATCTCCGTACAGGTCCCCATTCAGTTCTTCCATTTTAGCTTATAATTATATTTGTGTATAATGTATATTCCTTGACCTTACTCAACAAAATTCTGAAAAAAGAGTGTGGATTCAAATATCAGTGAATAACAAATGCAGTAGATAAGTAGTATATACTATGATGATTGATGATTTGGTGTAGTACTACTAAGTAGTATATAATAAGTTGAAAAGCAAGGCATGGCAGGGGTTCCCAAATTGTGCCTCTTAAATAGTAGTAACTCGCCAGTTTTCTCTTCTCTGGAAACTAAAACTAGCTAAGCCACCAATTCAATATTCATAACCTGTCAGTGTCGCAAACTGTAAAATTCTGTATCCCTGTGCTATGGTAAAATTGTATCTGACATATTCTAAATCAGATTTTTATTAACCTTTTGACCGCCACAGTCGGCTGTGGCCGTCAACAAAAAATCGTGCCCCTGACGCCACGTCGGCCACAGCCGTCCAAATTTCAATGATCAAAAACTTTGTAATTTAACCGCTACAAGTATTTTTCAATCCCTGTTGATTTTGGGGCACATCTTTTTTTTTTTACTCTGGCATCAGTGGCACGGTAAATTGCTAGACCGCTTGGCGGTCAATAGGTTAAGTATGCAAATATTTAATCTCACTCTATTTATGTTTGTGGGCTTGACATCTATACTCGTACATGCCTAGCTAGTTTACCCGGGCTAGAGCCAAACAGAGTGCAAACAGGCTTCAGGTGTAGTCTTGATTTGTATTAAGTCATTATGTGTTATACTACCAGTGAAGATAGTTTGAGCAGGGACCTGTTTTTAACTGCAATATAGGGTAAATCGCCAGTTACTGGCCACCGTTCAATAACTGGCCACCTCATACTAAAAATGAACTCTATTTACCTGCAAACTGAATTCATTTTAGTATAACGTGGCCAGTTATTGAAGGATGGCCAGTAATTAAAACCTTATACTAAAATGAATACTGTTTGCAGGTGAACAGAGTTCATTTTTAGTATGAGGTGGCCAGTTATTAAACGGTGGCCAGTAATTGGCGATTTACCCTACCTTCCTATCAGTGTCGTAGCAGCTAATTTCTATGAGGGCTAGCCGCATTATGTTTCGCTTATTTTTTCTTCTACAAGGTACTCAATTACTGTAGGTAAAATAGGCAAGCCAGCAGTAATCGGCTTCTGTGGACACCATGCCACTACTTCTTATGCCTGTCAACTTTCAATAAAAGGCTATATTGCACACTACAACATATTAAAAGAGCTCTGTAGGCATTTAATATTAACCTATTGACCGCCAAGCGGACTAGCAATTTACCGTGCCACTGACGCCAGAGTAAAAAAAAAAGATGTGCCCCAAAATCAACAGGGATTGAAAAATACTTGTAGCGGTTAGAATTACAAAGTTTTTGATCATTGAAATTTGGACGGCTGTGGCCGACGTGGCGTCAGGGGCACGATTTTTTGTTGACGGCCACAGCCGACTGTGGCGTTCAAAAGGTTAAGTGATACTGCTATCAATTACTAGGTTACATACAATACCATTTTTGTAGAAAAATCTTAAGTTTAAGCAGAAAACTGTTCTAGGCCAGATACCTGACTGACCAAATCATACCTTTAAAAATTTAAGGGAAAAACCAATTGTAAATCTGCTTTTCACAGTGTCTAATTAATTGCTACCTTCAACAGTTTTCTTACATTTAAAGAGACTTTGGCAAGTTTTAAAATATGAAATTGGGCCTGATAATAGCTTCATTATTTTATAAATAAAGCTCATATAAGGCAAGATAGGGAATAATTCAATTTTCTGAACATAATTATAAAATTATTTTATACAATACAATTCAATACAATACAATACAATACAATACAATACAATACAATACAATATAATACAATACAAGTACTCTCTATTGCATGCCTCATAAAACATACAGGAGAAATTCAATGCAAGAAATTACAATTAGAGGTAAAAAACAGGCGGCAACAGGCTTTTATGACTCTTACAATTTGTTTTGATTATTTTATCATGTAATGAATTTAATTTAGAAGTGTTCAAGTACATTTTTACTACACATTGTTGCTTATGGTTCCATAAGCGAGACACTGACTACAAAAACACCTACTTAACCTACTGGTCCCCCATTGGAATACCACAACATCTGAAAATTGTGCCACTGATTACCCACACAAGTGCCCACATTGCCTAATGTCATCCCATTTTAATGATCAAAAACTTTGTGATTCAGACCATTACAAGTATGAGTCTATCCCTGTTCATTTTAAAGCACTTATTTTTTTGCTACATTGTCAGGGGCTCGGTGAATTAGTTTACCACTAGGCATTCAAAAGATTAACAATTGATAGTCTAAATGTTCCTTCATTTGATAAGTGTGGTATTGTTGAATGTGGTATTACAGGAATGTGATGTTTGATGAATGAGTAAACAAAAATAGACTTCTCTAGCTCAATAAGGTGTTTGTTTTCTGTAGGTCATACATTAAAAAGGGTCCCAGCTATGAAATTAAATTATTTATTTCCTTAAACATGATAGTTAGGTGATAAGCATATTGAAAGTTGCAGCAATAGTTCCACATGTTTATCCAAAGATTGCATGCAAAATATAGTAAATTATGTTATATGTCTGATAAACATAATTAAATGATGAACCATATTTATGCTCTAACAACTTGATTATGGAAATATAACTATGTTTAAATGAACTTGTTGTCTAATGCTAGTATAATATTGCAAAAACTAACTATTTATCGTAATAACCCTTTAAAAACAGTATTTAAATACAACATTAAAGATAAGTATTTATTAAGAATAACTTTTATAGAGAGAACCAGAAGGGTAACCAATTATGTGAATACAACAATATTTTAATAACAATAATAATTTCTTTACATAATATACACTATAATGGAGTATTCCAGTAATATCACAAGTGTTTTATAGTACTATAAAAGTAAAATATACTTAAATGGAAACACTAATTTCGAACAAGAGTAGACCCTATGCCCCATTAGGCATTTTTTTTAATTCTTTGCTTTATTTAACAAATTGTTGATTATAAACCAGTAACGACAGTCGTTACTGGTATTATAAATTAAATTAAATTAAATTGGACTAAAGATAGGTTCTGCGGCACTTGACACTTACAATTTACTTCGTGTAAAATTTATTATGATGAACGTAGGTCACACTCGTATAATTCTTGAACTATTAAATTTCTCGAGTTTTCTTTATTGGCTATTCATAGTAGAATTCTTTAATTCTAGCCGCACAACACCAAAATGGCCCCATTCTAAATATGTACGCAAGTACCTACCACAAACGCAATGCACCAAACAGACAAAGGCGAAGGTCGTAGTCCATAAGCATTTTAACATAAATTACGACGATACTAATTAATTCAGGCACACATTGAGATATAACAGATGATGAGGTATGATTTTAAACATTTTACTTACCTAAAGAGCTAAAACTTGAAGAAAATGCGGATAATCAAGCGAGCAGGTACTACCACGCCGTAACCAAGAGGTTCTTCATCACTGAGTAAATAAATAAAAATTGAACATCAATACTCGCGACAGGTATTTTTTTTCTAAATAATATGGTTTCCTTCGATGAATTAAATTAAAGTTTTGTCACGTTCTCATTTTAAAAAAGGCGAATACATCAGTACAAAAGTATTGATTTTCCGTTGCGCTGCGCTTTTCGTTGTTGGTGTTGCCATTACTTTTTTTTTATTTGATTTTGAATCCTGCCTTGAATACCTTTTTTTTTACATTCCTGTAGTAGAGTAGTAGACCAATAAAATTACTTTCAATAAAGTTATAATATATTAATATCTCGACATAAAATCATACCGCTTTTATTTCTTTTATGTCAATTAATATAATTGATGTGTTCGAAGAGTAGTTTGGATAAAGGGGCTTCTAAACGGCCATGTTTTGCTGCAATTTGTGGCCGGCTATTATTTGCATCTTGCTCTAGCGTAGGGTGTCAGAGAGGGACGGCCATAGTTGCCGGCCACAAATTGCAGCAAAATATGGCCCGTTTAGAAGCCCCATAAGAATACCTTCGGTATAATATTGCTAGAGCAAGATGCAAATAATGACCGGCCACAAATTGCAGCAAAACATGGCCCCTTTATGACTTCCCGCCCGTATAAAGGTAAAAAAAAAAAAACTGTAAAACCCGCTCCAGACCTTCCGATCCGATCCGACTTATCGGAAGCAATCGGATAATGTGTAGTGCAATTTGTCCGATAAATCGGAACAAATCAGCTAAAACCCGCTCCAGACCTTCCGATCCGATCCGACCGATCGGAAGCAAGCGGATAATGTGTAGTGCAGTTGTCCGATTTATCGGAAGAAATCGGATAATGTTGCAGTTAATAATGCAGTTGTTAGGAAATTTCTTCCGATAAGTCGGATCGAATCGGAAGGTCTGGAGCGGGTTTAATATGTGTAGTTAAATTGGTAGGAAATTTCTTCCGATAAATAGGATCGGATCGGGAGGTCTGGAGCGGGTTTAAGTGACAACCTTACGAAACTGTCAAGTGTCAAAGTCGCCACTCACTCACTCAGCAGTCAATTAAATTAAGTGAACCAAAAAAGTTAATAAAATTAACATCCCTGTTAGCTTTATACGTATACATTAAATTGTTGAAGTTATCAAGAAGTAAAGAGGAAGAGATACGTTGAGAACAGAACGTTGGGTTTCGGTTGGGTTGGCTATTACAATAGTAAAGAGAAACGTAAACGTGGGTCCAAAATGACGTACATACCCAACTGGGAAGAATTTGAAAAATCGGCAGAATTGTTGTATTTACGGGACCCATTAAACACACGATACAGCATGAAGTATTCCCATTCCAAAGGTGTATTTCTTGTTAAAATAACAGACAACAAAAAGGTTAGTAACATATTTAAATATCGGTAAATAGTAATCTGAGAAAGAAAGTTAAAAAAACAAATCATGCTTATTTTAGTTTAATCTTCACGATTCAATCAAATTCAAGCCTAAAAACAGCAAAAAAAAGTGTACAAATTTCTCAGAAACGGCCCACCGGCCCACTTTGGTATAGTCTGACCACTGAGCTCATACATTACAATTTAATATGCAGTTTTCTCTGTGTAGTCTATAGAAATAAACTTAATACCAAGTGTACTATTCAGCTTGCGTGATGTTTGCTACAAATGACTAAAATAGGAAATAAAGTTTGATTAAAATAGGTAACTACTCCATTTGAACATGTTAGTAAGATCACAATGAATACTTAGATTTAATTTAATTAAATACTTACCTATATTATGTCATATTAACTTTTAAACATATTAAATATGAATATGGTGTGTATACTTTTTAGGTTTGATTTATATTCATTTTAGTGTTAATTGTAAACCATTACTTTTTCTCTTCCTAAAATTTGCATGTCACTGCGTGACAAGATGGTTGGAGCACAATATTTTATTTATAAGGCCTTAAACTATGTACCCTATCTTGAGCAAATAAAAAACTTATGACTTATGAACTATGTCTTTTGTATGCTAACTACCCATGCACTGCAATAAATTTATATACTTCTTTCTTTGTTTTAACTTGAAACCTTGATTTAAAACAAAAGTAACTAGGCAAAAATCTAGTAAATATGGTAACATTGTTCTTAACATGTAGAGTAGGGTGGGTCACTATTGTATGGGAAAAAAAATTAATACTTTTATTTCTCTATTTTAAAAAGAAAAAAAAAATTACCCACCCTAATGTAGAGGTACATGGGGTCACTTTTCTTAGTATTTATGTCAGCATAACTTTCTTAGGGTCTACATTTTGCTTTTAGCATCAAATTATCTATTTTAGACACTAAGTTATATGTATTTATTTATAGAAATGTCTTGTCTGTTTCAGTGCCTCCAGTACAAAACTGAAGTCCAACAAGATGTTAGAAAAATAGACCAGTTTATTTCTAATTTAATGAGACATATGGCATCAAATGACAAATAAATCTTTAAGGAAATAAACAGGGTTTTAATTTGATTATTTTTTTTTACTTATTACTTGACTACTTGCATACTTTTGATGATACTATGGATGGATGTACTGTTGAAATCGTTATTTTTTTCGTCATCATGAAGTCCATAAATAATTTAAATAATTGCAAATGTTTCCATGTTTTCTGTAGTAAATTCGGTTCTATATAGATTGAATATCTAGTTGTCACTCATAAAAGCTTGGAATCATCAATTGATTAGAATATCTACAAGTTAGAAATATTAAAGAAATGTTAATATATTCATAATTTTAGTTATATAATACTAGGAACTGTAACACCAATAACTATAAGTAACTTTAGAATGAAATAAATTATCGAGTCTACTACCTACTATATTGATTGTGGTAACTACAGCTACCTGTCAACACTCTTATTTTATTATATAATTAGAGTTCAATTCGAATTTCGAAGCAAGTGAGTGGTTATATTATAAATACTTGTGTATGAATAGCAAAATAAAGTTAATGTCGGCTTCATAGCTCTAACGTCCTAGCATGCTATGATAAGTCCGAAGCTAAGGCTGAAATGTGTACAGTACGATTAAAATCAGTTAACACTTCGGCTTTTCTCGGGTATCATCGCCTAAATCCGGAGACGGAAATGACACGAAATACATTACCGCGATTTCTTTTAGGTAGCATTCAATTTGAAGTATCATAAACGCAATGTATAGCACCTGCCAAGATGACATTACTAACCGGTAGACCTAAGAAATTTATTATGCAGAAGCGACATGAATTTTAACATTCTTGTAGGTATACAATATATAAAAAACATATATAAGCCAATATTTTACTGTTTGATGTAAGTAGTACAAGTACCTACGATATTACGTCGGATTAATAATTAATGTAATCACCAAATAAAAAAATTAAAAAACCGATTTCAACCGATTTTTGTTTATATTTCATAAACTGCTTGACCGATTTTGATAAAATTTACATGGGACCATCTCGGAAGTATACCCTATCAAATACGAAAAGAATTTTGTAAATCGGTCATATCTGTAAATTGATAACTCTATGTGAGAGATGAGGGATTCACGTCAATTACCGAGGTTGGCCGAAGTGTTAACTGATTTTAATCGTACTGTAATACAATAAGCCTATGTCGAATCTCCATAATCAAAGAAAAAACTTTTATTCACGAACACCTTAACAAACTAAAATCTGCAGAGGGCGCCACCATTGAGTCTCAGACTCTCCTCTGACTGTAAGTATAATAAAAATTCCGAGAAAGATTTCAAGCTCGATATCCGCGTCGTCAAAAATTGAAACTATTGTGAAACCATATTTTTTGTGTTTTTGGTAGTTTTTGTCTTTAAACAATATCGATATCAATATCGCATGACTATAAAACAAAGTAGTAGTAGTAGGTATAAAAAGCAAAGTCGCTTCCTGCTGTCTGTCTGTCTTGGTCCATGGTCCCTAAGTATACCTACAAAAAATTGTAGATTGAAATTGTAGATCTTTAATACTACGCAACGTATTTGATGCGTTTTTTTAATAGATAGTGATTCAAGAAGAAGGTTTATTATGTAATACATGCATAATTTATTAGCATTGCACCCGTGCGAAGCCGGAGTGGGTCGCTAGTAATTTATATGAATTAATTATTAAACCTGGCAAGTGTGGAGTGTAGAGGGAAGGAGCAGCATCTTTCATAGGAGAATATTTCAAAAAGGTGTCAAGCGGTAAGCAGTAAAATAAATAATAGTTCCAAAAGGTAGTAGAAGTTCCACAAGCGGCGCTGGGGTAGGTGAAATTGTCTACCGTCCATAAACTGCAGGATGTTAAATTAAACCTCAACTTATGGAGGGTAAAAGTATTTCAACTCTTTGCTTTACGTTTTCAAAACGTCAAAATGACTCGTGACTGATTATTGTGTGATTTTTTATCAGTTTTTTTTTTATAGAAATGCTTTGACTTGTAAAAATACGGCCAAGAGCATGTCGGGCCACGCTCAGTGTAGGGTTCCGTGGTTACCCATCCTTCACAATAGACGGGCTTTAAAATTACGAGAGCTCTATAAAAAGGTCGTAAACGCCAAAGTAACTGTAATTACGTATCATAATCCTGAATTTTCATTTGCTTGAAATTTCGAATGCCCGAAAGCTATTTATTCCAAAACTATTAATATTTCAAAATAATTATAAAACAAACCTCACCTAACCTAACGGGTTCTTTACAACGACGAAGTTTATAAAGTCCTGAAAATATTTATAGTTTTGGAATAAATAGCTTTCGGGGAAATGAAAATTCGGACATATGAAATTTCGGGCAAATGAAAATTCGGGATTATGATAGGGTACCTTGTTATTTATTTTATTATTAAATGTTGATTATTTTTCATTAATTAGCTTTATGAAAAAAAAAACAGATTCTTCCATATACTACTTACGACTGTTTCCCTATTATTCGAGTTTTAATATATTTGTACAAATAAAAAAAAAACATTAATAATACAAAAAGATGTATAATAACGAACACTGGGTCATTTCAAACCTTTACGTTAAGGTGTTGTCTAAAGCCTGACCACAAATATATGTGGATTCTCAAGACGGCGCAATTTATATGATTCATATGGCAACAATTTTGCAACTGTCATTGTCATAGTCAGTTCGTAGGTTACCATTTAAAGATCATTTAATGGAATATTTGTCCTATACAGGTACAACGACGAGCACACGTAAAATCAAATTTCGGAGTGAAGTTTAAAACCGGACAATCAAAAAGTCAATTGGTGCCGTCGTCGTAAACGAGACATTGGCAGTAATGGTCGCTCCCCTTATGTGACCGGTTGCCACAAACCAAAAAGAATAGAATAGAATGTTAATTTTTTCTGAGAGATTTCCATTTAGTAAACACGTGTACACATTATTAATAATATTCCGGTCACAACTGTATTGTTTTGCATTTTGTTAATATTTATCTTTTAAGAACGCGAAATGATACCATGCGCACTCTCTCTCTCTCATTTCTGGCACTATTAAATCCACCCCCGTCCACTGGCTACCTGCCTTGAGTCACACTCACATTGCCCCTGCCCAACTGCGATGACTCCACGCCTTAAAGAGAGAAACCGAGAAGATATCAAGCAACCCCTCACTAGTCACTACCCGTCCACGATCAATTTCGCTATCCACCTCCACAGCGACTTAAATCACGGAAACCCGCCTATGCTACAGCCCAGAATCTGAAGAGCTTCGATGTTGCGGAAAGCTGGAAAGCCGAATGGACTGCTGCTACCCAGGGGAAATCTGTCCAATACATTGACTCGACGGTAAAGCCAAAGGGATTCAACCTTTCTCGTGAGCTGGGTGCCGTCTGAACAGATTAAGAACCGGGCACGGTCGTTGCAAATATCACCAACACAAATGGGGATGGAAAGACTCTCCACTCTGCGAGTGCGGTGAGGAAGAGCAAACTATCGATCATATCATCCAGCGCTGCCCCCTTCACTCCACCCCTGCCCTGCTGAGGACCTGGATGACTTGACGCCTGACGCAACTGCCTGGCTTAAAGATCTTAGAGCCATACTTTGATTGCTTTACTAGAATGCCATATGATTAATAATAATTTTAAGAACGTAAACGACCACCACAAATGACATGGACATTATTCACCCAACCGATCAAAAAGAATCATAAGTTCATTGCCAGTGTAAGAAATGAGTTCCAGTGAAATTCCGCAATATGGCTCATCTTTATATATAAGTGGTCAGGTTTGTAGGTGATTGATTGACGTTGTCTCATAGAAACAGCGAGATTGACGCCTGAGCGTTTGCTCTGAAAAGAGCAGGTTGTATTGTCTCGAAAAAGACAGTTGTATAAATATATCTTCAGTCAGCATCATCTTCTTTCTTCGATCTTCAAGTTTCGAGTCTTCGAGCTGAAGCACAGGAGACACGCAGGGACGACTGAACACGACGAGCGCCGGCGACGAAAAGGTGGCGCGCTTTTGCTCGCATTAATTTATAGGCGCGCGAACGACGCCGAGTGCCTGCAACAAACAGAAGAGCAAGAACGACAAAAGCAACCAATACTCAGACAAAAACAACCTGAAACAAAAAACAGAAAAGAACCTGAAACAACAAACAGAAACCAACTCAACACCTACCAACGAAAACCAAACAACCCGCCGTGGACGTACTATCCGCCTGCCGGTACGTTTTCACTAGGAGGGGAAGCATGTAGGTGATTGATTGACGTTGTCTCATAGAAACAGCGAGATTGACGCCTGAGCGTTTGCTCTGAAAAGAGCAGGTTGTATTGTCTCGAAAAAGACAGTTGTATAAATATATCTTCAGTCAGCATCATCTTCTTTCTTCGATCTTCAAGTTTCGAGTCTTCGAGCTGAAGCACAGGAGACACGCAGGGACGACTGAACACGACGAGCGCCGGCGACGAAAAGGTGGCGCGCTTTTGCTCGCATTAATTTATAGGCGCGCGATCGCGCGCACACAAGCTCAGAGTGTTACGTAACCGCATCAGTTTACGACACGTATACACTCTCTCCATCGAAGCGCCATTTTGTATCCCCACCAAGTAGCATCATGCTGGGTGCTACCTACTCTAATTCTATTGTAAATATTGTATATAAAATAAACCAAATTTCTGTAAATAAATTATCTCAAATCACACTACAAACGGAGTTTCTCTACAACCAACTCTCTTCCCTAAAGGTTCTTCCATCATTAGCTCAGCAAAATGAGATAAAGTTTGAATACCACAGATTCCTGATCGGGTAATTCCGAAATAAAAGTATGACAAACCCATTTGTTGTGTGTCATTGGTTGTGCAGGGAAAAGTGGATGGAACCAGATCGCGTGGCAGGTCACCTATGCGTTGGACTGACCAAATAAAATCAGCAGTAGGAAACTGCGTATCTGACTGCGCCAGACAGTCTGCCAACAGGGAGAGATGGCGGGAGATCGTGCGGAGAGCTGTGTCCGCCTCTACCACCGATGTGGACGCCTCAACGTGACCACGACCGCTCTGCCAAGAGCGAAACGACAGAGAAGAGAGAAGAGAGAAACCCATTTAGCCGTACTTTTATACGCATAATGGAGTAAAAAAATCTGGGAGGGCAAATCAAATTAAAAAAAAAATATGCACCTTATGCTACAAGTGGATAAAACTCCTTTTTTTGTGTATTCAGATTTACCCGAACTAATTCGGAATTGGACTTTAGCATCGAAATTAAATACTAGATTTTAAATACTTGTATTTAAAAAAAATATACTTTATTTGTGAACATTTCTGCTATCAAATGTTAGCCTAAGCTATCCAGTAAGTAAATAATTCACTATTGGCGTGTAAAAATCTAGCGATACTAATTCATGCAAACGCATACACCCTATCATCATCATCATATTCATCATCATCATCATCTCAGCCATAGGACGTCCACTGCTGAACATAGGCCTCCCCTTTGGACTTCCATATATACCGGTTGGAAGCGACCTGCATCCAGCGCCTTCCGGCGACCTTTACAAGGTCATCTGTCCATCTCGTAGGTGGACGTCCTACGCTGCGCTTGCTGGTCCGAGGTCTCCACTCGAGCACTTTACGGCCCCATCGGCCATCTGCTCTGCGTGCTATGTGGCCTGCCCATTGCCACTTCAACTTGCTAATCCGGTGAGCTATATCGGTCACTTTAGTTCGTCTACGGATTTCCTCATTTCTGATTCGATCACGTAGAGACACCCCGAGCATAGCCCTACAATACACCCTATCAACTAGTGCAAAAATCATTCGGAATTACCCACCAGCACCTTAACTCAAAAACGGCTCGACCGATTTTATTCAATATAGTTTTCATTGAAAGTACTTTAAGGGAGTGTATGGTCGATGGGTTGTCGAGCAGGGATTCTCCCTATATATTGATAAGTCGAGATGCAAAGTCGGAATGAATTTTATTTACAAATACACAGCCTTTTATACACAAATTTTGATTTATTACTTAAAACTAGGAAATGCTGGCACTCGGGTGATTTCTACGGAATCCGCGCCCCATCATGCGATGTCTTCGTTGAATCAGTCTTCTGTCCCGTACAGTGCGCGTACAGATGACAGGGATGGAGCGATGTGGGCGGAGCTTGTCGATATCGTTCGAGCTGCACGTGTCCTTCGGCGAATCATAGCTATATTTCCAGTTAGTCTCACATCGGCGCTGGCGCGGCGCGGCTGTCGTACGCCGCGTGCGCCGGGCCTCACGGCATCAGCTGTTGTCGTGTATGAATGTATTTCAGCTATGCAGACGGAATGATGATGCGTAGCTACATGGCTCCCTTCTCAGCGGAAGCGTAGTACGGGTAAAAGGATGTTGCGACGACTGCGTGTGACTCGTGATTGTTGTGCTTGTGTGTCGTGTGATCCTGATGCTTGCGGCGTAGTAGGACTCGTGACTTGTGTAGACGACGAATCGCTGTTTCTTTCGTTATTAGTTTCACGCGGAGCGGTCGTTGAACTCTGGTCGTAGTGGATAGCGATAGGTATTTGCGTTGTAGTTGTCTCAGCGTTGTCAGCGATGGTGTAGGCAGGTTTCAATCGATCTATGGATATATTCGCTTGTCTTGATGGTAGCTGGATGGTGAATACTTTATCGCTTCGTTTTATAACTTTGTAGGGACCGTCGTACGGTGGTTGGAGTGGTTTTCTAACTGCGTCAACTCGTACAAACACGTAGTCGCACGTAGTTAGATCACGATGAACGAATATAGGCTTCTTGTTGCTATGCGGCTGGCTAGGTACTGGTTTTAGGCTGCGGATTGTTTCTCTCAGCTGATCGACGTAGGTACTGTTCATGATGACGTCATTGTTAGGTTTCGTTGCTAAGAAATCTCCCGGCAGGCGAATGTTTTTGCCGTAGGTGAGTTGAGCTGCGCTGACATAGGTATCGGTGCGCAGAGCGGCGCGCACGCCTAGGAGTACTGTAGGTAATTCAGTGTACCAGCTGTTCGCGGATTGCAGTCTAGCTTTTAGCGCTGTCTTTGTCGTGCGGTGTGAGCGTTCGATTATACCGTTGCATTGCGGATGGTATGGCGTAGTGCGTGTTTTTTCAATGCCTAGTAGACGCGTTAGGTATGCGAAAACTTGGCTTTCGAACTGACGACCTTGATCCGTTGTTATTGTTGCTGGGCATCCGAATCTTGTTATCCATCCGTTGTAGATGGCCTTGGCGACATTTTCGGCTGTGATGTCTTGTAGAGGGACAGCTTCGGGCCAGCGCGTGGCGCGGTCTATTATTGTGACGCAATAACGGTATCCGTCGGACGTAGTTGCTAGCGGGCCAATGATGTCAGTATGGATGTGATTGAATCTGCCTGTAGGTTTGAACGTAGATAGAGTACTCGACGTGTGTTGCTGTATCTTCGCTCGTTGACAGGGTATGCAGGATTTCGCCCATGCGCCGATGTTTTGGTTCATTGAAGGCCAGAAGTATTTGCATGCGATCATTTTGCGTGTTGTTCGTATACCGGGGTGACTGACGTTATGTATACAGTCATATACTGTGCGTCGGAAGTCTATAGGTAGGTATGGGCGAACGTTGTCGGTGGATGTTTCACAGTAGATTTTCTGGTCGGTTCCGGGAATTTGTATTAGCTTGAGTGATAGGTTTTTCTGTTGCAATAGTTGTTGAATGTTGCTATCATTTTGTTGTGCGGCGGCTAGTTCTTGGAAATCGATCGGCGAAGGGCAGTTTATCGTTTCGATGCGGGAAAAGAAATCGGCTGCTGCGTTTTCGTCTCCTTTTACGTATCGGATGTCCGTTGTAAACTCGCTTATGTAAATAAGCTGACGAGTGCGGCGCGGAGATTCACTGTCGTTCGATGATTTTGTGAATGCGTAGGTAATTGGGCGATGGTCGGTGTATATAGTCAAAGGTCTTCCCTCGAACATTTTTCTGAAGTGTTTCACAGACATGTATATAGCGGCTAGTTCACGGTCGAATACACTGTATTTCTTCTGCGCGTCGGTGAACTTTTTGGAAAAATATCCGAGCGGCTGCCATGTGTCTCTGTGGCGTTGTTGCAGCACAGAACCGGCACATGTGTTAGATGCATCTGAGAAAATTGCAAGCTGCGCATTGTGCACTGGATGCGCGAGTAAAGCGGCGTTTTTTATGCTGTCCTTACACGCGTTAAAAGCTTGTGTTGCTTCGTCAGACCATTCGATTTTAGTCTTGTCGCGTTTCTTCATGTTGCGTAGGTATTTATTGAGCGGAGCTTGGATGGCGGCGGCGTCTTTGACGTTTTCGCGGTAAAAGTTGATCATGCCGAGAAATCTTCGAAGCTCTTCTATTGTTTCGGGTTTCGGGTAATCGACGATTGCTTGTACTTTTTCGGTAGGAGGCTGAATACCGTTTTCGTTTACTTGATGGCCGAGAAACTTGACTGTGGGTTGACCGAACACGCATTTGGCGGGATTTATAGTTACGCCATACTCGTCGAGTCGTTGTAGAACGGTGCGTATGTGTGTTCGGTGTTCCTCTTCGTTTGCAGATGCCACAAGTAGATCGTCGACGAACGGGAAAACGTAGTCCAGTCCTCTTAGTACTTCGTGGATAAATCGTTGAAAAGTTTGACCGCTGTTTTTCAATCCGGGGCAGATTCTCGGAAATTCGAACAACCCGAATGGAGTTATTATGGCGGTTTTTTCTACGTCGCGCTCGTTGACCGGTAGTTGTTGGTAGGCGCGGTTAAGGTCGAGTGTAGAAAAAATCTGCTTTCCGGCGAGTTGGTAGGTAAAATCGCGTATTCGTGGTACTGGGTAGCAATCGGGCTTGGTAACGGCGTTTAATCTGCGGTAGTCGCCGCAGACGCGTAGGTCTCCCAATTTCTTCAGTACGACATGCAACGGCGACGCCCATGGGCTCTTGCTGGGACGACATAGGCCTTGTTCGATCATGTTCTGGAATTCTTTTTTGACTTGCTCGTAGCGAATGAGGTGCGATTGGTCGCGGTAGGCAGTGAATTGGAGGACCGGAGGTTTCTATGAAGTGTTCCACGGAGTGCTTCGGGCTAAGCTTCATAGAAGTGAGTCGCGTAATTCCAGGAAAATCGGCAAGAATGTCGTGGTAATTTTGGTGTACGTCGATACTGCGAACTGTAGGTATATTGGCGGATGAGAGTTGTGCGTTTGTTGTTAGCTGCGTTTTGCCGTCGATCAATCGTCGGTTTTTCACGTCGACTATGAGTTGGTGATGCGTTAGAAAATCGGCTCCGAGGATTGGTTTTGAAACAGCGGCGACGACGAACTTCCATTTAAACGGACGGCGTAGGTTGAAATCTAGCTCGTACGTTTTTTCTACGTAGGTAGGTATCGTCGTATTGTTGGCAGCATAGAGTTGAAAAGGTAGAGGTGTCGCTTGCGTCCCTTTCGTTTTCGGTATCACGGATATGTTTGCGCCCGTGTCAACCAAAAACGATAGTTTTGTCTTCTTGTCGGTTACAAAGAGGCGGTATGAACGATCTGTGACACTGGATTCCGCCGCATTCAGTGTTTTCGTTAGTTTTCCGGCGGCTCGATGGATCGGAAATTGCAGGGCGGGCTGCATTTTACGGCGTCCATACCGAAGCGTCGATGGTAGTAACAGTATGGTGATGATGACTTGCTTCTTTCTTCACTTTTCAAGGAGTTGCGGGAGCGTGATTGGGATCGATGGCGGTTGAATGGACGACTATTGCGGCTTGTCTCAGGCTGTGGTCTTGCGCGTAGTTCGGCGATTTCGAGCGAAAGTTTTCTTATTTCGTCGATTAAGTATTGCGTGTTGGCGTGGCCTGGACAATGTGGTACTTGCTGTGGTTGTGGATGTGGATGTGAATGGTACGCCGGCTGGATGGTAGGTAGTGCAGGTACTGACGACATGACGGAGATTTGCTGCGTGTGCTGCGACTCTTCCATAATTTTTTCTGCCAGTAGTGCTACTTCGTCGAGCGTGGCTTTCTGGCTGAAGGTTTCACTGACGACGAGGACTGACCGGACGTGCGGTGGCAAGTGGTTCGTCCACATTATTCTGATGGTGCTCTCGGGGAATTTGTCGCGTGCGAGGTCTCGCATTCTTCTCAGCAGTTGGCTCGGTTTCTGTTCTCCGAGTTCCATCTGTGAGAGAAGCTTCTGGACTTGTTGGCTGTCTGACTCTTCGTACAGCGTGGTTAGGCGTTCCTTGATGGCGTTGTAGTAGTTGACAGGCGGGTTGTACAGGATGTCTGTGAGCTGCTCGATGTCCTGTTTTTCCAGCTGCGCGATGACCATTTGGGCGGGCTGGGTCTGGTTCCTCTTCAGGTCGGCGGTTGCTGACTCGAAGCTGACGAACCAGAGACGCGGCCTGTCGCTCCAAAACGACGGTATTCTTAGCGAGAGGGCGATTCCGGCGACTTCACGTGGAGCAGGTTCCGGCGCAGGTGAAGGTGCAGGAGGAATTTGCGGCTGCTGGCTGCCTGCAGGAACTTGGTGCTCTTGATTCGACGACATTGTTCTTGAAGGATACGGTACGCGGGTCACCACTTTATGGTGTCTTCGGGGTCACCACTTTAGGGAGTGTATGGTCGATGGGTTGTCGAGCAGGGATTCTCCCTATATATTAATAAGTCGAGATGCAGTCGGAATGAATTTTATTTACAAATACACAGCCTTTTATACACAAATTTTGATTTATTACTTAAAACTAGGAAATGCTGGCACTCGGGTGATTTCTACGGAATCCGCGCCCCATCATGCGATGTCTTCGTTGAATCAGTCTTCTGTCCCGTACAGTGCGCGTACAGATGACAGGGATGGAGCGATGTGGGCGGAGCTTGTCGATATCGTTCGAGCTGCACGTGTCCTTCGGCGAATCATAGCTATATTTCCTTTTCAGTTAGTCTCACATCGGCGCTGGCGCGGCGCGGCTGTCGTACGCCGCGTGCGCCGGGCCTCACGGCATCAGCTGTTGTCGTGTATGAATGTATTTCAGCTATGCAGACGGAATGATGATGCGTAGCTACATACTTATAAGGTCTAATTTTCATAATTTTTTTGACCCGTGGTTAGAGGAGGGGGACGCTATTTTACGAATTTCCGGAGCGAATATTTACAAAACTCCTGACTATCAAAACATAATGTTTATAGACCCCTATTATTTTTAAAATACCTATTCAACGACACCCCACACACTAGTGTTGGAACGAAAAAAAAATATACGAGAGTCAGTCATTTATTCTGCTTAAAACGTAGTGGTAAGTACATAAGATGTTCAGACAGGTAAACAGAGAAACACACATTTCACCAGTAACTAGCATGCAAAATTGACACATATGAAACAATAGACTTTATATTATATAGTCATTATCTTAAATTAAAATATTACTTACAATCTCAATACCAATATTCAATATCTAATATTCATTATTCAAAATTAAAGTAAGATAATTTATTATATACAACACTCAAGCTTTATAATAATCAAAAAAATCATTTACGCAGTAAAAACGAGGTACCCGAAAAAAGTTTTTATTTTACCGTTTTGTCGGGGTAATACATACACATACTCATACTAAATTTCAGCTTTCTAGTACTAATGATCACGGAGCTAAGTCGCGGACGGACAGACGGACAGATGGATATTATGGCGAAACTATAAGGGTTCCTAGTTGACTATGGAACCCTAAAAAAGCTAGCTGTCTTGTAAGACTAGCGGCACCGAATTAACCCCTGAAAGGTTTCAGGGGACACTTTTGGGTATATGATATGAAGATGCTGCTCCTCCTGTTGTACAATGGCAATTATGGCAAGACTGGTATTGCCAGTATTAAAATTCTCACTGGTGTTACTAGCTTTGACTTGAATAACGTTTTACGTGGATATTAGGGTGTTTCATTCGAATTAACAATTTGTTTGAACAAGGTAATATCGTTGCTAAAAGTCAAATAATCGGATTTTTATATTTAATAGGATTTCATATTCCATTTCAACTGTATATGAATGAAAACCTTGCACGTAAAAAAAAAGGTTTTTTTTACTAATTAGCGTTTAGCATTAGTACAGTAGTCTCAATAATTCGGCACTTGAAGAGGCCGATATAGTTGCCGGTAAAACTTTTAGAACAAAAATGGCGGATCTGCGCATGCACATTTTGTACGTAAATCGGCTACTGCGCAGCCAAGGTTATGCTCAAGAAGTTAGCCGGCTACTGTACGTCCTGTAATCCGGCATTCTCCACCCACATTTTCTTTACGTTTGTCTATTCCTACAAGTCTTACATCGCGTTATTGTTTCAAGTATTATGAATTTTCCTCTACAAATCCCTAGTTTTTAATACATTGGGGGTCAGGAGGTCCCCCTGGTAAACCCACCCGCACATCGCGTAAAAGTAAAAAATGAGAAGCGAGTCATTTTCAAACATCAGGTAATTTTGGGTAGAATATACGCGCGTGAACTTTTCGCTTGATTGTACATAACATGAACATGAGGAATCGAATCTTTTCATCTTGCAACACAAATTTAAGCTTTCGTTCATTCATTCGTCACTAAAGTCAAATGTCAAAAATGTTGATGGACATGTTATTTTACTGTCAAGCAGTGTGAAACATAAATAAAGCGTATGAGTTTTTATAGAAATCATGACTTAATACTTAGGCCTAAACAGTTAATATGAAATAATTTATTTAAAAATATATCAGCTACTTACGTATTCGTTTTAATGACATTATGGATGGATTAATTCACGCGGCATTGGAAGCAGAGGTATATCGCTGCATTTTACATTTCTTTGCGTTATTATAACCATGATTCTGTTTGTTTTTGTCACAATTATGATAGTTATTACGTAAATAATCTTCGTATTTCAGGTAATATTAAATCGAGCGAAACATGTGAATACCAACTTATCACCATTTGACAGTGGTGTCCCAGACCATAAAATGACTTGGACTCATGATAAAATGCATCTAGCGGAGCCCCTCGACGAATCGAGGATGAAGTTTCAGCGGAGTATGGGTGCACCTTCTAAGTCTGTGGAGAAATTTGATTTGTTTAAGAAATTACATGAAATGTACAATGAATTGAGTCGGGATGAAGTGTTACATGGGAACTATGTGAGTACTATTCTGTTTTTATTCTTGTAGTGGTGACGTATCCTTCAGTTTATGTCATAAATTGCACCGTTCACAATGTACTATATACCTTATACACTTTTGTCCAGTGTATACTGTATAACCTACTTTAAGAAAATGTATGAAAATAAATAGAATTTTCAGTTTTAGTTGCCAATGTAACAAAATTTTGTATAGTTTTTTCTGTTTTTGTCATAGTTTTTATGTTAAACTGTTTGAAATATAATTATGTGTTAATATTTCCTGAAGTAGTAATTTACCTTTTTTTTATCTTCTATTTTACAGCAAGGGTTGAAGACTACATCATATTTATTGGAAAAATTATTAGCAAAGTACAGTCTTAACACTTTAATCATAAACCTTTATCCTGGAAACAAGGGATATTCTTTGTCACTTAAAATCAATGGCAATGTGCAGTACAATCCAGGAGACGCTAATGTGAGTATTATATCTACAATTTAATGTAGATAGTACAATTTATCAAAGCCTGGTTAGGGGTTTACTCGCAAAAAATATTACTTGTTCATTTATTATGTAATAAAAATTCTTTTAAATTTCCTCCAATTGGCAGACTTACCAGTAATAAGAATCTAACTTATGGTATTTTGCTGGAAAAGAGATGCTTTGAATTAAAGATTCATCAACATGTAGCTTAAAGCATTTAGCCCTACAATTTTATTTTATATCTCTTAATTTTAGTCCATGTTGGTTCATTCAAATGTAAAGAAAAGATCTCCTAGCAAAGGCTAGGTTCAGGTATGATAGTTATAAACATACTTTTTATATTATTAACTTTTCTGTGTTGCTTGTAACATATACATCCCCATACCCATCCTTGTGAAATTATGTTAGAGTGGTCTTTCACCGTGACCATTCACCTGTAATGTAACAATAGATACTATACAATTAACCATTACATTACAGGGGTCATGATGAGGGAGCTCCCTTAAAAGTAACAGTACCTGGGCGACCGAGCTTTGCTCGGTTATTACTATTTATTGTAATATGGTGGTGTTTAGGTGATAAAGGCGTCACAAAAAATACCCGAGAAACTGTCTTTAAAATTTGTATCGATAAATTTTTCGTTTTGCACTATTGCTTCACAAGTCTCAATAAAATAAAAACTCGAAAGCATAAATCTTATTCACGTATTTAATCAGTATAGGTAAATGTTACACATATTTATGAGAAATATATATTGTTATCTCAAACATTAACTAAATTTTTTTAAAGTTGTCTAAAAACAAAAAAAAAAATATATATATAAAATTGAACATTAAAAAAATCATAAAAATAAGTCACCGAGCGGGATTTGAACCCGTAACACTCGTTTCTTGCCCTCCTCGTCTTAACCTGCTGGACTAGACGGACAATGGCCGGCAGGACGAAATTAGCGACCATATTCTGCTTGGTAAGAAAAAAGCATGAAATCTCAAAAACACGCGTTTTCCCTATGTTTGGGACTAATCTAGATCGACTGTTTACCCCCGAAAACCCCCATATACCAAATTTCTGCGAAATCGTTAGAGCCGTTTCCGAGATCACAGAAATAAATTTATATACATATATACAAGAATTGCTCGTTTAAAGGTATAATATACATATATACAAGAATTGCTCGTTTAAAGGTATAATATACATATATACAAGAATTGCTCGTTTAAAGGTATAAGATACTAATAACTATTAATATTCTTTCCAGACATCAACAAGTCAAGAAGAAACCTTAATAGAGACTCCTAGATGGCCTTATGAAGAGGAAGATTTGCTTAGTTACATAGACAATGAAGAGTTACCTGTAGTGCTGTTGGACTTGCTAGAGTCTGAGCATTCATGCCTGTTCTACTCTGGTTGCATTATAGCGCAAATAAGAGATTACAGACAGGCATATCCCAGTTTTCTGTGTGATACACATCATGTCTTGTTGAAGCCTACTAATCAGGTTTGTAAAGTATTATTGTTGTTACCCTTTAATAACCTGACTAAGGCTGCGTTTCCACCAGAGATATGTGAGGATGCGTTGCGAGGGATGTGTTTTTGTTAACCAATGGAATAACTTCATTTGCTTATACTCGCTCAGCGCAACTAATTCTATTGGTTAACAAAAACACATCCCTCACTCTCGCTACGTTTCCTCGCACTGGTGGAAACGCAGCCTTACTTGATAAAATGTGATTTGATTTTGAAGCACCAGTTATTAGTATAAGTATAAATTATTTTTTTTGTTAGTGTAAATCCATGTATAATTTAAAAAATTAAGTCATATTTCAAAAATCTCGCAACAACACACATGTACCTGTTAAGTCAGACATTGCCAGGTGACAACTAAAATTCACAAATTATTCTAGATGTTGTATTTATTAGTGACGCCTTTGCAAAAGAAGACACCTGTCCACTTATAACTCTGCTTGCTGGCAACCCGATCATGCCGTTTGTAAACGGCCCAGCGGCGCAGAGTTTGGAGACTAGGACTAATCTCAATGCAACATCCATCCCACAGAGCATAATAACAGACGCGTCGTGTATCGGAGGGCGATGCGGCTGGGCGGGCGAGGAGCGCGGCGCGCTCGAGGCTGTAGAATCGGCCTTAGTGCATGCTTCGGCGCCTCCACTATGCCTAGACCCGCGGCCGGCCGTCGGTCTACTAGCAGCCAGGCTTCATGCGGCACCACGATTGTTTAATACTCCCAGAATACGACGACAGGCGAGACGGTTTTCACAGGTTTGTAACAAGTTTACAACAAAAAATTTGTAAGTTTTGTAGCCTATGTTTGACATGTTCCTATTCTATAATTACATATATGGATAAAATTTAAAAGGCAATACTATTTATTTGATCCTGACCTGAGCAGTCTGTCTCTCTCTCTGTGGTGCTCCCTCATGACTGAGGATTGTGGTCATTGGTGGTTGTGGATGCTCTCTACACCTAGTTTTTATGATGTCTCTACCAGTGCCTGTCTGTAACTATAACTAAAAGGCTGTAAAACCAACAGGCTTCCTACATGCTTCCTTCTGAGATAATAGTTAATTATAAATGTATACATTTTATAATTTTGTACATATAGAAGTCAGATTTTTACAAAATGATATGTTTAAATACAAAGTTTATTACGTTGTTATTATTTTTATAGTTGAGGGTCACTCGATCCTCGCATGTGTGATGTCTGACCCAGTAACCTTACTATAGAGTCAGTCACAACATAAAACTGATTCAGTAATTTTGCCGAACTAGCAGATTTCTTAACTGCTAAGTATCTATCCAATTATAATTTAATTGCATTAGTAACATTACATTAAATAGATGATAAGATGGTTTGGTAGCAGACAGTTAGCAACTGTACAGAGACATTGGTTTCATTTTACAATAAATAAAACATAATAAAATACTGTGTACAGTTCATCATAGTTTGACTAATAGAAGAAATGTTTTCAGTATGCAATTATACTTTTATAACGTTTACTAACAATGATGTTTAATAAATCATAATCCTGAAATTAATTGTTATTATTTTTGCAGGTGGCAGTGAATAGGAAAAGAAAATTAGACCAGTTCACTCATTACCATGGGTTGGAATTGCTTGACCTGATCCATCGACAGAGAGCCAAGAACAGCAGACAATCCGTGCCCCACACACGGTTGACGTCCAAGTACCCGAAGAAACCACCAGAGGTAAATTCAAATTTTAACCAAGTAAATAATCACATTAGGTTAATTTTTCCCAATCTTCTTGTCAACAATTTGTACCTACACTCTTTCCTATAGTTCTATATCCTATGCATTCATTTAAAATTAATAATTTACTTTTGTACTCAACAAAAAACAGGTCAGTAGTGAATTATTGTCATCATCATCATAAACTTAAGAATTAGATGTCGGTAGAGCAATTTCCATGTATCCCGTTCTGCCGTTCTTGAGTCTTCTCCTTTACAGCCTGGTACAATACGACGATCACATTTTCCTTTATTTGGTCCATGTAAGCAGTACTAATTCTTTAATGTAAGCCCTCCTTGCTATTCCTCTCTCCTCTCTTTCTCCTCCCTTCAATCTCTCCTTCTATTTATAGTCTAGATAATTGTCGTGCTGCAGCAGGGTGTCCAATAATTTTTACTCTTCGGTTTTCCATCGTTTTTAAAATACACCTGTCCATTTTAGGTCTGCAATAAACGATTTTTATTTTATACTAGCTTTTGCACGCGACTACGTACGCGTCGAACTTGATAAAAGGGATTATTAAAAGCGCCTAAGCAAATGTAAGAGCAATTGTGCTTTTGGTCTAATAATTACATTTCCTACAGGGTCACCGCACCCCAACAGAAATGTTCACTCACTTTTCAATCTTTTTAGGTATACTTTTCAGGATGAAAACTATCCTATGTCCTTCCTCGGATCTTAAACTATCTCTATGCCAAATTTCATCAAAATCGATTCAGCGGTTTAAGCGTGAAGAGGTAACAGACAGACAGACACACTTTCGCATTTATAATACTAGCTGTGCCCCGCGGTGTTACCCGCTCATCCCACGGGAACACTATTTTTTTCGGGATGAAAAGTATCCTATGTCCTTTCCCGGGTCTCAAACTATCTCCATACCAAATTTCATCTAAGTCGGTTCAGCGGTTGAAGCGTGAAGAGGTAACAGACAGACAGACAGACAGACAGACAGACAGACAGACAGACAGACAGACAGACAGACAGACAGACAGACAGACAGACACACTTTCGCATTTATAATATTAGTATGGATTAGTATGGATTCGTAGCCTGCTTTTACAATAGAATCTAATTTCTTCACAGGTATTCAAGCCGATAGAACCGCCAAAAATGGAGCCGCTACCCCTCGCCTTACCCTCCGAACCAAGCGGGCCGCTGCGGCTCGCCCGCGCGTACGAGCGCCCTCGCCCCACCCCCGACTGCCAGCCCCAGCTCGTGGAAGAGTACATTCTAGAAACTGAGAAGACTTCCCCCCACGCCGGGGCGGGGTTCTTCCATATAAAACTGTCGATATTGCAAAGGCCGGCGGATCAGGAGTTCCTGGGAGAATTATATGTGGATAGAGACCATGTCGAAGGAGAGCGGAATGGGGCGGCGTGCCGGTTTACCCTAGGTATTGTATTACTGCATTCAACTATCGTTCGATTAAGTCCCAGCTCGTGGAAGAGTACATTCTGGAAACTGAGAAGACTTCCCCCCACGCCGGGGCGGGGTTCTTCCATATAAAACTGTCGATATTGCAAAGGCCGGCGGATCAGGAGTTCCTGGGAGAATTATATGTGGATAGAGACCATGTCGAAGGAGAGCGGAATGGGGCGGCGTGCCGGTTTACCCTAGGTATTGTATTACTGCATTCAACTATCGTTCGATTAAGCCCCAGCTCGTGGAAGAGTACATTCTAGAAACTGAGAAGACTTCCCCCCACGCCGGGGCGGGGTTCTTCCATATAAAACTGTCGATATTGCAAAGGCCGGCGGATTAGGAGTTCCTGGGAGAATTATATGTGGATAGAGACCATGTCGAAGGAGAGCGGAATGGGGCGGCGTGCCGGTTTACCCTAGGTATTGTATTACTGCATTCAACTATCGTTCGATTAAGCCCCAGCTCGTGGAAGAGTACATTCTAGAAACTGAGAAGACTTCCCCCCACGCCGGAGCGGGTTCTTCCATATTAAACTGTCGATATTGCAAAGGCCGGCGGATCAGGAGTTCCTGGGAGAATTATATGTGGATAGAGACCATGTCGAAGGAGAGCGGAATGGGGCGGCGTGCCGGTTTACCCTAGGTATTGTATTACTGCATTCAACTATCGTTCGATTAAGCCCCAGCTCGTGGAAGAGTACATTCTGGAAACTGAGAAGACTTCCCCCCACGCCGGGGCGGGGTTCTTCCATATAAAACTGTCGATATTGCAAAGGCCGGCGGATCAGGAGTTCCTGGGAGAATTATATGTGGATAGAGACCATGTCGAAGGAGAGCGGAATGGGGCGGCGTGCCGGTTTACCCTAGGTATTGTATTACTGCATTCAACTATCGTTCGATTAAGCCCCAGCTCGTGGAAGAGTACATTCTGGAAACTGAGAAGACTTCCCCCCACGCCGGGGCGGGGTTCTTCCATATAAAACTGTCGATATTGCAAAGGCCGGCGGATCAGGAGTTCCTGGGAGAATTATATGTGGATAGAGACCATGTCGAAGGAGAGCGGAATGGGGCGGCGTGCCGGTTTACCCTAGGTATTGTATTACTGCATTCAACTATCGTTCGATTAAGTCCCAGCTCGTGGAAGAGTACATTCTGGAAACTGAGAAGACTTCCCCCCACGCCGGGGCGGGGTTCTTCCATATAAAACTGTCGATATTGCAAAGGCCGGCGGATCAGGAGTTCCTGGGAGAATTATATGTGGATAGAGACCATGTCGAAGGAGAGCGGAATGGGGCGGCGTGCCGGTTTACCCTAGGTATTGTATTACTGCATTCAACTATCGTTCGATTAAGCCCCAGCTCGTGGAAGAGTACATTCTAGAAACTGAGAAGACTTCCCCCCACGCCGGGGCGGGGTTCTTCCATATAAAACTGTCGATATTGCAAAGGCCGGCGGATTAGGAGTTCCTGGGAGAATTATATGTGGATAGAGACCATGTCGAAGGAGAGCGGAATGGGGCGGCGTGCCGGTTTACCCTAGGTATTGTATTACTGCATTCAACTATCGTTCGATTAAGCCCCAGCTCGTGGAAGAGTACATTCTAGAAACTGAGAAGACTTCCCCCCACGCCGGGGCGGGGTTCTTCCATATAAAACTGTCGATATTGCAAAGGCCGGCGGATTAGGAGTTCCTGGGAGAATTATATGTGGATAGAGACCATGTCGAAGGAGAGCGGAATGGGGCGGCGTGCCGGTTTACCCTAGGTATTGTAATACTGCATTCAACTATCGTTCGATTAAGCCCCAGCTCGTGGAAGAGTACATTCTAGAAACTGAGAAGACTTCCCCCCACGCCGGAGCGGGTTCTTCCATATTAAACTGTCGATATTGCAAAGGCCGGCGGATCAAGAGTTCCTGGGAGAATTATATGTGGATAGAGACCATGTTGAAGGAGAGCGGAATGGGGCGGCGTGCCGGTTTACCCTAGGTATTGTAATACTGCATTCAACTATCGTTCGATTAAGCCCCAGCTCGTGGAAGAGTACATTCTGGAAACTGAGAAGACTTCCCCCCACGCCGGGGCGGGGTTCTTCCATATAAAACTGTCGATATTGCAAAGGCCGGCGGATCAGGAGTTCCTGGGAGAATTATATGTGGATAGAGACCATGTCGAAGGAGAGCGGAATGGGGCGGCGTGCCGGTTTACCCTAGGTATTGTATTACTGCATTCAACTATCGTTCGATTAAGCCCCAGCTCGTGGAAGAGTCATCATCATCATCATCATCTCAGCCATAGGACGTCCACTGCTGAACATAGGCCTCCCCTTTGGACTTCCATATATACCGGTTGGAAGCGACCTGCATCCAGCGCCTTCCGGCGACCTTTACAAGGTCATCTGTCCATCTCGTAGGTGGACGTCCTACGCTGCGCTTGCTGGTCCGAGGTCTCCACTCGAGCACTTTACGGCCCCATCGGCCATCTGCTCTGCGTGCTATGTGGCCTGCCCATTGCCACTTCAACTTGCTAATCCGGTGAGCTATATCGGTCACTTTAGTTCGTCTACGGATTTCCTCATTTCTGATTCGATCACGTAGAGACACCCATGGTCTCTATGTGGATAGAGACCATGTTGAAGGAGAGCGGAATGGGGCGGCGTGCCGGTTTACCCTAGGTATTGTATTACTGCATTCAACTATCGTTCGATTAAGCCCCAGCTCGTGGAAGAGTACATTCCGGAAACTGAGAAGACTTCCCCCCACGCCGGGGCGGGGTTCTTCCATATAAAACTGTCGATATTGCAAAGGCCGGCGGATCAGGAGTTCCTGGGAGAATTATATGTGGATAGAGACCATGTCGAAGGAGAGCGGAATGGGGCGGCGTGCCGGTTTACCCTAGGTATTGTATTACTGCATTCAACTATCTTCGTTCGATTAATTACATAATTATCGAGGCTTTCCCCGGGGGCTTTATGCGGTTCTTCAAGAGGGCGAGGGGAGTAAATAAATAAATAAATATGAATATAAATATTAAGGGACAATCATACACAAATCGACCTAGTCCCAAACTAAGCAAAGCTTGTACTATGGGTACTAGACGACGATATACATAATATATAAATACATATATAGATAACATCCATGACCCAAGAACAAATATTTGCCCCGGCCGGGATTCGAACCCGGGACCGCCGATTCAGTAGGCAGGTGTCTACAAACCGAGCCAAACGCGTCGTCAAATAGGTTCTTAAAGGGTCGGCAACGCGCGTGTGATGCTCGTGGCATCGCAAGCGTCCATAGGCTGCGGTAACTGCATAACATCAGGTGGCCCGCATGCTAGTTTGTCACAGTCGTAGTATAAAAAAGATATAACTACATAACATTATTATTACACAAATGAGAGAGCGAAAGAGTGCGTAATTTTTTAGACACAAAGTTTTTGCGTGACCTTATTTGACCATTGATACAGCCATATCTTAATTTAATTTTGTCGGTACTTTCAAAGCACTAGTGGTTTGCAAATTATGATATGATATCTATAAAATAGAGCAACACCTGATTGAAACTATCGTGAATTATTCAGATAATATCTTATCTGTAGAGATCAACCTTTAAAATTATTTATGGAATGCTGAACACCCCTAGTGGTAATACTTTACGTTTTATAAGTATGACATACATAACTGGCGACGCTGTCATGCTGTGCGAGTGGGACAGATCCCTTATAGCATGTTATAGCTCAAGTATATTAGCGTCATATATGAATTATCTTTCCAGGTTCAAGACTACAAGCCAACAAATACATCCAACAGTTCACGGAGATCTTCACAGAGGAGGGCCGGAAGTCAGTGAGGATAAAGCACATCGTGCCTGGCCAAATGCCAAGAGTGTCGTTCACTGGCGGCATGAGAGAAATGGTAATGAACAGATATTTATAATATAATAATAATTTATTTATTTCAGGCATCAAAGGCCCATAGATAAATACCTTACAATCTAACATACATATTAAATATTAAAATAATAAAAAACATATATATATATATATATATGTTTATATTTTGTGAGTGAAGTGCTCATCTTTGTGCATGATATTTGGTAATCTATGATATTTAGATTGTTTCTCGTAATACAAAGATCAAAAATTCAAAATAATGCATTGCATTGTTGTGTCCCGTTTGAAAAGTTAGTGACAATTTTATTATTAAAATGGAGTATTACTTTACGGGTACCTACGTCATATTTCAAGAATAAATGTTTCACAGAGTGTTTCTATTCCCTGAATTCTCTTTTCATAGAATATGCTTTGTCCTGGAGAAGTAACTTATTCATGATGTTTGAGAAATGTTGATGACTTTATAATTATCTTCTATTGAAATTATTCTTCATGACCTTGTACAATATCTAATGAAATGATAATTGGGCGAATCTACTTTTTGACCGACATCCTTTGGTGTAAAATTACACCTCTAAGCTTAGCTCTAGGCTTCTCTATGTTTAAATTTATGGTTTACGTTTTAACGTTCAATTCTAAGAGGGATGTTATAAGTTTACATGTGCATCTGTGTGTCCGTCTGTGGCATCGTAGCTTCCAAACAGATGGACCGATTCGAAAGCGGTTATTTGAAGTCTATCGAGATGGTTCTACAGAAAATGTCTACTTATTATAAGGCCGATTTCTTGGTAACTCCATACAAATTTAGATTACCGCCGGAAAAGTGTCAGTCGAAAAGTTGATTAGTTTCATAAAGTTTTCCTGTAGAACAAAGGGTAAATCTCTGTTCCATTATTGTTATACTAGCTGTGCTCTGCGGTGTTACCCGCTCATCCCACGGGAACACTAAATTCATTCGGGATGAAAAGTATCCTATGTCCTTCCCCGGGACTGAAACTATCTATATACCAAATTTATCTAAATCGGTTCAGCGGTTTAAGCGTGAAGAGGTAACAGACAGACAGACAGACAGACAGACACACTTTCGCATTTATAATATTAGTATGGATATTAGTATGGATTTATTATTTCATTTCTAATACGTTGTCCTCGTTTCCCAGGGCCAACAACTACTGTTGCAGCAACGCTCGGCGGCCGCCAGCAACGCGACAGTACACACACACGCTACTACAGTACCTGTTGTGTAAGTTGTGTTACGTATTGATTTATTAAACGGTTGTCTACTGTATGAACATTGTGAGGCTGCTTCTTAAACAATCAGGCGGATCTTCCGTATCAACAGGAGGTCTTGATATTGATATTGATACAATTATACAATTTGCGTGGCCGTAATGCCAGTTATGGCATGTGCGAAACATTGTATAATTTGTGGCCTAAATGAGGTAGATTTATTATGGTCGAAAATACACGAATTTGAAATACATTTGGAACAGCTTTACTCACATCGTTATAGTCGAATATTGCTCAAAATGTTTCGCATCGATTCGCGATTCATCATCAGAACCTCCGATCAGTCACGGCGCGGTCAATCGAATACGTTTCTATGTGAAATGCACGACATTGATTTAGAGATCTAGAGCGTTTGAAAATTCTCGTTTAGAGCATTAGAACCCTGGTGTTATGTTAGTTTTTCTTTTCCAGCACGCCGGCAATCGCGGCGACCCCTAATACTCATACAAATGCGAGACAGCTTCCGATACTGGTAAGTTGTACGGAATCAATTTGTTAAGTTACATCAGTATAATATGTATGTGTATAAGTTATCTTATTCGTTTCTTACGTGACACGTGGATATTATATGCAAAACAATATCATAAGGCATATAAAACATTTTAGCTGTCTTCCCTATTAATCGTAAAGCAATTATAAACCCAAAATCGTGATAACATCCCCAAAAAAGTGCTGTCAATGCGTCTACTTTTTAACCAATGATACACGTGACAGTTTCGCATACAGCTGATCTTTCTTTTGGGAAATAATCGGTAACTAGACATTTGCAAGCAATACACATATCTACGGGCAGGGAATGTGCGGTATGACCGATTTAATATTTAAGTTATTCCATTTCATCAAAGCTGTTATTTTTGTACTAGATAATGCCATATCCAACGAAACTTATTTATCACGTTCTAACTTGATGGTTCACAATTGCAGCAAGCCCAGCTCCAGCAAGTGGCGAGCGTGGGAAATGTGGCCACGGTGGCAGGCGTGGGCAGCGTGGGCACTGGCGTGGGCAATGTGGGCAGTGTAGGCGTGGGCGTGGCCACGGCTGTCGCCGCCGACGCCGCGCTTAAGCAGCAGCCCTCGCCCACCACGCCGCGGCTCGAGCCGCAAGTACAAACTGCGGTTAGTTTTAATAGTATATTGTGTTATAAGGGTAGTAAGTAGGGGATTTCTAACGAAGGTCTATTAGAAGCCCGACGCCGAAGGCGGAGGGCTTTTAATGTCCTGAGTTTGTAATCCCCTTACTACCCGCCTTACACACAATATTTTTCATCACATTTTGGAGTAAATAACAAATAAATGAGGCAAAAATAAACATTAAACGATAACGATTGACAACCAACTTTTTTCTGTATATATTTTTTTAATTTACTATAAGCACTGGCAAAACTGCCAGCAGCTTAAAACAGAAAACAAATATACACAGAATCTTACCATCTATTATTAAACAAATAACAATTAACAATATTATGCAGCAATAATTAACAGCGTAATATTATAACTCAAATATGAACAGTAAGTTTGTTACAAAACTAAATAGTTTCTAACCAATAATTTTATAACTTTTTTTCCTTTTTTTTGTGTCGTCTACCACAGATAATGCTAAGAACTGCGTTTCGTTTAGAAACTTGACAGGCTATACTGCCAGATTGTAACGATAATTCAAAATTTAATTTAATAAAATTATTGCAAAATACACATAAATAATGGTAAAACATACATATTAATGCAGTTACATATACCGTATTAATTCAATACACAATAAAATTTGCTGGTAGGCAAGTTTTGTTGATACAAAAAAAACCTTGGCTGGATTGAAACCTCCTTAGTCTGAAGTAATCTGCGAGTGCGTACTATATTTTTAAAACTAAAACCATAACTCCCGAGGGAGTTATGTCAATTTATAACTCCCGCGGGAACTATATAGGCCTTAGTCCTTCAGTACACCCGCATGTAATACCATCTTTTACGAGCAAATGTGATGAAAACTTATTTGCGTGGGCAACGTGGGCAATATGCAGATCAGGCTTGTAGGTGTGATCTCGCCCAACAAGCCGCGCTTCCCGCCGCAAGTACAAACTACGCCGCAAGTACAAGCGACGACGCGTTTGGCTCGGTTTGTAGACACCTGCCTACTGAGCGGCGGTCCCGGGTTCGAATCCCGGCCGGGGCAAATTATTGTGTGATGAACTCGAATATTTGTGCTTGGGTCATGGTTGTTCTATGTATTTAAGTATATATTTATCTACATAAGTACGTATATCGTCGTCTAGTAACCATAACACAAGCCTTCTTGAGCTTAATTTGGGACTAGATCGATTTGTGTGAGGTTGTCCGATTAAAAAAGCACGTCTACTGCCTTACTTAAGGTCGTTGAAGATGTGAGACAAGGCATGGAATCTCATCAACTTACTGTTTTGGTTTTGATTGACTTTTCTAATGCCTTTAACGCCGTAAATCACGAACTTCTTCTATCTACCCTCAGTTACATGAATATATCATCATCAGCAGTTGCGTGGTTCTCTTCCTATCTTCAAGGTCGACGTCAATCTGTTCGAGCGGATGGATCCTCCTCTGACTGGTGCGATCTCACTTCTGGGGTTCCACAAGGTGGCATTCTCTCTCCTCTCCTTTTTTCTGTCTTTATTAATCTTTTAACTTCCAACATCAAATGCTCTTACCATCTTTACGCTGACGATCTACAACTCTACACCCAAACTGGTCCTAAAGATATTGACGCAGCAATCGAGACTATCAATAATGATCTCTTTCGTATTTCCGTTTGGTCGCATCGCTTCGGGATTGCTGTCAATCCAACGAAGTGTCAGGCCATCGTGCTCGGGAGCACTCGTTTGCGTGCGTCAATTGATGTGGAACTCATGAAGCCGATAGTGTACGAGGACGTAGTCATACCAATTGAATCTCAAGTAAAAAATTTGGGTCTGATTGTTGACAGTAACCTTACGTGGGATCCTCAGGTGTCTGATGTTTGTCGCAGGGTGACATATGCGTTAAGATCGCTTTACAGGTTTAAAAATTTTCTCCCGGTGAGCACTAAGACTCTTCTCGTCCAAGCTCTTGTCCTCCCCGTTATCGACTATGCTGATGTGTGTTGCTCTAATCTCACCCAGGCCTCCCTGAATAAGCTGGAGCGTATGCTGAACAACTGTATCAGGTTTGTTTTTGGCCTTCGTAAGTACGACCACATTTCTGACTTTCGCCGACAATTAAACTGGCTTCCTGTACGTGAACGTAGGTCTCAAAGAATTCTTTGCACTCTCTTTTCGATCTTATTCGATCCTACGACTCCAGATTATCTCAAATCTAAGTTTCAATTTGTGACTGCTCGCCCTGGTTGCACTCTCCGTACTTCTCGTAGACTTAAACTCGTTGTCCCCCTCCACCGCTCCGGTTTCATGTCCAATTCCTTCACGGTTCAGGCAATACTCCTCTGGAACGCTCTCCCACTCAACATTAGACAAGCTCAGAGCAAACTCTCCTTCAAGCGCATGTTGCGCAAGCATCTTTCGGACAATCTCTCTTCCTAACTTTCTTCGAAATATTTTACTTTGGGTACATAATGTATGTATGTAAGTATATCATATAAAGTATTCGTGTACGTTTATGGTAATTATATATACATTCCTATATATATCTTATATTATTGATTTGTGTTTTAATTATTTTGTTTCTCTGTAAGTTTGATCCTGCACCGACTACATATTTCTGTTTAACCCAGTGGTTGACTGGTAGAGAATGCCTACAGGCATTAAGTCCGCCATTTGTACTTATTTTTGTATTGTGCAATAAAGTTTAAATAAATAAATAAATAAAAAAACGGTTACTACGGAACCAAAGTAAGAGGATGACTCATTGTTAACGGTGACGGGAGTGGCATGGTGGGCAACGTCACATACCGAAGAAGACGTATACACCACGAAATGTATGATTTTTTTGCGTGAGTGCGTGCCCCATAATTAATTTCTTTTGTTCATTAATATTTTTTTAGTATCTTGTTTTAACCCGTTCACTGTCCGTGTCCCATATGTTGGGTCACGGCAAGCCTCTATTACAGGAACAAGGTTCACATGTCAAACTGGGACAGTGAACGTGTTAAAGTTCCGTAGTTACATTGTATAATTTTGTTTGTTTTGTTTTGTTTTTCTATAACAACCCTGTTTTAGATTCATCTAATGATATGTATATTCCTTTCAGAGCCACGATATTCACTCGACGCAGGCGTCGACGAATCAGCTTCTGGCACAACAGCTGACGAACCCGCCACAACCACTCAACCCACAGAAGATGCAGTCGGCCATCATCCACATACAGCACCCGCTCATGTCCACTGCGGGCACGTCACAGGTATGTCACGAATCAGCTTCTGGAACAACAGCTCACGAACCCGCCACAACCACTCAACCCACAGAAGATGCAGTCGGCCTTCATCCACATACAGCACCCGCTCATGTCCACCGCGGGCACGTCACAGGTATGTCACGAATCAGCTTCTGGAACAACAGCTCACGAACCCGCCACAACCACTCAACCCACAGAAGATGCAGTCGGCCATCATCCACATACAGCACCCGCTCATGTCCACCGCGGGCACGTCACAGGTATGTCACGAATCAGCTTCTGGCACAACAGCTCACGAACCCGCCACAACCACTCAACCCACAGAAGATGCAGTCGGCCATCATCCACACACAGCACCCGCTCATGTCCACCGCGGGCACGTCACAGGTATGTCACGAATCAGCTTCTGGCACAACAGCTCACGAACCCGCCACAACCACTCAACCCACAGAAGATGCAGTCGGCCTTCATCCACATACAGCACCCGCTCATGTCCACCGCGGGCACGTCACAGGTATGTCATGAATCAGCTTCTGGCACAACAGCTGACGAACCCGCCACAACCACTCAACCCACAGAAGATGCAGTCGGCCATCATCCACATACAGCACCCGCTCATGTCCACCGCGGGCACGTCACAGGTATGTCACGAATCAGCTTCTGGCACAACAGCTCACGAACCCGCCACAACCACTCAACCCACAGAAGATGCAGTCGGCCATCATCCACATACAGCACCCGCTCATGTCCACCGCGGGCACGTCACAGGTATGTCACGACACAGGATACTTAATAATAATAATAATAAATTCTTTATTTCAGATATAAATCCATAGTTATTAGTATTTCTTACATCTAGGTTAGTAACAAAATTAATGGGGCAACAATTAGTAACATTAACAAAATTACGTTAAGCTACTTATATTACATATTGGGCTACGCCCTTTATTTGCCCTACCCAAAACCTAAAAATATCACTATCATACCTGCTAGCAATTTCCGCCAGTATGATGTTGGCGCTATCTCTGACCCGATTCAGCAACGATGCAATTTTCTTTCTAATAATGGCCTCAAAAGTGTCAATGTTCGCCTTAGTGAACATTCCTGAGGCACTACACCTCCTAGGCAAACCCATCAACATTCTGAAGCCATTATTATATTGGACTCGTAGGGCGCTGTAGGCCCGTTACGTGTAATTAACCCAAAGGCTGCCCGAGTAGAATGATTGACTGTAAGCTTTAAATAGTACTACATACAGAATGGACACGCGCACCCCCGCACCGAATCAAGTTACCTCAGCCCGCAGGGGCATTGAGTTGGAATCGTGTTGGCTTTATAGATAATTTTGAAACGGTGGGCATTAACCCACTTTCACCTAAACGAAGTTTTTGGAACCTGGGTAAATTTTGCGATATCTGAAATCGCAACAAGCATTAGAGTAAATTATTAAAAAAAAATGAGCGGTGTTATAACACCTAGTCGGGCTATCTGGGTTAATTCTTGAAATAGTGATGGTGTTGGTGATGGTGATGGTGGTGGAGACTAGTGGTGGTGCCGCCACCATCACCACCAGTACCCACCACCATTACCACCACTACCGTTGTTTTGTGTTGTTGTGATAATTTCCTCTTACTATGTCATATTTACATATTGGCAACTAAAGTGTCAACTACAGTAGCGATCAAAAGTATTTTGACAATGGCAAAAGCTTTGATATTATATGCGATATGTTAGTTTTTCCAACTTAATTCTTGATAAAGTATTTCATGGCTTAAAAGCTTCTCGAAACAAGTAAAAAGTTTAGTTTCATTGAATTAAAATATAAACATAGCCACAAAAAATATTTATATTCCGGTTCAAAAATATTTTGACAATGTCTTTTTTCCAATTTAACTGAGAAATGGGGCTGCAGAATTTAAATACTTTGTAGGAACTACAACTTGAGGCTTTTCTTAGCATGTCTCGACATAAATAATATTCGGAAGATTTTAAGTAACCCTTTGCGGCTGCATTTAAGAAGGGTAAGTCGCAAGCTGAGATTTCGTGAAGTTTTGGTATATCACGGCAATTCATTAGTGTCTGGAATAAGCAGTTCAAGGTTCGAAACAGCGTCACAAATAAGCCTGAAAACAGTCGTCCTCGAAAAACGACTTGTACAACTGATTGTGTAATAAAAAAGTTAGACGTAGAAACCCCACGGAATAATGCAATACCAATTAAAGATGAGCTAACAAAAAACTACAACACAAATGTTTATATTTTTACTATTAAACATCCCGATTAGCATTTGCGATTCGTCACAAATCATGAACAAGTGCCGATTGGTCAAAAATTGTATGGAGTGACGCGAGCAAGTTAAATTTAATCTCGTGGGATGGTATCAAGATGTGCGTCGTCCTCATAATAAAAGACACGATGTCTGATACTTGGTACCCACACTCAAGCATGGTGGCGGCAACGTAATGGTGCGGGGATATTTTCCTCGCCATGGCGTCGGGCCTCTCGTATGAATTGACGGGATAATAGGATCGATATGTGTACGAAAATATACTTTATACACATAGGGTATCGCTATGAAAATAAATAAAGAAAAATATGCCACCTCGTTGGGTTTTTCAGCACCATAATGACCTCAGACACAATTCTAAAAATTTACAGGCTTTCTTAAAGCGTAAAAAAGTCAAGGTTTTTGAGGGGCCTAGTCAAAATGCTGACCTGAATCCTATTGAGCATCTACGAGAAGAGTTGGATCGTCGAGTGAGGTGCAGAAATTACTCCAAGGGGCTTTTTTTCAAGCACTTCAGTCAGAAAGGACGAACATACCTTACGAATGTATATATAGAAGTTAGTGGACTATATGACGGCTCCTTGTACAGCTGTTAGGAAGGGCAGAGGATATGCAACTAAATATTCATGAAACGTCTTATTTAACCCTGTTGCAAGTTCAGCAAAATAATTTTATGTAAGTGTCAAAATACTTTTGACCTACCTGAAGCGTGTATTATCAGTTTTTATTCTAAGTCCATTGTTAAGTTTTAGTTATCTAAGTGGAAACGTAACAAGAAAAGGGCCATAAGATGTTATCGTAACGTAATTATTAAATATATATTCAATTCATCAACATCTTGAAAAAAAACGATTTGTCAAAATACTTTTGATCGCTACTGTAGTTGCTGCAATGGGTCTGAGGCAGCCCTGGCGTCTTAAAGGCACACATTGACAGCGTTGTTTTAAAGGGGCTCCTAAACGGGCCATGTTTTGCTGCAATTTGTGGCCGACCATTATTGCATCTTGCTCTAGCGTAGGGTGTTAGAGAGGGACGGCCATAGTTGCCGGCCACAAATTGCAGTAAAATATGGCCCGTTTAGAAGCCCCATAATAGGCAGTGTCCGCCCTGTGGTAACGATTAGTCCGTTCAATTTAGTTTTATTTATCAACGGAGTATGCCGTAGACTAGATATGTCACGGTACAGCTTTGTTTGCCAGTGCTTCATTCGAAGTTGGAATCGCGCCTGATTTCTCAAATATTTGATAACAACAGCAAGAGGAGTTTCGAACTCGTATTTCAATAAAGAGAATGTCTAGAGCGATTGATACAGTTCAATAACTTAAAGAGCCGTGCCCGCGCTACCCGTGCGAAAACAGCATGATTCCAACCGTCTTCACGCAACAGTCAAAAAATATCACACCAATTTCTTATACTTTTCGATGTGTTTCTGGCGTGTATTTTGTTTTATTTGCTATAACTCTGATGTATATTTCCAGGTACAAAACATCCAGTACACGAGCGCGTCGACGGCTCAACAAAAGGCGACCATCACAAAGCCGAGAACGACCAACCCGGCCATCAGCGCTCTCGTTACTAGCCTCATGAACTCCGCGCAACAGTTCCAACAAGGTACATATGTTTGATTGTTTGTTAAATATCGAAGGATACACGTAAGATTAAGTATTATTTCACAAATCGTCACATCATCTACTTGAAGGCCATGTTAAAAATAGAAGTTTCGCGAATTATCTGTTTTCAATGGAAATGTTTGATTTTGGGTGGAGAGCATACGCAAACGAATAGGTTTCACTGAAAGTACGCATCTAAATAATTTATCGCCACATTAGATTACATCTTAGTCTTAAATCGCTTTTCTTGCTCAAGAATTCGTATACTGTCCTTCGACGTTTCGCGTTTATCGGTTCGTCAACTTATTAATTACCCGTAGGCATTGCAAAACTGGTTATTTTACTATAGAAAGAACCAGTTATAACAGGTTATACTGTGATTCTTATTATTCCCTAATAAGATCGGCCAATCATCTGACCACTGCCATTCATTACAATAAATTAGATTTCCTGAATTCTGTTTGTGCCCTGCGTTCTTTGTCGGATAATCTCGCTACGAATTTTCAAACTTAATAGGCTAGTTGACCCAGTTTTAAAATATATTTGAAATGGTTAATAATAATCTTACTAGCTCTAAAAAAAATGTCTTGTATTTTTCTGAAAGCTAGAAAGCTAAATTTTATAAATTGAAAATTAGAAATTTCATAAACAGTCAAAAACGCCGTCCGCCATTTTTCCTTTCGCTAATCTGTGGCGTGACGTAGAATTACCTGTAAATATTCGAATTTCGACCGTCGTATAATGCCATTCCGCTCACTCCAATATACTTTGACAGGAGATCGAGAGTGACGGCACTATTCGAAGTCGTCAAAGTATAGACTTTCAGTTTTATTTACATGACCGATGCGTCACTATCATCAGCGAAAATGGCGGACAGCGTTTTAAGCATTTCAAAATACAGATTAAAAACCATATTTTCAAATTAAATTTTTTCAGCCATCTTTCACTTTTATGAATTGAAAAATATATATTTAGGTTTCCGTTGCTAAATACTTTAGTTTATTACAATTTGACATGAGTCAACTAGCCTATTGTTTCTACTTATATTTCAGCTGCCAGTCAAAAATCCGCCGCCGTCAGTACAGCCAGTACAAGTGCAAACAAGACGATACTGAACCTGCTCAACAGTGCGCCGGCGGCCATGACACATGTGACGTCAACAGCCGACAGTATTGAACACAAGTTGCTCGGGCGAACTGTGTCAATAGCTGGAGCGCGGCTCATCACCGCCACCACCGCCAGCCACACGATACCTACCTATACACAGCAGGTAAGTTACATAACACGTAACCTCTTAGGCTACCATTTTGTATACAACTCCGCATATCCTAAAACAAATATCGTTTCAGTTGGCCAGTATCGAAAATTCCGGATGTTTTTTATTATTCTGCAATACTGGCCGCCATCAATACTATTGAATTCCGAAAATTAATAAAGGATGTTAGGCAACTTTTGTAACGCTCATGTTAGATAGCGGCCAGCGGCGGCCATAGGTGGGAGCGGAAGGTCCGATCGCGGTGTCTCGCTCACTCCTGCGGGCACGCGATTTATGACTTGACCTCAATTTCTTTTAAGTCAGTCAGTACACACTCAAAATTCTTAAACTTACACCGGTGTTTCTTACCTGCTACTAAAAGTTGTCTTAAATATTATGACTGATTTTTTATTAAAGCAGTAATGCCAGCGTAAACCAAATGTTAAGAATGAAAATATGAATGGTTCAGGTGGGGTTCGAACCCGCGTCTCCAACGGCTTCCCGGGCCAACACGGGCGTCCTACCTATTGGACCACTGAACCTGATGCGAGAGCCATAGATTTTTTCAACCAGTTGCTTCTTGCATGCCTTGGGGTGGTTTCGCTTCATTCTAAACACTTATCCATACTAATATTATAAATGCGAAAGTGTGTCTGTCTGTCTGTCTGTCTGTCTGTCTGTCTGTCTGTCTGTCTGTCTGTCTGTCTGTCTGTCTGTCTGTCTGTCTGTCTGTCTGTCTGTCTGTCTGTCTGTCTGTCTGTCTGTTACCTCTTCACGCTTAAACCGCTGAACCGATTTAGATGAAATTTGGCATGGAGATAGTTTAAGATCCGAGGAAGGACATAGGATAGTTTTCATCCTGGAAATTATCCCTAAAAAGATTGAAAAGAGTAAGTAATTCAGGATGACATTGATGACCCTGTAGGAAATGTAATGATTAGACCAAAAGTACAATTGCTCTTACATTTGTTTAGGCGCTTTTAATAATCCCTTTTATGAATTAAGGTGATTAGGTGGATATCTATCGTGTTGTACGAGGTTGCTTCCATAATTCCAAGTTCCACGTGGATGTAGTCGCGGGCAAAAGCTAGTTGTTTATGTTTCCCATGTCTAGGTGCTGGGAGGCTACACATGTGAAACGAACGAAACAACGAATGTGACGAGCAGTGAGAGCGCGCTGTTGGAGCGGCTGATGGGCCCGGAGGCCGCCGCGCCCGCGTCGCAGGCGCAGCCCGTGTGCCACGTACAGGTTAGTATGGCCGTCGCGTTAGAGTGAAGGCAGATTTAGACGAAGACAATTTTGAGACGCCTAAATGACGGCGCCAGTGATTACCGCACAGCACACCTCAGACCGTTTAGACAATGGCTATTTTCAGCCGCCTAAATCTCGCCGCCAGTGACCAGCAAGCCGTGTTTACACAGTGCTTTTTTTCAGTACCAGTCATTAGTGGCAGCGAGAGACGCAGGGGGGGGACACTGGCGCCAAAAAATAGGCCCGTGTTCTATTCCGCGCCAGCGCTGGCATGCCACGAAATAATGGCGCGGAAAGTGTATATACGGTGCCTTTTCGAGGCGCCGTAATTTAGGCGTCTCAAAATTGTCTTCGTCTAAATCAGCCTTGAAGGAGTTTGAAGAGGCGCGTCTCCAAGCGCTGGATATGAAACATCAAGAGCGTAAGGCGCGACCGAAGCCTTCTTATTATACACTTACAATGTCCGTGGTGAGCTCCACTGCCCGAGCTGTGACCGGATTTTCACCAACAAGCTGGGTTTTGCGACCCGATGAAGAGGACATCATCATCATCATCAGTATGGCCGTATCATACCCAAGCAGCACATTAGTAGATTCTGCAGCTCATCTTATAGCTTTATGTTCTAAATTAGTGGTTTAACAGTGTTTGATAAAACTTATAGTTTTAAACACAACTCAATAGTATATTGTGTCATAAGGGTAGTAAGTAGGGGATTATTTATTTATCGTATCGTAAGTAGGGGATTACTAACGAAGGTCTATTAGAAGCCCGACGCCGTAGGAGTCCTACGAGCCCTACAACTTGAAGTCGCTGTCATCGGACCCGATGAAGAGGACATCATCAGTATGGCCGTATCATACCCAAGCAGCACATTAGTAGATTCTGCAGCTCATCTTATAGCTTTATGTTCTAAGTTAGTGGTTTAACAGTGTTTGATAAAACTTATAGTTTTAAACACAACTCAATAGTATATTGTGTCATAACCACTCAATTGCTTCGAATTTTGAGTTGGACTCTATTTATATAATAAAATAAGAGCGGTGACAGGTAGCCGTAGTTACCAAAAGCAATCTAGTGGATAAGGGTAGTAAGTAGGGGATTATTTATTTATCGTATCGTAAGTAGGGGATTACTAACGAAGGTCTATTAGAAGCCCGACGCCGAAGGCGGAGGGCTTTTAATGTCCTAAGTTTGTAATCCCCTTACTACCCGCCTTACACACAATATTTTTCATCACATTTTGGAGTAAATAACAAATAAATAAGCCAAAAATAAACATTAAACGATAACGATTGACAACCAACTTTTTTCTGTATACATTTTTTTAATTTACTATAAGCACTGGCAAAACGGCCATCAGCTTAAAATAGAAAAAAAATATACACAGAATCTTACCATCTATTATTAAACAAATAACATTTAACAATATTATGCAGCAATAATTAACCGCGTAATATTATAAAACTTAAATATGAACAGTAAGTTTGTTACAAAACTAAATAGTTTCTAACCAATAATTTTATAACTTTTTTTCCTTTTTTTGTGTCGTCTACCACAGATAATGCTAAGAACTGCGTTTCGTTTAAGTAGAAACTTGACAGGCTATACTGCCAGATAGTACCTAACGATAATTGAAAATTTAATTTAATAAAATTATTGCAAAATACACATAAATAATTGTAAAACATAAATATTAATGCAGTTACATATACCGTATTAATTCAATACACAATAAAATTAGCTGGTAGGCAAGTTTTGTTGATACAACAAAAAACCGTGGCTGGATTGAAACCTCCTTAGTCTGAAGTAATCTGCGAGTGCGTACTATATTTTTAAAACTAAAACCATAACTCCCGAGGGAGTTATGTCAATTTAATTTATAACTCCCGCGGGAACTATATAGGCCTTAGTCCTTCAGTACACCCGCATGTAATACCATCTTTTACGAGCAAATGTGATGAAAAATTGTATATGAGTTCATCCTGTCACGAGCGGGCTGCCAAACCCGCGTCCACCTGGGGGTGCATACACTTGTCGGGAATGCGGCCGAGGGATTAAGTCGCAAGCGCAAATGTTGTCGCGATGCTGCTTAAATCATCTGTTATAGACACAGAAAATCCCCACTAGACGGAGCATGTAAGGCGACCCGCGCGCACCAACGATATGGTACGGCAGAACATTAAAGTATCAACACGGCGGCCGCCGTTTAGTTGCGTCCTTGTTTATGATCCATGCGTACGTCAACGAAAAAAGAAATTAAATAAATAACATGGTAAATTGTAGTGTTAAGTGGTGTAGAGAGACCTCATAAACATGGACGCAACTAAACGGTGGCCGCCGTGTTGATACTTTAATGTTCTGCCGTACCATATCGTTGGTGCGCGCGGATCGCCTTACATGCTCCGTCGAGTGGGGGTTGTCTGTGTTGGGCACTGATAAAATGCTCATTCAAACTTGTAACTACCTCCTGTAGTCAGAAAGCGTTACGGCCTAAAACCTTGTGCATATTGTCTGTGGACAACCAAAACTCACTAACTAACGAATACCAATCTACAAATTAGTTACGACGTTTTGAAGAGTAGTGACAGAAATTTTTGTGAATTTTGGTTGTTACCAGGCGATATCACTCACTGACCCTGTTTTCCGTGGGTTGTCATGCCGCACCCCGTCCAATGCACACAGGCTTGAAATTTTGACCAAGCACTGGTTTAATAATTACTATAATTAGTTGAAAACGCTAATTAAAAAGTGTGTCCTCAGTGTTCCCCATTGAATTTTATTAGTAAAAATCACACTAATATTATAAAGGCGAAAGTTTGTGTTGGTTTTTTTAGGGTTCCGTACCCAAAGGGTAAAAACGGGACCCTATTACTGAGACTTCGCTGTCCGTCCGTCCGTCCGTCCGTCCGTCCGTCCGTCCGTCTGTCACCAGGCTGTATCTCAACAACGGTGATAGCTAGACAGTTGAAATTTTCACAGATGATGTATTTCTATTGCCGCTATAACAACAAATACTAAAAATAAAATAAAATAAATATTTAAGGGGGGCTCCCATACAACAAACTTGTTATAGATTATATATATGTATACTTGTATAGGTACGGAACCCTTCATGCGCGAGTCGGGCTCGCACTTGCCCAATTTTTTATATTTATGTTTGTTACTCATGCGCAAATGGCTGGTTTGATAAAATTTGGTATGCAGGTAGCTGACACCCTGGACTTTGGCTACTTTTTATATGATTGACCGCGGGGCGCAGCCAGTTAGTATATAAATGCACCTTCAAACCACCTATTTTTTTTCCAGGGCCTAAGCCTTGCGTCCCTGCAAGGCCTCCAAGGCATTCAAGGTCTCCAGAACGTGCAAGTCCAGATCCCGGGTCTGTCGGCGCCGATCTCACTGTCCCTCAACGTGTCGGGCGCGCCTTCCGGTCTACTAGTATCTGTGCCTCCTACGACGTCGGTCGTACTCACGAATCAGCCATCGGTGCTGTCCTTACCAATAGGTAAATGTTAGCTTATTGACGTACGTGCATCTCACTATCTCTCCGTGTCTTTAAGTAAGTGTCGTGTGTAAAGTATGAACAAAAGACAGTTATGTCTGTATATGTTAATTAATTATTATGGGAGGCAGAGTGATTACAATGTGTTCAGGCCCCACTGGCCTTTTTTTTTTTTTTATGTCATAGGGGGCAAACGAGCAAACGTATCGCCTGATGGAAAGCGATTACCGTCGCCCATAAACACCTGCAACACCAGAGGTGTCACAAGTGCTTGCCTACCCGGAGGACGAAGATAGAATGCCTCTATGCTAGTAATTTCACCGGCTATCTTACCCCCACACCGGAACACAACAATGCGAACATTGCTGTTTGTGGCCTACTAGTATTCATGTCTCTTACGATGTCCAACGTGCTTATGACTCAGGGCCTTATCACATTTGAGATTTGCGAGCGAATTTTGTGTAAAGGCGATCACGCAGTAAGTTCGTGGCGACGCTTATTTGTATAGAAAATTCGCTCGCAAATCGCAAGTGTGATAAGGCTCTCGGCTGAGTGTTGCCATGCAAAACAAATTTTACGTCATCCTAGGCCGTAAATGGGATTTTCTGCCCACGGGGAGGTCATCTCACTTCCTGGCCAAGGCAAGATGTAAAACTTTAAACAAACCAGGGGTGATAATTCGTAAAGCCCCAAATCACATATTTATGGCCTTCACCTTGGGTTACAAACACCTGCGGTCTGGGACATTCACGTATTCACCGCCCTAGGTGTTCTGTGCTAATGATGTACATCGTATTACAGCCCAGTTGGTCGGCAGCGGCGTCAAAGGTGCGGTGCGCGGGGGCGCCGTCCAAGTAGTCCGCGGCGCAGCGCAAGTGGTGACCAGCGCGGGCGCCGTGCGCGGGGCGCGCCCGCCGCCGCGCGCGCAGCGCCCCGCGCACAGGCCCGCCGCGCCGCACCACCTGCCCGCCGTGCGCCCCGGTATGTACTGCACTATACATCCGAGTGGTGTCCAGCGCGGGCACTATACATCCATTTTAGCTTATAAATGTATTGAGATCACAGGTGTCAAAATTCCGGCGGAGCACTATAGGGCTTGTGCACAAATCACGTGAGGTTCGATAGGGGGGAGGGGGTCGCGAAAAAATCACGATAGATCACGCTGGGGGAGGGAGGGGTATAAGGAGACCTCACGTGTATTTTTCTACTATGAACGAAGACTAAGAAAAATCGATATTTTTTCTCGGTTTCGTTAAAAATAAATCTTCACTTGTTAAATACTTCAAATTTGGCGAGTCTATTTTACGAAATTCTGGCCGAAAAAAAATACACGTGAGGTAGTATGGGGGAGGGGGGATTAGCAAAGAACCTCACCAAATATCACCGGGGGGGGGTCAAAAAGTAGCCGAAAAAACCTCACGTGATTTGTGCACAAGCCCATAGTGTCATTACAGCGCTTTCACTTGTAGGCGTTACAGTCACACTACAGCAGCGCTATACAGCGAATCCATTCATATTACGGCAGCTGCAGCGCGGGTGAGAACGTTACGAACGCTAGCGACAGCGAGGCTCGGATGCGCGTCACTGTCGCGCTGCAGAAAGACACTTTATATGTATTACAGTGGCTGTCGTGCTTGCGTCAAGCGAAAAAGCTGGTACATCTATTCGGTGGGACCATTCAATTGAGAACCGATGCTCGTGCTCGCTGAGATTTGGGCGTGGGACCTTTATTTAAATAAATGTATCGATTACAAAAAACGCAACAACACGCGTCACCTATGCCTCACCGTGCCAGTAATCGGGCTCATTTTTGTGAGAGGTTCATTAAGATTTACTACCTCTTTCCTTCTGGACACGTGCCCAAGGTCCTCTGTCCACGAAGACCGCCAGTCTCACCTACCACCTCCCACTTCCCATAACTACTGCTGTTAGTGAGGAAAGCGGTACCAGTGATGCGCGTTGCAGCTCGTCGCTCGGCCCCAGGGTCGTCGGATCTCTCTTACTTTACGACCGACAGAAGCCAAACTGTAGTTTCGCGGTGTTTGTTGTATTGTTTTATTCCCACACCAAAGTGTGGGAAAGAGGACTTTAGTTGTCAGGGTTGGTAACGCATTTGAAATATGTGAAATTTAATATTTCTATCAGAATTCACCTCTCATCGAGGTTATAGCCATTATAAAAATCTGTATCACACCAAACCAATTAACCTTCTCCATAACATAATGACGTTCTTCCAAATAGGTTTCCCATCTTATTCTTTTTAGGGTTCCGTACCCAAAGGGTAAAAACGGGACCCTATTACTGAGACTTCGCTGTCCGTCCGTCCGTCCGTCCGTCCGTCCGTCCGTCCGTCTGTCACCAGGCTGTATCTCAACAACGGTGATAGCTAGACAGTTGAAATTTTCACAGATGATGTATTTCTATTGCCGCTATAACAACAAATACTAAAAATAAAATAAAATAAATATTTAAGGGGGGCTCCCATACAACAAACTTGTTATAGATTATATATAATTATGTATAGGTACGGAACCCTTCATGCGCGAGTCGGGCTCGCACTTGCCCAATTTTTTTTAATTATTGATTTGTAACGCAGGTACTGCCCAGTTCATCACGCAAGCCCAGGCGCAGGCGTTAACGGCCCAGCAAGTACGGAGAAAATCCAATCCGGACAGTTCTTAGTAAATAGCAAACGCAATATTAGCACACTGCCCGTTAGTTGAATAATGTACATACATATATTAGATAATTTATTGTATAGTAACATAAGGCGCCGTGCAATAGTACGGTCTGTGGATGGAATTGTGATCCTATTTGCCATGTAGTGTGGCCTCATTTTGATGTTTTATGGATTTATTTTCCATTTGGACCGATAGAATTCATTTTGAACTCAACTCGATACGTAATCGGATGAATGCAATGCTTAAATGTTTTATCAAAATATCTGAACTGCATGAATATTCCTATTGAAGTTTTCGTTTTAGTACTGTGACTGAAGCGAGATCCACGTAAATTGTATTCGCTCGGAATGGATAGAATGCTTTGTCATTTGGTTTTATCAAAATAGTGAAAAATATTTTTAAAGTAGCAAATCCTATGGCAGTTTTCTACAGTTAGTTCAAATCTTTAGTAAACCATTCAATTATTTTAATATCATTCTCAATGACTTTGCATTTGTGATTCTGCGAGGAAGTCCCCAATAGGCAGGTTTACTCAATTATATTGTATGTATTTTTTCTTTTTAATATGAAATTCCATATATTTTTTTTAATACAATGAATTTAGTTTTGCTTTTAATCATGTGTGTCACACATTTTATTTAGTTTCTTTATCGTGTGAGTTTACCAATCATGTATGTTTTATAAACGCCAGTCACAAATCTATTTTTATGCAGTATGATATCGGTACGAAATTTGATTTTAATTGACATCAGTAAATAAAATGAATGATCATGACATGACATGTATTGTGACTAAATTTAAGTGTTATACTTGATATTAAAATAGAATGTTAATGAATCCCATTTTAAAATATTATAAGTGAAGATTTTATTTGTTGTTGGAGTTGTTAGAAGTGTAAATATGTGTTGTTAGGTTGGTTTTGAACGGATTTGTCTCCGAACTGACTTAAAGCGTTGAGTCGCAAAGTAACTGTAGTTATGATTAATGGAATGCTTTACTAAATGACTTAAATCAGAAAATAGCATCCTAGGAAAGGAAATAAAGTTCAAATTAAACAGGCTGCTCGTATTGATTATATGATTCTAACAATTTGCTGTAATGTAAGTTTTGCTTAATCAGTATTAATATAAAATAACTATTTTGTTACGAAATAACAATGAATTTGTAAGACTTTTGCATTGATTTGATACTATTTGGGTAGGCTAGGATGTTAATATAATTCGTGTAAGCATCACATCATAGAGCTGGAGGAGTTTGTAATGGAGTTGTGCTTCGCCGCGATTAAGAAATATTCTCTCTGCTATTCTTAACTTTTGTAGTAAAACTACACTGATTGATCGATTTTATTACAACGGAAGAGCAATTAATAAATTCCTATTTAACTTACGTGGGGATCAATGAACTGAAATTGGTTGGCTTGACATGCAACGTTAGCAATATTTATGATAAGCCTCAAGTACCTAAGTGTTCAAATGCCAACTATGTTCACTACAGTGAATTCCTAACGCATAATAATGTATCATATTATAACGGGTTTAAATGAATTCTTTTTATATATTGTATAGATGATTAATGTGTTGTAATTTCACTTTATTTACTCAATTATCTGAAATGGAAACTGTATGTCCATATTTACTCGGCTAAATGTTAAGCGCAAGGAAAGCTATACAATATTCGTCTATTCCTGCCAATATGGGAGTCACAAGAGGACGAACGACGTGTCTTTAAAGCATTCTTATATTGCTGTTGCTTTAGTCTATCTCATACAGCTATATAAAATAGACTAATCTTCATTCATGAGATTGGTCAGAAACCAAGAATGTACTAGTTGTTCTATCAAACTATCCAATATCTTTAACGGACCTGCCACGATTTTGGCGGTAAGCGGGAGCGGTGAGCGGCGGCTATAGGTAGGAACGGAAGGTCCGAGCACGGTGTCTCGCTTGCTCGTATGGCCGCTTACCGCTGGGCCGTAAGCAAGCTAATAGTGCCACTTCAAAAATATCCTTTTGTAAAGCAATACCTGAACTATTCGAAAGAAAACAAAATCCGTTTGAATTTAATTCTCTGGTGCAGGGTTTTCACACCATCAAACCGCGATTAAATTACATCATACATTGATAACTGCTGGCGTCGATTCGTGTGAGCACCTTCAGGAAACCCCAATCTCTTAGAGATTCTAGTCGAATAGACACCTACATAACTTGATATTTTGTACAGTTTCCATCCAACATCGCACGCACAAGTTCGTTTGTTTATAGTGTTACCCAACAAATGAATTCATAGGGGTGAGATGTGTAAACGTATCATTGTACCTATATAATAGTTTATTATATTTACTAAATATAGGTGCCGGGATGTGTTCATGAAGGCATTCTATGACATGCCTTGTATTTGTTCTTGGGTGTCGCCCGGGCTTATGGTGGACCGTGTAAATGTTATTTTGCAGCTGTTGCCACAAATTATTACTTCATTACGTAGGTACAGTGCAGCCATTGCTACCGGAATTTGAAAATACTCGGGCTTTTAACCCTGAACTGGGATTGCTGAAGAATTATTATGAAGATCTGAATTCGACAATTTGATTGTTCTGTCCCTTTTACTTTTTGATCTAGGGATAACGGGGGAGGGGTTTATTTGCGCATTTATTTTTCTTTTGGAGAGTGGCAACATTAAGAGGCCTTATTCCTTTTAAAATGCTGATTGTTTTAGATATTTACTCTATGATCAAACGTTTCTTAACATATTATTGATGTTACTACCTAGAACAGGACTATTGGGATTTATTGGTATATATTTAAAAACCTACGGTTTGAATTTTTCATTGATAGTTTTTGTTTCAAAAACTACTCGAAATTTACAAAATTCACACGGAAAATTAGTTTTTTCAACTTATTTTCGACTGCACGCAATGAAAGCATGAAATAGCTATGTTACTACCTAGAACTCGGGGAAAAGTATTATTCATTTCAAAAAGTTGGTTGAAATTATCAATATCTTTGTCATAATATGAAAAAAAAAAAATTTAAAAGGAATAAGGCCTCTTAAATGCATGAAAAAAATGCAAATAATATTATATCGCGGATTAGCAGTCATTTTATTGTCTTAATAAGGGATCAATCAGTTTGAATTCAGAACTTCAGATAGAGGGATACGCGATAGGTAGTTTAATTAGTCAATTCTCAACTGTGAGATTTTGTAAACACTAATTTGTCAGTGTTAATAAAGCAATAATTAGTACTCCTTTAAGTAATACGTCCAACGATATATTGGTTGTGATAAATCATTATACTTTTACATATTACACTGATTCCTCAAGTTGTATACGATCGATCGGTTGCTATATTTGTCTTCTGTCTCTTATTATTGATTGCACGACATTGTTGCTTTTACAGTGAAGTAACTGCCTATAACGGTGTCAAAAACTAACAATATAAGACATCTAATGGCGTTACCAGACTTCGCCGTAATTCCAACATATTCGAGCATCTTTTTCGCTTTGTATCTTGAACGAAAGAGATGCAAGTTTATTATACGGACGTAAAATGTTGTTAATTGTTATATATTCCCAGTTTCAGATTTTTTTATTAGCGTCCTAAGGCCCAAAGTATTTTTTTTATTATAGTCATTGCAAACCATGGTCCTACTAATAGTAGGTACTATTATTTTACACTCGTTGAGACCCACGATGAAAACTGCCTACTTTTATTGTTTGATTGCCTACTCCGATTTTATTTTATGTCACTGTTCGGATATGTCAGTATATATTACAGATTAGTGCGAAATCTGAAAACTAATACGGTATTTTGACTACAGTTAAAATAAATTGTATAATTGAAACCACTAAAGACACATTCAAGAATACACGGACTCGAATGAACTACCACTAATTTTTGGACATAGATTGAACAAAACTAAAAGGGAGTTGTTTTGACTACTGATTTTTATGACGTCACAAGCCCGTATCTTCATAAACTCTTCATAAAGAGTAGCTGATTTGAGATGTCATCAAATACAAAAAACTAATTGTCGGGATATTTAAATAAGTTACTGTACAACTGTTGAAAAAGCTGGGACATTATTCTTATAGGTAGGACCTTGGCCCTTACGATAAAAGCTCTTTGGCTAATGCCGAATAGAAAATGAAAGAGATGGAAGTCGATAAAGCAAAGAATCGATGTGTAGTGTCGGCTTAACGTTTAGGTTCGGTAGCAATGACTGCTCTGTGATAAATTGTAGGTACTTTTGGATGTAGGTGTATGAATTGTTGATCTCATTTGTTTTCGGACATGTAGCTCAATGTGTACATACGATGTTATTTAGTAACATAAAGTGAGAACTTTATCCGAAACATGTAAATGTATATTTTAAGAGATAATAAAACTGTATATATTTTTTAATGAAGATTTTTATACATAATCCAATTTTGTTTAGGCTGCGTGAGTAACCAGTGTCAGTCAACTGTGAATGTAGTTTACCATTAACGTACTCTATTGTAAATATTATTTTTAATGTAATGTGATATGCATTCTGACCTTAATTGTATACTAGCGGTGTATCATAAAATGTATATGGTTACGTTGACATGGATTTGTGTATCGAGATGATATTGTAAAAATTAAGTTAAGTACGTTGTTCAGAGATTGAAGTTCCGAACATAAATAACTTTTACATAATTTGCTGTTTTCTTTCTGGGGAAAACTTTATCGGGTACCATTACTAACTCAAAGGTTCAAGTCACCTATTGGGTAAAATACATCTGTCACTATTCTTCAACCTGTTGACCGCTGTAGGGTCTACAACGGCTTGTGTGGTGCTTTCATCGCCACAATATTAAAACATGTATAGTGACCTAATCGTCTAGGCCCTAGACTCTAGGGAGACGACTACTAGATTGTGGATGGTCAGTGCCCCCCCAGCTGGAGAACGGTTTTGGATACTACACCCCAGGCCAAAAGTATGGAAACAAGCTTATATTACTATACAAACCGGTGATTTCCTTACGGAAGAAATTACAAAATCACGATATAAAAAATATTATAAACATTTTAAGAGTCAATAACGCAAATTCAGCTTATGAAAATTGCCAGTGCAACATTTTGTAGGAAGGCAATAAAAAAACGACGACATGCACTTTGTCCCGGAGTTAAGTAAGTATATACCGGGTAGGCCCTGTAACAGGAGCAATAAATTAACCTATTGACCGCCAAGCGGTCTAGCAATTTACCGTGCCACTGACGCCAGAGTAAAAAAAAAAGATGTGCCCCAAAATCAACAGGGATTGAAAAATACTTGTAGCGGTTAGAATTACAAAGTTTTTGATTATTGAAATTTGGACGGCTGTGGCCGACGTGGCGTCAGGGGCACGATTTTTTGTTGACGGCCACAGCCGACTGTGGCGGTCAAAAGGTTAAAACGTAGATTCTACCCCTCAAACTGAACAACATTTATTAACCAAAAAAGTGTCCCAATGTTTTTTCGTTCCATCCCGTTACCATTTCCATATAACCTATTACAGCGGTAACGGATGGAAAAACAAAAATGTATGAATATTTTGGGACAGTTTTTTTCTCCTAATTAGATCGAAAGAGCTCGTGATTCTGAGTAGAAAATACCCAAAATATCGAAAATTAAAAAAAAAGTGGGGTGTACAACTTTAGAAAAAATGGCCCATTTAGTAAAGTGACAGCTATGTCAATGCTAAGGCGATGTCAGATGTTAATAGTGATGTTCTATTTTTTTTTCTTTTGGGGGTGGCCTAACGGTTACTAACATTTACACAAGGAATAATTTTTGGAAACTTTTAATATTCAAGGAATAAACTTTGTTTCCATACTTTTGGCCTGGGGTGTACATCGGTGGTTCCTGTGGACGAGACCTTAGCAAATGACGTAGTGAGTATGCAACCCGACAATTGACATCCACGGTGTCGCCCGGGTCGAGCAGCCGCGCGGACGGGGCGATTGCCCGCAGTGCTCGGTTGGCCGCCGCCGCGACTCAGCGGCTCCCCTGATGACGAATCGCGTACCGATTCGAAACATGTCGGGTGGTATTCGACTTCTATGACGTGGTAAACCTGGTTATGTATTTTAATATTTATTGACGCTGACATGTGATTGTGGCGTGTGAAGCACTCCGAGTCCATATGACGACAAATAATACTTTCTCCGCTGTCTTTCAGTATTAGTATGTATGCTTTGGCTTTTTAGCCGATTATGGTGGTGGGTCGTAACTTGTGGTGTCTAACGTTTGAGGACATGACGTGGTCACTCATTGTACCTACGACCTTTGTCAGGCTACAGGTAAAGCAGCTTAATTTAATTTTCAATGACAAGTCGTCTTTGCGAACTATAGTAATATTCATCATCATCATCATCATCTCAGCCATAGGACGTCCACTGCTGAACATAGGCCTCCCCTTTGGACTTCCATATATACCGGTTGGAAGCAACCTGCATCCAGCGCCTTCCGGCGACCTTTATAAGGTCATCTGCCCATCTTGTAGGTGGACGTCCCACGCTGCGCTTGCGGGTCCGAGGCCTCCACTCGAGCACTTTTCGGCCCCATCGGCCATCTGCTCTGCGTGCTATGTGGCCTGCCCATTGCCACTTCAACTTGCTATATTAATATTACAGTCTGTAATTTACAGATTACTGCGTGTGTAGGTACTTTCTCGAGTTGGATTGTTAGGGAATTTAGAAGGTATACCTAGTTTACATCCAGTCAACGACAAAAACTTCTTTAAGTTCGTCTGTAATTTTTTGTCGTTAACTGTACGCATTGAAACTTCAACTGAATTTGGTTAAAAAAGTATGCCTTTTATTCTTTCAAATAGTTTTCATCTAAATTTTATAAGAACATTGGACACAATCGAAGCTTTTTTACCGATAAATAAGTATAAATAATTTCATATTCACATAAATCGTCTTATTTATACATACATTACATTTATAATATCAGTCCTCTCAAAAGGTCCATTCTCTCCCTGCAAATTAAAATTTACTATTTACATAGCGATAGGGATTCGCGTCTACCATACGTACATACATACATCAACAATTAACAATTAATAGAGACTATTTACAAAATATATTTATCGACATTCACTCGCGCATTCATTCTTCCTCAGTCGTTCACGCGTTGCACTCACACGATTTGGCATATGGATGGCGGCACGTCACTAGCATAGGTCGTCCCGGGCGAGCCACCAGGGCACGCTGCACTCGCGCTTCCGGCGGCGGCGCTCGGCGCGGTCGGCGCGCTTCTTCACGAAGCGCACGTTGTACGGGTCCTCGGCGAGCTCCGGGTAGCGAGCCACGTCGTGCACGTACTCGCCGTCGTAGCCAGCCGCCGAGCCCGCCTTCTGGATCTCATCCAGCTCGGCCGCGGACCAGTCCAGCGAGCCGCCGAGTCCCCCTCGGAGCGCCTCGCGCTCGCGGTGCCACGCCTTGCGCACCGCCGCGGCGCGCGCGTGATGCAGCAGCCGCGTCCGCTCCCGCTCCGCGCTCGTCCCGTACCGGAGGTTCACCACGCTCGTCTTGCCGTGGATCTTCACGTCCGCGTACGAGCGCCCTCCTTCGGTCACATCATGGAACGTGACGTTCAGCTTGCCCTGCATGCGCTTCAGCTGCTGCTTGTCATCTGCGGCGCGCCACGTCTCCTCTTTCACAAAGTAAAATACGTCCTGCTGATCCCCGTGGACGACTAGCGAGAATGGCAGCAGGTGAGATCGGTTAAATACCGACGTGTACACGTCTCTGTAAATGGCGTTCGCGGATGGCACGGCGGTCACCACGGCTCGCCCGCGCGAGTTCCGCGAGACGAGGATGCCGCGCCCGAACGGCGGCTCGGAGTCGGAGCCGATCCTCTTCGGGGCTAGTTCGAGAGCGTCCGTCTTCAGCTCGGACATGGCGGGTATCGAGAGGCTTCTGAAGTCCGCTATTCTCTTATTGGACATGTGCGATAGGAAACCGGACTCGATGGTGACACTGGGCAGCAGTGACATGGCGGCGGGCAGGCCGGGGCCGCTAGCTGCAGGCGCGGCGCCCCACACGGGCCGGCCGCGGGGCACGTTGGGCAGCACCGACCCGCCCGGCAGCTCGTCAGGGTACAGCTGCGGCGCCAGGCTCTTCGTGTCGTATCCGAGCAAATTCAGCCACGCAAGATGATCTGGAATTTTAAAGAAAAACATTAGGAACGGATCCAGATAAAACGAACAATTCAGATAAGTAATATAAGTAAATTCATTAAGTGTTTATAGTATTAAAACATCATTACTTATAGCCTACTTATAAATCTTACCTGTTGGCTTCTTGTTTTGCGGCCTGAAGTTGATTGGATCGTTTCCGTTGAATCTGTACAAGTGTAGTTGCGTAGGGTTGTGAACCCTCTCTATGAGATCCTCCCAAATTGGCGACATCCACTGTCCAATCAGCGGGTCGTAGACTTTGCCATTAGCCATGTGTACCAGGGACGTGACTTGATCAAGGAGTCCACCGCAGAAGTCCACAGGTAAATACAAGTAAGGATTTGAGTCGTAGACTATGTGGCCGTAAGGCGATCTCATGATTTCTCGAATGCCTTCTCCGTACTGATTGAAGACCATGACCGGCGTACCACATTGGTCAGTCGCGATGTAGTATTTGTGGCGAGCAACCTACGAAAAACAGAAACCAGTAAGAAATTTATGTTTAACTGCCGCATAATTCATAAGACTGATTTTTATTACAGTGATATAGGTATCCTCGTTAACGTAATTAATTACCTGTGTGTAAATAAGATGTCCACGGTCGTCATAAACCAATGTCATAAACCTGTTTTCACGAGGGGAATAAATATGGCTGACTTCATGAGGTTTCTCTTTGTTTGTGTAGAAAAACTGAGTTACGTTTCCGAAATTGTCTTTACGTGTCGATAGTCTGGAAAAGAAGAAAAGTAAATTTAGTACAGGTTTGAGTAATAAAATATTTACAAAGGTTGAGTTGTCAAAGTTTGGAAGCCTTCAATAAAGTTTATAACATACCTATCAAGATGGTCATAATAGTATCGGACATCAAATCGGCCCCGTTTTGTTGCCCTAATGAGTAATCCTTTCGAATTGTATTGGAACCTCTCTTCTCGAGCATTTTGGGAGACTAAGCCTCGGCTGTCATATCTATATTGTCCTTCACCGAACTTGATAATTCGATCCATATCATTATATTCCATAGGAATAGTGTTACCTCTGTACGTTAGCGAAAGCATATTCCCATTGTCGTCGTATCGGAATCCCCACGGCTCTTGAGCTTCAACTCCGGTGAGCTGGCCATCGCAATCCCAAGTATAGTTCTTGACGTTAGTATACGTATTGACTCCCACATTTCTAGTGTGTGTTCGTGTCTGTGAAATTCTTCCATGTCTATCATACGAAAATTCCATTCTGAATACCTCCATTCTGTGGATGTTAACAGTAACTTCTTTCTCGAGGAATTGATCGTTCAAAACTCGGGAGAACATTGCTATACCATCGTAGACTGATGTTTCATTCCATTTCTGCTTGGAGACGGTGAATTGCCCTAAGACTTCCGGAGCTCCAGTTTTAACGTTGTACACTATATGATGGGGAATTAGGGTTTGACCTCCGATACGACCCTGAACTGCAGTGGTTCTATAATTATTGTCATATTCGTAAATTATTTTCGCATTACTAAGACCGGTTTTGGCGCCATAATCAAGTCGTTCTTCCATTAGCAAACCTCCAGCGTAAGTGGATTCCCAGCGATAGTCAACATCACGGTCCACATGCAATATCTCCGACGGAAGTCCACTACTTTCAGAATAATGTATTTGGGTTTGACCATCGCCGTGAACAACCTCGGAAACTTTGTTAGTTGTGAAATAACGGTATACCACTCTAGCGCCGTCACCGGGGAACACTGTTTGGAGAAGTTCCCCAGTATGAGAATAATGTTGCAAGTATTTCTTAGTAGAACCAGGTGGAGAATATGTCACTCTTAAGAATCCGATAGAAGGTTGCACGCTAAAGGAGTGATTGGTTCCAGATGGCAAGATAACGTGAGTTAAACCGCCGTCTTCGTCATACAGATATTTAAAGTTTCTTTGACTGGCTAAAGTTATCTTGGATACGAGGTTTCCTTCATTGTAATAAATATTCTTTGTACCGTCTTGGGGACTAGTTATTTCGGAAAGCATGCCATGAGAATCATAGTTATATGTTTCTTCACTGACTCCCCACTTCCAACCGTTGATTCTGAAGAATCTGTCATAGGAAATGTTTAGTGGTACTCCAGCGCCGTGCGGTATAAATGACAACGGTAATCCTCCTGCATCATAAGCAATTGTAAATAAGGGGTTTCTGTCAGCATTGAAGAAGGTCTCTCGGCTCTTAAATTGGTCAAATTCAATGATCAATACCCTCGAGTCATTAACCCATATTTCTCTATTAAGAGTTTGCTGGGGATTCCTTACGTCACCTACAAGAGTATACAGAGAGTACATGTTGTTGATGAGATTGTCGCCGAACGTAGTTGTCTGGTGAGACCACATATGAAGCATTTCCGCTTCGATAGGTAAGGCAGCTTCAAGTAATGGATGCTTAGCAGCTGCAATGCTTTCAAACTTTCCTGCCCATGGAGTTTCAAGAAGTAGAGTATTGTTGGAATAAATACGTCCTTCAGTTACTTGTTTTCCGTTGTTGATTGTGATCTGTTTGAACGATTGGCCATGAAGTACGTATTCGCATTTCTTAGCAACTCCGACAGGAATACTGCTAGATGGATTTGACACAGTTACAGCTAAGCCGTAGTTCTTAGCAAGGCCAGACGTTATGTGGACTGGTTCTCCAGAAGGCATTATTATTTTTGTCACGCGTCCGAGTTCGTCATAGTTGTAGATGACAGTATCTCCAGCCTATAACAAATAATCAATACATTATGTAATGAAATAATGACGTTAATTGTTCACATCAAAATTAAGACTATATTTTATACATACCCTTGAGCGGCTGTTGAGTAGTCCAGTATTGGCATCATAATCTAATTCGATTTCAGTTGTATACTTTTCAGTTATCTTCGTCAGGTAACCAATACCAGAGATTTTCAGTTCAAGTTTGTGATCTTGCGTATTTTCAATAGAACTGACCACATTACTATAATCTCTAAGCAGCTGTATCTTGTTACCAGAGGCATCAGTCACAGCAGATAATTTTCCAAAGCTGGTGTTCTTGGAATACAAAAATGAATATCTAGTCTTTCCTGATGTCAGGTCCTTCGTGGTAATGTGTTGACCGTAGCGGTTGAATACGTAGATCTCCGAAGTGGGAGGGTTGGGGATTCTAAATTCTCCATTTTCGTCGTGTGTTGGCAAATAGTGCTTTAATGCCAAAATATGTAGTGATCCTGTTGATAGGAAAAGTTGTGATTAGTAATTTAATTAACAGGAGAGTAACAAAAATAATACTGTGGAATCGGTATTTTATTTTACCTTGATCGACCACGTTGAGCACACCATCTGGAGTAACAGCAAGAGCAGAAATAGTTTGGAATTTGGCGTTAGAGGATAACAGAGTTTCTGTACTAGTAGGAGGTTCGTCTCCCGCTGCAACACTCAGTCGACATGGGCAGCCTGCACCTTCATCGCGAGCATTCGCGGGTATAGCAGTCACCGGCACAGAAGAATTGCATTCGCAACTTAACTCCTTCAAATTCTCTTGCAGTTTTCCAGCGAAATGCATAATCTTTCCAGATGGGTCGATAGATTTGATAGCATTTGTTTTCTTTGAATCGGACTCGGCTACATACAAAATACCACTAGGTGCAAAGGCTAGTGCTTGTATTGTTCCCAAACTAGAATCTTCTCGGAATTCCGGATCAGTTTTATTTGACGCTTTAGTGACTGGCTTTCCGTCGCTACTCACGCGACAATGCGAAGGTTGGCCAGCTACGACTTTGATCTTCATGTCCACGGTTAATTTGAGTATAATCCTATCATCAATGAAGTAAAGGGAGCCATCTAAAGGAGACAATGCTACGCCAGTAGGCCATTGCAGCTGGGCTTCATAAGGAGCAATAGCTCCTCGACAGGGTACGGGTGACCAATGATTGTGATGTCCATGATGGCCAACTAACGTATGTATGATTCCATTTGGATCGACTGCTCGTATATTAGTTCCATCAGCGATATACATCGTTCTATCTGCGGCAATAGCAAGACCTTTAGGATGAGAAAGCTTAGCTTTATCAGCGGGTCCTTCATCACCGCAGTTTGATTCGTCACCAGGCACGCAACGGTCACCATTACCGACCACTGGTTCTGAATTTAATGATGGATCACGCACTTTTTCTAGAGCAATTACTTTTCGCACTTGATGCCTTTCGGAGTCTGATATGTAAAGATTTCCATCTGCTGGTGATATACACATGTAGTATTGATATGCAACTTGGGTTGTCCTAAAAGTAAAAAAAAATATTAGTGACGTTGTATAGTCGATTTGTAACATTTTATTCATATTTTAGACAAGTAACTTACTCTAGTCGAAGGACAGTAGTGACAACTCCTTCTGGAGTGATACGGCGGACGAGATTGAAATCACCAACGTAAAGAGATCCGTCAGGTCCGGAGGTTAATGCAGTCGGAGTCAAGAGACGAGCATCAGCTGCCTTGCCATTGCAATAATCAGGGCAGTTCAACGCACGTTGGAGACCAGTTCCCATTACAACCTAAAATATAAATTATGTTATTTCCAGTCTTCGAAATATTTGGACATAAAGCGGATCGAAGTGTTATATCAATAATCACTAACCTGAACCGTTCTTGGATATTGTTTCAGATGAAGTAGTGCTCCATCGCCTTTTTGCAGAATTCCTTCATGGAAATTATAGTGATGATGAATATCCAAGCCCCAACCACCGATGTCAGATATATCAACATCAAAACCTGCTAGAGTTGCCGTTTGTGTCTCCCAAACAATTGATGCACAGGATGAATATTCGTACCCAATTGAGATCTTGGCTTGCGCTTGACCATAAACCTGCAAGTAAACAGTCAGTTAGCAATGATTTTTGCAGTATGTTATGGTGTATTTAATGAATGTGGTTCCAAACGAAGAGTTCGTACCTTTTGTTTGTAGACATTTCTCTTGTTCCAAGCGAAGACATGTGTCAAATCAGGGTCGGCTTCATATGTATGTGTATGAAGGGATCCCTCGATCTCAACCCTCACATGGATGCGAGCTAAAGCGGCCGGCACGACCTTTCTGGTGAGTTGCACATGGACGCAAGACAGATATCCGGCTGCTTGGGACGAACGGTACGTCAGTTTCACAGAAGAGCCGGGGATTCCAATAGTTTCGCTCACAATCTGTAAAACAAAATTGAGTTCAGAACATCATCATGAAATGAAAATGAATATTTAGGTAGTAGCCAGTGTAGTAGACCAGACGAGTTTCTTTTAAACAGGACCTTGGTCGGCCAAGAGACTAACTAATCTTTTTTAAATCCTTTGTCTAGCGAGGCGATAGATCAGGCGTATCATAACTGATTCTGAAAAATAGTCTCCACGCAAAAAAGAAAACAGGCGAATGTTCAATTCAGCGCGAAGAGTAAATGTTTACCTGGGCCTCAGGATAGATGACGGTTGAAGTAGTAGCAGAAGAGGCAGCGGGCGCAGCAAGTGGTGGCACTGCTACCACCTCGGGCCGAAGGCGCTCGTGGTCGTGGGCGGCGCAGGGCGGGGCCTGCACCTCCCACCACTGAGGAGACGGTGTCCAGTCCAGACGAGGTGGCGCCCTGGAATTGATTGAAGTGAAAATTTTAAATTGTGTATAACACCTTGATAACACTGCACATTGACAGACATAACCTGATAGTGTCATCACATGGAGATTTTATGCAGGTCTCTTCATTGCAGTATAATACACGCGAGAGGACTGTTCTTAGCGGTCTATATTGGAAATTATAAAAAAAATTGATTCGTGCGAATGAAGGGCACAGGAACATGAAAGATTATCATTATCAACACACATTTAAAACTCGGAATGCAGCATCCATATAAACCAATCTATTGCAGCAGTTTGTGTCTAATATAATAAATATGTCGTGAAATGTTGATAAAATTGAAAATGTTTTGTTACCCCATTAAGGCCTAACTAAACACAATTACAAAATACGATATCGCATCTTGGTACGACGCATCATCGTGCCACGATGCGACGTCGTGAGATTAAAAACTGTTTTTAATTATGAATCTTTGTTACATGAAGATAAAGGATAAAGTTGAATTTGGATTTATCGTTCCACGACACGAAATCGCATCGTACCACGATGTCGTGTCTTGTAATTATGTTTTTGCCCTTAGTACTACGTATACTAATTTCGTAGATTAAAAACGATTAAACATAAAGTTCAGCACTCCAGGCTTCTCTAGCTATTTGATAATTACTCTATTCAATTCAGCACGCCGCTGTCGCTACATTTGACACTTGAAATGACTAAAGTTGCTTAAATCGTAGAATTATTTTGCTCACCGGGTGAAATTATTAAGCTAATTGCTAGTTGATATAATTATTCCTGTGATTCGTTTGTGAAAACTTGTTTGAGAAAATATACTTATATTCTGTATATTTAGAGCACAAACTTATTTCAAAAACACTGAGTTTGTTGGTTAATAATAGCAATGCCACAATACTAAATAAACATACAATTTTGGGTCGAATGATTTAAGTACCTACCCAAAAAAATTTTTTTCCGACAATCCAGACATTATTAAGGCCGTCCCACGTTTACAAAGAGTTTTCTTACGTAGTCAGAAAAAAGAGAGTATTAATCTTTTGAAACATGTCGGGCCGTTCCTGACAATTTCACGTGAGTGTAAAGCGCTTAATACAATAAGTATTAATCTTCATTTAACAAGCAATAGGCTAGATGACTCATGTTAAATTGTATTAAACTGATGTTTATTTCGTATTATATTTAGCGTATAGAAACCTAGATACATATTTTTCATAAAAGTAGAAGATGGCTGGAAAAAAAAATGAATTTAAAAATATGGTTTTTATATGGTAGGTATGTTCTGTATTTTGAAATGCTTTAAACGCTGTCCGCCATTTATTTTGCCCATGATAGATACTCCGACGCTTGATATCCGACCTACGAATAGTCCAGTCCCTCTCTATCTCAAACGGCACTATATGTATACGACGGTCGAATTTCAAACATCGGATTAGCCCATCAGTTTATAACTCGGTATTGGCGGTGGGCGTTTTTGTCTGTTCATGAAATTTGTATTTACAATTAGTTAATAAAATTTAGCTTTGTATCTCACATGAATAATGTAAATTTTATTTAGAGCTAGTACGATCATTATTAAACATTTCAAAAACAAATGCCCATCCTATTAAGGTTGGGCGGGTACTTTTCTCTGCAGTTGTCTCACCAAACAGTTCTCACTTACCTCGGTGTCGGTACTTTGACGCTGTCATCGCTGAGCTCCATCTGCACGGGCGGCAGAACCACGATCTGGTTCCAGGGGACGAAGACAGTCTTCCGCAGGGGCTTAAATGGTGAACGCTGGAACTGCAGGGTCACTGCGCCGCCGCCGTTCACCAAGACATCGAACCTGAGAGAAGATACATTGTAGTAAGAGTAGTTGAGAAGTTTCCAGCGGGTGTATTATAGTCGCGTTTCGCGCGTTGATAAAACGTCTTGATACTCTCGTATACATTTTAGTATTGGCATAAAAAAAACAGTCAGGCATCAGTATATTAAATCCTCTTATACAGCTTCGAATCGCATTAATATGGAATGAAGTTTTTTTGTAAACCCTTTAATTTATAAATTTATAATAGATGATACTATTGAAGATAAATTTGTTTTTGTTAAATTGACGTAAGTCCCTACGTTCAGATGATTTAGAGAGATTTGATTCACGATTTCTGCTTTCAACTTTACGTAGTATAGGGTTTCTTTGTTCAAGCTCATTGCAACCCATGTAACATACTTTTACTTTAATAACCTCCCTTTTCTACTTGCGCGGACGGAAAATGAGGAGAATTAATACGAGTAATATCCACATAAGTCAATAAATACTTTCGCCTCACCCTAACTCCTGTCAAGTGCATACCCCGAGAAATTTCTCATATCTAGCATATATACGTATACTTATAGGGGAGGCCGTGCCTATAATTAACAAGGGTATGTATGGCCAAGCGATGTTTTAAAAAACAGTATACTCCACCCACACATAACTATTCATTGCACAAAGTCAACGCAACAAAACGACTCAATCGCGTTTAAATGTCTCATAGAGTTGAGTTGGCACTTAGGTATAATTTTGCAAAACATTGACGTAAGTAACCATTATCACCAGGCTTCGGCGACGACGCGTTTGGCTCGATTTGTAGACACCTGCCTACTGAGCCGGCGGTCCCGGGTTCGAATCCCGGCCAGGGCAAATATTTGTGTGATGAACTCGAATATTTGTGCTTGGGTCATGGTTGTTCTATGTATTTAAGTATATATTTATCTATATAAGTACGTATATCGTCGTCTAGTACCCATAACAGAAGCCTTCTTGAGCTTAATTTGGGACTAGGTACTTTGTCCGATATTTATTTATTTATATTTATTCGGACTTATCGTAGCACGGTAGGACGTAAGAGAGCTATGAAGGCCATATTAACGTTATAATGTAATTCACACTCTTACGTTTACACTTACGAATGCCTCAGTGGAGAATGCTAACGCATTTTAGCAATTGTAATTAATGTTTCACTTTTTGCGTTTTGGTTAATATCCCATATGTTTGAGTTTGCTCTGGTTCATTTTTTATTTAAGGTATCCGTGAGTATGATGGTAAATCTTGTCGCGAACCATCTACTATCACTAGCGAACCTCACTTTGAGAAAACCCGAGTACATCAAACCATATGATAGTTATGATATTATTTGGTGAAGTACTGAATGTATATTCTCTATATTCAATTTTAGTCTGTGGTGCAAAACTCTTTAATATTATTAATATTTTGTAATAATCTTGTTCCATAATAAAAAAAAAACAGTAGGTAGGTACTCTTCACCTGTACCACCAGTTCTAAGTAGCCCGTTTTGACTGTCTCCTGCATTTTTACTGTGTCTACCCACGTGAGTTGTGGATATGAATAAAGTAATCTATCAGTCTATCTAAGTATATTTATAGACCGCACGCTTGACCAAAAAAAATATGCCGAAAATGTTTTATTGTCGTTCATACGGTCCAAGATTTCTCCATACGTAATTGGTTTCTCGAAAATGGATTCAACGATTATGATGAAATTTTGAATATATATATCACACACGGATTTCGAAGGCGAAGCGTATATTTTCGTGCCTAATATATTATAACTAAATAAACTAAGTCAAAGTAAAAGGTCTTGACACTTTCATCAAAGTCCAATAAGTAAACATTCAACAGTGATGGATGAGAAATATCTAGCAAACGTACTCAATAATACATTACTGCAGAGTCCTGCAATTCTAGTTCCAGCCGGTATATATTATCAATGTATATGTAGTGACTTTATCAAACAATGCGAGGAAATATTAAAATTAAAAGAAATAGATATTAAGAATATAATAGTTTTTTGTAAAAATAACAGTTATATTTGAGCATTGAATACATAGCTATAGCTCACAGTGTTTTGTTGTTAATGGCTTTTTATTATTAGCTGAACACATTTTCTGAAAACAACGTTCATTTTTGTTTAATTTCCCAATTTTATAAAAGCGTCATACATTTTCTTCCGTTGTAGCCGATGGTAACTAATTTACAATACTTACGTAATAAATATATAATGAATTTTTAGTGTTTTTGTCGAAATTATAAATAAAACAAGCAGATAGATTTCTTCAAATAGATTCAGTTTATTTTGGCGTCTTTTTTACTTTTTAGACATACGGAAAACAAGTATATTTTAGCTCCATTTTTACCGTACCAAAAACAATAAGAAGATGAATGGTTAGAGCAGCGGACAATAATCGTTTTTCATACTTACTTTGTTGGCCTAGGCCAGGAAAGTAATGCAGGTGCCATAAACGAGAATTTTTTTGTCTTCATTTCATGACAAGAACGCATACATTTCCTAGAATGTTTGAGAAAATTCTTATTGCCCGCCGTTTGAATTAGTAGAGTTGCTAAGCCGCGAAATTGTGCACATCGGGTTACAAGCATAAAATTTCTACCACTCCTAGAGCGTTCCACGGTGATTATTTTCAGATGTGGAGGGAAATCAGATTCATCCCCTGCGTGGCGGGAGAGCGGGGTGAATAGGACCAAGTACTGCTCCTGTTATTTTGATCTCTAGTACATTTTGCTAAGTCACGAAATTGTGTGCATCGGGATACAACCACGAAATGTATACCACAGATAGAGTATTCTGCGGTGATTACTTTCAGGTGTAGAAGGAAGTCAGATTCGTCCCCTGTGCGGCAGGAAAGCGGGGTGAATAGGAAAAAAGGAGGATTACTGATCAGTTAACGCTACTAGGGCTTATGTGGTATCGTTTTCGTATAAAACAGATATCAGAAATTTATTTTTTATGTTATTTATTCATAGTACCATATAAAAATATGGGTGTATTTCCGAAATGGTAAAAATCACAACTAGTTTTTTTTATTGAGGGAGATAAATTATTTATATTTCCTTAATATTTACAACTAACAAAAATATTGCAGAACAGCAAATTTAATCTAGTTTCTAAACCTATATACATGTTGGGCACTCTTCATACAAACAGTAACTTAAATAAATTGTTGATGTTGAGATTAGCCCGTGTGCTCGAGATACATTAGCAAAAAAATATTTTGTTTTAATTACATAAATTTGTTTTTATAGGACGTATTTGGTAAATATTGAATGTAAAAGCTTGTTAATAATCATTATTTAACGTTTTTAATGAAGCGAAATAGGATGCGTTCGGAGATTTACTTTGGTTACGCCGACTTAAATATATATTTTAAGCTACTGTTTGTATGAGAAGTGCCCATATGCATATATTTTTAGAAACTAGATTAAATAAGCTTTTTAAAAGAATAATAATAATTTGAAAATGTTAACGAAATTGAACTAATTTACCTCACTAAATAAAAAAAGTGTGTGTGTCAGCTCCGACGCACGACTGGAGTTTACTCTTCAGGCCAGGCGCGCACAACGATTTTTTTTTAGTCGCGCGATAATTTTGTCGCAGAAATAAGCGTACTTATGGGTTTATGAAAATTGTGGTGCGCGCACTCTCATATAAACCCATATCTTGCATTTATGCGACAAAATTATCGCGCGACTAAAATCGTGGTGCGCGCCTGGCCTTAAGAACGATTATAAAATATATACTCAATACTCAATACGTTTATTGCACATAATGATTATATAGGTGGAAGTAAATAGATTAAGTATCACATTATGTACCCTGTTGGGTGCTGCAAACAAGAACGAGAAGGTAGGCACTTACATAATATTAATATACGAGTATAATATACAGCAAAATTACAATATTTTACAAGGAAAATTTACTTCCGATTAATTTTTATCAAATTGGAGAGATTATGAGTAGTAACTAAATAAGGAAGCGTGATGTAAAGCGCCCTCGAGCGGTTAGTTTAGTTACTACAGTCTGCAGTGCTACGGAAAAAAAAACCGTATCTTACTATGAAATCCATACAAAGATACGACCTTTCTACCGTAGTATCGCAATACTTATATTTTTGGAACGTATCTGCCGTGCTAATTTAAAAAGTCGTATCTCAGTATACGATCGGGGTAAAAATACGACTTCTTAATTTAGCAGGTTATGCGTTAAGCGTTATAGACTAAGATCCCGATATAAAATGACCTTCACAGAGATGTTTATTTGATGAAATGTATTTTATATTTAGTTTAAAATGTCAATAAATATATTGCATATGGGTTGCCTAACAAATTTTAGTCCAGGGTATGTTTAGTTTAAAATTTTTTTTTTTTTTACATTTCACCGATTTGATTATTAGATAAATTCATAATTAAATAATCTTTAATTTTATTTAATTTCAATTCAATAATCAGACCTTTGCAAAATGCTAGTAGGTATAGATTTACCTGTTTATACCTGGCTACCCGATAGTTGTGACGGGAAAAGAATAGGCAACCTAACGTTTGCATATTCTATGGGCTTCATACTTTCGATTGGTATAGAATTTATCTAATATTAATCAAACCGGTGAAATGTTTAAAACATTTTTTTTAATATTATTAATTAAACATACCCTGGGCTAAAATTTGTTAGGCAACCCATATGAAATATATTTATTGACATATTAAATTAAATATAAAAAAACATTTCATCAAATAAACATCTCGGTGAAGGTTATTTTATATCGGGATCTTAGTCTATAACGCTTAACGCATAACCTGCTAAATTAAGAAGTCGTATTTTTACCCCGATCGTATACTGAGATACGACTTTTTAAATTAGCACGACAGATACGTTCGATTTTATACCCCAAATTTTTCATACCCCGGGCTTAATTATATATGAAAATCGATTCTTAAGGAGTAAACTCCAAAAAACTTGTTGTGATTTTTACCTTTTCGGCCATACACCCATATTTTTATATAAAACTATACAAAAATAACATCAAAAATGAATTTCTGATATCCGTTTTACACGGAAACGATACCAGACAAGTCCTAGTCGAGAAGAGGTATACTTGGTCCTATTCACTCCGCTCTCACGCCTCACAGGGGACGAATCTGACTTCCCTCCACATCTGAAAATACTCACCAAGGAACAAATTTCATGCTTGTGACCCGATGCGCACAATTATGTTAGAAAACAGCGGACTAACAACTCTACTAGAATGCAGTAAATACATGAATGTTTGCTGCCTGACAAGTTTCTTATTTAAGAATGTTTTTTTTTTTCATACAAACACTTGTCCCATCTTAACTGTTAAGTTTGCGACAGATACAAATGAGGTGCAAAGTTAACGCAACCGATCACGTTTGTTGTATGGGGCCATTGGGGCCCTATTTAAATATTTATTTTATTGTGATTTTAGTACTTGACACAATTTAAATATTTTATTTTATTGTAATTTTTGTACTTGATACTATAGCGGTAACAGAAATGCATCGTCTGTGAAAATTTTGAACTGTCTAGCTATCACGGTCCATGAGATACAGCCTGGTGACAGACAGACAAACAAACAGGCGGTATTTTGCAAAATGAAATCGTATAACTACATTTTCCTTAGTTTTCCCTAGTATTTAGTATTAGACAAACTTAAATATATTTTTGTGTTCGTATAAGTTTTTGTTGCGGGGGCTACGGAACTTTACCTATACCTACTACGAATGTTTCTGTAAATGTAAAGCCTGACCAGAAATATATGAGGATGCGCCATATTGCGGAATTTCACTGGAACTAATTTCTTACACTGGCAATGATTTTATGATGTTTGTCAACAATGTCAATGTCATTCGTGCTGGTGTCTTTAAAAGATAAATATTGGAAAATACCCAAAGAAAAAGCCGAAAACCATTCACAGTCGTGAACGTGATATTATACATAAAGTGTACGCCGAAGACATTTGCCTTGTGACACAGAACAAGAACTTCACAAACTTGGAAACCACATTATCCGGCGACATGGAGACGCTAGCCAAGTACTTTCAAACGTGGCGCCTAACACCTAGTATGAGCAAAACAGAGACCTGTTGCTTCCACTTAAATAATCAATTAGCCAACCGGGAGCTCAAGGTTAGCCTCTGCGGATCCACCCTAAAGCACAACTTTACACCAAAATACCTCGGCGTCACGCTCGACCGGTCGCTGACCTTCAAGCAGCACCTAACCAACACAGCACGCAAACTCCAGACCCGTAACAACATCATCCAGAAACTAAGTGGAACTACTTGGGGAGCGAATTCCGAAGTTCTGCGCACGTCCACGCTGTCATTGGTGTACTCCACGGCCGAATACTGCGCGCCGGTCTGGCTAGGAAGTGCTCACACCGCGAGGGTTAACGTCGAGCTGAACAAGGCTATGCGACTTATCTCTGGGACCCTTCAATCAACCCCCTGCCACTGGCTACCAGTGCTCTGCCGGATCCCTCCACCTGAACTGAGGAGGAAGGAAGCCCTAGTAAAAGAAGTCCTCAAAATCCAGAAAATCCCAAGTCTCCCTATCAATTCCGAGTTTTTTGTTCCCACCACACACCGCCTGAAGTCCAGAAACGCATCATACAACATCGCCTCAAAACTGCTTGATAATCACTTCAACCTCAAACAGGAATGGTTGCAGATGTGGAACTCGGAAATGGAAGGAAAAGTGGGTTGTGAGATTATACCGGGCTCTCGAATAAAAGGGTCAGATCTTCCCAGACGTGATTGGTGCAGTTTGAATAGACTTAGCACTGGTCACGGCCGCTGCGCTCAATATAAATACCGCTGCGGGTGGATGGATTCTCCTGCCTGCGCCTGTGGAGCCGGAGAGCAAACCATCCAGCACATCATCCACGACTGCCCCATAACGCGCTATGCCGGCGGCCCTCCCGAAGACCTGTTCTCCCTCAGTGACGAAGCCATTAAGTGGCTAACTAATCTTAATGTTGATTTGTAATATTAAGTACTCGAGTTGTCTGATACCACTGTATATGCCATACGATTAAATAAATATAAATAAAGTGTACACGTGTCTACTAGGTACATAAAAAACAGTCAGCAAAAGAGTGCATTCCATTAAAATAATATTACGAGGTTACCATAGGAACTGACAGGTATTTGAACTAAGGTCATTATAGTGTGTTGCGATTGGTTGCAAAATTGTTGCCATATAAATCTTGTAAATTGCGCCCTCTTGACAATCCTCATATATTTCTGGTCAGGCTTTAACTTCATTCCACGCTTGGCCAGGATTTTTAGGGTTCTGCTGTGTGTCTGTCTGTCACAAGGCGGCATCTTACCAACCGTAATAGGTAGATTCTTTAAATTTTTGCAAAACGTGTATTAGCATGGCCGCTATAACAAAAATACTGAAAAAAAAGTTACAAATTAAAGGGGATCCTTACAAAAAACGTGTTTTTTTATATTTTCTAATTGTGAGTACCTATCGTCCGCGAGTCCGACTCGCACTTGGCCGATTTTTTTTCTAATGGTTAGAAAATTTACCACTTTTAGGATGTTTAACTCCCAAAAACATTGACGAAAATTTTAGATTATTTACCAAAAGTAATGAACCATTACACCTTTTTTAGGGTTCCGTACCCAAAGGGTAAAAACGGGACCCTATTACTGAGACTTCGCTGTCCGTCCGTCCGTCCGTCCGTCCGTCCGTCCGTCTGTCACCTGGCTGTATCTCAAGAACGGTGATAGCTAGACAGTTGAAATTTTCACAGTTGATGTAGGTATTTCTATTGCCGCTATAACAACAAATACTAAAAATAAAATAAAATAAATATTTAAGGAGGGCTCCCATACAACAAACTTGTTATAGATTATGGTACGGAACCATTCATGCGCGAGTCGGACTCGCACTTGCCCAATTTTTTTCATCAAGTATGTTTATTACACCTAAACTGTATATATAACTAGGTTTGTTTAATTAGCTACACTACAATATGTCTCAAAAATATAGGCATTACCCGTGTTCAAAATTTCATTCGTTAAATATTGTAGGTATAGATCCGACGTTGTTGCACAGTATTGTCTGTTAAGAATGCTGATGTATGGGGTTGTTTACACTTCGCAAACTGTTAAGTGGGAGTTCATACCTTTGTTACTCGCACTTATCACCTCAAAAGGTGTGAACAACCCTTAGTCGTGATCGTGACCATGAATCCACATCCGTTTGTTTAGAAACAAAACTGTATTCGATATTAGAAGAACCAAGACCAAATTTTACATAAAAAAGACTGTTTACCAAAGAGTAAAATTATATTTTTTTGACTTTTTTCTTACGTGTTTTTTACAGAAATGTTAAAGATGGAGACTCAATTTTCTTTCAGGACATTTATATACTATTAAGGTAACCAAATAAAATACTTTTGGAGAAAAGTCATATTTCATGAATTCGGATTTTTTTTTTCCTGTCTGAACCACTGGAAAATTTTCAACACAACTTGGCACAATAGTACTACTAGACATAAGTAACTATAGAAAAAAATCTGCTCTTAATCATAAAAGGGCATTTTTTCTTCCCTTATGCTGCTACGGCATATAATATATCATTTTCTAAAAAACGGTCGGGAACGTAAACTTTATTGATCAGGACGCGAACCTAGTTTATAGTCAGTAAAAATAAAAAGAAACAAACCTTGCCGGCTCGGTTTGCTGGACAATAATATTGTATGAAATTCCTTTATTTGTCGAAGTACAAACTTGTTAAAAACTTAAAACGGCCATATAACAAAAAGGCATAGGTTTTAAACAACCAAAACGGAAGATCAGTAGCTACGAATTATCGCGACTTTTTAGTTGCCTCAAATAGCTTATGGCGTTTTCAGAAGAAACATACACTTCTACTTTTTTATTTAAAAAAAGGCGGCAACGCAAAAATTCAGTTTTGACATAATAGCGTATTCTTGTCTAAGAAACGGCAGGCAATGTCACATGGATAAAAGAAGAGACCTGACTCATTTATTTATGTAAACTGGTTAGTCAGTGAAGCTGATGAATCTATTACTTATGAGCACTTAGGAGTGTGCTACGCGACGAGTCGGGAGTTCGGGACAAGTGCGTCTGCGGGACAAACGCACCTACCATATCGAAATATCGAAAGAACAGATGTTATACTACTAATGCCATCTTACTTTTGCCAACCAACTTGCTTGGTTGTAAGATGACGTTACCAGTATAACGTATCACTATCACTCCTGTGGCGGGGAGATAATCCCATTAGCGGGTTATACTCCCACACAAAGACCGACTGACTGGTAGTGAGGGCTAAACAGCCCGGATACAGTTCAAGTCATGACTAAAAAAAAACGTCTGTACTTTTCGATATTTCGATTAGGTAGGTGCGCTTGTCCCGCTGGCGCCAAAAAACCTAGTGAGGTGATACTGATCTTGGGGCCATTTTTTTATTACGAGAGACAATTTTAGGCCTTTTTGATCGTCCCCCTCCCCCCTACAGTGAGAATGTTTTTAAAAGGGGGTAAGAACATTCTCATACTATTAGGAATCGCCAGAAAAGGCTAGATAAAGATTTTACGAAACCCCCTTCCCCTTGCGTAATGAATGAGCGACCGTATTTGTTTCTATTCCACAGTGTGTGGGAGAGACGAGTGAAACTAATTCACAGGACAAGTATAGCCGTGGCAAGTTATGCTAGCTCGGTAGAAAAGGTATTGGAAATATACTTCGTAACTAAGTAATATACCTATCACCTTAGCGGCATAATTAGCGGCATAACGAACTTACCTTACAGAATTTTGTTTGTCATCATCACACTAACTAATAACTTCAAAGGAATCTTCAAAGTGTTAAATACATCTCAGTATTATTATTTTATAAAAATATCCTCAATTAAACTAACTCCTTATTTATATTTACGTGCATAATGTCGTTGAACTTTAGTAGCAAAGCAAAGGGTAGAGATTTTATAAACAATTTAATGACCTAAATATTTTAACCATTAAAATATTACGGCCTTTTTCGGTGCGCCGAACTCTAACCGGGGTGTGTTTATTTTCGAGGTTTAATAACTCTCGTAAAATAGTGAGTTCCTTAAATTATTCAATTAAAGATAAAGTATGTGTAGTAGCACTAAATAATTTACAGGCTAGATTTTTTTTGTAAAATTGTGAAAAATACTTATCCACTTTTCTTGTTTTCTCTGAATATGAAAATTATTGGGATCTTTAGACTCGAATCGAAAACTTATCATATATTTATTAGTTGTATGAAGGTAACGAAACGAACACCGATTATGGTGAAACCCTAAAAAAACCGGCCAAGAGCATGTCGGGCCACGCTCAGTGTAGGGTTCCGTAGTTGCCCATTCTTCACAATAATAAAATAAAATAAATAAATAAAAAAATAAAAAATAAAAAAGCCTTTTATTTCTTGCAAGAACAAAAAATAATAATATTACACATGTTGGTTAGTAGTACTTTATAATTAAACTGTTAGTTAACTAAGCTATATCTTAAACTAGGAGTTAGTCTGCAAGAACCCCCGTACGGGTAAAGGCCTCCTCCAAGGATGACCATGTGTCTCGGTCCTGTGCCACTGCGTTCCAAAGCGGGCCGGCTGTCCTCTTGACCTCGTCATCCCACCGTGTCAAGGGTCTTCCCCTGCTCCGACTGCCTGGTGGTCCGCGCCATAGAGTCACTCTTATGGTCCATCTCTGATCTTTTAACCTGGCGACATGACCAGCCCATTTCCACTTTAGTTTCTGGGCGTGGGTGAGAGCATTTTTTGCTTTTGTGATAGCTCTTATTTTGGTGTGTCGTATTTTGTCCATTTTCTTTATGTTGAGCATGCTGCGCTCTATTCCCCGTTGGCAAGTGTTAATCTTGTTTTTTATTTTATCCGTGAATTTCCACGTTTGGCAGCCATATGTCAGGCACGGCAGGAGGCTAGAGTTCATGACTTTCGCTTTGATTGTAGTTGGTAAGCCGCTTTTAAATATTTCCTTTAAACTCCAGTATCTGTTCCATGTATTTTGTATACGGCGTTCTATTTCCATTTCGTTATTTTGTTTATCAAAACTTATTCTTTTGCCGAGATATATATAACTGTTTGTATACTGTAGTGGCTTGTTGTTCACTTTTATTGGTTTTTCCAGAGCGTTTGTCATTGCCATAGTCTTGCTAAGGTTAATTTCCAAGCCAACCTGACTACTAGCTGTATTTAGTGATTCTATCATGAGGTTCAACTGCGAGCTAGTCTCCGATAGCAGCACTAGGTCGTCGGCGAATCTTAAGTGGCTTAGATATGTACCTTGTATATTAAGGCCGCAGTGCTTCCATTCCAGTTTACTGATGATTGATTCGAGGGTAGCGATAAATAGTATTGGTGATAGCGGATCGCCTTGTCTCACTCCCCGTTTAATAGGGAAGCTTGTTCCAAGTGACTCTAGCTTTATTCGGCCGGTGCTGTTGTTATATATATTTTTAATTATTTCTATATAATTGCGCTCTACTCCTTGATTTTCTAGGACTTCCCATATGCGTTTATGTGAAACAGTATCAAATGCCTTTTGATAATCAATAAAAGCTATGTAAAGATATCGTCGCTGTTCTTGATACTTTTCTATTATTAATTCCAGCGTGTGGATGTGGTCAATGGTGGAGAAGCCCCTTCTAAATCCGGCTTGCTCTATGGGTTGTCTTGCTTCTAACGTTCTACTTATTCTCATAGTGACAATGGAGGAGAACAGTTTGTAGAGACTTGGTAGCAGGCTTATTGGTCTGTAATTAGTAATATCCTTTGGATCGCCTTTTTTATATATTAGTATGATGTCGGATTCAGACCATTGCAGTGGAGTTTCAGTATTTTGCAGTATTAGGTTGAAAAGTTTGCGTAATGGGCCAATCAAAATCATGTCCGCTGTTTTTAAAACTTCGTTGGTGATGTGATCTGAGCCTGGGCTTTTTTCTAGCTTTAATTTTTTTATAGCGTCATACATTTCTCTCTCGTCGATTGGGGTTATGGGACTTAAACAGGTAGCCTTGCTGGTATACGTCAGTGTAGTACTAATTTCGGTTTTATCGCTATACAAGTTTTTGTAGAATTCGGTTGCCGCTTGGATTAGGTCTTTTCGGTGGTAGAGTTCTTTTCCAGTAGAATTCAGTCCTTCAATCCAAGTTTTATTGGTTCGAAGTTCTTTGTAGGCCTTCTTTGTACCTCCCGATTTATTTATATAATTTTCTATGGTATTTAGTCTGTGTTTTGCGTAGTCGTTCTTTATATATTTGTTGACTAATTTGTAAAGTGCCGAGAGTTCGTTTTTCATAGATCGCGTTTTGTTTTTAGTTTTTTGCAGATCTCTTCTTCTTTGTAAGAGCATCATGGTACGTTCGGACAGTATTTTATTTTTATTTTGGCTGTGTGTCTTTGTACGAGCATTTTTTAAACTTTGGTTGATGGAATTTACTATTTTATCGTAGTAAAACTGTACCTTCGTGGGTTCATGTTGATTGGGGGGGGTATCGTTAAGTAGATACGATAGGTTTTCCTTGTATTTTGATATTTCCTCTTCGCTATTAAGGGGGCATTTGAGGATGTAATTGTTATTGAATTTGGCTCTACTGATCTTTTGTTTGGATAAGTTTATCGTAGCTCTAACCGGTCTGTGGTCTGATGGGAAATTAAGGTTTATAGTATCTATATTCTGAAATATTCCTGGCCGGTTAGACATTATAAAGTCAATTTCATTTTTATGTTGACCATTTGGGGATCGCCAGGTCCACCTGCGGTTGGGCCTCTTCTTAAAACAGGTATTAATAATTGTCAATTTATTTTCCAGTGCAAAATTTATCAATTTCTGTCCTCGTTCATTTCTTTTGCCGTACCCGTGTTGCCTCATTACTAAGTATTCTTCTTTTCTTGGGGTTCCAATTTTCGCGTTGAAATCTCCCATTAGTATTATATTTTTATGTGCTGTTTCCATAAGCTTATTAATTGACGTGTAGAAATCGGCTATATCCGCTTCGCTTGCTGCTTCCGTTGGTGCATATGCTTGTATTAGAGTTACTTTGTAGCCTTCAATATTTAGATTTAGCAGCGCTATCCGTTCAGTAACTCCTATAAAACACTCTATGTAGTTTTTCAGAGATTTGTTTACTATAAAACCTACACCGTACTTTCCTGGGGTACTTCCTATGTGACACAATATAAATTGCTCATATTCCTCTATTTTGATGCCTTGTCGCCTCACTTCTGATATGCCTATAATATCATATTTTATTTTGTTTATTGCTGTTTCTAATTCTATAAGGCGGTCATGAGACGAGAGGGTTCTGACATTATAGGTTACAATGTATAGCTGGTAAGTAGATTTTTTTTTTGGTGTTGCTGCCTGAGGCTATTTTTTCCTTTGGAGGGTTTCGGTCTTGATCCTCCACGGTGACCAACCGGCTTGGAAGATGGGTTTCGTAGGTTGTTTCTGACTGGTTTTTATAATTAGTTTTGGGAGGAGGCCACGTCGTTCGTTGCTATACTTCTTGTGCATCTTGACTAGTTGAGGGTTGAGTAATATTTAATTGTGACGGGCGTAGGAAACTTGTTATGTTTTGTGACTTGGTCTTCTTAGGTAATTGTTTCGGTTTTTCTTCGTTATATTCGGTGTTTACGGCCTCTATGTCTGTCACGGCGTCAGGGGATTCGGATAGAAGTCGTTTGCTAGAGTTTTTTTCACTAGGGGTTCGGTTTTCCGTTTTCTTTGTTTTTAACGTGATAATTTTGTCATTGTGTATAGCTACTCTCTTGCCGGATTCCCACTCTCGTCGCAGATCATCTTGAAGTTCTCTACGTTTTTCTAGAATGGCTGGTGGATAGTCCTGTTTAATATAAATTCCCGTGTTTTCCAACCTCTTTTTGTTTCTAAGAAGCTCTAATTTTCTGCCAATTGTTGTTATAGTTACGACCACTGGCCTGAGCTTGCCATTGTTTTTACCTAGCCTGGCAACATTTTCAATTTCCCACACCTGACACATTATTTTCATTTTGTTTTTTATGATGTCCAGAATTATTTTTATAAGCCCGTCATAGTTACGCTCTGTTTCTTCGACTCCGAAAAAGAGTATATTTTTCTGCCTTAATTTATTATCAAAATAATCTATTGTTTTCTGTTGTTTTTCAATTTTTTCCTCCAGTATTTTGGTCCTGGTTTCAATTCCACTTAGTTTCTCATCCAAACTATTGATAATGGTTTCTTTTATGTTCTTTTCCATTTCCTTCATGTCTTGTTTTTGATTTTCTATGTCTCCTTCAATTTTTTGTAACATTCTTATAATATCTTCCATTTTACTACAACCGCCCTCTAGCGTCCAGTAGCGAAGCTTGAACGATTTGTTGAAGTTGTTGCAGGTGCGAGTTTGATAGCTTGCCGCTAGTGCGCGCAGTACCGCCACTCGCCGCTAGATGTCGTGCCTCGGGTCGATTGAATGACTTTGTAGTATTTTGATGATTGGAGGTTATTTTGTTGACAATAATTGTTCAAAAAACAGTTTCGGTATTTGTCAATTGTCACTAACCTTCGTTCTTCGTAAAAATTAAAGTATTTCTTATTGTTTTTGCGTATTCTTCTCGGTGTTTGCCTTTTGAATGAAGTCCGTTGGAAACACTATTTTCGAATTTTTAGTTCCTTATTCGTAGTTTTGGCACACAATAACAGTCACACGAAGTAATCTCCACTATCTTCACGTATCACTAGCTTTGTTGAGTGAAATTAGGACGATTTACTATTTTATTATTGGAAACAATCACAGAGCCGATGTAAACAGTAGCACAGTGGCGCCACCTCCAAAACAGCGGTTTTAAGTCCGAGGTTTAAATTACGAGAAAGATTACAAGCTCTATAAAAAAGGTCGTAATCGCCAAGTAACTGTAATTACTTATTACCTTCTGGAAGTTATCGATTATACGCACCAGATGGAGCAAAATGTTTTAATGCAGTATGGCACTTAACTAATATGTGTAACGTTCGAAGTATAAGGACACCTCGCGGCACTTACGTCATTTCATGAAATTTTTCGATAACTCAATAACGGCTCAACCAATTTAATTTAATATAGTTTTCATTGAAAGTACTTATAAGGCCTAATTTTCATGAATTTTCCCATAATTTTTTGACCCGTGGTTGTTATTTTCGGAGCGATTATATACAAAACTGCTGACTTTACCAAAAATAATGTTTGTAGACCCCTATTATTTTTAAAAGACCTATTCAATGACACCCCACACACTAGAGTTGGAACGAAAAAAAAAATCACTCGCACTTTAGGTGTACGGTACCCGAAAAAAAGTTTTTTTTTTAGTTTTTATTTTACCGTTTTGTCGGCGTGATACTTACACAAACTCATACCAAATTTCAGCTTTCTAGTACTAATGATCGCGGAGCTAAGCTACGGACGGACGGACAGACGGACAGACGGACATGGCGAAACTATAAGGGCTCTTCTTAGTTGACTACGGAACCCTAAAAAGGAAAACGAGAGTATTCGCGATTGAGAGTAAAACGAGTTTGAAAAATGAAAATCTTTATTTGCTTTAAGTGTAGTTACATTTGGCTGACATAGTAAATGGCAAATGGAAATTACTATAAGTAAGAAAAAAACAAATAATGTGATGTAGTAATAATGAGCAAGACTTTACAGAAACTGTATTTTATTATACGTTAAAAATAGGTCAAATGCAAGTCAAACTTGTGCACAAATTGGGCTCCGGACCATCACATGTCTTCAATTTTATTTTTCACTTTTTTATTTTTAGTATTTGTGTCCAGTGGTCATAGTATCACATACTCCAAATTTCCTTTTTTTCTATACCATTCAATTATTAAGAAAAAAACGTAGTAGCGTACCCCCCTATTTTTCTTAGTATATAGCAACCATACTAAATAGTAGCTTAGTAGGACCACTTGGGTACGAAACCCTATAAAACCAAGATTTTTGTGGCACAAATTGTGGCACATAATTAATTTTAACTAGGTACATTATCCAATATGCTAAATTCAACAAATTGTTTTCATTAAAACGAATAAACAAAACATTTATTCTAGTAATAATATTAATTCTATCTATACGTTTGAAGCAAATTGGATTCGTTATTTCCAATATGTAGAATTCCAAATGTAAATGCGAAATAGCCAGTAATATTAGGGTTAGGTTTGGCGAGGACTATGTTATGTTAGGATATGTGACGGATATGAGACTTTCCTGTACCGAAACTCTACTAAAACAAATCTTTTACAACGAATTATTTAACTCTTCCAACGTTTAGTGGACTAATGGATTTGTGCGTCTTCGATTTTCCGGAAAAAGCATCATTACGATGTTCCGAACTTCCTCGATTGTAATAAAAACCCCACAGAATGTTATCCTACATTTTACGAGTGTCGTAGATTATCGCAGCACGTTAAGAGAGTAAACTTTAATGAGTGTAAAAAAGATCACAAAATCTAAAAGATACGAGACATTTCAAAGCTTTGAAATAGTTTCGGAAAGAAATCTCGCACGGAGACGGGTCACGACCGCTCGTAAATTATAATCTCGAAACATCTCGATGACTGGCATGTCTTTGCTGTCGTATTTATGTAAGTACACTGATGTGAGACAACTTAATGTACGATCGTGCATGATTTTTCATAAAGTAATCCTTAATCATGTTTGCCGTTCGATTTACTTGTAAGATCGTGTCTGTGAGTTTGTAACTTCAAAATAAATGTTTAACAAACGCTATGGTAATCTGGATTATCCGTGGCATTTTGTTGTATTCTCGTTCGCATGAAGTCTTGTTTCGTTCCGGCGTCGGCCATTCGATTTCATACTGAGCTATATGAACGCGCGAGTAATTTATAACGACCATGGCCGAAAAATTAATGATGGTCGCACGGACGGTACCACAAACATTGTTATTGATTGTGTTTAATTATTGTATACATTTTGCTGTTTGTCACGCAATTCAATTTTTCCGCATCTAAGCACCGAGGAAAATAGGAATCTTACGCCACGTCACGATCATTTAAACGTAATCGAATTGAGATTTTAAATTCTTCGGAACGTGAGCTTTGAATTACGGTCTGAATTGCGTCATGCCGAAGCTTTGGAATTTAGGCACTTAGATCTTTTTGGATTTCATCAGAAACGTGATATCAGTTATTTTTATCGTGAAGACGGTGTTCCTTGACATGTGATTATAGGTGCCCAATTCAAGGTAAACAAGCTGAACCGGAGTTAGGTTTGAGACGTCAAATTTTAGGCTACACTTTTTTTCATCTTTTGTGTTATTCACATTATTTTAAATCACACTTTTTTTAACGAATCACCACAAACTACAAAGCAGCACATTGGATATCATAGTTTGATATTACAGAACTATTATTTTAGATTATTTGTTTAGAAAATAACGCCAGTCTCGTGTCGTTCATTAGTACGTAGATTTATAATAGCTCCCACCAGACTAAAATCTCTTTATCCAATTCCATCTAATATTGTATAAATTACGTTTATAAAACATGATCCGTTCGCGAATCACTTTAGAATGTTAGTGAAATATAATTTTTGGATTATAGAGATATAATCAGTCAGACACCAGGTTCATAAATAATACCTTATAGTTATAGCCATTTTATTTCTCTGAAAAACTATAGATTGACATAATCTATATATATATTACGCGAGGCCGATTTTTGTACATCCCATCAGATCTACAGTTATGGTCCGATTTTGATAAATGATATGTCATTAGATTCGTCTCATGCTGGAGAGGTGCATAAAACTCTTGGATTTTTAATTTTTTCCTGAAAAAGTACTGAAAAATGGATTTGAAAAAACTACTGTGCGCTAACCACGTGACATTGACCACGTGACCTGTGATCCCTATTTTGACATAATTATGACCAAATAATAATAAGCATGATTTGCTCACAAACCTGTAGTAAGTTGTTCAGTATGATGAAATATTATTTTTGAGTCGGCAACATAATATCCGCAACACTTAAAACATGTACGAAATTACGAATATGCAAAAATAATTTTACAGTTTGTTGACAATGAATGACAGTAACCATATTCTGACAACTTTTAATGTAGTTTTTATTAGGGGCTATGTCAATGATCTAAATTGCCAGGTTGTTTTTCTTTTTAAAATGTTGATATGAAAACTTTTTTCGCATACCTACCTGTTAAAAATGTGGAGGAAAAAGCTGGTTAAGTGAGAGTTGGACTGGTGCTCGCAAGACTAGAAAAACTGACCGTCATTCAAGAATAGATTATTTTTATAGGCGAGTTTTACAATAAATCAAAGCAGAAAATTTTTAGTAATTACAACTAATTTAAACGTCATTCAAATAAGTAAATTTATGATAGATTATTATAAATATGATTATATAAGTCCATCAAAAAAATAATTCCAAGGAAAATGGCATGAGTGATGGTAAATTAAATGGTATTTTACAAGAAAAAACTTAAGTCCTTCCGCTTGAATGTCGACGGGATGGGAAATGTGGTCGAGTTGAGAATATGGACGACTTGACAATTTAGCATGATTAAGTTGGGAATGTATCTACATTGGTAATATGGATGAGTTGGTAAAATGGACGAGTTGGAAATGTGGTCGAGTTGAGAATATGGACGACTTGACAATGTAGCTAAGTTGGGAATGTATCTACATTGGTAATATGGATGAGTTGGTAAAATGGACGAGTTGGAAATGTGGTCGAGTTGAGAATATGGACGACTTGACAATGTAGCCAAGTTGGGAATGTATCTACATTGGTAATATGGATGAGTTGGTAAAATGGACGAGTTGGAAATGTGGACGAGTTGAGAATATGGACGAGTTGGCAATGAAGACGACTTGGTAATACGGACGAGTTGGTGATATGGAAGATTTGGCAATAAAGACGAGCTGATAATAAGGACAAGTTGGTATTGTAGACGAGTTGGGTGTATCGTCGAGTTGGGAATATGGACGAGTTGGAAATGTGGATGAGTTGGCATGTGGATAAGTTGGTAAAATTGACAAGTTGGGAACATGGAAAAGTGGACAGTTTTTTTTTATGTCATAGGGTGCAAACGAGCAAACGAATCGCCTGATGGAAACCGATTACCGTCGCCCATAGACACCTGCACACTTGTGGACGAGTTCGCATTATGGATGAGTTGGCAATGAAGACGAGTTGGTAATACGGACAAGTTGGTAATATGGACGAGTTGTCAATGTGGACGAGTTGGGAATGTGGATGAGTTGGCAAAATGAACAAGTTGGGAACACGGACGAGTGGGCAATGAAGACGACTTGGTAATACGGACGAGTTGAGAATATGGATGAGTTGGGAATGTGGATGAGTTGGCAAAATGAACGAGTTGGGAATATGGACGAGTTGGCAATGAAGACGACTTGGTAATACGGACGAGTTGGTGATATGGAAGATTTGGCAATAAAGACGAGCTGATAATAAGGACAAGTTGGTATTGTAGACGAGTTAGGTGTATCGTCGAGTTGGGAATATGGACGAGTTGGAAATGTGGATGAGTTGGCATGTGGATAAGTTGGTAAAATTGACAAGTTGGGAACATGGAAAAGTGGGCAGTTTTTTTTTTATGTCATAGGGTGCAAACGAGCAAACGAATCGCCTGATGGAAACCGATTACCGTCGCCCATAGACACCTGCACACTTGTGGACGAGTTCGCATTATGGACGAGTTGGCAATGAAGACGAGTTGGTAATACGGACAAGTTGGTAATATGGACGAGTTGTCAATGTGGACGAGTTGGGAATGTGGATGAGTTGGCAAAATGAACAAGTTGGGAACACGGACGAGTGGGCAATGAAGACGACTTGGTAATACGGACGAGTTGAGAATATGGATGAGTTGGGAATGTGGATGAGTTGGCAAAATGAACAAGTTGGGAATATGGACGAGTTAGCAATAAAGACGGGCTGATAATAAGGACGAGTTTGTATTGACGAGTTGGGTGTATCGTCGAGTTGGGAATATGGACGAGTTGGAAATGTGGACGACTTGGAATTGTGGACGAGTTGGGCCTATGGACAAGTTGGAAATGTGGACGAGTTGTATTTGTGGACGAGTTAGCAATATGGACGAGTTGGTTTTGTTGATGAGTTGGGTGTATGGACGAGTAGGAAATGTGGACGAGTTAGCAATATGGATGAGTTGGCATTGTGGACGAGTTGGGAATATGGATGAGTTGGAAAAATGGACGAGTTGGCATTGTAGATGAGTTGGGTTTATGGACGAGTGGGCAATGTGGACGATTTTGCATTGTGTACGAGTTGGAAATGTGGACGAGTTGGAAATATGGACGAGTTGGAAATGTAGACGAGTTGTATTTGTGAACGTGTTGGCATTGTGGACGAGTAAGCAATATGGACGCGTTGGAATTGTGGACGAGTTGGGTATATGGACGAGTTAGCAATATGGTCGAGTTGGCATTGTGGACAAATTGGGAATATGGACGAGTTGCCAATGGAGACGAATTGGTAATATAGACGAGTTGGCAATGCAGATGAGTTGGCTGTATGAACGAGTTGGCAATGTGGACGTGTTGGGTGTGTGGACAAGTTGGCATTGTGACCCAGATGGGAATATAGACGAGCTGACATTGTGGACGAGTTGGCAATGTGGAATAATTACATGTTACCCTAACATGCGAAACTTGATGGTAGAAATAACCTACATATGATGCAAATTTCAAAAAATCGACGCTCTCAAGAATAAATCATACCTATTTGAATTAATGACGTCTGGCTGATCATTCTTATTCTCATTCAAAATAAAATTTGACAAATTCTGCTGTCAACAAAACAAATTGATTTTATAAGGCTTCCGTTTTTACCGACTATGGTAAGGAACCCTAAAATTAGGTGTATATCATAGACTTGAGATTGAGAGTATAGATAGCATCTCCCTCACTCTTCTGTCAGACACTATTTCAATGAGAGGAAAGACGAAAGTTTGAATTTGGAATTCAGGAATTAGGCCTTCAGTTCTAAATTTATTGAAAAAAATATGTCTTAATATTCGTTTTTTATTAAGTATACCTAGCGTAAGAATTTCAAACACAATGTGTACCTAATTGTTATTGAATAAATGATTGATGATGATGACATGGCAGCACCCATATTAAGAAAATGTGCACGATCTATTGAATTTCATTAAAAAAACAAGCATTGATAATAGTGGTTTTTCGTGTATCTATAAACGTTTTATACTCTCTATTTCATACAATTGAGTTTATGTAACATTTTTTATTATCACTATTTTTAAGTATTTACGATTATAAATGAATACATAAACAGTTACGCACTACATGATTTCATTTCCTTTTAAAAACCTGCGTAGTGAGTGCCCAAATCTGTCGTTTCGATTCATGTGCTATTTCTGGAAATTGATAGAAATCGATAAATTCTTCTTTCCTGAAGAAAGAACAACAAATTAAAATCCTACCAATCTTATGTTCGGTTCGGTCCTATGAAAATATGTCAATTATTTTTTTAAGATATGGGTTATTTTTATGAATTAAATTTTTCCATAAAAAATAATATGCATTTTATTTGTGAAACAGATCAGCAGATCACATGTGACATGTCATTAATGCACAAGTTATTTTTACAAAAGAGTTGAAAATGTTGTCACGATGAAGCTGGCAGTTGGCTATCAGGCCTAGCTCTAGCCTGGCATGTTGTAACGTTTTTAAAACATCATTTAAACGTGTTTTTTCAAAAGGTTTTTTTTTAACTTGCAATGTATGTATGTATGTATGTACCTATGTATCTAAGTATGTTTGTTCGGATGAAATCTTGCAACTCAATTTTGAAGCAGATATCGTCAACCGATTGAGCTGAAATTTTGCATACTTACGATGACAATACAATAATATGTTACCATGGGGCTGATCTGATGATGGAGCCGGAAGGTGGCCATAGGAACTCTATAATAGAAAAAGCAATCCTACCGAGCTTGGGCTCTTTAGAATCGTCTCAGTGAGCATTTGATGGATATCCAAAGAAAAGTACAGTCGACTATAAAAGCTTGCCACTAAAATGTCATTTTTGACAGAAACTTATTACAGTATTTATTCTTCGTTCACCAAAAACTTCTTATCGATAAAGCAGTTATTTTCTGTAACACTACCGAATTTCCATATTCTAGCGGCGGTTCGACGCCGCAACGGGCCTCTAGTATTCCTAAATTATACGAAACCTAACTTAAAGTAAGGAAAGTGAATAATACAACAATTTGTGGTCCTTTTTTACTTAAACACCACTACTACCAGACTATCACTAATATCTATAACGTAAGAACTGCCATATGGCACAGTTTTTTGTATAAACGTAAAGAAGATCAAATAAGTACTGTCTGCCTATTATGCCAGACATTTCATTGCTTACAACTATTTACCGCTAATTTATGGCATTTATCACCACAAATATGCAAGATCAACGGCTTGCGTAAATGGTTAAAGTATAAAGAACCGAATACATCCCGAACGATCATCAGTTACTCACCATCCTCCCTGTCTGGTCAGCGTGAAGCCGAAGCGGGCCTCGCGATCCACCGAGACCCTGATGCCGATGATCCCCAGTCCTTGGGGCGAGACCACCTGCCCCCGCATCACCGACACGCGGCTGCACAGACCACTTTATGTCAGACCTAGTCACCATGCAAAGCACAACGCACTGCGGTCCGATACTCGGTGCCATGGAGATGCCTAACATACAAGCTGCATAATCTCTCGTAAGAATCGACCCCATCGAAGGTAAACCTTGCGTAGACGAGTGGCGCGTTGAATGCGCTACGATTTCCACTACAAACGCATCGTTAGCGAATGCTAAGCTTCGGTGTCGTTGATCTTTTATACAACCTTTATAACGTTCAAAATATGATTATATTGGGTGTATAAGCTCTTATACAGCTTGAAGGTTACTTGTATAGAATGACACTTTTATGAATCACGTAATCGAGGCATAATTCGATAACACCGAAAACCGGGCCCCTGGACGATACCCATTACGCGAAAACATAATTAAATTAAACACTTTTTAAAACGTTAGCCATTATAGCTGAAAGCTACTTCAGTATTATAATTTAAAACCTAATCAAGTATTCATTACCTATTATTAAGCGAACACGATAAAGGCTTTAACGCGAAGAGAATTATAATTTGCAGTATACTCGTGTTTTCAAATTCGGTTCAATTATTGTATTACGTTTAATTTGTGGAATTAGATTAAAGAAAATAAAATGAATTATGTCGCTAATAATTTATCATTAGTTTAATGGAAATATTATATTTAATACGGTTATATGGTTCTTGTTTTGCGGTAGGTATCGTCCAGTGCGCTTCCTCGTTCTTTACGGAGCGAAGTACACGTGCTATGCGCTTTACTGGCAAAGTTTGTAATAAATGCTGTGAGTGAAGTAAAATTTAACAAAACCAATATTGAAAATAAAATAAGAAGTCTTCAGCATGGCACATTCTCTTATCAGGATCAGCTAAAGATCTAGGTACAATTTCTGTTTACTAATTGCCAATTGCAAAATAAATAACTCAAATGAAACTTAATTTAACCTATTAAATAGATGCAAAGATGTGCGGTAAACGGAAATCCACCTAGAAGGGTGTGTAATGCATGTAACAACTGCCACATATACCATAGTCATAGTATCTTGGTATGTAAACTGTAACTTGTACTTTCGTATCATTATTATCATGACGCCTGAAATTGGTGCAAGGAGAATTTCACAAAACGCGAAACTAACGAACGAGGCTTTGTAATTAAAATTACAAAATAAATTGCACGTAATAAGCATTTAACTAATTATTACTACACGGCTACCTAACAAATGAATACTAACTAAAACATATTTTTTATTCAACTTAAAAATCAATTTATCGATACCAAGCTTAAGTTGGAGGAAAAAATAGAAATAGTAAGAGGTTACCACATCCCGCTGTCTTCTAAATGCTGCCTTCAATAAAATGACACGCCTAAAATTTAAGGTATCTAAATTAAAACCTGTAAATGTAAAAGACGAGCACAAACACAGTTTGCAGGGATCAAACATCACAAATGTATCAATCCTACAAATATGTGACCTCAAAAGTTCATTGCGGTTGCACAAATTCACATTGAAAATATCGTGTTACGTGTAGTTAACCCGAAACTTATAATTATAATGTATATTATCTCATTTATAAAAGGTGCCTAATAAGTATCAATGAGATAATGAAGTTTTCAGGATTTCTTGATAAGCAATATATTGTGCAAGTCGTATAAGTAAGAACCCATTTTATTAATGCTATATATTCTATTTTATTATGGGCTTGCGTATGAAACACCTGACGATAATGAGTGATATATTCAGTCAGGTGATGAACGCTTATCCGGATATCCATTCAATTGCACTTTGAAGACGCCTACATGGAATACTAATTTAATATTGCGGGCTGTGAATAACGACGATGGAGTTGACATTTTTATAACCACGAATGGCAGAGCTGTTTGGTTCAACATTTACTTGAAAACTTTGCCGCTAGACACAATTCTGAAAGGTAACGTGCGTAGTCTACAAAGTCACGTAAATCTCATTAAACTTTACACTTAATTTAAGACTTTAAGAAGTTCATCGTTTGTTCGTTCCATATATGCACAAGATTCAAATGTTAGTAACAATCCACTTCTTAAAGCCTGCACGATAATAACATAGAAATGCCGTCGACAGTTCGGAATTTTCGTTGCACCAATTTCATAAAGTGTTAATTACATCGATGACCGTTTGATGGAAGCAATGGTTGTAATTTACAATGTCAACGAGAGAGATCTCGCTGTGAAGTAGTCGGAGTACATTCAAATAAGTTGTGTTTTGGTTAGTCACAGGGGTGAGGATCTAAACACATAAAGAGCTCGGGCGAAGGGTAGGGGGTTGGTTAACAGATGAAAGACGCAGACAAAGGGTAAGGAACACATAAAAGGGTAAGTTTATTTGAAGCTCAATTTGCGTGTTCGCCTGGAATTTTGCTCAATTGACAATATACAATTCGCGTCTCGATCGTATATTTTACAAGACCTACGCCTATTGAATTGTGTTTTGAACGTTTTGCGTGAAAGCGTAAATGATTTTCCTAAGTTTCATACAGTATAACAAAAGTATACCATAGTATATAAATATGTGAACTATTATATAAGCACGGAAGACGAGACAAATAAATATTACAAAGAAATACGATTGTGGCTGCGGCAAATCATATCGGGAAGGCGCGATACCGCGGGCGCGGACGGGCGCGTGATTTAGTGGAGCGGAGTTGTCGCAGCCACACGGAACATTCAAGACAAACATACAGATGTTACATACACATAGAGAATGAAACGAATACAGACAAAGGATTGAACGAAAACTGAAAAAGCATCGGTGGCGCCGTTCGCGTGCCGGGCGGCAGGCGGCGGGCGCCGGCATCACACACATATGCAGGAGTTGCAACAAAAGGGAAGAGGTCAACAGATACTGAACACTGAGGGGCGAGGGCGGGCTGACTGACACTTACCATGGTGTAAAGGAATTCCAGAACTCGCTAGGAGTGGCGGACACACGGCGGCACAGGGACACAGAAAGACAGGACAGATTACTACACAGATACCTACATCCCTCAGTGCAACCCCACCCCGGCTCGCAATCGCTCCGGCCGATTGCCTGTCTACATTGGTTACCTTGCGTTTAACACTTGCTTTATTAATCGAATCAATTAGGTGCGCACTGTCTCACTGAGACGAAGCCCGTTTGCATTAGAACAACACCACCACTATCAATATTCAAATTTAGGCATAATTTGGAATAACAGACTAGTGTAACATAGCTGCAGGTTGCACCAAGATAATGTTTCGGAGTAAACAGGCATGCTGGATGGTGAATTCGCGGATACTCCGTGAAGTTCACTCGGGTGTATGAAACAAATGCCAGAACGCAATATAACCACTCTAGACTCTTTATTCAACTCAAACAAAATAGTCAAGCGGCTCGTGTTTTAATGCAAACAAACTTACAGGCGCTTTGCATATAAAGCGAGGTGGGTTGACTACGATTTTATTCAGTTTTGCGTTGTCTCGTTTTACTATCAAGATCGAATTAGATCTTCATTCGATAGTTTATATTTATACTTTTTGCTTTTGTCAAGGCAACTAAAACTTTTCGAATACTTCGTATTAACTCAGATCATGAAAGACGTACACATAAATAAAATGTCAAAATAACAAAAATCAAGCGGTTCAAATATTTCCGTTGCTAAATAGTTTTGTGTGGAGCGAATAGCTATTCCAGTAACAATACAGTTCGGCACGAATGTCTGTCATGATTCGAGTATGATGAACCTTATGCATACAGCATTGACTTGTTCAACTGGAAAACAAACAAGACTGTTCCGAAGCCTTTGAACTCTTAGTTAATCGATTTAATTATTTTGTTTTAATTATAATCAGACGCTTTTTTGTTCAGACAAACAGGTAGGGTTAGACACACACAAGGGATAAACATTAGACAATACACAACACATCGGATCTGGTGTGAAAAATAATAAATACAAAAAACTGATTAAACGATGAAGTCATGGTTAGTGATGAAACTTAACCATGCTAGGATCGCAAATGATAAATCAATATTTTACACCGAGAAAACAGGAAAATCAAAAACACTTCCACCAGATGACAAAATAAATTTAAATTCACAAAATTGTTACCGATTAAATTAAAATAACCACACCAAATCCTCGGAGAGGTTAAGGAAGATGAGTGGGATCACAAATGGTTCGGGTGCTAGATCCTAATTACACTATGTTATTATGAATTTTGTTCTTCTTCTCACGTTTATTACCTATTTGTCGATGATATCACGGATCTAAAATCATTGTAAAGTGCAAATATTAATTTATGAACTGTGCGAGATACCGACAGGCCAGTCCTATGTCGACTTGCAAAAGATACCGTTGCATGTGCGCGACGGGTCTATTCGTCGCATTCAATCAACTTTGGAACGATATCTTTTACGTGCATGAAGTGATTTGGTGTTTGTTAAATCTTTTTGTTTATATATATTACATTAGGGCACTCACCTTTCAGAGTACTCGTCCATATGTGCGTAGCTCTGGACGGAGTTTTCCTCGATAAGGAATTTCACACGTTGGTAGAAGGATGCGGTGACGGAAGGTGGCTGTTTCCTCAGCAGCACCTCGACGGGGTCGTTGGAGGCGAGGCACATGATGTGGTCGGCGCATTCTGGCCGGGTGCAGCATTCAGAGTCGGAGCAGTCGGTCATGCCATCTTCAAAACCATTTGCCATTTGTAAGGTCGGCCAATGAATAATAGATCCTTCACCCATTTATTTGATACAAATTGTGTCAAAATCAAAAGCATAATATAGTCAAAAGAAATTATAGAAGCTGGTAAATAATTATCGCGTGGAAAATTACTCTTTAGATGCATATTCTCTTTCCTACCTTCGTCGTTGTCCTCATTATCGGTGCAGGATAGTTCAAGTGCGATGGAGCAGTCAGTGCCGGCCCAACCATCTGCGCAAGAGCATCGGTAGACGCCGTCTTCCAACAGACATTGGCCGTGACGTGAACAGGCATTGGGGCAGCCCGCTGTTTAAAATTGCATGAATACATTCAGTTAGGTCTAGTCGTAAATTTGCAAATACTTAAAAAAAAATGCTCCTATATCTAATGTCTAGGCAAGATGTAACATCTGGTACATCTAACTCTTTTAAAGAAAAAATCTCAAACGCTTTAACCCGTATACTTCGCAAGGTCAATTGGGCATTCAGAAGGTAAACGATTGCCCCTAATAAGTTCGTTAAACAATCGTTTTCAATTGAGCGCTATCTGAACCGTATCGCATTTTTCAAACAGGCTAACATTTTAGGAATTTATTGCTTCATTGGTCCTCTTGTCAAATATTATCGCTCATTCAAGCTCAACTTACGCAACGTGCAATGTCTCCCGTTCCATCCTTGAGTACAGACGCAGGTCCCGTTCTTGCATTGTCCATGGTCGTGGCATCGCTGGTCGCAGGGTCGCTGGTCACACTTGGTTCCTGTCCAGCCGTCGTCGCACCGACAGACACCCTCAGCACACACGCCGTGAGGCCCGCAGTCCAGGGAGCATACCACTATAAAAGTATCACATCAGAATTTGCTCCAATCACATAGACAATCGGTAATGTGTGAGAAGTATAGTCAATTTCAACCCGTTATTCATATATTTTAACTGTCACATAAACGACGAAGGAACACCGCTTCTTTTCTATTTAAGCGTGAGGAAACTAAAAGATTCTGAAATAATTGAAGCGGGCTCGTATTCGAAATATATTTATTTTTCTACACGGTGTCGTAGGGCCTACCCTATTTAACCCGCAGGCTGCGTTAAGTATGTAAACCACTCTAATAAGTTATACTTAATGTTGATTAGTGATAAGATTACACACGCGTCGCGTACACAAGGCAATTTCAGAACAGTCGTAATGCTGAAAGTAGGCCAGGATATAAAGTAGGTTAAGAAAGAAATTAACCAGCAACTTTCTATTACATATTCACGTGTCATTACTTTGGAAAGAAGAATAATTTTAAGTGTCTTAATTATACTATTTCTAAATTCTCGGTTCAGGTTTAGAATATTCAAATATACCGAGATGTTAAAGATAGTTTTATAAGTACTAAGTAATAATGTATCCACGCTTAACTGAGTGATATTGCGATCACTAGCTGAATATAAGGATTCAATAAAAGACGTCTACTTTCTTGTTAAAAGACGTGAATAACAGTTCAGCTTTAACTGGGATTATAAATATCAAGAGTAATGAACCTTCGTCCTTACTTAGTCCAAAGTTAATACCGATTCCATCAACCTATGCGCAAAAATTCTTTCCATTTATTTATATCTTCTCAAGGTGATATTGTACGTGTCTTCAAGGAGGATCTTAAATATTTTAATATTGTATTGAGTCCTCCCAACTATTTGGAAAATTATTCAGGCTGGCAAAACACGCCAGATATTTTCAGGCAACCTTTTGTATTCGGTCAGTTTTAGAGTTTATCTTCGAATAAGCCTTTAAAGTGTCACATACAATATTGCATGTCTGAGCAGCTACAGTCGGCCTCAATGTACCAGTACTTAAACTACGGCATAGCGAAGTACCCAGCAATATTTAGGCTGATCGTACAAATGGACAGATGAAATTACATTCGATATATATCTGAGTATCCACATGTCTACGTACGGCGATTGTAGATTAGATAATATATAGATGAACCATGCCTCGACAAGTACCTTCTTTTAGTAGTTTTTTCGCCACAATAATAATAGTGAATTATCGCCTAGCCGCTACTAACAATATTGCATGATTCAAAATCGGGAGATTAGATAGTCCATTCGGACAGAACAACCGTAAATGCCGCCGTTTTTCGAACCGATCGATGTCGTCGAGTGTGACCTACTAAAGTCATTGGTTTGTGTGCAATTCGTTAACTACTTAGACAAAAATTGTTAAGATGTATGTTTATGTGACATTACGATAAGACACCTTTAGCATAATCGTTTTCAGTAGTAGTAGAGCGGCGGAGGTCACAGCTGTGAGAAACTCCATACTCGCCGCAGCATCAGTTTGACTGGCAGTTGTGTGAATGTATTGCCATCAACTCGGTGTCGATAGACCTTAGCTTTAGATTATCACCTTTCGCGCAATCGTCTCCAGTGTACAGCGGGTCACAGACGCATCGCCCAGCGTCCAAGTCGTATACGCCACGCTGGGAACACGCAGGCAAACACCGTTGCACGCGCGCGTCACGCTCACTACACGCTGCTCCGCGCCAACCCGCACGACAAACGCAGCGTCCTCGCACGCATGAACCGTGTCCACCGCAAGTTGGGTCCAGGCAGTCCTCTGTAGACAAGAGATGGACAAATGTATAATTATTTCAGACAATGCCTTTTATCTTCATGAAATATTGATGTATGTATATTAAATATTACGCGAAGCCTTGTGTAAGTTCTGTACTTACACATAAATTAAATATAACTTAAAAGAACTTATATTCTTCTCAAAAATCCACTGAAATACATTTACTGGCTTGGCGTACCTTCCCAAAGGTCCGGAAGTTTCTTGTTTTTTAAAGGATATATTATATTGCGCAAGTACTCGACAATAATGAACAGGATAATCCTAAACACGCATACACTAATAATATTAATATCTTAAATTAACGCAGATTCAACAGGTGCTGCGTCAAAGGTTTATGTAGGCATGCATCCCACTTAATTATGCGTAGTGGGTCATTATTTCAATAGGACACGACGCTTGTGCTAATTATGAAATTTTAGTAAACCAGGGTTTGATAATATACCGGACACTTTATTGAACGATATCAATCAATTACGGTCAACCTAATGCTATAGATAGACTTCATAATAAAAAATGGTAAATACCTTCGTCACATTTGGGTCCTTTCCACCCAGCTTTGCATCGGCAGTGTCCGGCGACACATTGACCTTTTCCAGAGCAATCAGCGGGTTCACAGTCGTGGGCTGGCACATCACATTCTGCACCCTTCCAACCCTCGGAGCAGTGGCATATCCCTCCAGCGTACGCTCCGTGCCCAGAACATAGCACTGGACATACACCTGCACAAAAAATAAGTAATAAGAGAATATTGTTTTTTTATTCCAATACCTGGTGTTTCCAAAGAATGTAGAACTTACTTTTAGAACAATCGTGCCCCTCGTAACCGTCCATACATTCGCATTTCCCCAAATAGCAAGAACCGTGGCCAGAACAGTCATCAGGGCAAGAATTTGTAACTCCTTCGGCCTCTGACACGATCATCTCGACTCTATGCGGCTGCAATTCGTCATTGTACATCGAAATGAACCATCTTCCCGTGTCGAGGTACTGTAATATACTGACATTTACTCGCATATCTGTCGATCTCTTGCTTATCGTGTGGTTCCATCTCTGAAATGGGCTAATCGTGCTCAAGAACGTTCCGAAGTCGTCGTGTTCGCGCATGTCGTGTCTATGCGGACTCCGTCTCCGCCGTAGCCTATGGTCGACCCTGCCACCTCGAATGAATTCCACGAAGTCGTATTGTGTAACGCTAGGAGCCACATTCCGCCGGCCGTAAACGGCAAAATTAGCTCCCCAGGGTACCGTAAAATTAAGGCTAACGTAAGCGGGCTGTTTGTTGCGGAATTCAGAACTCCAGAACTGGTATGCAGGTATCGTGGCACTGTGTAATTCGTCGAATTCTCTAACTTCTAACGCCGGTGACCAAGGCGGGAGCGCGGCTTGTTGTGCTTGTTGCGGTATCACCGCGGATTCTATCGCCGCTTCTGCCGTCGTCGACCAGCCGCCCAGCGACGATGTCGATATAGATTCTGTAAACAAGATTCCAACTAAGTAACTAAGCATTATGCTAATCCAATTAACAAACCATATCATAAATTCATCAAACTATGTTACTGCACAAAGTTAAATCAATTTCAAATGTTTACATACCATCCGACGGCGATGATGTTGATAAAGCGTCCCTAATTCCTTGTGCGTGTGTAACCGCTTTTACGTCTTGAACCATTACCATGCAATTGGAATTGTCTATATTATAATTATTTTTAATTGACGATAACGCTGAAACAAAGAAACACAATCGTGGGTAAGATATTTCGAAATGCCAAACGGCTGGTTAGTTAAGTTTTTTCAGTTAAGCTCCGACCGTGTTAAGCCTGTAGAACCTATCGTTTAATCTGGTCTTCCAATTAAATTTCCAATAACTTTGAGTCTTATCAGTGGCGGGCCATCGATAATGCCCAGTAGCCGAAGTGTAATTCGACTTCGTAGTTTGTTCACACGGGTGCCGCGTTAGATTACAAAACGCGACACAATGAGAGTTGTCGCTCCGGGCGGAGACGTCGGTAGGTGTGTGAAGGGTGGGGGTAAGTGACGTGAAGTCCCGTCAAGTTTTAATTAAGCGAAGCACGGCCGAGGCGCATTTTGTGGCAGTGTGACGAAGCAATTGGTTCCGCTGCCGCGGGCCGGGCTCGGCGCACGTAGGTGGTTCAGCGACACCCAACCATTTCTTGCTCGAGGGAATGTCGTTATCTATTCATTGTATTTCAGTCGCCTGCTATCGAATCGATCATAGAAAGCCGCGCAACGCAGCTTAATTGGATAATTTTATTCTTCACGGCGCTAACTAAGAACAGCACGGGCTCGAGCACTGCCGAGTTCCTTCGATGACACGATTTACTTTTTGTTCAAAACAAGCGAAGCATAAAATAGCTTTAGCTACTGTTTCGTTTTCTTTACAACATTTTTAAAAAGATTCTTCAAAGCCAGTAAAATCAGCAGTAGAAATAGAAATATCTCTGTTTAAAGTCCTTCAAACGCTTCAATATAAAGTTCGCAAACAGAGATATGCAGGGGTGCAAATAAACGGCGCTGGTATTGTAATGCAAAGAGAATTTATTGTGTACATTTATTAGTTTTGTAAGACGGGCTGGCGGCCGGGATTTGTGCCTCGACGGGGATGCGATGTTTATTTGTTCGGAGCGTGCGCAGGATGTGCGCCTAATAGACGGGCATGCGCGCGGCCATGTGTCACTCGTCGTCGAGACTAATTACGTTTACGGAATCACTTTCTAATTTGTTGAGAGAATTACTGACGAGTTGTTGAAGCATTATCTGGTAAAATCAAGTCATTTGATATTTACCACTCGCTTTTCGGCGAAGGAAAACATCGTGAGGAAACCACCTAAGCCCAATAAGGCCTAGTTTCCCCTCTGGGTTGTGGAAGGTCAGAAGGCAGTCGCTTGCGTAAAAACTCACACACTCAAAAAAATGGGACAAAGGCTAGGAGGATGATATCTGGTAAAATCAAGAGCTTTAGCCATTTGTTCATTGTTGTAGTTTCATTTCGAAAGCTCTAAGATTTTCCAGGAAGCTCGACGCAACAAAATATTTTCTCTAAGGAATTAACTTGAGTTCTTATCTTAAAAATAAATGCTAAATTAACATTATAATGATGATATAAAGCTCATACAGCGGTAGAAAATAGGTTTTATTGACTGAAATCATATAAAAAGAACATTAAATACAGTTTTGTTTTGAAATTTATAAATAGCTTAAATCTTTAAGATGATCATTTTATTTTTCAACCGGATTGTTATTCAAACGATGAAGTTCGTTTCTTAATACCTACTCCTACTATAGTAGACTTTGTAAATATGTACATGTAACAGAAGACTGCGTTAGTACCTAATTACAGAAATGAATGCGCTGTTTTCGTTTCCGCCTAAACGATGCAGTTGTTGTCATCTATACATATTACCCAGTCATTACGGCGAAAATAATAAATGGATTTGGAAGCGTCTGTGAATCGCCCTATCGTCACCCGAATGAAGTTAACGGTGTAAAGTAACTTGGAATTTTTTGTCGAAGGGGCGCCCGCAGTGTTTTTCATAATTCCTGCGGATAACCCCAGGCGGTGTCTGAGCAATTAAGTTATCGTCTCCCCCGACAGGCGATCTGTCCCCAAGATCCTCTCCTGATAACCATCACGCGTTGATGCCATTTGGCCGCTCGCGCTCAGAATTGAACAATTTACATCAACCGCGTCGCCGATAGTTTAATGACAATAACCTTATCGGATCGGTGATTTAAGGATAAGTAGGTGATTTATATGCAGTGTTAAACGAACGAGATTTTTAAGTTAAACTTTTAGAGAGCAAATGGACCCAGTAAATGGATTTTTCATACTACGCTGGAATTTCTCAGTCGACTGCTAATTATGTTGGTCTGGCTGGGCTGGGCAATTAGACAACGAAAATAGGCTTTCATTTTATTATTAAACTTTTCTAATTTGGTTTTTTCTTAAATAATATTTTTGTCTACTCAATTATTTTTAAGGCAAAATTTTAAACGAATGATATTGTGTCCTTATGAAAAAATATTAGGCGATCTTATTAAATACAACGATAAACCGTTCGAAATGTGAATGTTAGTAGATAAAATGCGCTCAAACGACGCAATTTCCGCCCACGAAAATAAAATATGGCAATGTGGTAAGTCGCGACTTTTCCCGATGATCCCTCGTAAAATCTATAAATTATCGCCATTGAATAGCGGCGAGTAGGAAATGGAGGGTACTGTTGTTGACGACTGCTCGTGCCGTTGCGCGGACGATTGTGTGCAGATGGACGATGTTTGCTATCTCCACTATTTTTCGAGTTAATACAATTTATTGTAATACGATTCAGCATAGATTGCATCGTGCAGTGGGGGAGCGAAACTCGTTTGATGGAGTCTCGAGGGACAGACGCGCCGTCGCACTGACTCGGTATTAGTCACGTGATAAATCTCTCCGTGTGCCTCGGCCTATCTCCTTCCATTATTTACGATATCTCATATCACCGTCCTTGTTCCCGGCACTCGTACTAGACTCATTCACGGGAGGGTCGAGGCTCTGGCCTATTTTATAAGAAGCGCGGACAACTACAAATGTGTTTTGGTTCGCGGAGTGAATTTTAATCCAACTATGATTGAAAATTTCGCCGAACGCGATGCGGATTAGGTACTTGAGCCCCCTGATCTGTTTACTGATTTATATGGAATGTGATAAAAAGTAGTTGATTTCAAGAGAAAGTTATAACATAACGTATCGAGGGAGTCACGTGTCGGCGCAATCACAGCCATAGATTGCTCGTCCGCGCCCCCGGCACCTGAGATTCGATTTGCGAAGCCTTGAAGCTTCCGCTGGGAGATTAGTTCTTTGAAATCTAAGAAACATATTTATTTATACGTAGTTATATCACTATTTGGGAAATCCTTGGAATGATCCTTTCTAGCGCAGAAGCGGATTATCTATTGATGTTACATTTAAAATCACATTGCATTGCATTTAAAATAACAAGTATTGAGCGTGCACCTTTTCCGCTAGATTTCTATAGGATAAAAGCTTAAATAATATAACACAAAAAAAATATTGTGTTAATAAACAAAGTGATCCGTATTGCTATAAATAATATCAATATAAAAATGACAAATAAACGCGCACAGTTTGCCCTTACTCGCAATCATTAGTGCTTTCAAAACAGGAATGTTTGACACAATTTGTTCCACTTCAAAAACAGTTTCGTTAATGCTCAACGCTTGTGCTTTAATAAAACATTTGGGGTCCTCACAATTTCAATTACATTAAAAAGTTGACGTTGCTATTTGGCCCATTCATCTACTGCACCATGCACGTAATGAAGGGTGCAACAGATGGTCCACATTTTTTCATTACAATAGTACTACCGGCAGAACTGGAGATTAATGTCGGATTAAACTACAAAACTGCTTTTTATTCGGTACGCATCCGGAACGCCAGGAGGCGTGTTCGACAAATATTTTATTGTGTTTCTGAAACCCCGTGATTAAAGGTCTGGAAATAAATGAAATTTAATGAGATGGGAATTCATAATCAACACACATGATTTATTTGTTGGAGGTTTACAATAAAATGGTCCACATGTGTGTTTTATTTATTCATTACAATTCAAGCATTGATCCAACAATATCTCTGATGTATGCTAATTCAAAAGTGATACAGAGGCGTACGTAATAGTTTACCGAAAGAGAAAAATCTCCATACTTATAGCTGAAAGGCATCGGCATCAGTATGCGAGAAACGTTCTTATCTGCCGTCACTATTAATTTAATGGCTATCTAAATAAAGTGAGATCCGATACGATAAGCTTCATTGACTTAAACACCCTACATTGAATCAGTTGATTACATTACTTTAAAAAGCGTCGAATTGTAAGTGATTTATTTTATTAGACGTTTAGTACAAATCTAATCTCGGACTTTCTACCGAACGTTATTATTGTCTACTCGAACGCCGAAATCTATAAGCAATCGAAGTAATTTGAGGGAGTAACTGCCAAGTGAGGTGGCTTGGAGATAGTCAGAATCGCCGAATTTTAAATTGGAAAAGTTGATAGAGGCACACGTAGCGTGTTGAAAGCACATTATTCAGTGTTTGTTGAAACTGTTTAGTATGACCGTGGGTTAACTTAAATTAAAGCGGTTGTAGCAAGCCAAAGGAGGTTCACAAACGGCTTTATAATCGTTTTACCTACCGGAACATGTAAGAAACTACGCGGTGGAACTAAGGCGGTGGGAGCTGTGTAAAATTTACCGCGAGTTAAATGGCAAACGGCTCCAGGGAGACGACGGTTTCGACGAAACACCTTTCTAAGTAATATATGATGATAGCGCAGTGTTATGCTGAAGTTTTCAGGTAAATTGGCAGTAAAAGGTACCCGCTGTATGTACGGAGCGACGGAAAATGATAGTCCTTGCCGAGTCTGATGTGTCTGCAAGGGTTCCCCCTGTTTTGGCATAATATTTTTAGTCATAATTTTGCATGGCATAATCTATGTAGGCAGAATTGACTTTCCGCATAAACTGTTTTGGCATAATCAAGATTCGCATATTTTGATTACGCAGATATTCATTTGTCATAAATTTATTTCGCATATTTTTGTTTGTCCGAATCATGTCTACGCATAAAATAACTAGGCATAATTTCATTTGTCATATTTTATTTGCGCATATTTTTGTTTGTCCGAATCATGTCTACGCATAAAATAAATAGGCATATTCATCACACCGAAAATTTTATGGCCGCAGACATGCAACAACGATGCATTTTGCATTTGCTGAGCAATTATGTCTAGGCGCTGTTAACGTTTTCACCTAACCTAACCTACTTTTCTGCTAGCTGATCGTTTTTGCGAGGGACGCAGTTCTACCCTAACCTACTTTTCTGCTAGCAGTTTGTTTTTTTGAGGGACGAAGTTCTAACCTAACCTAACCTACTTTTCTGCTAGCAGTTCGTTTTTGCGAGGGACGTAGTTTTAACCTAACCTAACCTACTTTTCTGCTAGCAGTTTGTTTTTTTGAGGGACGAAGTTCTAACCTAACCTAACCTACTTTTCTGCTACCAGTTCGTTTTTGCGAGGGACGTAGTTCTAACCTAACCTAACCTACTTTTCTGCTAGCAGTTCGTTTTTTTGAGGGACGCAATTGTAACCTAACCTAACCCACTTTTCTGCTAGCTGATCGTATTTGCGAGGGACGCAGTTCTAACCTAACCTAACCTACTTTTCTGCTAGCAGTTTGTTTTTTTGAGCGACGAAGTTCTAACCTAACCTAACCTACTTTTCTGCTAGCAGTTCGTTTTTGCGAGGGACGTAGTTCTAACCTAACCTTCTTTTCTGCTAGCAGTTCGTTTTTTTGAGGGACGCAATTCTAACCTAACGTAACCTACTTTTCTGCTAGCTGATCGTTTTTGCGAGGGATTCAGTTACAACCTAACCTAACCTGCTTTTCTTGTAGCAATTTAAGTATGCCAAGATAGATTCGGACAAAAGATAATATGCCAAATACCACTATGCTAAACCAAATTATTCGTAAATATAATCGGCCTAAACAATAGTATGCGAATACAATTTCGGGCAAACACATTTTCGGTAAGTTAGAACTTATGCCAAATAAGGTTTCTGCCACATTACCATTCGTCGAAAACTTAATATGCCAAGTCTGTTATGCTAAAACAGTTTCGGACAAACAAAAGTATGCGACATAGAGGGAACCCGTCTGCAAGATTTTATCGCGATGAACATTACACCCTACATAGGTATGCGTTAATTTTCTAGTTACCAAACACGTATGCAGTGACTTTGTATGCGATGTCTCATGTTGTGTGAAGAAAGACACTTACATTGTAGTACATGCAATTGTGTATCATAAACGTGATCGTGTAGGAAGAATATCCTGCGGCGGGGCCTGGAGTACCACGTTCTGCTAAGTGTTACGGCTAATCAACACGTTGGTTCTGGGAAGGCCGGGCACGTCTCGCGTGACGGCAGCGAGTCGTGAACAAATGGCCCGACTACTTACTACCACACGTTTTCACTGTTGTTCGCGTTTTCTTTCTTTATTAAAAATAATGTGTGTACGAGTAGCGATTGTTCTTTTTATTGCTAAACATAAGCGTAGCATAGTCGAAACCCCGAATAAGCCTACACGCGAGTCTCAATAATAAAACTAGTTGTAGCTTAGTGTGTTTGTATTACAAATACCAATGTTAGTTTCATATAAGTGTAATTATAGTATATGTTGGTAAATCTAGCCTGAATATGCAATACAGAGCCGGTTGTTTCGAGTTTTTATAGTTGACATCAGGGGCTGGGCGGGGTAAATGCACGGGTCGAATGTAGGCCAGCTCTACCACTCCGACAAAATAGTGCCCGTGTCGCCATTGATGCTATTTTTGTGATCCCTTGCATGTCTGCGGTCTGCAGCATTAACGTTACGAGCTCTTATTTGCGGTCGGTACCATTTTCTGAAATGGCTAGACACGCTCATGGCTTTCTCAACGATTTTACTTTGAGACGTCACAACATATTCACTTAGACTTGAAATAGTGAAAGTCCCGACAATTTTATTAGTCTCCTAACCCAGTTGATTGGCTGCAGCGATGTAATATTTGTTCGTTGTACTACATTGTCTGAGTCTTCGTGTCGCCGCCGTGATCGCAATAGCTGTTCGTTATCCGCTGTCAGAGTGAAACAGTGAAAATGTAAGCCTGCGACTATCAGGTGCTGTGTTTATGTTGATCCGTGACATTCCGCAGTTAGTCGCGAATGCTTCCCTGCAAAACATAGCTCAGGCATTATCTACACAATGCCAGTAGTTTCCAGAATGTGCTATTGTGATAGAACAAAATGTAATTTGTTATTTCGGTGGAAGTTTCTATTCGTGGAAGTTTAGTGCTCTTCAGAAGGAGCTGTATTATCTATTGTGGTTGCTATAAATGATTGAAATGAACCGATTCATAAAGGATTAGGTAGGTGAATATGAAATATGACCGGTCGTTTTGGATAAGCCGATATGGCGATTGCTTGATATGCTCGTCGTGAAATAACATAGGACGTTGAAGTGTAAGATAATTTATAACCGCGCTAACACGGCCGCGCGGGGCCGCGGCACGCATCCCGCGTTGCCTTAGGTTAGGCGCATCATTTATATTGTTCTGATGTTTGTTTAATTTTTTACTATACCCTCTGTAGATGCCGGTGTAGCGAGATTAAACAAAGAATGATGAAAGACTAATGGTAGATGTCTGTTTTCGTTGCAACATCGATGTTTAATCAACTCATTTGAATGTTCGAAGTGGATATTCAAATTTATCACCTTTTGTAATTGAATTTTGATGTGACGACGGAAAATATTTTTATGCTATGATGTATCTATGTAAATTATCTCCGATAGTGCGTTACGGTAAACGCTGTTTATGGTAGGCGTTTATATAGTGGGGGAAAAATAATTATCGGTTCGAAACAAAAGCTGCTAGGTGTACCCGGGGGAAGGATTATTACAATTCAGTGATTGTTGCTACTGTTTCGTATTAAAGTGTAGCCCGGGGCGGCGCGGGAGCGGTTGTCGATAGTTCCGAATAGGACGAAATAAGAAGAGCGCCTTAATTGGAGGGAACCCATCGCCGGAGGTGCGACGTCGGCGAGATTTGCGATTTTTAACAGACCATAGCTTTTTGCAAGCGAGTCAATTATGAATTGTCTGTCATACAAAAGCCTGCTATTATATTACTCGTTCCTTTTAAATGTATTTAAATAAATTGAAGAAACAAAACGGTTTGCAATTGTGGCAATTGCATACAAATATGTACTTACTAAAGTTTTATTTTTAATTACAACACTACTGTGTCTAACTTACTTAAATGTCATAATTGCATAGTTTGTACTAAGTGCCTACTACTATACTAAGTAAATGAACCAAATTATGCTAATACGTATCAAATGGTTAGTTTTATTTTCAGGAACTCAGCGCATTCATTTAATTTAGCAAAATGTTTCATCGAACTAAAATGAATAGGTACTTATTCAAATCGATTTCGCTTTATTGGGTTCAATTCATTTCGTTTCATCCTTTTAGTTTCATAATACATATACTGCCTACGTTTGTCATACGCGGTTGGAAAATGGAGTCGCTCACTAATTCTAATGGATTGAGTAAGAATAAAGTTATGAATATTTTAAATCAGCATTCCGTTCGAGTTAATAAAAATACTGCCTTAACGATGCACTGATGCGCCCCGCTGGCATTTTATAAATAAAGACCTGTTGGCGTAGTTGATTGTTTATAGTTATAAAGAGAGCCCGAGAGGTCACCGCCTGTCATTAGAGAAAAATCTTTGTCTCATATTTCGGGTTATTACTCAAATAAAACAGAGAAACATGGCCGTGTCCGGATTCTTATTTGGAAATAATTAAGTATGATAATTTATTCGGTAGCTATCAAAATCAGCAGTCTAACTTAAAATGCTAAAAGAGCGATAAAACATTTAAAACCGTACCACGCTGCTTTGTTGCCTATTCCAACGCTTATAATTACCTATAGGATAATATAGTAAGATTAAAATGAACGTATAAAATACATACATGATTTGTATCCTTTCGACGATCAGAAGCCCGTCCGCGATGTATGTATGTGCATTGAATGCTGCGGGCGATACACGGGCTGATTGTAGTAAGCTACCTACGCAGCTTCCTAGCAACGTTCCCATTAGTCCAATTGATGTACAGCGTATTGATCGAAGCGATAATAGAAATACGGACTAAAATTGCACAGGGAAAGATTCAAAGATAAATTACAAAGCGAAATTATACGCGCAGCAGTTATGTTGTTAAGCTAACTACACGTTGTTTCGAACTAGTGGATTCGTCGGTAAACTTTGATATCTGTGATGTAGTAAATGAATATCCCGAAGATAAGACCTGCATACCAACTTTTCAGATGAAACTTAATTCAAGTAGTTGGACTGAACTTGGGAACGCAGTAAACTTCTTACTTAATGGTTGGAGCATGCATAATGAAATGATTTCATGAAACTTATGAAATTATATTGCTAAGTGTTTTACTCAGACTAGGTATAAATGTTATTCTGTTAAGTTAATGCTTACGATGAGCGATACATTTAAAAACTACAATTAGTTCCAAATTCTCAAGTTGCAGTCAGTAACATTTTTTTTACATGATACATACCAATAATTTCTGTATATCAAAATTTCGTTTAATCATTATACATTGGACTGACTTGTCAATGGCCAACCTATCACTTGAATCCATCCAACTTCTATTATATTTGTATGTATTTAAACGTCTGGTCGTTTGTATTGTATTTAATGCCTCTAGTTTTAATAAGCCCCACTAATCTATGCCTTTATATTGGGTATTTGTATCGATCATCGAGAGTCAGACTAGACTAAGAATAGACGGAAATGGTTTGGCTTGGTTCAATGACGCCTCTGATAAGACTCACTCACGGATGTTACATTCACTCGGAGGTCAGATCAATAAACGTGGAACGATGTTCTAAATTTTTGCCAAACAACGTTTCAGTATATTTTTTGCTTAGTTTGAAGTGTACCAAAATGCTGTGGAGCAGTACCCGCTATATAAGTTTTTTATATTTGAAGGTAGGCTTTCTATCTGCACGTGTCAACACTTTTGAAACATAAAAATGTCTACTATGGTACTAGTGAAGTTGTGTGCCTGCAATTTCAAAAACGCAAATTTACGTGGCGCGAATTATAAGTGTAAATGAGTGATTCTTAGTCGTGTACAGCGAACATACAACAACATGGCGAACACAAACCTCGAACATTTTATTTGTTGAACATGTTTAGTGCGTACATGCCTTTAGATAATAACGAGCATCTCAACCGCTATCACATTCCTGCCACATTCATTGAAGAAAAAATACTTACAATAATCGATCATTTTTAATAAATTGTAACCTTACCTCAAGCACAGCATCGCTTTATCAAACCTTCACGGTTATTGAGCCTTTTTTATCCAACATATGAGGAAAGTGATAGCAGTTTAAACGCCCTTAGAATACCTTGGGAACTTCAATGAGAACCCTATGAAACTTACCTATAAAATACGCGAGCATTGCCGCTAAGATGACACAGAGGCATATCATGGCGATGGCGAGACACTTCCACGTGCAGCGGTGCTGGCACCGCTTGTCTATGTGGAAGCGTGACGGGGAGTACACCGGCACCGGGCTGGGCTGGCTGGCGCGGAGAGGGAACACCGGCATCACCAGCGGTTGGTTCGCCAGCTGGCAATGGCCGCCTCCGAGCGTGCCGCCACCCAGGCCACCCGACATCGCCGACCCACCCAGTCTGTAGACAAAGAAAGAAAATTTTAGTGGTGCGTTTAATTAAGAAAATATGTTAAATACTAGATGACATTTGGAGCTCAAATACAAACGCGCGTTGTTGATATAGATAAAGATGACGCCTTCATGTAGGTATTAACGGTTTTTTTGCGACGAGTGACCAAAACCAACAAAAGACGGTTCACAAGGTTGAAGTGCTCGAGGGGCGTCGAACCATGCGTGACCCGTTGTCCTACTTCCGATGATCCTCGTACATTTATGTTCTGAATTTGTCGACTAAACCAATTACATTTATATATACGAATAAATCTGATTTCATAAATCATCCCAAAAAAAGAATAAAGCGCGGTATATGAGTATAATGTATATATACTCATCCTAATAAATAAGACGCCACGCCTACGTTACTCGTAAAAGCCTTAAGAATAAGACTTATTATACATATTATTTAGGGCGCCAGGATGACCTACATTTTATCAGCAAAGACTCTTAAGGGAACTTAGATTTGGTTATAGACTGTTACTCAGGTACCTGTCCCGATAATTTCACGTATCCGCCAACTGTTGCGGCAAATCTGTGCCGCACCATATGGCAGACTTTTTATTGCGGTCCCTTCTAGACAATCAAAACGTATCATTATCAGGAATCCCAACAAAAAATATCATCGAGGCGTTTAAAATTTCCGCCCCACGGGCCATTAATCAATTATCCGAAGTTCTCTGTCACGGCTAAATTTAACAGCCGAAGGTGGGGGACCATATGGTGTAGTGGCCAGTCCAACGTCTGCCAACTGACGCTTTGTACTTATAATACTTATCACATAAAAAGAGGAACAAAACAAAAAAGAGAACAAAAATAATTGGAGCAAGTTTAGCGAGAACGAAGCGTGACTTTGAAAGGGTTTGTTCCGAGGAGACTCTTGACTGTAATTTTCTTTTGAAAAGCGGTCGAGAAACGGTTGGAGGAAGGACGAATTCATTAAAACGTGTACAGAAATCACGATGCCAGGGCAAGCAGTCTTCGCCCTTCAATGGCATTTAAAACATCCATCGCAATTTCAATTAGGCAATCAAAGAATATCTGAAAACGTAATGAATAATATTGGTGCCACAAAAAATCACTCTCAGAGCTTTGCACAGAGCTTTGGACACGTAGCCAGTAGCAACTACGTGGCGATTGTCGATCATCATTACGTCCACACCATTTCATAACTGTACATGAAATTGATTTTTTAAGCCCATCATCATTACGATTTTATTGTTTATGATCTTCATTCGCCGCTATTACTGACCCGAGTGCATCATTTCCGCGCGTTACCGAAATCGGACACATAATCTTTTGTTTTTGTGTAAAGGAAATTTTGTGGTGAAATGAAATGTTGCACAATAACCACATCGCATTATAATATATGCTCGTTCAGTTTCGGAGCGGAAACGAGCAGTCTATTTTACTAACACAAAAGACGAGCTCTCGAATAAAGCGGACCCTGTGAAGGAGAGAGATGGCTAAGACAATTAACGGAGCCGACGACAGTGTTATTGTAGGACAATACTGCGATATTTCAAGCGCCGCGGCCGGCGGACGGGTGTTCGGCGGGATTTTGACAGCCGCTCGTCGTGAGCTCTTAATGAAGCGGTAAATAATGAGGAGGTGTTGCGCTACGCGAGAGCCGTGTCTAATTAACGCGCGAGAGCCCATCACGACCAGTTTACACACATGACCCGACACACTCACTCAGGCTTCAAAGCCATTATTATGAATGGCATGTCAGCATATTCTGAGGACAACGGTATTACGATTGGGCGTAAACGATCGTGAGGACGTAGTCGGGCATCGGAATCGGAATGGCATGTCGCGGCAGGTAGCCGGGCTCGTTAGGCGTTGTCGCGCAGTTTTTTATCGCAGGCGCGCGTGCAGCGGTCAGTTCTAGTCTCGGAACGGGCTGCGCCGACCTCTAACTCGGAAACCAGATGAAACAAAAAGAAAGAAAAGCAGGCACGGGCCGTGAGAACGCGTCTCCTTCGCCGCGGCCGTTCCGTGCCGACCATTTATCTTGCACAGTCGTGCGGGAATGGACCGGACAGCGATGTGCTTTTATTGCATCGCGCCCCTAAATATAGGCTTGTGGAGGCAAGCCGAGCTCTTAGCCCTAAAATAATGGACCTGATGAACTGGTTTGCTAGAGTCGAAGGCATAACGTGTAATGATTAGCATTTGTTTTTCAATGGTTTTATAAATTAAACGCGCATACCAATACGCGAGTTTTAAACTCGCACGGATTGAAAGTGAAAGTTTCTTATAATCTTGTTAAGGTTGTTTCCGACCTTAAGCCAGAATCTTTCCTAAGTTCAAAGTCAGGGACAGAATTTAGATAAAAGTTAGATCCAATTTTAGGGAGTAGACGTAAGTTATTCAAGATCACATTCGGAGTAAATACTTAAATAATGCTGGCATGTAATTCACTTGCACTTAGTATATATTATAAACATGAAAATCTTTCTGAAATTTTTATTTTTAATCGACATTATATTTTGTTTTATAAAGGCGTAGTTTCAGTAGGTACAAATAAGTAATAAGCAAACCTTGCATATTCATTGCAGCCAGCAAAAAAATATTTAAATATTTTACCATGTTGCTGGTTCATAAAGGGCGATGAAAAATATAGCCGCACCCCATTGAACATGGTATCGTTGAGAAAACCTTTCAAAATATCGCAACACTACTCTTTTTCTCTTTTAGAGAGGCTCCAATAGGCTACTAAGAGCATTCAAAGTTATTATCAGATTGCCCCCTCGCTCGATCTTCGTAACAGTTTTAACAAAAACTTGGTGTGAAATAAATATAATAAACTTATGATGACAAAATGTTGCTTTGTTTGGGGTGAGTTTTTTGTGACCACGCGGTGTGGATTCGAGTCTCTAGAGGTTAAACTGTTGATAAAAAACCTTATCTCGGGATTCTGGCGCACACGTTTGAATAATGACTGGAATGACGTCGCGTACGGGCAATTGATATTAAAAAGTGAACGCAAGGTGCGTAATACGTCACGGGCAGTCGAAACAAAGTTCACGCTTCGCTCGTTTAAATAATTTATTTATTCAGGCACAGGTGGAATGCAACCGGTCGCCTGCCACAGCTTGCAAGCTATTTGCGTGTACCCTAGCAGATGAATTGAACCCGAATAAAAGCCATTTCGATGATAAAAAAGTTGCTCTTTTGACTTTTGACGTTTTAGGTTAGACCACATTCTTATATTACGCAGTAGGGCGAATGTTTCTAAAGGATGCGTAATTTTGAAGTGGCATATTGCGTCCATGTTTCTTAGTAACAAGTTGTAAGTGGTACGTCCACGTACGTGGATGCCAAGGTTGAGCCAGTGCATTTGTTAAGCAAGCTTATGGACGAGTCCATAAGTTAAAAACGGCTTTTAAAAGTACGGCGTTCTAGTGTTGAAAGCCTCAAGCCATAAAATCATTTAATAATACGCCGATGCAGCTGTAATAGATGCTTATAAATCTAGCCGATCAACGAAAGGTCCACTATATTGAATAGGTACCGAGGCATAAAGAAAAAGTCTCGTGTATACGGCACCGCCTCAATCCATTCGATTTTCTTTTTATTGAAGGCTCTAAAACGCCCCTTAGCTACGTTGTATGCGAGGGTCGGTCGAAAAGCGGTTCAGAGATATTATCAGCTTTAATAATATTTTGTTATAATGCTATCGCGTAAGTTTATGTTCGGATATCTTCCAACTAATTGCTCCGTGGGCTGAATGGAGAACAAAGAGATAACATGAAATTACCGTCTGTAACATCGGCCGAGCCTTCCAAACTTACAATGATGATTGTTTCGCATGATTCATGTATTGAACACAAATTAAGAACGCGAATGGTATACCTTTGCGAATTAACAATGGTGGCATTCGAGAGGATTGTATTTAAATGTCGGGAGGGAAAAATATCTGAAAGGTTTATTCTGCGTCGGAATTGCATATAATGCGCATGTAATTTGGTAGTATCCATCGATTTACAAGTTGTAGTGTCTTTCCGCGGCTCCGACTCCGGTCCCTCGCCCCGATCGCAAGTCATGGGTGTAAATTCAAGAAAGCCCCCAATTTAAAGCGGAATGTGTAACAATGGCGTTCGCCCCGCTATGCCAATTTCCTCCCCCGACGAACAGTTCCGTATAAAGCAAGGGAATAAAATTATCATCTAAATGACAATGGCTCTCACTCAAAAAAAGTTTTAATCATGCCAAAAAATGCACGCAAAAAATCACTATAAACATTTGATGAGAACGTAGAATTTGAGAGCATTAATAAAATAGGTATTTTCGGAGCGGCGTTCATGCGTCTCTATTAAACCCAGTTGGTCAGACACGCCCGAATCTCTCCTGTTAATAAGCCTGCCTCATCCGAGACCGCCTAAACCCAACGGATTTAATTAAAAAACATTTGTCAAAATGGGCTTTTAAACAGGCATTTTGTTCACGACGAGAGCGAAGTTGTTAATCTATCGCTTTATTAATTATATGTTACTTGTAATATATTACGTAATCTATGACAGTCGATTAAAATGATGGCTCCAATCGATCCTAAAGATTACTTAATAAAATACGTAATACCTACTATAAAAAGATCCCAGTAATTATATCAATATACAAAACGCCTTATTAAAAAATTCGCTTTCCTACTAGCAACATTATTATTGTTTCTAATGAGTTAGATAACGGAACGCAAGAATCTTCTTTTTGAAAACATCCTAACTGCAACTTTTTAAGTGAAATAACAAAGGAATTTCATTTTCACCTCACTCGCTCGGAAAACCTCCGTTTATAGGGCGAAATCTGCGTGCAAAAGTCTATTTTATCCGCTAGCGTGCAGAAGTCATTTGAATTTCGAACACGACGATTTTGATTCTCTGTGGTGCATGTTACTTTTTTATATTTAAGACTCCTTCAACGCGTGACTGATTTCATCAGTCGATAAATTTTCGAATAACCAATCAACGCACGCTAATAAAGGGCGATCTGGTCTGGCCGGCTAAAATCATATGTACGTTTGAATACTTCTTTTAAAAAAAAATACCTACACCTACAATATCACGTCCAGAAACCTGGTTTGTGGTTACAGATTTTTAAGTTTTTATTTTTCTACACTTTATTTTATGTTGAATATGTTTATATATATTAATAGTAAGTATTTCAGTTTCATTTACATATTTTGACTAGTAAATATATTAAATACAACACAAATTTTAATATTTATTTGTTATAAAAGTTGGAACATAAGAGTGTAATTTCTGAACGCACCCGAGATAAAAATAATAATTAAAAAGTTGGAAGTTTTCACAATTCACGTAAACAACGTAAATATGTTCTGTGGAGAATACATACTGTTGTCTTACTTTATAGAAATATGGAAAACAAGAAAGTTAAGCCCAATTTGGAGTATTTATTCAATGCTAAAAGCCTGCTTTAAAACGAAAAAGGATTTGTTATAAATATTTGGAGACGATAAGTAATTTACCGAAACTATAGGCGTTTTTAAGAAGATAAAGCCGAAATAATCTTGTTCGGATCCCATGGTCCAATAACTTCCAAAGCAAGTGTTATGGAAAATACTTCGGAGTGGCCAACTAATCCTTCCCAGAATGCCATTCTCCCACATTCACAACGAATGTGTCAAGTAGTTTCAAATAAAAATATAATATAACAGTGTTTAAGAAAAACTCAACGATAAAATATACACGACGATAATACAAATTACGGCCATACTACTTTTAATTTTTAATATGTGTGGTTCTCTCGTATTTATTTGGTTTAGATTTGAGTGTGTTTATGTTTTAAATTTGATGTGTTAAATAAAAAGCATAATTAAATATGATTATTTTTATGTTTTTATTGTTTTTCTTGGATCTTGCATTTTCCTCGCTGTAGTGAGGTGAAAAGTTGTGTGTTCCGCATGGCTGCAAAATTATTTAGCTTCTCGTGTCTTGAAAGCCTCGCTACGCTCAGGAATCTATCTTTGAACCATTCGCTTCGCTCATGGTTCAATCTTAGATTCCTTCGCTCGCTCAGCTTTCAATTTCAACACTCGCGCCAAATAACAACTTTGCAGCCTTGCATAACAATAGTTTGTTATGCAAGGCTGCAAAGTTATTATTTGGCCTTCCCAGAATGCCATTCTCCCACATTCACAACGAATGTGTCAAGTAGTTTCAAATAAAAATATGATATAACAGTGTTTAAGAAAAACTCAACGATAAAATATACACGACGATAATACAAATTACGGCCATACTACTTTTAATTTTTAATATGTGTGCTTCTCTCGTATTTATTTGGTTTAGATTTGAGTGTGTTTATGTTTTAAATTTGATGTGTTAAATAAAAAGCATAATTAAATATGATTATTTTTATGTTTTTATTGTTTTTCTTGAATCTTGCATTTTCCTCGCTGTAGTGAGGTGAAAAGTTGTGTGTTCCGCAAGGCTGCAAAGTTGTTATTTGGCGCGAGTGTTGAAATTGAAAGCTGAGCGAGCGAAGGAATCTAAGATTGAACCATGAGCGAAGCGAATGGTTCAAAGATAGATTCCTGAGCGTAGCGAGGCTTTCAAGACACGAGAAGCTAAATAATTTTGCAGCCATGCGGAACACACAACTTTTCACCTCACTACAGCGAGGAAAATGGAAGTTCAAGAAAAACAATTAACACATAAAAATAATCATATTTAATTTTGCCTTCTATTTAACACATCTAATTTAAAACATTAACACACTCAAATCCAAACCAAATAAATACGAGAGAAGCACACACATATTAAAAATATGGCCGTAGTTTGTATTATCGTCGTGTATATTTTATCGTTGAGTTTTTCTTAAGCACTGTTATATTATATTTGTATTTGAAACTACTTGACACATTCGTTGTAAATGTGGGAGAATGGCATTCTGGGAAGGATTACTTGGCCACTCGGAAGTATTTTCCATAACACTTGCTTTGGAAGTTATTTGACGATGGGATCCGCACAAGATTATTTCGGCTTTATCTTCTTTAAAAACGCCAATAGTTTCGGTAAATTACTTATCGTCTCCAAATATTTATAACAAATCCTTATTCGTTTTAATGCAGGCTTTTAGCATTAAATAAATACTCCAAATTGGGCTTAACTTTCTTGTTTTCCACATTTCTATAAAGTAAGACAACAGTATTGTATTCTCCACAGAACCAATTTACGTTTTTACGTGAATTGTGAAAACTTCCAACTTTTTAATTATTATTTTTTTCTCGGGTGCGTTCAGAAAATTACACTCTTATGTTCCAACTTTTATAACAAATAAATATTAAAATTTGTGATGTATTTAATATATTTACTAGTCAAAATATGTAAATGAAACTGAAATACTTACTTACTATTAATATATATATAAACATATTCAACATAAAATAAAGTGTAGAAAAAATAAAAACTTAAAAATCTGTAACCAGAAACCAGGTTTCTGGACGTGATATTGTAGGTGTTTTTTTTTTTAAAGAAGTATTCAAACGTACATATGATTTTAGCCGGCCTGACCAGATCGCCCTTTATTAGCGTGCGTTGATTGGTTATTCGAAGATTTATCGACTGATGAAATCAGTCACGCGTTGAAGGAGTCTTAAATATAAAAAAGTTACATGCACCACAGAGAATCAAAATCGTCGTGTTCGAAATTCAAATGACTTTTGCACGCTAGCGGATAAAATAGACTTTTGCACGCAGATTTCGCCCTATAAACGGAGGTTTTCCGAGCGAGTGAGGTGAAAATAACTATTAAGCGCCGCCGCGACTTGGCTGCCCGTTAAGGTCGAAGGTTAGCGCGTCGGCATCCCGAGCCGATGCGATGCTTCAAACGAGATGTTTATTTTTAGGCTGCTAAATAAATAAAATAATAAAATCTCGTAGTTCAGATTTTATATACTTCAATTATTTTCGGTTGAGAATGATGACTGAGACCTATACGAGCTAAGTATGACGAACGGGATAGCAAAACATGAATGACATTTACGATCGCCATGTAGATCTTACGTACAACAACCCGCAGCCGTCCTATCATTCATTTGGCAGACTTTAAGATGATATAAACATTCGTTGTGGCTAGAATAATTAAACTAGATACAAATATAGCACGATTTATGACAGGACAAGTTATTAGAAACGGTGCCGAAGGAGTTGTTGAAAAGTTACCCAAGCTCGTGGGCGACTCTGTTATTAAAACAGCAAATAAACCATTTAATATGCACTATTTCGATAGCCCGGTCTGCGACGCGAAAGCGCAATGATACAGCGATTTAAATACTCACAGATTCGTTGAACTCGCCACTCATATTAATAACTCTTAACGCAATGGTTGTTTTACGCTCCGCGGTTAGGTAATGCTGATTCATGAATGGGCGAGTAGCTAGTGCAGGCGCGTTATATTTAGCCAACTTATTTTCTTGGAAATATATCAAACGACGGAAGCTCTAACATTTGAATTTCACAAGAAAAGCTGCATCTAATTAAGCGGAGTGTTATTGAGGATTTTGTGAATGATTAATTTTTGCACTAAGGAATCGTTCGCGTAATTTGAAAAGATGCCAACGGCGTGTAGTAAAAGCGGTTCGTTTTAATTAAACTTCCTTAAGCTAAGAATGCAGGCTGTTAATGTAAATAGGTTAGAGCGCCGTGAGCTAAGGCCTAACTAATCGCATGCATTGCCTCGAGTGCACCCGGTACGCAATTATTTGGTCCCTTCAATTTAGACTAAAATCAAGAATCAACCTCCATTTCATATTGTAATCTTTGAATTCCGGCGATATCAATGGAAAATTATTATCAAAACGTTAGATGATCCACGTATGCTAGTGTATACCTATGACGAAATTTGAAATTATAAATACGTTTGTATCTAAATATTATGTCTACATATATTCATAGCAATTTCAAACGTACCTATAAGTTATTTGAAAATATTGAATATTATAAAATGGTGTATATTTGAAACCGTTAATTGCCATTTCACCAGGTGGTCGACGAAAAACAGAGAAGAGCACAAGTATATCTTATATCTTTATGAAAGCAGCTCTCAATTCACGTTATCATGTAGGAACTCAATAAAAATTAAAGCATCTACAATGAGCAAAGGAATCTCATTTTACTGGACTAAGTGTGTCGGGTGTCGGGAGCAGGTTTATCACGAGAAATGAATGGAAGTGATAGCGGTAAGCGGCCAATTACTGCGAGGATTCGAGCGTAAATAATCTGATCGTGCGCATATAAACATAACCCCGATAACGTGATGCATTTGGCGCAGCGAGCTGTTTCAGAAAATTTCAAAGAATAACTTTGCATTCACTGTTCAGTGTGCAACTATGTATATTAGTGATCACTGATCAGTTGCAGAGAAAAGTCAATCGTATAAGTTTGTATGGTAGAATGTTTACACATAAACTGTTTCCAAAAAAACATATACAAGTATAAGTTTATAACCTCTATATAAGTATGTAAATCGTCGTCTAGTTAGTAGGTACTTATCCATAACAAGCTTTCTTGAGATTAATTTGGGACTAAGTAGATCGATTTCTGTGGGGTTGTTTGATATTTATTTATTTTTATTTATAACCGACTTTACATGTTTTGTATCTGTAGTTGTAATTACGTCTGTACTGTGACCATGATAGATGGCTCGAGTTACTTCTGTTTTGTCCAAATTATTGTTTATTTATCTGTTACGAGATGGCGCTAGTAGCATTATTTGTGTGGTATTTGTGTATTAAAAATAGTGATAAGCCATTTAATGCTAGATGTCACTGATCCTCCAAGGGATCTACTGTATCACGCGAATATGTAAGATTTTTCCTAATTTCATAACTCCGCTTGGATGTTCTGTCAAGCCAATCCTAAAAGAAGCAGTAGAAACCAGTGTAAACAATTAAGAATAGTAAAATAACCAGTATAAATAGTGTCTACGGAAATATAAACTTTAATAGAAGCATTGTGAAGTTTCAGTTTTATTCAATAAGTGACCGCGTATTTAAACATTCACAAATTTAATTACATGTAACGTCAAGGTTTGACCTTTGAGAAGAAAGACATTTCATCTGAATAACTCGTACCAAAAATTATATCATTTCAATGAAATTCAGCAGGTAAATTACCTTAATTACGTTTTTCAAGATTGGCAGACGATAGTAGCAAACTCCAAGCTGATATAAGATAAACTTGACAGTTTATCCATACCTTAATTTAATTACGAAACCTTGTCTTGATAATACAAAGACTTTTGCAAATAGCTAGCGGAATACAAACTTCTTCCAATAAAATATAATAGCCGTAGTAGTGACCGATAAGAAAGTTTCTTAAGTAGTACTGATAACGTTTAGTACAGTCATCTGGAGAGAAATATTAATACCTAATTATGAAAAAATATATTTATTCCATAACTCAACATACAACTTTGGGGACGTATTTTTTCTTTTGTTAATGTAACAAAACACTATGAACACATAGTCATAGTCCGTTAAAGTTCCGCGTGACGTTTTTTAGCATGGCGTGACGTCACGAGCCCGACGCGCTTAATCTTTGTAATTACATTTTTTATTGACAAAAAAAACAATACATATCTAACTTTTGATAATCTAACAAGCGAGAAAATTTATAATAAAAAAAAACCGTCCCATATGTATGAAGCATATATACAGCTGACAGTACACTGCGGTGATAGTAATAAACAATTTTCCATTTAGCTAGTCGGTCCGTCCCGCTCGTTTCCAATTTCCATACCGACGCCTAACGGAGAGTGTGCGATAGCCTTTTATTACTGGAGTTTGTCGCTGAGGATATAATTATGGTAATGCAGTGGAATGCAAATTAAGTACTGCAATAAATACTTTGAGCTAAGCAATAGATGATCCCTAATGTCTATATATAGGATTAGATAGAGAAACCTGTTTCTTAATGAGTTTTAGACAAATCTACTTCGGAAAATCTTAAATCAATGACTGATGTTAGACTGGTGTGTTTCGAGCATGTATGTAGGTTAAGGTTTTATGGGTTATGCCTCGGTCACCCAGTGTTTTTGGGATGCTTATAGCTCTAACAACAGTATATTTGATATTTTCCTTATATATTATCATTAGAAAGCATAGGTAAATTGAAAAAAATAATATAAATTTGAGCCGAGGCAAAATACTTACTGTTAGTCTGTATTTCCATGATTTCACTTTTACATGTAAACGTAAGGCTTAAGCGAATTAGGTTTACTAGCTTACGACAGAAGATAACAGTTACGGAAATGTTTCTTTAATCTTATGTATTTATTCATTGATTCATAAAACGGCAAATAGCGTTTACGTCAAATCTAATAAATGAAACGTTCGTGTTTATGTACACCTTTTACGATGTCACTGTGAACGGTATTGAAATTTACATTCCTTCGAAATGGCAGGATACTAATAAAAGCTACGAAGAATGTCTATTGAGGACAAGCTGCGAGACGATCACAACTTAAATTCAGACAATTCGTGCTGTTATTCCAATATTCATAAGCATATCTGTAAAATTCCTATACAATCGAAACTTCCGTTCCATTTGTGTGACACTAATCGTTCCGCAACGTTAAAAAATGTACGGTCATAAAACCACCCTGAAATAATCTCCTATAAAACCGGGGTTGTTTATGCGATATTGAATAACTACTTAGCAGAGATATAGCCCAAGGACATTTGTTTTTATCCGCAAACATGACCTGATTCCTCGCTCTAAACTAAACGCTTGCCATTGTTCGCTGGAACGGAAAAACAGTTTTGCAGGAGCGCGTCCCTCCGCGGCCGGTCGTATTTCACCCGAGTTCAATATTATTTCGACAGTCGGGCACAAAGAGTAGGAAGGCCCGCCGCGGGCGTATCGCTCCACAATATTGTCCTCGTGCTCGATGCCTCGGGTTACACTGTAAATATTTTTCGGCGGTTGCCTGATTGAAAAATTTTATCGCATTCCACCCCCACTTCTTTCGATAATGGATTGTGCCCGCTTTTAGGCGCAGATCTGATATGGGTGGCAGAAGGTATGCCGGCTCTCGAGGCTACACATACCGAACGTATTACATACTGGGCCAGTGTTGTGGTTCCGAACATACTGTATTGATTAGCTTTATCTGCGTTATTCTCGTTATACATTGAAGCTAGGCAGTGGCTGAATAGATCCTTTACAAGATAATTATGAGTAAATGACTATCATTGAATTTATGAAACATTGCTTGTTTTACAATTTGCAGAAAATATATTCTCTCAACTCATTTGAAACGTGAGCACTGAATGAGTACCAGTGCGCTCTCATACGCCTTTTCATAAGCAAGTTTGAAAACATGGCCGCTCGGACCGGCTCGCGTCCCGGGCCGGAAAACTTTTGATGTATTATGGTATTATTTTATAGTCGGATGGCATGGAAGAACATTGGAAATATTTCATCATGAACATTAAACTAGAATTTCAAAACACTTCCTTGACAAACGAGTTGTTCTTTGAAGTAATTCTTAAAGCAAAGTTAAATGTGCATAGAGCCGGAGTTAAGAAAAGATTTGGTTTGTTCTCGGAAAAGTAATCTCTGTGTAATTATACCAACTCTTTCAAAGAACTCTTTACTGTGTTTGTTCTTTTTATTTTGTTATCAGTATATTATGTGACAAGATATTATGATGGATAGATACACACGACTTATCTATTTTCTGTATTTTAAACATCAAACGAATAAGGGCAAAAAGGTCTCTTAAAAACAATATCTCCTTTAAACGAATAACTTTCAGTTGTCATACTCTAAGAACGAAGGAACGAAGGTTATCCTCGACATGTTAGTATAATAAACTAATACATTTTAATACACGTACAATATTGCCATGTCAATATCACGACTAATTAGCGTGAGAAAGTATTACATTACTCTATGTAATTATTGACTAATTTTGTACGCTGTGGTCTTCGACGGTGATGCATCGGCTCGCGACAGCGACCCTTCCTAGCGAAGACTCATCTCCAGAATATAGCTCTAATTATGTTTGTCCTGGCCGGGCCCGCCCGCGCCAATATTTAGACAGCCGAAGATACAAATGAGGATCCATTACGGGATTTCGTCGATCTGGGACTAATGAAAGACAAATAACTTGGAGTTCTAAGCATCAATAAGGGCAGCTGTATTAATCTGATCAACGCGAAACTGACCGATTAATCACGTAGTTACGAACCAAGGAATAGCGATCGTGTTTGTTTATCCCTCTTCTAATTTCCTACTTAAACTAGATACAGAGAGATTAAGAGCGACATTATGATTGGAGTTAATCAATACACAGTCACGTATTTAAATTTCAAAGTCTTAGGAAACAAGTAATAATAATAAATAAAACAATGATAGGGTACAAAGTCATAAAACTTTATAGTCCATATATAATTATCGTGACATTCAAAAGAAAAGCTTAGAGGAATTATAATAAAAATGCAGTAAAAGTAAAAGCTACCAAGAGCGGTAAGAACGCCATAAATACTAAGCGGTTGACAAAATGGCGTGCAGTGTTGCCACCAAAGAGGGAGAGCTGATTGAAGTTTTCACATTATACAATGTATAACTAGTTCAATTTTCAAACCTAAAGTGTAATATGAGACAGAAGAAGTGTAGTGGAACAACCACATGTCCACAGGGGGCGCGTTTGCCACGAGTCATCCGTTGCACTACATTAAACCCCCAATTTTGTGAAACCCCCATCGAACCATGGCGAACCCGTTCGAAATTTTCTTTAATCCGCATTATTCGACTTATGTGAAAGGACAGGCCACGGGCAATAATTTATCAATTAGACACGACCGTTTTCGATTCAGGAATTGCACCATTTGAACAACCCGCAATTTATTGCTACACTTTTATATTTTAAAATGAACAGCAATAAAAATAATGGAATACATTGATCGGCAGATTTCCATTTTATTATGTAACATCAAATATACTGGTAACTTAATGTATTTTAATTTGAAAGAAATGACTGTGTCATAAAAAGGGCCATTAAAGATAATTCATTTCTGAATGTGTGTTAAAAACAGTAGCGTAAGTTGAAGAAGCTACACACACTGGTTTCACCCTAGTCCTGATTGCGCGCTCGGGCATCCCCTCGAAATAATGAGGGAGGGTAATGGGTCATACACTTTCTAGCACCGGCCGATTGAATTTCAAAGCAGGTCATACATGGCCATTGAATATTTACTCGTCTAATGACTGTAACGTCGGCCGCAACGTATCAACTGGCATTTAGCTACTGTGAGAAGTCAAACTGGTTGACGTGGGGAGCTTTTTGCTTGCGCAATAACTTATGCGAGTGTGAATTTAATCTATGGACAAGAACTTTGAACCACTTTTGCTCTGGATGGATACCATCCAATCCGACGCAATAGTGGCTTGAGAGCTGCATTCGGATTTAGATTCGGACAATTAATATAAGTGCATACATGTTCGAAAGAAGACCCTACTTAATTTTCAGACCAAAAACTACCGCTGATATTGCAATTAGTAAAGTATATGTAATTAAATCAATTTGACTTAGGAGTTTCTTCAACGTTTTAATTATTTAAGTACCCAATAACTGTTGGTAGCAAATTTTGGTATTAAGGCTCTATTAATAAGAAAATAAGTCTCATTGTGGGCATATGGGCATATTATTTTACGTAGCTACTTTTGTTGCTGACTGTACTAGATATACGTAACATTGCACCCTTTTAAGCACATATCTACAGCTTAATTCAGCGTAACGGGAATACTCGGGTACCTGTGATTAGACCCTTTATTATCTCTAACGTGAATAGCTCGTAGGGAGTAGATTGTCTATTCTTTGCGTGGTAATTAACAATTACTAATAGTATTTACTTAGAGCAGCTGATAAAAAAGAGTAAATTCTAGAGCTGATTTTCTAAATGCAAGAACTTCTTGATGCGTTCAATTACTAGGCCGGCACAATTTACATAATAAATGAACATTTCATGAACACAATCATGTTAGTCTGTTTCAATTAAGTTTAATGGCTGGTTAAACGGATATTCCCATAAAGAGAAAAAGGTATCATGATAACATCAGAGTAACAAGCTTACTAACGCTATAGTCAAATAAGTTTTTTAACGAGCCGTTTTGTTAATCTTTAAGTAACTCGATATACGACTAGTTATAATATGTATATTCAGGTTGTAACTATAAAAATGGATCATTCACGTAAATGTCATACCCCGTAATATCCCTTGTCTTTTCTTTGTGTTTATTTTTATATAGAACCCGGAGTACAGCAATTAAAAACGTACCAAACATTATTCTTGCAATTTAATCCGACCGCGATAAAAAAAATATAAATGGTGACTTGAAACGGGAAATATGCCAAGTAATTATTTTGTCTCCCACTTTCATATACAACCAATTATCACATGTAGGTAATCGTAATTTAAGAACATCACCAAAACGACATTAACGGTATACGGCCCATTTTAAATTGAGAAATTAACTTGTTTTTCCAACGATCTTCATTCCGAATCGCCCACGCTAACACGTATTAAATTTTATAGAGGCAAGCAGGGCCAACGGCGACTTCGTAAATTTACCACCAATACTTCACAGACGTTCACGTAAAAGTGTTTCGGGATCTCACGGGTCGCAGTAATGTTTGATGTACGTCGGGTCGTTAACCCTACTGAATCAGAAGGGATTAATGTGTCTCGGGTGTTATTGGTTCCTCTAATTACGTTCACGGTTCGGCTAGAGTTATGGTAATGTTCGGCAGCCTTCGTAGATAGCGGCCGCCGCCGTGTCACTGATACTTACGACTCAGAATTTAGGGTCTGTAGGGCGAGCCATTCGTTAGTCACGCCCGATGACGTGTACCTTGGACAAGACCAAAACTGTTATTAGAAAGATTTCGTCGAGACCTTTTTTTTCGGTACTTGTCTTAAAAGGTTTTTTATGCTCAAGTTATGAAAGCCGTTAATGTGTTGCTCGGTTTTTGATGTTTATTCAAAAAGCGGGGTTAGGTTAAATAGGGCAAGCTTATTAAATGGATCCTTTCATTCGAAACAGTTTTAACCAAGACATTCTTTTCGTAGCATGTGTGTCTTCTTTAAACTGCACATTGCGGCAAAATGCATGAATTTCCGGGCATAAAACAAAGGCACTCGTCACGCGAAGCATGCAGTACCATGAACTCTAAAGGGTAGAAAAGGGCGTTTCGTGGTAAAAAGTAAGTTAGGGCGTTCCTTTGTTTGTATATGGCGCGAGTTAAGTGTTTAGATAAGTGCAGTGGAGAGCGGTGTGCACGTTTGTTATCTCGGAGTATGGGAGTCGGGACAAATGGACCCACCCTGTGTGGTCCGTTGTTTGGCCAGCTCTCGCTCGGCCGTGAGGACACCTATATCAGAATTGGGTCTACAAGGCTTGGGGAAATCGCCTCTCTAGTTCGAGTACTTATTTAACTGGAAGAAATGCACTTTCAGACCACGAGTACAAGGTTTTTAAATTGTATAACAATGATTCCGTATAGACCGTCATCGATCACATCCCAAAATGTTTTAACGTGTTAGTCATGCGCATGCTGGTAAGTAGAATGAGGTCAGTGTAGTCATGATTTAACCTACGAATGCTTTCTTGAATAAAAAGGAGCTTGTACTCGCAGTTGGCAACAACTGTTATAAATCAAACTAGCTTTCTTGTTCCGTACGGAAGGTGAGCATGTAGCCGAAACGATACTTTTCCAGTTTAATAACAAGAACGTAGTTAAGTTTACGTTCACTTTGTCCACAAAATAGCCTGCATTTCTGAGCACCGTTAAATTTCGTCGTGTACAACACCGTTGCCTATTTAACAACGCTTTTTATTGTCGGGGAATGAGGCGGGCTGTCCTTCTGAATTATAAAATATTCAAATAAGGAGGGAATAAATCCACGCGAGGAAACGTCGACATTACATATTACTGCGGGAATGCCAGCCGCCCATTCATTACAGTTATTTATAGGAGGCAGTGTCAAAGCGAGGTTTGTATTTATTCTGATGGCAGTTTGTTTATTTTTAAACGGGTTAGGCTAAAATATCCTAATCCGATAAGCGTCCGGTGAGCCGGCGAGCGATGCCCCCAATAGTTAAAAGAGCGTACCAGTATAAGAAACTCTGGCGCCGCCGAGCCCTTTCAACTGTCGATGCAGATCGGCCCGCTCCAAAATAGTCTACGACGGCGCTGATTTGCTCAATACACTCGATGTCACTGTCACTGGACCAGTTTCTAGCCTGTCACGAACTCTTACACGATGAAAGACTGTTTTCTATAATAAGATTTTCATCAGAGCGTGACATTTGAATTTACCGTCAATGAGCTTTCTAACATGAAAAAAAAAACGTTGAATGTATGTATACTTTCTGTATTAAAAATATGATTTATTATTCAAAACAGGTTTATCCTTTCCGTAATCAACTAAAAACTACTGGGCTATGAATATGCGGAGACAATTTCATCACTACACGTTTGGTAATCATAATAGACAAACTCAATCAATATTGTGCGTAGACAATAGACATATTCAAAACGGAAACTATTACCGTCTTGCCATTGTATTCAGAGGCCTCACCTCAAAGAGAATATTATTCAAACGAAAAGTGGTTTGTTTACAAACGTTAGAAGATTATATTAGGGATAGTCGGTGACAGGAGATTAGGCCCGTGAATGTGTGTGTGCATTCGTGGAGAGCTCGGGAACGTTCTTCATACTGCTACAGCGAAAGGTCGTAAGCGTTTAAGAGCCTCAGCTTCACATACGCCTGTTTCTCTTTAAACACAAGCCAGCTTTGCCTGTCGATAGAAGTCAGCGTGAAAGATTTATGTCCAACTTTGTGACAGAGGGATCACTGTGGACGTTCCTGGGATTATCCTTTGTCCCAAATACAATATCATACATTGTTAATAAGCTTTGTTGTGGGTCGATTGATGGATATCTTCAATAGGACCTGGTTTCACGATCAAGTGTAGTTATATCGTCACATCTGTGCTTTGATTGGTATCCAATTTAAATGTTAACAGTCTGATCGTTTGAGTTTCGAACACTAGAGCACACGATCACGGATTACCGTTTGCATTAGAAATTTATCTAGAACGTCGGCGGTTCTTGGAACATGAAGCATCGATCAAAGGAAGTGAAGGCAGTGACGTCATAATTGGTCCGTTTGATCTCGCCCATCGAACTCAAGTGCAGTAGAGTTATCCTTAATGAAACAATTGTATTGAGATTGTACATTAAAGTTAAAGGAAGATAATTGAACTTCCTGCAGCGGGCGAAGATCTGATTGGTTCAAAGAGCTCTCTCCGAGCCCCTCGTGATGCGCGCACGCGGCATGCGATACTACTCGATGGGGTATTTCCTCTAATTATACGACCTATTAATAAGATGCTCCAGGCCGCACAACAATCGATCACTATCCTCAATAATAATGACTTTGTTAAACTTTAAAGACGGTCCAAAGTTTAACGGCGAAGGGTTGAAGTTGGATTAGAAAATAATTAAACTTGAAGATTAAAATTTTCCAGACTTGGAGCAATCATGAAAAAAGTTATCAGATAGATGAAGCTAGAGGATAAAAAATGCTAATGATCTGGATAATTATTTAAACAAACTGTTAAGCAGTATTTATTCGCGTTTATTTATTTATTTATTTTATTTATTTATTTATTGAATCACATAAAATGTAACATGACAGCGACAGTTCATACACCAAAGCGTTACACGGATTCTTAAGCTTAATACTTAACTAAAACCTAACTAACTTACAACTATAAGAAGAAGTTTAGTAACAGTACGATAATATAATGCTCTACTTGTAGTATGTATTTATTATTTAGTATTGCAGTCAAAAACTCAAAAAAGGCATTAATGGTTATGGTACATTTTTATCTTGTTTAATGTTGCCGCTATAACATTGACATTGCGATTTTTTAATTCAAGGTATGTAATTCTGTTAAATTTCCTTGTAACCTCAAGGATCCACAATGTCACTGCACTTTAATTATGTGATTATGCAAAACATGGCATTAAATCATTCAAAATGTAGCCATTCACGTCTAGTTAGCGTTAGTGCATAGTCCCGTCCGCGCGCCCCAGACCCGGCAATCTCGGTAATAACAGGAGAGGGTTGCTATTGGCAATATGCTCCAAGCCAACTTATCTCCGAGCAAATATCACTACTGTTTGTGCCGGCTAACTAAATACCGTGAGCGAGCCGGCAGGCTCAAAACACGGCTCCCGGCGAGACTGATGCGGAAAGAGATTTATAACTTAAGCTGAAAACTATTAGAGAAAGGTTTCTAGGATTGTTGTTATTATTTTAGCGGCGGCTTGTTATTTCTCAACTTAGTAGGAAGACATTTCTATGACGCATATGCCGTTTCATACTAGTACTGTCAGTAAATTAGTTTATAAAATTTTATGCCTACTACTAAGGCAGAATATAATAATGTGACAATCTCAATATATCTCAATATATTTTCACGTTTGTTACACTAGGTGTGAAAATATATTGAGATTCACGTAAAAAGAGCGCTGGGCACCACATTGCGCAGTAGTAATTTATAGTGCGCAGGAAGATTGATAGCGCTCATTTACTTGAATTTAAGTATACCTGCCTATCTGCTGAACTAATTATGAATGAACTTGACGGTTAATGTAGATAGGTATCTATATTATACCTAGTCAAAATGAAAAGTTTGTAAGCGTTAGCGATAAGTGGTATAACTTGAAGCTCAAACAATGCACAATGTAGATCTATTAAAAGGTCTGATTACATCGGTTCAATTCGGGTAGTTATCCCACAGATGAAGTTTTAGTGGATGTTGATACAAAGCAGACCCGTATGAAGGGAGCGCTCCGGAGCGATCGTCTAAACGCTATTAACTAAGTTGCAGGTTTGTGTTGGAGTTTGATGGGTGAACGGTGTTTGCGCTGCCCGAGCAGTATGGAAATCATTTTCTTGCTCAGTCGAACTTCCCGGCTCCACGCGCGATCAAATATTTACTGCCAGCCCCAAACTTGTGCAGCTCCGAGCAACGAGCGTGTCTCCTCAGACATATCACGCATTTACTTCTCATTTTAATATTTACGGTAATTAACTAAAAGACCGTCACATAAACTTCACTTCCATCGACTACTTATAACGGATCTTAATCGAAGTTATGTTGATTTTGCAACGTGGAATACATTATTACATGTCAATCAGCCTATTAGTTTAACATTAGTTATTCTATGGTTCTACTAAAAGTCATGAATATTTAATTCAAGTTATTTAAGACCTTTAATTAATTACGTCGCTAGCTAAATTTACATAAAGTTAATTATAATTACGTGCTTTGTTCTGAATATTTTAGCGCAAAAGTATAATAAGCAGCTTTCCGTTGTTTTGCGAGAGAGTAATCTGTATAGTATTAAAACAGAGAGGTCCTTTCAGAGCCGAGCATGACCGCTGGATTAAACAACAAACAAAACAATACCTGTCTGAGAGGCTCACGATTGAGATTGAAAAGTTGTGGCGGGAATATGGACAAAGGGACTCCAAGATTACAACTTGAACAAGTTCATAATTATTTTGTATCCTTTGATGTCTGCTGCCGTTTTTGTTCTGTGAATAAATTCGGCTCCGGTTTTAGATGACCTATCGAAACCTTAACAACGGTGGCATTTACGGTTTCTACGGCTGGGTAATTACGAACATAGTCATTGTTTCTGTGGGCGTAGTTGGGGCATTGAGTGTTTCGGGGCAAGATAAATTTTTGGACACCCGTACCTGGTGGAGCGGGTGAGGCAAGAACGACGGTGAGTCGGTGACGCAACGGGCCACGAGGGGCGCCGCCGATGCTATCTGCCCACCATTGTTGCGTGCACTTAACCGTCATATAGCTTTGCCTTGCCTCGTTGTATTCTAGCCTTGTTAACACATTGTAAAGAAAATTACATTCCGTATCTACTTACCTCAAGCGTGGCGTTAAAAAGTATTTCCGTTATCGATTATCGCTCTACCATGTCCAAATGCTTGCATCAGTTAATATTTGTTGTGGGTTTGATGGTTTTGATAATAGAATAATTATAGAGTTCCTGCGCGTTTACGGCCATATCTTTGATGCGCTACGGCGTTTATACTTCTATACGTTGTGGTTGCGGTATCTATGAAAATGATTAAATAAATATGAAGGGACATTCTCACACAAATCGACCTGGTCCTAAACTAAGCAATGCTTCCTTTTGGATAAATGAAAATTGTTGTTTTAAAATTAATATATCACATTGCGTGCAAAGGCGTCAATCGTTTTTTAGGGTTCCGTAGTCAACTAGGAACCCTTATAGTTTCGCCATGTCCGTCTGTCCGTCTGTCCTTCCGCGGCTTAGCTCCGTGATCATTAGTACTAGAAAGCTGAAATTTGGTATGAGTATGTGTATGTATCACGCGGCCAAAACGGTACAATAAAAACTAAAAAAAAAATTTTTTTTCGGGTACCTCTCGAACACCTAAAGTGGGGGTGAATTTTTTTTTCGTTTCTACACTAGTGTGTGGGGTGTCGTTGAATAGGTCTTTTAAAATTAATAGGGGTCTCCAGCCATTATTTTTTGATAAAGTCAGCAGTTTCGTAAATATTCGCTCAAAAAAAAAAAAAAAATAGCGCCCCCCCCTCTAACTTTTCAACCACAGGTCAAAAAATTATGGAAAAATTCATGAAAATGAACAAAATCGGTTGAGCCGTTTTTGAGTTATCGCAAAATTTCATAATTTTCTTAAAGGGACGTAAGTTGACTTCCAGAAGGTAATAAGTAACTACAGTTACTTTTTGGCGTTTACCTTTCTATAGAGCTTGAAATCTTTCTCATAACTTAAGTCTATTGTGAAGGATGAGCAACTACGGAACCCTACACTGAGCGTGGCCCGACATGCTCTTGGCCGGTTTTTTTGTTTCGCATAATCTCCATACTGCCATAGGCCCAATACTGCCTACTTAAATTATTTTTTCCTTAACGTAACGACATGAGCATTAAGCTAGCATGTTGCAATATTAATAGTTAGGATTCACCCTTGGATCTGTCGAAATTAAGCAGAGCAGCGATTGGGGTGTCGCAGATGGCGGTAACTGCGTCCGGCACCGCGTTCAAATATTCGGCATCTATGTACAAAAATAATGACTTATGAAGGTAGATAGACGTAGGTGGGATGAGCGCAACGTGGTCGCTTCAGCCAACCGCAAACCATTAGCACGCGCAGAATTGCATATTGTATCCCTTATCCGCAGAATGGAATACATTTCGGAACGAGATTGCTTACTGTGAGAACTCCGATCGAAACCCCCAAAGGATACCCCGAATAAGAGCCGCTGAATTAGTTTTGTGTAGTGCCTTACTTTAATAATGTTCTGTGGTCTTCAGAGGTTTCTGGGGGTTCTTGCCATGTTTATGTTGTCGTACGATATTATATGAAGTAGATGTTTTCTGGCTTCAGGCTCTTTATTATTACTTTGAAGAGGGAACGAGCAGGGGGGTGGCGCTGCTGGGGTCGGGAAGGTAAACAAGTGCCGTCAACTGATTCAACTACCTACTCGATTGTATTGAATATTTTCCTTATTCCGATTACTTCCTTTTTATTACGTTATTTGCTTCTGTAATGCACTGCTTATAGTTCTGAATTGCTTTTAAAGTCAAATAATATATTTCTGTCTCATTGCTTACGAGTATCGTCGTATTGTACACCGTAGCTTTTTTCTGGTTAGATTTTTCAACAACTATTGGAATTAACGACGAATATTGCGGGCCTTTGGATCTGATATTCGCAATATACGTTGTATTAAAGTTGAACGTATGTACATGGATTACCTCCTTGATGCGAGGATCCGTTCGATAATAAAGCTTACTGAAAATTTACCTCAAATTGTTAGGTTTATTTAAATGTTGATACTGTTGATAGTGAAAAATTTTGCCCCAAAGTAGTGGCGTGTAGTTAATTATGTCCCTAGTAATGATCATGTAGACAAATTAGTAACATGCCTAGGAAGAAGCTAAGAGCGGAAAATGTTAGTAATGCGTTGCTTACCTGTTAGTGGTTAATCGATGGATATTCATCGGTTACGCTACATAACAAGATCTTAGAAAATCTAATACGTGATTGGCTATTAAGATGAGTCATGAGAAAGGAGTGGCAATTCCAATAAGGACTCAAACTTTTGAATATTTCGATATAATTTTCGAAGCGAGGGATTTTCAATTCCAGTAACCAAATTGACTTGACATTATTGGTGACCCGTACTCGTCTCAATGGCCAAACACTGCAGTAGTTGATTGGATCATACATAGTCGTTGCGATTGCGCTCTGTAGACGATGATCAATAGGCTGGAGCAAGTTACAGGCGGCGCGCTTCTTGTGCTTTCCTGTCATAATCATAATATTGACGAATGTCATGAACAAAAGTCGAATTGAAAGAAGCAGTCTTCTCAGATGCGACGCTGTTCACCATGTATGTATGTGTCCGATATAAACTGCAGGAATTCTCGTTTTTGAAACACTGACTTCGAACATCCTAGTTGAATGCATTTTGGTTTTACCAAGCCAGCAATGGCGAGGCGATCACTAATCCCGATTCTCATCGGCACAAGTATTTGAACACGGTCTTACGGAAGAAATATGGCCTATTATTTCTTTAAGACCAAAAGAGATCGTCAGAAATCAGTCAATTCTGCATCGATTTGCTCAGGAATTTCTTTATCGCCACGCCACTGTTAGGCACCAAATGTTATTACAATAATAAAATACGTATAAGTGAGCCCACAGAACGAGGAATCTTTGCCGCGCCGCCGCCGCTTTTATTTAAGGTGGTAAGGCAAAGATTCCTTGCTTCCACTGTTCGACTGACTCCTCGTTCGAAGCGCAGTACGCTGACAAAAAAATTACAAGGATCTCCAGCTTTAGCCAACACAGGATCATACAATGTGTGGATGACAATGGCGACTTACCTCGGGTCAACGAAAGGCTCAGCGTAGATGTTCCTTACGGGCTGCCGGCGCGGCAGCGGCGGCGGCACCGGGCTGAAACCCTCCATCATATCATCCCGCTCGCTGTACTTCAGCGACTTCATCGTCATATTGACGTGTGGAATGCGTCCGTCCACTTCACAATCCCATTATTTCCATCACACTTGTGAAACGTCCGCTTTTATCACTTACATCGCTGTTAACACTGATGTACGAACGTTCGTCATCGAAACTAATTCACTTATTGTCGAAACATTTTCATTATCACTTTCATTTATATTTTTATTAAATGACTGGCTGATTCTTGAATTGAAAACGGGTTTGTTGTTAGTATATCGGGATAGTCGAGCCCGAGAGGTGCTCGGGAACGACCTCATACAACGGGCGCGCACGGCTGACTGCCGCTCGCGACCCTCGTCTCGGCTCGCACTCGAGCTTTTGTCGTTTTTTGCGCCCGCGACGAGGTGCCATAGAAAAAGCTCGCCAAGTTAATAGACTATAGAAAAAAATGTGCCATACGAAAGACGAGGGATCACCGTGCAACGGACCTGACGTAACTGAATAAAACTAGATCCGATCCGCCCATGTTCAACATGATGCGGTTAAATTTTTCATTTTAATTTCGGAGCTTTATCCATTGTGTCGAGTGTGAATAAAAGCAGCTTTTTCTATTTCAGACAAGGGTGCTCTTTGAGTGTGGCCGCTATGCAAAAAATAGATGCTATTATAAAATTTATATTTAAGAGATTATAAATCGTAACTAGATACAATGGAAATTAGGTACTCGTACCCGCCGCCTTTGTGTCTAAAAATAGTTTCTATACTGTTTTAAACAGGCGACCCTTTTTAAGAGGCACAGTTAAGAAAAGGAAAAGTATCAATCGAATCGATAGACACTATTATCGGCCGGGTCGAGCCAGGGTTCGCTCGACTGAATTACAGTCAATAATAAAATGGCGGCGACCGCGAGGGTGAGCTCGTCTGAATAATTAATACTCAATGAATTTATCTATTTACGAGAAGAGTGGAGCCCCGTGATAAAACTCGCGCTTTTACGAGACTAATAACTTCCGGTCTATAAGACTAACTAAGTGACAAATAGGGCGATGGATTATTTTCAGCGCGCTCTTATTCTATTTTTTTTGCGTGGGGCGTGTGTCTAAGAATGATGGATGATAGTATAATAAGTCTCCTCTTTCATGTGACTTTACTGCTAAAAATTAGCCGCGTACCATACTCCGAGTTTGCGGCTACGTTGAATCACGGTGCTTTATAGCTTTTGTGTAACATCGTAACAAAGGCCGGAGCATCTCAAATGACGTCACACAATATACGCTCGTGGTTATAAATGCCGTGCCTTCAGCGTCAGCGCGTCCCCTTCGGCGGGCGGCTGGTTGATCTCAGTGCTTTGCATGTCAAACAATTGCCCTCGCGCTGCACATGCATACTAGCAACAAGCTGCACCCTTTAACGTTTTTGTTCTCCAAAATTGTTTGTTTTACAAACTCTTTAACCCCAGCTCGGCTCAAATTTATTTATGACCCCCTCTAATTGCATTAACCGTGATTTATAGAATGTTTACTAATTTAGCGTTCAGTTCCCGTGTGAGCACGCGCGTGACCATCAAATTCACACAAAAACTGATTCTCGAAAAGTACCGCAGATGGAAAGGGCCGCGGTAAAATTATGTAAAAACCTGTCCTATGGGCCTGAATTATCCCGCAAGGATAGAAATAAGAATATAAAAGAGGCTTAGAGTTTTCCTTGAGGCTTTTTGAAGAAGCAACGAACGCGAGATTTACATACATACATACATACATACATACGAGTACATGTAGGCACACATGCCCGCTGCCGAAGAGTCTCGGGTACTGTATAATAAATTGATTTAAGCGCTCCTGACAGCTTTAAGTGTGTTTTGACAAACATTGGGGAATTTAAAGCCCCGGTGACAAAACTTTGTTTCGGGCCTCCGCGGCGGATGTCTACCGAGCGGCATGAAGTGAATGCTATAAAGTTACTGTGAAATTAAGTTTGCCAACTTTTATCCAAGGACATAACAATAAAAGCAAAGCGATTGGGAATATTTCAACTCTTAGGGTTTGTTCGTTGAAAATGTGTTAAATTTTAAACATTTCATTTCTCATAATAAAACTAACAGTTTCAATACTTTATAGGCGCGTATAGTTTGTACTGTACATTTTAATACAACGACCGCTTGCTAGGTCTTTAAGAATCGTAAATTTCGATATAAATTGCTAAGTGGGCGATTTACATCGGAAACTATAAAAGGAAAGGACATTAATCACTCTAATAAAATTGAATGAAACTGTAAAATATCTTCGTACGTATTGCATATTCCTGCGAATGTAGAACTATTGCAAACGGGGAAGGATCAGCGGGCTTTAGCGCCGTCGGAGAATGCGATTCAGAACTTGAATTCACTTTAAAGACATTATGAATGGTGTCGTATCGGCTATAAAACGATTTCATAATTTCGTACATTCAGTATATTGGAGAAAGCGTTAGGGCATAAGTTATTCTCCGATTTCAATAGAGCGGCGTGATTTATTGTAGAGTAAATTGTAAACTATAATAAATTTGCAGCAATGCGAGGCTTGTAGAATAAATAGCTATCAGTGCATATAAGGCAAGTAGGAAGCTCGGCGCATCGCAACCGAACGCTTTCCCATGGCGCACAGCCTGAGTGATGTATTCCTGGGAGGACTGATGTATGGCGAAGCTAGTTCTTGTACTTGAACTTGTATTGGTTACGGTCGACTCAAAGTAACATATGGCAGTGCACGCGTTAACTGTTCAACAATGCATAGCTCGCGTACCTACCTATTACAATTTATTGAGTCTAGAAACGGTCTATACAATACGTTGGTTATTCGTCAGAGGAGTGTTAAAGCTGTAACATTGTTGTTGAATTACAACACTGCGGCAATTACCGCGTGGCTATGTTTATATGTGAAGAGCTTTGTAGTTCTGTTAAAGAGAGCAGTTGTACACGAATAAACACGTTTTAACCGATATATTTACACTTGCATTAACAAGGCACTCATTCGTTTGAACCATATTAATGTTAGCTCCTGCCCTAAATATATTTCGACATCCGTCAAGCGGCTGCGGGCCACAAAAAAACTAAACTATTTTAATTGGCGCAAGTTGAAACTACGAACAAAAAATGTGTGAATGAATCAGTTCACATCTCACTTGGGCATCTGTGAGTGCTTTGCTGTGGCTAAATGATTAATTAGGTAGGTTTAAAACTTTCTTTGAGCTAGAATCTTAATGCAGTGAGGATCAGTCATCGAGTAAGTTATTTATTTCAAATGACTAATATCACGCTTGGAACGCAAGATTTAATAAAAGCTTCTCAGTTCTAAGGTGGCGATTAAACACGAGCAAAACATGAAGAAATTTGGTTTAATAATCGCTATCTCTTCTCATATTTGTTCGTTTACCCCGTGTTAGCAACCCTAGGCAGGTCGCCGTGCGAGTGTCGGCACGTGAACATGTGTGCCGTGTGCATGTGGAGCACGTCTCATAAGATAAAAGACGATATTGATTCCGTGACGAGAGCCGAGCTGTGGGAAACGATTCCTGTCCGTTTAATAGATGCCCCGAGGAAGTGCTTCAACGCTCTTTGTTCGACCAGCATTCTAAGAAAACCGTAAGTGGTTAAGACCAGGAGCGTTTCAGCCACCAGTTACTTCGTATTATGAAAATTATATACCTAAAGACTAACTTTTGACTGACTTCAAAATAGGTCTGTATGTTTTTGAGATCACAAATAAGATATTTTTTTTGTGAGTTACGAAGGTGTCAAAATATTCTACGAAAATCTTTATCACAAGATCGGGCGGCAAAAACTCTCCTGGTATTTACCCGAGTATTGCAGCGCTGAAGCAATCAATTTTTAGCTAATAAACTTTCTTTTGATACCAACTTTGATATTTAGTAACGAAAATTCGTACTTAACATGTTATTGAGTTTCCAAGTGTAATTAACGAGTTGCGGGCACCGAGCACTTTATTCCCAGTTTAGTGACGCGCTCGGAAGGCTGTTGCGGTCGCAGGACTTGCCACATTCTCGTCGGGTAATTACGTCTCGTTCCCAAGCGCAACTATAACGTTTTATGCCTCATTTTGTTGTGTATGATTTGCCAAGACAATTAATTATCGTGGGAGGAATGCGGTGGATTCATTCAATGAACTGTCGATGCCTTTAGCTAACTGTTCGCGTGTCCGGAATTACGAGTAGAACGCCCGCTTATCGATGGAATGATAAACATTGTTAAGGGTTTGTGAATTTTATATAAACAAACTTGAAGTGAAGATCAAAGCGCTGGAAAGCGGTGATTAGCCCCGACAGTTGTTTCGAGAGCCGAGTCCACTCCGAGTCGTTCAAAACAAATGCTGTCTTCGCGAAACGCCGAGATAAAAGCGCCGGCTAGTGGCTTTTTATTTTCAACTTTTTTCCGACGCGCTGCCTTTCTGCGAGTTTTTAACGGTTAATTTGTCATTAGCCCTACATCTGTCAGAGAGGAGCGTTCCGTCGTCACGTAAAATTAATTGCAATGCCGTATTCTATAAGTACGTTTTTTTTATTGCTTTTGCATTCTTTGCAATAATCATTCCGAGAAAGAAACACACTGAATTTTACATAGAAAAGTCCCGTGTCTCTCATCTCACTATGCATTTTACTCGCTGTGAATACGTATTTCTCTTAGTATGTTTTCTCTCGTAATGTACCAAAAAACAAATAGATTTTTCATATTGTAAAAATCATATGAAAATTTAATTTGTTTCTTGTTACATTACAGGCGAATACTCGCGGTCAGACCATCCTTTAAAGAAAGTTAATATTGTAAATCTGAGTAACTTAAATGTCTCTTACAAGACTTTGTAATAGATAAAACAAGTTATGCCTCGGAAGATTAGTCAAATTGACTTTCGTAAATAAGAGCGACAAAAGAAAATCAATGTTTAAGCGGCCGGTAATGGCACCGCGGCGTCATTAATGATTATAATGGGCAGGGAATTGTTTCTAGTGCGTAATGGCGGGAAGGTAGGGCGGGCCCGGAAATTGTCCTCTTGTCGGCCCGCAAGCATTAGGCCAGGACATTAGGCCAGGCGCCCGATGTGTGCGTGTATTTGTGACACGTGACACGGAGGTGAGCCCCCGAGATGTAATGTAAAGCGGACAATGAGTCAACAAAATTATGATGGATCCGTGTGAACGACGGACGGCCCATTAGCGCGATCGACGAATCTTGAAGCAATTTAGTTAAAGCACACTATGAATGTGCGTGAAGTTGGAAATCATAATTATCTAAACTAAGCTCCCAATAAAAACTAAAGTACGAAAATAAAAAAGAAACTTTTTTTTTTGTGAATTTCATAAAAACGGATGCAAAATACTTTTAACTTCTCGACACATGAATGTATGAAAATGATGTGGGTAATTAAATGCAGTATTTTAAGAATCACACTATAAACTACTTGTTTTTCAATACACATAGTTGCTCAATCGCGCCGCCGCGCCGGCGCGACGTGACGTCACAGGGCATCAGTTTTTTCTATGGAGCATTTTAGTTACAGAGTAATCAAGTCTTTTGATTCCCTTTTTTAAAATATCTCGTGATCTAATTCCAGTGGTCAGTACGGGACATACGATTCGCATAAAAAAACATTCACGTGTGTTTTTAACACGCTTTTATTAATTTCACTTGTAACTAAGTTATTTAGTTAAAATATTAGTTTGTAACTAACAATGTAATCAAATCTTGAAACTATATTTTAACCTACTTCTAGTGTCCAGAAAAAAAAGTTGTCAAAATCTTATTGTTGCATATTCCCTATTATGATGGACACGCGTGTGAGCGACGCTGTGGCTGGCCCATTAGCGCGATGGACGAATCTTGAAGCAATTTGGTTTGAGCACATAATTGCGAGAACAAGTCGAACCTAATTGATGTCCGGGGTCCGAGTTCAAGTTGCCGTTAGCGACTCTATCGGACAGGTTCTGGTATCGTGGGACTCGGGCCAATATGGCAGGTTGCTTTTATTGCGTTGCTAATCGTGTTTTATTTATCTCGGCATAGATAACGTAAAGATTAATTCATGCAGAACTAATAACATGACATTAAAGGAAGATTAAAATGATAGGATCGTTTAAATACAATCTACAAGAAATAGACCCGATACGATGATCAATTAAGCTTTGAATTTCGAATCATGACTTTTATGTAATGACAATTTTATAATTAGTTTTCCAATTATACTGTATTAGTGGGGACACTGCTAGGAAATGACATGGATATAATCATTCACAATCCATTAGGTACAGGACTCGGTTTGGCAACTATTAATTCAATTAACGCCCTCTCGGTGTCGTGCATACTAAACCAGAGCAGTCGAGGAAGATACCTGCCACATGTCATCAATTAAAACGTCAATTAAACTCACCTATGGATGGAAATTCCATATTCAATTAATAAACTCATCCGGATTGAAGTGCCATAAATTTAAATCATAATATAATTCATTCTAAAATACATTAAAAACATCGCTTCCAATCAACACTCGATTGCCTTGAAATTGGACCCCATAAAGATAACCCACCATTCACAACAAAATAATGAATCGGTGATGATATGAATACGGAATAGAATGCATCCAACCTCACGGTCGCAGCCGTTAAAAGAATGATAGCAAAAGTTTATTTCGTCAACAACTCACGCGCGTGATATATGCCCGGCTCGTAACTCACAGTTTACACAGCTCCCCATGTAATTTGACTACGGTGAAAGCACATTTTAAGGAAACAATAAACACCAAAAAACAATAAAGAACAAATTAAAGTCAGACACAGAAGCGGCGGGTCGGTACATTGCGTCGTTTATAAAAATATTGCCGGGTATCACGCCACCGGGGCGAGGGGTCGAAGCTACCTGCCAGTGCATGTGGTATCGTGTGGCGTTCGGGCCGTCAAGTCTTCGGATCGCGAGGCGCGCTAGAATAACGAGGGCGGAGGTCAGATTTGCGGGTCCGTGGTATCGGTCAGTGACCGCGGAGCGCACCGAGCGGACCTCGTCGGTGGAGGCGTCGTGAGGAATGACCGCGCGAGTACGACGCGGCACGGAACACGCGCGGACCGGGCGCCCTCCGCAGGCGGTTTGATGCCCTCCGCGCGACGCCGATGCGCGCGCAATCTACGCGACAGGATAATGCCGCCCTATCCTATGTCGAGCTATCGAGTTATCCACCATCCACCGTCCAGCTTAACTCTGTCAACTGGCCCGATGGACGTATAAAAGCTTCTACACACTTTACTTGAGATCCTTCTGCCGTTTTATTCCAGAATAAACCGCATGTTTTATCTTATGCTGTTCCAATCGATTCGCAACTCATAGCACGAACATTACACCCACATCTATGTGTGTCTTGAAGACTATGTATAATTTTTTATTTCAAGATTGTAGATAAATCTTAATCGACAAACGACATCCCTAAACGGATTATGATTGGAGCATGCGTGGTAGGAGGGTTGAGGGTGGAAGCGGACGGGGGCAGTCGGCGGGGAGGGGGGGTCGTGTCACCCGCGGCGGCGCGACGCTACGCCGACGTGATCTTGACACGACGTGTGCACGCTGCAGGACGCCGACGCTGCTCCAGTGACGGCTCAAGGGTGCAACTGGAGATACAGCTGATCTCATTAAAATGCTACTACGGCACTACAGCGTAGCCATGGCCTGATTGCAAAGGCATCTCTGATTAAGGGAATAACTTGAAGAGTGCTCGTAAACAAAACTCAAATTGGCCTTACACAGAGATGAATATTAAGGATTAGTCGATACCGCAAGGTCGGATTGCTTTGGCTCTAGAGGGTAATATTGCCTCAACCAAAAGAAAAACCTTCCAACCTCTTTAGCCAAACATTAGCAATTCGACGAGATAAAGTAACCCAATGAGTACCCAAAGCAACCTGACCTGAGGGTGCTCCCTCACCTCAAGAATTATATGAAAAGCGCATTTGTTATTTGTTACATTACAGGCGAATGCTCGCGGCGAGGCCGCACATTAACGTTTTATTAGCTCTAACGTCAACAAAAGTCAACCAATTAAACTTTCTTTGAATCTTTAATTCAAACTATAAGCATTAAAAACAAAATTTAATGTTGATTAAATGTTTTGTGGTGATACCACATTACAAGTACCATCCATATTATATACCTAAGTATTCAACCGTCTGTCTCTCAATTCAATAAAATAAAGAGGAGCCATGTTTGAACAACTAGTTAGTAACCTAGGCATGAATAATTTTCATTTTAATCAGATACCAGACGCAAACGTAATATGTATACTCGTAATCCAAGGAGTTAAGACTTCAAGAACTGTAATTAGAACGGCTAGCGGCTGTAACCTGAATACGACTTGAATAAGTACGTTTAATCTCGAAACTACTTCAAGTATTCATAATGATTTATGAAAGAGTTATGAAAAGTCTTCGCTGAATCACTTCTTAGGCCTTATAAGCGTACCGCGAATTTCATTTTCGATTACTTTTTCCTTGTTTCCCAAGTTAATTTAATTGTTGCGGTTTGACCTAGGTGACCTAGATAAATAAGAGGAGTCAGTAAAAAAACATGATAAACAAATTTCATTATCAACACATACTTTATTGTTGATAGATAAAAATTTGATTAAATGATCATTGCTCTGCATACAAAATTGCAATATAATGTAGTCAATCGGAGAGATTTAAACATATCTTGCGAAATTTCAAAAACTCGCATGTACCGATCATAAAACTACCTAAATAAAATTTTAAAATATTCCAACGGAACGGCGCAAGAATTACATACATTTCTCTTCGATTTGCATCACAGAGTCGCTATCATCGATAATGTCAAATATGTAATCTGAAAATCTCCGCGTCAGCTTCCCCATATCGTTCTGAGGCTTGAAGGCTTAGCGCCTTACAGTAAAACGAACAAACGGACAGTCGAGACGTGTGGATACGAGACTCTTGGCGCGTGACTCTCGTTCACGCTCGATCGACTTTTAGCTATGCCGTCTATCTCCCGGACAATCTATGAACATTGTGATCTCCAACATTCAAATTCCTCGTTGCATCAGGTGTCGACGTACCGACGCGTGGTAAAAAATGAGCCCAATGTTTGTCAAAAACCAGCTTCTGAGTTTTATTTGTATCGGACGCGATCACAAAAAAAAGGTCGGACAAAAGCTTGTCACGTGTTTAATTAAAAGCGTAATTTTAGACGGCGTTGTAAATTTTGAAAGCGTCGTTCAAATAATATTAATGTTATCTTGTATAATATTGTGGTATATATTCATGGTTAAATTATTGGAGCTCGGCAGGGCTTCGCTCGCGCTCACCGCGCGCCGCGCCCTCGCGAGTCGCGGTAAAGGGTTTTGTTTTCTTTATAAACAAGCGCGAAGGTGCTGCTAACGACCCCACGAACAAATACGAAATTCGATCTTCTATTACGCATACAAATGGCTCCCTCGCCGCCGCCTCTGTAGCGTGAACGCATTGTCTTCGTTTCAATCCGATTGCAGCGTGCCCTCCAACAACCAACTACACTTCAACTATGTCAATATCTATTAATTTATTCTAACCACATCTCCTGTTTTTGACAGCCAGCCATTCTGTCATAATGTCGTTAATTAAAATCAGTAATCGCTTTCGCCGTTCTGTCTTACAGTATTATTGAATTCTCATAAAAGAAAGTTAATGAAGAAGATCAATTTCTTTCGAGAATTTCAATAGGCCCTATCGCTTTGATCTAGGCGACTTTGCCGTTGAAAGCCTTGTTTTAAGTAAAATTCTGGCGATGATGTTAAAATATACTGTTCAAAGCAAGTCCCTCCAATTTCGCAACGAAAGAATATTTTAATAACGTATATATCCTCACAGTATCTAATCAAGTACTCAATTATAAAATATCAAGCAAGCCTGCACATTCCTCGATAAACAAACAGAATTCGATTAAATTTGATCCGACGTTCGCTTCCATCAGGTAACCAATAAATTTGTGCACCGGCCAAACATGGAATAAAAAAGACGTCCGTGGAAAGAGTGGAGGAGGGACGTAAATCGAAGCATTTCTATTGAGGGGCATGACGTCGCATAAACGTCGTGCACGAACGTTGTTTGTCACCGCGGTCGGGCCCGCCGCGACCAGCCGCGCCTCCGATCGCTAGATAATGCCACAAAAGGGATGACCGAGCGATATATCTAATACTGAAATTCGTACATTTATTCAGTAATTCCTTTCATTGGGATCTTCTCGAAGGTCAAAGCTGTAAGTAGATGAAAGACGCTTTCGCTACCGGTACCTACATACATATCGGTGTGTATTGAAGGTTTATGGTCAACTGTGAAGTTATCTTGCTAGCATTGCACACTATCATAATATGTAACGCCCTTATTGTAAAGAAAATTCTTCCCACTGATTTGTGATGCGTGTCCAGCGCTTTTCTTTGGTTTATTGAGTACCGAAATCCATGTAACCTAGTATTGAAGGTTAAGGGTCAAGGTGTGCAGTTATTTTGCTAGCATGGCATACAATCCTGTGTAACATACTCTGTATTGTAAACAAAGTTTGTCCCATTAATTTACTTGCGTGGGCAAAGTTTTTCTAGCACTTTTCTTAGCCGTATGCATAAAATGTAGCTTACTAATTGTAGGCATAAATCAGAATAAAGTTTGGTCGCAAACCAAAGTGGTCAAAAATCGTAGACGATTCAGTTACGGAGTGACTTGTCGTATACGTACCGTATTCACCACAAGCACCACAAGCTCTCCAAATGAAAAAGACGTATCGAGAACATCATGCGTCTTTGTTTTGTGCGTTTCGTTTTGGAGCAGCAGTATGGTCGACCCTTTAACGAGCAAAAGTTCAGCTCTGTCAAAAACCGAATACCACAGTCCAATGCAAAAAGTACATAATGTAGGTATTTGTAAAGTCGGTAAATGATTCGCTAGTCCGTAGCCCGCTTAGCCGCAGTGTCGCATCTAGATTTAATCTGCGAGTCAACCAGTGACCTCCGTAATTGCTAGGGAATGCTTCCAAATTGTATTTTTTCGCTGTAGAGCTGCGCTCGCTCCGGTATTTTTAAAGGAAATTCGAATTGAAGACTGCGAAGACTTAACTTTTAAACCTTTATTATATTGAATTTAATGTGAAAACTTAAGATGTTTCAAGTGTTCGTTTTAAAATTGAACTACGGCTAAGGAAACATAAAAACTGTGATTCAGTACTACATTATGCACAATAAATGTTATTAGGTGATAATATTATTAGTTAGATTAATAACAAATGAAGTTTATAACAAATTACTTACCTACATTAGCGTTCTCCCGTGTTGGCAATCCGCTATTCTATTATTTTATTTACACTAAATATTAAGAAATGTGTAAAATGTCGGAATCAAGTTTCGACTAAGTTAATAACTACGAGTAGTTGACCACTTGTACACTTGTGCAATCCAAAGTCCAAACATAGTCCTAAATCGTTTTTGACCTGAGTCATTGTTTTATATGGGAATGCATGATATGCTCTTCGGTACATCTTATACCATGTCCCACACAATAACTAACAAAGCAAAGCCGATTGATAAGTGATCTTAACTATTCAGTAGCCTGGCGGGAATTGTTCCAATAAAAAACCTAATCCCAACTCAAACAGATTACATCAAAATGGATCTATGTACGCACAAAGAATTCGAAACACTGCTTGTCTTTTGTAAGCCGATATTTTGCTGATGCTGTTTTGTTAAATTGTGAATAGACTTAGTCGTAATTCAAAGAACATGTTTCATTTGGTGCAGTTGAAACATGATTCGAGCAAGTTTAAAACTTTAATTGGAATTAATTCGGGTGTTATATTGGAAACAGATTTTGTGACAACAGTAATAAAAGGTTACTTTGTTTCACATTTAAGTGGAAAATATTTTACCTACATAGGTAGGTAAAATATTTTCCACTTATATGTCACCTATAGACACCTATGGGCACCTATAGAGGTATGCTTTATATTCTTATAACATACTAGCTGCGCCGCGCGGTGTTACCTGCTCATCCTACGGGCACACTTAATTTTTTCAGGATAAAAATAAGCCTACGTGTTAATACAGGGTGTCAGCTACCTTCACACCAAAATGTATCAAAATTGGTCCAGCCGTTCGAGCCTGAAGAAGTAACAAACATACACATAAACACACTCACAAACTTTCGCCTTTATAATTTAGTGTGATTCATCTGTTGCAGTACGCGGTCCTTTAAACAGTTCGGGGTGTTGAATGCATCCAGAATTTTACTCTTGAATGTGAAGCGCTTTAAGGCTTACATAATCAAGAATAATTATGTTTACAAATTTACATAGGGATACTTTTACTTAGAAATGATTATTTTGTAATGAAAGTTTAACAAGGCGTACATTATGCGACACTGCGGGTCAGGCGGCGGAGTGCGCGTTGGTGTACGATTTATGATCCGCGTGACTATTGTGTCGACTCTGATTGCTCCTCATGGAGATTCGGCCTAGCACGACGTACATGCTCCGTTTACGTACACAAACGGGTTGTATGGACGTAAAACTTTTATGCCCCCGCCGCGTTTTACAGCGGGCCTTTTATTATTTAGTGAAAGGAGCGACGGTGATGTCATAAATCTCTGCTCCTGCTGAACTTTCGCCTCTTATCTCGGCAAAGAAATTATGGAACTTTCTGGCTTCCTCTAGACAAAGTGTTTGGCTTTTCGGGATCGCGGGTCACTAAAAGCTTTTAAGTTTACACAAATTAATGAGCGATTTTGGCGCCGCGAATGATTGAAATTACACGGACGTCGTGATCATTATATAAATTTAATTAAACAGGCAACGTAGTTCATTAAATTGTGTACTTGTGCTGGCTTAGTGAATGACAAGTTGGTTCCATAAATTAAGTCTGTGAATTTGGGTATCCTACCCAAGAAGAAAATTTACGAATAAGTTTAGTCCCTTTGTGATAAATATTTTCACAACACAACTAAAGTTTGATAGTATATAAACATCTTTTGAAACGATTTGGCGTCGGTGATTTATAGCGAGTCCTTTTAAAACGGGTAACGATAATGATGTATAAATATTTGCAATATTATCGACTTTACTATCAGCAATTTAATATATTTCCGTGTCACGTGTCGATATCCAAAAACGATACATTCCAGACCGTGAGATTTTAAAAATCTATCGATAACACAAACACGATCCTACGCAAACATTAAAACATCGATTAAAGTTAATCGCATAAAAAGTACTAAGTAATAATCGATGTAATGCATTAATCTTGTGTTAACTAGGTTCTGTGTGGGCCCGCGACAGGCCCGCCGTAATTAAATTACGTTTAACGTCCGGAGTGGACGCTAAATCATTATCAGACATGAAATTGAACTCTCGAACAACGCGATATGATATGACGAAGGACTCCGTTAGTTTAATAGACCGGACGTTTGGTTTTGATCGAACTCTGGATTTATTTTAATTTTATAGGATAGTTTATTTTTTATGAAAACATAAATATGTATAATATACGAAATCAAAAAGCTCACTGCGTGAACGTATGTTCTTAGATTGGAGCTAAGGCATTCAGCCTTTAAAATGACTGCTATAGAAGTCGCTAGTAACGGAAGGTGCTAAAGGGGTATGAAAAATTCGACGAAGAGTGATTTTGTAGAAAAAAAGGAAATTTTACAGAGTTGGAATAATGGTGTAAATATTATAATAAACGACGATAAAGAATATCTGATGCGTTTTCCCTGCCCACATGTACGTGACGTCTAGTAGGCAGGTACCCATTACGCAAGCCAACTTAAGCTTACTTTGGGCCTGGATGGATTTGTGTTAACTTGTCCGACATTTTAATTAATTATTCAAGGAATCGAAAACATTCCTAATAATCGGTGCATCTCGTACATATAACTGCGACTATGACGACTTTGTCGCGCGACAAAAACCTATTGTCTATTGCATAGTACGTCTAGCATAACTCTTTGACGCGCGACGAATACTACCTGTCACTTTCCTTTCAATACCGTGCAAGCAAGACAGGAAGTGCTGACTCGCGCGACAAGCGAATTCGTGGCTAGATATGCTATAGGCCTTTTTTTTAAGAGGGGAAAATGCATTACGCATACCACCAGGGTGCGGGGATGGACCCCGGTAGTTATGTGGCACTCCCATGTGGGCTAAGTACCCACTAAAAACCCCTCAATTTGCCGCCTCTGTGTTCTAGTCGCGGTTAACGCTCTTCGCACACTACCGCGACAAGATAATGCTATCCCTGCTGGTGAAGCTCAGAAAGTCAAGTTGCGGCATGTTGTGCTAGTCTTTTGCTTTTGGGTGGATCAACTTTTTCTTGTTGTTAGGTCCCGTCACCTAGGAGACATAATGGTGATTAAACTTCTTAGAAAAATGTTGATAATTTATAATACATATTGGTATTTTCAAGAGATGTTCTAAATAAGAATGGGCGTATAACTGCTGCAATTACAACATTTTTGTTGACTATTGCCGCCGAAAATCGTAGTTTTAAAGAGTTACCCAGGGGACATCACAATGGCAACAAGCAACAGAAAAAAGTTGATTGACCCTTTTACCTTGCTAAAGCAATAATATTGTTCACTGTTCAGTAAACTAATAATTGAAATAAGCGATCCGGTGTTATCCGAAAACACATTATATCAGCTACAATGTCAAAAGTACCGTGATATTGTCCACGGTTCATGTCATGTGAATATATGTGGGCGTCAAATTAACATTAAAAGTAAAATCGTAAAATAATTTGAGCTTCATGAAGTCGACCCTTGATACGGCACGCCGGGCATAATTAACCAGATAACATAAAATTAACGAAGCCAACTCGTAAATATGTTCGCTTTATTATCTATAAATGTCACTAATTAATTAATTGAGTAATGATTAAGTGCCTTCTTGTGTGATGTAGGCCGATTTAGTCGTATCAATGGGCAGTTTATGCCGCACGGCTGCTTTACATCAATATCTAGTATGTGCTAGATCAAATTCACTACGAAATCGAATGACCATGAAGCGCGTCAGCTCCAAATAAGTTCTCGAATTTTATAAGTAACTTGCTTGGTTTTAAATCGATATCTAACCGATATCTGAAATGTACCTGCTAGGTTTTGAGAAAACTTGTGTACCTACTATAATATTGGGAACTACGGTTTCACTCACGGATATCGGTGCCCTTACCATGAGTTTACAGTGACAGTACTCGCTAGCGAATGCGTAAAGGATTTGTATGGGGAATTGTAGTTCTGCAAAGTAACCGCTAGGGGCGCTGTACTATTCTCCATTCAAATCTTTTACGCTGTCACTAGCGAGTACGGTCACGTTAACTCATAGTAAGGGTACTGTCTGTCTGTGTACGTTGTTTGCGCGTTTACCGCGGAGCGACATCGACTGTGAGCATCGAGGTTACTAAAGATAATCTTCATATTATGAGTTAAAAACAGGTTGGGCCGTTCCTGGCACTTAACCGTGTATAAAATTGACGTTTTAAAAATTGCTTCCAAAAAATTGTCAGTTACTAGGTTTTGATATGGGACAGCCGTGCGGTTTATGCGTAACTTGGTTGTCGGCGCGTCTGGCGCGTAAACCCGCCTTACGGTCTTATGATCAACTTAACTGCTGGATTTTTATGCTTCTGCTTGATTAATCGTATTTCGGTAATTAAAGGCTATCTCCCAATTTAAGGATGACCGATAACGCTAATTTTTAATTTATGGACTACACAAAGATATCACAAAAAGTTAACTGATGGGGTAAATTCAATGTTTCAAGTGATATACTTATACCTATTTGTAATATCACCACGATTATATTTAACGGTGCGCCTTATTTGGCTCGAAAAGCAAAAATTTAGTTACAGCGCCTGTTACCTACCTCTATTGTAATGTTAAGTTTTTTCTGTTTCTATTTCTTTAGTCTTATGGTGGCCATAATGAGTATGAGTATTCTATCTATCTCTATAGGTATGTCCTACTGTACCTACTGAATTAGACCGAAAAACTATTGAGTTGTGAAAAAGCTTTTGCAAAGCTTTTACTTTTGGGAGAACTCAACACCAAGAACATAAAATACCAAGTTGCAAGCAAATTATCCAAGAGCAGAAAGTTAGCTAGAAATGATAACATTGTAGCTGTAGTCTGTCGTTAAGCAGTCGAGAGGTTCTATAATTATTTAACAGTGGGGATCTGCAGCGGCGTTAGTAAATCTCAGCTGGTTGTGACGGCACTTAATGCAGACTACCTAGACTCCCAGAGATAAGCCAACAAGCCTCTTTAGCTAAACAAGAGGCGGCCGAACAATAAAGGCGAGGTAAGTGTCGTGAAATATGGCAGAGACGAGGTGCGATAAGTCAGAGTTGGCTGGGCCGCTTCTTTTACCTTAATTAGCCATTCAATTCCCGTAATCTTGTTTACTCGTCAGGGCCCGCACGGCACTGCCCAGGTGCGATAATGGCCAAGCTATTTGCATGCCGATGCCGCCATGTTGTACCCCCATGCCCCATGCTCGGATCCGCTTGCTCTGCGTTGCGTTGCGACCCCCCGCTATTTTGGCCGGGCTTATTGGATCCGCTCGCGATTACTTTGTATTGATCCCGCCGTCCATTATCTACATTCGTTTATTTTGGTATCAAAGTAATGATACTGGCTGATCCGCAAATCCAATGGAGTACTATTTTGTACTGTTCGGGTTACTGATAGTTTCGCGTTGTGAAGCGGCGCCAGTGTTTTATAGACGATGTTAACATCCATTTAAATGCCATGGCGGAGCATAACAAATGTGGTGGTTTATTGTGTTGTATGGGCATAAGGGTCAGGACCAAAAAGTTGGATGAAATTAAGTCGTAGTTATCGAGGAATTAAAAACAATTGAGAAAGTTCCGTTGTGCGACAAAAAATAACGATACAATAAGGAACCTTAAAATAGAACATTAAGATACATTATTGAAAGAATGGAGACTTTGACACTAATATTATTGAGTTATTATTGAGTGAGTTAAGGGTGAATTAACGTTGCAAACTTTTTGGTCTTCACCCATAAATGTTTGACTTTATTTATTATTAATTTTGATTCCATTATAAATTAGACGGTAGACGTATGTTTGCAAAATAAAGTTAAATTCACGAGAAGTATCATGGAAATAAAATTAACATAAAGCCTAACATGTATCTACTTATTATTTTAAGCTTAACACAAACTTTTTCAATTAACAAAGGGCATCATACACGTGATTTTCATTAGTTTTATCAAATTATTCAGTAGGCGACAAATACTTGTTTGTGTAATAAAAAAGTTTCAGACTGGCTCGGCATTTTACGACAATTCGTTTGTAATTAAATTATAACGATGTATTACACCATTTAGGTGAATAATTAGAGAAGTTTGACTTAAGATTCTCTGCGACGGCGTCTATTCTTATTTTAATTGGAGAATCGTTTTATGATTGTTAGCCGAGTGAAAGCTTTATATCTAAGAAATTAAGCACCTAAAGCCTTCTTGAACGAAGTTTTTAAAGTAATGTTTTTCTTGCCGAGTGATTAATGTGCTCCAGTAAATAAATTAACTTGAGATTTAATTAAGTTGCTGGTTATGGAAATTAGAAAATTAGCGAGCGCGTATACGTCGTGTAGGTACACAGACGCACGGGTGTCGGTCGCAGCCGCGGGCGCAGCCGGTTATCCTTGCGGGAAGTTTAAAAGAGACCCCGTACTAGTGTCTTTTGTTCGGCGGCGTCCTGCCAGCAGCGTCAGCGACTCAGCGTACAGCAGCAGCGATGCAATGCCGGCGCTACGTCAGCGCTCCTGTATCGTGATGCCAGCGACGTCTACTGAGCTTCAACGTCTCACCCAGCGCCCTTACGCTGCATGTCCACTGAAGCGTAACAGAGTGAAAAGAAGGGCATTAAATTAATCTGAGGAATGTGATTGGTGGTTTTTACACAGTTCCGCTCCGGTGGACAGGCAGCCATATAGCGGCAATGCGACGACTCTAAAAGTCTTTTGATTAAAGATGTCGTGTTGTCGCTGTCTGCTGGGTGCTAGTGACACGCTAACGCTCGATAAACGCCACTAGCGTCAAACCGACATTGCGTTGACGCTGCGTCAAAGTTGCGTCATCGCTGTACGGGCGCTGGCAAGACGACGACGCTCTATACACGCTAGCGTGGGGTATCTCTAATACAAAGTCAGCCGATCGAGAGGCTAATCGTAATCTCGAACAGTAAATTGAAGGCGATCCGTGCAACGCGCCATGCCGGCACATCTTCTATAAATACATTACCGAACACGCTTTATTACTCCACCATCTTCATCCAATCCTATTAAGCGTCTGCTCGCGAACAGCTTTCTTCGGCGTTCAGTTTTAGGATGGCCATTTTTTAAAATAGTATTAGGGTTCGATAATGGCTTTAACACGACGCCCCTGGCTAACGTCTATATTACGTCGTGGATTTGGCGGGCCCGGCGATATGCTAAACTCTGGTCCGCTGACGCTGCGTCTGGCCCGGCTTTCGATGAGATGCGATAATTTAACGACAACGCTTTCGAGATTTTCCTTCCTTCTTAGCAATTCCGCGGCGATATTGCTTCTTGATGCTGCGGATTCTGGATATCATAGAATTTAGACAGCTGTCGCTGAGACCGAGCGGCGATTCAGATTTATTTTACACTCCGCGCTACTCTAGTATTTATTGCGTTTACGTTTTAATAACAGCCGTTTCATTTCTACTCGCACGTAATCGCCGGTTTAAATTTAGATAAATGTGACATTTGGTTGCGTTTCTCCGCTGTTGGAAGAAAAGTTACAGCAATTCATTAGTTGTAAACTGACGCCGTCCATTGTTATGGTATTTTAAATAGCGGTGACGAACGTCGACACACCAGACAATTTACTAACAGGAATAGGGTGGGCGTGATTTATAGAATGGAATAACTTGCGAAATCGGGGCAATTTAAATCCGCAACGCACATTACGCTAATTACCTGCCTCCCTCTAATCTGTGCATATCAGCGGACCTGTATAATTAGGGGCAACAGCACAATGTGTGGTACACAATATGTCTGCACAAACCATATGTCTATTTAATTTGACCCCCGATTCAAGATGGCGGACAACCCTCGGTGTCGATTCGACAAATGCCTGCGGTTTGCACCCGTCAACTAATTGACGTGTTTTTAAGAAACACGGCATCTCGTATTAACATTCCAGTGGCTTAGCATGCATACGTTATACGTAGTATAGAATTCCTCAATTCGACGTAGGTACCTACATATGATATTGACATCTATCCGATATCGCGGTACAATACTTCTCTTCGACAGTTGCCATGACATTTTGTTTCTCATTGAGATCAGTATAAATTCAAAATGGCAAGTCATATCGCTAAAGTAGAAATGACAGGACCGAGAAATAAGTCTGTCTGTCACTTAATGCCGGTTGAATAGCTAAAAACTGATAAATTCCGACATAAATAAAATATATAAAATAAAATAAAAAAACCTTTTATTTCTAGCAACGTACAAGTTTACAGTTTTAAGTATACATTTTTCATGCATTATTTGAAAGATATTGAGAAAGAATAAATTATTATTAAGTTAACGACATTTCAAATTTATATATTATGCAAGAACCCCACTTATTTGCGGGTGAAGGCCTCCTCCAGAGATGCCCAATACTCTCTATCCTGGGCTTCTTTTATCCATTTTTTTTTGCATAAATTTCCGACATAATGCCGTGACAAAACCTAGACGAGAAAGTCAATTGAAGATATGGCAAGGTTCCTTAGAATTAGCGCCCAACCAAAATAAATCTCGCACCTTACCATTTATTATTCAGGTTCAACATTTTAGGGTCTAGAAGTTAAGCACTTTACAAATGCCACAGGGGCAACATTTATATATCATGCCTGAGGTTAAGGATCAAAGAACCTTTTTCTCGTGTCGACCTTTTAAAGATTGGTCAATGTGAATAATGAGATTGGTATAAATGGCTCTCTTGGATTAAGATATCCCGTTTAATCTAGATAAAGATCTAGACGAATAAATACGTTTCTTGTACTACTATAACTTACTAGTGTAATTCCAGTAGATCCATGAAGGTCGAGTTTATCACACGATAGATAAATGATAAGCGTCTGGTACTTTCTGATACGTAAATATGTGAGTGCGGAAATGACGGAGGCTTTTATCTTGCGTGATAATTAAATACTACCAATCATAGATCACGAGATTTGAGAACCACAGTTACCGAGGGGTTTGTTTCAAGCCCCGTACTTAAAGCAAACCGACCCTTTATGCCTTGATCACACGTACCGAGTAAACGGGCGAGACAGTGCTCTCGGCCGAGTACTCGGTGCGTATAAACATAGCGCCGAGTGCTTGGCCGAGCGCTCGGCCTAACAAAGCGGCGAGACAGTAGCTCGGCTCCTGTTCTATCGACTAGGCCGAGTGTCCACCCTCCCGCCTCCCCGCACTGTCTCGCTCGCTCACTCGGCCGGTCTGAACGTGCACTGTCTGCCACTCGGCGATTTCTTTACGATCCATCGTGTCCGAAAGTCTCAATGGAACTGAACTGACTGTGCTAATTTCAAAACATGTGTAAACAGCTACTCACTTATATCACTGTCTCGGCCGAGAAACATATTACTGTCTCGCCCGTTTACTCGGTACGTGTGATCAAGGCATTACAATTACGGAAAAAGTGGCGCAAATCTTGCAATGTTTTATAAATAAAATTACCTACTGCAAAACTCAAAGTTAAACCGTTCATAGAAATGCTTAAAGAAATCCTATTGTTAGTAAGTAGATGAACATAAAGAATGCATTCTTTTAACGTTTAATTGTTTAGATAAGGGTTTTACTGAAGAAGAAGCTTCGTTTGATGAAGCCCTCGCTAGCCACTTGTGTATCTATAAACATGATTCAAGTGGTTTTTCAGAACGTGAGTTAGACCATTAATTCTTGTTCTTTACGATCAGAGTTCGTGGAGATATGTAGTTGGTTTAGCTAAGTATTTTTAGTTTCATAGAAAAAATTGCAAAGCGTAATATTTACTTATAAACGAGTTGTCCTGACGTTCACGGGTGAAAACCAAAAAGTTTGCTGCCTTAACTCATTTAATTAATTTTTGTAGCACAACTCAACTTTTTCCGATAGCTTTTTTTCTAAGGCTAACTAAAAAGTTCCGTTGTGCGACAAAATTAACGACATAATAATAATGAACCTCAAAACAGTCCCTGAAGGTACATTATTCGATGGTTAATTTGCCGTCGTACAATGGAAAAATTGATACAAATTTTAATTAAATGAGTTAAGGTAGCAAACTTTTTGGTCTTCACCCTCATCTGTCCGTCCGTCTGCTTATTGGCTGTCTATCTTTCGACGTATCTTCTTAACGTCTGTAGCTGAAAGTACAAAAATAACATTTTCAATAGTCTGTCAACTGACTGGCACAAATATATTTAATAAGTTGAAGATATAGGTAGGGTAATTACGGGCAACAACATACATGAAGTATGTTTAGAATCTGATTTTGGGTGGCAAAAGAAACATGCTGAATAGGCATGTTCTGTCATTCTGTTGTCTTAAAATATATCCGTTTTATTTTAAAACCTCATTGTAAACAAAATGACGTACCTGTCCTCGTTAATTCTATGTATAACAAGCTACCAGTAATACACTGTAATCTATGCCAGTAATCACATAATTATAGCCCGTAAAGTGATATTATTAATAAATAATATTACTTGCTGTAAGCCATATTGTACGTATTGGAAATAGATTTTCTTTTCGTTGACATGTATTTGTATAAGTTTATTTCTGTACTATTTAATAAATTAGTCAAGCCGTTCCTGACAATTTCACGTGAGTGTAAACCGTAGTACCGTACCATAATTAAATATGTCTCACGAAAGTTTTAAAAACGTTATTAAGTAATTAAATTTTTGTGGTATTTTGACGCCTTTGATTTGTGCAAAAATTTTACAGCAAAAGTACAAAAACATTTTGAGACTAGTCGGTAATTTAATACTAACACGTCTCTTCGAGAAACCAGGGTGGTGTACGCAAACCGGTTAAATCACACGAGCTCGCATTTAAGTGGCTTGTTTCAGCATTATTCACTTATTTTATTAATAAACTATGGTCGACATAAATACCTACTGGTGGGCTCAAATTGCGACTTAGGTTGTCATTATAGTTTGAACTTAAAATTATGTCTTAAATGCAAAGATATCACTGCCTTAACTTATAAGACCATAAAATGTAGTCTATATTCACCAAATAACAAAAAAATATTTATGACTGAGAATATGTTTAATGTTTGGACGTTTGTAACCCTATATTATTAGGTAAATTTTTGTATTTACATAAACTTGGTACACAGATTGGAATAGAGCAGGGATTCCCAAACTTTCAGTGTGGCACTTACTTACTGGTATAGGTATTATTTTGTCGCGGCAGGCCCTAATAGGATACAATGATTCTCAGTTAACATTTCAGAGGAAAGTAAACAGGAGCGCTTCATCATGCCCTTCTTTTGCGCCGTAGATAGGATAGCTACGGCGCACATTTTGAGAATCTCTGGATGAAGGTACACGATACTACATATAAATATTTTAAAACGGCTTAGTTATCTACATAATATAGTTCAACGCTTACGGAGGAAAATACTGTTATGAAAGTCGTTTCATTTATTTAAAAAGATTACAATATTCACTTTATTAATATCCACAACGTCTGAAAGTAAATAAATATTGACCGGTAGGACAGAACTAAAGTGTAACTAGCAATCAACGCGATATGTGACAAAGACAATGGTGCAGACAATCTAACCAAGTCTAGGAATGGCTTAATATTCAGGCACAACTGTAATAAGCGCCTAAATATAAATATTCGCCGCCCCCTTTGGGCAGTCTGCCTAAAGGTTAGCCGTACCTGCAGCTATGTACGATGAGATTGGGATCAGACGGTTTACCATTGTTTTATAGACAAACATTTCATCAAATCTTCATTTAATCGAAAGTATTTTTATCTGAAACCATAAAATACTTTGGAATAACTGACTAACCTGACCTAGTGATCTACGAGTACAATTGACATTTTCAAGATTTCTGAAAAAAAAAAATATAACTTACACGGGGTTATAGAATCTACATTGGTATGGCGACTAATTCTTCGTTTGCATATTGCATGTTTGTATTTAGTTAAGTTGTTAGTAAGTAAGAATCACTGTGCACAATAATTGTAGTGTCAGAACGCGACGCCAACAAACTGTTTCACAGTTTGGTGCACTTTAAACACACTGTTAAGTATGTGCTAATATTAATAAAAAAAAAACGGTATATGATTATAGTGAAAATAAATTGTATCATTGAAACCACTAAACACATTTAAAAATACGCGGAACTAAATATACTACTACCAAGTTTTGAACATCATATTATTTTTAATTGTACAAAAACTAAAAAGAAGACGTGTTTTGACTCCTGATTTTTATGACGTCGCAAGCTTCATAGAAACTTCATACTAACAGATCGTTAGCGATCGTAGCTGATTTGAGCTGTCATCAAATACCGTATTGTCTATGTCTATGACCTACCTACCGTATTGAAATGAAAATTGGATGCAATGAAGCATTCGGTAAAGTGTTTGTCTATATAAGAAGAGGATCCCGGATCAGACAGCCTAGTGGTTGCCTGGAGATCTGATCGGCAGCCTTACATGTTACATGATATGTATAATTATTGTACGATGCGATTATATATTTCACCCGTGTATTTTCTGAAGAAAAAGTGACCTTGCAGGCATCCTGCGATTATATATTTCAGGGTCAGGCTTTTGCCAGTGGAGTAATTTCCAGATTTATCTACATTCCACTTTTTTATCATACACGTCTGGAACGCTGACGTCGTAAAATCTATTTTGCCTTTTCCAGGTTTTGATTTCATAAAGCTATTTTCGAAAGTTTGCGGTGCATTCAGCTACGCCATTGGATATTATAAGATGGTGTTAATTAATATAATACAAACTTAAACACAAAAAAAGTTGTGTGTAAGAATTCGCGAAAAGTGATAAGTTCATCTGTTGTTTCTCTCTTCTTACTTCTTTAATATGTTTTCGTGTACCTACTATGCTTGGTTTTGGGTTCTGTGTAATAAAAAATCTTCAAACCAACAGCAGTTATAATCAATAAAGCTCATGATAATAAGCTGCCAAAAAACATTCGATTTTATAATGTTATTGGGCCGTGAGTAAATTACCTGCCTACTGAAAGCACATCAAAATTGACAACATTTGCAACTTTACGTAAATGGTGAATATATTCCCACATTCCCCAAAAATTTACAACCTGATGTAATTTGTCGTACCCACCTAAATACACTGACAAACTAAACGGTCGCAGGTAACTTGGTAAATAAACTTGCGACTAAGACCGTACGTCCCGGAGTTCTTAAAACGACGAGAGAATATTTAACGACTTTTTCATGAACATAAAGATACTACTTTAAATAACCGTAGGTATTTTGAGTTTGTCTATAAAAGTCTTCTTTAGGCCATAGACTGAGTTTATTGCATTATTAGTATGTCGTCGAGACGTCGGTTATGACTATTTAACGGCTATTTAAATCATTTTCTAAGAAAAGCACGATGTTTGTGGCGGGGGGATCTGTTGAAAGGTAACTTGATGTTATATCTATTGCAGCGTGAACGAGCATGATGTTTTTGCGCGGAGTGCAATAAAGTCTATATTCATATTAAGAGCGGTAGGCCGTCAATGGATGAGAATGACATTAAATTGGTTAAATTGCTTTGCCGAGCTTTGTTCAGCAAGTCCCCTGGGATGTCCACTCGTCCGTCGCGACGGCCGGCCTGCTGTGCCGTCGATCGATTCATGGCGTACCTACTCTTCCCCCTCGGCCATCACAGAGGTGTTTCCGACTTGCGGTATTCGCTACGTGTGTACTGACTTTTACGCACATGTGATATAACAATGGCACCGGCGTAAAACGTTTATCTGTTGCCTTTATAGGAAACTATTAAACCGAAGGTAAAGCTAACAATTGCTATTGAACCTTCGTAGCGCTTCAGTAATTTAGCTTCGGATACGTGTGGTGTGTCTATCAAATTGACGGATACAAGCAGGGCCGCAACCAATCAATCAGTTCGACGGAGCGTCGCGCGATAATTGAACTCTTCCCTCGAAGCAGAGCGATTCAATAGATAATTACAATCGCAAACCAAAAATTACACGCAGCATTTAACCGTAGGACCCTATTACGTTTCACAAAGCTGGGTCGGTCGCATTCGATCGGCGATCTTTGCTGGCCGGCGGATTAACTCGCAACGGCACACAATGAGGGCCTTGAGAGGACGAGTGGGGAGGGGATGTATTAATAATGGTCTACGTAGTGAATGGAGCACTTACACGGTCCGCCGGGACCTGAATGTGTGACTATCGCGTTAGAGCAAATCGAATCGGCGCGGCCGACCGCTCGCAGGCGCCGAATTTACCGTTTCACTGGAACTGGAAGAAATCCCGAAACAGGCTCCCCGTTAAAATGAAAATATTGTTCTCCCGAATCAAGCCGCTCACCGATGCGCTAACAATGCGACTATAATGCTCGCCTTCTCCGCCAAATCTGTGATAAGAAGGACTTCATATTTCCTCTTTTATCTCTGAATACAAACGGTACCCTCTAACCACACTACCCACTGGAAAAACCATAATATACCTACTACACAAAGTAACATTCGGACTATGATTAGTAACAATGTTCATTGTGTATGCAAACTACGACAATTTGCCGACATTCAAAGGACAATGATATCTATTAGGCGCATTGTGAACTTTGGACTTTAAAAACAGAAATTGTACATTGTTTTGTAGATACGTACCTAATTGAAAAATTCAGGAAAACGCTCGACTTCTATTCGGGTCAGGACCAAAAAGTTGGATGAAATTAAGTCGTAGTTAGCGAGGAATTAAAAACAATTGAGAAAGTTCCGTTGTGCGACAAAAAATAACGATACAATAAGGAACCTTAAAATAGAACATTAAGGTACATTATTGAAAGGTTAACTGTCGTCGCACAATGGAGACTTTGACACTAATATTATTGAGTTATTATTGAGTGAGTTAACGTTGCAAACTTTTTGGTCTTCACCCATTCTCTTGGGTGAATTTTCTTGAATTTCACCCTAGGAGTCACCTGTTTAAGAAATGTTTTTGCATCGCCATCGGTATAATATATGTGTGCGATACGAGCCCTAATTGACTTGAATACATGTTTTTAAAAATTCAATAATGTAGGCGGGTAATCAAATTTAAGTCGTAGGAATACAAGTTGAATATTTCAGGGCACATTAATTTTGCGTCAAGATATTCCAGTCACTTGGTTTTTTAGTACGTCGCTGTAATTTATAAAGGTAATTAATATTCTGCTAACTACTGATTGTAGGCAGTCATCATTATTCAAAGCAAAAAGTTTGATAAATGTAAGGTTCCTCAGGTACGTGAGCTGTCGCTTTCAATTCTATTTATTTTTCACGTAAAGTTCTTTTAGTAATGATATCATGATAAACATGAATATTTTTCTCAGACGTCGCCGTGAGTTTGAAGTTAAAATGGAAAGTCGACGTGGAAAGACGAGAAGTTCCATTGAAAGTCGATTTTTGAAGTTGTTCGTAGATGCGACGCGCACCTCCCGCTCAGTTCCGACGCCTTTTGCATATTACGTTTTTACATACCTACCTTGGTATTGTGATCCACAATTCATAGTCGATAATTTATTGATTTAATATATGCCAGTCCTTTGTACTATTACGCTACGTACTATAAGGTTATACACTACGTGAGCAAGGAAAATCTTTAGTGAGAAAAGGAAGAGTACGCTTGTAACAGTACTAAAAACTGATTTTTTTTTCGCATAGCTACTTTCCTGTACTAGGTACATCTGATGACGAAATTCTGGTATATTAGAATCGTTGAGCAAAACCTCTAGGTTAGGATTGGTAAACATTATAAAAGTACTAATCATTATTTATGATTATGTACAGTTTCAGAGAAACGAGCAGTCAGAAAAATATAATATTTGTAAATAAACATAAAATATACCTCTGTAAAGAGAAAAAAAACCGAGAATACAATTTCGTCTTGTTAAATTATTTATACATATCAAACAATGTTGGAACGAAGAAATAGGCACTGAGAATGAAGACAAACTGCGAACGCGGATACACTCGGCTGAGCGTTCGACAGCTAGCATCATGAAGACGTATTATGCTAACAGAAAATACCTAAAGCACAGCGCTATTTCCTTTGCAACACGACCCCCACAATCCACAATGAAGCTAGACAAAGTTTTTCTATTAAAACACGAAGAGAACACGTAGGTACTCCATGAATAGAATATGTACACAGTTTTCCATTTTGTACGTATCACGTGAAATGTTTGGGATTACTTAGACATGCTATTTAGGTAATTTATTTCTTTTATCTTAATTGTGAGCGTTTATCGGACTGATTTGAATTTCAGCATATCGGGTAATCAAATAAAAGAATTGGTATATATATATGACACTAGAAGGTGCCCGCGAACTTCGTCCGCGTTGAAGAAAAATTCATAACTCTTTTTACTTCTCCGTTAGTCAGGTAAAAAGTATCCCGTAATCATCTGGGGACGCGCAGCAATAATAGTTGAAATGGGTCCAGCCGTTTAGGTGTAATGTAAGGACACAGATTTCATTTGTAGAGGAGTGTTATTAGTTTAACATTTATGTATCTGTCAATTTGTATATCTGTGTGTCTGTCTATGGCATCGTAGCTCCCAAGCGGATGGACCGTTTTTTGTGTGCGATTTTTTTATCAAAAGACTTGTCCGTCGAAATGGTTCTTAGCTATCTTTGGTGGAAATACTGGAAATAGGAACAGTGGTTTTACTTAGTTTCCAAGATATTCAGCTTTAATTGGAACGAGTGAAGATCTCAGCCAATATTAAAGCTAAGAATTCCTTGTAAGTATGTTCAGTTTTAGTAGCTTTATCTATATCACTCATTGAACGATGACCAGCTACTAGCGGCGGGGTGTTAATTTTTTTAAATTTAGGTTATATAATATTTAATCTGATGTGGAACATATATATGGGTACGTAGTACGTACGTCTGATCCAAGTTTATGATGAAATTAAGTTTTCTTATTAGAGTGCTGCGATATTGTAGTGATTCTGTGGAAAATCGGCGTCGCGTATACCGATCCCTGACGTATTGGATGTAAAAATAAACGAAATTTGATTTTAAAAATTCATTGCTTCTCTCCGGAACTGATGTTAGTTCCGTATTCACGTATTATTTTATTTCCGACAATATTTTGTCCACTTTTCCGCATGTTGATATGATTTCAGCGTTTGCAGTTTAGTTTGTAAATATTATAAAGTTGCGGTATTGTTCATCAGAGCTATAGTAGCTGTAGGTTATTCTTCTTTACTTGTTTTATCGTGTAAATAACATCGATCGGGGTGAATTTTTATCAGGTAAATAGAAGCTTTGGTCACAGTACCTATAATAAAGAGTACTAACGTACAGTATGGATACTCCCTGCCTCCCCCCGAAAGTGCCGCCCACCCGCGCTCGGTTACCTCGCAGTTACCGGCTGGCAGGGACGCGACGACGCGGTGCGCAGAGCGGAGGCCACGTATAATATTCAAATATTAAACAAATACTTTTGTAATGGGCGTGTGTTGTGCTGTGTACGGTTGTTTAAGCTCTATAAACAACAAAAATAAAAGAAAGTTCTACAGATTGCCATTGGATGAATCAAGGCAAGTACATACCCAGTTATTTTCAAAGTGTTTTATGTTTTAGTAGAAAACCAACTTACAATAGGTACTTATGTTTAGTATTTGTTTTGCCCTATCCGTTTTCGACCTAAACCTATCAGATCACACTGAAAACAACACAATATATATATGAACAAAAAATCATGTTTTGAACTTACGTAATATTTTGGTGGCCTGAATTTCCTTACAAAATTTAGTTACTTCGTTTTACTGATTCAAAATAGGAAACTATTTGTATAAATCGAGCTTAGATACCCACCTTACAGCGTAATATGATTCTTATTTCTTCCTAATTCGCGCAATGAGTTTTTAGTCATTGAGGTTATCGAATTTGAACGCGGGCGGAATTAGAAATCGTAGTTTAACATTAGTTTAATTATATTATAAGCACACAAAATTAATTCGACGCCGCTATTACAAGGTCATCTCATATTGCTGCACATTGTGTTCCCGACTCGTGTCGTGCGTTCAAAATGGCGGCAACCCTAGCATGTCTTATCTCACTCACACAAGCATGGTACTCGTTCACCTACACGAGCTTAGACTGTGTGCGAAGCAACGCGTTTCTTTCATACATTTGATCGCCATTGTCCGAGGTGTGCTTTGGTTCTAAAACGCGTACTTTGAGGTTACAAGGTTATTTACTAGTAAGGATTTTAACATTTATAACATGACCCATAGGATTAGTAAAGTTAAACTATTGATGCAAAGATATCAAAGCTCAAAGAACAATCGAAATGAGTTACCTGGGGGACGAGACCGGGAATCGAACCCGGTACCTCTGGATTGCTGGTCCAGTGCGTTAACCACTTCGCTACCCGAACTCCAACCAACCTTTAGAATTTTTCCTTATGCTTCGTGTGTCGATCTTTGCATTGTTTATTTGAAAGGTTTTTACACCTTAGCGACCTCTATGTGAATACGTTAATATTCACATCTTACCGCACTACTTTACAGCAGTGAACGAGCAAGCGAGAGAGGGCGCTGTTATTTTTATAAATTTATAAAACATGTTATGTCAATTTTTTTTAATGTGGGTACACACCACGATTTTTATATTAAACTATTGATACAAAGAAAAATTTAAATGAGTTGCCTGGGGAACGAGATTAGTAAAGTTGTATGAGGCAAATATTTACGACAATTACGAAACTTTGAGTACCTACATTATTGCACTGTGAACTGTGTTCGAGAAATTTTCTATGAAGGCACTGGAAAAACATTATACCATACCAATTTTTGGGACACTTTTTTTCTGCAAATATACAAACTATTATGAGTAAGATGAACAAAAATATTTTTTTTTCTGAAGAAAAATGTAAATGTACACTTTTTTAAAACATGGTCTGATCCTCAATAAAAACATCCGTTACAGAACTGTCGTAAAATCAAAATTTTATTTCCACTAACCCACGCAACCTCAATCAATGACGATTAAGACATCGAACCAAAGTAAAAGTGTCCAAGCTTTCTGAAGCCGGCCAACTGCTGACCATATTACAGGCTTACACTTTTAAGGGCTCAGGATGTGTAGGTCATGGGCCAGATGCGAGTGTTTCCGCTTCCGAAGCGCTACTATGCGTTTGTGCAGCTGCTCATACAAGCGGGCAAAGTAAATGTTGAATTACGATACTCTTTAATTATGAGTATGCCGGTGACCACGTGTTTTGGGGGATCGAAATGATAGGGCAGGAGCGTAGCTGATTCGTGTAATTGAAGTTGTGGAGTTGGTTGTTTTTATGTAGGGAATAGTAAGTGGGTTAGCGGCTCAATAAAAATATAGTTTGTAAAGATATTTTTAGTCTCTTTATGTATGTAATCTTAATTTAGGATACTCAGAAAAAATGTATGCCGTTAAAATAGTTTGGTCTGTTAATTAGGTTATATAACGAGGTCTGAATATAGTTTACACGAAAAATATACTTATTTTGGTTTTTTTTTTCCTATCAACTAAACATTTGGTATAAGATACGTAATCATATGACAGTACTTGATTTATAGCTAATTTGTGTCTACATAATGTAGCTAGATATTTTTACGTAATCTGTGGTCAGAATTTATTAGCTAAGTTTTACGTCAAATCCTTCAATTCAGTAAACAAAATGTCCCACAAATTTTACACCACCAGTTTTGTACAAATATAATATATTCATGAACGTATATTTAATTAACTTATATAGGTATAAATACTATTTTGAGGTAATAGCATATAATTTATACCATTCTCTACTCCACCATTTGGGTCATCGTCATCACTAATAGCGGAAAGCAAATGCATTTGCATTAATACAAATCTTACTTCACAAGCTGCCAACATCTAACGGGATTTAATGTCAAATTTATTATTTTCAATATCCCGCACAGTATTTACGTGGACATCAAAAAGGCTAAAATAAACTTCATACGCCTTGGAAATAGACTGTCCCCACTTACAGTGAGAAGAATAAGAGCAAAATTTCCGCTGGCTATTGCAGTGGGTCCGTATGTGTATTGTTGCAATTTCAGAAATTCCCATTATCGCGGAGCGCGAAAAGGAGAGAAATAAGAAGCGGCGGACAATAGCAGTTATGGGCAGCGTAGCGCTTGCGGACTGGATTGCAGAGGGCCACGGCACAGGTGGCGGCGGAGGCGTTATATGCCCACACATGCAAAGATAGCTTAGCCTTCATCATCAATCCAAGATCAGAAAAGGGTAGAAATAAGTAGCGGCGGACAATAGCAGTTACGGGCAGTATAGCGCTTGCGGACCGGATTGCAGGATCACGGCAGAAGTGGCTGCGGGCGCATTATATGCCCACATCATCAGTCCAAGATCAGAAAAGGGTAGAAATAAGTAGCGACGGACAATAGCAGTTACGGGCAGCATAGCGCTTGCGGACCGGATTGCAGGATCACACATGCAAAGAATAAAGAATAGCCTTCATCATCAATCCAAGATCAGAAAAGGGTAGAAATAAGTAGCGACGGACAATAGCAGTTACGGGCAGCATAGCGCTTGCGGACCGGATTGCTGAGGACACGGCAGAGGTGGCTGTGGAAGCATTATATGCCCACACATGCAAAGACAGGTAAGCCTTCATCATAAGTCCAACATCAGAAAAGGATAGAAATAAGTAGCGGCGCATAATATCAATTATGAACAGCATAGCGCTAGCGGACCGGATTGCTGAGGACTACGGCAGATGTGGCTGTGGAAGCGTTATATGCCCACACATGCAAAGAAAGGTTAGTCTTCATCATCAGTCCAAGATCAGATAAGGATAGAAATAAGTGGCGGCGGATAATATCAGTTGCGGGCAGCATAGCGCTTGCGGACCGGATTGCAGGATCACACATGCAAAGAATAAAGAATAGCCTTCATCATCAATCCAAGATCAGAAAAGGGTAGAAATAAGTAGCGACGGACAATAGCAGTTACGGGCAGCATAGCGCTTGCGGACCGGATTGCTGAGGACACGGCAGAGGTGGCTGTGGAAGCATTATATGCCCACACATGCAAAGACAGGTAAGCCTTCATCATAAGTCCAACATCAGAAAAGGATAGAAATAAGTAGCGGCGCATAATATCAATTATGAACAGGATAGCGCTAGCGGACCGGATTGCTGAGGACTACGGCAGATGTGGCTGTGGAAGCGTTATATGCCCACACATGCAAAGAAAGGTTAGTCTTCATCATCAGTCCAAGATCAGATAAGGATAGAAATAAGTGGCGGCGGATAATATCAGTTGCGGGCAGCATAGCACTTGCGGGCCGGATTGCAGGACCACACATGCAAAGAATAAAGAATAGCCTTCATCATCAATCCAAGATCAGAAAAGGGTAGAAATAAGTAGCGGCGGACAATAGCAGTTACGGGCAGCATAGCGCTTGTGGACTGGATTGCTGAGGACTACGGCAGAGGTGGCTGTGGAAGCATTATATGCCCACACATGCAAAGACAGGTAAGCCTTCATCATAAGTCCAACATCAGAAAAGGATAGAAATAAGTAGCGGCGCATAATATCAATTATGAGCAGCATAGCGCTTGCGGACCGGATTGCAGAGGGCCACGGCAGAGGTGGCGGCGTTATATGCCCACACATGCAAAGAAAGATTAGCCTTCATCATCAGTCCAAGATCAGAAAAGGGTAGAAATAAGTAGCGGCGGATAATATCAGTTACGGGCAGCATAGCGCTTGCGGACCGGATTACAGAGGACCACGGCGCGTTCTTTAAAAGACACGTCTTCATCATCATCAGATCAGCAGGTATAAGTAAATTTTTAACGTCGATCTTAACCTGATGATGAAGCTAGAGATGAAGAATGCTAGCCTAGAACATGTATATTCATACTAAAGTATCTTAAATTCAAGCTACAGGTAATTAATGATATAAAAAAAATAAGCTAAAATAAAATAATGCACAGCATTAATTCTACGCTACTGAACGGTATGGGTTACTGGAAAACTAATTATCGTACAGTTTTGTTATTAGTACGAATCTCCCGAGGGTGACTAATCTAATTACGTATAAGTATAATTACTAAATTAAATATGAACCTAAAGTTGGCCGCGAGTCGAAATGGAGTTACCAAAGTCTATTTCAGCCAGTCGTTGGACATGCCTTTGCTAGTTATTTTCAGGTAGTTCCAGTTCTGATTCTGCATAAATAATCACCCACCAGAATAATACTGCGTTCTACATCATCACTACATAGTATAAAACAAAGTCGCTTTCTCTGTCCCTATGTCCCTTTGTATGCTTAAATCTTTAAAACTACGCAACGGATATTGATGCGGTCTTTTTTAATAGATAGAGTGATTCAAGAGGAATGTTTATATGTATAATACATGCATAATTTATCAGCATTGCACCCGTGCGAAGCCGGGGCGGGTCGCTAGTATTCTATATTTTAGAAGTTCCCGGTTTTCACTTTGAAGCCATCCATTCCATGAGTTGCTGATTCCGCGACAGGTGGGACTAGCCGACTGAAATTTTAGCCTACTAATTATAACGTTTGGCTTGTCAGTCGATCTTAATTTTCTGCCATTATTAGTTCACTCAAAAACTCCATCGCAAAATATAGACAAGAGCTTTTCCACCATATATTTTTCCCGCAACTGACAAACATTGACGAATAATGAGGTCGCATAAAGGCCTCATTTCCGGCTAGTGCCCACGCGATCAACTGACATAACACCTAGTAAACCACTATAGGTATCTGTTCTGTTACTATAGCAGCCATGTATAAAACTGAGTATATTACGTGAAATCCGAGCTTTGACGCCGTTGCCACAACATGTCCAATAGGGACTATGCATGAAGTTGGAAATTATAATTACTTATTGTTATTACACCAGTTCACAAAAAAATTATACAAATGCTAATGTCTACTTGAAAGCACTTAATTTAAAATAAAAATCGTTTCTTTACTTATATTTTTTGCAATACTGTCATTTCGACTTAATCGCGTTCAAAAAGTGCTATATAATTACCTCGCATTTCGAACGTGATGTTACGTTCATGGGTCTCGAAAGGACACAAGGAAGGGTCCCGTTTTGTTATAATAATGTGTGAAAATCGTGTAAGTTTAAATCAATATACCTTGTAAAATGACTGTTTTTCCAAGCTTTTCATGAAAATCTCATTTAATTGATATAATGTTTATTTTTGTTGCATATTCCCTATCATCCGCTTCCGTCTCTGGCTGACGCGGCTGTCTCCAAGCAACGGGCTCGCATGGCCGCGTCGCTTTATACTACAATCAGTCGTGTATCCCAGCTGAATGAGAGCCTTTGGACAATAATGAAGGCTTCATATTTTTATCCTTGGAGTAAATAATTAAATCATATTGTAACAAACAGCTTTAATATCTGTTATTATAGCAGCGATGTATAAAACGGTATTAATACGCGAAATCCAAGCACCCCCGGCAATCTCGACAGCTGTCTACCTACCATGGCCGCTCAATATCCTTGCCGTATGTTCATCTTGTCCGCATAATGCTCAATATCCATTGGGTCCCATTGCTTGTTAGAACAAAGCGAAGAGAATTCGATTATTGTATTAAGCGGTTTACACTATCCTGAAATTGTCAGGTACGGCGGAAAATCAGTGACAAAGTTACCGCGCGGCTGTACGGGTAGTAGTTCCTGATGAAAAGTTCCATACGAGTTCGAAACATGTCGCGCCGTTCCTAACAAATTCACGTGAGTGTAAACTGCTTTATACAATAAGTTATTAAATACTAGCTGTGCCCCGCGGTGTTACCCGCTCATCTCACGGGAACACTAAATTTATTCGGGATGAAAAGTATCCTATGTCCTTTCCCGGGTCTCAAACTATCTCCATACCAAATTTCATCTAAGTTGGTTCAGCGGTTTAAGCGTGAAGAGGTAACAGACAGACAGACAGACAGACAGACACACTTTCGCATTTATAATATTAGTATGGATGTCTCTCGAAGAGAATTCGGCCTTAAGAAAAGATCCCTACGATACTTTTAATCCGTGGAATCTATTCTTATGTCATATTGTGGCAAACAGCTATGTCTGTTACTATAGCAGCTATGTACATATAAAACTAAGTATTACGCGACATGCATCTTGCACGCTCAACACTCACGCTACATGTTCCCCAATTGTCCACCTAGTCCGCTTCCGCCTCTGACCGACGCGGCCGTCTCCAAGCAACGGGCTCGCATGGCCGCGTCCCTTTATACTACAATCAGTCGTGTATCACAACTGAATGAGAGCCTCTGGACAATAATTAAAGCTTCATACTTTTATCCGTGGGTATATTCTTATGTCATATTGTTTGCGATCGTCGTATTTCAGAGCAGATTTATAATTGTAATTTAAAATGAATTAAAAAAATCTGAATGGACATTTTACGTAGGTATGTACCTAAGATTTATTAAAGCAGAAGCATCTGTTAAATTATTAGTTTTTAAACCGTAAAGAGTAAAAGTGATTGAAAAATAATATAGACTGATGATGATGATGTTATTTTTGGTTTAGTGGTTTGGGCGTGCTTTGTACTCGTATCTTAAGTAGCTTGTGTCACGGTATCAGACTTCTATTCGACTAGATTCGCTAATAAGAGCTAACTACATTAGCCGAGTAAGGCGCTCTACGTGTCGCGCTTGCATTACTCCGCCGTGGCTGACGATGTGGTGGAGTACGTTTGCCGGAAGACTGGCTTCTCGCTGAGGGTGCACCAGCTGCAGTCCCGCCACTACGTGCACTAAAGCTCGTTTGTGGTGCGCGTGCCGCGGCCGCTGCAGGACACCCTCGCAAGTGTAGACTTCTGGCCGCAGGGTGTTGTGTTTTGGCAGTTCCGGGGCAATCTGCCGAATCTTGCGCCAGATCAGACGACGCAACGGAGCCACGCTGTTACGTCGCCTAAATCTAACTAGATTTAAGTTTTTTATTTATTTTATGTATGATTTTGTTTTGTCTGATTTTGTAGTTCACAGTGACTTAGTTTAATTACTGTAATACTGTGTAACTAATTTGAATAAATAAATAATAAATAAATAAATTAGTACCTACCTATTTAAACTATTACAAGCTGTAGCCCACTAAACTGTCTTATATTTCGTTCCAAATGACACTAATATTATAAAGGCGAAAGTTTGTGAGTCTGTATGTTTGTGAGTTCCACCTTTCGTTCCACACGTTCTTTCAAACAGCTGGATAAATGTTGATAAAAACGGTATGGAGGTAGCTGACGCCCTGGATTAACACGTAGACTTAGGCTACCTTTTATCTCATAAACCGAGGGTAACTACGTGGGGCGCAGTTAGTATATTATGTACATATAATGATATAATAACTTAAGGCTCCTCTACACAATGGGCCATCATGAGCCATGATAAGGGACGCAGCTATACGTTAGAGGAGACAAGCGATATTGCTGTCTTGTCCTGTCGTATAGCTGCGTCCCTTATCATGGCCCATGATGGCCCATTGTGTAGAGGAGCCTTTAGTTATTATATCATTATACATAATATAGTAACTGCGCCCCACGTAGTTACCCTCGGTTTATGAAATAAAAGGTAGCCTATGTCTACGTGTTAATCCAGGGCGTCAGCTACCTCCATACCATTTTTATTAACATTTATCCAGCTGTTTGAAAGAACGTGTGGAACGAAAGGTGATAGAACTCACAAACATACAGACTCACAAACTTTCGCCTTTATAATATTAGTTTCATTTGGAAAGAAATATATAGTGAAATGTGGTTTTTGTACATCATCTATTGCTACAGCTATACTTACGGAAATTAGATCTTTTTGTTAAATATATTGGAATACATATAATACTACTTCATTTTCCTTTTCTCGATAGATTAATAATGTTGGACATGCGAGGTTTCATTTAATTAATAACGATTTTCTGCTCAAAATGTTCATCCCTATTATGTGTATAATTATAGGCTTCTGTCAATTTGGCTTCACTATTGGATCGGTCTTTTTATAAATTTCCTTATATTATAAACTACCATCAGAAATAAAGATTAGATGAATTATGAAACATATAATACATATATATCAAACAGAACACGGCTAGGTTATAGGTTAGCCAATTACATTTACTCGAAACGGAAGCTGGAATACAGTTCGTAGGCACAATGGCGGTATCAGCCGTCGCCGACGGAGGGCACAATCCAGTACATCTAGTGTATACGATAGATAGTCCATTGAATAAAAAGTTCTAGAGTGCGTGAGTTAGTAACGTAAGATGTTTCTTCGGAAACATGTCAAGAGTCCCTAGGTAATAAACATACTAAAACCCCGGGACACTAGGAGGAGCCCCGGAGTGGGGGGAGGGGGGGAAAGGGTCCATTTTTTCATTTTTCGCTTAAATCTCAAAAACGGTACATGTTAGAGAAAAACTTTCAAGGAAAAGTTGAAAGGCCATAAAATTATCTACAAGTTGTACCTAAATAATTTTTTCCTATATCCTACCGTTTCTGAGTTACACGCAGTAAAAAATGATTTTGGCTCAAACAATTTCCCCATACTACATACCCATGTTTATCACATCAATCGATCAAAAAATATGTCTTTCTTCCAAAAAACTCAAATGTGCAACTTGTGACCGGTACTGATAGATTGCTCTTAATTAGGTCTATAATTGGTAAAGTAAACACATTCCTCCATGGAAGCCTTTAGGAGGAATCGATTGTCAAAATATTATATTAGGGTAGTTTGAGTTACTGAACTTGATCTTTTTATTTTTTCTTCCAATAAAACTCAAAAGTGCAACTTGTGACCGGTACAGATAGATTGCTCATAATTAGGTCTATCATTGATAAAAATACCAGATTCCACCACGGAGGCGTTTACGGGGAATTTAATTTTATTAGGGTAGTTACGATACTTGAACTTTTTATTTTTTTTCTTCCAAAAAGCTCAAAAGTGCTACTTGTGACCGGTACTGATAGATTGCTCTTAATTAGGTCTATCATTGGTAAAAAAAACACATTCCTCCATGGAAGCCTTTAGGAGGAATTGATTGTCAAAATATTATATTAGGGTTTTCGAATTTTTCACCTTTCATGGGATGTAGCTCGAAAACGGCTGCGAATAGAAAAAAAATATTTAGGTACAACTTGTAGAAAATTTTATGGCCTTTCAAATTTTATTTGAAAGTTTTTCTCTAACATGTACCGTTTTTGAGATTTAAGCGAAAAATGAAAAAATGGACCCTTTCCCCCCCTCCCCCCACTCCGGGGCTCCTCCTAGTGTCCCGGGGTTTTAGTATGTTTATTACCTAGGGACTCTTGACATGTTTCCGAAGAAACATCTTACGTTACTAACTCACGCACTCTAGACCCCCCTTGGAGGGACTCATTCAATGGACTAAGATCAGTCTGGGATGACAAGCAGGAAATGAATGAAATGGCCGAAAGACCGCCAGCCCGGTGGGGATACACCTCATAATCTATTCCTGTCGCATATCGGCTGCCCACATATTCCACTATACTGATGCAATATTAAATCGCACCGCTTTTGATCAAAATTAGTCCCTATGATCTGAGATGCTTTGATAGAAATACTAGGATTAGACGTGTCGCGACTGAGCTTTTATTAACTATTTTGATGAGTCTTAATGATGTGCCATGGTTGATAACTAGACACTTATGAGTGACTAGCTTGTGCCCGCGGCTTCGCTCGCGTTAAGAAGTATTATTATTAATTATGTATAGTTTTTGCGGCTTTACTTTTGTTTAGCGTGTGTAAAAAAATAGGGCCTACAAAACTTCTTTGTACACAATATTCTTGACTAATCTGTCATTAGGCGCTAAAACTATCAAGCTACTGGGTGAACTTACTCGAGAGCAAGCAACATAAAACTGTCCATGAGAGAAGCAAACCAACTTTAAACTCTAATTACGGGAGAACCCCATTGATTTTTAAGTTAATAATTATCTAACCACCTTTTTTGGGTCATCATAAAACTATCTGCACCGGTCTCATCTCTGTTGGTGGGTGGGGACACCCCCCATACAAATTTGCCCATCGTCCTTTGAGAGTTTTCCCCTGAGACTTGTTATTCAAGATTGGTTTAATGATTCTAAGCCATGTTATAAGTTACGTCATGTTCTATTGTAAGATATTGAGGTTATCTTCGTTGATGAATAAAAAATGTATTATTCTGAGCCAGATAAACGTAATTCAGAATTCTGAAATGACTTATTATTGAAAAGCTTGAATGTATTTATTACGGATGCAAGAAGTTTCCCGATCATTACTCATCCCGTCCCAACGCGCCGCCCGCCTATAGGTACCGATTGACGACGATCGAGATGCCACCAAATACTACTTTTTTAATCTATTAGGATAACACGGGTCTCTATCCATACCTCAAAAGCAAAAAAAAGAACCCCCTTATAGGATCACGTGTAGCTGTCTTTCAGTCCGTCTGTTACAATCGATTTGCTGCAAAACTACTGGACCTATTAAATTGCAATTTGGCGCAAATGCTTTCAAGAATTTTCATGACCACAAATAAAATTTCAAAATCGGTGGCATTTTCGTAATTAACGTCCCAACAAACCATAAAAATTACACCCGTACTCATATTTAGTTATTTCAACCCCATCGCACCCCAAAAGGCGACCCGACCCGATAAACCATTAAAGCATTACCAATGGTTTTTCAGACTTTGTCACCACATTTCTCCCTTTTAGGGGTTGAATTAAAAAAAACCTGAAACACGTGTTTACTCATTTATTGTTAGAAATACTCCTGTGAAGTTTCGAATAAAATAGTCAAACTAATCTTGTTTCCCCATACAAACTCTGGAACCCCATTTCACCCCTTTAGGGGGTGAGTTTTGAAAAATCCTTTCTTAGTGCACCGCTTCACCTTATAAGGAACCTACGTGCCAAATTTGAACTCTCTAGAACCAGCGGTTTAGTATTTAGACATTTCAATCCCATTTCACCCCAACAGGGGAGATGGTAACTCACGTTGGATTTTAAAATCGTTGTGGTTTTCGTAATCAGCGACCTGATAAACCATAAAAATAATACCCATGCTGATTTTCAGACTTTGTCACCACATTTCTCCCTTATAGGGGTTGAATTTTCAAAAAACCTGAAACACGTGTTTATTCATTTATCGTTAGAAATACTCCTGTAAAGTTTCGAATAAAATAGTCTAACTAATCTTCTTTCGCCATACAATCTTTGGACCCCCATTTCACCTCTTTAGGGGGTAAATTTTGGAAAATCCTTTCTTAGTGCACCCCTACACCTTATAAGGAACCTACGTGCCAAATTTGAACTCTCTAGAACCAGCGGTTTATTATTTAGACATTTCAACCCCATTTCACCTCAACAGGGGAGATGGCAATTCACGTCCGCCACGTTGGATTTTAAAATCGTTGCGGTTTTCGTAATCAGCGACCCGATAAACCATAAAAACAATACCCATATTGATTTTCAGACTTTGTCACCACATTTCTCCCTTTTAGGGGTTGAATTTTCAAAAACCTGAAACACGTGTTTACTCATTTATCGTTAGAAATACCCCTGTGAAGTTTCAAATAAAATAATAATAACCAATCTTATTTCCCCATACAAACTTTGGAACCCCATTTCACCCCTTTAGGGGGTGAGTTTTGAAAAATCCTTTCTTAGCGGATGCCTACGTCATAACATCTACCTGCATGCCAAATTTCAGCCCGATCCGTCCAGTGGTTTGGGCTGTGCGTTGATAGATCACTATGTCAGTCAGTCAGTCACCTTTGAGTTTTATATATATAGATTTTTTATAATCGGACAGCAAGTGAGTTTACGACTATTTTTGACAAATTAACTATTATTAAAACATTATTAAGTTTTTCTATATACTTGGCATTCAATTGTTCATCAACGAGAATTAGGGGATCCGAAACCGTAAAGTAACGTAATGTAAATAGTACAATCAGTTTTAATACGTTTTTATTATGACAACAAATCGGCCTTGGATGCCCTAATGAAAATTATTTTCAGTCCCTTTTAAAAAAGCACACGGCGTAGAAGGTACCTACCCCCATAAAATGTCGGTAGAAGGTGGGTATCGTATTAGTAAAAATATCAGCCGTAATTAGTCTGTGATTAGTCCCCAGAGAAGTGATCGTAGAGATGGCAACGAAAATATTAATAAATGTGATATTTGATCTCATAATAAATGTATCTATTAGATTAACGGCATTATACCCATTGCGCCCGTCTTTTTCAAAAGACATTTATATTAATACTTCCAATAGGTTGTAGTTACCTATCATTAGTAGATTACATTTATATGAAAGGCACTTTCCTAAAACTCCACAAAGAGCACAAAAACTCATTGAGTTTCCACTTGAATAGTCGACAAGTCCCCTTTCCGCAAAAACAACCCGCTATGGGAACTTGGTCAGCATCAATTACTTACTTCGAAAACCCTAATCCCAGAGAAGTAGAAGTCCCTTTCGGCCTTATTTTAATATGGCTGGAGTCAAAGTTATAGTTTGCGCCACTTCATAATTTCGCGAGCATTTCGTTACTTTCCATTCATGCCTCCCTATTTATAAGCCAGCTATTTGGATACGTTGCATCATAACGAAATTTGAATTATAGTTAAAGGCATATACGGTTTGTAATTCAACCAAGCCGGCTACTTAAATAATCAAGTATCCACGCGAAGTTCATAAGCATGTTCCCCCTTTAATGTCTGTAAGCGCATTCCTTTTGTGCCTGCATTCAAAAACCACAAAGAGGCGGCGCCTATCTCATACCAAACCTGGGTAGAGGCGGTGGCGGTGCAAAAAGGCTTTCTGCGAGTAAAAAGCCGCCGATCGATTGGGTATTCCTCCGCCTTCTAATAACATTCCGGGACGATATTTCACGCGCACCTCGATCGCATCCGTGTACACCACTTAGTTCGACACAAAGCTACATGGACGATTTATTGTGTACAGCCTTCTGGTAGATAAAGCATAGACAATGGGCTGTCAGATGGCGCGGCGATCGTCGATCGGCGGCAACACGTGTATGCTTTTAGCTCTAGACTTCGACACCCAATTACGTGCTCGCTGTCGTCCGCATCATTCATCAACAGCAAACGAGCGATTTTTTATCAAACGGACGACGAAGTGAGGGAAAAACGGGGACTTCTAACGAGTAAATGATACGCTGAAGTTAGTAACTGCCGCCGAGATAATTAAGAAGACACTTTCGTACCTTACACATACAAATGTGGAAACGGAGTTAGGGTGGGACTGTGAACAAATGTCATCCAATTTCGAAACAGTAAACCGCATTGCATGAAAGAAATTTCGCAACAAAAAACGCAGCGTATTTTAGGGGAACACACTCCGCAAGATTCATATTTCCGTTCCAGTCGCCGCGTGCAACTAATTATGTCACTTATATTAACAAAAAGTTAACCGTTCGCTATTATCTTGTACCTTTCCATCGGGAGGGGAGTTAATTGTGTAAAGAATTTCATAAAAGCTGTAAAACTCGCATTGTGATATAAAAGGTGAAGTTGAAATAATAAAAGTGTGGGCGCGAGGTTCGCGGCGATAGCTACGTCATTAAGCGACACGCGCTCGCGTCGCGCGGCTGTAATGCGTTCACGTTTCACGCGCCAGTAGTCACATTACGCGACATTTGCACCACCATGGATATGATAAAATCTTGGGCTGTCTATGCAAATAAAGATTGAGCTTTATTTTGCGGAAATACTTATCCACGTAATATAAGTGAACTCGAGCCATCCCCGTGGGAGGCGGAGACTATATACCTTTAGTTGCTACGATGCTGCAGACAGTCGTATCTTCTCACTTTTTCCATATTCAAGGCTTGCCATATAAGCATGAGTACTAGCTATCGAGTTATTCGTGTCGGATCGTCCTCTAGAGGAAGGTCATATGTATAATGTAATTCGTTTGAGCGCAAATCTCGGTAATCACGGAGCTGGAAAATAAATTTATTATAATCACAAACATCGATACTTCGGTGTACGTTCTGAGACAGCTCTTGAATTTGAAATAATAAGCTTCAACCTCGTCACACGTCAAATAAAGACTGATTCTTATAGTCTACGTAGAACAAACATATAAAGGTCGAAGAACAATCAATTTTGTTTTGTAGTACAAAAATAATAGTCGGTTCGTCGCCGCAGCCTTTTCCCCCGTGACATCTATCGAGCCGCGTCGTGTGTCACAATGCCGATAGACATCAGTACCCGTCGCTACGTAATGCTAAAGTGATTTTTATTACATTCGATTCGGTTGCTTTGTTCATATTCCGAGCACTTGTATCACAATAATTCTTGTCGGGTATTGTGGTGGAAAAACGTATTTGGAAATTGCTTTGAACACAAGAATTTCGGATTGTGTTAGCTATCTGTTACTACTGGAGTCGTATCGGTAATAATAACGTCAAATCATGCCTATTATTATGATTTCGCAGTTAATACAATATACATTAATGGTCTTCGATGAGTGAGTAGAATGGTTATTTGAATGCATGCCTTATGTTTTTGCTCGTGTAAGGCAGCTGGCTAGTTGTACGGAGAGCTCGTTAAAACCTTAAATTAATTAAGGTCTTGCCTTTTGTCGCGACAGACTTGCGGCAGATGCAAAGGCACGCGTGGGCATGTCTGCGGACCGTGTGGGCCCTGTAACTGCATTCTGCAAGTTCGATACGGTTTCTATCGCTACTAGTAAGTGCATGCAGCTTTATGATGCGTCGGCACGCGACATTTTACACGCTTCGACGAACATGCTTTCAGTCTGTCACGACAGATCACCCAGCCTTATTCTAATTTAACGCCAATCACACGCCACTACAACAAAAGCTAATTAGTGATACGTCATCTACAATAATGAGTAAAGAATAGGTATCTCCCATCTAATTCATTTAAATCCGTAGTTACGCATAAAGCGGGCAAAGCGAACGTCTGGAGCATGCCTAGTCCGAATGGAAGCATGTTACTGAAAGTGGCAGCTGAACATAAAGGAATGGGGAACGGTGTACCTCGAGATAGGCACTCTATGCAGGCTTGTAATTTTAGATATCGAACCTCCCCCGCCCGGCTCCCTACCCTGCAGCGGATTAGAATGAGAATACAACGCTTTATTATCTTCCCTTTGACCGTATGTCTTACCTTTGCCAATCCGCCGTTTCCTTTCTCCGTTAAAGGTGAACTTATTGTTGTTTCTGTAATCCGAACTCTTTTTTCATTTAATTACCTTGTTGGAGTCTTTTAATGTTTCGAAGACGTCTAATTGGGGTAGAGGGCGCAAGTGGAAGTACGGAAATGTTATCGTGTTTTTTAACGTGAGTGGACGAGTCGAAGGGTAAGCGGCGGAGGTTTAGCAGCATGTCTACGTCGTCGCCCGCGATACGGGATCGAGAAGGATTTTATTAGGAACACGTTTTTACCGACTGGATCGTGCTACTGGCGACATTTATCTCCGGGGGGTGTCTCTTTGTAAATCGTTTGCGGATGAAAGATTTTCCTCCTTTTATTATTTTACATGTAATTTATGGCACTTCTCGGGTTTATGGTTTCCTCGATTAAAAAGTCTTCAGGCTGAAAAGCGAGAGTTAAGAGTGGGAGTATTTGAATAGAACCTTATAAATGAATCGGCGGCGCTTGAAATAAAAATGTTACCTACTGTGGATCTGTGGCATAATTGTGATATTGAGGTACTTCTTTGTATTATTTAAACAGTTATAATGCATTTAAGTAATTATGATGGAAAATAATGTATTGTCATGTAAGGGTTAAAAGCAATGTTCTTATTTTAACTCTTCTTTGTTCTAAGTAAGTTAATACTCGTTTTTATAATTAAAACAAGAAATTTAAACGCGAAAAATAAAAGCTCAACCTTGTTGTTTTTTCTAAACTGCCGACACAAATACAAAGTGCACAAAGTAAACTAAGTTAGATATTATACGGCGCTACACACGCGGTGTTTCGTATTTCAGCGATTTAATGCGAGCGAGTGCGGAGATCAAAGGACCCTTATGCATCATATTAAAGTTTTATTCGACGCCGCGGTCCCCCAACAAGGCAATTTCCTTTTCAATTACGCCTACTTGAAATAAAAATACAATTTTTATTTAGGTCGTGGTAATTAAAAAGGGATTCTGTAATCAAAAGGTAGACCGTCAGTTCCGGAGTTCCTCTCAATTTCGCTTCCGTTTGTTGGCAGCCACGCCTTCGGCAAAGGAAAGGGGCACAGCACGTAACCCGCCCATGGATGATCATGTTTCAGCAAATTTAAAATGCACAGCCACCTTAATCCAGCTTTGTTAATATTTAAATCACTCCCAAAACATTAGGACGACCAAGAACTCATTAAAATTTGCTACAGGCGTCTGAGCACTTAACTTACACTGAAGTCAGATTATTTCAGGTACAATTAATAGTTATCTGTATATGTATGTATGCATGTAAACACTTTAATTGTACACAAAAACAAGAAATACATTTTAGAACAATTTAGAACAAAAAAAAACATGTACAAAGGTGAACTTATCCCTTTAATGGATCTCTTCCAGTTAACCTTTGAGTTTGATTTGTATACGAAGATGATATAGATACCTACGTTGGGTTGCTTTACAATCATGCAAGTACAGCACATTTGATCTACATTTTTTTTATTGTAAATGAAATTAGATGAGCACTGTGAATAAAATCCTTTAGATTTTATTTTATTTAAACTTTATTGAACAAAACAAAAGTCAGTACAAATGGTGTATTCTCTGCCAGTCAACTATAGGGCCAAACAGAGATACTAGAAGTTTGTGCACATTTATTACAAAATAGTCGAAATGATTCGTAATTTTTGTCTGCAAATTTTACTTATCTTATCACATGTGTTTGGCACCATTACCGGTCACTGCTTATACAATAAACATATCTACTAGAAATTGCCATTTTCAAGTAAATAACTATTACTAATTAAAACTGTTCATCTCCACGACGGCTATGCAAGAGCTGTTACTCGCTCACTTCACCGTCACAGTTGTAGAGCACTCCGCGACAGTCAACAAGAACGGTACAGTACAAAGCGAGTCGGATGTGCGACCGATTGGCGCTCCAGCTCGACTCGATCGCGCTTCCTGCGCCTCGGGAAACGCCATGTGCTGTACTTATTGCGCTATTCTTACGAGGCTTCCGGATTTACGAGATAAAGCCTCCATGAATGTTGTACAGATGATTCAATTCCGGGACGCATATCAATTGTTACAGTAACAATTAAGGCAAATTTTGAGAAATCCCTGATGTATGTATTAACCTAATCCCTCTTCAAAGGTTTTTTTCTCAGACATAAATACGCATTTTCAAGATGAAAGCTAGTTATGCAAAAGTGTTTGTAGTATAGTTTTAAAGAAGGGTTTCGCAAGTCGTATAAAAACGGGAATCATAAAACATTCACAGAAGTGATGCTATCTCGCTAATATTGTATGAGGTGTGAACAAAATTTATGTTCAGTTCCAAGAACGTGATGGTGCCGCATTGAAAAATCTGAATGTGTTAAATTCGTAACGTTTTAAAAAGTAATACGAATAGAATTTAGAACATTGGGCATTTATTGATCAAGTTTCGTCTGCGAGTTTTCCCCCTAGGTAGACGTTTATCCTTCGGGATTTTCGGGAATCGTGCATTTATTAGGAAAAAATACTCGTGTAGTATATAAATTCAAGAAAAGTAGAGTACAAGTATATCACTCCTCGCCTCATGTGCTTTTTTATGTAAAATATCCCGTCAATCTGTTGATATTAATAACGATTAAAATAAATCTGAATGCAAAACGCCTAAACAAAAAGACTCGTTCAAAGCCTTCCTACCTGCAAGTATGACAAACGTGAATTGCATTGGGCGCCTTCGTACGGAACCAAATTTCGGTTTTGCAAGCCACATTCGTGCACATGACCGACGCTCGTGAAGGTCGAGGAGCCAGGTTTACCATTGATGGATACGTCAAGGAGGATGATAGGTACTAGGTATATTTATGAATAAGTACCTATGAGTATATTAATGAAAACGTTGATATTTTGGGCTGGTTGTTTGAAATCGACTGTATGTATGTATCTAAGCGTAAGTGATGTGATTGGACATTTAATTATGAGATAACTTCTGTCAGCGCCTTTTTTATGTTATTTATTATTATTTATTTTTAGCCTGTACTGTCCCACTGCAGGGCAAAGGCCTCCCTCCCTTTCTTCCAGTCGTCTCTGATCAAGACAGCAACGGACCAATACTTTCGGAATGTGTCTAGGTCGTCCCGCCATCTTCGGCGTGGTCTGCCGCGACGTCGTACATTAGGTGGGATCCAGTCAGTGGTATTCTTAGCCGACAGTTCGGTCGACATGCGGCAAACGTTTATATGTTAACCAGATTAAATACGTCTTAGTATTGAATTCTGCTTTCGTGGAAGATATCCTTTATAAACTCAGCGATACACTACAGCAATGTTAATATTTTTAACTGGCTTCCAAAAAAGGAGGCGGTTCTATGTAAGGATAGGAGGTTCTATGTTTCACTGTTTGAATAAGAATAAGAATAATAATGATTTGTATTTTTTTATTAATTAAAATATAGGTATATTGTATACAGTTCTTATTATCTTGGAATGAATTCATGTAACACGTTGAATTGCTACCATAAAAAAATGTGTATTTAAATAATAAGTAGTCACTAAACAAATAAACGCTTCGTGGCAGTCCATACTTGTGGCACAAAATGTCACACTCATAGCCCTATGATTGACGTTACTTTCCTTTCGTCCAAAAGTAACGGAAGCAGTGTGAGCGCTCAACTCCCTTAGGTACCACTCCTTTAACTAATCAATCTATTTTCGTCCGAGAGAGAAGAGTACCGGAGCGATTTATCGAGATGACCTGATTGGATTTATATTCGTGTCACTTATGAAATACGCCTCACGTTCCAGATGTTGAGGCGTGATTATATTCCGAGATAGGCCTATTTATCTATTCTTAGAAGTTTTTCCTACTCAATACCACCGATTAGCAATTAGATCGGAACGCGTTTAATTTACATTTTTAAGTTTTACGAAGAGATTATTTTTAATTAGGCGATTAGTTTAGATTAGAATAGATCAGATTGAGGATAAAATCATTATTTAAATCATACTGGTACGGATAGAAGCTCAGGTATTAAGCTTTAATTTGGAAACACAATGAAATACTACACCGGATCTTGAATTTTATGAAGAGATAATGTCCTCGAAACGCCAGAGACCCTCTTGAAATATTCTAAGAAATTTGCGATTCAAATGCGCAAAGCCGTTTTAAACGCCTAACAAATTAAAGGCGGACTCGTTAAAGCAATAATTACTGTTTATGTGATGGAATATCTCCGCGTAAATAACTAAAATAGGTATCCGACATCGCAAATCTATGAATCGTTTTCCACTAACATTAATGGAAAAGCGAAACAGAGGTTTAACGTATGAACTTTTTAACGGGGAATGACTTTTTATCGTACCTATGGATGAAGTTGAGCTGCTAGCTTATGTTTTAATATTTTACCAGAAAGCCTCGCGCTGAATCGTCGAATGCGCAAACAAAGCAGGCAGTAATAACCGTGTCGCGAGTACTGCGGACCTGAAAGCCTCATAATCCGACGCTGCTTCGACAAGCGCCGCTCGCGCCACTCAGGGCCACTCCGCTGCTTTTTAAGACATCTCGCGTTTAGATTAGCGCTGATAGAGGTAGATAAGTCGACTTGTCATCTTTTTCCCGGTCCCCCGAAGTCCGTCGGGAAGAAAAATAAGCAGGCGAGAGATTTAATCTGTGAGCGTTTCCCTGTCTATTTAAACAGGAGTCACAAGAGACGGCGTCTTATCGACGCGGCCCGTACCTATTTGCCGAGCAGCGCCGCGCGGCCGGCGCGGCGCCCGCACTCTCCCCGTAACTTCCCTTGTTTGCAAACTCGGATTGGATCTCGCGTTCTACTTTCACATCCGCAATCTAGTTTTATGACTTTAAAATGTTGACGCCGCTGACCTAAACACGGCTCGTGACGTTTGTACCCGTTCCGCTGATCAAGACAAATGGGCTGCGCATCTTCGCCTCGATAGTGTTATTAATCACCCGGATGAGTCATTGTTGTGTTATATCGTATTTAATTTAATAAGGACATGGATTATTCCATTCTGAGAAATAACCGATTGGGCGGCGGAGCGATGGGATGTCGGCGACTTCACAGTGGGAGTCCGACATGACAATGAGATTCAAAAGACGTTTATACGCGACAGCCGTGCCGAGCAATGAATGCCTCTGACCAATTGATTTTAACACCGCTTTGTATACCCATAGAAAATGTGTCTTGCACTTGCAAGTTTTCAACACACGCATCATGCTGAATATTTACAATTTATTCTTGGTTAGGTTTTGAGTTTTAGGTAGTGATTGAACCGTGTTTCAATGAGGTTTATTTCCCTGGAAGGCGTGTTGTAAACACGAGTGGAAGCATAAACAAATGCACTTGTAGACATATGTCGGGGAACAAGTGCAGCGCACCGGCACGGCCGGAGCGTGGGTCGCCTGCGCCGGGCGACGACGGAGGTGCCAGGATATAACTATTGGAATCAGTACTTTGACTCAGGGTCAGTTGTTTAATAGTATTTATAAGACGAATTTCAACTTGTATAGTAACTGCACGTTGGCGTTTGAACTGCCTGGCGCCCAGCGGGAATTTCTTAATAAGTTGTAATTGGAATGCAGCCCCGCGGTGCACAGACCTTTGCTGTACCTACCTTAATATCCGTAGTGTGAGCTATGTAAAGTTTTAGTATTAAATTATTGTACCAACTCTATCATGAACGTGGTCACATAGAAATCATATTTCATCCATTGCATGGGCGTGTCTATTCCTTAATACAATACCTTACAGATTCAAACTCCAATTTATTTGAAAGAAATCAATATCTATTATCTAGACTTTAAATTCAAATGTCAATAATATTACTTAGAGATGACAATGATGGTAACATACGAAGGCTCGAAGGAGTTAAAATGCAGTTTATAATACAGTAACTGTGACTGCTAGGCGCGGGCGCGGGGAGTATGACGAGCCTTTGTTTAGAGCATAAAATTATACGACATCAGTAAATTCTTTGTTTACCCAATAAATGAATGCGCCCATACGTCGTCGGTAAGAGCGATCGACCTTGCGTGACTAGCGCTTTTGCTTCGGAGTTTTCAACTTATAATGCACTTCTTTAACGAACCGTATTGAATTACATAGGAATAGACTATAATAACATTAATTTATTGCTCAACTTATCGTGGGACAATAAAAACAGACTCCCGTTTTGTTAATTTAAAAAATGCTCAACGGAATCCGCAAACAGACAAGAATCTTAATAAACCATGGCTCTAAGAATAAATCCCCTAAATAAACCGGGCATTGTCAAAACACTCGACTCCACAAAAGTTGAAAGGAGAAACGTCAACTCTTTCTCAGATAATTCCCATTATCTGCTTTTACCTGAGGACAGATTTAGCTAACAATGGAGGCAGATGTCCCGCAAAACAAACTTGACAAACCTAAATCATCGGGGATGAAAAAAATCTGCATTAATTATACAATATAGTCCGCTGCGGTGGTGCGTGACAATAAATTGTCATCAATGACGGAGATCGCGGTACAAAATGTTAATGCCGCGTATTATGTCGGACAACAATGACGCATTGTGCAAAGACGGCATGTTGGAGACAAAACTTACGAACGTGTTTGTATTTTTTGTCGGCACCGTGTCGGATCGGACGCGCGGAGATCTATCGGGATTTTTTGTGCATTATTTGATCTACGACGACGTGTTGTCAAATACGGTATCTAATGTTTGCAGTGAATGGAGTCTTGCATTCTTGTAATTTGTAGGGTTCTGTATTTTTAGGGTGCCAGTGGAACTTTCTCCGTTTTGTACCTTTATAAGAAACTATTCGTATGTGAATCTGACATGCAATTTACCGGTTTTACATGCACTAGTTGATTCAACGGGAACACTGGCGCGTGATCTCCGATACGAGTAGCTTATTAGAAGATAATGCAGCATAAAATATCTTGAGATTACAAATAGATCAAATGAGTTCACTTAGGTTTAAGAAAGTTCTTTGGAAGAAACGGTAACTTATATAATAATTCAACTAAAATCTGAGAAAACTACATTTTCATTTGACTACTTATATCTAAAATAGCTGCGCCTGGCTGTGTTACCCGCTCATCCCACGGGAACACAATTTTTTTTCGAGATAAAAAGTAGCTGATGTGGTAATCCGGGGTGACAGCTACCTTCATACCAAAATTATTCAAAATTGGTGTAACCGTTTGAGCGTGAAGAAGTAACAAACATACACACAAACACACTCACAAACTTTCGCCTTTGTAACCTTAGTGTGATATTCTACATTTCATTGCCCGTATGAAGGAGAAAACAAAAGTGATTTCACTTTTGTCAACCTATTTTATTCAACGGTAACTCGCCCAAACTAAAAAGTCAGTAATATCATATAGGATCTTCCAGGCAGTGTTGCGCCCCTACCTGGTAGAGGATAGGTCGCGATCCCAAGCGGATTAGGAATCGTCCTTCAGTCGTCTTGCCTTTAAAGAAGCCGATATTGTAGCTTATGCACGACCGGTCGCCGAAACCTCGCTTCTTTCTTAAGACGGATTCCGGAATATTTGATTAGGGAACTCCTTATCTGGCTTTCACGAGCTATTAACATTCTTTCCGGTTGGCCGGGGGGCTTCTTAGAAACATAAGTTATTCCCGTCCAGGACCACAGGTAATGGGACTTTATGGGACGTATTACGCATCTGGGTGATTAATTGACGTGTTTTGGGTGGCGGGTGATGCGTTCTGTATGAGATTATGATAATATAGGCACATATTTATAGTCTGTCCGATCTTTAAGATCAAATCTGGTCAATTTGGCACAAGTTCCAAACAACCGTTTACCAGTTTGACGTAATAAGATTTTAGAGTTTCGGATAAACAACACTTAATAAACTTACCTAAGTCAATAATATTACCTCATGCTAAATAATAGTATTCTATACAAATATTTAGAACAGCGCCATCTCTCTCGCAGTCTTCACACTTGCTGTAAAGCAATGGGGATTGGGGATCGTGCGTGTAAAACGCACATCCTAGGGTATGGCTAATGCGCAATAAGCATTTCAAAAAAACATATGACACAGAGGGCGCTCCAGTAGCGTAAAGGATTAAGGGATGAAAGATTTGGTGTGACTGACGTAGCGGTCGGATAGCTCAGTTGGGAGAGCAATGCGCCGGTAACGCAGAGGTCGCGGGTTCAAACCCCGCTTCGATTGTAGTAGATCGCATTCAATTTTTCTTTCTTAATTTACCTTTGTGTCATTATTTATAAAAATAAAAATGTGGTATTACCACATAAAAAAATATAGAATCGATAAAAAGATTCTATACAAATATTTAAATAATAGTATTTTATGCAATCGTTGCACAATGGAGGTTCTTAAAGTCGAGTACCGCGTAAACGCGACGTATTTTTTATTCGATGACCTAAAGTTCACGAGGCTTGCCGAGTGGCCTATGTATTTTTAACTTTAATCGTCATTCTCCAATATGATTTTTTATTTTTGATGTACCTAACCTTTTTCGTTCAACTAAAACTGACCTATTAAAAAAAAAACATGATCGCGATGGCCATGGCGGGTGCCTCGTGATTGGTGAATTTTTTTGACGAGTAATTTCAACCAATCAGTGAGCATCAAATAAGCTTATGTTCTCTTTTTGAAATTATTAGTTGTGTAGAGAGATGTCTTATGAATATTAAAGTTCTGTAGCACACCATACAGTATAGAATTTTGTTACAGGATTAAAAAGTGCGTTATTGTGATTTTGTCTGTGAAATTATAATTGACAGATTAAAGTCTGCGAGTATAAAAAATACTTTAAAAAATTGGGCAAGTGCGAGTCCGACTCGCGCATGAAGGGTTCCGTACCTATATATATGTATATATAGGTATAACAAGTTTGTTGTATGGGAGCCCCCCTTAAATATTTATTTTATTTCATTTTTAGTATTTGTTGTTATAGCGGCAATAGAAATACATCATCTGTGAAAATTTCAAGTGTCTAGCTATCACCGTTCTTGAGATACAGCCTGGTGACAGACGGACGGACGGACGGACGGACGGACGGACGGATGGACGGACGGACGGACAGCGAAGTCTCAGTAATAGGGTCCCGTTTTTACCCTTTGGTTACGGAACCCTAAAAAGACATCATACCTTTTAATGGTTGAATTATAGTTATTATGTTTTAATTAAGGATTTTTCTACTTTGATTAAATATGACGTCACAAAAAAAACGACGACGCACAGCGTAAACCGTAAGCATAACATAATTTATTGAAACTTCAATAACATTTCTGAATAAATACGATTTCTTTTAATTGGAGCCTAGAGCGGCGTAGAAAGTTATTATTTTTTTAATAGATTATATAAAACTCGTATTAAGTATACTTACAAACAAGACCACAATACTTTGATGCTAAAAAAGCTCTTAGGATACCGTTAATCGGATATTATATTATATGTATGTAGTAGATTTATTGCATGCGGCATTCAATATGTATACCGTCCTTCTGAGTTAGCATTTCGTTTGTCGCTAAAGTTGAATTTGAACAGTTTAGGGACGTCATCCCATTGAGAGCGTAATGCGAGGCAATGTTGACGGGGCTTTATTTTTTATCCGACTACGAAAAAGCACAAAAAGGTCAAATTCTTATTATTTGTATTTATTAAGAAGAATCCGAAACTATAACGTACGTTGTAGTTCCATCTATATTATTGTCAAGTTCATCCCACAGATTTTCCTGCGAGGCGAACGTACGTGCATATTTTTTTCTTGTATTTTTTTTATCTAAATATTTTTATACTCTACTTGCACTGCTTTGTTGTTGAGTGAAACAAGGGAATACTAATAAACGACCTTTCATTATGTGAAAGAAGTATTTTTTGTCTTAGTTAATATAATATTAGCCTTTTGAACGCCCAACCAGGAAGTAAGTTGCTTCAGAAGTATGTCTCCTTCGTATTGTTTGTACTAGGAGTCGCCTGTGACTTCGTTTGTGGAGAAGAAAATTCATCATCCCTCTTCCATGCACGTAGTCGAGTAGAATTAAACTATTACCACCTCTATTACTTATTTGTGGCCACAGTACAAATAGTAAAAATCTGTGCAAACGTTTTGGCGTAATTAATTAATTAAGAAGAAATGCGAACAAATAAACCTTTTTTTATTATCCTCCAATGAAATATGCTATTTTACTAATTGTTTATACAGTATGATGATAGATTACGTGCTCTTTAAATAATGTTTTATAAGCAAAGTGAAGCCTTGGTAGTGTCGTGATCCAGGCTTTATTCAGATCACCCTTTATTAGACGCCCCGGATAATCCGGATGCTTTTTGACGGCTTTATGAAAGGGTAATTAAGCCGGTTCAAAAATGTTCGCACGAAACGTTTCTGCCGCTATTTTGCTGAATATATAAATAAATTCATAACGTTCCTACTGTGCTTTTGTAACTGGCTCGCTGCGTGTAATTTACAGGAATTTTCGACTTACAAATGAAATGGTATATATTTTATTCATCGCCGATACTGCAGTCAAAGAGATGGCAAATGAACGCTCTCCCGAGTATGACCTATTGCCCCAAATGAACGAATCCACGTGTAAATAACGCAATAAACCGCTGCAGCTGAAAATTCAATCATCTAAAATTGGAAAACAAGTTTCATGTACTGCTGAATACATACGAGTAATGTACTATCATAAAAAAATTGCATTGAAAGTCAGTTTCTATGGAGCGAGTTTATTATTTGAGGAAAGATCTTAACAGAGTGAAATGCAGCCACCACATGTGTGAGCCGTTCAGCACCATCTAGTCAAAATTTTGTTGTCCTCTCTTTACGCCGAAATGACTAGACGGATTTTTTCTAATTTTGGTACAGGTATAGCTGGAAATCCAAAGATGGTTATAGGAGCTATCCTATAACCACCGTTTCAAAAAGATATTTTTACCCGACTACGCGGACGAAGTTGCATCTTCTAGCATTTTCTAAATGCAATTATTTCTCAAAATACTGCTGGTAAATTAAAAATTAACCAATATCTCAGATATTGCGGCAAATTAAATAAACTGGCACATAACCAAATTGCAGAAGACTATATATAACCTTGTTTTGATCTCGGCAAATCAGGGATTAAATTCGATGCTTCTAATTAAATTTGACCGAAATATATCTACTTAAGTAACGTGTTCTATTCATAGCAATGGTTATGATTTTTTTATGAGATGAATATATTTTATTCGCCGGAGTGACGAGTGTCAGAAATTTAGCCATATCTCCTATAAAACGTCCTTTGTCTATATTACCTACTTAATGTATCTTGAATAGCATGAATCGATAAATATACGTTATTAAGGTAGCGAAATTGATAATTTGGGGACATCACAATGACTCGCCGAATTCGGATCCTGAGCAGGAGATTTAAAATAGATTGGCGTTGGGTGTAATTGAAGTACATATCCTACGAGGATTATGTCAGTAGTAAGATGGAGCGGCGAAGTTCCTTGCGGCCCGCGGATACGGGACGCTGCGTCAGTTTAATTGTTTATTTAGACACGACCAACTTCCCGAATTAGGTCACCCGGAATCGCCACATTAATTAATATTTGTGTTTGAACTGTACCGTGCCCTTGAGTGATTAAGCGACCTTTCAAATAACAGTTAGTTGTAGACAATTCCCCTTGTTTGCGTTCCGTAGACATTGGTAGTTTATGCAATTAATTTGCAGCACTCACCGTAATTGAGTTTGTTTCAACGTTCAGGTACCTAAGATATTAGGATTCTCGAGTGCTCCGCAATTCGTAATATGAGACATTATTGGGCGTATCGTAATATGATCTCGTCAAATCATCTCGCTAAATAGGCGAAACGAATCGTAAATAATACTTGTGAATTACCGAGATAAATCCTTTTGTGTAGCATTAGGTAGACATATTAATAGGGCTGGAGATATCCTTCAATGTTGCGCAGCTGTGTTATTATAGTTTGGGCATTGTTGGTGTGTCTGTGTGCGTATATAGCGAAAGGTCTATCGCAGTTATTTGTTGCAACCGCGGTGACATCTGTGCTCGGACTAATAACATGACTGTTTTCCTTCCACCGACCTGTAAACACGCACTGTGCTTGCCTTTTAAAAGTTCTTTATTAGCATTGAGTTTACTGCCGAGTTTAGCTGCGGTCGGGTCTGTAGTGACTCACTATTTTATCGTTTTGGGAGAGTTTTAACGACATTGCTTCTTGAGCTATTAAAGACGATAACAAAAGTGTTTCCAATCCGTTAAACAGAAAGATCACGTCGTAGTTCCATTTGAATAAATTGTACTTTCTGATTAGTGTTTACTCGCAGCTTCGCCCGCATTACCGGTATAGTTATTTTATGCTATATTACCTATTGTATGCCAAATCTAATCTAAATCCATTCGAACATTCGTTATTGAAGAGCAACCTACTAAATATCCAAACAATATGAATATACATAAATATATTGATAAGGACATGAATATAAATACATATATTCATATTTGGTTTATTGGTATCCCGCCTGGTGCTTCGTACCGATTACCCTATATAAGTATATATACATACATATGTCCATATAATAATCTGGGTTTTTAGGGTTCCGTAGTCAACTAGGAACCCTTATAGTTTCGCCATGTCCATCTGTCTGTCCGTCTGTCCATCCGCGGCTTAGCTATTATCATTATCATTAGTACTAGAAAGCTGAAATTTGGTATGAATATGTGTATGTATCACGTCACGCCGACAAAACAGTAAAATAAAAACTAAAAAATATTTTTTACAATGCATGTGCTCGAAAAGAGCGTATTCTAGGCATTCAAACTGTGCGGAAAGTACTACTTTTCCACACTAGTGCTTTTTACTTTTCAATTTTTTTTTTATTTCTAGCCGTATCTGACAGCCTGACACAAAGAGGTTTTATTATTTACAAAAAGTTTGATAAATAAGTCAAATATCGATTATTATCATGTATAAAAGTATAATAAAACCAATATTTCATTAATTAATTCATTTAACACGTCATTAATTACATTAGATATAAAATTTGATTAATAAACGAACTTTAAATCGTTATTCATTAAATAAATTTGACTGAATGTACACGCGCTTGTGCCATTTTGACATAAGACGAATATTAAAAAAATACTTTTGCACATGCGCAGTAGTAGAGATATGTCGAGCGCGGTTTTCAAATAACTCCGCCATTTTTTATTGATGTCTAGTTTATTTTGAAGTTGTTTTGTGCAAATCTGTTGAAATAATGGCGAGATAAAGGGACGAATCATGAATTTAAACCCGTAAAATGTTATTGAAGAAGTAAAAAATGTGAACGACGGCTTCTTGTTGGATAAATCAAATGAAAACACTTTTTTTCCAATGTAGGTAAACAGTCCTTGTGAGTATTAAAGTATTTTCTTTTTTCTCGTACATGCATAGCAAAGTTTTGTACGGAACTCGTGTGTAAGATGGGGTACGTATCAGAATATCGAAAGCTAATATATCTAACGTTAAAAAGTCGACGGTCAAAATATCGAAAGTTAAAATATCGAACGATCTAAATATCTACTATCATTATATCGACGTTTGGAATACCTAAAAGTCAAATACCGAATTGCTAAAATATCGAAAGTTCAAAATATCTACAATCAAATTATCGATGTATGTTAATATCGAAACCCAAAATATCAACCATCAAAAAGCCAACGTTTAAAATATCGAAAATTGAAACAGCGAACGATCTTAATATCTAATGTCGTTATATCGACGGCTTACATTACTAAAGCTCAAATTCCGAACGGTAATAAAATTGCGCGTGCACAAAATAGGAGGGTAGATGCGAAATATGATGCGCTGTGTGCGCGTTGCGTAGACCTTAGTCAAACGTGCAATATGTCGGGGTCGGGGTATAATATAGAAGTGTTTCGTAACCAAAAAGGCGGCTTAAAAATTGTTGTCTCTTTTTTACCTCGCTAGAAATCCTTGTGACTATATTAAGTATTTTTTAACCGAATTCACACCAAAAATATGGTTTGTACATCGGATATATTTGAAAGTTTCACCAAAAATACTGACTTGCACACTAATTATCCTCGCACTGCACACTAAGATCCGACTCGGCCGGGTTAGGTTAGGTTAGTTTTTTTTTTTATATCCAGTAAAACAGTTTTGCAAATACCTTTTAATAGTATATTGAATTCGCATTTTTTAAAGGCATGTATTTAAATCGATATCTGTATATTCCCTTTTTTCGATCAAAATATTTGAAAGTTTCACCAAAAATACTGACTTGCACACTAATTATGCACACTAAATAATGCTTGCAAATCTGTTTTACTGGATATAAAAAAAAAACTAACCTAACCTAACCCGGCCGAGTCGGCGAGTTGGTGGAGCAAGCTTAGAGTAAAAGAGCCTTAGCTCCGGCGCTGCGGGGAGACCGGCCCTTCCGCCCTTGCGTGACAGAGCGCGGTCGCCTGTACTCCACTCCGCAGCTTCGGCTTGTTGGTCGCCTTCGGCGACCAGCCTCAGCCGCTCCGCTTCGCACGGCGCCCGCGCTCTGTCACGGCGGGCGAGGGCTGCTCTCCCTCCGCGCCTCCGGCTTTACAAAAACACTCTAGGGTGCTCTGTGTCGGCACGCGTCCTAACCAGCGAGAGCCCTAGATTTGGATTTACAAAGCATTCGAAATACTTTCGATATTTTAACATTCGACGTAATAATATTTCGATATTTCACTTGTAGATATTCAGATTTTCGACATTTCAGTGTTCGACTATTGTACCTTTCGGTAATATAGATATTCGATATTTAGAATTTCGACCTTAGAATCGTTCGAAGTCTCAATCTTCGATATTTTATGTGTCGATATTCAGATTTTCGAAATTTAAGCATTCGATAATTGTACCATTCGATAATGTATACTTTCGATATTTTGAATTTCGACGTTATGATCCTTCGATATTCTAATTTTCGATATTTTAACCGTCGATATTTTGTATGTCGATATTTCAATTTTCGATATTCTGATACGTACCCGTAGGTAAACAGTCCTTGTGAGTATTAAAGTATTTTCTTTTTTCTCGTACATGCATAGCAAAGTTTTGTACGGAACTCGTGTGTAAGATGATTTCCGACTCGTGTTTATTTAATCACTCGCTCGTACCTCGCTCGTGACTAAAAATCACACTCGTCTGAAATCACCTACCTTCCACACTTGTATCGTAAATAACTATTTCAGGTAAGTACCCTGAAGTATAAAAATCAGTGCTCAAAATATGAATTTACAATTCAATAAAAAATTTAATGAGGCCTTCTTAATCTCACCATTCTTAAAAAAAATTATACCCCCACTTTAGGTCTTGGAGAGCCAAGACCTAAAGTGGGGGTATAATTTTTTTTGTCTCCAATTGTCACTCTGAAGTTAATAGAACACATTGATGAATCATGAACTACGAGTAAAAGAAACATAGAATGGTGAGATTAAGAAGGCCTAATTAAAAATTGTATTGAATTGTAAATTCATAATTTTGAGCACTGATATTTATACTTCAGGGCTCAAAACAAGCACAGGATACGATTACTATCAGGCAAGCCGTATGCTTGTTTGCCACCATCGTAGTTGTATTTAATTAAATCATTCATAATTACCGCAACATGTAGGTACTTGGGCCTCAATAGCAAGTAATTAATGTCAAAGTTAATGAAAATTTGATCCCAGATTCATGTAATTTGGGTTAATAACATTGAAAGGTGACCGTAGGGATATTTATATGGGGCATTTCGAATAGGATGGGGCCAAGCGTGTGCCTGACGAACCGTGCAAAATGATAATTAAGAGAAACCGCCCAGTCACCGTTAATGCGATAGCACGTAAATTACACCGCCGTGTTTACAACAATGACCGCACTCGATGTATCCTTCATTAAAATATGATAGTTATTGTTATAATGGACAAACAAATATGATTTTACAGTAGCAGTAACAAATCAACATACATATGAATGATGCCACACTCTACTGCTGCTAATACTTTAAGAAATAATCCTAATCTGCATTCAATTTTAAGCAAGTAAAGCGTGTATTGTTCTATCCAAATAGTTATTTAAATCGACGCCGCCTTTATATATTATTATATTATTAAATTCGTCCTATTTTATCATTTCACAATCAGTACTATTTGGAAGTTCAAATATACAATAATAATTGTAAGTAGGTACTTACATTAAAATAATACATATTTGTATATATCATACTATTAAAATTTTGTAAATTTTTATTTGGATCCTATCCTTCGATCCTATTAATTTTAAAATGTTTGAATATTATTCATTTTTGCTGATATTGTAAATGTACCACATCTAGAGCAAGAGCGCCACGCAGTGTAAACTTCAAAAACATAATTTATATTGAAGTGAAATGAACAGTTGATCTTTTTAAAGTTCATTTTACATAGTAGATAATCCGCCATTTTCAGATTGCAAGCTACGAACTTCCTGTATAAATAAACCCATTTGTACGCTGAAAATAAATACGACAAATATGAGCGAAATAGGCTCCTATTTGTATGTTGAAAATATATACGACAAAAAATGAGCGAAATAGGCTATTTGGAGATAACCGAAACATAAGAGTTAATTTCCATTTTATGTATATGTTTTTACGTTGCTTTAACGCCTAATCACGTCAAAACGGCTGGAAGAATTCCAATTACTTATGGTAGATATACCATATGTTAGGTTAGGTGAGTATGTCAATATGTAATGACATCAACCATAGATATAGGAGATAGGACCTTGTATCCAGTTTTGGTAAAGCAAATAAGAGCGCGTGAACGAAGTTGCGTGCGCTTTCTAGTTATAATATTTTTCTTATTTGGAATCAAAACATAAAGGCAAGTGCATCCCGCTGCTCTAGTTAGCATGACACAATCGCAGTTGCCGGCTGACGCAGACAATGCCATCCCTAAACACACAACACTGTGCCGCACAAACACAGATATGACTAAAGTCACACATAACAAAGACGCGCCGTTGATTGTTGGCAACTTCTCTCCTTTATCTCGTGTACACTATTCTGATGAAATGAAATGAAATGAAATGAAATAATTGAAATGAAATAATTTATTCAGTAAGTAGGCCACAGGGGCACTTTTACAAGTCAGATTGTGAATCTACCGGCATTTCGCAAGAGGAGACCGCTGTTGAGAAGAAAGCCGAAAGAAACTCAACAGTAAGTCATTTTTTCGTAAATAATACTTAAAACAATTACATAATACATTTGTGTTATAACTAATTACACTGGTACACGTAAAGGAGATGTATAGATACTCCAAATCAATGTTAAATAAGAACATTAAAATGAAAATTTAACGATGAATTAAAAATATTAAATATATCCAGAGATGTATAAAGTCTCTGGGTGTCACAACATGCAATAGAATATAATCACTTAATTAATTAAATTCCTTAGAGATGTATAAGGTCTCTAGGCGTCAACGTGAATAATTTACAATAGAAAATAATTATTAAACCTAAATTTCTTAGAGATGTATATGGTCTCTAGGCGTCATAACATGCAATAAAATATTTTAAAATTATTGAATTTCCTCAGAGATGTATAAAGTCTCGGAGTGTCATACTATACTAAGCTGTTTCTTAGAGATGTATACAGTCTCTAAGAGTTCAAAAAGTTAAAATCAACATTGAATAACTTCAATCGAGTACAGGATGAAGTTTCTCACGTTTGCTTAATTTAACACTAGTATGCGGTTCCTACATATTTAATTTGGCCCTTGCTAGCATGAACAGACCGGACCCCACAAACGGCACCCGTTCACGAGTATGACGCATATCTCAGCCATCGCCTCCCTCAACCATATTATAGGGAAGGCTGCGACCCGATCAACGACGCCACCGTAAGCAAAGACCTTTAAGCGAGCATGACATGCTCAAGCTGCCGGGCATACTTGACTAATACTATTTGCCCGGTGAGAAACAACAAATTGTGCTCTCATGTTACATTAAAATTACCCACCAAAATAATGCTTATTTAAAAATTTACTATTGACACAACACTAAACAACTGGCTTAAAGGCATCACTGTCGTTTATAAAGTCATTGACAGTATAATAAGCTTTATTCAATAAGTGACGTTTTATTTGCGCTTTAAATTTTCTACAGGGCAATTTTACTACATCAATAGGTATTTTATTGTAGAAGCGTACACAGTTCCCCACGAACGACGAGCTAACCTTACGGAGACGGTGGGCAGGTATTGCGAGCTTGTCCTTACTTCTCGTATTGTAGTGGTGAATGTCACTGTTGAGCTTGAATTCATGGAGATTTTTCCGCACATACATGATATTCTCAAGAATGTATTGAGATGCTACGGTGAGAATGTTTGTTTCCTTGAATTTCTCTCTTAGTGACGTACGACCTCCTAGTGCATAAATTGCGCGTACAGCTCGTTTTTGTAGCACAAAGATGGTTTGGATATCCGCCGCTCTTCCCCATAATAAAATTCCATATGACATAACACTATGGAAATAACTGAAATATACAATCTTTGCCGTCTCGACGTTTGTCAGCTGCCTGATTCGCCTAACTGCATAGGCCGCGGAGCTAAGCTTACCTGCAAGAGTGGCTATATGCGCACTCCATTGCAATTTAGAGTCTAAAGTAACACCCAGGAATACTGTTTTTTCTTCAAATTCCAGTACTTCACCTTTCAGTTTTACCTTGGCACAATTTACTTGTTTCACATTTGGTAATGTAAATTTAATGCACTTAGTTTTCTTGGCATTTAAAAGTAAATTATTTGCAGTAAACCAATCCACAATAGAGGACAGTGCATCATTTATCACATCGAAGTTGTTTTCTTGCCTTTTTACTTTAAAAAGAAGAGATGTGTCATCTGCAAATAGTACTATATCATGTTTATCTCGCACAAGGTTTGGTAAATCGTTAATATACACTAGAAAAAGAAAGGGACCCAGAATTGAACCCTGAGGTACCCCCATAGCAACAGCTGACCCAGTCGATTGAGTCCCATTGATATCTACCCGTTGCGTTCTGCCTGAAAGATATGACGAGACAAGGTCAAGGGCATTGTTTTTGACTCCGTAGTGTTCTAGCTTACGAATTAAATTCTCATGATCAACGCAATCAAATGCTTTGGATAGATCACAAAAAACTCCAATAGCATCTTGAGCCTTCTCCCAGGCATCAAAGATATGTTTAGCTAGTACCACGCCAGCGTCAGTGGTAGAGCGACCTTTAGTGAACCCGAATTGATTGCTGTGGAGTAGGTTATTCCGATTGAAATGAGATATAAGTTGATTTAGAATAATCTTCTCAAAAACTTTGCTTAATGCTGGTAGTATTGATATTGGTCTAAAATTTGTGGGGTCTGATTTTGTACCTGATTTGAATAAGGGAATAATTTTGCTATGCTTCATCAAATCAGGAAATACTCCAGTATCAATACATTTATTAAAGATATCAGCTAAATATGGTGCAATAGATTCAACAATTGAATGTAACACTTTCACAGATAGGCCCCACAGATCCTCAGTCTTCTTTAAATTTAGCGATTTAAATGCTTTAATAATAGTGGTAGGGCTTACATAAATGAATTTAAAGATAGTTGTACATTCTTTTACATTCGTTTTCAATAGTAATTCAGCGACATCGGGCGATGAATTTAAAGACTTTGTTGTCTCTACAGGTATATTGCAGAAGAATTGCTCAAAGTGATGGGCAATTTCAACATCGGAACTTATTACAGTATCGTCGATTCGAAGACTGTAATGGCGATCTTTTGGTTTCGTTTTCCCAGTTTCATCATAGATTACCTTCCAAATAGTTTTCACCTTATCACAGGAGTTTGTGATCTTTTTAGACAAGTAATCAGCTTTAGCGGCGGCACACATTTGCTTAAAGGATTTGGAAAACATTTTCACGTACTCTAGGAACTCCGGTCTCTTGTCGATTGTCCTTTGTTCATATAGATCGTAGAGACGACGTCTTTTTTCATGAATATCAGGTGTAGCCCAGTCGCTGAATTTAGTTTTAATCCTGTCTTGTACTTTCTTTAAATTGAAACAGGCATCAAATTCTTTTTTGATGCAGTTAAACAAGACCGAACACATACAGTTAGCATCCTCTTGAGTAAATGTAAGATAACATAGTCTCCTCTGAATGTTATGGTTAAATAAATCTAAGCGATTTTCAGAGATCGGTCTGCACATGGCGTCTTGTGGATCACTTTCAACATTTCCACTGAAGTTGAAGGAGGCATAAGGCGATAAACGGATTAGCCTTCAGCTGGGAGGCAAATCAAAGGATCCATGCTAGCTTAATGAGATACGCACTTACAATATAAATAATAAAATAAGAAACGACTCGTAGAACCGAATGGAATAGAATATCTTTATTTGTGAAACATATGTACAATAATGCATATGTTTCACAAATAAAGATATTCTATATTATAGATAAAGATGTCTGTTGGGACAGAAACCTTCCTGAGTGGCGACTGTGTACTGGAAGACGCAGCGTGAAAGGCTTCCAACCAGGTAGACCGATATGGTGGTCAGGATAGTGCCGCTGCTGTTGAATGAGAATGTCGAACGACTGGTCCTTGTGGAGAGATTTGAGATAGGTCTTTGTCCAAACAGTGAACGTCTTTTGGCAGAAATGATAATATAAAAAAAAGTTTCGATTAGTAAGTACAAGTTAATTATTTTAATGGCAAATAAAAAGAAAATTTTAATCGACGAAACGGTACAATCAGCAGTTTTGAGAAACATAATTGCAAAACTGCAAATACAGCGCTGGAGTTAGCCTGCAGTCTACGATTCAGTGTTCGTTGAAATTGAAGAACATTGCGATATGAACTAAAGCAAACAATAAAAGGTAAATAATAACTCAGGGGTTGTTGGAGCAAGTGAGTCGGAAGCGCGATGCCCGCCCGGAAACTGCGTAGCTCCAGATTCAATTTCCGCAACCGGTCCTCTAATAAGGCCACTATTGAACAAGACTGAAAACATTATTTAAACGCTTTCAAACGAAAACATGAAAGGTACGGCATCGAGCAACTCAATACCATAACGAATTATAAGCCAGCGGAAAATGAAGCCACTTTAAGTGCTAACTTCCTAAGAGTTTGCACGAGCGCTAGTGTTTTAGGTTGTTGAAGTCTCCGAAATCCTAAGCGGCTAAGAAAGTAATCAGAGCTGTGAAGGCGAAGTTATTCAGCAAAGACTACTGAGCTCATAACAAAGTTCAGGCGCTTTTTGTAGTGCGAAAAATAAAAACTAATAAGCGATTGCGTTTCAAGTGAGCTCCGAGGATCTAAAGTTCGCTAGGCAGGCAGGACATAACTCGCGCGCTGGGAGCTCGCGGGCTTCTACAAAAGGACTATCACGTGCAAGTAACCAACAAAGCGCCCAGTGCGCTGCGTAATTCGATATTCTCGGGTTGAATGATCCCATATCAACGCCGAGAGCCTTAATTCAGCTCTCGACGCGACAGACGCAGAGTGCACTTGGGCGTAAATAAAAAGTTGAACATCGGTGTAACGAGAGAGCCCGCAGACAATGACGCTAGACAATGTGTCAGCGAGATGACACTCCAGAGCACTAGCCGAGCGGCCCTCGCAACCTTAGAGTGTCACATTCTCGTGCACTTCTTTGCAGAACCCTAAGAATTTTCACTCAAGTTAATTTAAAAATAAAGAAATGCGGGGGAGCTTTTCTTTCCCTTTGCTTTTTTCCATATCATTAGAGGATGTGAGTAAATGTCACTTTTCACGTTTCTAAACGGCTTTTTCGAATAGGGACGCGGCGTTACAGTCTCCTTAGAAAACCAAGCACGTGATATAGTAGGATGAATAACAATTTCATACATCTTAGATGTGCATATTGCGTCATTTGGAGGTAGGTATTTACGCTTATTCCGAAGCTCGAAGGTAGGGAGGGGATGAGTAAAAGTGCAAATGAATTTTCGTTCAATTATTCTGAGCAATTTGTGTTGAAACGTACGCGGTTTTGCGATGCGCGCAGTCTCACGGATCGACTGCAGCCCATTATCGCCACTCGCTTAGTGCGGAGCACCCTCCGCAAATGTCGCTCCACGTCAATCACGGTGCAGTGGTAATCACCGACATACCTGTGTTTTCAACTAAAGGCATTAAAGTCCGCCATTTGTACTTTGTTGGTATTGTGCAATTACGTTTAAATAAACAAAGACACTTATTTTATAAATTTATGAAACTTGTAATGTCTCTTTTTTTTATGTGGGTACACACCACAATTTTTATATTAGGTAACCCATTGATACAAAGATCAAAGCTTAAAGAAAAATTTAAATGAGTTACCTGGTGGAAGAGACCGGGACTCGAACCCGGTACCTCTGGATTGCCAGTCCAGCGCGTTAACCATTTCGCCACCCTAACTCCCAAGCAACCTATCGATTTTTTCCTTTATGCTTTGTGTGTCGATCTTTGCATTGTTTATTTTGAAAGGCTTTTACACCTTAGCGACCTCTATGTGAATACGTTAATATTCACATCTTACCGCACCACTTTACAGCAGTGAACGAGCAAGCGAGAGAGGGCGCTGTCATTTTATAAAATATACACACCACAATTTTTATATATACCAGGTACTTAACTGATTTCAATTTTTCTTTAAGCTTTGATCTTTATATCAATGGATTAACACTCATTCTAGTTTGATCACAGTTATAGCGTCTTGTTCTTTAATTGTGGTAATAACAATCATGATCATGAGACCAGAATGACGATAAAACGCGCGGTTCAAACGCTCGGAAAATCGCTCGCACAATAGAACACTTGCGTTTTATACAATCGAGCTGAGCTCTCACTTGAGGACTGTTTAAAATAAGCCCGAAATAATAATTTACATTTATTCCACCGAACTCACAATAAGTAACGATCTTTATTCAAATTAAACGTTTTATTATTCCAGTCCCGTTCTGTAATATTTCAAAAAGTACCTATCAATAAAACAAACCTTAAACATTATGTACACTAAACTGAAAGGTTCGCCGATATTCAATCAACGATGTTATCTATCTCCATTGGCATTTATTGTAGTATTTATATCTGAGCATTCTTCGGACAAACTGATGACTTTCACTGATTTATTAATCGTTTAAAACTTATTTAAAGGCTGTCGCTGTACCAAATGTCAGATAAAATACGCAATAAGCTCGCTGTTCTGTTTTTGAAGAGCCTCTTTAAATTTCTAAATTTATTGCAGTTTTAAGCGCCGTTTATAAAGCGTAGCAAGGGAGTTACCGAGTATTATCTATCTTTATCTATTGCGATGCTGAGTGAGACGGGTGATGTTGCAGCATGAATCAAAATCAACCTTCTATCTAGGTACATCTGTAATCTGTTGAAAGAGAAGCCAAGTTTAAAGGAAGCCAGATAATCGCGTACCCAACTTCTCCGTTGCAGCAAGATGAATTCATACAAGTGTGTACCTAACCTACATTGTGTTTTACTATTTGCCTACGCATGTACCTACGAGTTAAAGCTTTGCTGTTATTTTCATTTGTCATTCGAAATAAAGATATGACGAGGCGTGGCCATTATTTGACGCGAATTGGCAGCTAGCTATCAAATCGACACTCGCAATGCACTTCATTTCGCAAATTGAGATCATACATCATTCAACACATATTTAATTTGGTGCAGTACAATCATTTCAAAAGGTTTAGTCCAGTGGAAAATGGAAGCCTACTAGTGATGCTACAGTTTCAAAATTAATTGAACGAATCAAAATTACTATTCGATCAATTATGATATTTATGATTTCAAGAGTGGGGTTGGATTCAGGAGTCGGTATTTATAAAACCATTTTTGCTGTAATCATCAGGAGTTTTTCATAACAACCAAGTCACCAAGTTTATTATATATTAAATGGCGATATTGTTTATTTATTTGTATATAAATTTATGTCTCATTTCATCTGTAGTTTTACATTACAATAGTGTTTTTCTAAGGGTTTCACTCGAACGCAGGAACACTCCTATAAGACAAAATGTAATACAGCGGAATAATAAAATTACTACCCTGAACAACATCCAATCGCATTTTAAATACCTACCAGTAAAATTAATATTCAAAACAAAATGCACAAATAACAGCTAAATCAGGCAACGACGGCTACACGGCTCGTTAAGTATTAGAACGTTGATAAACGGCGTGAAAACTCCTGCATTATTTGAAACTCATCTCGGAACCATCAATTCCATAGCAATTCATTACTCATAAAACATTTCCGTCTGCCGGAGCACGCTGCTTGGAATCGGCAATTTCTCGGAAGCGGCAATGTGCTGTCCGTTTTTGGTCTATAATACTCGTACGACAGAGAAAAGGCCAGAACGCGAGGGAAAGTGGGGACGGTTGGCCAGCTGCCAGCGGCCTACCAACTCCTTCAACAATTTATTATTCCACCTAATTTGAAGAGATATTTAAAGCGATATTTGTCGACAAAAGGATTGAGACGCGACCAAAACAAACTAATTTAGTTATTTCAATCGAATCTAAACCAACAGGAAAGAGGATATTTAATAAATTATACCTTTTAGTTTCAACGAGTATTAATCAATGTCTCAAAGTAATACCGAGAAAAAAACTTAGTGTATAAAATAGCGTTCAACTTATGAAAAGCAAATAATTGAATTGGAATGAGAGATACGAATTGTATTTTGAACAACTTGTTAAAATTTTAATCGTTTGTAAAAAAGCGAGAGATCTAAACCTTTTTATATTATTGAAAAGAAAAAAATTGATCACAATTTTATTTCGAATATTCTAGTGTCGACATTTTTATCATTTTGTACACGCTAGGTATATCTATATAACAAAAGAATATCATGAGCGACTATCGAATAATCTACATAGCGCCGATGCTATAAATTATATTACCCCTGTTGTCTCCAACGCATGTAAAACTAAGATGCATACGTTTATATTAAAATAAACGATACAAATATGTAGCGATGTCGGTTGGTCATACATGTCGTTTTAGTGAAATAAAAGGTTTCCAATCAGACGCGGCGGGGCGCGAAAGAGATTCTAATAACATTCAAAACTCGTCCCGGGGGACGGTGTCATAATTCAGTGAATAAAGGATTTTGACCTTACAAACGGTCCGGTAGTTTTTAATTTTTGATATGTTGTCTAGGGTGGTTAGGCAGTGTTTAAAATGCAAAATGCACAATTCCCCCCCCTCCGCGCCCGCCGCCATATTGAAAAAACCGGCACTCTCTTCATATTTTTGCTCATATCTTCCTTTAGGAACATTTTAGCTAGAAGAAAGCTTCGACAATGTTATAGAGAGTTAAATTTACTACATTTTCCATTTAATATTTTGTTTCTAGGACAGATAGTTATGAAGATATGCACATTTAAAAAAACTTAAGAAATTGTAATTTCCAACTCAAAAACAAACTTCTGGATTATATCTTCGTTTAGGAGCATTTTAGCTAGAACAGTGCTTCGGCAATTTTGTAGAGAATTAAATTTACTATAATAAACATTTCAAATTTTGTTTCTAGGACAGATAATTACGGAGATATGTAAAAAATAAAGTCACATTTTCCGAAAATGTATGTAAAAATGGACATGAGTTTTATAAGCAATTATATTTCCTACATGTTTTAATTTGTCCTAGCCTAGTCCGTAACTGAATGACAGCGTTCGAAACTAAGAATTTTGAGAAATTTTCGGAAAATTCGACTTTTCCTTTTTTTTAAATGTGCATATCTCCGTAACCAACCGTCCTTGAAACAAAATTTGAAGTGTAAATTATAGTAAATTTAATTCTCTACAACATTGCCCCAGCTTTGTTGTAGCTAAAATGCTCCTAAACGAAGATATAATCCAGAAGTTTGTTTTTCAGTAGGAAATTGCGATTTTTTACGTTTTTTTAAATGTGGATATCTCCGTAACTATCTGTCCTAGAAAAAAAAATATAAAATGGAGAATGTAGTAAATTTAACTCTCTATAATATTGTCAAAGCTTTTTTCTAGCTAAAATGCTCCTAAAGGAAGATATGAGCAAAAATATGAAGAAAGTGTCGGTTTTTTCAATATGGCGGCGGACGCGGAGGGGGGGGAATTGTGCATTTTGCATTTTAAACACTGCCTAACCATCCTAGACAACAAATCAAAAATTCAAAACTACCGGACCGTTTGTAAGGTCACACATAGTACTTTAGTCTCTATTCACCGTATTATCAGTTTAATTACAGCGGACTGTCCCGGCATCGCGATGAATTTATTTTTTCAGGACAAAGGACGATTAAAAAAGTTCATAATGAAAGTCGTCTGGTGATAAGAACGGGTGAACGCCAACCTTCGCGGAATGGGGTCGCGGTGTGTGTGCCGATTTTATCGAAGCTTATTTTAGAATTCGTAATAACATTTGAAAATAAATCCAAAAAGGCACTATTTTAATATGACTATAGAATGAACACTCACTTACTATACAAGAAAGTACAACTTCTTAATTTAAAGCAACTATATTATTCAATATGCATTTTCGTAAGAAAAATCCTAACAGATAAAATACATTCAGACATTCTCTTAATACACGACGAAAAACAAACACTGTTTAAGAAATACCAAGTTACAACTACGCAAAAATAGAACGGGTTATAGCAAAAGTAATAAGTGAGCAAAAAAAAAGAGCTGTATTCTTCATTTTACTTAATATTCTTTATGATTTGTAATATTAAATATGTGAGATGTAACCCGTAATTCATCAATTAGCGTTGTAGCACCATGTCTTGCCTATTTCATATTTTAATTTACCGAAATAGAATAGATGAGATGATAATTGGCGAAATTTATTTTATCGATACACTCCTGAATACTGTGTTTATGGCATCTGCGATAGTAGCGATGGCATTTCAAGCGCCCCAAATAAAGCATACTTAACAGATCTCATAACTAGAACGATCAAAAACGATATAAAAGTGCCGTTAATAAGTTCCGATCGTTATAAACGGAAGACAATATGTATAACTGGAAATGTTTAATTCGGTTGGTGAGAAAGACCGTTTTAATCAGTACGAGTAGCATGCGCATGCGTAGGAGAGGAACAATAAAGAGCGTAGCGCCGCGGGCGTCAGGCTGCAGCGAATAAATTGACGCATACAAAACCCGCTTAACTAGTCATCTCGTAGAGATGCGAATTTAATTATAACTTGACATTTAAGCTATAAATTATAATTAGTACAACTAAAATTATAACGACATCTAATTGAGTAACGGGCCTTGACGAGACTTGATAAAATAATTTTGCTAACTTGGTAACGAATGTACTTACTTTACTACATAACCTGGGCTACGAAGTTCTAAATAAGGGTCTGATTTCATTAGTACTCTAAATTACGTGCACCTAAATCCGAAAGATGAGGCACGTTGGAAACTTACATCAAAGGATGTACTCACAGTATCGTTAGTGTAATTTATTTAGATAAATTCGCCACATCAGACTCACGCCTTCTCGCCTTTTACTACGATCTTATTAGTTGCGACTGGAACATACCTGTTAACAAAACGAAAGGTTGGATGAAATGCTAATGGAAATTAAAATTTTACGACAGTAAGTAACGAGGAGTGCTTAGATTACGCCTTTGTCGACATTAACATGGTGGCCGCGGTCGCCAGGTGACCCGAGATGAGGGCTTAATATATTTCAAGTGGCGAAAAATAAGCGGACGGATGCGAAATTGGGTAGCGGGTACCGCGGTGCAGGAAGAGGTGCAGATAACAGGGACACGGCGAAATTGGTGCCGTTATTCGAAAAACGCCCCGATAAGCCCCTTCTCGGTCCGAAATAAAGGTCTTTCCCGGTTTAACGTCTCCTATTATTTGGTAGCGTTGCTTTAAATTTTTAGCGTTCATTAAAAGTTACGAGTATCACTGTTGAGTACGATACGTGTCAGGCTTATGCGACGTGTAACTTAAGGTGCATTTTATAAAGTGTTTTATAGTTGAATGGCCAGTGAAAGCAATAAAACGTGTAATAAATTGCAACACCGCAAAGGCGATGCGCAAGCAAGGGGGCTCAACCTGTATTTATTTGAGTGCATAATGCACAAATGTATGCGCGCGCGCTCTTACCCGCAGTCGCAGCGACACGCGTGGGCCGGGGTCAGGCCCGGGATGATAAAATTTTGATGAAATCTATGGATGTGCCAACGTCAACGTCGGACAAAATGTGACATGCCTAGTTTACAATTAGTTTTGTCTGCAAGTCTCAGTTTCACTTGTTTTTTAGTTAAACGGAAAATTTAATTTGCAATTAAATAAAAAAAGCCTAGTCGCCTAAAGCATTTTATACCAGTCAACCATTTTAGTTAAAAAGGAACGATGTACGACTATAGTGGTCAAGCGTTTCCACCTACGCAGTCCCGACCTGGTGTAGCGACGGTGTAGAAATATTGCTTCCGATGTCTTTATTAGACCAAGTTTTTGCACGCCCTTATAATTGCACGTGATTTGTGGTTAAGAAAAATAATTCACATTTAATTCCAAAATAGCTCGTTCAAGAGCTCAGGGACAGGCGTTACGTAGACGCAAGCCAAGCTGCCTTCTTATCGGACACTGCCACTTTTTGAAAACCATCCGTAAACACCGGAAAAAGCCTGTCAGCATTATTGACCTGTTTTTTGATATAGAGAAAATAACATTGAATAAAAAATGCCTCCTCCCGGAGTAAGTACAGCGATTGTCCGTCTCCGCCTACGTAGTCACAACATGGCACGCGTCATCTGACTGCCGGGATAAATGACGGCCGTGACAAACTGCCGTCTTATCTATTCATACAGCGCCACTTCGTGACAATCCTCCACGGACTTCCTTAGAACGAGCCTTAAGTCTGCCCCTATAACTTAAATAAAATACGTTTTAAAACATAAATATGCCTACTCCAAGCATAAGTACAGCGGTTGCCATTGCCGCCTACGCAGTCACGACACGGCGCGCGTCATCTGACTGCCGCGACAAATGACGGCCGCGACAAACTGCCGTCTTATCTGATACAGCCACTTCGTGACAATCCTCCACGGACTTCGCCAGCTGAAGTATTTGCTTGTCAGTATTATTACTCTTATATTCATGTAAAAATATATTATTTAATCATGTTTGTAATATACGTTTTTACCCGGTTCGTTAATCAACGATAGATGTACTTAATAAATAAAATACCGTGATTAACGGGCAAATTACATATGACATTGCTGGCCGGTGTGGAAATATGACATATGGTAAGAAGAAGTCCTTTATTATTTAAATACCTACTGTTGTAGCTATAGCCAAGTAGAATGGCGTTTTATTAAATAATAATTATATTAGCCATATTGCATTGGATACTCGTGTAAGTAGTAAAAAAAACTTCTCTGTTAAAATATAATTCCTGTGACAAAATTTTGGTTTGACATTTGAACAGAGTTAAAAAAGACTAGTTCTATAAGAATTTAATAATCCGTACTTTCCGTAAGAAGGAATAGTAATCAAGTCATCAAATAATTTCCCAACAAGGTGGTAATTAATATAAGTAGTTAATCAGTTTGTAATATCATTTACTTATTCGTAACACAGTCGTGTTTCACACAGCCCTAACTGATCCGTACAACATATCAAAAATCCACAACTACATCGTCTTTTGCAATTCTAATGTTGATTTCTACTGGGTTAATACCTACTCGTTACTAATTATATAAATAAATAAAATACTTATCTGAAATTATCACTAATATAATCTTCAATTTCTTTGTATCGGGGTTTCGGGCACGCGACGACAAAATCAACAAATCACTATTCGTAACAAAACAAAACAGTCCACCTTCGGCCGTAATTGCTCGTCAATCGTCAACTGGAGCGCTAAGTCCGTGCTTCGATGTATGCGGTGAGGCTATTTGTATGTGTTGTGTTGTGTTGTTGTATGTGTACTCCTATTCTTTGCTCTTAACAATTGACAAAATTTAAAAAACAAATAATTATCCCTGAACAATGCGCTCCGAGTAGACACCACTCGTAAACTCAAAATAGCCGGCATGATCGTGACAATATCGCTTTTGTTTCAATGATCTCCTTTATTGATCGATTTAATTTAGTCTGAAACGAGCCGCGATTAGTATCTCGACGAGAGCTCGTACCAACTATTTAAATTTAGTTTAGGAGATTAATTAAGCCCAGGCGACAGACGGACGCACCGAGCGCTCTGTCAGAACCGTCAATGGCAGCCGTCCCACTGTTTTATTCCGTCACTACTGTCATGAATGGGAGACGCAATCGAATTTGCTAAATGACGCTCACACGAAATTGGTAAAGAGTGATTGATCGAAACGCGCCACAGCTAAATCATTTTACACTGGGCATAATTGAATCTGAATATTTAGACCGTATTTTCCCGACATGCAGCCGGCAAAAAGTTAAAGTACACCGAAAATGTAGGGATAAAACAGATTTAATACGATTTCCTTTTATTGAATGAAATTTTCACGCCCGCGTAATTTACTTTGCAGGTTTTATTAACTTATTAACTGACATGGATCCCTCGTTCATACATCGGAGTGTGTAGCCTGCAGTGCCGTCCAGTAAAACCATTGACTCATATCCCAAACTGAAAGAAAAAGCAAGCGATACATACCCGAATCGAGAAAATAATTACCTTACCTGCAAAAATTTGGGGTTTTCCACTTCTGCAATGCCTTTTTGTTCGCGTTTTTTTCTTTTTATTTTAATAACGTGGTTGGTGGCCGGGCATGGTTTCGCAGAGGTAGGATGCTCTACTGACACGCGGTATTAGCCTGATTAGCTGTGAAGCGGGCGCGGCGCTGCAAAAAGCTTTAAAAACGTCGCCAGTAATTCAGTTAGGGAGGCAGTGGCACGGCGCGCGCTGACCCAACCATGATACCGGACGTTAACACTGAGTAAATTTAACCTAAATATAAACGGTTACTGAACCGGAAGGTTCGACTTACCTACTTACGATAGTCGAATTGCTCAATTATACCTCATTTAGTTTAATTTGTACGTTTATGAATAGTATTTTATCGAGGCTAAAATTCAATGCAATTTTACGAAGTACTTTGTGAGCCGAGAAAAGTTTCAGATTTGTGAACAAGGTATTCAATTTTAGGGATTAGAAACATAAATTTTGCGGGTTTTAAAGTGAAAATTCTGTTCAAAAATTCGTAGTAGGGGTTGTTGTAACCCGACAATAATTAGATACGGCGCGCTTTTACAGCGGCGCGACTCTGAATACCGTCCAAATTGCGCCCTTCCAATCCTGTTTATGCCGCGATGGAACTTTGAAGCTTCGTTTGGTGACCATTTTGTATTTTTGCTTTCACAAGTATTTCGAAATGTAATTTAAAATTTAAACAATTTTTCAATTTATAGCGAGTTAGGTTTAGTGAAGTTTACGGAGGCAATTAGGTATCTGTTTAGAATTTTAAGCCGCGCCGTTTGGGCGGGCGTATTTGGGAGGCCTGCATTCCGGCTGTCCGGCGTTAACCATAGCGAATGCACTTCAAATTCCTGGCAGTTGATTAGTCCGGAACCGGATATCAAGCCTCCCTCGGAACGCTGTCGCTATGCGGTCCACCTGCAATTTTTGGCACTGTGTGCTGAAATTAAAGCGCACGATGCATAGAAGAATGAATAACCGATATCCAGGGGCTGAATTCTAACGTTTCTGACGTCGTAACATAAAAAAATAACGTCGTAACATAGAAATATTACAACTATGTTTTCTTTATGCTTTATTTACTTTTAAATGACAACTACCCAATATGCAATAATGCAGCGCTAATATGTAGGAACATCGTAATACATTAAATTATTCAACGGACATTTTATACAATAAATTATTTTAAATATTATTTATCTCAACTTAACAGACTTGTTACAAAGACATGCCACCTTGAAAATCCGCTTTTAAAATTTGATATTTGATTCACTAACGTACTTAGAAAGCCGGTGTATTAGGTACAATAGCAGACACTGATAACTGTAAATTTCTAAACGAATATTAACCTTATTGCATGTTAAGGTCTATGGGTTTATATTTAACCTTCGTTTGTACCCATCAATAACAAAATAAAAGTAATTCCCATATTCTACTAATAAAAAACACAGGAATATCGTATTAATTTTCAACTGTTAACCTTTGTACATGTAGGTATTATATGTTAGAATTAGAAAATATGTAATATATCTTTGAAAACGTTTCAGCCACATATACATATATGATATATATCATTATTTTTAATTATTATTATTATGTAGATAGTATGTATGTGCCTTTATGCCCTCATCAACTCTAAACGACTGGACCAATTTCAAGAATTTTTACACGGGTAACTGAGTATCCCCAAATAGTTAAAGGATACATTTTACTCGACTACGGCGAAACAAAGAAGAGGACTATGACTTTTCACCCTTCGGACATTCGCTGACGCCGTCAATACGGTATTTGATGATAGCTCAAATCAGCTAGTCTTTATGATAATATCAAAAATTATTTATTAGTATGAAATTTCTATGGAGTGACGTCGTAAAAAATCAGTAGCAAACAAGTCTTCTTTTTAGTTATTGTCGAATTAAAAATAGCTTTATGTTAGAAAGTTAGTGGAAACGTGTTAGTGGGTCCTTGTATTTTTGAATATGTTTAGTGGTTTCAATGATACTATTTATTTTCACTATATTAAAATACCCAATTGTTATCATGTATGTCAGAAAAGTGTGTGTATGTATGAAAGCGCGTTTCAACCACAAAATCCGCACGCCCGACTTGGCGCCACGCGCGAACGCCTCCTACTCTCATTATGCCAACCCTCGATCGCACGTTATTGATCACCGATATATTCCAATTATATAAATAAACTCTATTTATATGCTGCTGATTAAAGGATGTGATGATTGATCGCGGTTTACAGAGCCTCGATAGGCTGGAGAGTTGAAACGATTTTTGAGTAGGAAAAAAAAAACACTGTCAGCGTTTTTAAATATATCGGTTAGCCTATAAACTAGAATATACAACTAGTGACTCTGTTTACTGGAAACCTCGGAAGTCTGTTTTGAAATGGCTGAAATGTACGTTTTTGACCCCTAAATGTGACGGGGACTTTAAAAAAATTGGGCAAGTGCGACTTCAGCATTTCATCAAGGATACGGAAATCAATCACCCTATATTTATCGGCCGAGCAAGCAAAGGCTCTTCGTTTCAGCTTGGCCTAAATTAGTATGTCCGGATGTCCAGTTTCCTGAATGGTATCGCCTATGATGGTTGCGTTTATCACGTGATAAATAAGTGAGAGTGTGAGTGACAGATACTTTGCTTGCTCGGCTGATAAATATAGGGTGATTGATTTCCGTGTCCTTGATAAAATGCTGAAGTCGCACTTGCCCAATTTTTTTAAAATGACGGGGATGTAGGGATCAAAAACGTACATTTCAGCCATTTCAAAACAGACTTCCGAGGTTTCCAGTAAACAGAGTCACTAGTTGTATATTCTAGTTTATAGGCTAACTGATAGGGGAACCCGGGGCAATATGGGCCCCTTAAGGATATGTCGTGATAAAATGGGAATGGAGTAAAATACATAATTCCTTAAGTAGTCATTTATTACACTAACTAACAGTCGTTAATTATAACACAAAATAATTAGCTCAGTCTACCATTTCTGTGGTCCATTAACATTAAACCAAAAAATGCAAATTGCTCATTTTGCCCCGTCTCGGGACAATATGGTCATACCTGGGGCATTATGAGTCGGTGCACTATGGGCAAGAAACAAAAAGTATATAAGCTGAAATATAGCACAAAAGGAACAGATTATAAGGATTCATCATCGTTGTCTTCGTCTGCACATGAACAATGAGCCTACGCTCACGTGTCACGCTTTTACACGCGCGACAAGATACAAATACAAATACTCTTTATTGCACACCTCCAACATAAAGGAATATACAACACAACATGAGATACATTAAAATAACAGGCAGAGGTAAACAACCGGCGGTCTTATCGCTAAATAGCGATCTCTTCCAGACAACCTTCAGGTAGCGGAGTAGTAGTAGTAGCAAGATACCCAACCCTCTTTGGATTGACAGTACCAATATCCACAATTTAGGCACTCTACATCTTCATCATTTTTCTTTGGGGCTTTGATTTTTCCAGTTCCATTTTATACGGTGAACTTATAACTCCAGTAACTCCATCTTTTGACTGTCCCAACCACCGCGATTAGCATTCCTTTTATAATCTAACCATGTTTGCTGCTGCAAGAAAAATATCATCAGATTATTATAATTATCTTAAAACTTATCCCAAATCAGAGGCCCCATCACTGCCCATATTGCACTTATTAATTTTAGCGGGGCAGCATGGGCCCTGCCCATATTACCCCGCCCATAATGCCCCAACATCATAATTTTAACTAACTAACCCTGAAATCTATAAACCTTTATTTAAATTACAATTACTTTGAGTCATATACAAACTAAAGATATTTAAGTATTAAAACGTTATTGTTGATTAAAGAATAACACAAATATCTATCAGATTCAGATAACACAAAATATAGAAAAATTAGATCAAAATTCGTACTTACGTAAATTTGTCGCTGGCTTCGGGAGACGCGCACGAATGTCAACATCACCAGTCACCGCGCGGTCGCGGGGCCATCTGACGCCCGTCTAAGCTCTAACCTTCGGCGTTCGCGGGTTGGTAGGGGGAGGAGATAGAGTGTTCATATTGCCCCGGGTGCCTGTAATGCCCCAGTTTCCCCTACATTTAAAAACGCTGACAGTGTTTTTTTCCGACTCAAGAATCGTCTCAACTCTCCAGCCTATCGAGGCTCTGTAAACCGCGATCAATCATCACATACTTTAATCAGCAGCATATAAATAGAGTTTAATTTATATTATTGGAATATAAGAGATATTGGAGAGTTTGAGTGACAGATACTTTCTCACTTATTTATCACGTGATAAACGCAACCATCATAGGCGATACCATCCAGGAAACTTGACATCCGGATATACTAATTTAGGCCAAGCTGAAACGAAGAGCCTTTGCTTGCTCGGCCGATAAATATAGGGTGATTGATTTCCGTGTACTTGATGAAATGCTAATAAGCGACACAACATCAATTAAATGGTGGTATTTATAAAAGATAACCGGATAAACTTTTATTTTGGTGGGCAAGTTACCTAATATAAATAAAATAAATACTCTCTTTTAATATTTTTTTTGGTTTCCGTGACTATTACACATTAAAATAAAGACATTTAAACCGAGACCTTAGATGAAACCAATTAAAAACCAATTTCAACATTTGCGTAAAAATAGCAAATCATCAAGAAGAATATCAAACTTTTATGTGATTTTTCATCTCTGAAAAATCTTTCTCAATGTAGGTAGAATCTAGTGAGTTAGCGTCAATGTCAAACTAATTTATTCTTCAATTTAGGTTCAGCGCACCTATGAGAGTTATCATAGTTTCCACGTGACGACGCATCAGCCTCCAGGCGCCCGGGTCGCCTAATCAACAACATTTCTCACGTGCACCAAGCAATTTCGGCTTAGTGGTAGTTGTGTGTCTGTGGAAATGAGTCTAGTAGTACCCAGTTTTTCACTAGCTTTGCGTAGATAGTTAATTTGTAAGTTATATTTTTGGTTTTGTAAATATATATCTTTAGTTCTGGAGACGTCATTTCTTTTTCTTTCTTTAAACTGTTGAGCGATTCTCCGAGCGTTTCAATCACGTGGTTCTAGCGTCATTCTTTCATCACGTTTATTACCGCAACGGAAGATCCAGTCGCTTTAATTATAATCAAACTAGGATCAAGCTCGGGAGAGCCTTCCTTCGGGATTCATAAAAATCAATTTACAACAGTCTTCTATTATTAACAGTACCTATAGGTATATGCTGAGATGAGAATGACTAAAAAAGTCGTACAAACGCTGAATATTCACCCGACTGCACAACTGTAATGTTAGTCACGTGACTATTTTATTTTACTGGGTACGTATTAACTCAATAAAATACAATAAAAAACGAAAATCCACACAAACAAGTCGCAGCGCAGCATGCCTCATAAAATAATACATTCATTAAAACATAGGGCCTAAAGTGTTCTTAAAACACTGTCGTTTATTAAATACCTACAATCAAGATAATGTCGCTTCAAAATAATGAGAATAAATTAACAAATTAAACGTGTTTACATTTGTGCGAGGACGAGTGGCGTTAAGAGCTGTTAAAGTGTTAAAGCGTGCGTTTCGAGCATTTTTTACATGAGTGCCCACGAAAAGTAAATAAGCGGAAAACAAAAAATAAAATTGCTCTTAATTTCATTAAATTATTGATAAGGTTGCTTGACACAACTACTGTAACCGATATATAAAAATAATGGATATAAGTTATGAAGCCTGATGTTATCGAGATTTCTGGAAAATATTTAGGTTTTTGGATACATTACCTCTATTGACCAAACTTTTAACTTTGCACCGATAACATACATTATGCTCGTGAAATATACACACGAATGACATACTAAGTACATTGGCTACAGAGCCAAGACTCCGTTTTGACAACGTTACTTAAAAAAACCCTCATTCCGAGGAGGTTTATTAAGTAAATTCGAAAAAAAAATTTAATATTGTTTATTTACTTTTACCAAGACTTCAACGTAGTCTCAAACAGTGTGTGTGCTACTCGTAACTTTAATAATTGTACACATTAAACTGTGTCAATATTTAAAGTATAAAAATAAATTAGACAACTAATATATTATTATTAAATGCATTCGGAAAATCTAATGTTAGTAAAAGCGACTGAATCTTTTCAGTGTAAGTTACGATGTTTAAATCGGTAATGTTTTCTCTACCAGAGATGAAATACGTGCAAGTAAAAGCGTGCCCAAGTAATTTCTTTTGGAGCGTTCGGATAAAGAAACCCTTGAATTTTATAGACATCAATCGCTCGCTCGCCTCAAGGGCTGAATTCCTATTTCCAAATAAATTAAAAGAATTCTTATCCTCTGCGGCTTATTCGGCTGCTTAATTCAGGTGTTCCACGTATGGCTTGGGAGAAAACTCCATTGCCTCGAAGCATATATACAGGGTGGAACGGAACGAGGATTTTTTCTGAAAATGTGGCATTGTTTAGTCTTAGAATTAGAACATTATTTTCTTCAAATATCATATGATAATATCGGTTGTTAGATTCAAGTTACAGCTTATTACATGAAAATAAACTGAAAGTATTTGATTCCTTTACAGGTCAATGAAAATGTAGGTTATTATTGTCTGTTATTTAGAAATAACCAATAAGTGAACTGTGTTGTTCTTATTCAAACTCAATTTAAATATATTCGAGTTATAATTTTCACGGAAATGATTCACCGGATGGTTATTAAAACTCTTAAGGAAGTGGTTTATTTTAAAATATCAAAATAATATTTTATGTTCATTATGGTTAGCAGGGTTAGGATTATTTACCTATTATCTTCTTAAATGTTATATGGTTAAATTGCTAATTTTAAACGTTGAAATAATAGCATATTTACTTTAAACCGTTATAAATATAAAACAATAAACAAAACAAACATCGCAAGAAAAATAATAATCCTAAGGCAACCAACTTCTTAAATGCGATTGAGCAACATGTCTCTTCGATACGAACAGGCGCTATGGATCGGTAATCGACATTTTAAACGGATTATCTCCGATCAAATGTAATCATTGAATCATCATATCCATGAATAAAATAAAGCTGGTGAATTTTATTCAGGCCACAGCTCACTAACACAATTATTCAACATCATAGAGCATTGTGTAACTATCCCGGTGCATTTTGTTCATACCCAGTTGTTCCCTAATTTGTGAAGGCAACGTTGGCGCTTCGAATGGTTTTTCATTTTTTATTTTTTCATGCCGGAGCCCGTATTGAAAGTGACTGATTCTATTGAAACGGCATATTTTTGTCACGGCTTCTGGTCTCACTAAAGCGAAAGATATCTTTCATGGCGAGAATCTTTTGTTTGTTCATTTCACGCTTTGCGATATTCGATTCTATACTTTTAAATTTAATTTGAAATGATATAGATGTTATTTAATGAGAAACAATGTACACACCAGAGAACCACCAAGAACGGTAAATAAAGTACTTAAGTAAAATAATGGTAAAATATTGCCGAAGAACATATATAAAGAAGATGGTATCCAGGATAGGACGTATAAATAATACTAAATAAGCAACACGATATTTAAAAGCAGCAATAAAATAAAATTTTGCACGTTTACTTTAAGTAAGATTAATAAATTTACTAAGATCTTAAATTGCTTTAAAAGATTGTCTATCTAATTCACTAATTCAAGACATTTTGGAGTAAGTATACGGCGTGTATATTTGATATTACCGCAAACTTTACGGGGTGTGAGTATAGGCATTTATTAATATATTGCACCGTAACTTATTAAAAAAATCGAACTTTTTTTTCCATATAAAATAATTCAGCACGCAATGTATTTGTTTGTTGTTGTTTGTTGACACTTAACATCGTGATGTGACAACTGTCACTAGTAATAACTACGCCATACATTGCTGCTCAGAAATTAATTACGCTATAGCAGTTAACGCTAAATTAATAATTGTTATAAATATCAGATTATAACACTAAAATCTCTGTCTGGCTTCAATTTGCGGTTGTATGTTAACGCTAAATTAATAATTGGTATAAATATCAGATTATAACACTAAAATCTCTGTCTGGCTTCAATTTGGGGCTGTATCAAATATACACGCAGTATAAGTAATAACTTTATCTGCGAGATATAGTACCCAGTACTTCAATTTCAACAGATCTTAAAACTAATGTTATTAAAACTATCGTGAGACATCTTTACTAATTATAAAAACGGTATAAACTCACGTAAAAATTGTCAGGAACGGCCCGACATGTTTCGAACTCATTTGGAGCTCTTCATCAGGGGTAGCTATCCGTGCTGCTACGCGACTCACGACCCACTGCACTTTTAATCGCTCTTCTTGCCGCCCTCTGCGCACGCGCAGATAGCGCGGCGCGGGGAGGGCAGGGCTCTTGCGCTGTCACCACTGTACCCACTGATACCACGCACACTTGACTTATTGTATCAACGACATTGTCTGAACGCGAGATGTTTTTTAACGCCGGAATCACAGGTTTCCATGCCGGAGGTAGAGCCCAACCACCGTCTCGGTTGAAATTCGGGCGCCGTCCAATTTCGATAGCTTCACGTATCTTCCGTTGTACACAGCGTTTCTCACGAACCAAAACCGTGCCTTATCGAAACGTACGAAATGGGACGCACCGGCCTCGACAACATGCTCCGCAACAGCGGAGTCTCTCGTATCCATTTTTCTGACACTGCGTATATGCTCAGACAATCTTGTAGAAACATTACGTCCCGTCTCTCCTATGTATACCTTGCCACACTCACACGGTATTTCATACACCCCAGGGGTTCCAAATGGATCTCTATCTTTAGGAGACCGTAGCAACTACCTCATCTTAGTCAAAGGACGGAACCAGGTTGTAATGCTATATCTATATCTATCTCCCCGCGCCGCGCTATCTGCGCGTGCGCAGAGGGCGGCAAGAAGAGCGATTAAAAGTGCTGTGGGTCGCGAGTCGCGTAGCAGCACGGATAGCTACCCCTGATGAAGAGCTCCAAATGAGTTCGAAACATGTCGGGCCGTTCCTGTCAATTTTTACGTGATCTTAAAACTGTTTGTAATTTCGTGGCAATCTTCAGAGTTGTATTAATAGGTACTTAAGAACAAGACGGATATTGGTCGCAAATAAACAAGACAAAGTATGAAATGAAGAGTTTCGAACGGACGCAGGCAATCGTCGAATTGGTTCAATAGGCGCTCCAACTGGGTCGGAAGCAATTTAAAGTTTTTCCCGAATAAATACCTACGCCAAGTCAAAAATGCTCGCATGCCTTCGAATCTACACGATTGGAATGGAACAAAAACAGTACGCAGTAAATTGGAGCGAAAAAAAATTAAAGTAAGTAACTGTTTCGGCAGTATGCTTTGACTATAGAATGAAGTTATAGATTTTTCCAGACAAATAGATAAATAGAACAGTTATGAGTTTGTAAGCTTGTTGGACTCTAGAAGGCGCCCAACACTTCGTTCGTGCGGGGAGGAACAAGGTAATTTACACAATATTAAATAATACAAACCGATAATCTTTGTATATAAAGACACCAACATGAGTTTGGGTCACATACGCACTTGCACCGCCAGCAAAAGCAAATAAACTGAAATAAATAAAATAAGCTTGAATCTGTAATAAAAGAAACAATACCTTACAGTAAGTATCATGTTTTAAGTACTGTATGTTTTGCCGATCAATATGACACAGGCGAGACGACTGTTTTCTGCTGACTGTTTTCGACTAATTTCAAAAACAATTGCATGCAATAAGAATATTTGTCTGGCAATTCCTAATATTATCGTGTCTATGGTAAACAAATAAAGTTGTAGCACTGTCGACGGCTCACGAAGTACTCGAAATAAATAAATTGGATCTATTGGCGAGGTTGAAAGTTGGTCGCTCCAATCATTACTTCAATATAATCCAAATCTTAAAACTTTGCTGAGAAAAATAATTGGACGCTTGCAATGAATTATACAAAATGAGATAGTAGAAGTAGAACATTAAGATAAAGGGCAAATTTTGCTTATCAGGTTTCATTTAATAGTTTATGATTAAAATTATATCACATATAAAGTATACCGGGTGTGGTCTGTAACAGGGACAATAACCGGTTCGATTCCCGGTCTCTTCCGCCAGGTTACGCATTTCCAATTTTTCTTTATGCTTTGATCTTTGTATCAGTGGTTTAGGAGCAATAAATCAAAACTAATTTTACTGAATAAAATTACCAATATTTGTTTCTTCAGCTTTAAGCAAAAATATAGTTTTCAGAGGATCGCTATTTCTAACATAAATAGTATTTTCATAATTATTGTAAGCCATCCAACATTGATGACTGAATTGACTGACACTGGCTGTCACGCTACTAATTATCAAATTTCGCAATGTACATTGCTTCTTGACTAAATAAACAATATTTTGCAAGTTATTTACACTTTCGCCCTTGGCCCGTTAAATGTTGAGATTTTTCGTGTAACATTCAGAATATTATAGTTCTGTTTTTAAATGCATGGCCAAGAGTGTACAAAGAGGGCGCTGTTAGCGAGCCCTTTGAAGTCGTGCGAATTTCCAACGGGCACCTAACGAAATTGTTCTTTTATCCTGAATGTTCCAGTACTTTTGCACTTAATTTTTTTCTACTGCATGAAAGTGACTCAAAGGTGACAAAGAGCTTTGGCTAAATTCCTAAAACTGCGAGAAACACGGCTAAGTGAATTAGGGCCCCGAATCAATTAAGTCTTAATTTTGTTACGTACGTAGTAAAATAACAGAAAGGTTCCATTAACGAGTAATGGTTAGGCAACGTCTGTATTTAAAGACAAGTTGGTACGAATTATAGTAGACTGTTAAATTATTTTACACGGATTAGTTCAGGCCAAGATAACAGAACGATTAAATGAAAAAACGTGAGACATTTCTTAGTAACAAAAGTAAACGTTGTACACCGACCTACATACCTAAATAGGAATGTAACCGCTAAGAATTGTTTCATTCGAAACTATTTGAGGCAAACCTGAAGGGTCGAGCTTACACCTACTAACTTACCTATATTGTTGACACCACAGCGAGCCCATGATGCTCACGTGTCTATAATAAAGCATCCTTAACTTATCTTCTGTATATGAGATTTACCGTGACCGTGACGAAGGCGGAGGGGCTTTATCTATACTATTATAAAATCTTAAACTTGTATAGAAAATCAGTTTTCTATGAAGAGGGGTCAATAATGCAGGAAAATTATTAATAGCGCGATGCAGGATTTTTATGGGCGTGCGATGCCAGTCGTAAAGCGCCATCTGTTGATAAAATGTTCCTTGTCCTCATTCGTAATAATGTAGTGTTACCGTATGGTAAAGAAAAAAAATACGCAGACGTAGTTACGAGCATCTTCTAGTCATCTATGTAAATGATAGTGCGATAAACGCCATAGACTAACTACTAATTGAGGTCAATGGTTAGACAGCTTTGAATAAAGTAATATGAGCTGAGACAGATATTATGTAGGTATGTACAATCAATAGGACAGTCGACATCACTGTCAACTGTTTCCAAAAATAATAATTTATAGCCCATTTTAATATCCGATATTCACTCACGCGCCACTTGTTGTAATCGTATCAGCAACAAATATTCTGCAAAAATGTATACGAAATATGTTTTTCACTGAAACCGAGGAAAAGGGCCGACCTCCAAACAATTTATCAAAAATCAGATTACACAGGAATCTGTCACGGCGACAAGTCATCAAGCGACACCCTTCGCCCGCCGCCATGCTAACGGCTTATCTCCACTTTTGATAGTTTCACTCTATAAAGCCCTTTTTGAGCCCTTTACAAACCGTTCTATTGATAGTAGTATAGGTTTTTGAAAAATGTTCCCATTCTCCACGTACGAGTGGTACGCGGATGTGCCAATACAGTTTAATAACTGGTTTGTAAGTATAATGTTTTAGTAGATAAAAACTGCGCCGTGTAAATTATTTTTGTAGTTTGCGTTACCCATACTCATACACTACTCATATTGATGTTTATAATCATTGAGGTATTATGTAATTATTACGTCAATGTTTATAATAAATGGTTTTTCTAGGCTGGTGATTCTTTTCCACCTATATTGATATTTGTTTTCTTTTACTCGAACAACATTGTCGCGACATTATTCTGTCAAGTATTAGTTAAATGCTACGTGATCCGATGTGTGCTTTGAGTCTTTTTGCAGGAAAATTACCTACATTTATTTTTTCGTGATAATATTATCTCGAAAGAATTTAAAATGTCTACTACTTATACCACAAGCCTAACACAAGCCTTCTTGAGCTTAATTTGGGAGTAGATCGTTTTGTGTGAGGTTGTCGGATATTTATTTATTTATGTATTTATACCAACCATATTATTATTGGTTTATATTCAAGAAAATATTACTTTTATTGAGATAAAGAAGAGCGTTATGAGTTTAGACATTTGTTTATTTAATTAAAATAATCAATAAATAAATAAATATTAAGGGACAATCTTACACAAATCGACCTAGTCCCAAACAAAGCAAAGCTTGTAGGTACTAAACGGGTAAAAGACGACGATATACATAATATATAAATACATATATATATAGATAACATCCATGACCCAAGCACAAATATTCAATATATCGACTACAAATATATTTGACTCTGGACACAGAATAAAACACTCTGGGATACGATAATATTTTTTTCACTTCAAGTAAAACCATCCACGATTAGAAACATGGCAAGTTCATCTATTCACCTAAGCCTTTGTGAGTTGCGGTAAGCTACGTTAAGCCTCCCAGGCGCTAATTTTCCAAGAGGATAAACTTAAAAACATGAATATTATTTAAACCTAATTACCCTATCTCGTAATTGCCTTGTTTTGACGTCTACCCTTTGAGAGCTCGTCGGTTATTTCCCGACTCGTCAAAAGATATTAATAACCATCTAAGTCGAAGCTGTCTCCTTCTACCCGCATCTTGGTCGACGCATCGCGTAGGGTTGTCACATTAAACGACGTAAACGAGATTAAATTACAATCTATGGTTTTGCCTAAATGTAACTTAACCATAATCACATCAAAGTATCCAAGTTATCAACAGTACTAACCTGTGGCATTAGTAACTTCAAGATTAAATTATTTCGTGAATTTGATATTTGAACTCGTAAAATGAAAACATTTGCGTTTAAATTTGTTTTTCCTGAGTCAACCCTACTGTTCCTCGCGCCCCCCCGCCTGCTCGTGTTTTTCGCTAAAACCCTTTCGGAGATGATAAGATGATGGCTTTACAAGCAAGTAGTAATTATGCTCGTCCGATTAATGCTCTCGGAAGTACCGAACGAGCGTCACTGCCGGCAGCGACGCCATTATTTACCAACCTACAGTAGATTAGAGTGTTTTATCGATGTGCCATAACAGATTTTGTTGTGTGTAAATGCACGGTATTGGTTAGCCATATTGGCGCGAGGCATATATTCGGCTTTACGGATTTTAGCTTGCGACATAATCCACTTTCCGCGTGAATATTTTGTATAAGCCCGTTACGTAAACGTTCATATTCACGCGCATACCTTACTAATGATCCATTTGAAACGTGAAATGAAAAAATAAACATTTTCTCGGGAAAATAAGGAAGTTTTTAATAAGCATTATTTGTTTCGAATTGTGTTGGAGCACGCAGTTGAATGAATTTTTACGATTAAGGACCTTCAGGATAAAGCATAAAATTAAATAATTTGAAAATATTCCAAGGCAATAATAAATAATCTACGAGTATAAGCAACAAAAATCGCAAAGCCTGGAAAGTATAGGGAACGTAAAATAAAATAAATTTTAGTTGTTTTAGCCAGGAATTTATAGCGTACCTGAAATTTAATAATATTTCTATGTTCATTCCGACATCGTTTTCGGGAATAGGCCTCTTATACCGCAACAAACATATAGATTGTGCCAATACGACACTTGTGAAAAATTATTCATATATTACATTTTTTGCCTCAGTTGTCCTTGCAGTTTCGCACTAAAAGTCAAGAGAATTGTGACGTCAACACATAAGGAGAAATATGGTGTAATGTAAATATAATTATTTTATCGATTTCGCTTTTAATGTAGGTAGACAAACTATATTTTAAAAACATAAATGACGCAGATGATGCTATTGTAGCGTATAATTAAGGAATCAAAGATTTGGAATGATGTGTGATTGACGCAACGATGTGATAGCTCAGTTTGTAGAACACTACGTCCGTAGTCCGTCGTAGTCCAGTTCGAGTCCAGCTTAGGGCCTTAGTAGACTGGTGCTCGCGGTAAAATCGCTGCGTTTAAAAAAAGCGTATTTTTTAAAATTAATTATAGCATTGCATCGTCAATCATAAAGATTAACATTGCAACACTGTTATATTTCACCTAAAATACCTACTTCGTCAAAGTTAATTAAACTAATTCCAATCAAATGATGTAAATGGCTAAGCCGAATTAAAATATTCTATGACGATGCAAAAGTCGTAATAAAATAATTTAAAATATTATTTTTAGGGTTCCGTACCCAAAGGGTAAAAACGGGACCCTATTACTGAGACTTCGCCGTCCGGCCGTCCGTCCGTCCGTCCGTCCGTCCGTCCGTCCGTCCGTCCGTCCGTCCGTCTGTCACCAGGCTGTATCTTAACAACGGTGATAGCTAGACAGTTGAAATTTTCACAGATGATGTATTTCTATTTCCGCTATAACAACAAATACTAAAAATAAAATAAAATAAATATTTAAGGGGGGCTCCCATACAACAAACTTGTTATAGATTATATAGGTATATGTATAGGTACGGAACCCTTCATGCGCGAGTCGGGCTCGCACTTGCCCAATTTTTTATCACAACTCTGACTACTGAAATATTACTGGTAAACATTTTTCAAGTAGGTACCTATGATGTACAGGGGGGGGTATTCGACCAATTTTAGAGATATAATGGAGATCTCTCCTTTTCATCGCCATCCGTCACTTTTGACGTGTGCCTACTTGACAAGTGGCGATATCCCTAGAACATCGCAACTTCGTCAATTCGGACGCGCAAAATTTTCGTTTCCTTTGTATGTGACGGCATAAATAACAGGCGCATAGTTTAAATTGACCGCGTAGTACGTGAAATTAGTCCGTTACGTTTCGTTCAAAACAGAAATTTATATACATGAATAACATTTTTGACAATCATTATCGCCTTCGTATTTCCAAAATTGAGATGAGATATGTCAATTTAAAGCTCATCGCATTTTAATGACAGTTCAACGGCGATATAACAGTTACCTACTCTAGGCGTTCACTCAAACGGCATTCTCGAATTGGGCCCCTGTATTTGTATTTTATAATTTAAAGACTTTGTGTTTGTAATTTTATGAAGATATAAAGTGGATCAATAATTGAATTCTCATTCTGTCTTATCTTATATCAGAGCCCACAATAGACGAAGTCGTTGTTGATGATGACTATGGGTGAAGCCAGACGGGCGTAATTTTTTGCGTTGTGAATCGCGTAATTTCGGTCGAGCCATACTTTGTCGTCGGCCGTGTGACGTGATGATGTGATATGAAGTATGGCGCGGCCGAAATTACGCGACTCACAACTCAAAAAATTACGCCCGTCTGGGTTCACCCTATATGTATACAAGTTGAGGATGACTATTTGAGGTTGTACATGTCAAGTCCTATGTAGATATACATTGTCGTTTATGCCTATATCGATTCCGCGTAATTACAGGCACTTCAACAGCGCATCTTAAAGCACTCAAGTCCCACTCAAAAGTGGGCGTTTTAAATTAGGATCGTTTTATAACAAACAAAACTGGGCTGTCGGAATCAAATCTGTTTGTCTGGAAATCTTTATTTTAAAGTGGCGTTGAAGTCGGGAGCGAGGCGAGGCGAGGCAAGCTCTCGAGTGTCGCGCGCCCTGTAATTTTCCCCTGGCTGTGCAGCGGGCGTTCGCCAACTAATTTGTCATCCGAATATCAAATTACGCGTGAAATGGCGCGTAACAGTAGACCTGGTGCTCCGATACCAGGGTTTAAAACAAAATTTAATTCACCGTCTGGCTGCAGTGCTGTAATTGCAACGCTGACAACTAATTTAAAAGTAATGGCACCTGAATTGATAGTATTTGTTCTTAATTTAATTTCGCGCTGAAAGGCGTATTATTTCGAGTTGTAATTACTGATTTTATGACAAAGTGTTTTCAGTGAATTGTTTAACGCTTAGCAATGTCACTATTATCATTGACACTGTGGACAAAATGCCAATAACTGTTTCATATGACGACGGTATGCATTCGGCGTATTTCAAATTCATTTTACTAATCAGTGCCATTTCATGACACTAAATCGACCGCGTTCCCCGACAAAGCAGCAAATCATGTCGAAGTGCGGATTGATGAAAATACGTTCATAAATTGAGTCATATTATCCTCATGATTCCGTTGCCCCTGTTATTATTGCGTGCTTGTCCCGACAGGCGATGAGGATTCATTACGGCTCTTCTTAGGGAGAGGTTTTATGATGCGCCGAGTGAAAGCCGTCTCATGCACGGGGTTGCCATGGAAGTGCTCCATGCAACCCCGGTCACCCCTTGGAGACGATTTATGGCGTTCTTGGGCGGGTGTTCTTGCATGCGATTGCGTGAAACCGTAAGTCGCTAATTCGCGGTCTCGTTTACAATTGTAGTCGCTGTTGACAACTTATATGATTGGAATTAGGGAAGGATACGTTTTAAGTTTTTTGTTTTTTCATATAAAAACCTTATAGTATTACGAGAACAGTGTGAAAATTTTGTAAAGTTTAGTAACGATGAAACATTATGATAATGATATGTATCGTTACATATTTTTTCTTCCGTGGATTTTAGGACCATGGTATGCTACCAAAAGTATTAACCCTACTCATAATCAATTTGTGAAAACACCAATGCTTGGACATTTGCGCGAGAAATGATGTAATTATTAACTGTGACATAATTGGCATACTTTGTTAAGATTCCACTTTGTTGCTATTTCTAAGACAATAATATGAAAAAGTTAGCAACAAAATGGACAGAATATACAGAATTAGGTACGAAATTTTTGTCGTAAAGCCAACAACATTCCTCTTTGTTACTAAATATTTAACATGAAAATGATGGTTACAAAATTGAACATCATTAATATTATTTTTGTCATAATTAAGTGCATCACTCCTGACAACAATGCCCACATCCTAATGCCTTGATCACACGTACCGAGACAGTGGGCGAGACAGTGCTCTCGTCCCTGTCACACACAAGACAAACGGGGTAGACAGAGCACTGTCTCGCCCGTTTACTCGGTACGTGTGATCAAGGCATAAGTGAGAACGGTTCTTGGTTGCTATGAGCGATAAAGCGTTGCTATGGAAATTTATCGCACGCCGGCCAGGATCCGAGCTCCTGCAAACATTAATGATTTGTCATTTACCGTGGTACACTGATTAATCATATCGCGTAAATATCCGGGGGTTTCATTTACACTTGATGGCGAATTAAATTGGATCAATTTACTTGTTTATAATGTTACTCCCTCTTAATTATAAATAAGTGATATTGGAGTAGGTAGGTACATAAATACGATATGCTAGTTGTAATCAAGTAAAGTGAAAGCATATTAACAGTAGTTTACGTTAATATCTTACGACAATCACCTCCTTTGTAACAGTTTATTTGTTGGGGTCTTCCCACGCTGCATCTACAGTAGGTACATGGTCGCTCCTCTGTGCCTCAACGGCCCTCATCAGTTCTACGAGCAATGTGCCCCGCCGATTACCACCTACTCGTAGTCTGGCAATTTGAGTAGCTATGTATGCTATGTTGACGATCTTGATTTTCTTTAGGATCTTCTCATTTCGGATTTGATCATGCAAGGAAACTTTGACCATACATTATCAATCGGAGTTGATTGAAAAATGGCTTCAAAATCCAGCATTAAAATTAGCAATAATATTATTAAAATCATCGTGAGACATCTTTAATAAGGGTCTATATTGATTCGTAGAAAATTTAAGTACCGTTTTTTTTTGTGAATACCGTTATTAGTCATATTATTTGTTACTCATATTGTCGAAAGCCATAATTTCAATGTTCATATTTTCCAAGGTACTATTTTTGAGGCTCATACTTATTGATTGTCATAAAATTGTTCGTCATAAGTTTTGATATTGCTATCGTATTACTGTAGAATCTCAAATTGAATAATTTCAGATCGAATAACGATGAAAAGAAATAAAATTACGGACTATAAAATCATTGATCATAAAACTCCAATAGATAACACAGTTGGTGTATAACAATAATAAAGAATAATCTCATACGCTATGAAAGTAAAATTTACATAACACAACTTACGAAGGAATAATATTTTAAAGAATAGAATCAAGCGCCATCAGAAGAATTTTTTCGACCGGCAGCAGTTCGGTTCTGTTGTGGTCACAGTTCTAACCTAACCTAACCAGTTCGGTTTTAACCTGCCCAACTTTACTGGCAGCAGTTCGGTTCTGTTGTGGTCACAGTTCTAACCTAACCTAACCCATTAAGTTCGGTTTTAACCTAACCAACTTTACTGGCAGCAGTTCGGTTCTGTTGTGATCACAGTTCTAACCTAACCTAACCTAACCAGTTCGGTTTTAACCTAACCAACTTTACTGGCAGCAGTTCGGTTCTGTTGTGATCACAGTTCTAACCTAACCTAACCCATTAAGTTCGGTTTTAACCTAACCAACTTTACTGGCAGCAGTTCGGTTCTGTTGTGGTCACAGTTCTAACCTAACCTAACCCATTAAGTTCGGTTTTAACCTAACCTACTTTACTGGCAGCAGTTCGGTTCTGTTGTGATCACAGTTCTAACTTAATCTAACCCATTAAGTTCGGTTTTAGACTAACCTACTTTACTGGCACCAGTTCGGTTCTGTTGTGATCACAGTTCTAACCTAACCTAACCCATTAAGTTCGGTTTTAACCTAACCTACTTCACTGGCAGCAGTTCGGTTCTGTTGTGGTCACAGTTCTAACCTAACCTAACCCATTAAGTTCGGTTTTAACCTAACCTACTTTAATGGCAGCAGTTGGGTTCTTTTGTGATCACAGTTCTAACTTAACCTAACCCATTAAGTTCGGTTTTAGACTAACCTACTTTACTGGCAGCAGTTCGGTTCTGTTGTGATCACAGTTCTAACCTAACCTAACCCATTAAGTTCGGTTTTAACCTAACCTACTTCACTGGCAGCAGTTCGGTTCTGTTGTGGTCACAGTTCTAACCTAACCTAACCCATTAAGTTCGGTTTTAACCTAACCTACTTTAATGGCAGCAGTTGGGTTCTTTTGTGATCACAGTTCTAACTTAACCTAACCCATTAAGTTCGGTTTTAGACTAACCTACTTTACTGGCAGCAGTTCGGTTCTGTTGTGGTCACAGTTCTAACCTAACCTAAGCAGTTCGGTTTTAACCTAACCTACTTTACTGGCAGCAGTTCGGTTCTGTTGTGATCACAGTTCTAACCTAACCTAACCTAACCCATTAAGTTCGGTTTTAACCTAACCTACTTTACTGGCAGCAGTTCGGTTCTGTTGTGATCACAGTTCTAACCTAACCTAACCTAACCCATTAAGTTCGGTTTTAACCTAACCTACTTCACTGGCAGCAGTTCGGTTCTGTTGTGGTCGCAGTTCTAACCTAACCTAACCCATTTTACTGGTATCAGTTTAGCTAACCTAACCTAAAACCTAAACTAGTTTCCTAGCACTCGTCTGTTCCGTAAACTATGTCTTTATGCCATAATAAATTCGGCGATATTAATGTTCCGCCATTAAAAATTATGTGAAATAAAAGTCAGTGATACTAGTGTTCTGCCATTTAAAATTATGCTAAATTAATAGTACCTATGCTAGTTAGCATACTCCATAATTGTCAGTTGACAATTATGATACGAGTACATATATATATATATATATATATTTTTTTTTTATGTCAAAGGGGGCAAACGATCAAACGTATCGCCTGATGGAGATTATATGATTATGTTAAAGAATCATTCGGCTAAAAATGTTTCGGTGATATCTGCTATGCGAAATGTATTTCGGAGAATCGATATTATGCAAGATAAAGGGAACCCCCTGGTCCTTGTTCAGGTCAAACGCCAATATGAGTGTTTAACAAAAAGTACAGTCAGCAAAAGTTTTTAGTATAATTTAAAAAATTATTTAATAAATAACTTGGAAGGAAGCAAGCATGCATGCAAACAGGCAGGCAGGCAAGCGAGAAGAATTTTGACGCTCCGCTCTCTTCGCTCGCTCCGCTATTTTCGGTCATAATACAAACCTAACCTAACCACAGTTTTCGGTCTTTGAACCATTTTGACTGTAATATACTTCAACTCAGAATCTAATATGAATAAATAAAAATAATAATATGTATGATCAAATTGACTAAAATACTTTTGACAAAAAGACATAATGAATACAAATTATAATATAATTAAATATTACTACTTATTATAAATTCGGCAAAAAGGCAAAATGAATACAAATAATAATATGATTAAATATTATTTCTTATTATATGTATTTCAGCAAAAAAGCGAATATGAATGCAAATAATAGTATGATTAAATATATAACTAATATATTTTCGACAAAAAAGTAATATGAATACCAATAATAGAGTGATAAAAAATATGACTAGTATACTTTCGGGAAAAAGATAATATACATTCAAATAATAGTACATTAAAATATATGACACAAAATATTTCTGAACAATGAGTGATATGACTTCAGATATTATGGAGATGTACTTTGTGACTTTTAATACGTATAATGTTTGACATTATTGGACATTATTGTTAGATTCAACAAGCAGTATGCTTAACAATTTTTCTGAACATTGACAATTATGAGCATAAATAATATGGAGAACATTTTCTGACTATCGATAATCGACACAATAAAATTATAGGAATCAAAGGGATCCCCTTTAATAATTATAAAAACGGTTTAAACTGACGTAAAAATTGACAGGAATGGCCCGACATGTTTCGAACTCGTATGAAGCTCTTCATCAGGGGCAGCTATCTGAGCTGCTTCGCGACTCGCGGCCCACTGAGAGCTCCATATGAGTTCGAAACATGTCGGGCCGTTCCTGAAAATTTTTACGAGAGTTTAAACCGTTTTTATATTTATTAAACTTTGCCCTGTATTTTTCTACACGTGACAAAAAGCAAAAATTACGGCGCAACAGGAGATAATGCCTTCCTGCCCCTCTAGTTACCAAGGGAAGTTCACTGAGGGTAATGCGTTCCCGAAACGGCACGAGACGTAACGACATCTAATTAATAACGTCTATCATATCTCTATTGCTATCCCGCTACGTGGGGCGAGGGCTTAGCGTAAGAGGATTGCTTATGGACGCATGATTTGTTCAGGAGGTCGTTAGCAAGCGATTTTTGTTCTGTACCAGTGATTACAAATCGCCGGGCGAGAGAGCGACGGTTGAAGTTTTGCTTTATTTGCGTTTCGTTTTTTAAATCTGCATAAATATAAGGATTGAAAACAAAATTCATCATATTTTTAAATTCGAAACTGTTATGTTGAGATTTTGTGTTGTGAGAGATTTGGAATGTGCGCTTTCTGTGGTGTACCTAATGCTCGTGGTCATTAAGTATTTCAGCCAATTAATTCTTATTCAATCATGAGACTGAGACAGTCCAAAAAGCTCCACGTGTACGACATCGTACTAAAACGTTATCGGGGCTCGCAAGCCATATCGCATTGGTGTTGCGACTGCTGCATAGATAAAAGGCTGAAGTCCCTAGCCGAAACGGAGAAGTTGCAAGAGACCCCTCTTAATTATCAGGAAATTATGGAAAATATTAAACTACATCAACGAACTTAATATTAAATTAATTAGTATTATGTCATGAGAAGTCACAGGTGACGAACGTGGAGAAATTCTGAAAGTGCGATATATTCTGTGAATATAATGATGATTATGATTAATGTTAGAAATTAGAATCTTTATACAAATATCTGGATTATTTGTATGAATAGGTACATGTATTTGCGGCCTCATTACGATAAAACAACTGGAAAGATTTCAACTGATTTTGGTTCACGGTAACTGGGAATCCACGGATAAGCAATTTTTTACATACGGCCAATCAAAACGACAACCGTAAACACCTCGATCGCCGACATTTTGGACGATGGAAAGATCCAAATTTCCCCGGTTTCAATTAGTACTTATGCATTATATCCTTAGTTAACAAAATATGCATCCAATTATTAATTTCGGATCCCTCAAATGCCTTTTAATTAACGAAATGTGTGTATGTCATATGTAATCAATATGCTTGATGTGTTCCTTGTCAATTGTGGACGGGACAATAGCGGAATGAACGACGCAACGCAATCCGAGCATTCGCTGCATACACTTTCAACCTCATATCATACCATTATTTAACTACAATATCAACTTTATCACACTCAAAAAAGATTGGTTTTCGTGTACGTGCGGATGGAGATATGAGTTTTAGAGAGTAAATGAGAGAATATGCAGCCACCATAACTATCTACGCCCGGCCGCGCGCTATTATGAACTATTGTTCTCCTGAATATGTCGAAAAATACGCGTCGATTTCATTAAGGCACCTGTACGGCGTACGCATCCGCGTTAATAACGTTTATGCCCACAATGTGTAGGTATAAACATGTATCAAGTCTTCTAATAGGTATGTGCGATAAATATTATTCAACGAGTGTTTAAAATTTTATTTGCTGGTTTGTGCTATGTTAGTATAAGTACAATTTAGTGAGAAATGGCTTTGTTACGTTGCGTTGCTAGCTTTTAGTAAACATACAAATGATATGCAAGAAGTGTGCTTGGCGTACAGTTAGCATCATAAGTAGCTGACAATTTTAGTACGCAATTTGACATGAGCTAGTAGTAAAGCTGTCAGCCAGTTTTGATGCTGACTGTACGCCAAGCAAGCTGTATAATATGACATAGCAATTTATTCCAATGTCATTTGAAAAATAAAGTTAAGTCGTAAACGAGCATCTAATTTAATGATGCTTCAGAAAAACATGCAAACTGAAATAAAAAATACCCGTGTTCATGATCATGAAGTTATTAAAAGGTCTCTAATTCGGTACACCCGAGTTCGCGTAGTTAAAGTTTTAATTGCTTTTATCACGGGCCGTTGCTTTTAGGAACAGAAAGTGCGTGTAGGGAGATTATTAAATTGTATCTTTTAATGGGTTATAAATTAGCGATAGCATTTTTCCACCAATTTAAAGTTTTGATATATTTCGGCGAGGCGACATTAAATTTCACGTGACCGAATCAGAATTTGTAGTGACGCCACCTGGGGCCTTATTATGATTAAGTTTGGGTTCTGATTTTAGTTGTCCCAACAAATTTGAATATACTATTTTGCAGTGGCTGACAGGTTGGTGGAACCATTTGCATGAACAGTTCGTAATAAGGGTTAGTCCCGAAATCAGTTGCTGTAAGTTCAAATAGTCAGGACCTTTGTTTGAAAATCAAGTTAATTACGTGACATTTTTTAATGACAAGAAACCAAAGATGGTACACTGGTTGTTTACATAGTTTGAATATAATTGTGTAATGTCTGCTTAGTTAAATAATAACATTAACGCTTATCGCCTCAGCATTTTCTATATGCTCAGTCGGGGCAAGGGCGCCACACGGTATAAGCACACCTACCATAAAAAATATCGAAAAGTACACATGATATACTACCAACGCCATCTTACAACCACGCCAAGTTATTCGTATACCTACTAAGGCTGGATTTAACCAACATTTTACCGCGTTTAACTCTTACTCTCGGATAGTAATGTCAAACTAATATGGATCTTAAAATGAAAGCTAGGTAGATGTGCCTTTGTAGTAGAAGTAGTAGTAACTACTATACCACCTATAACGCACCTATCATATGAATTTCATAATATTTAGTTACTACTACAACTACTAAGGCTGCATTTAACCAAGCTTTTATTCTAAGAATAGCCTTAATAGTAGTAGTTTCTTAATACTATTAAAATGCATATAACCAACTACTGTATAAGATCTGTAGGTTTCGATATGTGGTAAGTGCCCACCACATGTGGCGCGCTTGTCCCGATTGACCTCAGTTTACTGAAATGTTACAGATTATAAGCAGTCCATAAGGTCAATTCAAAACTACCTTACTCGCGATCACGAAATTCTGGTCATCAAACAGCGTAACGTTAATAAAACATAATGAGATTAAAGCACCAGCAGATAGGTGTTACTGAAAAAAGGCAAAAATCTTATCCTAAACTTTTAATATGATATTAGCTTACATAAACCAGTTGGCGTTATTGGTATTTACAAAGTTTTCCGTTTCGAAGCAAATTTGTTTTTAGCTTTTATGACAGATAATTTGTCAAGGGTAGCTGCGCAAGTCAAAGATAATTTATCTGTCTCAACCGCTTTATTTATTGCGTCGCGTTCGCATCTTTGTTGAGCCCCTTAAAGTTAGTGGTTAATGGAGCTTCTTTGAGGCTGGGACGTCACTCACTTTTGTTGGCGGATCCGTGAGTGTGGCCAGCCCGATGAAACTCCGCGTTTTGCCCCTTTCAAGTGGATCTGATGGGGAGCGAATGAACAAGAATTCTGTCTGGTAAGTTTTTCTTGTGTAGTACGTACGCTATACCAACAGCAATCCACTCTTTTACAAGAACTTTGTTGAACATGATTGAAAATAGGAGAGGGAAGATGTTAGGTCATGTCTTGGAAAATTAGAAAGGGAAAGAAAAAGAGGAAGACCAAGACGGACAAATGTGGAGTAAATAAAAGAATACATAAATGCTAGAATGAGAATTAGAAGAATGAGCTAGAAATTATTACGCCGACAAAAACCTTAATCTTAAATATATGATGATGATGATTTTACAAGAAAAATATCTATGAAGACTCCTTCTCTCGCTTTCTAGCTATTTGTTTCACATGGTGTTGGGGTCTGTCAGCCTTCTCTATCTTCTTCGCTCAATTCGCCCTATCCCTGACGTCGCCTTCGGAAACATTGCATTTCTTCATGTTTGATAAAATATCTTTGATGATAATTCTATATTTACCTACAAATATAATACAAGTAACTTATAACCGAATACATAATATTCTAATAAAATAAACAATAATAATTTATTCAACAGTAAATTATGCATAAAACAAAGTGAAAAAGTCAAATCCGCAACGCAGGCATCGTCAGAGAAAACAAAATCTGATCAGCGACAGGCTTCGTCAAACAATTAACACACCAATAACGTGACATCCGCAACAGTATTCGTCAAAGTTGTGGATCGATAACATTTTGATCTTGGAAGGTGAAGATGGATTTAAAAAGGCCCGCCCCGAGTCGCACCTGGCCCAAACGTTCCCATTACACTGGCAGCATTCCCACGTTGTATGGCCAACGAAATCTGTTGAACCAGATACGACCCAGAGCGAGAATCACACCCTCTATCTCTGAGCCTGCGACCCACCTCTCTTATACTAGTAGTGTGGCTCAAGTGTGACGGTGCAAACGTGCTAAAATACGTAGCGTCCCATAAGAGACACCGTCCCAACTGCCATGGATCCAATGTTAGGCCATCTGGCCTTTTGCCATCGGTATGACATAACCCTGAGGGCTCCAAAACGCAGGGAACGTTGGCTGAAACCAAAGCCCGCCGAATGACAACGTTAATGGCATAATGCCTTGAGAACCGCCCGGCGCACCTTTGACAACTTAGGCCATGGTGTCCGTTTTCTTCGCCCATGACCCCACAGATGCACCGATGCGGCTCACAGACCTTGGACTCTAGACGCAAAGCCACCGCGGTTCTCAAAGAATTAGTACCCTACTGAGGTGAGGGCAATGCCTGAAGCCACGCTCCTGCTTCCACCTTGGCTGCGCTGCGGCCCTAATACGTGCTTGATTGGAACCCTGTGCAGCGCCCAACAAAGATGAATTTCTATATTTTGGTTAATGTCTAACGTACATTCAACAATTTATTTTCAATATTTAGCAATTATTTTATGCCGGAAATCTATCTTTGTCACCTGTAATATCTAAAATAAATGATGAGATAAAAAAAATACACACAATGTGAGGCAATATATATAAAACATTATATCTAAATCATTGTTTGAATGTTAAAATGCAAGTCACTTTTGAAACAATACTTCCGATCGAAGGAATCAAATCCTGCAACGTGCACAAAAAACTTAAAATAAATAAAATTAATTCAATTTGTAAAAAAACACCATTGTTTGCTTATCTATGGGCTTCCATTACCTTATAAAAAGGGGGTAATTATGATTGATGATAGAATATGATTCGTATCCACTTAACACATCGTAAAAGGGGTTATTTTATTGCGTCCTACGCCGAGGTCAATGACTAATGAACATAGTGACTCGACTGTTTTAAAGCACCTATGTAGTTGTTTTATAATGAATGAGGGAGCTCAAAACACTCGAAACGATAAGCCACTTGAAAAACATCTGCTTTTAAGATATTCATTTGATAATAATTATGATATAGGTAGGTACTTATTACAAACTTTAACTGGCAAAATAATTGTGTTTCTCTCCAAAGTGTTGTTGTTTGAGTTTAGTTGGGTTATTGGGATATTAAGTTATATTTCAGCAATCTACCGGGTTCGTTGCAGAAGGTCTAAGTTGTATTTTTCTCTAGTGTGCGGAACGTCTTAGTTGTACATTGACTAAGTAAGCAAAAATACTTTTTTGTAAAATGACATGGTCAGAAAATGGTTTTATGAAAATCATTTGAAAAATACTTACTCAGAAAATGGTTTGAAAAATACTTACTTAGCAACGTCTAGGTTGTAAAATGTACAAGTTGGCAGAATGACTCATTTTTAATTGTTCTTGATTGTATAAGGAGAAGGTTAGTAATAGATCCTGAAGTCTTGATAGTATAATGTCTTAGTTGCAAAATGTATATGTATGTAAATAAAACGTCATAATTGCAAAACGACTAGGTTGTACGAAAAATTGATGATGTGTTCAAACTATCATAAATGAGTAAAAAAAGTTGAACTGCTAACTTCAGGAAAACCGTTTAATGAGGTTCGTTGCAAAATGAGGTTGGAAGCCTAAAATGCGGATAATTGATCGATATCAAAATAAAATACCAGGATATTATACTTATGTTGAATTATGAAGTTCAAATGGTTGTAAAAAAGTCACTGTTGATCTATTAATTAACATAAATTCATGAGCCACTACTACATAAAAAGAGTTTTAAGTACTACGGACGAGGTGATAATGAAATAATGTACTGTCATTCATATCAACTTAAACCAATTGCTACTTCGATTTTTTTATATATATATTTGACGAAATGACTACAAAGTCTCTATACAATAAAGACATTCTGCCACATTGGCCGTTATGATCATCTGGACAATTTGTCTATTAGAACGTTATATGATATTAGGTCGTTTTACAAAGCCTTTTCGTAAACTATGGTATTTTGCAATTAAGCGTTTTCACATCAAAACATTTTGCTACCTAGACAATATACTCGTAAAATTAAGACGTTTTGCTTACCATGTTAAAAAACACCTCCTGAAGCGAACCTGATCTACCTGCAAGAGCCCAAACTTGATAATGTATAATATGTTTCAAGTTTTCTTTTAAAATAAGTAGCTGTAATGTAATGAAATAATGCAGTATACGAGTATAAGTATTAAGAATCAGCTCATAAAGCCGCGCTCATTAGATACCCCACATGATTCAAAATATGAAATGTCAAAATCCCATACAAAAAAAACATTTGCCCCTCATATGAAATGCCGTATATTACACTTATATCGTCGTCTAGTACCCATAGTACAAGCTTTGATTAGTTTGGGACTAGGTCGATTTGTGTAAGATTGTCCTTTAATATTTATTTTTATTTTATTTTATATGTTGGCGTCCTCGTCATAGCAAACCTTACAGAATTACAAAAATAAATTAAAGAAACCGAGGAATAAAACGCCAAGAAGCTTTTAGTTTCTAATAAAATATCGAAAAACTAATTCTCTGGGGCTCTGTTCTAAAAATAAGTGGTGTCCCGAAATAAACAATCCCGGATTCGCAACAAGAAAATGTGAAGAAAGTAAATAACGATTTGCGAAAAACTTGGGGTGTTTAGGGTTATCTGTGGGTCCTGATATATTATTTAGGTTCAATTTGAAAGCTAACTCGTTTGGAATGACGGTCTTGTGCCGTGAATAAGCAACGCGTGGGCCGGTGTATCAGGTCCCTTATAATATTAATGACCATGGCTGTTGCATTTCGTAAGTTCTTCTGTTTTAGATGCGAATAGGATATCGCCCGCTATAATGGGGCAGATGTTCTATTATGTTTCTGTAAAATAAAGGCAGCTTGTTGCTGTTGTAAGAAGAGACATGATGACAATATTTTTTGAGGCTGTCAATCGATCCTTTTTTTCGGCTTATTATTTTCGCGGCGACAGAAAAATTAAAGAGCAGCAAACTATTTGCAACTAAAATAATAACTTGTCAGCGATTAAATATTTTGGCAATCATTTATATTAAATGAGCTTTAAACTAAGGATATTTTAAAATTCAAATAATGGCAGCTACTTTAAGGTAGCAGAAATAATAAACAAGATTACTGAAATCATAGGTGAGGTACTATAAATAATGACTTGGCGACTAATATTAGCAGAAGGATAACAAACTTTATATTAGTGGCAACTACAGGTCTCCATCTAAAAAAGCATTTTGGGCTTTGATTTGCTGGCAGCTTCAATATTAAAATGGGTACTATATAAAAGTAATGGGGAGTTATTTTTTTAGTTTTCGAAACCATAATTTAATGAAAACGGCGATAAGCGTTTTTTAGGTAAAAATGTTTTGCCCATACAAAACACGCTTATTTTAGTCCGAATCTAGCTAAAACACGCTACGCTAAAATAAGCATTGCATTATCATAAGACTTGCCTCAGAACCGAAGCTGTCAACCCCGATTCCACGTGGTCTTGTCTGCCC